>OU696483.1:18462844-19775688 GCA_916048165.1 Spilarctia lutea
CTAGTATAGACCTATTTTCAAAATTCTTAATATATTCAAAAGGGTGATGCCATTACCACGTCAGGATCTGATAATGAAATCTCAGAGATATTGAGGGAAATCGTAAAATTTTACAGCTACGACAGCCTTTTAGAGCTCGTTTCTCTAACTATTCAGGAATAAAAATAGCCATAGATCCCCAGTATTAGTTACTATGTGTTAGTTATCGAGTAGCACCGACTTCAAACATTCTTGTAATCGTAATGTAAAGTATATGCTATATAAAGGAGCGTATTTATTTTAGTTTTCCATTAAATTTATGATTACTTTGTAAATTTTAGATATCTTTGATAGAACTGACTGAAGTCGGTTCAATTTTTTTTAAGGGTTTTATAGTAATGTATCTCTCTAGTTGATTTAATACATGGACACAGAATATTATTTAAATACGATGCTCTGATTATGAGTGTTTAAATTTTTTTGGTGGTTTTTGAGCGGACGAAATTGTTAATATACTTTTCATCTCCTTATGTCGGCAAGAGAATTTTTGCTCTTCGATATCTGAGTACAAAAGCCGTTTTTATAGCCGCTAGAGGATAAAGTAAATTGAATTTAGAACATCGTGTGCACCAAGTTTGTGAATTCAAAACATCATTAAACCTATTTACTTCTACCTCCATGGTGCCGAATTTATCATACAATATTTTTAATTTGTAAAAAACTTAGACTCGGAACCTTCTTGGTGTACTTTTTTTAATTTGCTTTGAAAAATAGTGAAAACCTTAAATGACTTTCAATTTTTCTTAATACTTAAGTATCATATGAAATAATTTAACGATTATTCTGTAATACCTACTTATCTATAATAATGTAATACCTAATAAATATTAATATCTAAACTGAAATAAAAGTATATTGTGATTGTAAACCGTGGGAGAGCTATGCTTCGGCATGAATGGGTCGGCTCGACCGGAGTGATACCACGGCCTCACAGAAAACCGGTGTGTAATAGCGTTTGCGCTGTGTTTCACCGAGTCCCATCCCTTTTCCCATACCCCAAAGGTCGGCAACGCACTTGTGACGCCTTTGGTGTTGCGGGTGTCCATGGGCGGCGGTAATCGCTTACCATCAGGTGATACGTCTGCTCGATGGCCCACTATTCAATAAAAAAAAAAAAATGTTTTTTTTTGCATCTAGTCATTTCCTTGCTGAGGTGGGATGAAAAGTTACGTGTTGCACTCGAGTGCAAAGATTTTTCACCTCGTGCTCTTTTGATTCCCTCGCTAACGTTCAGGATTCTAATTGTCGGTCATCAAAAATGCGCACGCTGTTAAAACTTTGCACTTAACAAATAACAATATGATTTGTTGTTTGTTATTAACTTATTGACTGTCAAATATAGTAAAAGGAGTGAATGTAAAAGATATAGGTTATGATTAATACTTATTGTGTTACTAGTAAGGGAACAGATATGACACAAACATTAATCTTCAAATTCTCTATTATTTAATTTTGTTTTTTGACGCAGTCTCAGAATAAATCACATACACGTACGCACAAAAAGTCATTTACGTTAACCAGTTTATCATCTATAATAACTTTATGAAAGACATTGCATTTAGAATGATTCACTATTTAACTCGTCAAATAAATTAAATGACGTAATTAACAAGTTCAATTAATCGATGGCTTCTATTAATTAATTTACCAGTTTCTCTCTCCGTTGGCAAATTTTCCCCGATATCCCAAAACAACAGTCGGAACTCCCGTGAATTTTGTTATACTGAAACTTTCTTTCACAAAGCTTAAAAGCTCTCCTTAACTGAATTACTATGTAAATGAGGCTTATGAACGAAGAACATTTATAAAAATATATTCAATACATAAGCTTATTCATACCGCCGAAGTTTTGGAGTGGACCAAACACGGGCTCAGCAATTTACATAGAACATCATGTCTAGACATTCTAACTCATTATTAAAACCCACTTAAGCACTGAAATATCAAGAATAAAGACAGGCATGGAGTATTATAAATATTTATATTGTGGCAATGGCAATTGAATTTAGTACCTAAATTAGACATTTTTTTTCTGGATTAGCTGATAACACTAGAGGCGTCACAAGTGCGTTGCCAGCCTTTGAGGAATGGGGAGGGGGAGGGGGAAGGGGTTGGGGTACGGGTCTCTGGTATCCTCACTAACTGAGTGAAACACAGCGCTAGCACTATTTCACACCGATTTTCTGTGAGGCCGTGGTATCACTCTGGTCGAGCCGGCCCATTCATGCCGAACCGTGGCTCTCCCACGGGAAAATTTTGATCTCACTTGTTTTCATTATGTGTTTAAGTTAAATTTTACTATGCTCATTTCGATCATTTGAGCGTCTGTAGTTAAGTTATGCCGCACCGTTCCGTATCCCGTAATAAGCCTGTCTGTATGTCTTGCAATTTTAGACAGTTAGTAATGAAAAGAAACCTTTCAATTTTGACAAGGAAATAAGGTAATTTTTATATTTTTTTTGTTTGATCTTCATGACGGCATTATAAAATGTAGGTTTTTTAATTTAATCGTAATAGTCTTTCAAACCTACAACATACGTATACTTTTTTAAAACATCAATACTTAATTATTTTTTAAATGGAAGCACTCACGCTCATTCAATAAAAATATTAAATCATGAAGTTTTCAAACGTGGGAGAGCCACGGCCGAAATTTAAACCATTTAAACCATTTATTTATGCTACAAAATACAATCTACAAATAAAATGATGGAAACAATTGCACTGTGCAGCAAAGGCAACCAGCTCAGTTTACGCTGTACTGAAGCACAGCTCTGGTTTTCAGCTGGCCCCTGACATTTCCACCAACAGTTGCAGACATTACTACAACAGTTACAAAAAAGAAAAACAATCAAAAAAGCACCTACTTCAAAATAAAATAAAATATGACAACAACAAAAATCAAAAACAAAGAAACAAAACAAAGTAATAGCAAAGCATACACAAGGTTTACCATTATAATTACTATAAAGAAATGATATGACCGCCTCACAGAAAACCGGTGTGAAACAGTGCCTGCGCTGTATTTCACCGAGTGAGTGAGGATACCGGAGGCCAATACCCCAACCTCTCTCTCCGTCCCCAAAGGCCGGCAACGCACTTACGGCGACGTCTCTGATGTTACGGGTGTCCATGGGCGACGGCAATATCATCAGGCGATACATCTGCTCGTTTGCACCGTATTCCAAACGAATATAAACTGATTTTACGAAACTTTGAGAATTAAATAATAATAATAAACTCATTCTAACTGCCTCGGTAGCGTAGTGGTAGTGTATGCGACTGCTAAGCTTGAGGTCTCGGGTTCGATTCCCGGGTCGGACCAAATATTTGTATGATCTGCAAATATTTGTTTCGGAGTTTGGGTGTTTTCTATGTATCATATGTATGTATTTACAAAAAAAAAGTATATAAGTATTTTTATCAGTTGTCTAGTACTCATAACACAAGCTCTGCTTAGCTTGGGACTAGATTTCGTTGTGTGTTAGATGTCCGGCATATTTTTTATTTTTTATTTTATATTATTCTCCTAAATATCGTATTAAATATAGTAAAAGACAAAACTCAATGGTTTCCTTGTGCTATTTACAGTCACGTACAGACCCAGGTACTGGTCCCCGTCCAAACTTATAGGGGATGAACGGGTTGAATGTTATACACCCTTAATAATTAATATAATTCATATGTTAGGTATAATATTTGTTCAG
Source organism: Spilarctia lutea (assembly GCA_916048165.1). Taxonomy (NCBI): domain Eukaryota; kingdom Metazoa; phylum Arthropoda; class Insecta; order Lepidoptera; family Erebidae; genus Spilarctia; species Spilarctia lutea. The sequence goes on from OU696483.1 coordinate 18,466,591, forward strand.
ACTCTGCAAGGGTCCAGTTTTCTCTTACTACAGATATAGGTTACGTTTCGTATAAAAATAATAGCTCTTAGTTCTTCTTTTTCTTCTATAATCTTTGTTGTTTTATGAATCACTGTGTTTTAATTTGTTCTCGTATCGGGTTTGTGATAGTGTGGGGTTTTGGTGAATATGTTTTTATATGGAACTAGAATTAATATAAGAATATGTTTCTATAAACATACAACTCTAAAAATCTCTAAATAAATCATGATGCTGATTAATTTTTAAATTTCCATAAAATAGATAAATATTAATTAATACTCATGAATAACTGTAATTTCAATGCAATTCAGTAATATTTTTTTTATTATTTTTTTTTTAAAACTTTATGCACACATGTACAACGGAGGGCTTAATGCCCAAGGCATTCTCTACCAGCCAACCCTTGGGAGATGTGGAAATTTTGTGAGATAGGTGCATTGTGGTGGAAATAAGAGGTTGTGATTGCTATCAATATATGGACTAACATAGACTAACATAATTCATAATACACATATACATATACATATACATAAAATATCTATACATGGATATACATACACACTAATACATGAACCCTACATATGTACACTGTGAGTAGGAACTAAATTGTTTCTTAATTATAGTTATCCTCGTCAAGAGGTGGTTTTTGACGTTCGTTTTGAATGTAACACGACTTGTTGACATCCTGATTTCTAGTGGGAGCGTGTTCCATAGCAGAACAGCTTGTACAAAGAACGAGGAGTTCATGATGTCGGAATTGTGAGAGGGACATAAGAGAAGCAAATTGTTAATATGTGTTAATACCTATCATTTGCTCATAAAATATTTATATATAAAGATATTCATACAAAAATATAAGTCATTTTTATACCGCAACACTTTTGCATTCACATCAACGATACCCCATCTTTCACCCATAAAGGCGAACCATCCAAAAGAATGCATGTTAAATCGTCGTAAGCCTCCCTCTCAGCGCTTTAAAAGCTTGAAGACATAGCTGTTCCCTTGGGACGGAGGCAGCGCGCGACGACGTAGCTGTAAAACGCACGCTGATTGCCACTTCAGTTCTAAAGAAGACAACACACTGAATAAATTGAAATTATTGTGGAGAAAACTTGGAAATTTTTTGTACTTACATTTTTATTAATATTAGATACTAGCTGAGTCCCGCGATGTTACCCGCTGTTATTGTTGTACCGTTACAAGCTAGTCTTAAAAAAAAAACTTGAGAGGTGTCAAGGGACACCCGGATGGAACGAAGTTCGAAATAGAAAGACGAAACGAAAATATCTGGCTTGCTTTCTATAAGAGAGATAGAGAGACAGACACAGAAACATGCGCACGCCGCACGGCTGACAATAGCTTACTGTAGCAAAAACTGCTAAACTTATTTATTGATATATTTTGTATTTATATTTGATATACATAATTTTAAAAATCATTAATTTACAGCGACATCTATATTATTAATATTAAACTACTGGCAACGACAACTATAACACGTAAATGTAAGTTCAGTTTCTATTCAAAAGATGGCGCTATATATAAAATTGAAAAATGTTTTTCACCAATTCTTTAAAAAATAATAACAAAACAATATTTTCTTAATAAAAAAATATTAAGACTTCGTTCCCATAACGAAAATAGTGAATCAAGCAATGAAAAATAAACTAATAACAAATATAATTTAAAATAGCAAAAAGTGTCGTGACAACAAAACGTATCGTGACAACTTTTTCGTATGAATTTTTTCCGTCTAGCCCCCTTTCACAACGCGCGACAAGGAACTTCGTTCCAATATTATTACATTAGCTATCTGCCAGTGAAAGTCCCGACAAAATCGGTCCAGCCGTTCCAGAGATTAACCGTATTAAACAGACAGACAAAAAGTGTAAAAAAAAATTTGGCATAATATGTACCGTGTATTTAGACATTTTTGTAGGGTTGTGTTAATATTTTGTCAGTGGCTCTGCTAGTGTTAATGTCGATTTTCGCGGTAAATACAATCTATGTCTGTCATCAAAAATCAAAGTAAATCTATCTCAAATTTAATTAAAATCGGTGCAGAGGAGAGAAAATTGAACCTCTTTTTGTTAACGGGTGGAAAGTCAATTCGGATCTCCAGCTACTTGGGGACTGTACTATACGTATGTGTTGATTCCACTAAAACCACCTTGGCGGCCGGTTTCAGGCGCCCTGCTCTGGAAGGTCCTGGAATATGTTATTTCAGGTCCCCCTGCCAGTCCCATATTCGTCGTCTAAAATAAGTTGAGATCACTTTATTGATAACTAGCGTACCCACGCAACCTCGTTTGCGTCTTTTATGTTGCCCGTGGCGTGAAAATTTTCCCACGTTTTTGAAACATTCTTCATTGGTGCTCCGCTCCTTTTAGTAGTAGTGTGATGATATATAGCCTATAGCCTTCCTCGATAAATGGACTATCCAACACCGACAGAATTTTTCAAATAGAACCAGTGGTTCCTGAGATTAGCCGGAACAAACAGACAGACAGACAGACAATAATTAAAAAAAATATATATTTTGGTATGTGTGCCGTATATACATTCATATGCATGTAGTAGAAAGCGGTTATTTTAATATTACAAACAGACACTCCAATTTAATTTATTTGTACAGATAATACCTTTAAACGATCAATTCTTATAGGTATAAATATGTATAATATGAATCTCAGAAACGGCTCCAACGATTTCTATGAAATTGAGTTTAGTTTAAGGGGGGATAAATCGATCTAGCTTGCATTCATTTTTAGAAAATTTATCATAAAAGTACCAAACAAAATTCGATCATCCCTGTATTTTGATTATTTACATAAGTCAATTCCATATAATGTAAATTGTTTAAACTAAGCAAAGAAAATGTTACTTTTCTTATTTATCTACAGTTTTACGTTTAATGTACCATTGTAATATATTTAAAAAAAGAAAAAGAAGAGTAAGAAATCTTTAAGTGTTAAAAAACAATAGTTAGGTAAGTGTAAAAAACTAAGTGATGAATGATTGAACTAATTAATAAAAAAACGATTCTCTGTAAAGTCGGTTTACGAACGCTAATTTTACGTATATAACGTCATATGAAAACATTGATGAAAAATATGCGTCACAAGCCGAACGTGACGCTTTGTCGCTTGTTCCGCGCTCTCGCTTGTGCGAGCCGAGCGAGCACGCTCGAATCAATCGGAAAGTTCTTATTCTTTATGGAGTATGGGGCAAACGAGCAGACGTATCACCTGAGGGTAAGCGATTACCTCCATCCTTCACGTTATCCCATTATCTTCACACACACGGTGAAACACAGCGCAAGCGCTATTTCACACCGGTTTTTCTGTGAGCTCACTCCGGTCGAGCCTGCACATTCATGCCGAAGCTTGGCTTGGCTTTTTCGTGCATGCAGCCGGCGTTCATCGATTTACAAGACGTTACCACGTCAAAAAATTGAATAATAAGTTTTAGCGGCTAATGTGAAAACTCCTAACAGTACGATAAGGGGGCGTGCCGGCCCATAAGACGAGCAGTTGATTGCACGAAATGCATCGCGCCTTCTCACACCCCCTACTTTCTTTGGTAAAGAACCACGTTATGGTCTATTTTTATTATTACTTTTGCACTATACTCGTATAATAACGTATTAGTGAAGAAATATGGTATGATTACTTTTTGTAATATACGATTCCACACAGAGAGAGAACAGTCTATACATAACTATATGTTGATAAATAATAATATATTTTGAGTAAAACTCAATCCCTTCCGATCCTATTGAATTCAAATTTTGATACAACACGTTTCAAAATTATTTTTTTAAACTACTTTATGCTACAGGAAGGTGTGATAGGTTATAATAATCTACTAAATATAATATCTAATAACTCTGAAACTATAAAAAGATTGTGACGTTTTTTTTCAACGTGTGTTTTACTTGTATGTCTAAGATGCGATAGTTAACATCACGCTTAGACCATTGGTGCCGAGCATGATTGTAAAGGGACACAGAGGAAGTTGCATGGGTCAGCTAGTAACAATAAAAGTTTATGTGAATTTTAAGGTTACAAAATGTTGTCATTACAAAATAATAAATGGTGCCATCTAACGGGAAATAGCAATATTACTCGCACCTTAGACATGATAATTTACTTGGGCCCTTATAGTACATGTATCAAAAACTAGATGACGTTATTACAAATTAGTTGAAACTTGGGCTATTGCGTAAATGGTATTCGTGGGTATTCCTCATAATGGAAGTTTAGTATTATTCAAATTTGGTTATGTGGATAACTTAAAAAGTATTTTAACAGTAGTGAATGCGACTGCTAAGCTTGAGGTCTCGGGTTCGATTCCCGGGTCGGACCAAATGTTTGTATGATCTGAAAATATTTGTTTGTAGTTTCTGAGTTTGGGCATTTTCTATGTATAATATGTATGTATTTACAAAAAAAAAGTATATAATGTCTTTATATCAGTTGCCTAGTACCCATAATACAAGCTCTGCTTAGCTTGGGACTAGATGGCGTTGTTTGTTAGATGTCCGGAATACCTATTTATATATCTTATTCAACGTTGTTGTTGGTTAATCTTACAGGTTTTATCTATGGTCGTGGTTTATTTATCGGTGGTTACAAATCTATAATGTAGCTACAAACTAAAAATTGTTACGTGTATGCATCGACGTAACAGAATTAAAGACACAGTCTTCAAAGTAAATTAAAAAAAAATTATATTAAGAGTACCTAATTTTCACGTATGATTTTACTTAAAGTAACGTCATTTAGTAAATATTGAAATAATTTTTATTTTGACAATATTCCCTAGCTACTGATGTGCAAATGCTAACACATTTTTATATAAAATACATTTATAAGGAAGTTGTTTCATTTCAAACCCAACATATCACTGATTGTTTTTTACATTATCTACCTGTATAAATAAAAATGAATCGCTGAAATGTATGAACGCGCATTACTTCCGATCGACTGCACCAAATTGAAGACTTTTATTATTGACTGCACATTTGGCCTAGTGGTTAAGCGGTCTCCACGCCGTTCCCTACTTCGCCATGTGTTGTGGGTTCAAATCCCACATGGGACAACACTTTGTGTGATCCACAAATTGTTGTTCTTTGTGTCTGTTTCATGTATGTTTGTAAAGTCCCCCGCGACACAGGAATTATTCCTAGTGCGGGAGTTGTCTTTAAAAAAAAAGAAAACACAAAAAAAATAGAACATAATAAGAAAGTGTGGGAAGCTGAGGCGGGGCATAAATAATAATAAAGTAATAAATATATTGAAGTGAAACTTCTTTAGGCGCATGCGGTTTTTTTTTGTATGGATTAGTGGGCAAACGAGCAGACGTATCGCCTGATGGTAAACGATTACCGCCGACCATGGACACTCGCGACACTAGAGGCGTCACAAGTGCGTTGCCAGCCTTTGGGGAAAGGGGAGGGGGAGAGGGAAGGGGTTGGGGTATGGGCCTCCGGTATCCTCACTAACTCAGTGAAACAGCGCTAGCATTATTTCACACCGGTTTTCTGTGAGATAAAATTATTACGGATGAAACGCAATAATAATAACGTCACGAAGATGTTCAGCGTTTTTGTCGAAGAAGAGGGAGAGACCGATTGATATCGATTGAGATAGAGTGAGAAAGGGCGAATATTAATTTAATATTCATCATCTGAGATTTTGTTCTATTATGTTTTAAGCAATATAAAATAAATGTATTTTAATAATTTTCTTTCATTATTTTATTAGTAATTAGTTTGCCAAAGAAGTTTCACTTCTGACATGTGTACTTTGTACGCACGCATTTTTTTTTAAAAACCATCTTTTGTTTAAATACTCTAAAACGAAGAAAATAAATTTGGAATGCAATCAAACCCACCATTTCATTAAATTATAAAATTGATATTGATAGTTTCCTGTAACTCTATAGCTTTACATCATCAAGTTTTTGAATTAACTAAATAAACATTACCTATATAATATTCAAGCCAAGCAGCTAACAGAAACTCTGCTAATATAAAAATTAACCGGTTAAGTACATACAAACCTGTAGGTATATTATATGACATAATTTAATATTTATGCATTTCGCAATTTTTGATTGCTCCGTAATATAAATATTTTTCAATTTCGATTTTCCATAGTCCACATGGCGCCATATTGGATTCACGATACCTCATTTGTTGTTATGATAGGTGTTGAGAAGTTCTCATAACTTTTAAATGCATAGACAAATACAACACATACGGGTCAAAATCATAAAAACAACAATACAATGTTTAAATAACGTTCCAGTATGTTTTCTGCTCACATAGACATGTTTCCTTCATTTACCTAAATATGCAGAGTCTACAACAAACAGATTTATTTTCGCATATTATGTTATTTGTAATTTTTTGTAATTGTAAAATTTGAAGTAATGTCAACTATGTACTTACATTTGAGTTTGCTCAAATGATGTACATAGTTGACATTACTTCAAATTTTTTAATAGTGGTAGGTATACTTAAGTAGTTTTCTGAAGGGTGGCTTTATAGGGTTCTGGGGGTCTCTGGCTAGTTTCTCTGTACATAGGTGTGCAGCAGTTTGCTGCAACAGTGATAGACGAAGGAGGTTTATTATCAAAACGATGGCACTTGCCAAATTGAAATTTTAATAAAATGTGATTATTACTTACCCTATTGTTTATTAGTACTTCGTCGGGCGATGTTAAAGGTCATTTTTTAGAAATCAACGCCATCTGTTTTTATAATCCTGAACTAATTACATTGCTTTACCTTTAGACCTTCTAGGGATGAATTAGTTTGGATAGGATTGCAAAGATGACGCTGTACAATATTTTCTTAAGAAAATCAGAAGTCAGTGATGGAACGTAAAAACTATATGGTGTGCGATTGTCCAATAGGTTGTAACAGCATTTTTAGCATAAAAAATCTGACTTTAACGAAGTCCGTTAATTTATCCGATATAATAAGATGAATAAAAATTCTTAATATTTATCCACAAATAGCGTCACAGTGGAAAAACAAACTAAATACTTATTTACCTTAAAATATTTATTTTGTTCTGTTTTTAATATTTGTTGTTATAGCAGCAACAGAAAATCCATCATCTGTGAAAATTAAAACTGTCTAACTATCATAGACGATTCATGAGATAGACGTGCCTGCCTGGTGATAGACGGACAAACAAACAGACAGGCAGAGGGACGGACACGGAGTCTTAGTAAAAGTCCCGTTTTACTCTTTGAACGGACATCGGAGTTTTAGTAAAAGTCCCGTTTTACTCTTTGGGTACGGAATCCTAAAAAAGTTACCGTGTCTGTTAAAACCGGTACACAGTCCTCTGGAAGAAAGCCGAACAAAGATCTTGTTATCTAAAATTTTAAAAGATTGTTTTACAATAATTAATCCAACCAGACTTAAAAATAGTTTATATATTACATTTGATTGGCTTTATTTAACATTCCTTATCTTCCTAACTACGGGTATAAACACATACTTAGTTCTTCCTAAAACCAAACTTCTAAAATACCCGTAGCTTGTTATTTGAATGCTCTAATTTAAAATACAGAGTATATTGAAAAGTAATTTTTGATTAAGGACAGATCAGACGTCTTTAGACTTTCTCAGAATCAGAACTCAAGTCAGTTCCAAATCTCAAATGAGAAAAGTTCAATAAAACGATTTTATTAGTATTACGTTTTTACCATTCTACACTTATACGAAAACACCTAAATAATTCATATCATACTTTTGATAGTTTAAGAGTTTCTCCGAAATGTGGGCAATCAGTGCTCATGCTATTGATCATTACTAAGAACGGCGCTACAGACAGCAATAACAGTTGTGATATATAGACTCACGTGACGTCTGTTACTTAGAATAGGCATGTGAAAAGTCCCGGGACTCAGGGATTCATCCATAGCCTTTAATAGTGTACTGCTGGATATAGATTTTTCATTAAGAAGGGAATTTTGGCTCACTAAACTTCGCTGCCAAGTCGGTTTAGTATGGAATTTGTTTCAAGTTATCTGTAGTCTTTCCAGTGATGTTATCTTGTGTACTTTGCATCATAGTTAGCTCTTACAACACCCATGGGACAAATAATGGTTTGTGGTAAATTTTCATAATTCCAACAAATATTATGGGATTATTGATCATTAATTGGTGATGCTTTTACATATAATACAGGCTCGACTTTAGTAATACATTTTTATTGATTGTCAGCGGGTTATATACTGAGTTAAGAAGGTAGGCTTCTGTTGCTCATCCTGTTTTATTCTGAAGAAGACTCTTAAGTAATGGCTATGAATATATGTATTTGGAGTTGCAGGTAATTCAGGTGTCTATAGCCTACCCATCACCCATGGTGACCCATCCCCTCGATTACTTCTCACTACTACTACCTACTGTAATTTTATAAGACAACGAGGCAGTTGCAACAGACATAAAATAGAAATTCTTACAATCCTATTAAGACATTTTTATTAACAAGAGAAACGTTTCTGACTAAATGTTAATTACAAGGATTTATCTAAAATAGAATGTTATTATCTTCAACATCTGTTAGTAACGTAACATCCATTATCTAAAAAATTACGGCTGCAAAATTTTTTAGGACAACTTTTGAATGTTAACTCTCCGCGAGCAACTTTTATTAAACAAATATTCCCGGGATAAAATTCACGGGATCGTATCCCGGGATATAAGTCTCCAGCACTAGTTTCTAACTTACCATTATTCTGAACAGAATCCCTATGCTTACACTTTCAACTTAATGTACTATTATATTGTAAGCTATTGCGAGAACATTTGCTATTAGATAGAGAATAGGGAGTTACAGAAACAAGGACTACTGATTCATGAGGGAAACTATTGTCTTTATGATCTCAATTGTTAATAATAAATTAAATATAAAGATAGATACTTAACTTATGAAAATATAAAAAAAAACACATTACGGTTAGCTGATCTCAAACAATATGTTTGAGATATTGTTTGAGATCAGTTGCCTGTTGAAATAGTATTTTAAAGTTTTACATAAGTAGTTTTTTTTTTTTTTTATTGAATAGAGGGCAAACGAGCAGACGAATCACCTGATGGTAAGCAATTACTGCCGCCCATGGACATCCGCAATACCAAAAGCGTCACAAGTACGTTGCCGACCTTTGGGGGATGGGGAGAGGGAATGAGGAGAGGGGTTGGGGTATGGGCCTCCGGTATCCTCGAGTCCGGTCGTGTTAATAAATGCAGTTCCCGGACCCCTCCCTACTCAGGCGCAGAGTTGGACACTCACTTGGTGAAACACAGCGCAAGCGCTATTTCACACCAGTTTTCTGTGTTCATGTACTTCTAGCGGATTTCAGCCACTACGACCTTTTTTTTTTTTTTTTACGTGTGGAGACCCCCTCGGGCCGTCACCCCGCCGGGGTTTGCGGCGGGGCGGTGTGTCGAAATCGAACCGACTAAAACCACACGGTGTGCCAACTCTGCGCCTGAGAAGGGAGGGGTCCGGGAACTGCAGTTATTAACACGCCGAACCCCTCCCAGCGCCTGCCCGCACTGAAGCGGGCACCGTCTGCTGGTGAAAACTCTCAAATTAGGCGACGCACGGCACACGCGTACGTCGCCCCTTCGCGGCTGGCCATTAAAGCGGATGGAGGGGAAAACCCGTCCCCACAATCCGCGGCCACACTCATGGCGGCATGAGGCGCAGATGGGCGCGCCTCCGCCACCCGGTTCGCCGGCGGCGGATCGGGTCCGAGTGGACGTCGTCCTCTCGGGCCTTCTCCACCGCCTCCTTCTGCGAAATGACGTCTTCGCAGAAGGATGCGACCGCGGTAAAACTGCTGTCGCTACCGGCCATGGATAGTACGACGGCCGGCAGCGACAGATCTCCTCCGATGACTGCAGTGAGGGCCCGGCGCTGATTCGCCCAAGCGGGGCAGATCTCCAGCGTATGCTGGGCCGAGTCCTCACTGCAGTCGCAGTGGTGGCAGGCGGGACTCAATTCCCTCCTAGCGACCGAGTGCAGGTACTTTCCGAAGCAACCATGCCCGGAAAGCACCTGCGTCAGCCGGAAGGAAAGGGTCCCGTGCTGCCGACCTGCCCACTCGAGGATGACCGGCTGGAGCACCTCCACGGTGGCAAAGCCAGCGCGTGGAGCCTCCAGCCGGGAAGACCAACGAGCCATCGTGGCTCGGCGAGCGGCTTCACGCCAATCGCGTACCTCTTCGGGCGGAGGACGATACCCGTTCTTCGCCCGATATTCAGCCGCTCGCCGATAAACTTCGGCGAGCACTTCCGCCTCCAAATCCCACGGGGGTGTTCCGGCCAAGGCGCACGCCGCCTCCGTCGACACGGTGCGGTATCCGCGTATGGCTCTGACTGCCAATACCCTCTGAGGGCGCCAAAGGCGTGCCTTATTCTGGGCAGTCAGAGCCGCCACCCACACCGGTGACCCATACAGGGCCATCGACCGGACCACTACCGTGTAGAGGTGTCTAGTTGCGACGCTGGCTCCACCCAAATTGGGCAAAAGACGCCCAAGGGCGGAGGCAGCGTCGACCAGCTTTGGACAAAGCTGTCGGAAGTGCTCGTCGAAGAGCCACCTACCGTCGAGGATCAGGCCCAGATACCTCATCTGGGCCCGGTACGAGGACAGAGTTGACTTCGATAGAGGCGCCGGGGGGTGGACCACGACGGGGCCCATGGAAAAGCAGGGTCTTGTCAAGGGCCACCCGTAAGCCCAGCGCCTCGATGCGCCCAACCACCAGAGAGACACCCCTGGTGGCCAGGCGCGCCGCCTCTTGGAAATTGGCCCCCGAGCTGTGACCAAAGTGTCATCGGCGTAACAAATTACGCCCAGCCCGGGGGGCAGACGACTTCGAAGGACCCAGTCGTACCCCACGTTCCACAGGAGTGGTCCAAGGACAGACCCCTGTGGAACGCCGCACGACATGGGTCACCGTCTCAAGACGCCATCTCGATCCTCATACACGACGGTACGCTCCTCCAAATAGTCTGCCACCAGCCGCCTCAGGTACTCTGGCACCCCATGATACTGGAGTGCTTCCCTGATGCAGCTGAATGGCAGACTATTAAAGGCGTTGGCGAACCTATCTCAACATTAACTAGTCAGATACACAGGTGATAAGGCAACATGTGTGTGCGCAATAATCGGGGCACTCTCTGTTCCCTCACTTTTATTTATAGGGTTCCGTGCTCAAAGGGTAAAACGGGACCCTATTATTAAGACTTCGCTGCCCGTCTGTCTATCACCAGGCTGTATCTCATAAACCGTGATAGACAGGTGAAATTTTTAGATATGATGTTTTCTGTTATAATAACAAATACTAACAATCAGAATAAGATAAATATTTAAGGGGGCTTCCATACAACAAATGTGATTTATTTACTCGTCTTTGTTAGTTAGATAAAGTATGGAAACCTTCAAGTCCGACTGCACTTGGCCGGGTTTTTTTTCATTATGTTAAACTTGTTTGACTGTTTGACTGCCTCGGTGGCGTAGTGGTAGCAAATGTGACTGCTAAGCTTGAGGTCTCGGGTTCGATTCCCGGGTCGGACCAAATGTTTGTATGATCTGCAAATATTTGTTTCGGAGTTTGGGTGTTTTCTATGTATAATATGTATGTATTTACAAAAAAAAGTATAAAAGTATTTATATCAGTTGTCTAGTACCCATAACACAAGCTCTGCTTAGCTTGGGACTAGATGGCGTTGTGTGTTAGATGTCCGGAATATTTATTATTATTGTGTTAAACTATAGTTTACTGCAATCTTCTTCTTCCTAGCCTTTATTATTCCCAAGATTATTTGAGATCGGTTACTAGTTCAACCAGTTTTACCTGAATATCATTATTTCCACGGAACGACTGACATCGGACCTACGCAAACCTGAGGGTGAACTGAATTTAAAGATTGAACTAGTCAGTATATTTGAGGACACTGATTTCACAATAACTATTGCCATAGATGTTCATGAGGCGAAGGCGAGGCAAGGGCGGAAAAAACCACCATCTTCCAAACTCCGGGTTGCTATTAAGAAATTCTTATTACAAAAACTCGAACAACAGTTCGACCCGGGAATCGAACTCGAAACCTCTTGATCCGCAGTCGCTTACGCTAACCACTGGTAGGTACCAGGATCAGCGAGATAGTCTAAAGATTACTACAATGAATACCTTATTAAAACTGTAATTACATTATAATAAATAATACTCTTAATTTCCGTTTGGGACCGTTTTTATTAAAAAAATAATTATGACACGAGACATTTATTTATTTATTTTATTTAAAAAGACAAATTCCAGGAATAAATCCTGTGTTTTCTTTTATTGAATAGGTGGCAAATGAGCAGACGCATCACCTGATGGTAAGCGATTACCGTCGCCCATGGACACCCGCAACACTAAAAGCGTCACAAGTGCGTTGCCGACATTTGGGGGATGGGGCGAGGGAATGAGGGGAGGGGTTGGGTTATGGTCCTCCGGTATCCTCACTCACTCAGTGAAACACAGCGCAAGCGCTATTTCACACCGGTTTTCTGTAAGGCCGTGGTATCACTCCGGTCGAGCCGGCCCATTCATGCCGAAGCATGGCTCTCCCACGGAAGTGTGTCGCGGAGGACTTCACAAACATACATGAAAATTACACAAAGAACACTCAGACAATTCTATGAGTTTATTTTTATTTTACTCAGACAATTTTATTTCGACACTCCATGAGACAACACTTTGTGTGATCCATAAATTGTGGGATTTGAACCCACAACACTTGGCGAAGTAGGAAGCGGCGTGGCGACTGCTTAAACCACTGAGCCATGCGTGCAGTCAATTATGTTTTAAAAAATGATTTTTTTTTCATATCTATATATATAAAAATGTTATGTTGGTTTGTGTACGCTTCAAACCCTCAAAAAGTTCTACACCGATCGAGCTGAAATTTTAGAATGATATATAATCCGCATCAAGGATTGTTCTTATCTAATTTTTGCATCAGTCACATATCCGCGACCGTGAAAAAACACGAATAAACCGACATAAACGCGAGCGGAGCCGCGGGCAACAGCTAGTTAGTTTATAAATCACGATGTTCTGATGTAACTATTTAAAGATATACAACTCAATTTTCCTTTATTAAAGTAGGTTAAAAAAATACTCGTAACTCCCTAGCAGTAATTATTCGACCCTTCAAATCATCAAGTAGTTTAATGAATGGCGCCGACACGTGTCGAACTAAAACATTGTAATATCAACACAAATAGAGTTATTAGTTTGTTTGTATGGATATAATTATGAAGTAATCCTGGCCTGAGGGTAGTGTCATGTGCAGACAAGAAAAAATTACGAAACTGACCGTGTGAATCATAATTATGATGTACTTGCATCGGTTTTCTGAACTTATAAAGTACGAAGTATTGATCCCGAATCGTAGAAGAATTTAGGTATTTTTATAGTCGTTTAAGTACTTAAATCTCAAGTGTTTCGTAATGATATGTTATCTTAGATCTCTAGTTTGGTTTAATTTTTCTAGTTTAATTTTTCTCTATCAGTAAAATTCGAATTTCTATTAGAAATCTATACTAATAAGTCAAAGTCAAAGTCAAATCATTTATTTCCATAGGCCCCAAAAGGCACTTGAACACGTCAAAAATACAAACATCAAACATTATTAATACAAATATAAAACAAAAACTCAAGTACTGAATTGATCAGTGATAAAAGGATGTAACTCAAGTAATCAATGATTTGAATTACCGGAGCTTAGATTGATTTCGATTCAACTCAAAGGTTTAAATTGAAATCAATCCAAGTACCAGCTCCGATGGGTATTGCATTCATGAGAAGAGCTGGTGAGAAACTCATGTGCACCATCTTTTCAAATAATTTATACAAAGTTTGTTTGTTTTTGACAACAATACTTATATGTGCAAGTTAAGGCAACCAAAACACAAAGGCTAGAAAGCGGTCTAAAGAAATATTAAAGTTAGGGAAATCAATTTCTTGTCTAATAAAATAATAAAAATTAGTCCATAGCATATAAGGTTGCAATCACTTACACATCAAGGAGTAAAAGCAATGTGTGCATATATCGTGGTCGCAGAGAGAGAGAAAAAAAAAGTTCAAAATGTAATAAAATAATAAATACTAATATAATTATTTACACCAACAATGTAAACACAGATCGCCTTAACTTAACAAAATTCAAATGTCAGGTAATAAATGCAGTATAAGATGTCAAGAATTAATTACAATCAAATAAATTATATGAAGGATTGTCAATAAATAAATACATTGCCCATAAATACAAATTACTCCAATCAGCACATAACAAGTCCATACCAAATTCCCACTCACATCCAAGGCACTGCGTCGGTCAAGAAATCGTTTATTGCATAATAGCCCCTTTCCATAAGACGACTCTTAACGGAACTCTTGAACTTTTGCAGGGGTAAGTTCAAGATTCGGACAGGAATTTTGTTATAAAAACGCACACCAAGTCCTTCAAATGAATTGTGGACCCTTCCCAGGCGATAATATTGGCCTACTAATTTGTGCTTATTCCTTGTGTTTAGTGAATGATGATCACTTTTGCTAGTATATTTATCTATGTTTTTCCGTACAAACATAATATTAGCAAATATATATTGAGACGCCACTGTTAAAATACCTATTTCCTTAAATCGTTCTTTCAGAGAATCTCGAACTTTAAGTTTATAAATCGCACGAATTGCCCGTGTTTGAATTACAAAAATGGTTTGAATATCAGCTGCCTTGCCCCATAGTAAAATACCATATGACATGACACTGTGAAAATAGCTAAAATAAACTAGTCGCGCAGTTTCGATATTAGTTAACTGGCGAACTTTCCAAACAGCGAATGCCGCGGAGCTCAGTTTCCCTGCTAGATACGATATATGGGCGCCCCACTGAAGCTTATGATCCAAGGTTATTCCTAAAAACATAGTTGACTCTACGAGACCAATCATTTCGTTATTTATTATAATGTTCGTGTCGAGTTTCTTAACATTAGGCAAAGTGAACTTTATACATTTAGCTTTATTCGAGTTCAATAGTAAGTTGTTGCTTGTAAACCAATCTTGGACTAGTGTAAGTGACCTGTTAATATCATCAAAACTATTCTGATTACGATCAACTTTAAAAATAAGCGAAGTGTCATCTGCAAAAAGTACTACATCACAAAAATTTTGCACAAAGAAAGGTAAATCATTAATATACACTAGAAAGAGAAAAGGACCCAGAATTGAGCCCTGTGGCACGCCCATTGAGACAGGTAATCCGGAGGACCTACTTCCATTTATATCCACTCGTTGAACTCTGTCCCCAAGGTACGAGGCAACCAGATCAAGTGCAGTATCCCTAATGCCATAGTGCCTGAGTTTTCGCAAAAGCGTTTGATGTTCAACGCAGTCAAATGCTTTGGATAAGGCACAGAAAACGCCAATAGCATCTTGCGCGTTTTCCCAGGCACTAAATATATGTTTTATAAGTGTTGAACCAGCATCAATGGTTGAGCGATCCTTTGTGAAACCATACTGCTCTTTATGAAATAAATTAATAATATTAAAATGAGTTTCTAATTGCTGAAGAATAAGTTTTTCAAAGACTTTACTGACTGCTGGCAAGATTGAGATGGGTCTAAAATTACCTGGATCGCTCTTAGACCCACTCTTGAATAATGGTATTAACTTACTATGTTTCATTAAATCCGGAAATACACCATTTTCTACACACTTATTAAATATTACAGCTAAATGTAGTGCTATATCAATAATTATATTTTGCAATAATTTGACAGAAATACCCCACAAGTCGGTTGTTTTCTTTGAATTGAGCGACTTGAAAGTTTTCACCACATCATTAGGGCTTTTAAACTGAAACTTAAACATGACATCACACTCTTTCACGCTGTCCCTGGCCAAGGATTCAGCTGTGACTGAGCAGGAATCCAAGGAACTGGTAGTATCAACTGGTATCTTTGCAAAATAATTGTTGAAAGTTTCAGCCAAACCCTGATTATCTTTAATAATATTGTTGTTAACCATTAATTCTAACCTATCATCCTGTGGTTTGGACCGCCCTGATTCAGTATTTATTACAGTCCAAGTTGTTTTTATTTTATTATCAGACTGTTTAATTTTGTTACTTAGAAAAATTGATTTAGCTACCAAACAAACCTTTTTAAATATTTTGGAATAATTTCTAACATATTGTACAAAAACAGGATCAAAATTATACTGTTTCATGCCATATAGTTCATACATCTTGTCTCTACTTTTGTAAATTCCAGGAGTTGCCCAGTCACAGAATCTAGTATTCACATTCTTAGTAAAAGTTTTCTCTTTAAACATGAAATCATACTCTAGTTTAATTAAATTAAATAAATTCCCGTATAAGACATCCGGATTATCCTAACTGAAATCTATGTTGGTAACCTTATCTGCAATATTTTTATTAAAGCATTTCAGGCGGTTAGAAGTCATCGGTCTGCATGTGATTTTCGTTGCTTTAACTACTTCATCTGTAGGATAAATGACCATTTGCCCACAGTGGTCAGATCTCAAGTGACTAAATATTGCTTTATCAAGATATTCACAGTTGCTAAATACATTATCTAGACATGTTGCAGAATGTGATGTAATTCTGGTTGGTTCAAAGAATACATGCTCTAGATTAAATGATTTGAATAAGCTTATTAACCTAGTGCAGCCCACTGACTGCTATAAATATATATATATA
Source organism: Spilarctia lutea (assembly GCA_916048165.1). Taxonomy (NCBI): domain Eukaryota; kingdom Metazoa; phylum Arthropoda; class Insecta; order Lepidoptera; family Erebidae; genus Spilarctia; species Spilarctia lutea. Next base: position 18,483,418 of record OU696483.1, read on the forward strand.
TATATTATAAAGAATTTAGTTTTAGAGCCTATTCATTACAAACAAACATACAAACAAAGTTTTCCTCTTTATAATATTAGTATAGATTGACTAGCTTACCCACGCAACCTCGTTTGCGTCTTCTATTGCCCGTAGCATGACAATTTTCCCCCGTTATTGAAACATTCTTCATTGGTGCTCCGCTCCTATTAGTATTAGCGTGATGACATATAGCCTATAGCCTTTCTCGATAAATGGACAATCCAACGATTATCTACTCCAACGCACATACGCACACTGTTTTCATAGATATGATTGAATTTGAACTTTGTATAGCGGTCATAAAGTGCAAATTGACTCATTGACGTTAGGAACACACCTACATTGCTTAGACAACAGTGAGTGCTTGTAATATATGAACTTTACAATAGCAATAAAGCTCAAATTGACTTTACGTTTTAGTTAGGAAACGTTTGTATGGGAAAAAGAAAAGGGCTGTTTTTAGGGCTTTTTCGGCCATTATTCGAATTTTTCTCGTCTATAAAAACATCCTTGAACTTCAACGAACATTTAAAAAAAAAGGAATTGGCCAAATTGGTCCAGGCTTTGTTGAGTTATGCGCTTACCAACACATTGAGCGATTCATTTTTATATTATAAGAAGAAGATAAATGTTTTTCGATATATTTGTTGGCAAATAATATAATTAATGTCACTGCCTCTCCTATACATTTAAATCTATAATAAGGTTGCCTGGAAGAGATTGTTTTTTGCAATAAGGCCACCCTTTGTACACTATATTTCACATTTTATGTACTCTTGTATTTGTGTAATATTATGGTTTAGAAGCAAAGAGATTTCTATCTATCTATTTAATTCTCTTTACAAAATTATTGCCCGTGAATATAATCTGTAAACAGAAACTATAATAGCAAAAGACAGCCAGGTTTGCAGTTTGTCTGCGTAAATGTGGATATCTTTAAAATTACAGTCAGTTTTTCAGACGGCTTTCAACAATGTATAGATTTACAAGTAACTTAAATAAAATATGACATCATTTCTTAATGTTAGAAACACAAAGACTCTAGGTACACAAGGTTTGCCTAAACCACTACTGGTTTAGCCTAACTTACTCCTGTGTTGTGCACAGAATTTAATTTCTATTCAAATCTTTATATGTGGGAGAGCCACGCTTCGGCATGAATGAGCCGGCTCGACAGGAGTGATACCACGGACTCACAGAAAACCGGTGTGAAATAGCGCTTGCGCTATGTTACACCGAGTAAGTGAGGATACCGGAGGCCCATACCCCAACCCCTTCCTCCATCCACCTCCCCATCCCCCAAAGATCGGCAACGCACTTGTGACGCCTCTGGAGCTGCAAGTGTCCATGGGCGGCGGAAATCGCTTACCATCAGGCATCGATACGTCTGCTCGTTTGCCACGCATACCAATAAAAAAAATGGTCCATTAAAATATAGGTACTACCTATGTGTGCATCGAGCTGTTAGAAAACGATCATAACAAACATCTATAAAAAGATCCATCGATTACAAACTAAACGAACATCAAATTTACGATTGCATGAACAGGTAAAATAAAACATTACCCCTCCGATGTAAATATATTTTAACTTTCACGCTTTGCCACTATCGCTCAATTAAAAAATATATCATTCTTCAATGAAACTCCATTAACGAAGCTTTCATGGGTGAGTAGAGTCACCTGCCGATGCGGTCACCATGAAATTATGGAGCCCATTGTTTGATGTAGACGATGTGTGATGTGTATTACCAATAAAATGTAGTAGCTAATGGAATATTGGTTCGAATTGATGAAGAAATAAATTGCTTTTGATGGCCGTTGGGAGTAATTGAGTGCATTTAATATTGATGGACAGATGGAGTTAAAAAGATGTTTCGAAAGTTGGTGGTTGGTGTAAACTTACCGTAATATCTTAGTTGAGGTTATGTCTTCTGACACTGTAATTAATACTTTATGAACAATAAAATAAGCGTAATAATAGAAACTTTTAGATAGAAGTTTCTGCTTTTATATAAGCGTTTTTATTTTAACACTAGCTGACCCACGCAACCTCGTTTGCGTCTTCTATTGCCCGTAGCGTAAAAAAATCCCACGTTTTTGAAACATTATTTTTTGTTGTTTCACTCCTATTAGTATTAGCGTGATGATATATAGCCTTCCTCGATAAATGGAATTTCCAACACTGAAAGAATTTTTCAAATCGGAATAGCGGTTCCTGCGATTAGCACGTTCAAACAAACCAACTCTTCAGCTTTATAATATTAGTATAGATTTTCTTTGGATAATTGAGACATAATGATGTATATAATATTTTAAAGTTGTTATGTAATTACTTTTAAGACTGCTTGTTATGATGAAGAAAATGGCCTTATGAGATACAGACATACCTGTCAATGACTGAGGCATTTTGTTTACACATATATACACTTTTAACCCCTATGAGATCCGAATTATCAGAAAAAAAAAGGCATAAATTTTGAAAAGTCCAAATAGTAATTCTTAATTTTCATTCATAAAATTTTCTACAAACACATTTATAGTTTTTTTTTTTTATTGAATAGGGGGCAAAGAGCAGACGCATCATCTGATGGTAAGAGCGATTACCGCCGCCTATGGACACCCGCAACACCAGAGGCGTCACAAGTGCGTTGCCGGCCTTTAGGGGATGGGGAGGGGGATGGGAGAGGGGATGGGGTATAGGCCTTCGGTATCCTCACTCACTCGGTGAAACACAGCGCAAGCGCTATATCACACCGGTTTTCTGTGAGGCCGTGGTCTCACTCCGGTCGAGCCGGCCCATTCATGCCGTAGCGTTGCTCTCCCACGGTAAAAACCTGAAATGACTTTAATGAATTTCAATAGAAAGTTTCAACGAAATGCTCGCCTTTTGATGTGTATAATCAAGTTCCTGTATTCCTGTTTTCCAACATATTCGTCCCTAAAACATATTCAAATTTAAATATTTAACGGACTTCTTCACAGTTCGAGGCGGTGAACTTTGGCTTAAGACATGACACACTCGTTGGACTAATGACTACGATTCAAACACACATAGAAAATAAACTTTGACGTTTCATTTCTGATTATAGTGTAACGACAAAATAATACAGTAGGTCATATTTGGATTAAAGATTTAGAATACGAAAAAAAAACTGAAAGATCGTCTTTGTTGATTAAAACATGTTTTATCTTTATTTAGGTTTTTCTTTCTTGAACACTTTCGAAAACAAATTTTATTTTATTTTATTTTATTTTACAATTATAGGAAAACTTACAGCTTAATGGTTACATTATACAAACTTAATACGAAAAAGAAGGCCAATTACAAGTTTTCACAGTTATCAATGTTAAATAAGAGAACAAAAGAACCCTTTTCTTAAGATGTAAATTATCTTTGATTAGTCTCTTTGACTTTGAGACTCAGGCACTAGGACTAGATAATTGTAAGGTTTTACTTTTGTCTCGTTTAAATTTTAACGTGGTTTCTACTTCGTCTTAAAATTCATTGTACATCGTAAGGAGTGGCTAGTATTAGATACATTTAGAGAAGTTGGTTATGGAAATTATGTACTGAATTGAAATGTATAGTTTTTTTTTTCTTTTTTAATGGATAGTGTACAACTGCGTTGCCAGCCTTTGGGGGATGGGGAGAGGGATGGTGGGAGGAGTTGGGGTATAGGTCTCCGGGCCTCACTCACTCGGTGAAACACAGCGTAAACGCAATTGCATGCCGAAGCGTGGCATAAATCATCCCTTCAGACATTTCTTTTATTTCTCTTTATCATTATCATTGTCATTAACAGCATTTAGTAGTTTACTGACTGGATATAAATCTCTTTAGAATGGAGAAAATCTATCACTATACCTCACTGGGCAGTCGGGTTAATGTGGGGTTTTGTTTCAGTTTTCTTTCTCTAAGCATTGGTTTCATCGTGTGTTATTTGTTCCGTAGGATGCGGTAGGATAGGGATGGTGACTATTCGTAATCCGTCTTCTCACCGAGAAGTGTGGTCACCATTGGTACTTCATTGTGCCTTTTTTATTTTTTATTTATTTTCAAGTCTTTAGCATCCTTTTATTATCGCTTTTATATTCATATGTAAAAGAATTGAACTTCTGTTAATTACCTCTAATGTGACCCGTACACCTGCCACCTGTATTTAAACTTTTAAATATGTATTTATGTTAAGGTATTTTACTTTTTATGAGCAAAAAAAAAACTAAGAATTTCGTAAACGAAATCCATTAAAGTCACGTTTTGGGAATGTTTTAGGCAAAACTTTTCAGAAGAAATCTTTGTATGATTTTGCATGAAGGAAGCTGACTTTGAAAGTAAAAACAGCCCACTGAATAGAGCCTTATGTTGTGCCAAACAAACTTCGACATGATTAATTATTAATAACGGTGAGTTTTTAGAAGTATTTGAACTGCTTCATTACAAGTAAGTATTTCTCCGAAAATATGCAAAACGGAAACCAGTAGGGTTTCTTTACAGTTCAAAAAAATCATAAAACTACAGTACAGTTCATAAATACAGAACAACATAATAAGCGGGCCGGAGCTAGACTGGATTGAAGCCATGGCGTCACAGAAAACCAGCATTATTATTTTCTAGCTTTTTGATGGAATACTAAACTCCGCAGTCATGTCTTGTCTCCTTTGGTATTTTACTAGGACCTGTTTGGAAGTAATCCTCTCTCTGATAAAGTGATAGCGTACATCGATGTGTTTGCTGCGTTGATGATAACTTTCATTTCCTGAAATGCGAATGGCACTTTGATTATCACAGTAAACAACAATAGGGATAGCTGATGATTCAGGCCAAAAATCTTCATTTAATTGTTTCAGCCAAATCGCTTCTTGTGCGGCAGTGGCCAGAGACATGTATTCAGCCTCCGTACTTGACAGGGCTATAGTTTGTTGTTTTTTAGAACACCAACTTATTGCAGCACCCTGAAGGATAAAAACGTATCCAGTGCAGGATCTACGGTCTTCAGAATGACTGGCGCAATCAGCATCACAATAGCCTGTAATGTTGCCTTCAGAGTTGCCATCATATGTCAATTTATAATCAATGGTGGCTTTTAAATATGGGGGGAGTGGTTGGGGTATGGGCTTACGGTTTCTTCACTCACTTGACGAAACACAGCGCCAGCGCTATTTCCCACCGGTTTTCTGTGAGGGAGGCCGTGGTATCACTCCGATAGAAGCGTGGCTCTCCCACGGTTGTTCTAATTATAGCAGCTAGTTATTCTGACTAGTATATAAAACACTGCGAGTTCACTTTGTATTTAGAAATATGATAATAAGTTTATCATCAATCTGATGTTATAACATGATTTAGTTGGAGTACTTTGATTTAGATCAGCCGGCTGTATGTGAGATGTGTCAAGCCATATATTAACATTTCTTCACGGTGGCATAACTCGTCCAATTTTCTATGGGCTTGTTATTTCTAATGTAAGAAATTTTGTAAGAATCAATTGGAAAAAGAATGGAATTGGGGGCAAAGGAACAAACGTATCAGAGGCGTCCCAAGTGCATTGCGGGTGGTAGGTTTTCTCATAAAGTAATATTAAATTTCAAATTGTACTCGATATAAAAGTAAAAAATAAATTGGACGTAATTACAGTACATAAACATAATACAGCTTTTCAGAAAAGAAAGTTTATCATATCAAAGCCTCTTTACAACAAAAATGTTGAAATTAAAACATCAAAATACTTATTCCCTAATTATTCAAATCAGCAACAGGAATGAAGAATTGTGAAACAAACGCTAGGAGAGGTTATAATTTGAAACTAAATAAAAATCAACCTTGTTATGCAACCGGTAGGGCATATTATTCAGTTTAATAACTTATTTGCTGTTATTGAAGGAACACACAATTACAATATGAATGAAATTGCTTTTGAAAATATACTTACTTGGGTATTTTTAATCAAATTTTAAATTGCTTTTTAAGAAGTGTTTATTGTTTTAAAAAGAAAATCTTGTTGAAATAAATCTCGCTCTCGCTGACCTTTATTTAGATTTTACTGAACCTCAGACAAAAAGAGAGGCCACAAATAACAAACACTGAGTTTGATAATAATAAATATTTTGGACATCTATCACACAACGCCATCTAGTCTCAAGTTAAGCAGAGCTTGTGTTATGGGTACTGGACCACTGATATAAATACATGTAAACTTTTTTTTATAAATACTTACATATTAAACATAGAAAACACCCAAACTCCGAAACAAATATTTGTAGATCATACAAACATTTGGTACGACCAGGGTATGGAACTCGAGACCGCAAACACAGCAGTCGCATATGCTACCACCGCGCCACAGAGGCAGTTATGTTATAGTATAATGTTGTATTTGTATTCTGTTTCTATTTTTAAAAAGACAACTCTCGAATTAGGTATATGCATCCTGAAGGGGACTTTACAAACATACACGAAACGGACACAAAGAACACCCAGACTTAGAACAACAATTTGTGAATCACACAGTGTTATCACATGTGAGATTTGAACCCACAACCCTTTACGCGCCAACACAGGTGCACTCTCTGTTCCCTCTGTCTCATAATCCGATGGGATGGTTAACCGACACGACCGGGGTGAGGTCAGGTGCAGGACCGATAACTTTACGTGCTCTCCGAGGCACGGGGTTTCTGACTCCAACTTCCAAACTCCGAGCTGTTATTAAGTATTTATCTACATAGTCAGGAAAAATAATAGCACTTTTGGCCCGACCCGGGATTCGACCTCGAGACCTCTTGATCGGCAGTCGCATACGTCAACCGCAAAACCAACGAGGAAGTAAAAATCTCACTAATAAGTAGCTTACGAATGTTAATAATCACTATCTATGAATGTTCATACAGTTCATGACTGCACGGTTGGCCGAGTGGTGTCAGCGGTCGCCATGCCGCTTGCTACTGCGCCAAGTGTCGTGGGTTCAAATCCCACGCGGTACCTACAACACTTTGTGTGATCCACGAATTGTTGTCCCGAGTCTGGATGTTCTTTGTGTCCGTTTCATGTATGTTTGTAAAGTCCCCCACGACACAGGATGTTTATTCCTAATGTGGGAGTTGTCTTTAAAAAAAAAGTTCATACAAATAAATGATACTTGCTGACCCGGTGGTGTGACAAAACCCTCAATGCAAGATATTAACGTTCAATGTTTGCTTCGCTGATCTTATTATTCTTAATAGTATCAAAAAATTCAGCTTCACCCCTCTTATAATTATTTTACGAGCAATTTCTCAATCTTACACACTTCAGACACAATATCCAACAAAAAGATACGTGCAAAAATCACAATAGAACAACACAATTGCAGACAAGTATTTGACAAATCACACTTTGAAAGTCTATTTCATTCATAAAGTTCATTCTCCATTTTGAATTGTGTCTATACTCTATAGCGATGTTATATAATGGTTAATTTATGTCAACATGTGACGAATTGGTTGGTATTGAAATTGTGGGCTGTTTCTACTTCATTCTGAATCAAGGGTAACTTTAGCACACGGTAACGCTAAATCAATGGTAGCAGTCGTTTATTGTATCGATAAACGTTATTGTGTCAATGACGGTGGAAATATATAATAAAAAATCGGCCAAGTGTGAGCTGGACTCGCGCGGGAAATGTTCTTAGTGGAATTATTTATACATTTCAGACGTTTACCTGTTGCCGTTATCAACATCGAGCAAAATCGAGCCAAAAAATCATTTTTATTGGAGCTCCCTTAAATATTTATTTCATTCTGTTTTTCAGTATTTGTTGTTAAAGCGGCAACAGAATTTCAACTGTCTAACTATCACGGTTCTAGAGATAACAGACGGACAGCATAGTCCTAGTAATAGGCAAATAAAAATGAGGCGAGGTAGGTTACAATTATTTTTGGTGAATACTAAGCTGGCTGACTAGCTGGCTGGAAAGATAAGCCTTCAGGGTCCGTTCAAATAATCATGAATTCATTTAATAGTGTCAGTACAACAAGAGTGAAATTCAAATTGTAAATCAAAACTATCCCGGCCTTTGGGGGATGGGGAGGGAGATGGGGGAGGGTTGGAGTATGGGCCTCTGGTATTTTCACTCACTCGGTGAAACACAGCGCAAGCGTTATTTCACATCGGTTTTCTGTGAGACCGTAGTATCACTCCGAACGAGCCGGCCCATTTATGCCGAAGCGTGGCTCTCCCACGTTAAACGATTATTAAGCTAGAGCAAGTGAGTTAAGTTCCATATAAACTGTTAGTATTTAACGATGATTCATACGCATAGCAAAATATTTTTTATAGTACCTGGATCATCGAGCTTTGATCGATATTTTTTGTTTGGTAAATAAATTCTAGCTAGACTATTTATAGCCCCACAACACCCTGCATACTAAACTTCATGAAAATCGTTGGAGATTTTTCCGAGATTTAGATTACATTTATACAAGAATTGTTCGTTTCAAATTATTATCTAATGATTGCATCTCCCTCCTGTTCAGCCTGGGTTCTTCCTTTGATTGGATCTGATGTGGCTAGCAAAACCAAACTTACTTTTGAAAGTTCGCTTGCATTGCGCATAGTAGAACTGGCCGAGTACGAGATCTTGGGTCTTGTTTTCCGCTTTCACGGTTTGCGTCTAGATCCTTCACACGGGCAGTCTCAAACCTCTCGACACCCATCTGTCTTTCGCCACTCGGGTGTCACGACATATTAAAATTATTAGATATATAGATATCAGTCATTGTATAATATTTTATCGTCACTCATTGTAAAAATTTAATTATTCCGCAAATTCCACTAATTCAACGTTCACGTAAATTCGTTAATACTCTTAAGTAATTACTTAATATTGTGCTTAGGTACCTTAAATTAATAATTTAGATGGCCCATTTCGTTAGAAATTCAAAGGCACATAAGCCACGGATAAGTACTTCGAAATAGACTGTCGTTTTTGTGGTTACGTTCGTCGGTTATATCGCTATATAACCACAAATTCTAATGGTTATTGGGAGCTGTGACGTCATTGCGCCCTTATTGAGTTAGCCTAGCTCGTCAGGTGGTCAGTTAAATTCATTGGACTATCAATGTACCGTGAAATTGGTGTGGTGTCATATTAATTTTGACATTACTAGTTAATTGGTGGTAATTTCAATATTTTAATGGAAAATAATATGTAGTGGGTCTTCACGTATATAATAAATATTGTTCTACCCTTTGTACGCGGTTTTGCCTGAGTGTATGCCGATTATTGCGGTTAAGATTCCTCTGTTCTTCCTCAAGAATCACAGTATCTCCATGTTAAATTTTACTGAATATAGTGCGGCGGTTTAGCTCTGAAATCATAACAGCGAATTTTTGCATTTACCATGGGGAGTGCTCCGAGGAATTGTTCGGGTTGATCCCTGCCGCATCTTTCCGCCATCGTCTTACGTGACAGAAATTTCATCCCCATCATCTAGATGGTTGTCGGTCCACAACTGTGCAATTTTCCCGAAACTTTCTGCCGCATATGAGCTGTCGCCTGCGGTGTTCCCGGACCAATACGACCTTCAAACGTTCAAGAAAAGAGCGTACTCCTTCCTAAAAGGCCGGCAACGCACTTGTAACGCCTCTGGTGTTGCGGGTGTCCATGGGCGGCGGTAATCTCTTACCATCAGGCGATACGTCTGCTCGTTTGCCCCTATATAATAAAAAATAAAAATAACAGACAGATAGACAGACCGAGTCACTTTCGAATTAATAATATTAGTATGGAAATCGCAGTTAGTTTGGTGACATGTTAATGATTTAAATATTAGGTAAACCAAATTTAAAATACAGAGTTTTAAAAAGCAAGATTTACTATTTATTTATTATATCTCATTTGGTTATAGTGTTACGTTCATTTGATGTTCTGAACTGTCATTTTTTCTTGTGCTAAATTTATCTAGAACCATTAATCTATCTTATACCTTTAAATGAGCGATTTTTGTATATACGACCCATCGGATATATCTGCGAACCTGGCTTAGAGACTGCATGAACATTTCACTGAACAGAGAAACAATAAACAAGAATGAGATTATGAAAGCAAGAATAATACACATGCTAGAGGATAAAATAAATTAATTTTAGAACATCGTGTGCAGTAAGTTTGTGAATCTAAAACATCATTAAATCTATTTATTTCTACCTCATTGGTGCCGAATTTATCATACAACCTTCTTTAGTTTGTTAAAAACTCAGACTCAAAACCTTCTTGGTGTCTTTTTTTTTTAATTTGCTTTTCCCGCGTCCTTTTCTTTTTTTTGCATTTAGTCATTTCCTCGCTGAGGTGTAATGAAAAGTTACATGTTGCATTCGAGTGCAAAGATTTTTCACCTCGTGCTCTTTTGATTCCCTTGCTTACGCTCAGGATTTCGTTAAAAAGCAACTTTGCACTCTTGTATAACGAATAACTATTGTTTATTAGTACGATTCTTAATTTTTTTAAGTTTCACCATTCAAGTGTACGATAGCAATATATTATTTTAAGATTTTAATGATCGTCTATTGTTGCTCTACCCATAATGCTACACTCTTTAGATGTCATTGAGTGTTTGATGGTAAACAGGAGTGTTTGACAAACAGATCTGTATTGTTGTTTGACATATTGTACCGGTTGCATTAGTAACGCTTACGGTGTTAATCATAGAGGGGTAAATTGAATTTTGAAGGGATATTGGCAAATTTTTGATAACCTCAAATTGATGACGGGCCAGTTGGTTTAGAGGTTAGTGATCGTAATTTCTAAGATATTGATTGATAGTTCTATTCCCAACTGGGGCAAAATCTTTGTGTAATGAACAAGAACATTTTATATGTTACTAGCTGTCACCCACGGCTTTGCTCGCTTTTAATAAAAAAGTATTTCATGTTATTTGTTATACCCAAAAGAATATGTGTATAAAGTTTCATGGTGATCGGTTAAGCAGTTTTCGCGTGAAATCGTAACAAATATTCGATTCAGATACTCACCCAAACCGGGCCCGGTAAGTCTAGCAGTCGATAAGAGGATTCAAATTCTGATTGCTTACTATAACTCTCCCTCTCTTTATTTATTAGGAACGTTTTAAACCAACACAAATCTGTACATTGGTTTGTATCGTGACGTAACTTTCTGGCTTTAAACATCGTCAATGAAAAGTACATAGGTAGTTCTAAAAATCACGACCTAGCAATCTACAACGAGACAAAAAGTAATTGCATAATTTGTGTTGAAAGGAATAACATTTTTAATATTACGGCAAATGCACTCGTAACAAATAGAACCCTTTATTTATAATGTATTTCTAACGAAAATACAACGTAAAATCAACCTGATTTCTATAACAATTAGAGTTGAGATCCCCTTACAACGCACAACCAACAATGACTGACTTCTTGAAATCAGCTACCTATTACCGAGCATACGGTTGTCAGATCGTTAGGGGATTTATTGGGTCCGTATAATGGAGCGTAGCAAATGACATGCAAATAACTTGCGACCTGGAGTGTCTCTAGTGGATGTATAACTAAAGGTTGATTTTGATTTGTATGCCTTTACACCATCTTCTGCTGGTAGTAAAATTTTGTGCTATGCCCTTATCAATTTATAGTTCCAAAATTATTTGACTATATCTTTTGTTTTAGTTTTTATACGTACACCACACAAAATTGTAGTTCAGAAAAGTAATAAATGATAAATTATATTCTTTCTTTTTTAAAAGACCTCCCGCATTAGGAATATACATCCTGTGTCGCGGGGGATTTTACAAACATACATGTAACGGACACAAAGAACACCCAGACTCAGGACAACATTTTGAGGATCACACAAAGTGATGTCCCACGTGGGATATTAATATTAATTTATTAATATTAATTTTGTAAGTAAATCTTTATAGATATTTTTACACGTCGGACCTTACAGCTAGAAGAGACCGGCATTTCATAGGACTCACTCTGAGAAGAATTGCCGAATCAAACCACAGAGGAGTGAATGCTTGTAAATTCACTTGCTATTTTGCGTTTTTGACGTATTTTTTCTGAAAATATTCAAAACAATTTATCAACAATGCAATGTAGTAACAACTAAAATGTAAGCGGTACCTACTTGGTACCTAAACTGTGTTTAATGATACTAACCTAATTCTATCAACAAATAACTGATTTCCCACCCTAGTTCGTAACCGAAAAATCCCAAAGACAAATAAATCAAAAACGACAGTAGAGAAAGCACTTGATGACAGTCCGATCGTAAACGAGTACCAACTGATGATAAACAAATTCCAAATGGAGAGTTCGAAATTCAAATAGATACCAATGAAAAGATGACACGTGGCGGGTTATTCTGCTACAAACCCACGTATGCAGTATTGAAAACATTTTGATTTTATTTTGATCTCAATTCATGTCACGATAAGATGTAAAATGGAATCGTGGTCAGTTATAAAATTGCAAATCTGGTGTTGTCAGATCTAACGAATGTCGTAAACAACAAATATGTACATGCATTTGCAAAGAATAATTGCTCGTCAAATGGAACCTTATGTGAGGCTAATAAGGACTTTATTATATGACAACAATATGTTGTTGATAGCAGAGCTGATTTCTGTTCAAGTATGGCTGCCACGCGGCGAAGCGTCCCTCCGTTGATAATAAATGCTTTTGGCAAATAATTACGTTATTTGATTTTAGATGGATGATGGTCGTAGAGCAAACATTAGGAATCCATACGTGGGAGATTTATTAAGCGTGTTGCGTTGCGTTTTAGGGATGAATTAATTTGAAAATAGTTTTTGTAATAAATTTTATATCCAGGGGTTCAATATCTGATTTAAGTATACTGCTTGAGTGTTTGGAATTAATGATGATAAGTATATTGCACTTTAAATTCACATGAAAATACTTTGATTCTTAAGAAAGGACGCAGACTAATTTTTACCGTGATAACCAACTCAGACGCAGCTGTGGCTAAAGGCTAGTGATAAAAAAAAACACGTCATCTAGTCCCAAGCTAAGCAGAGCTTGTATTATGGGTACTAGACAACCAATATAAATACTTATATCCTTTTTTGTAAATACATATATATTATACATCAGAAAACACCCAAACTCGTAAACAAATATTTGCAGATCATAGAAAAATTTGGTCCGATTCGAGAATCGAACCTGAGACCTCAAGCACAGTCGCGTACGCTACCACTGCGTCACCGAGAGTTGGTTTTCCTTGGTTGAAAATGAGGATAAAAAAGAAGAAAATGCATCATCTCTGTTTGTGATAACTTCTAAAGGTCTAAAATGTTATTTATTTATAACTTTATGCACTTTTGTACACGGGGAAACTAAATGCCCAGAGCCAGTCAACTTTTTATGGAAACGGTTGGCAAACGAGCAGATTTATCGTTAAATGTTAAGCGATTACCGCTGCCCGTGGACACCCGCAACACCAGAGGCGTCACAAGCGCGTTGCTAGCCTTTGGGGGATGGTGAGGGGGATGAAGGAAGGGGTTGGGGTATGGGGCTCCGGTATCCTCACGCACTCGGTTAAACACGGCACAAGCGCTGTTTCACACCGGTTTTCTGTGAGGCCGTGGTATCACTCATGGCGAAGCGTGGCTCTGTTCCAAATCCAAATGTTGGTGTAATAAAAATTAGTTGAAAATTAGTAATAAATAGAAACAACAGGCAAGGTGGTTTATTATCCGTATGGTTTTCAGTACTAAACAATTACGAATTCTCCAAAAGCCACTTTGTTTGTTATTCAATAGACTTTGAAAATAAATGCCTTCAGGGAATTGAAGAGACAGGTAGCATCTGAAACTAATTAGAATATTAATAACGGTTCGTGTCCTGGGTTCGATATTTAAGCCACATAATTAATAATGTTTACTGCAGCAGTAAAAGGAACTAAGACCAAGAATTTTCATTAAATTTATATTGTGGCTCAATTTCTTGATAACAAAGTGTATTACTATTTATTTTTCAGTTTAGTTTTATGAATACTTCCTTATGACTTTAATTACTAGATATGTGTTGTTAATTTTTATTCAGTGTACAGTTTATTGTAATGTATTGTAAATTTTTATCCGACACTATTGCATTACATGTAATCTGTAATGATAGTGTATGTTATAGTAAAAAAATAAATAAATAAAAATATGAAAGTCAACTATATAAAATTAAGCTTTTACCCCGTTCAATGATTTTTCATTGAAATTCCTTTTGGAAACCATCGATTGCCATTAAAATTAACCGCTTTACTTACATTGAACATTAGAACACTTCATTGAGGCGCAGTGGTGCGACTGTCCGACCGCTATGCTTGAGGTCTCTGGTTCAATACCCGGGTCGAACCAAATGTTGGTATGTTCTGCAAATATATGTTTCGGAAAAACATTTATTTATTTGCCTTTTGTAATATGTAATACTCGTATCTTCATAATTTTAATAAATTAATACATATTTCGGACATCTAACAGACAACTGATATGAATACTTATATACTTTTTTTTTGTAAATACATACATATTTTACATAAAAAACACCCAAACTTCGAAACAAATATTTGTAGATCACACAAAGACTTGGTCCGACTCACGATTTGAACCCGAGACCTCAAGCACAGCAGTCGCAAACCTAAGATAATACATAACTTTCTTTCCATATGCTTTTTAAAAAAAATATTTAGAAGAAACTTTTTGTCCTAATCGACTAATAGACAACGATGCTTAATAAGTAACCCCACGGATCGCCTAAACTAAAATTTAATAAAAACTTATTGTGCTGTACTAAATTCCTAGCATTCCACAAGAACACAATGGTAATATGTTTTTATTAGGGGATCGGCACGCATAAATGTGTCCCCTACATTCTGAACCTCTTGAAATTCTTGGGCTTTAATGAAATCATTATGATCGGGTATATGCAGTGTCATTAAAGTGAATAATAAGTGAGTTTAAATATAATTCATCAACTTTTTTTTACCAGTTTTACTGATTATTTTTAGAATATTTAAATACTAAATAAAAATAATATTCAACTATAAACTAGTTTGAGTTATAAATCAAGTTTCGGCTTACGGCGCCATTTATAATTCTAAAATAAGAAAAACAAAATTAAAAGTCTGAAGTGGCCCTCTCTTCGTTTGTATGTGGGTGTATGTGTACATGGGAGTGAGTGTGCAGATGTGTGTTCAGGTGCATTTTTTCATGACGAATAATAATTTTTTAAGGGTTATGTTTTATTTTACAAACATACATGAATCAAAGAACACCCAGATTCAGAACTACAATTTGTGGATTACATAAAGTGTTGTCCTATGTGGGATTTGAACCACACTTGTAGAAGTAGGGAATGACATGGTGACCGCTTAACCACTAGGCCAAACGTGCAGTCAAGTTTGCTTCAAACACATTCCAATCACTCAATATATTGAAACATAAATTAGACCAATTAGCAGACTGAGCTCTGTAGCGCGCATTAATTGAGGCCTTATATCCAACAATGGACAGCAACGAGTTGATGATAATGATGGTATTACGGGATGGATTGGATTTGGATTTAGTGGTACTATTATACTATTATAAACTTACAAAAAAAATACAGTAGTAATATGTATTGACTAATAATTTCTTTCATAGTATATGTTCTGCTTGGTTTAAAATTAGAATACCACGGCCTCACAGAAATTCCGGAGTAAAACAGCGCCTGCGCTGAGTTTTACCTAATAAGTGCGGATAACTGTGGCCCATACCCCAACCCCTCCCTTCATCCTTCTCCCCATCCCCCATAAGCCGGCAACGCACTTGTGATACTTCTAATGGTATCTATGGGCGGCGGTAATCGTTTATCATCAGGCAATAAGTCTGCTCATTTGCCCCCAATGATATTAAAAAAAAAACATAATACAGTTACGTCAAATTGACGTAAGAAAATAAAACGATCACAGAAAAAAAAAATTGGTTGCCTGTAAAGTCGGTATACGGGCGAAAGTTTTACGTGACAACGACTTTAAGTGGTAAAATAATTTTAATGTGAATATTCATTCGTATAGTAGGAAGAAGGATGAAATAATAGTAACAATTTAAAACATTTATTTATACAAAGAATTATATTTAAAACATTAATTTTAACGTTTTAAATATAATTCGACGCGTGCCTTTCACTTTTTATGTCTGTCTCTCTCGCTCTTAGGCGGGCTAACCATGCCCGAGTGGAAGGGACGCGTGCCTCTCACTCGCTCTCATTGTGAGCGCATAACGTGAGCGGAGCGTAACGCAGTTTCTTGAAGTGTCACCCGGCAAACCAATTTATAAGACGTTGTCACGTCAATAAAACAAAATAAGGTATAGTTTGGTACAATTTTATTATACACTAATATTACTAATAATTGGTAATTTATATAAAAATATTATGTTGTGCTTTTGGTCAGATTATTTTATAAACTATCATTTACAATAATAACGAACTATATTCTAGTTGCTTTACATCTAAAACTAGTATATCAATTTATATACATCATGATTTTAATAGATTAGACAAACCACATCACACGAATTGAACTCATGAAGTTGGTGTTGTCTCATGACTCATGAAGTCATGTCGTAGTATATGAACATTTTGAGCTTAATTAATAAACAAAATGCAGTCGAAAATTTGCAACAGAAAAATCACTTGAAGCTAATAATTTGATTGTCCAATATTAATATATTATTTGGCACTCCTGAAACTGTACAATTGAATACTACTTATCATATTACAAATAGGTAATTGTACCTTATAACAATAAGTGGTTCAGTAATTTCTTCGAAATTTAAGAATATTGAGAAAGGTTTTGAAGTTTGAAATTAATATCATTATTACTAACCACATCAATCTGTTCCTGTTCACAAGAGTCTTCATTATTAGACGAACAAGAATCCCTAACACAACAGCACTTTTTTGCTCCAGACGGTGAAGACATAGACGGTTCTTCTTTCTTTAGCTTAACACGACGATTTTGAAACCAAATTTTCACTTGTTTCTCTGATAACTTCAGTCTTGATGCAATCTCGATTCTCCGAAGTCTTGAAAGGTACATGTTCATGCAAAATTCTCTTTCTAATTCCAGCAATTGAGTTCCAGTGAATGCAGTCCTGATTCTTTTACTTGAGTCTTCTTTTAATGGTTCACGTTTTACATTTTTAGTATAGCCAGGCAGGAATTCTTCTGGATGACCAGCCGGAGGACTTGGGGATTCGTTTCGACTTTCACTAGATAAAGAAGGAGATCTGAGTTCTTGTCTCTTCGACGGTGGGGAAAAAGTAGCACTGTTGTAAGGGTGATATAAATATGGAGACGCAGATTTCTTTCTCTTGGTGCCAAAGTCAATAGGTTCTTGTTCTTCAATTTTAGAGAAGTTTTGGCACGGTTTAGTCTCAACTGGAGTTGCAATAAAATCTTGACGAGGTAGTTGAGGTACAAAAGGGTAGCGGTAATTAAAATGTTCCAAAAACGGTCTAAATAAATCTGGTGGTCGTTGTTGGTATTGGGTGATGTTGAGAAGTCTGCTTAAGTCTGCAGGGTATGGATAAGGCGGAAGTTTTGTTCGTGGATCCAGTTGAAGTCCCAAAAGCGGTAAATATGGGTTTGAAGGTTCACTTGATATGTCATTTTTCTTGCAGACTTTCGTGTCACTTATCAAAGTATCAACTAAGAACGAGCGGGACATGTTTACGTGGCTGACGAGCTGCGTTATGGAACCCCAGTTTAATACTGAGTATGGGATGCCTCTCTCGTAAAAGTAACAATTATAAAAACTACCCCCACTTAGTGCACCCTATTGTGTATTTACACAATAGACTTGGAAGCGTTTCGGCAATTATTTGGCCCGACCCACCCCTTTTGTCGGCGAGACGTCAACCCCAGTGTTAGTTTACAAAAAAAATTATGAATGGAACATTTTAGTGTCAATGAATAATTTTGTATGGGATGTGAACATCCCTAATATCTGTCTTATTAAAACTACATCGGTTACTGTTTTATAAGTACTAGAGAAAACGTGTTATTCGAGTTTAAACCGTAAGTCATAAGTGTATTCAGTTTCGATTGTTTTGTGTTATTTCATTTACCATTATCACTTAAACTGATATGTATATATGATCAACAAAGAGCAAAAATCCGTAAAATAACGGTATTCTTTGTTTACTTTTCTAAACAATTCAAAATTTCTATTACTTAAAAAATTTGACCTTTACAATGTACCTTTTCATACAAATTTTAAATCAGAAAAAAAGAAGTTTTTTAGATGTCTTATCTACATATTAATGTCTCTACAGCTAGTTTTTTGCTAGCAGTAATTTCTGTTTTCATAAAAGAGAACTCCTGTTCTAGGACTAAACTAAAAACAGACCCAACTTAGTTTGGAAAAAAGTCTCAAAGCAAGTATAATAAAATGTTTTAGATGTTTTTTTTTAGATATTGAATAAACACTACTTCACTATAAACCATTGTTGTAGACAATAGACATATATACTTACATATCATTAAAAGTATAACATAAGACAAAACGTCTGTATAAGACAAAACATGAAAAGTTTTTTTTAAATTAAATGTTTCGTATTTATTGTTTATACCGGGCCACAATAATACGAATTTGATCGTTTGCTCATGAGCAGGAATGCTGACTAAACATTTTCTAAATTATAAACACTATTTATGCTAATAATTCAGAAATTTTCCACTGTGATCCTGTTCCAAACAGTTGGTCAATACAAGACCGATAAGTCGAGATTAATATTTATATTATCTAAATAAACAGACGGCTTTAATTTATTTTGCGAAATACCGTTTAAGTCCGTTCTGAATTAGTTCATTCCTGGAGAGTAAATTCAATATTTTGTTCAAACAGCAGTGTTATTTTGATAGCTGATAACCATCAAGCATCTTTGCTTGACTAGCTAAAGATGATAGAATCCAATTTCAAAATTTTCCCCGACCTTGGTATACAGACTGTAACTGCATTATATATTGTTAATACAAATAAGTATAAATGTTAAATTGTTTCAAGGTGCCTTGATGGCATAGTGGGTAGCCTATGCAACTGCTAAACTTGAGGTCTCGGGTTCGATTCCCGGGTCGAAGCAGATGTTTGTACGATCTACAAATATATGTTTCGGAGTGGGTGTTTTCTATGTATAATATGTATGTATTTACAAAAAAAAGTATGTAAGTATTTATATCAGTTGTATACCCATAACACAAGCTCTGCTTAACTTGGGACATGTCCGGAATATTTAAAAAAATAAATAAAAAACGATGATTTCAGGGCCGACTTGACTGTGGCGGTACCACCGTCTCACATAACACCAACCTAAAATGTAAACAGTCTTGGTGTCTTGTTTCGTTGGTGAATGTGAGACAGAAAGACAGGAGGCCCAATGATGGACAAGCACCTCAATAGGCCACCGTAGTGTGTTGCTATGTATGTATGTGTACTATGCAACATTTTTTTTTTATGCTTGAGCTACCTAAATGCATTGTCTGTATTCGCAATGAGTATAGCGACCTTTACTCTTGATTCTGCCTATGCTTTCTATTGGGCACAGTCGATGACATGACAGAGGTTTTGAAGAATATTTAATACTGATTCACCTACTATAAATATTTAAGTATCGATTTGTACGCTAATAAATTCTCTTCATATATATTTTTTTACAGAAATATTACTTAAAAAAATTAGTTAGTATTTATCAGTTTAAATCGATGATGACTAAAAAAAATCAACAACTTACCAAACGCGATGTAATAATTTATTTTATTATTTTTTAACTGTTATTCGTCGATCTCTGTAAGTACAAAATTAAAACTTTTATCATTTTAATAAAATTACAATATATCCTTTCATCCCGAACAGACTAACAAAACTATCAATTATGTGAAGTGCTATCAAACCACTCAATGTCACACACCACCGCACTTTTATTACGACAATACCCCATTAAAACTAAGGCCACCCTAACCGCAAAACACATGTAAAAAACGACACATTCAACATAAATTTGATACTACACCATTCTAAAATTCAATAGATAATTTTACGGAAAGAAGTCCCGATATCTACGCAAAAAAAATCTTTTATAAAATTTGTCTTTGGTTATTTATTGAAGTGGGCGGGGCAATGAATTTTATTTGCCATAAAATGTATTATAGAAATGATACAAAAATGTATAATAAGTGGAAAGCGTGTTGACTTAATGACCCAGCAAATAGGTGGTCATAAAAAGACGACAGATGTTTTGCACGCGACGGGACCTTCTGATGTTTGAAGGGACTCATTGTGGATATATTACGCTATTTATAGTTGATAAATTATGAATTATTGATGGTTTATTGCCAGCAGAAATCTTTTGGCAGAAGTATAATCGCGTTTTATATTGATGGTATATATGGGATGGGAGGTGTTTAATAAATCTCAAGATTCATTACCATCGACTTTTCGTTTTTGCGTTACGATAGAAGAATTGCTGTAAAGAACAGCTTAATTATTATCACTACTAAAACATTTTCGGTAGGTGCAAACTATTAAAAGGTCATAACATAATACTAAATTGACTGCACTTAGATCATTTTGCTGTAAACTCTCGATATGATTGTGTATTAAATATGTATTACCGTGTGAGAGCCACGCTTCGGCATGCATGGGCCGGATCGACCGGAGTGATAACACGGCCTCACAGAAAACCGGTGTGAAACAGCGCCTGCGATGTGTTTCACCGAGTGAGTGAGGATACCAGAGGTTTTATTCTACCCTCATCCCCCAAATGCCGGCAACGCACTTGTAACGCCTCTGGTGTTGCAGGTGTCCATGGGCGCCGGTTATCGCTTACCATCAGGCGATACATCTGCTCGTTTGCCACCTATTCCATAAAAAAAAGTACCTACATAAGGTTGCAAGTTTATATACTACATAAGTTTCATACTTGTACACAATTTAAGAAATTATATTTTTTTACATTTTCATGTTTAACTTATTATGTCAATCTGCAAACGGTTGTATAAATCTATCAATCAATAAAAACGTTTATTAGTAATAAAATGAGAACATAAAACATTATATAAGCGAATTGACAAACTACACCAATAAATTCTTTCTTTGACACCAAGTGTATTTTTTTCCCCAAATCGATGTTCATTCATAATTCCAGTATATGAAATACTATTACGTATACTGTTCCTTTCGCTACGGGCTCTTGAAGAGGTTCTTTGAGGGATGTAGTAGCCTATTCATTTGTGTGAATGGGAATTTATAAAATATGTAGTCATTTGAGTGTAAAATGTCGCCGTGTTTAGGTAGCGGTATCTTTGAGATGTGTACGAATAATGTGTGGCCAGGAAAACGGTGAGGACCAACGTTACATACATGTGCACATGAGAGGTAGCGTTTAAATAATATTTTAAAAGGATTTTTTTTCAACTAGATTCATGTGTAACTAAATGGTTTATAAAATCGTCTTTTTAATTATAAAAAATAAATATATGACCATGGTCAGAGCAGTCTATACCGTCTCACTGCAATCGCTAATCAACATACTAAGCTCAACAATTATGGCTAAGTCCTTCTGCCGGTTCAGTAGTTCAGTAGTGGACGTTTTTCGACAGAGATGATGATAAAGAGCGGTCAATGTTGATTGAAATATAAACCCCCGCGAGATCCCCGGCTAGAAACAGTGGCAGAAACAGACTGAGTCAAAGTTGTTTCTGTTCTTTAATTTGTTCTGAATTGCTTAGCGTCGCATTCTGTGGGGTCATGGTAACATTTTGGACGAACCTGCTCATTTGTTTCCGTGGCTACCAGAAGTGTTATTTTTAACTGTAGTAAGAAAGTTGAGAAAAAAACTTTTTTTGAATTAATAATTAATGTTTAATAATAACTTAAGCATGTATTATTTTATCAAAAAAAAAAAATTATTGTGTGTTATGAAATCCACATTTATACTTATAGCAGTCATTTATTTGTTTTAATATTAATCTCAATTTACCTATAGATTATTTTAAGTAAATATTTGATTGGTTTCTACATAATTAAATAATCTAATTTTACATACTCCTAGGTCTACGATATCGCTTAAGTATATATTTAATTAAGATAAAAGTAAAACTTCCCCTAAGCCTTTCCTTAAACTTCAAGAATATTATATCTTGATTCCTAGAATCATCATCTTTAAAACCAAAGCAAAATTTTATTAAAAATAATAAAAATTCATCTTTCCTAAATTTCGTGGCCTTATCTTCTTGCAAAGTTGAATTGTAAAGGATCTTAGTACCGCCCCTTTTAATGAATTAAATAAAAGCCACTAGCTTCATCTCTTTCATGCAAACTACCTTTTGACATAACGACAAATCGTCTTTTAAAGTAATTTTATCACTTAAAATCTGTTGCAAATTTTTAAATATCGATTTTGGTATAAATGAGTCTCGCCTTGTAGGTAATTTGATTTATCAACTATAAGTAAAAATAGCGTATAAGGTTTGAAGAATACGAGTCATTTTTGAATATGCTTTCATATTTTATCGGATGAGGATAGTAACTGTAAGGATCTCATGAATAGAATAAAATTATTTACGGTCAATTTCTTTATATAAGTAAGTGTTAAATATGTTACATATGTGACCTTTCAGCAGATGTTTAGCAGACGGTGATACCTTGAGCTCTGACACGGGACAAGGTAGGATCTAAAAGTCATTCGACCCGAAAGTGTATACGGTTGAAAAAATATCTTCGAATAAGAATATGATATTCCTTTTCATGATACGCGATTTGGATACATTTGATTATCTTCATGTCATGGGTTAGGATTCGTGATTGTATAAATACGTACATAAAACGTATATATTTTTAGTACCGGTATTTTTTAGTAAATTTTCAAGAAGTGAAACTTAGCTAAATCAATTCATCGCCACCGAAATCACTTACATACAAAATTTCATAAAAATCGTTGGAGCCGTTTCTGAGATTCAAATTATATTAGAAATCGAAAGTACAATATTCTAATTAATTATGATAAATATAAATATTCGCTTATAATATTTGTTTTTTAGGGTTCCATACTTAAAGTTTAAAACGGGACCCTATTACTAAGACTTCAGTGTCCGTCCGTCTATCACCAGGCTGTATCTCAAAACCGTCACAGTTAGATAGTTGCAATTTTCAGAGATGATATATTTCTGTTGCCGCTGTAACAACAAGTAAATACTTCTACTTACTCGTTTTTGCTCGATATTGACAACTGCAACAGGCAGACGTTTGAAAGGTATACGGAACCCTTCCTGCGCGAGTCCGGCTCGCACTTGGCCAATTTTTTGTTGTATATTTCCGCCATAAATGACACAATAACGTTTATCGATATAATAAACGACTGCTACTATCGATTTAGCGTTACCGTGTGCTAAAGTTAACCTTTATAAAGGATTTAATAAAGGTACGGAACATTTTTTTTTATTAGTTGCATATAACTCGGAACCTTCGTTATTATTAGCTTCATATTGTGGGGAACGGGTATCATGTTCCACCCAACACAAAGGGAGGATCCTCCTACTAGGCTAGTGATCAAGCCTGGCGGGCCACTGCCCAACAGTTGATGTTGGGATGTTGTACATATGATACTCGGCGCGAGAACTTCTATTGCGCGATTCAGGATTGGTAGTTACTCCGTGTAGTGCTTTACGTCGTAGTTCAGTGTATCTTCGGTAGATGGCGCTGTAGTATGTTACTGTTCGCCACAATGTTAATACTTAATTTAATATTAGATCAATTTTAATTTTAATTTAACATTAATTATAATTGTATTTAGTGGTAAAAGTAGCCTATGACTTCCTCAATTTTAACTGAAATCAGTGCATTGGTTCATCCACGAAAGCGTAACAGCCAAACAGATAGAGCGGCTTTCGAATTTATTATGTTCGTATGGATTCTTAAGCTAAAATGCATATAGTATTTTTTTATTTTTTTTATAGAGGGCAAACGAGCAGACGTATTGCCTGATGGTAACTGATTACCGCCGGCCATTGCCAACCGCAATAACAAAGGCACAGGTTACAAGTGACCGACCGTCCACGGGACTTGTCATTAAGGTCGAATTTCCACATTTATTATGAAGGTGGAACCAAAAGTGTACCTTGTTTTTGTGACACCAGTGCCATACACATCGCCAATCGGTGGTGGTACGATAGAACTCGTACTGGTAAATAAAGCGATATTTCAAGTATTCCATTGAGTGTCGCCAAAGAAATAATTAATGAGGAAAAATATAAATGAATGACTTTTTTTGAAACTCAAATATACCAGCTAAATGGATTTATAACTTTGTATTTGGAATTCTTAATCAAAGAGGATATATTTCAGATCAAAATGGCCAGTGCGACAAAACGTCAATTTGATATGTAACCTAATATTTGAATGTCTGTAGGAAAGTAAGTATTTGGTGGATCATGATTCAATTGTTTACAGTACAAGAGAGTTAATTTTAAAACTTTGTAGTGTTATTAACGATTAGAGTCTAGTACTAGACAAACTGGTTTAATACCTTCAAGTCAAAACGGTCCAACGTTATTAATCTAATTAGATATTCGAGAAACTTTCCAATTTTAAATGGAAACCTAGTAATTAAAACAGGTATTCATACTGTAGGAAGAAGTGGAATTCTTATTTAGATGAAAAGGTTCGTAATTAATTAAAGTTACAAGATTTCTAAGATTGTGTAGGCATTAAATAAAAGTAAGTGGAAAAATATTAATTTTAGACTGTCTTTGAAAATGCTAGCTGTTGATGGGTACTGCTGTGCTCCGGTCTCCTAGGGAGAGATCCGACCACTGCAGTGGGACGTTATGGGTTGTCGATGATGGTAATGATCATAACTTTATAGAAGTTTTTTCTATGGTATAGGTATATGGTATATAGAAAACGAGCAGACGTATCGCCTGATGGTAAGCGATTACCGCCGCCCATGGACACCCGCAACACCAGAGGCGTCACAAGTGTGTTGCCGACTTTTGGGAAGATGATGAGATGGGGAGAGGGGTTTGGGTTTTGGACTCTGGTATCCTCACTCCGTTGGTGAAACACAGCGCAAGCGTGGCTCTCCAGTAGTAAAAAAATATAAATACATATATAACACTACAGAACCGATAACCGTTGGGGTAAACGGGTTCTTGAGTGGAGACCGCGTCTCGGCAAACGTAGTGTAGGACGTCCACAAGCCAGGTGGAGTGATGATTTGCGCAAGACAGCTGGCAGGAGCTGGATGCGAGAAGCCGAAGATCGAACTAAGTGGCGTGCAATTGGAGAGGCCTATGTCCAGCAGTGGACTGCGATAGGCTGATGATGATGATGATAACACTACTGTAAATAAATCATTAACACTTAAAACTATTTATTATCTGAGTTGAAAATATAGCACGGTCAAATAATACAATTTAAGCGTAATGGCTCTTCTTCCTGTATAAACGGAAGTGACGTTTAACTTCATCAGCACGTGGCGCTTTATCCACCGGATGTTGCGCACTAAAATTAGTCGCCATATTATTAGTGAATTCAGAAATTTAACGCACTATTGGATTTTCACAGAGTCGGTGTTAATACTAAAATATTGGAAATTAATGTTGATAACTTTGTAAAGTGAGGGTTTTCACACACTTCACAAAGTTTCACGTATACATATTTATTATTGATGTTCAAAGAAATTGCTTGGATTTCTCTACAACACTCCTTTTGCCTAAATTTTAATTATTAATGAATGAACGTCTCCCCAAGGAGCCCAACTATCCTGGTCTAAAGCCGCCCATCTATTTGCTGTGGGATACTTTGTAACAATGTCGCCACAAGTTCAAATTTAAATTCAAAATCATTTATTCAATTAAGACACTAAGTGACATTTATGAAAGTTAAATTGAAGCTACAGTTAAAAAGGCAAGGCGTCCTACACTACGTTTGTCTAATCGTGGTCTAAACTGTTATGGGAGAGTCATGCTTCAGCATTAATAGGCAGTCTTAACTGGTGAGTTAAACCTAAAGAGAACAGTAGAATAATAATATAATAATAATACTTTATTCCGTTAACCAGCCTTAACATTTTTAAAAGTGACCACAAAGACCTTTTAAGCAAACAATACCTGTGGCAGTTCACTTATGTTATGTTATTAATTGCAGTTATGTTAATCTAGGAACAAACTTAAGTAAATAAACAAACTAAACCAAAACTATGATACAAACAGTTACGGTATGTGTGTGTGCATGCGTGCCAGAATATGTATGTGTGTGTGCGTGTATGTATGTGTGTACGTGTATGTGTGTGCGTGTTTGTGTGTGTAAGTATGCGTGTACGTGTATGTGTGTGCGTGTTTGTGTGTGTGTGTGTTTGTAGGTATGTGCTAGAAACTATAAACGTTGTTTTATACCAAGTGCTGTATGAAGAAGAAAACAAACAACAGAGAAAATAGAAGAAGTTGCCAAAACTTTTAAGTAACCAGTTACCTCTAAATGCAAGTAACAAAAGTATTTCATTTCATGATAAAATAGGTTAAAAAATTACTAATGCGATTTATGCCTACGGCGCGACGCATCGGCGAGTTGGCAATGTGGGTAACTGACAATCACAGTAAGCTTTAAGTAAATACGCGTTGAAGCATATCGATTCTCCGACATAACAAACATGTCAACTTTAAATGTAAAAACTTTTTATACCAATACAATCGGCACACCGGAAGGGACCACAAGATCCATTCTACAATACAACCTCAACGGTTAACCCTTTCATTTTTATTATTTTGAAATACATACTTATGGTTTGGACTTCACGCCAGTAAGGAATTTATGGTATGCGGTCCCTAATCTAACCGAGCTGTTTTCTTTCTTTCTTTTCTTACTTGTGCTGGACGAAGTTATAATTGGTATTGGTGATATTTTTATCCATTTTATTATGTTTTAGGTATTTACTATTCTAATTAATATCTCGTATTTATTCTTTGTTACTCAAACTACCTTATCAACATTTAATAATTGGGTTTTGTCACTAACTAAACGTTTAAAAATTATACGAGTATATACTTTACACTAAAATGACCACGAATTTCAAAAATAAACGGACAATGTTTGAATTTCGAACCCAATACTATACCCTCCAGAAATGACAAAGCATTATAAAAGAACGAGTGTGCGGAACTAATAGTGTTTCGCGTAACACATTGGCTATTTCATTTACTGGTCCGTAATTCGATACAGCATTTGATTAGCATACGTTTTATACCCTCCGAGTAATAATACGGTAGTGACGAGCTTGTATTTCTGTATCGAGAGGGGAGAATAGTGATTTGAAAATCGAGTGACAAGTTTAAATTATGTAGAAACGTTTTTGTGTACCTAGAGTTTGACGTTAACATATTGACGAAATGTATTTGAAAGTAAAGTTCCTTTGCGCAAATTACTTTTTTTTCTCTTAGCATAATTATTAGATTTATATAAATATATGGAATATTTTAACTTGTACTACGAACTAACTAATTTTAATATAAATTTCAAAGTTTTAATGGCTCAGCAAAAAGATTCGTTACGACTTATATATAAGGCCATTGATCGATAGATTGTACCTAGGATTTTAATTGACAACTTCAAGATTCATAAAAGCAAATTAATAACAAGTAATGAATTATTTTAAAAAAAACCCACTGCGTCAATATCTGTCATCATAATTAAATTCATTGAAGAACTGGAAAGACAGAAAGAATCGACAAAAAAAACGTTTTTTTGATGTACCCAGTGTCACTCTCACTACTAAGAAAAATATATTGACACCACTCACAAAAAAGTACGACAAGCTGTTTAGACTCTAGCTAGAACGTCCCATAGAAATTCATATCCATACACTTGAAAAATAAAACCCTCCTTCTTTCGCAGTCGGGTAAAGAAAGTATTTCATAATTTTTTTTAAGATTATACTTAACCCTTATCGAAGCCCGCGGTGAATTCCATTCTACAAATTGCGTTTTTAAAATCGTCAAACGACGATTTAACTTTAAAAGTAAATAAGTCGGTATTTCTAACATCACAAACAGTAACATCCAAAGCGAAACTAATCAATGTTTGACAACACAACAATGTCACCCTTTCGTTTCATATTTGTAAACACGTGTGGACACCCTAGCGCTAATGACAGTCCGTAGCAAATGTGACGTTTATACACTGTGTCACAGATATCGAAATAATACACTTTTCATTGAAATATGATCTACATTACACCAGGCTGTGACTAATGAAAATTTATTAAAATTTTTGGTAAAGTTCGCTCAATATTAAACCGAAAACTATGTCCAGTTATTACTAGTTAATGATGATAATGAATCCAAAATCGCCAATCAAAATAGAGTTATATCTTACTTACAACTTCCGCCCTAGGAATATATTTTTTGATTATCAAATCTTTCAAGCTCTTATCCACCCACACACTTCGGAAAGAAATCACTTCACTCACTTAATACAAACTTAACCGTATGTAGAACTGATTCAAAAAGTATATTAAATTTTTAGAAGGATTAGATTAGAGACATTATTTTAGATAAAACAGTTTTGGAACCAAGAAAACCTCGTTGATAGATGGTGAGCTACTCGTCACCTTAGTTGGCCACCCCCCAAGCATATACAGTTCCGATTCCCGGGTCGGACAAAATGTTTGTATGATCTACAAATATTTGTTTCGGAGTTTGGGTGTTTTCTATGTATAATATGTATGCATTTACAAAAACAAGTATATATGTATTTATATCAGTTGTCTAGTACCCATAACACAAGCTCTGCTTAGCTTGGGACTAGATGGCGTTGTGTGTAACATGTCCGAAATATTTATTATTATATACGGGAGTTATCTTAGAACGATTTATCATTAGTAATAACGAAAAGTCCTTACCAAATATTTTTATCGTATCGTCAAAAATTGAGGTAAATTGGTCAAAAGAGATAACCTCACTAAAAATACCTATTTTCAAGACTCCAAAAGTCATATTTAACGGACAAAAATGTTTTCCAATTTAAAGAAAGAACTAATGCTAGTTCAGTAGCCAGGATCAGTAACCATTAAAATTTTCTTTTTTTTTGCATAATAAATTAAAATTAAACAGCTCGACAAATTTAGAAAACAGTGAAAAGTTAATGCTACCTTCAGCAAGGCTCAACTAACTTCTAAATCTGTTCCCATTTAAGGATGCTTAAGTGTGTCAACAATACAAATTGAGTTTAATTGTTTTCACCCAGAATGCTTCTTACAGTTGAACTTTAATTCAAAAACATACTCTTCAATTAATTCAATAATGACGCTCTTAGCAGTAAACACTTGGATAAAACAACACGATCTAACTACATTCGGTCGCATAAATAGCAGTCAACCTTTAAACATAGTAGTTTTCGATCAAAAGAACAAACAAAAGAGAGCAAAAAATAAAGAAATCAGTACAACACAAAGTAATTCATGGGTTCATTGTTAAAAAACTATTGTACAATAGCAAATGGAATTCTATGATTTGTGGCTTGCGGTGAACTTACAATATAGTATTGTAAATTAATGTAAGTAAGATATGGTTTAAGACGTAGACTCACGAGGGATAGTGTAGCTTAAGAGTCATGATGAGCGATGTATTTAATACAAAACTAAAACGGTAATAATTGAAAGTAAATGGTTTCTGGGATTTTACGCGCACTTGCCTCAAGAACGAAGACAGGATTGCCTGACACCCTAACAGAAGCAGGTCCATGACGATTGATTAGACGTTTATTTTATTGTATTTATTACTACTACTTAAATAAATGACATTTTTTTTAAGAGTTAGCAGTCGACTAGAATAAAACCACGGTCTCAGAGAACCGGTGTTGCAGTTTGTTCATTGCCCAAACCCCCAAATAGAGGAACAGGAAGGGTAGCAACACACTAATAGTGAAATTCATTTCTGTAATGACTTTTTTATCGTCCTTAGACCATACACTATATCGATATTCAACAATTTGTCAGATTCAATTACCACTTAGCGAGAAACGCTTGAACGTGTTCGTTCAATGTAATGCAAGTAATACACGCTTCAGAACACAAAAGAACAAAATATATAATGTATTGTTGTACTTAATACTAATGAGACAATACTTTTTGGTTTTACCTCGAATTATTTGTCGTTCAACTTTTTGAATAACTGCTATTAAACAATCTGAAAACTTTGTAAAGTGGCAATGAGTTTAATGTATGTTGTGATGTGTTTGTTGTCTGTTTTGTGAATGAATACTATCATCATTATATAAATACGTAAACTTACGAATGTATCTAATAATCTTCACAACTCCACAGAAGGATGTTGTAATATTAGGATTACTTAAGGTTTGAAATAAAGAAGTAGAGAAAGTCAGTATTACTTAGTACTACTACTAGTACTTAGTATTACTTTCGACGGAAGATGATAAAAAAAAACATCTTCCGTCGAAAGACGTCCACTACTAGAGCTCCATAAACCACCAACTGATCTTGTGCTGCATGTATCCAACGGTTTCCTGCGACCTTCACCAGGTCATCTGAAAACCAATTTGTATTAGAACGGAATTTTGAGCGCCTGGAGCTCACGAACAAATGCGTTACCGGCCTTTAAGTCGAGTGTACCTTTTTTCTTGGAGTTATTAATTTGTATCACAGGTTGTTTGTGCAAGAACAGTTATGATTCCGATGTAAGATGGGTCCAACTCAAATGGGTTTAATCTTACGACTGTAAAATGTAACATTTGATTTGATTATACCAATCTAATTTTCATCAAGATTACTGTCTGGTTCGAAGTGATTAGTAACAATATGTATACTACTTATTTATTTTATTATCATTTTCTTTTATCCAATACATAGCATAGCATAGCATAGCAATTCTTCTCTGTTCTGTCTAAAATCGTACTACTCTTCTAAGGTAAAAGTAAAACGACGATTTGTCGCACTTAGCTTCTCGGCTATGATTTACTACCAGATGTGGTTAAATATATTTCTATAAGGAAATTTATAAATATGTAC
Organism: Spilarctia lutea; assembly: GCA_916048165.1. Lineage (NCBI taxonomy): Eukaryota > Metazoa > Arthropoda > Insecta > Lepidoptera > Erebidae > Spilarctia > Spilarctia lutea. The sequence continues at coordinate 18,514,506 of OU696483.1, forward strand.
CTATATTTTTTTATGTATTTAACAATATGTATTTGTAGTTATTTAGGTAACCTTTTAGTAATTATCATTTTATATTATACGTTTGACCAATCTCGTAATTTATTTCCATTTCATGGTTGCCTTAAGAGTTTGTATTTGAGCGATAACGCCGCCACTTGTATTGGCCGAACGTTAAGTTATATTTTTATTTCATCTGATGTACAATTAAGTAGTTTATTGCTATTGTTATTGAATGTTATTTTACATTGACTTACACCACCTAGAAACAATATTTTATAGAAAAAAAAAAAACATTAAATCAGTCCATTCAGCGAAAAAATTTAAACTTAATGGTTAGATAGCCCCTCGTATCATGTCCCTGTCCATTAATTTAGCACTCCACTGTCGGCGACTTAGTTATACCATGACTCAGTTCTTTTTAAAAATTAAAGCCCTTTTAATTTAGTTAAGGGTGCGTAAGTCAAATGTTTTTTACGCTGTCGTATTTTACAAAGTTATGTTTCTTTTTTTTATTGTATAGGGGGCAAACGAGTAGACGTTTCGCCTGATGGTAAGCGATTACCGTCGCCCATGAACACTCGGAACACCAGAGGCGTTGCAAGTGCGTTGCCAGCCTTTTAAGAAGGAGTACGCTCTTTTCTTGAAGGTTTGAAGTTTACGGGACACTTCTTACTAAGGGCTTTATTATTTTGTTGTAATTTTATAACTACAATTTTAAACATCAGAACTACGAGCCTTTGAGCTCAAACAGACAAAGCCTTTACGATGATAACCAGACAGCCGGTACAAATTTATACGCTTGTAAATATATACATGTTATAAAAAACTATATATTTTCGAACCTCTAACATACAACGTCATCTAGTCCCAAATAAGGCAGAGCTTGTAATATAGGTTTTAGACCATTGATATAAATATATATATACTTTTTTTGTAAATACGTACATATATGTACATATATAAAACACCCAAACTCCGAAACAAATATTTGCAGATTATACAAAATTTGATCCAACTTTGGAATCGAACTCTGATGCACAGCACTCCAACTAACATAGATGTTCAAGTCGCCAGTGCAAGCTAGTTCGTATTTTCTAACTCCTTGGATGCCAATTGCATTTTGAATTATAATCGTAATAATATTTCGGACATTTCACACACAATGCCATCTGGACTAGATGGCATTATGTGTCAGATGTCTCCAAGATACAAACTAAACAGAGCTTGCCTCTTGGAGACTAGGCAACTGATATAAATACATATCATGTACTTCTTTATTATGTCCCTTTTATTCAAAATTTACGTAATACAAATGGATTATATCTTACTAGCTGTTACCCGCGGCTCCACCCGCGTTTATGTAGGTATTTTCGTGTTTTTTCGCGGTCGCGGAAATGTGAGTGATGCAAAAAATAGATAAAAACAATCCTTGATGCGGATTATATATAATTCTAAAATTTCAGCCTGATCGGTGCAGAACATTTTGAGTTTTTGAAGCGTACACAAACCAACATAACATTTTTAAATATATAGATGTAGTGTTATCCTTACTTTCCAAGTTTAAATTATGACTTGGGCATCAGGCATACTTGTGTTGTAGTCTAAACTAATTACGCTGGAGTTGGGCAGACGTGATTGATCACTTTCTTATCGGAGGTTGCCTACATTGTGTGCTCCTTTATGATTCTGTCATCTTGTGTTTACACTTTGTAGTTGGTATATTTCGAACTATATTATACTAGTCTATCTAGTTGAACACCGTTGTGTGACCCACGGTACAACAACAACCACGGGTAAAGACGTGGGACGAAAATAGTCTAAAAAAGTACTCTCAGTCACTCCTTATATCATCAGCTATCTGGGAGTGAATGTACCGTCCCCGATCATCATCCATTCCAGAAATTAGCCGGAACAAACAGACATACAGAATAAATATTTCAAGATTGTTTTTTGATTTAAGTACAGTATATACTTTCGTATGTATTTAACATTAAAGTGTTAATTTGAAATTACAACCAGACGCTTCAATTTTATTTATTTGTATGTATTTTGTTAATGACTAGCTGTGCTGTACCTGAAGAAAAATAGATAAAAAACGTCTTAGAAGTGTGACAAAGTTTCGAATCGTAGACATATCAAATTTACCAACCAACTAACATTCCAATACAGAAAATCATGTATCTCAGATGGCTTATAATCTATTGTGTGTTTTTAGGCGTTTGATTTCCTAATGTTTATTAAAAAATATTAGTATAGGAAATTGGGAAAAAATCTCAAACTAGGCAAGTGCAGACGACATATACGACAGTCTCAATCCCTCCGTTTCCAAAAAACATAGTGCCTGTATTACGATAATAAGAATGTTTATAAATATACTTGTGTAAAGTTTGTTTATCAGCAGTCTAAATACATACATTTGCTTTTACCTGTGGCTTCATTCTCATGTATGACAGTTATCGCGTAAAACGTCCTTTCTCAAGAATCCCAGCTTCACCATGCCAAATTTTATTAAAATCAGTACAGCGGCTTAGCCGTAAAAGTGTAACAAATTGACAGACAAAAGACAGATCGAGTTACTTTCGAATTTATAATATTAATATGGATACTATAGTTATTTTCCCAAGGTCAAATCGAAACCACGACTTCTGACTTAGCAACAGATTCGTTAATTGGCCAGTATATTATATTGTGAAACGTGATAATCTTAATATACGACTACGAAACGACTCTGTGAGTGTTCCTAGTCTTTATGAGGTAACATAACAGTTTATTATAAAAGAATAATGGTCAAGATTATAAAAAAAAAATACGATTACAGTAATAAACATACTTTGATCAAACCACGCCTTTTACACAGCATAAAACCCACACATTAATCTCAAAAAAATCTTTGTCCCAAATATTCCAACAGAAAATCATATTGTTACCATAATGAGTTTAAAATGCTACAATAGTCGCCAAAAATGGGATCAACATTACATGAGCACTGGCTAAAATTTAAAAAAAAAATATTATTCCAATTACTATTACAAAATTTACAACAATTTCAACTTTATTTCTCTTCCAATAAGTGCTACAAATATCAAGAAGAGAGGTAAATGTAAATTTGTGTACGATCGATACCTGTGCAAAAGAATTATCGCCAAACACAATAGAATACAATAACAAAGAAATCGATAGTCTATTCACTACAGTTTCAAAACCATGAATGAAAGAATTTAAGAACGAATTTATGAATGAAGTGGACAAGTGTGTCCCGCAGTGACTTCCTTCAGACAGACTGGCGACACTATTGTGAGCCAATTTAAAAGCAATGTTCTAAGAAAGAGTGTGTTTTTAAATTGGAACACAATGTACTGGTGGCCATTAAATGACTTTTCTTAGTACATTACTGCTGTAATTTCGTTTAGAATTTGTGTTTTATGACTTTAAGCAAATTGGTTTTCAATTAAATATACATTTTGTTGTGAAGGTTGACTTGAAATTTTGTACAATGTGCTTTACCTTTGGTATACTTAAGAAAGGAGCGGAAGTCTTCTGTCACTGACACCCTCCCGCCTACATTTTTCCTAGAGAGGCTTTTGTAAGTGGCAGTGGACCATTTAAAGCTTCTCGTTGATGATACTTATCAAATTAAGACAATAAGAAATTTGTATAAGAGAAAAGTAAATGTCAGTTCTCTTAAGATTCGGTTATTTATTACTTTTTTTTTTGAATAGGGGCAAACGAGCAGACGCATCACCTGATGGTAAGCGATTACCATCGTCCATGGACACCCGCAACACCAAAAGCGTCACAAGTGCGTTGCCGACCTTTGGGGGATGGGGAGAGGGAATAGGGGGAGGGGTTGGCGTATGGGCCTCTGGTATGCTCACTCACTCGGTGAAACACAGCGCGAGCGCTATTTCACACCGGTTTTCTGTGAGGCCGAGGTATTACCCCGGTCGAGCCGGCCCATTCATGCCGAAGCGTGGCTCTCCTACGAAAGTGCAGTTATGGCGATAACTGCAACAGAAACATACTGTATAAGTAGAAACTATATTTATCGACAGTTAAGTTACCATAATACCGGTGAGCGAGACTCGGCCTCAGTAGGATCACTAACCACTCCATCAATAGGCCCGTCAAATCTTCAATTACCGATTTCGATACTGCTTCAACGGCATTATTCGTTTCGTGTAATTACCCTAAATAAACAGTAGCACCTGGGTACTCTGACGTTAATACAATTAGAAGCATACGCTTGATTTTCTTTGAAATAACCCTTTATATCTGATTTGTGGGGGAGTCCGTCAATATCCATTGAAAATTGTATCTTAAAATTAAGGTTTAAAAGTTGAAATAGCGTGAGCTATCTATCCTGTATAAATAAAATGTTTGTAAGTGATAGTTACCCAAACATTGTTAGTTTCATCCCATTATTAGGCTTGTTGCGATTTCGTGATATAGCCCAGATCCAATAGATTTAGTAACAATAGAATAAAAAACGCAAAAAAGATTTGCCGACTTCTGATAGTGATCGTTGATGACATTGACGAATTTGTTGAGTTATACCTCTTCGTTTTATCAATAGCCTTTGGCTAGAACCCTTGTCGCAACACATTTGTAACATTTTCTTATGTCTATATTAAGTTTCTGATTGTATTTGAAACCAAAACAGTCTTATAAACACGAACGATATTACATTTCTTGACTTTGGTTGATACAGCGTCAATATTTAATGTAAAATTAACTCAGTGTTATCATGTCATATTGCGGAATAAAGTCTGAGATTTAGACACTACAAAGTGACGCACCTTTTTGGATTTGAACGAGGATGTGACCCTCATGCTCTTCAGTTATGATCGTCTGCTAATCAGGTAACCTAAAAACTATAGAGTAGGTTTTCTGGATAAGTCCCGGTCTCCATACAATAGATTCATTAGAAATGAAGCGTCGTATTCTCCTCCTATGTTACTCATATTTCTACAGGTCAATATTAAAGTCCTAATCATATTCAACAGCTAATTTATAATATTCCTTTTATAATAGTTAAAATATTTATTTTTTAATACTGGAGAACACAGAGAAAACTTCCAAATAATCTAAATGATAACGATGCAGACATTATAAATATATATACTAAGTTGTACGAATGAACTTAAATATTTACTTAATGTTGCAATGTTGTTACTTTAGAAATTGAAAGTGGTTTTTATCTAAAATAAAGATTACGCTTTACCGTAAGAGAGCCACGCTTCCGCATGCATGGGTCAACTCGACCGGAGTGATACCACGACCTCACAGAAAACCGATGTGAAGCAGCACCTGCGCTGTGTTTCACCGAGTGAGTGAGAATACCGGAGGCCCATACCCAACCCCCATCCCCAATCCCTACCCATCGCCAAAGGCCGACGAAGCACTTGTGGCGCCTCTGGTGTTGTGGGTGTTCATGGGCGGCGGTAATCGTTTACCATCAGGCGATAAATCTGCTCATTTGCCCTCTATCCTATAAAAACAAACCTAGAACAAAGATTTTCAGATTATATTTTTCATATTTCATTGAATATAATAAATAAAATAATGAACAATACAATAAAACCCGATGAAATAACAATTTCATCGGGTTTTATTTCCCTGTATGGTTTTTATCCGTTATCCCGAATATCAAAAAAGAAACTGCTTTATTTTATTTTAGTACTAAGTTTTAAACCTTTAAGTATTCACATAATAGATTAGGATAAAGTAAGGTATATTGTATTATATACACAGTCTAAATCTAAAAACCTGATGAAGATACAACATGAAATATATTACCATAATTTCCATATTTACTTTCAAATTCTCCCATCAGATACCACTTATACAACAAAAGCAAAATGTTACTTTACAAATTAATGCTGACATGATAATAATACGAATTGATTCACAATTATAATGCTACCAACTACAAAGTATTAGGGTGCTTTTAATATTTCATAAACTAGTTTTCGAAAGGCGGGGCCTTTGAATTCCCTCCCCATTTTATAAGGGTTTCTTTTGGGCCACGCGTGTACCATAAGGATTCAATTATGGGGTATTCATATTTAATTAATATGGTGTACTGTGCAATGATGGCAAGATTTTGATCATTTTAATGATAAAAATAATTTGCGTTTGTCTTGTTATTAAGAATTAGTGTTTTAATTTATGAGACAAGTGTTTTTAGACGTAGATATTTAAAAAAATATTAAAGGAATCATGCAAGAGAATAAGGAATAAATAAAAAAAATCTGTAAATTTCCTAAGATTTACCTTATTGATACATGTACAAAGCATATAGCATCAATAACGATAATATTCATATTTAAAGTCTCTTATTAAGCCCCACTTGTAGCCTATGGTTATTACGGTACCACTGTCATTAAATCTTTTTTTACGGTTGGTTATACAATCTGTCCAATTTCATATTTAAGAATTAAAACACAGTTCAGTAAACGTCAAAAAAAGGTATTATAACCACATCTTATATCACAAAGAACTAACAAAATAAGAATCAAAACAATATACACACAAAACACTAACCAAATTGGATTTAATGAGACAGATATTAGGGATGTTAACGTCCTATACAAAATTATTCATTGCTACTATAATATTCGATTCATCCTTTTTTTATCTAGCACTGGGGTTGACGTTTCACCGACAAAAGGGGTGGGACGGTCCCAAATAATTGCCAAAACGCTTTGAGATCCATTGTGTGTATTTACAATAGGGTGCACTAAGTGGGGGTAGTTTTTTGTAATTGTTACTTTTATGGCAGACGCACCCCATGTTTAGTAGTGAATTTGGTTTCATCACGAAAGCTTGTCAGTCACGTCAACATGTCCCGTTCGTTCTTAGTCGATACATTGATAAGTGATACGAAAGACTCCAAGAAAAATGATTTAACTAGTGAACCTAAACATTCATTCATGCCAGTGCTAGGTCATCATCTGGATCCTCGACCGAAGTTTATACCTTACCCCTATCCGGGAAACCTGAACAATCTTCTTAATATCAGTCTATATCAACATCGGTCACCAGATTTGTTCAGACCATTTTTGGATCAACTTAACTTCCGCAATCCATTCGTTCATCAGCTACCTCGCCAGGATTTTTATGAAGCACAAATTGAAACAAAGCCTTTTGAAACATACATTAGAACTGAAGAACCTGTGAATTTTATTAGCAAGAGAAAGAAATCTGTGTCTCCGTATTTGCACCATCCTTATAAATCTGCTACTTCTCCATCCAAAAGTGAAGGACATATTTCGTCGTCTTTATCCGGTGATAGTAGAAATGGTACCCCCAGCCCGCCACTTGGCCATCCAGAAGATCTTCTACCAGGCTACTCTAAGGATCTGAAACGTATGCCATTAAAAGAAGACTCGAGTAAGAGAATTAGGACTGCATTTACTGGAACTCAATTGCTAGAATTAGAAAGAGAATTTTCTATGAATATGTACCTTTCAAGGTTGCGAAGAATTGAAATAGCTTCTAGATTAAAGTTGTCTGAGAAACAAGTGAAAATCTGGTTTCAAAATCGCCGTGTTAAGCTGAAAAAAGAAGAGTCCCCTATGTCCTCAACTACTGGTTCAAAGAAATGCTGCTGTGCGAAGAGTTCCTGCTCATCTGGTAATCAAGATGTTTGTGATCAAGAGCAGATTGATGTAGTCAGTGACGATGACATAAGGTATGAAGCGCAGAATCTTTCGCAACACTCATGAAATTTGCAATGGACTTTGAAATGTGTGTAAAGTTTAGGGATTATTCCATGGTTTTTGCCTTGTGCTGTAATATTATTTGTGGTGTTCAAGAAAATTGTGTATGCAAAAATTAAGTGCCAATAAGTTAATTACATTAATTGTGAAGAATAATATAAATGCAAAGAAACTATTAACTTTAGAGTAAAATTCATCAAAAACATTACAATGAGTTAAAAATTGCAAAGTTAATTTATGAAACTTTTTTTTTGTGATTAATAACAGTAGCAGTTTATGCAATAATGAGATTAATAATGATTAGCGTGATAATGATAATCGTCTTACTGCTAGACTATAATATAATAAATTAATAATAATATTTAAACTTTGGTCATGAACGTTTTTCAATTCTTATTGATTCAGAAGTACCAAGTTTGTAACTCATATTTTGTGATAAGAAATATATTACGACTAAGCTAGCGAGATAACCAATTTGGGATAATATCAATTGTAAGTTTACTGTCAATAAAAAAATGTGGTGAAATACATAGGTGAATATTGTTAATATTGTAAATAATAATTTATGAAATAACTATTGATGTAAATCAAGATATATTTGATAGAAATTTACAACATGTTAATGTATAATAAAATTGTACGGAATTCAAATTTTATTATTTTTTTATATTATCCCTGAAAAAGAAGTAGTGCGAAGTCCAAAACCGCATTTCAGAGAGATATTTACAATCAATAAAAAATAAATCATTACTTCAAGTTGATTCCCTCCTCCTTCTTGCGTCGTTATCCTCAATTCTGAGGGTTGTGACCTCTAGCTAATTACGAATGATAGCTAGGCACCTGTTTCTATCTTGACCAGTGTGTAGAGCAGTATGTTGATTCCCTAGAAACATGAAATTTGACTAGAAGTAAAATTTAATAGCACATGTATAAAAACATTTAAAAATATGATCTTAATAATGTTTCACATTTACATACAATTTTTTTCTTGCAATTAGCATATATATATATATATATATATATATATTATAATTTTACGCACATAAATAAATCTGTCCTTCTACCTATTTAGATGATTTTCTAACGTATATTTTCCTTGAATAAACCAACTGTCAAACACACAAATAATTAAAACTTTATATAAAATTTGACTAATTACTAAAAGTAATTAAAATTTCATTAAACAGTTATCACTTGAGTAGTGATAATTATAGTAACATAAATTTAAATTAGGGAACAGTAATTTTCCATCCCGACTGAACTTCTAATGAAACAGCTATCCTAACAAAGCCTTATTATTCAAGCTAACATTTAATCTCGTATAAGGTTAAAGTAGCTGGATAACCCAGTATTCTCAGTATTTATTTTTTGTTAAATTGTATAAAAATGAATCCTCGCTAAATCTATTTACTCTACAAACCGGTCTCTGAAACCCATTACACACTGAATTTCATGAAGTCGTTGAAGCCGTGGAAATAAATATTAGACATATCGTTATTTTGCCAAAGTAACCAACATATTTTTTTATCACACTTACTCGCTTAGATGTTCGGACCATTGTTGTGAGAGAGAACCGTTGAGAAACAACACTTGCGCTATGTTTCATCGAGTGAGTGAGGATACTGGAGGCCCATACCTCAAACCCTCCCCCACCCCCCTCCCCATCCCCCAAAGGCCAGCAACGCACGTATAGCAACGCACGCGGCGGTAAGCGCATTGTATCAGGTAATACGCCTGCTTGTTTGCGCCGATTCGTTAAACAAAAAACAGTCAGCCCAGACATAGCGTCACCATGTCTAGTTGCTTCTAGTTCTCTTTCATACTAAATAGAATGGTGGTTGTTCTGCCCTCCTGAAGCCGTCCCTCCAGCTCTGGTCATCGTGTCTGTTAATTTAGAGGGATTCCCCAATGACTGATGAATGATTTTCCAAAATCAACAAATCTTTGTAATATGCCCTTAGAAATTTACAAAGCAGTAAAGTTCAGTAACCTCTAAATATTATACTACATATTTCTTAAATATAACATCGTCATCGATTTTATTTTCTTCTAACTTTAATATTACGTTCCAGGCCTCGGTCCTTCCGTAAAATTACATTCCTGAGACTCATCTCGATGTTAAATACGTGCAAATATTTTATACCCTTCCTCGGTTATTAATAAGGTGTGACTACTCATTTTATCCATAAAACTAAATAATACCCCACTTGTTTCCTTATAAAATTCAAGTTAGCAAATAAATTTATCCATTTTAACTTAGATGACAAAGAAATCATCTCATTGAAAGTAAACTCAGACTCAGTATTACACCAAATATCATGTGGGATTTGAACCCATGATATTTGGTGTAATAGAAAGTGGTGCAATCACCGCTTAAACCACTAGGCCAATCATTTGATTACACCATGATTAAAATGCAAATTATATCAAATAAAAATGCATAATATATCTCATGATGATCTTCAAGAATATTTTAGAATTTGCTTTGTTTTTGCTCTACTATTACGATATCACACATAGTTTATATCAATCCTCTCTTTACATAACTATATTCTAGGAATCAGAATATAGTTATGTCATTCGCTCGTTTTACAAGCTAATATGTATTCTGCGCTTGAAGTTCCCGCTTTGAAAATCAAATATTCAAAGACTTACTTCCAATATGCAGAATCCTAGTTTATTTAATGTAACTCGTAAGTCTACACTGTGTCTCGTTACTTAAAATCAACACATCGCTGGACTGGTGTAGCATAGTTTTGATGAAAATCTTTATATATAAAAATGTTATATTGGTCTGTGTACGCTTCAAAAACTCAAAAATTTTTCAAAGATCGTGCTGAAATTTTAGAATGATATATAATCCGCATCAAGGATTGTTTTTATCAAATTTTTGCATCAGTCACATATCCGCGACCGCGAAAAAACACGAAAAAACCGACATAAACGCGGGCAGAGCCGCAGGCAACAGCTAGTATTAAATATAAGTAGGTATGTGATTTTTCTTTTTTTTAAATCTTTTATACATTTATATCATAGATTACGTGGAGTTTTTCTAGTAAGTACTAAGTAATCGGTAATTAACTTAAAGCACCAGCCCACCGTTTTGTTAAATGTTTGAACCTAGGATTGATCCGAAAATAGCACCGTTGACAATTGTTCTACACATAAGGAATGTTTGGGAAAATAAAAGTTAGTATTTCATACTTAAAAAACTAAATAGCATATAAATATATGACGTCAAAGGTCACCCGATGTTGCAGATGACATGTGTGTTCTGTGAATCCTTAACGACTTATTGTAGGACGACAGAGATCCTGGGCGGGTTTTTTGTGCATTGTTTTTTGAAGCACTTTTAGAATAAACACGATGACAAGGGTTTACGGGTTAGAGTTGAAGGTATCGTAAGGCCGAATTGAAATGAGTTTATTTTTGATATTTACAGTACATATTATTTATGACTGTTGATAAGTTACTGTGGAGTATTAATGATTATTATAAATTATACTATAAATAATTCTTGCCCGTATATGTGTCGGTTATTCAAGAATCAAAATATCTCCATGCCAAATTTTATTGTAATCGGTGCAGTAGTTTAGCCATGAATGCGTAACAAACAGACCGATAGAGTTACTTTGAGATTCATAACATTATATAGTAAAGTCGTAAATATACTATACATATATAGTCCATAGTTTAGAGTAATACTGAGTGTGTATAATATACTGAAAGTTTGATGAAATTATAACAATCCATGTGCCTAAATCCACTGAAACATAGATCTCCTACAGTCAGATAGGTTGGCCCAATTGTAGTAGATATCACAGGTCTCAAGAAACCAGTGTAAAGTAATTCCGTCGTCGCTTATCACTGAGTAATTGAGGATATCGGAGGTCCAAATCTGTTTATTCTTTTAGAGAATGGTCTCAAAGAGTAATAACGCACATGATATTCCTGATGGACAGCGGGAGTTATTAACCATAAAGGTGACCCCGCCAGCTAGCAAAAAGCAGTTGCAAACCAATTTCAATGAAACTGTTAAGTAATAATAAATAATAAAAAAAATAATAATAATAAATGAGCTGGATGGATTACTAATTACTTTACTTGTTTTAAATCTTGAAAACATATTAATACTTTTTCAAATAATCCCAGTCATATTATACCTGGAATATCCATAATACAAGTATATTGAAGCTTTCGCAGTAGAAGCTCGCAATACCGGAGTTGCCCTACTAAGAGGTCATAAGGTCATAACACGACCGTTGACATTTTACTATCGTCCAACTAGAATCAGGTCAGTAGATCAGAAGTATTGTGAATTTTGCGACAATTTACAAATGTTTTAAATATTTAGTTATTATTCGAGTGCACTACTGCATCGTATGATTGCATCATGCTAGTCACGTTGCAGATCATATGTACTTAAATTAACAATGCTTTGTTTCATTTGATTATTCGTGTTATATTTTTCAGTTCTTTTTATGCTTTTGAAATATTCGTCATGACGTACGTACGTACGTACTGTCGCAATAAATATCACGTTATATGTGTGTGAGAGTGTGTTCATTATTTCTTTGCATCAACGACCTTCCTTCACAGAATGATAGTTGTTTAGTAGAATTTTGTTAGCTCTGTACATTAATTAAATGTACTAACGTTAATGTAATGCATATTAACAAAATATGGATAAACTAACTCTAACTTAATGTACATCTATTTTTTACTTTGCTCTGCCTGATGGAAGCATGAGTACACACCATACTCATTGAGATGCTTCTCCATCATTGGGCCTCCGGTTTTGCACTCACCAACGAAATCCTACCGCCAAAATGATGTCAGTTGGGTGCATGGGTGCACTGCAACAAAACACCAAGGTAGAACACCAAATATATTGGTCCAACCTTTGTACCTGCAGGCAGAACAAGGAGGCCCTCCCGACGATCAACCCCAGATTGTCACGGAAGCTGATGCAGCTCAAGAGGCCGCTGCTTCAACTTTTAATTGGAGCAATAACTGGTCATGCACTACTAAACAAACATCTTTTCACTCTAGGTGTAACAGACAGTCCTCTGTGCAGAGCATGCATGCGGGAAGAGGAGACGCCGCCCATGTCATCATGACATGTCCCGAGGTGGCAGAATACTGGGTGAGACACCTCGGATCACCGAGGTCACTTCCTGAAGTCGTCGGCAACGTGAGGGGTCTGCTAGGCTTCTTGGAGGAACTGGGGTGGCACGAATAATACCATCCCACCACTTGCAGTCCACGTTTTGTTTGATGTGGTTGTGTCTTGGTGTCTGTGCCTGTCGCCGATGTGGGCGACTACAGTCCACCGTGGTTTAGACGTATCGTCTATTTGTATTGCCTCTGCGAGGCTTGATAAATCCAGGCTTGAGCCTGGTTTTGTGCACAAAGTGCCCCCCCCAGAATACGCGGGGCAGACCGAGCTAGGCTCGGTGAGGGATTCTCCACTAGTGGTACCCTCCTGGGGTAAAAATTTTTCCTTTTGTGCTGCCATATTTAGTTTGGACAGGAGATGTCAACTCGCAGCTTGCTTGCTCTTGCAAGTTGCGGTACACCTTTTTGAGGGTATTTAGTGCCCCAGGGCTGTGTCGACCCATGGTGTGGATTTAAGCCGCCACGGTTCGGCTAGGAAAAGGAGTTAGGACTTAGACGGGAGTATACTGGGAAGGATGAGGAAGGATTGAGTGATGAGGGGGTAAAGTAGGAACATGGGATATAGGCGGGTTACACCCGACTGGTGGTAGTGTCCAGCCTGGCATGCCCTTCTCACTTAGCTACTGGAGGTCCGGGATGGTGGTAAAAAGCGGCGCCCGTTAAAAGATCTCACTCGCACGACCCACTCCGCGAGGAAGTAGGTTCTTCCCTGATCCGTGTCGGCAGATACAGGGTCGACGTGGACGTGTGAGAAGAACTTGAGCATACGTGTCGATAGCTTTGCGCCGCACCCAAGCGTACACATATACCCCAACGCCCCTGAAAACAAACAAACAACAAACCCAGCCCGCGAGTTTTAAGATTCAAGATTCAAGATGATGTCAGTTTAGATTGGTGTTCTGTGAGAGGGTAGTACCGCCCGGCTGATTTAGCTATTTCGTGCTGAAATCAGCATGGCTCTACTACCTTGGAAACATCTCATTTAATCAAACTCGTACATAATGATAAGATATATTGTAATTATTAGATATAGTGTATTTGTGTGTATGTGTGTCTGTATGGGTGTGGGTGTACTTTTTCTCATTTTGTGAAAGCAATGTCCTGTGTAAGCATCATCGTGACAAAACCTACAAAGATGGTGCTAAATTGAAGATTCAATACCCTAGGGAAATAAAATCGGAATACTAAGGACCCTAAAGAAAGATATACTATTAAAATTTTTACATATAAACCAGTTCGAATTCAATGTGATCAAAGTGTGTAAAGATGTCTGTCAGTAGGCCCTTTTCGCTAAGGATTGAATGTAGGCCACGTACGGGTTCAGGGAGTCCCTTTGCGTCACATCAATCAACGATATCGATAGCGATCTAAGAGGTTTTGGAACATCTCATGTATAAGAAACACATGTTTTGATAAATTTATCTGGCTAAAAAGAAAGGTTTAGGCATCGAGAGTATACGTAATACCTAGATGGGTTTAAGGCCCGTTTCAGCACTTGGTGATAAAGTCCTTGATAGACAGATGTAAACTTATCTACCAGATAAGTACAAATTATACAAATACAAATATTTATATTTATACAAATTTTGCTTGTAAAAGTCTCAGATAAAGACCAATATGTATATATATGTGTATATATATAGGTAGTTACTTATATATTGAATAGTAAATAGATATCTGTTTTCCTCTAAAAGACACGGCACATCTTAGAAATAGAAAAAGGTGCAAGAGTACAGAGTTGGTTTGTTTATTTTGTCAAGCTTCAGCATAAACATCGTTAGCCTTTTGCCTCAGGCTAGCTAAGAAGCGAGGGGACTCGTAATTAAATCAAGCTAGAATCTAGCGAACAAACGCAAAAAGAAGAAAATAATATCACATTGGAAAAGTACTTGGTACTATTTATAGCGTTGAAGGATAAACATTTAGTGGTATAAGATTAGCAATGTTATTTGTTAGAGGAAATTGTTTTCGATAAGGATTCAAGGAGAAGAACACAGTAAAAATAATACAATTATTACAATTTATAGTACTAGAGTTTTATTATTTATTTATTTATTTATTTATTAAAACTTCCTGCAAACATGTTGCACAAGGCGGACTTAATGTTATTACTTAATGTTAGTTTTCGTTTTAGTTATAATATGGAGGCCTATGTCAGAAGACAACCTGACCTGGTTACTTACTGATAATGCTGGTTGATTAGATATCATTTTATTTTAAGTTATAATCACATATACCATCAACTAGATTTTAATTTAAAAAAAAAAAATAGAAAATTGTATAAACAGGTTACAGGAAACCAAGGCTATTTTTTATTTATTACGTACAAGAGTAGTTGATAAGACAGTTTTAGCTGTGATTGTCTAGAACTGAAAAAGCACAAGGCATGTATTTTGTTTTTTTTTCTACTTATATACGATGTGTGTTTCATTTGTTGGCAATTCAAGATGAATAAATAAATCAAAATTAACGAAATAAATGCATGCATTGGCCGACTCGACTGGCGTGATACCACGGCCTCATAAAAAACCGGTGTGAAACAGCGCCTGCGCTGTGTTTTACCTAGTGAGTGAGGATACCGGGTGCCTCTACTCAGCCTGATGAAATATCGTTATTTTGAACGTGAAGAATGCTGCATGGTGACCCACACTATGGTGACTTGGGTTATGCTTTTTCCGCCCCGCTTAAAGGACCCCGGGATCGTAATGGCTAGGAAATATATGCACTGGCTGTGAGTTCCATGATGTAACTGCTCGACATAGGAAGGAAGAGCTGAAATTTTTTGTGGGAGAGCCGCGCTTCGGCATGAATGGGCCGGTTCGACCGGAGTGATACCACGGCCTCACAGAAAACCGGTGTGAAATAGCGCTTGCGCTGTGTTTCACCGAGTGAGTGAGGATACCGGAGGCCTATACCCCAACCCCATTTCCTCTCCCCATCCCCCAAAGGTCCGCAACGCACTTGTGACGCTTTTGGTGTTGCGGGTGTCCATGGGCGGCGGTAATCGCTTACCATCAGGTGATGCGTCTGCTCGTTTGCCACCTATTCAATAAAAAAAAAAAACAAACAAAACCATTTAGTTCGAGAGTTCTTAAGCGAACTTTGATCTATCGGTGTCCAAGAGTGATGGTAGACACACCACCCGGCCATTTTTAGCTTCTAATATCAACATTTCATCAATATCGATTCTGTGGTTACGAAGAGTTCAATGAAATACATACGTTTAGAAGAATTATTATATGTTAGTTGCGCTCCGTGTTACTCTTGGTTATTGCTGTACTTTGCTCATCCCACAGATATACTACTAGTATTATTCCGGATTAACGTCTACATCTGCGAATTTTTGCAGAGAGAGAAAAGAGAGACAAATCTAAATAAATTTTCGCGTTTATTGTAATAACAATGGTAGATACAAAAATGATACAAATAGCTATCATTAGAGTACCAAAAATCTACAACTCTCGAAATGTTTGTATTCAATTTTCTTTTAAAGTAAGTAGCAGAAATATAATCTAGAATGTTGGTATCTCCAGAGATAAGTCAACCACAATGAGATTTCTACATTTACTTAAAACATGCAATACGAAAAAGTAGTTATTTTGTGTTTTTTCTCTTGAACAAACTTGGTGCACTTGCATACTGTGAGAAATTTAATTTACGTTGTCTCTTAATTGAAATTTTTGTCGAGATTCAGATAGTATATATACAGTAGTTGCTCGTTTGAAGATTAGATATATAGATAATGCCCTATTACACGATCTAGTCACACAATATTAATAAAAATAAATAAATAATAATAAATAACCCGGGAATCGAACCCGAGACCCAAGCTTAGCAGTCGCATACGCTACCACTACGCCACCGAGGCAGTCAACAAATTACTGAAGTGAATTAATATTTTAGTGATAATACGAGGTTATTTTTTTAAACCTGGTAGTAAATTATTGCGTGACAATGCCAGTTATTATTGTTATACTAATTCCCTACTTTGTGTATAACCTATCCTTTTAAGCTATTATCGTATAATGTGTCCATTCATAAAGACCGATTATAACAGTACTATCATATTGAACTCACATCAACTCTAATCTTTTAATAACTAATTCCAAAAGAACAACAATAGAAGAATTATAAGTTTCCCTAAAACCGTATAAAATACCCAAAAAGGAATTCGAACTGGGGTCCTTTGTGGCACGCGACTGAGATCCGATAATGATGTGTTTTGCTGACAGATAATAGGCATCTGTCAATCATTGATAATCACCGTGGCTGTGACAGTATTTTTATGACATCTGGAAATATGAAATGAATAAAATACAGTTTTATACTTATCCGTTTCTCTTCTAAGCAACAAAATATGTACATAATATATTTTGGTTATGTAATAACAATTTAAGGGTCCCTAATTAAATTGACATGCAAAATAATTTCTTAGTAAATATCCGAGTATATTAGTATTTCCGTTGCTTTATGCAAAGTGACCAGGTCCTATGAAATACGTTAGCAATACTTGCTGATTTATCAGTGAAATTAATAAAGTGCACGTGCTTAGCTGTGTAAGTGTTAAGTACCTATTATCTTCACAATTCCAGCCATATTTGTTTTTATTGAATAGGGACAACCATGTAGCATATCGCCTGATAGTAAGGGATTACGGCCACCCAAGGACACCCACAACACAAGAGGCGTCACAAGTGCGTTGCCGGTCTTTGAGGGATTGGGAGGGGTTGGGATATGGGCTTCTGGTAACCCCACTCACTCTGTGTAACACAGCGCAGGCGCTGTTTTACACCGGTTTTCTGTGAGGCCGTGGTATCACTCCGGTTGAGCCGGCTCCCGCATGCCGAAGCATGGCTTTCCCATAGTTATATAATAATATAAAATTATCAATGGGATGATAATGATATATTTGAAGTGCCTCGGTGGCGAAGTGGTAGCGTATGCGACTGCTAAGCTTGAGGTCTCGGGTTCGATTCCCGGGTCGGACCAAATGTTTGTATGATCTGCAAATATTTGTTTCGGAGTTTGGGTGTTTTCTATATATAATATGTATGTATTTACAAAAAAAAAGTATATAAGTATTTATATCAGTTGTCTAGTACCCATAACACAAGCTCTGCTTAGCTTGGGACTAGATGGCGTTGTGTGTTAGATGTCCGGAACATTTTATATACCTACTTTTAGTAACTGACTTTTATTTAATCGGACTTACATTAGGATAACTCCTGCTCAAATATTCACTTTAGAATCCAATGTTACATATATCCAATACTACACATTGTTATCGACAAATCGTGAATATTTTCCACTTCACGCACTTTTAGATGTGACACTTCGATTTATGTGATAATATGAAATTGATTCAAATAAGATGTAAATATTAGGTTCAGTCAAACAAGCGAGTGATTTACCCACGAATCAAATGAAAATAATATGTCACCTTTCAGGGTGAAGAATTTGTTTTTCTAGTGTGATTATGAATTAAGAATACGGAATGTTACTGGTTACGCCAAATTATTATTATTATTATTTTCATGATACGTTTCTCTTCATCAAACCTATATACACACTCTCCTCGCCTGCGATAGCAGCGCGCCTAGAAACATAAGGAAGAAAATAAAAGAGGAGATTTTTTATTTGTAACTGCTTCGCGAGTGTCTTAACTCCGTGTTTTAATTTAATATTATAATTCGTACATCATACATACAGTCTATCAAGTATATGTATATCAAGTGAGTCGCGCCGCTTCGCGAATACTTCAAACACAACAGGGTTACGATTCCACCTCGATATACCCTGGACCAGATCACGGTTTGCACGGTTGGCCGAGTGGTTTCAGCGGTCGCCATGCCGCTTGCTACTGCGCCAAGTGTCTTGGGTTCAAATCCTACGCGGTAGAACACTTTGTGTGATCCACGAATTGCTGTCCCGAGTCTGGATGTTCTTTGTGTCCGTTTCATGTATGTTTGCAAAGTCCCCCACGACACAGGATGTTTATTCCTAATGTTGGAATGTGTTGTCTTATAAAAAAGAAAGAAAGAAAGAAAGATCAGTGGCGGACGCGCTACTGAGGAGAAGATAAGGAGTACCGCCGCACAGCTGAGGTGTATATACATGTATGAGGTAAGTGTGTATGTCCATCATCGTAGACTGCCTTTGTGTGTTTGTATGTACCATTTTACAGTCCATTAAAATATTATTACTGCTCCTATTCATCTCATGTGTGTAGTAAGAGGAGAGTTAAGAAGTCTAGTGCGGTAACGGATTAAGAATACGGAGTATCAATACCCCTGTTCATCCCATGGGTGTCATGTCATGGTGTGGGTACGAGGCAACTAAGGGAGCGACCTACGCAAGCCAACATCAATGCAAAGAGATAAACTTAAAACAAATCCTTTATTATCCAGTCTGTCCAGGGTATATAGTAATAGCTGGCAAAAACCTCATTTTTTAAGAAGAAGCTTATGTCTGTGTAGCTGCCACTGGTAAAGGCCTGATAACAGATACACTACTTACCGTGGTAGAGCCACGCATCGTCATGAATGGGTCGGCACGACCGGAGTGATACCACGCCGTCACAGAAAACCGGTGTAAAACAGCGCCTGCGCTGTGTTTCACCGAGTAAGTGAGGATACCGGAGGATCACCCCAACCCCTTCCCCTATCCCATCCTTATCCTCCAAAGGCCGGCAACGTACTTGTGACGCCTCTGGTGTTGCGAGTGTCGATGGGCGGCGGTAATCGCTTACCATCAGGCGATACGGCTGCTCGTTTGCCCGCTATTCAGTAAAAAAGAAACAAAAAACATTTTAACGCGATATCTAACTCGCGTCGCGGGCAAATAAAAGCTATTAATTTAATAATTATTTTCATAAGCACATGAAAAAATCAAAGTTCACAAGCATTTGATAAAGATGTCACTCTTCAGGTTAATGCTTCTAGAGTTAAACGACAATTTCATAAACTGAAATTGTCGTATATATATATAAATATACAAATATTTTTATATTATCGCAGTTGAAATCCAATCGCAGACATAAAACATTATATTCTTATCAAAAAAATCCAAGACTTTTCATGAATGAATATTTAAAAAAAAAACATTTACCATAAAGGATTTCTTTTTGCAAACTTATAAAACACACAATCTTCTAAAAGATGTTTATCTTTGAATACAAAAAGTACGCAATCCTTTACATGTTCACAATTAAAAAGCACAATGGCTTGAAAAAACAGTATCTGTGTTTGTTGT
This sequence comes from Spilarctia lutea, assembly GCA_916048165.1. Taxonomy (NCBI): domain Eukaryota; kingdom Metazoa; phylum Arthropoda; class Insecta; order Lepidoptera; family Erebidae; genus Spilarctia; species Spilarctia lutea. The sequence goes on from OU696483.1 coordinate 18,534,656, forward strand.
TTAAGAAAAAACGGTTTTATTTATGTGTTGAATGCAGAATTCATTTTTTCGTATTCTTTTTAACTTGACACAACACACTCGAGGTCGTCTAGCTAATATAATAAGTAAGTCTGAGCTAGTATTATAGTTACTAAAAAAATCCAAACGTAACAGTAGAAGAGACGGGTTTAAATGATCCTAATGACCTTGTCAAAGGTCGTATAAATAAATTAATATCCCTAATAGCTTTTGCTCGTGGCCACACCCAAGGTATAGTCTACGTCTTTTCTCAAGAATCAAAGTAACTCAATATCAATTTTAGCCGTGAAAACATAACAAACAGCTTGTATATGAATCACAAATATTAACAACAAAAAAAGGACTTCAAGGAACTGGACTAAATTGAAATGGGACCACACGGGCAGCACCAGCTTTCAAATAAAAAAAATCGACGGGTTGCACTCCGGGAGTGCCGGCAGAAGTGAAAACTTGAATATTAACGTTGTGCATTTTTGATATTTTCGAATGGTTAGAGAATAATTTTGTACGAATTGCTTTCATTATCAGTATAAAAGTACTATTATTTATGTGGTGGAATACAATATTCATTTATTGCGCTATCGTACACAAACATGACAATTTATATTACATACACACACGAACATTCGCGCAAGCGCCCTGCGCCGCCTGTCCTGTCACGTGACCTGACGCGAGTTTATACGTCCTCTCTCCATCCGTCTTACGAATTTTCGATCAGGTCACGTGACCTGACGCTAGTTTATACATTTTTGCCCATTCCAAAAAAGTACACAGCGCCGCTAAAGAAGTTTTCACTTCAAAAAGAATCATCAAAATCGGTTCACCCAGTCGAAAATTATGAGGTAACAAACAAAAAAACAAAATACAGTCGAATTGAGAACCTCCTCCTTTTTTGAAGTCGGTTAAAATGTATCATTATAAATATGTTTTAAATAATATCCCTGCACCCGTATTTGTTAAACGTTACTTAAGCTTAAACTGCGATTTTAAACTATATTATCACTCGACTCGAAATGACTCTAATCCTCTTGTTGACACAGCAATATTTCTGTATTAATGCATGCTACTTGCAATAATTCAAGGGATATTATAACCGGGCTAACCCTTACAATAAAATTTAAAATTGGGTTATTTGTTGGGCCACTAAACTCCTTGTGTAGAAATTATATATAATCGCTAGTATTTTTCAGAAACAAAGCGATTTTTGAAGTTGTAGATTGTTTTACAAATTATTTTTAAAAATAAATAAACAAACTTTACATTCGTGGGAGAGCCACGCTTCGGCATGCATGGGCCGGCTCGACCGGAGTGATATCACGGCCACATAGAAAACCAGTGTGAAAGAGCGCTTGCGCTGTTATTCACCGAGTGAGTGAGGATACCGGTGGCCCATACCCCATCCCTTCGCACCCCCCAAAGGCCGGCAACGCACTTGTGACGCCCCTGGTGTTGCGGGTGTCCATGGGCGGCGGTAATCGCTTACCATCAGGCGATACGTCTGCTCGTTTGCCTCAAAATTCCATAATATAAAACTTAGTTTACTTGTTTGTATTCTATTTATTAATTCTTTTGTAGGTTTGTTATTAGGAGTAACTATGTTTAGTTAGTATTTTCAAATCAAATAGTATATTTAAAGCTTTGAATGTTGTGTTTTTACAAACATAACATTCAAACAACATAACATAACATAGCTGTCGCCTGCGATGTTCCCGGACCAATACGACCTTCGAACCTTCAAGAAAAGAGCGTACTCCTTCCTAAAAGGCCGGCAACGCACTTGTAACGCCTCTGGTGTTGCGGTGTTGCGGGTGTTCATGGGCGGCGGTAATCGCTTACCATCAGACGATACGTCTGCTCGTTTGATCGCTATATAATAAAAAAAATTGAAAGAAGTGCTCTAGAATAAATAAACCCGCTATTTTAATAGCCCCCACATCTGGGTGTGAGAACATCAAACAAAATATGAATTGATAGGTTAATAAATCGCTCTGCTTATAAAAAGGTACAGTCAGCCGGATATTTACACGTCTTTATTGGTGTTTTTAGATTCAATGCCCTTTGGCGCGGTTTCTGCGATATTTGCGGAAGATGAAATTATTACATTGTTAGACAGTGCCCTTTGTGCTAAGATATTTTTTTTATATTTAATAAGTAACTCATTGTGTTAAACGCTACACAGCGGAAATGTATCGTCGTGTAATTCTTACAGTGTGTATTATAAATGTAACATCATTATTATTTTATTAAAGAAATATGCTTTTAATAACTTCTTATGTTTTGGGAACACATGACAAGTTGCGGAGGCGACGGAGTTACTTAAGCAGTGTTAAGCGGAATGAATTAAATTTCAGTGTATTTTGATAATACCTGTATATGTAAGAATTAAAATAGTATTGATAGTGCCACTTAACACTGACAATTAATATTATTTTAATTCCTTAAAATAGTATTAATTGTCAGTATTAAGTGGCGACTTCCACATACAGCGCAACAGCGGCACATTATAGCTCCATTTGCCACAGACACATAGAACTACTCAGTAACGTACAACACGAATAAACTACCAATCCTGAATCGCGCAGTAGAAGTTCTCGCGCCGATTATCATATGTACAACATCCCAACTGTTGGGCAGTGGCCCGCCAGGCATGAACACCTCGCCTCTTTTTTTTTTTTTATAGAATAGTGGGCAAACGAGCAGACGTATCACCTGATGGTAAGCGATTACCGCCGCCCATGGACACCCGCAACACCAAAGGCGTCACAAGTGCGTTGCCGACCTTTGGGGGATGGGAAAGGGGATGGGGGGAGGGGTTGGGGTATGGGCCTCCGGTATCCTCACTCACTCGGTGAAACACAGCGCAAACGCTATTTCACACCGGTTTTCTGTGAGGCCGTGGTATCACTCCGGTCGAGCCGACCCATTCATGGCTGGTCGGAGGATGGCGGTATGGGCCTCCGGTTGCCTCAATCACTTGGTAAAACATAGCGCAGGTGCTGTTTCACACCGTTTTTCTATGAGGCCGTGGTATCACTCCAGTCGAGCCGGCCCATTCATGCCGAAGCGTCGCTCTCCCACAGTAAAATGTCGTATTGTTTGTTTCAAGTATTTCTTCTCTTTTCAGTATAGTCTGTTTCTTTAGTTAGACCTAGACACACACAAGGTGACGAAACTTTGTATTCTTAATGATGGTGGCCACACGAAGATACATTAATTAACCGTCGCGAGTTGTCTATTTCTGAATAAAAACATAGATCTAAAACGAACTAGAAAACTGCTTACCTTAAGGTTCATTAGTTTTGGTATCATCAATACACTATAAATATTATCTTAACACGTTCCATAGGGACAGAAAAACATTTTCATCTTAACGAAAATTTTACTTTTCAAACAGAATCCATAGTTCTCAAAACAATATCTACCACAAAGCCTGAGCATACATTTTCAGTCCGATACAACGGAGATGAAGGCTGAACCAGTGTACCGTGAATGTAGCCCAAGACAATTTTCAGGTTCACTAGCTGTGAATTCTGGACGGATTCGATTAGGTACGTGTCTACAACAAAAGTGCTCTATATTTTATGCTACCTTTTCATAATAGTTTAATACTTTCTTCTTTTTTTTTATTTTTTATTTACATCTTTATGCACAAACACTTGCATCGGTGGACTTAATGCCTGCACATCGTGAGCTAATAATAAATGGCAGAGGTTTCAATATAATTAAACTATATAACCTAATAATGCAAATACATACAGTAATACACATACATATTTAATTCATATATATTAATACATATTACGCAGACGAGATAAGAATGTAAGGTTAAGGGCCCCCGCAGACTGCAGACTTTTTATCGGCCGATAGTTTGGTCGGCTTCTTAATCAGTATGGAAAGGAATGCATATGCGCACACTACAGCGATTCAGTATCGGCCGATAAAAAAGTTTGATGGGCTACACGATTACATTCAAACTAATCTGTCGGCCAACTATCGGCCGACTGTTTAATCAGTATTGGCGCATACACGCCTGCGCATACATGACGATTGTTTAGTCGGCCGATAGTTCAGTTCGCTCTGTGATTTGGCGTCATGTGCGTGTATTTTGAATATGGCGTCGCCCAAATCACAATTGTTGATTGTAGAAAGTTCCGTCGAAAAGTTGATTGAAGAAGTCGAGAAAAGACCTGCGCTTTATAAAAAGTTCATTGAAGCTGGTAATGCTCATTAGATAATAAGCGAAAATTTTTTTCGGGTAATCAAGTAATGTGGAATGCATGGTGTAAAATTTTCCACTAACTAATCTATCACTGAGAATGGGATGCACCCAATACTCTGGGAATCTCTTCTTGATTTTCCTCCTCCGAAGTATGATGAGAGCAATAACTTTTCTGCACAATATTTTAATTGTGCGACTGCTTCAACAGTCAGTTACAAACTAGTTCGAGAATAGTAGGCCGACTGTTGGATAGTCTGCGCCCTGTTCACCAACCAAACTGTTTAGTTGGCTTGGTGTGCGCACTTTCAGCCCAACCCGACCAAACTATCGGCCGATAAAACGTCTGCAGTCTGCGGGGGCCCTATGAACTATGAGCTCGCCAGTGCCACCAATTCACCCAGTAAGAGCTCCTTCACTTTCATCTTGAAGGAGTTACGGTGTCTGTACGTAATATTAAATTTATTAAAACCTTTGAACTTAAAATTTATTCTTTAGTTGACTATACTTTTTTATAAGTATTTTGCTATGTAATCCCCGTAAAAGAATATCAATCCAATTAAGAACCTCCTTTTTCAAAGCTTGTAAATTATGTGAATTCCTTAGAATGCCATTTATTATTTATTAAAATGATTTACTGCTGTATTTGTTAAAACCAACTGATGAAATTCATATTAAACTAACAAAAAATTATTACAGTTTCAAAGTTCCACAAGAGAAAATGTAATTCAATGAAATTTTCACACAGAATTCCGTCAATGAACGAAGAATGAATGAAAGAGCCGGAGGGGTGAATACAGACAGTCTGGCGTCGTTCTTTTTGCAATTTAGAATTACTTTTTTTGTATACCTTTTCGACCGCTCAATTTTGTAAATGAAGAAGGTTGTGTGTTGCTATTTTGAAAGGAATAATTGAGGTAGATATAACATTTTTGCTACTCGTAAAGTTATCGAGAATTTATTCGTATTGACTTAGCGTGTTGTTAAAACTTAAGAGAACTTAAACTTAAGTTTTATACTTTACTCATTAAATTTAGTTAGAAATTTCGTTGTAGGTTCTAATAAATAATTACCTACAACAACTAAACTTCTTCATTAAAATTCTCTACATTTTAAGATTGTAACTTCCCTAGCGTCAATTATTTGTACTTATAACAAGAATAATTTGAATCTTTTTTGTCACTTGCAACACATATGCAAATATGTGTAACTGCAGTATACCTTCTGCGTACAAAACATGAATAAACCAAACATTGATTTTGTATCGATCCTTTTAGATATAAATAGAGTTTTAGCAACGGACTTACACCAGAATAAAATAATAAGCAAATTCCTTTTATCACAATGATATTTAACAACTTATATCCTGTGAAAAGGTCAATCCCATCACAGGGAATTTTTTTGGAGCCTGACAAAAATAGCATTATATGTCGTTCTAATCTGGATCTATTGCGAACCTACTTTTTCAGTGTTATTGGCGTTTCGGTGGCGCAGTGAGAACGTATGTGACTGCTGTGCTTTAGGTCTCGGGTTTCATTGCCGGGTCGGACCAAATGTTTATATGACACATTTTACCCGTGGGAGAGCTATGCTTCGGCATGAATGGGTCGGCTCGACCGGAGTGATACCACGGCCTCACAGAAAACCGGTGTGAAATAGCGTTTGCGCTGTGTTTCACCGAGTGAGTGAGGATACCGGAGGCCCATACCCCAATCCCTCGTCCATCTCCTTTCCCATCTCCCAAAGGTCGGCAACGCACTTGTGACGCTTACCATCAGGTGATACGTCTGCTAGTTTGCCCACTATGCAATAAAAAAAAAAAAAAACAAAAATACTTGTTTCGGATTTTGAGTGTTTTCTATGTATAATAAGTATTTATTTACAAAAAAAGGGTACATACATGTACGAGTATTTTATATCAGTTGTCTGGTATCTATAGCATAACCTCTGCTTAGTTTGGGACTAGATGGCGTTGTGTTTAGATGTCTGAAATATTATATTGTTACTAACTGAACCGGACATCGTTGTTTTGTCCTAAAAATAAATATTAAGGAGTGGGTCACTCTTAGCATTTAGGAATGTAAAAAATAGATATTGGCCGATTCTCAGACCTACCCGATATACACACACAATTTCATAAAATCTGTCCAGCCGTTTCGGAAGAGTTTGGTATCAAACACCGCGACACCAGAATATTATATATTAAATTTACATAGTTTAGAAAACTATACCAGTTTATTGTGAATCAACTGTTAGTTTGTGAATCCTGAAACTTGATTCTCTGCAGTTAAATCAAAATTTTGGTTTCAAACCAGGAAGGCTGTCCATGTAACATTTAAAGCTGACTACTGGCGTCGTTATGTACCGTAGTGGTATTGGAATTTTTATATCAAGTCGGTATAGATCAAAGATATCATTCGCTTTTGGAACTACCAACCCATTCTAACCCTACATTCTTAAAACGTGCAATTTAGCGAATACTTCTCGATTCACGTTTTTGTTCAAAAACGTGCTCTTGATCCAAATAAGTATGTACAGAAAGGTATAATCAGATAACGGATGGTGATGATCGATGTGTTTACCCGAATGCGGAGGTCTCCCTTTGTCGGCAAGTTTGTTGGAACTTTGTCGGCTTATATCAAAGTTGACCTCAACCTAGATAAAGTTGTTTTTTTTTGTTGTTATGTTATTGTAATAATAATAATAGTCGATAGTCGTATCTGCTCACGGATTGATAGCCAAGAGCCTCGACCAACACCTTAAGAGGCTCACGTTAGAAGGCTGGATCAAGGGTCTGATACAGAAGGCAGTCCTTCTTGACACGGCACGCATAGTGAGGAGGTTCCTGTCTTTGGAGCCCTAACCACCGGTTTCTTGGTCCCTGTACCCGAAGTCGGTGGTCGACTATTTTTTATATTTTTAAATATATATTATGTTATTGTTTATCTTTTTTATGTATTTAAAAATGTAATTAATATGTATATATAATTAAATAAAGAGAATAATAATAATAAACTTTATTTTTATAATAAACCTAATACAATATTGGCTCGTATTTATGTTGGCTCCACTATGATGATTAAATTTTTTTTTATTTACATAGGTTATTTGTACATAGTATGTTCCGTACCTTCTGAACTAGTGGATACTGTATCTCAGAAGGTAACAGTTCATCGGAGTTAATAATATTGTAAATTACAATTACGTGAAGATGGTACATTTGTAACATTATTGGATCATCAGTTTAGGTATGCACGTAACTGTATAAAGTATTAATGAGAGACAATAAAAAAAAAGAAAAAAAAAAAAAAAGTACGGGTTATGTTATAATTTGAGGGTAGATTTTTTCTTTTGAATTAAATATACTGATATTAATTATAAAAGTAAATAGGATTTACCCGCGGCTCTACCTATGTTTGATAAAAGTAACCTTTGTTTTATTCTAAGGTCAAATTTATCTCTATACCGAAATTCATCCAAATCTGTTCAGCAGTTTAGCCGTGAAAAAGAAAACAAAGCATTTAATCATGAAAAAAAATATGCCACTTCAATGTCAAATCTATATCAATGTTAAATATTCATCCTTTCATTAATGATATCATTGATTATGTCATTTCATCAATTAGTTTTAATAAAACACACGCAGCCTTAAATATACAACAGAACAAGTTATGGAATTACAATTGTTAATTGTTATTGTTCATTGTGAAAAGAAAATAGTATTTGTGGGGGAACGGGTATAATGTTCCACCCAACACAAAGGGAGGATCCTCCGACCAGGCGAGGTGATCATCCCTGGCGGGCTACTGCCCAACAGTTGATGTTGGGATGTTGTATATTATATGATAATCGGCGCGGGAACTTTATTTGCGCGATTCAGGATTGGTAGTTACTCCGTGTAGTGTAGTTTGTAGGTACAGTGCGTTACTTCGTAGTTCAGTGTATCTTCGGTAGATGGCGCTATATGTGGAGGTCGCCACATCACTCCCCTCCAAGACTGGAGGTCGATATATGTTGTGTCAGCTGTCTGTGCTCTGATGCGGAGCTTGCCAGTGCCAGGAGTGAGTAGTTCCAGTGAGTCGGAACTGAGTGCCGCAAGTTCCAGTGAGTCGGAACTGAATGCCGCTAGTCCCAGTGAGTCGGAGCTGAAGTCCGCTGATCCCAGTGAGTCGGGATCGCATGCGGTGCGCGGTGCTGCGGTGAGGTCCCCAGTGAGTCGGGGCGATTGCTGCGTAGTGGCTGGCTGCTGCGTAGACGGGAGAGATGTGCTCTGCTTACATGGACCGTAGGTGCAGTGTGCTGTGCCTAGACGCTGTAGAGGCCGTAGGGGTTTCCAGGCTGGAGCGGACGCGTCCTGCGTGTGGTATATCCCAGTTGAGGCCGAAGTTGCTGGCTGGCTTGAGACTTGCTGTGGGAGTGAACATGATGGTGGCGCGGCTTGAAGGCTGCTTCCAATCACGTCGGGGTCACCACTGTGGGGGAACGGGTGTAATGTTCCACCCAACACAAAGGGAGGATCCTCCGACCAGGCGAGGTGATCATGCCTGGCGGGCTACTGCCCAACAGTTGATGTTGGGATGTTGTATATTATATGATAATCGGCGCGGGAACTTTATTTGCGCGATTCAGGATTGGTAGTTACTCCGTGTAGTGTAGTTTGTAGGTACAGTGCGTTACTTCGTAGTTCAGTGTATCTTCGGTAGATGGCGCTATATGTGGAGGTCGCCACATATTTTTTAACCTTCAAAATTGCAAAATCACAATAATAACTGACTTCAAACCATTTAACACAAAGGAATATGTTTCTTAAACTCATAGGAGTAAAGATTAATTTAATTCGTCGTATCAAGTTATAAATCGCAATTACATCAGGTATGGAGAGAGAAGCAATTATTCGTTTGCCGTGACGAGGAATTATTCAAATTAGGGTTGGAGTGTGGTATAAAAAATGATAAAAAGCGGGTAAAGGAAATAATGCATTCGAAACTAAGACAAAATGTATAGGTACTTAGACTCACGTTCACATTTTAATGGTACATTTGAAAAATAGTAGAGCCACACTGATTTCATCGTGTTTCGTTGGTGAGTGCAAAACTGGAGGCCCTATAATGTAGAAGAATCACTAGGCCGCCATCGTGTGGGTCACCATGTTGCATTGTTCTGAATTTTGCTTATACTTTCTACCAGGCAGAGTAGAGTCACTTTGGCAGGCCCGTTTATACATAAAACAAAATAATATCAAACGAGCAGCCAGGTTACCTGACGGTAAGTGACTACCGCCACCCGTGAACACTGGCCTTCCTCAAGCGTATTGCTACCGTCTTAAGCCCTCCCGTCCTCGAATCAGTAGTGGAAATTTTGTAGTTAAGGGCTCACGTTATCTCATAAGCGTGATAAAAAAGAACGAGTCACTGTATATCATCGGATTTTTGCGAAGACATCGATCGAGCCAGGCTTACTAGTCATATAATACGAGTATTATACCGCTACCGCTTGTGACTTGTGCTAATCAACAAACGACGTGATCAACAACCCTTTATTGTGTTGTATACGAACAACCAGTGTCGTTACGGGATTTTTATTAAAAAGCATTGTCATTTTGTTTTCATTATTTACTTAACTTGATGAGTCGGCGGCGGCCGAATATAAATGAGTTACGAAATAAAAAGTGTGTAACGTGCTTTCATTTTTGTTGGATACAGTTGAGATTATGGCAAGAAGATACTGCGAGATTACCACAAAATGTAATAGTAATAGAAATAGGTTTAGGTTCGGGTTAAAAACCAATCGAAGCTGGAATGTGGGTCTTAACTTCGATTTTATCTGTACTAGAGCTATGGGAAAATTGGAAGAATTTGTGGAAAAAAGTCGTCAGTTTATAAATTAAAGAGCGTACTTCGGCATGAATGGGCTGGCTCGACCGGAGTCATACCACGGCCTCCCAGAAAACCGGTGTGAAATAGCGCTTGCACTGTGTTTCACCGAGTGAGTGAGAATACCGGAGGCCCATACCCCAACCCATCACTCCATCCCCCTTCCCATTCCTCAAAGGTCGGCAACACACTTGTAATGCCTCTGGTGTTGCGGGTGTCCATGGGTGGTGGTAATCGATTACCATCAGGTGATACGCCTGTTCGTTCATCAAGTATTTAAGTGTATGCATCCCAAATTTAATTGAAAACAGTCCAGCAGTTTATCCGTGTAAGCATACATACAATTTTAAGTCTGTATTATTGCTGACATTCACGAAAATTGACGAAGTTGCAACTCAGTAACATACTGGCAATGTAAGGGTTATAACAGCACTTAAAGTAAAGCTGAAACTAGAAACTGCATTTCAACGCTATGAGCTTAACTGCCGTATTTCAACATCAAGCCGCTTGCAAGTTATTAAAACTTAATTGATACCGTGCCTTCGTGTTCAACTCTCTCCTATACTAGGGAGCTACTGTGATCGGAATAATAAATACAGGATTAATCTGCAGATTTAGGAAATCCTGGGATAAGAACAAGTTTGCTTTGTGTTTATGATCTCTCAAAGCGTTGAGAACAGACATTTTCTTAAAGTTCAATTTAGAATCGTATTTATCTAAAGTTTAATTAATTAACCACTGTTGACGACATCATTAGTACGATAGTATTAGATATTGCTGGTTGTTATCATAGAATAATAGTCGTGCAGTTTTGTTTGTAGGCCTTTGCCACTTGTGGTTATGTCGGCTCATTTGCCCCCTAAACCATAAAAAAACCTTATCTTCTATCTGAAATCATTCAAAAGTGACAGTTACATACTGTAATAAGAAACAAGCTACCAACATAGAAGCGGTGTTGTATGAAATATTAGACTGGTAGCTTTGAAATATTGTAACCGCGATTTGTATAAGTCAGCGGTGACTATGAATCGTAGAAGTTGTTTGAGACATTAATTTGAAATAAAAATAAGATTTATAACATTTTATTCACCATATTTCGTGATGTTAAGTATTATACACGTTTGACTAGAGTTATAATATATATATACATATTTTTAGATGTATCACCTGACGGTAAGCGATTACCGGCCTTTGGGGGATGGAGAGGGGGATGGGTGATTGGGGTATGGGTCTTCGGTATCCTCACTTACTCGGTGAAACACAGCGCGAGCGCTGTTTCACTCCGATTATCTGTGAGGCCGTGGTATCACTCCGGTCGAGGCCACCCATTCATACCGAAGCGTGGAGAGCCATGGTAATATATTTTGATATTTTGATATTTAATACAATGACAATATTGTGCTATAACTGGGAGTGTAACTGTGTGTAAAGTTTTTTTTACTATATAGGGGCCAAACAAGCAGACTTATCGCCTGATGGTAAGCGAATACCGCTGCCCATGGACACCTGCAACAGCAGATGCGTTTGTGAATATTATTATCATAATTAGCCTATCACAGTCCACTGCTGCACGACTCTCTAAATGCCTGCCACTTGGGTCGATCCAGCTCCTGCACAGCCACCGTCTTACACCATGTTTGCCGAGAATCGATTTCCACTCAAGAACCTGTTTACCCAACGGTTATCAGGTCTGTGGCTAATAAAAAACTTGTGAACCAGCTGTCGTGCTGTAAGTGTACACGTTTCGGCTCCGTATATCTTGACGTAAAAACAGCTTCACTTCGCGAATAAATGTCTAACAATAGAAGTAAGACTGATTTGTATCATTTTTTCAGTTTTCAGAATTGTTTTTATTAAATTTTCATGATGACAAACCAGCAGTCACTTCATCTGACGGTAAGTCGTTACCGCCGTTCATAGATAGCTGTAACTCATGTGCATTGCCACTTTTTGTGTGCCCCTTCCCAAAATCAGAAGGGAAATAAAGATTATCTCACAAACACAGATATTTTATTCTGATAGCAATTTTCTATATCGCGTGAAATCTAATACTAAAAAAGAAGATCATTTTTAAAATAATATTTACTACAATCCGTTATAGATGAGTTTCACGCCTACCGGTAATTTTATTGGTAATACCCACGCGAACAGCCTATCATGTGTAATCAATTACTTATTAGGTACACTTTGTTCAAACAAAAAAGTACCAATAAGGATCGAAGAAATTTTGGAACTTCTACTGATTCTGAAAGTGAAATTTCTGCAATAAATGCGTTTATAAATAGGTTTGATGATGACAGCATAACATACAAAAAAAGAATAACATAAAAATAATAGTAATCCAATCACAGTAAAATTACCAACTGTCTAAAAAACGAGGATGTGACAAAAGACTCAAACTGAGCATGCCAGCGTAAGCACCAATCAACATACAGCTGAATGTCTAATGAAGTAGACGGATTGCAGTAAATCGAAAGGGCAAAGAAATAGGAAATTTTATAAGCTCGTCACAAAAGTGGCTCGTAAACGATAATTATAGTCTTTTCAGTTTTTTTAAAGACAATCCTGGCATTACGAATATACAGCATGTATCCCGTGAAATAGACACAAAGAGCACCTATAGTCAGAACAACAATTTGTTGATCACACAAAAAGTCACATATGGGACTTGAACACACAACACTTGGCGCAGTGGAAAGCAGCGTGGCGACCGTTTAAACTACTAGGCCCGTATGGTTGACTTGAGTAGTGACGATAGTGATCTAGAGACGATGGTGATCATGCAACTCACCACATATTAAGGAGCACCAATGTATCCGTAACCGTAGTCGAGCAGAAAACGCTTATGAAATACTTAGTACTCTCAGAATTCAAAACCAGAAAGAGAGTGTGCAGAATAGCGGAAAAATGAAGGAATCTCAATGTTCATAATAACTTCTTCAATGGACTTCAAGCATATATATGTATATAACATATGCTTGAAGTCATCATATAACATGATAATACAGAAATCAGTTATATCAAAACATACACTTCTAGAAGCAAAAAATCTGTGTGAGAAACTGATTTCCGTGATAAATAAAACCTGTATAACAGATATCCAGCCTCTCCTAACTCAAGTAGGTACGGAGGTTCTTTAGAGTATAATATAGTTCCAAAACTTACGACATGTGAGATGAATAGATACAAGAATTAGTGTGTTTCAAAATGTGAGAGGGAACGTGTTGTGTGTATATACGTGTGTGTATGTTTATATCTATTTGTAATAGGTATGTGTATGCGAGTTAATCCTACTATAATGAGGATCCGCTAGCAAGCCAAGAGATGCACCAATATAAAAATAGATTATTGTCTGTATTTTCATAACACCAATATTGGTTTACTTGATCTATACTTACTACTATAAAAGAGACACAAGACGTAGAAATATATATAATAGACGTAGAGTAAAAAACAGTAAGTGACAAGCCTCTACCAAGAAACAGAACAATAAAAATGAGACTTGAAAAAGTATTCGAGAATCTTTAAGCATTAACAAATAACATCATTGGATATACTTAGTTATTCTGGGACATGACATTTACACACCACAACTCGTTCCGTTGGTTTGCTAAATGGTAAACCAAGATCACTAGAGGGTGTCGATTAGTTTGGGTCTCAATTTGGATCTTGATTAGAACTGCCACAAGATGCGTAAATTCGACCCATTGCCAGGATTGCGGTTCTCATTCATGTAGAATACTTTGGATGTGTTAGACGTCTACTTTGCTGGAATCTAAAAAGTCAATTTGAAGAGTGTTATGTTTATTTAAATTTATTTATTTATTTATTTATTTAAACTTATTGCACATGTTGTACAGAGGCGGACTTAATGCCTTGAGGCATTCTCTCCCAGTCGACCTTCACACACAGGTGATGTAGAAATTAGAGCTGGTAGGTGCAAAGAGATTGAGTTTAGTTACCAAGAAATAAACCTATATTAAATATAATTTATATACCTAAATTTGCCGCTAAATGTACTATATTAATAAACACACAATACAAAAGAATGTTACATACATACACACATATAATACTATACATAGATATGATACACAGTCAGGTGTTAAGGATGTGATTGTGCTGCCAATTCACTCCAGAGAAGCTCTCGTACTTTTGATTTGAACGTGAGACGGTTTGTAGACATCCTGATTTCGGTGGGGAGTGCATTCCAGAGAAGAACAGACTGCACATAGAAGGAAGAATGGATAAAGTCAGAGGTGTGGGAGGGGCATTGAAGAAGCATATTGTTTGTGGATCGAAGGTTTCGGTCGTGGTTGGAACATAGGAAATGAAAGTGAGGTGCAAGGTATTTAGGTAACGATGGAGAGATGAGAAAAGAAAAAAGAGAAGTCAGCGCTCGCAAATCGCGGCGCTGGCGAATTGGGAGCCATTGTAGTTGAGAACGAAAAGCAGACACGTGGTCATACTTACGAAGATTAAAAACGAATCGAATGCAGTTATTGAGAAGTCGGTCTAGTTTATTGAGAAGGTCTGCATTCAGGTCGAAATAACACACATCGCCATAGTCGATTAAGGGGATAATTAAGGACTGCATAAGCGTAGCTTTAGTTTTAGCAGGAAGGAAGTTTTTCAAACGATATAAAGCGCGGAGACATGTGGTTACCTTCTGGCTAACGTGTGTAACTTGTGCCCGCCAATCAAGGGTCGAGTCGATATATAATCCCAGGTTCTTCACCACTTCACTCAACGGTATAGGCACATTGTTGTAGGTAACTGGTGGGATGACCGATAAATCCAGTTTTCGTAACATTTGTTTGCTTCCCACGACGATCACCTGGCATTTGGTTGGATTTACCGCCAGACCAAACCTCGTCGACCAGCTCTGAATAATTTGCAAATCCTTGTTAACCTTGTCGATGGCGAGTGATATGTCCTCCACCCTTGACTGCGTGTACACTTGTAGATCGTCGGCGTACAGGTGATACGTACACTGAAGGTGTTGAGTTACGAGATCAATGAATATTGAAAACAATAAGGGAGATAATATACCGCCTTGAGGGACGCCAGAGAGAAGATCACACCAACTCGATGACATGTCATGGATGTGAACACACTGTTGTCGCCCCTGAAGATAGGAAGAGAACCATTCCAGAGCCTCTGAGGAGATCATAAGGTAAGAAAGGATGGCCAGTAGGACGTCGTGACAGACGGTATTGAAGGCATTTGAGAAGTCAATCAAAGCCAGCACTGTGACTTTGGTGTCCTCCATACCCTCCCTAATATCGCCAGTCACTTTGAGGAGAGCGGTGGTGGTGCTGTGGCCGGGTCTGAACCCAGATTGTAGAGGACTAAGAAGGCTATGCTGATATACAAACTGCGAGAGCTGCTTATGTACACAGGCCTCCAGCACTTTAGAAAGAAAGGGGAGTATAGAAATTGGCCGAAAGTGTTCAGGAAGTGAAGGGTTAGATTTTTTGGGTAAAGGAATGATGAAAGCCTTGCGCCAAAGTGAGGGAAAGGTTCCGGAGTCGAGTGAAAAGTTGATAATATGGGATATTGCAGGAAGGATGTAATCCAGGATAGTAACAATCATGCGACGGCTGATGCCATCACATCCCACAGCATTGGAACGAATGGACAGGATAACTCTTTTGATGTCCTCAGACAATACCGGAGAAAAGTCAAAGAATTCAAGATTGGAACGAGTTAGGCTAGCTATGTAGTTCAAGGTTTGACGCTTGGTTTGATGATCCAAATGAGGCGTAGTGGAGAAATGACGGTTTATATCATCTAAACCAATAGTCATCTTAAACTCAGATCGTTGTTGCTTACCAATGCCTAGTGTTCCAAGAAACTTCCACACATCGGAAGGCGAAGAGGTTTCCAAGTTTTGAATTATGTGGCGGCGTTTAGCGTTACGTATCACCTGGTTACATCGATTTCTAGCAGCCTTGAAAAGGTTCCACCTCTCCTCGCATCGATCCCTTCTGTACTTGTTGTAACAATGGTCTCTCCGTCTCATAACCATTCGTATTTCCTCCGTCATCCAAGGAGCTGGAGGGCGTTTTAATTTAACTTTTCTCACAGGCGCGTGAACATCGTACAGTTTAAGAACTGTGTCATTAAAAACACTGACCTTGTCGTCGATCTCTGTAGCTATTGCTAGGTCATTCCAGTTTAATGCAGACGCGTCTTCACACAATTTTTTTACGTCCATTCGTCGGAAACTACGGATATACAGGATTCTAGGAGGGGATTTGGGGGGTTTTAAAAGGTAAGAGAGGAAAATCAAGTCATGATGGGAGAATCCAGGAGCAGCATATTGACCATGAGAATTGACAAGGTTTGGAGCGGAGGTGAGCATTAGGTCAAGCCAAGTATCCTGGTGTTCAATGTTGTGATGTGTTGCTTGAAGGGGGAGGACATGGAGGCTTGTGGATTGGATGATTTGGAGGAGGTTACGCGTACGGGGTGAGTCATGTGCTAGGAGATCGGTATTGAAATCGCCCATGATGATGTGGTGTGAGTATTTCGACCCTATAGATTCCAGAGCTGTTTCCAGACTGGAGAAGTAGTTGACAGCAGGGGGGCAATAAACTACCCCTAAGAGAATGTGAGATCCTTTGATGCAAACTTCAAGAAAGAGGTATTCAGCAGTAGTGGAAAGATCGGAAGGGGAAGTAGCGAGAATCTTGAAGGGTAGATGGTCACGGAGGTAAATAGCAACCCCACCACCTCTTCTCGATTCAGTTCGGTCGTTTCTGATTAGTACGAAGCCAGTGAGAGGATAAGAGGCGGCAGCAAGGTGTGGCTTAAACCAGGTTTCCGAAATCAGGACGGCATGCACGTTATTGTCAGTGAAAGCTTCAGTCAATTCACTGAAGTGGCTGGGGACACTCTGAGCATTTATATGACACACATTTAATAAAGGACGTGATTTCCAGTCAAATGACTGTCGCAGTCGGTCACCCAAAGTATCAGTTAGGGAACCGAAGCTGTCCTCCTCAGAGGAATCGTTGGCAGAGAAATATTCTTCATTATCATCAGTTATCATTACAGCTGTGAACCAAAATAAATATCATAAATATAACCTAAAAATAAAATAAATACAAATGAAATAATATTATACTAAATAAATAATAGTAAATAAAGTACAAATTAGATGAAAAACCTATGACCTTGATGAAGTTGATGATCATTTCTACACCACCCGCCAGCTTACAAGAGTGGTACAAAACGAAAAGTAAAACAAGAATAATTTGGTAATGAAAATAGTGAGTACACTATACATTAACTAATAAACACAAAAAAATAAAACAAGATTTTAAAATTGAAAAATAAAGAAAAAAAAATTAACACTGACAGCGACTCATGACTCTGTGCTCCAACTAAATGTTACATGAATCGGAACTATGGAGGGTCTACCCTCCATAATCGGAACAAACAAACCTATGACAGCGACAAGATTCAAAATAATTTTTAAATCTTATCACCGTCACAAGCCCGTTTTTTTTTTAATAACAAATAAATAAAAAAGTTGAAGGTAACTACAAAACAAGATGAACACAAAATCATGTCAATAATATGTAAACACAAGAATAGTGATATTAAGTTGTAATCGTAATGTACATGCAAAGTGACAAGCAGTGGTGTCACACATTAGCGTCTCCGCGAACTTTTATCTCCAATGCCTGAGCTCACATCGGCAGAGCTGTTCTTATTAGTAGAAGTTTTAGGAAATTTTAACATTAATGCTTTGAGCTCATCAGTGGATGTTATTTTGTAGCGGTTGTTATCGCAGACTTTGACAATTATCACGCCGTCCTGCGTCCAGCAAGCTGACATACCGAAGTGTTGTCGGGACATGGTGAATACTTTTTGACGAACTTTAGTTAAAAATTCTCTTACCGCGTAGCCGGAACCCTTCAAAGATGTCTTGGACTTCCAGGCCGAAGATCTAGCCTCTGCGGTAGTGAATCTCACTAGTATTGGGCGGCGATGTTCCTTAGAGGGGGTCCCAATACGATAGCAGTGCCTTATGTTGACCCTTGAAACATCAATAAGACCCATCTTCTTGTTCATGATATCAAGAAGGGTTGCACTGCAGTCCTCTTTAACAGCCTCTGGTATTCCTAGGAAGAGAAGCGATTTGTGTCGATGCCGATTCTCCATATCATCAACCAATTTAATGCATTCTCCTATTTGTTTCCGAAGAAGACCCAACATGGAAAACATCAGCTCCCGGAATGTTCTAAACTCTTCAGACACCCGTGCAACTGTATGTTCTTTATTATTTAATTATCTAATAAGTATGCTTTGTTACAAAAGTATTTTATTTTGCAGATCATACAGTTTACTAATAATAGACTTTATATTTTTTATTTATATCTTTATTGTATACATATAACAAAAATTGTAATAATAAAAAAAGATGAGGAACAAAGATTTATACGTAAAATTGGTAGTCTTATCGCTCACGGCGATTTCATCCAGACAACCTTAGTATGAATATTGAGTGATTAATTTGAGGCAATTTATACACTGGTAACACATCATCACGCGAATGTCGAAAATATTCAATCAGTAAATAAGTTTTTAAAAAGGAAATCATTTTATTGTAATTTAACTAAATAAACTACTTTCGTACGTACTGATTGTGTTCGTGAATATCACGATAAGACCCACAGTTTTACAAATTTCTATATGTAGGTGATTATTTCTCCAATACTTATGTCTCTTAAGATAATGATTTTAATAATAATTATGCTATTAAGCGTTATTTAGATCGTTTATTACATGATTAACTATCTCATGTATTTAAATGGATAACAAATGATACTGTGTTATTTAAAAATTCTTAACCCATTCTTGTACAGTAGAAAATCCTCCACAGAAGATGATAAACATATGTCATCGCAGATTTTTTGTGGACCTTTCTTTGGAATAATGTTCTAAGGAATTATATATAATTCCTTAGAATATTATTTGAACCAATCTCGTGAGCGCACTGTAATATGGTTTTTAGGTAGCACATTACAAATCTTTTAAATTCTCAAATTTTCTCTTCTATGACAAAGTATATTAAACAAGCCGTCCGGTCGTCTTGAATCACTATTTTAATTTATGAAAGTATTTTACAGTAAAAGTCGTTGCATAGTTTGAAAGATTTACTAATTTTCCATTAGGTGTCTTTTTTATTTAGGAGCCTTCCAAAGTACCCGATGTAAAGCATAAGCAGATTCCAAGAGCAGTGGTCACCATACTCATTGCGAATGCAGACAATGCAGCACTGCAGCTTAGCGATGCTCACTATGGTAGCTTATAGAGATGCTTCTGCATCATCGTCTGCTCGTTTGTCTGCTTTATAATAAGAAATAGGAAATTTATAAAAAATGTAATTTAAATCTATAACTAGGAAAGCTTTTCTAGCAAACTTTTTAATTATTTATCTAACAGAACAGTTAAAATAAATTAACACAATACGATTGTGTAGTGTGGTAGCTAGTACTCGTTAACTTCATATGTAAGTGCCACGTCCAAAATATATTTGTTGCTCCGTGCCTCCAGGGTATTGTTCATACCAGCTTTAGTGTAGGCCCTCAAGTTGTTCAGTTTCATTGCGGCCTTCTTAATTTATTACACAAGTATTTTTGTCCACTTGATTAAATTGCTAGCGTTTTCTCTTGTCGTCACTTTCGTACACAGCAAATAAATTAATTTAAAATGTTAAAGTTGATTATGAAATATTCGAGGTTAAAATAGTTATTCAGTCCTAGAAGTTAACATTTGTAACATTTACTTGAAATATTAACTTCTTGGACATTTAAAATACATGTCCCCCAGATGTCATTTGTAAGTTATTGAGCATTATCTTACGTTCGTTGTACCAAAGACTACATTCTTCAGAGTATATGATGAGCCGACTGTTCACAGCTAGAATCAGGTGTTTGAGTATTCACACAATGATGAATCAACTAATTTAAATGAGTGTACTTTAGATTTTAAAGTTACCGTGCCCTGTAAGCAATTGAACGACACAGTGATCTACCTCTAGCCATATCTTTGATAACCATCCGCGAACAGATGGCAAGAACTGGTAGAAGTTGCGCCCCTTAGATGATTCGTCCCATCGTTGTTGCCATTCATCCATGAGATCATTATAGACATTTGACTGCTGTTGAAACAATCTTACGATTTCATCGCGGTCTCGTAAGCCAATAAAAACGCATTCCACGTTTTTCAGTGCGGAATAGTACATGGCTGCACGTCTTTACACTTCGAGATCGACTAGAAGAGCACCTGCTAACACCAGTAAAGCCTCAGTACTAACCGTTCTATATGCTTTCAACAAAAAAATCAATGCAAGTCGTTGACCTTGTAACAGTACCATAGCAAACAGAACTCAAATAAGTAGTTCCATAAATGATCTTTAGTGTATTAAAAAATATTAATTATCCTAATCAGTGCAAAAAAAACGCTTTTTAGACTTTTAATCAACTGTTTTAATAAGTATTTTTCTAAAACCAATCACAAATATCAAACCGAGGTCTTATTTTTAATAGTAACATTCTCAAATTTAATACACGGCGGTGATTTAAGGTTATCTTTCAGAAGTAGTTGGAAGGTTTTGTTTGGTGCAAAAGTTAACCGATTACGTGCACCCCAAAGAGATATTAAGTTCAAACATCTATTAGCTAGTTTTTCAAATCCCTTTCTAATATCCAATCCGCCAATAATAAAACGTTGTCTGCATACGCCTTTAGGTTTCATCAGGATGGTAGGTATTGTAAGAAAATCGTCGAAGCCGAAAGAATTCCACAAGTATGGACCTATCACTGACCCCTGAGGACACCCATCGCCTTCGACACAAAATGATGTCCAAGTCTCAATTTAGTTATGCCTTGTGAGAAGTACGGGATAAGGCAATAAATATTTTTAAAGCATCCTCTTAATTTTAACTTTACCGATAGTATGTACCACCACGCATTGTCGAAGGCGCCAGATATATCTAAGAAGATACCTAAGATATATTGAAACCTTGACTCTGTGGCAGATTTCCTTACAGATGTAACCGCATGAGTTGTCGATTTTCCCAACGTAAACCCAAATTGTCAATCATGAAATTTAACTCCACCCGGTAGAAGTGATTGTACTACAAGACGTTCTAAAAAATTACTCGTAGAATAAGTATACTATAAAGCAGTAAGTTATTTAAGCGGTCGCGACATCAGTCTGTTGTGCTGAGAGTTCAAACCCCACATGGGACAAAACTTTTAGTGCTCCACAAGTTATAGTTCTGGATCGTGGTATTCTTTGAGTTAGTTTCTTGTATGTTTGTCAAGTCCCATACGACATAGAGTTTATTACTAATACGGGAAAATCTTTTTTGAAGTGAAACTTCTTTATCGGGGTTGTCAAAAAATTTTGTGTAACATTTTTTCGTTACGCGTAACATTTATCCGTTACGTTACGTGTAACATTTATCCGTTACGTTACGCGTCAAATTTATAAAATAAAACAAAAAACATTTTCAAACACAAACAGGACCAAATTAATACTACAATGAAATATCAAATTACAAACAATATTATTTTATTTAGTCCACAATGTAAATAACTACACACATCACATTCCACAAACTTAGTTCAATCACACCACAGATCGCGAAATATTTACTCAGGTCTCGCTCCTTAACTTTTATTGCACTTGAAATAAGAATTGTCACGAATATTGCTGGTTTATAAGTCTTTTGTCGTTATACCTTACGTCGACATATGATATTTATTTTTTGAAAAATAACGTCATAAAGAAGTTTCACTTCTTACGAGTGTACGCTAGTACACGCAACTTTTTTTTTTTAACACGTATTAAAATCTAGTAAGGAAAGGGCACTAAACTAAATGAACACCGGGAGTACAGCCAGATTTATCAATTCTAGAATCCCGTTTCATAATAGAAGTCTTTAATATCATATTAGGTTGGTACATAGTATTTTAAACAAATAATATCAGTCCAGCCGTTTTTATTTATTTATTTATTTATTTATACAGTTTTATTGAACACCACAAAAATTACGACACAACTACATGAAAAAACTACAATGGGAAATAACAATAGGCGGTCTTATCACTCACGGCGATCTCTACCAGATAACCTTTATACGGATATTGTGTAATTTGGATTTTGGGTGGTCTAAGGTGTAGGTATCTAAGTTTCAAATAATCTAAGAAATAATTAATATACAAATGTCCAGTATAAACGACGTGTAAAGTCCAGACGTTTTCTTACAGTTTATGGAATGTATAAATTTTTTTTTTTTTTTTTTTTTTTTTTTATACATGAGCTACCAAAATGACTCTGCCCTGCCTGATGGAAAGCACCAGCAGAATCCAAGAGTGGTGGTCACCATCCTCAATGCTTAATCATCAAACCAGTTAGCATGAACCCATATTAATAGACTAGCTGAGCCTCTTGACGTTACTCGCGTTTATTGTTGTACCTTTATAAAAAATCGCATATAACGCCGAGGGGCAAAATAGTCTAAAAAAGTAGCCTTAGTACTCCTTTCATTACCAGCTATATGTTAGAGAAAGTCCT
The DNA here is from genome assembly GCA_916048165.1 of Spilarctia lutea. NCBI lineage: Eukaryota > Metazoa > Arthropoda > Insecta > Lepidoptera > Erebidae > Spilarctia > Spilarctia lutea. The sequence goes on from OU696483.1 coordinate 18,557,363, forward strand.
GTTAAAATCATTTCAGCCGTTTCAGAGCCATTAGCTGTAACAAACAGACAGACAGACGGACAAGAATAAAAAAGGAAAAGTATATATTTTTATACAGTGAAAATCTGTTTGAATTTCAAATTTCAGACAGAAACTTCAATTATCTTATTTGTATGTATAGATAGATCAATATCTTCAAACTTGCAGCACGCCACGTTAATTAAACAAGAATACCCTGTAATTTAATCCATATGGTACACACGTTCAAAAGAAACCCTTGCAAAATGGGGAGAAAAGTAAATCGTCCCACCCTTCAACAATTAGTTTTGGAAATGTTAAAAGCATTCTGATATTTTGTAGTTGGTAGCATTATAATTGTGAATCAATTCGTGTTATTATCATGTCAACACCAATTTGTAAAGTAACATTTTTCTTTCATTGTATGAAGTGGTACCTACTGAGAAAGCTAATATATATGAGTTCCAGTATTGTGTGGTAAACATTTATTTCTCTTTTTCTTTCCTTCCTTCATGGAATATGGAACAATGGAAAAAAATATTTTCGCTCTTAAATTCGATGGACTACACTTCAGATTCAATTGTGTCTAAAATGTTTTCGTTATTGGTTCAAAACTTGACTATAATGATCTTAAATAAAAAGTGACGCGAATAAGACTTTAATTAAGATATGCACTCAGCAGTAGAAACAATTATTATGCTCACTTAATTCATAGCTGCCCATTTATTTTGAGAAGTTGTTTAATATTATGAACGAAATCCATTTTATCTTCGTCTAGTGCTCTGTCATCGATTCTCGTTGTAACTACCTACCTTCTAACCTAACGCCGATATTTCTTGTGTTAACTAATATTTCGTTTTCACAACGTGATTTATCGTTGACGTAATTTTCATTTATTTGGAGGGCTAGGAGGGCTGGACAGCTTAGGTTTTCAAATAATTGGAAAAATTGTTTTGGATTAAATGACCATGTGTCAGTTGAGGTAAGTCAAGCTTTAAAGAATTTTGATAATATGAGGATAAAGGTACTATCTAAAAGCTATTGATATAAAAAGCAAAGATGGATGGTTAACATAATCGAGTTTGTCAGTGTCATGCATCTCTATCGGGAGTCGGCAAACATACTTTTTTTTCTTTTTTATATAAATCTATTGGTGCTAGATTTGATCACGAATTCGCAACAGGCCAAACAATAGAATGAAAATAACAATGTTTGGGTAAACATACCTCGAATACGTTTTATCTGAACACGAAAAAAGCAATTTTTATCTTTATCAAGTAACAACAAAGCTGAGTTTTCTATGATCAGATATTGGACTCCCCCACAAATTAGATAAAATGAAAGGTTATTTTCAAATAAAACCAAGGGTTACTTCTAATTGTGTGTACGTCAAAGTACCCAGGTGGTATTTTGACACAGTAATGATTATTCGAGAAAAAAGTGATTTGAAGATAAAGGGGTTCAGAAAGACCGATTGTAACAGGATTATAATCATCTATTGAAGGTCAGAGCGGAAATTTATTTCTGTAATAGTAGGACATGTATTCCATACCCAACTGCATACGGTATTTAGAGTTAATATTCTGATTAATATGAATATTAATAAATAAATTAATCAATTAAGTTACGGTTAACAAAAAATTGGTACTGGTTTGAAACTCTAAATATTCATAAATAGTGGAAATTCGGCAGTATGTGTATTGTGTATCTGTCTGTCTTTTAGTTAAGGTTTCAGGGCTTACCCACTGCACCAAATTTAAGTAACTCTTTATCGCGACAATTGATATACACACAGGTGAAGCCTGCGGTCTTAAATAAAATAGAGAAGAAACATAGGTACTCTCATCATCAGTCCATTGCAGTCCACTGTTGGATTTAGGCCTTTCCCAAGGTACACTCCAGAGCCCGGTCTGTACCTACCTTGTTTTATGGTATAGGGGCCAAACGAGCAGACGTATCGCTAACACTGTTTCACACCGGTTTTCTGTGAGGCAGTGGTATCACCCCGGTCGAGCCGACCCATTCATATTTACCTAGTTATAATATGTACTGTTAATTTATTTCAATCTGGTCTAAGCTATGCTCTTTTCGGTCGTCAATTTCCTCAAGACTTATTGCAGACCAGAAAGAAGCCGATATCATATCTTGAACTACAATTTTTGTCTATTTCTGGGTACCTATTATTGTTTTATTATAATGCAGAAGCATCACTAGGCCGTCATAGTGTGAGTCACCATGCTGCATTGTTGCATTACCTGCATTCACAAAGAATATGGTGAACACCTCTAAGACCACTCTTGAATTCTACTTATGCTTTCCACAGGCAGGCCATACATATAAAAAATATGTTCATTAAGCAATTTTGTCATGATTGGGTAGCAAAACTTTCACATTTATAGAAGTTGGTTGATGGTTAGCAGCCCACAACTGTGCGATATCCAGAAATTTTCTGCCACGCACAGCAAAACTGTGGAATAAGCTGTCGCCTTCGGTGTTCCCGGACCAATACGACCTTCAAACTTTCAAGAAAAGAGCGTACTCCTTCTTAAAAGGCCGGCAACGCACTTGTGACGCCTCTGGTGTTGCGGGTGTCCATGGGTGGCGGTAATCGTTTACCATCAGGTGATACGTCTGCTCGTTTGCCCCCTATATAATAAAAAAAAAAAGTATTCAGATAAAACTTCTGCATTTGAATGTAATGTAATTCACAAGAAGTACAATGGTAAGTTATGGTCACTCAAATGAACAAAAGCTGTATACCTGCATCAAAAGTCAAGTGATTCCAATGGTAACCGATTTAAATGAAACTTTACTGACTTTTTAAAATGCGCTTAACGTGCAAACGGAAATGACCTTAGAAAAGCTATTGAATGACCACCTGTGCATTGTATCCTTACGGATTCTTTCTCAGAACATTGCTTTTAAATTGTTTAACAATGGTGTCGCCTGTCCGTCTGAGAGGAATCACTACAGGACACACTTGTCCACTTCATTCATAAATTCGTCCATTCAATAGTTCATTCATGTTTTTAGACACGGTAATGAATATACGCTTTGCTATTGTGTTTGGCAATAAGTTTGTGGCACAGGTATCGATTACCTACAAAATTATATTTACTTGTCTCTATAAATTTAATAACTTCACTGCTGTTAGTAATAAGGTTGAATTTTCTTTAAAATTCTTCAGTATTGGTATTAATCTTATGATGTCGATACCTGCGTAGTATTGATCCCATTTTTTGCATCCATTTTTAAGTTCATTACGGTTACAAAGAGTCTTTTTTTGTTACAGATATGTGAGAATCAATGAGCGTAAAAGGCGTGGTTTTAATCTACTTGCATAAATTCTCTATAATTTATTACATGGCTCCGTCGGCACGGATAGTTTCTGTATTTGTGTTGTGAATAAATATGTGTGTGAACTAAATGTGGTTTACCTTCGGTATAAAACCCTAGCCACTTTTTGTAAACGTAAAGTAAAATATCTAAATAGTTTAAGACACAAACTTTTTGGTACACATTAGATAAGTAATACTTTAGTTTCACCGGCAGTTTAAGGATATCGTAGCACAAAGACTCGAAACCAAAACATAAACATTTAAAACTTAGTCGATGTCACTACTTCTGGTTTTACTATTAGTGTTTATTTTAATTAAGTCTAGCAATTATCAATTATAACTGTACTAATTAGTTTTTTAGTTTTCATTTTAGGAGATAAATGTACTGCAAAAATACATACAACAAGCATAAAGTTAATAATTTAATCTACAATTATCATTATTATACACGCATTGGACTATTTTTTTGTAATAGAAGTGAGTTCTATAAACTTATCAATAACACTTGAATTATATTTTTGGTTTTGTGAATATACAAGTCGGCACTTTGGAACTCAAAATCACAACAAACAATATGCTACTCTATTTTGAAGCCCAGGAGGATGTACCAAATCAAGCACAATGAAAATAGTAAGTAATTAACTGAAATTCTATTTCAATAGTTCTGTTAGGATGTCTGTTAAATGCACTCTTTAATCGAGAGAGACTTAAAAAAACTGATTCATGTCTGCAATAAAATTGTCTACATCTAAGCAGTAAATAAATGAACACTACTAATAAAGGGTTCAGACCATTTGATTAAAATTAATAATCAAGATGTATCCGACGTTCCCAGTACAATGAATGAATCGATGTTAACAATATAACGTAAATTATAATATAATAAATAAATAAATAAATATTTCGGACATCTAACACAACGCCATCTAGTCCCAAGCTAAGCAGTGCTTGTGTTATGGGTACTAGACAACTGATATAAATACTTATATATACTTTTTTTTGTAAATACATACATATTATACATAGAAAACACCCGAACTCCGAAACAAATATTTGTAGATTCCACAAACATTTGGTTCGACCCAGGATTTGAACCCGAGACCTCAAGCTTAGCAGTCGCATACGCGTACCACTACGCCACCGAGGCAGGTAAAATTAAATCAAGGATATGATATTATAAATATTATAGCATCAATTAGTGTCTTGAAAGTCTCAAAGACTTTAATGACACATAGTGTTAAACGAGTTATAAGTTCAATTTGAAATGAATAAAAAGTCCAATTCGTCCGAATTTTTGTTCGTAAGTTAGGACTCATTTGAAAAAATGACAGACATATATCGCACACAATACTACGATATGTGTCGCCTTTTGTAAATTATATGTCTGATTTTGTATGTACTCTTTTAAAACTCTGTCACTCGTTATCCAAATAAAGAGTCTTCTATCTCTGTTTCCAATATAATTTAAAAATAGTAGAACATTAGATGAAGAATCATTACTCAAAAAATAAACAGAATTTTCTCATTAGAAATAACTGCAATGGTACATTGAATTCTCACGTCTCTTGTGGACTCAAGTGTGCACTAGACTGTACAGACAAGTTCAAGAATTTCTTGCTAAGAGGTGATTGAAACTGACAAACCGTTGAGTATTGAAATGACGTTGGGTTTAAACGACAAGAGACAAGCCCTTGGGGATAAAAATTATAGAAACAAGCAAGGATCGAATTATTACTACTTACTTTGTTTTTAAATCAAATGAAACCAGTTCTATATATCAATAGTTTGATATCAAAGCTTATAATGAATCTGTAAAGAATATTATACATGATAAAGGAATAACAGAAAGTGTGCCTCTAAACGCAATAACTATAAGTCTTACTAAATTGTTACAGACATCTAGACAAATAGTAGCATACGTAATTGTTCGCTTTAAATCCAAAAGTTTACATCTTAGACCACAAGATATTACGTACGTCCGCCGCGAAAACAGAAATCAAAATTCTATTTGCCATTGTACAATAGTTTTTTATCAATGAACTCATGAAATGTGCTTTGTGCAGTACCGAGTTCGATCTTTCTTCCAGCTCCTTTGTCCATTCCCTTTTGATTGAGGACTACTTGGCTGAGGGCAGAAAATAATTACTTACGATTCTGAATTGTTTTATTAAATTGTTTACTACTTTGAGTTGCTTTATAACGAGTGCACTATTATTGAATTAATTGAAGAGACTGTTGATAGAGAACTGCTCAACTTCAAAGATAATGCTAATTATTTGAAAGTTTGTTAAGTTGTAATTTATGCCACTACATTGAACGTTAAGATAATATCGTGCCTGATTTCTAACTATCTATTTTCGTGTGAAAAGGGGAATATACCGATTAAAAAAAACATATTCTATATTAGAAATGTAAGGCATGATTTGGTAGAAACATTAACTGAATATTATTTATTTATTTATTTATTAACACTTCCTGCATTAAATTTGCACGAGGCGGACTTAATGCCGAATGGCATTTTCTACCAGTCAACCTTTGGATGGTTTAGTAAAGGACGTGGCAGGTGCATTTGTCTCATGTAGAGGAGTTATGAACAATATATATATAAGCATTGGCATAGATAGTTTTACATAGATACATGTACAAATTAATAATTATATAATATACATACAGAATAAAATATATAAAATATAAGGTTAAATTTGAGGTAATGAGATTATGAAGATAAATCTGATAGTTGTTTCTTGTAAAGGTCTCTAACTTTAGCCTTAAATGTACAACGGTTTGTTAATTTTATATATTATCGAGGTGATGACCTGTTTTATACGAACATGCATTTCTTAACCTATCGATTTGAATATAGCTACCTATATTCGAATCGATAGGTTAAGAAATTGACTTGTCATCGATAATGAATGGTACAAAATATAAGAACAAACTTCTAAATGAAAGTAAATTAATTTACGTTTTAACCATTTTATTATATCTTTTAAAGTCGCATTTAAGATTAAGGTCCATTTATATAATATTCTCTTAATAAAACATGCTAAACTAAATTAAATTAACTTTTAAAGTTACTGTGACAATCAGGCTTCGTGTATAAGATTTGATTGCTCAAAAGTTCTTGACTCGTGTAAGGTACGCTTTATTTTTAAGTAAATGATTAAAAGTTAAACTTTAAAACTTTAAATTTTGTGACTCTTCGCAAATTTTGTTTAATTTATATTTAGGCCATTAATACTGCATTAAGATATTAGGTCTTTAATCAACGTTTTATCATTCCACATGGCATAATACTGAAGTATGTTTTTAACAATAAATAGTATATATATATATATATATTCTTGACTTACTAAAATTTTTAGAAGATACTTTATAGTGTCAGAGTCGTACAGATCGATACCCTCTGTGATAAGGGTATCGGCTTCAAAAGTAGTTAGATCAGACAAGAAATAAAGTCTTGACAGACAGACTCTTTGGTAGACAGACAAAGAAGTGATCCTTTCAGGGTTCCATTTAATTTTTTTGATGAAAAGAACCCAGAAGCTTACACTCCAGATTAATTTTAAATTATATTTTGTAATTTTGTGTCACAGTGTATTAACTCCGATGTCATTTAATTATAGAGTGTCCACACGTGCTTTTATATATAAGTTGAAAGGGTGACAATATTGTGTTGATGAACATTGATTAGTTTCGCTTTAGGCGTGACTCTGTTAGTGATGAGACAGTTGCTTGTTTGTTTATAATTGAAGTTAGTTTTAAATTAAGGCTTGTGTTGAGGCAAATAATATTTCGTATCATTTTAGGTTATAATTTAAACTTCTCGAGATTCAATTTCATGAAATATGGGGTATTGTACTGTAAAGAAAATGAAAGTAGAAACAGTTCAACGATTACCTTTTAGAAGAAGTATCAGTGATATGGGCGCGATTGAACTATAAAATATTTTGTTACACGACTCTAAAAGATGAAATATTGTCTACGAAATTTGAATAGGAGTTACTTTTGAAAGTTTTAAATTTTATCATGTACAAAATTTCCTTAACACTTTTATTGCTAAACAAATATTAAAAATATTATTTTGTAAACATTGAAATTTTGAAAAAAGGTCCTTCAAAAGCTTATTAATGCTACCTACTTTAAGAATAATGTTAAATTGTCATGGCTTATAGACATTCACAACACAGGTCGTGACATATGCGAGTTATAGTGTCATCTATAAAACCATTTTGAGTACTCGAATAAACTTTAATTTGTTGAATAAACCGTTTGTCATCATCATTAATAATTTTGCTTAACTGGCAAAAACTATTGGCATCTCATTTTCAATCATGCTATCCCTCTTTGAATACAAAGATACAAACACGTCACCATATTATTACTCAGAGGGTATAAACGTATGCTAATCAAATACTGTGTCAAATTTCCGACTAGTAAATGAAATAGCCGATGTGTTACGCGAAATGTCATTAGTTCCGCACACTCGTTTTGTTATAATGCTTTGTCATCGCTAGAGGGTATTTTATTACATCTGCAATTCGAAGAGGTGTCCTAGTATTTCCGAATGCATGGTCGTTGTATTTTTTCAATTAGTTATATTTAATTCTAGTATTTTTCAAAGACACAGTATTACCAAATTTATTTTAGAAGTTATATTATTTCATAGGAGGGTAGGAAGACCGTACGACCGTTCAGATCGTTTTTATCTTCATCTCTGTTTTAATTAAATAACAAATAATATTAGTGATTAGAATGCGACTAAGCAGTGATAAATCAATGTGTTTTACTAAGAACCATAAGGACAAAGTGTATTTTTGACTGTGAAAGTACGTAAACAGTGAAAAAACGAACAGACTTACAACTGTCGTTTCTAATGATTATCTTAAGCGTATAAGATCTGGAACCCGTTAAATACAGTGAATTGGAAATAAATAAACATCAAAAGCATTAAACTGTTATTGTGGACGTGATAAATGTGTATTTCATCAAAGTGGATAACCTCAAATAAGTGTTTTTTCTTTCTTTTCACATCGTCATCGCGTGTTTTAAAAGATTAGCGCCATCTGGCGTTGAGCAGCTGAACTCTCAAGATAAAAATCGATAAATCGGAACACATCATCTACAACTGACAACATGGTTCCGCTACCTACAAGAGGGCATTAGTAGTACTTTAAGGTGTATAAAAATATAAACAAAACATAATAAATTTACAAAAAATGGAGGAAATTAAAAATATACTAAGAAGTATGCAAGAAGAGATGAAACAGCAAAAAACGGACATGTTAGACATGAAGGAGGAATTAAAGAATACTATTATTAGCAACATGAATGAAAAATTTAATGGTCTTGAATTAAAAACTGAACTACTGGAACAACAATTAGAATCACAAAAGAGTAAAATAAACAACATGGAGAGATTAATGAGAAGGAAAAACTTACTTTTTTTCGGAGTTGAAGAAGGTGAAAGGTCGTATCAAGAATTGTTAAAAATTGTACTAGAAATAATAAACAAGTATCTAAACATTGAATGCAACGAAAACAGTGTTGAATTTGTGAGGAGACTCGGAAAAAAGGGAGATAACATGAGACCCATCGTAGTAACATTGATCACTATGGGTCTAAAAATAAAAATACTTAAAAATAAGAAAAAACTAACATCATTACCATTCTACATAAAAGAAGATTTCCCTCAAGAAGTACTAAAAAAACGAAAGGAGCTTCAATTGGAGCTAAATAAGGAGAGAGAATCTGGAAACAGGGCAATCATAAAATATGACAGACTTGTCTTTTTAGGAAACAATCATACACAAAAAGATAGTACTGTTTCAAAAGAACAAATAGAACAAGAGAAAAAAGATAAGAAAAGAAACCCATCAAAATCACCAGAATCACTGAGAGGATCTAGCAACAAAGGAAACAAAAAACAATCAATGAAAAATATTAAAAACAATAACATGACCAACTACCTTATGAAGAAACCCTAACATTTCAAGGACCCCCTCTCAGCCTCAGTCTACCCCAGAACAAAACAATAACAATAGTACATAACAAACGGAATAAAAATTAGCAAGTACCCCTCTCTACCTAAACCTCCCAAGACGGCTGGTCACCGCGGGAGAGTCAGACCAAAACCCTCCAAAGATAAAAAACATTGAAATAAAAAACCCAAACGTATGTTATGTAGCCACATACAATGTCAGAACTTTATCGACTCACGCACACCTCCTAGAACTACTAGACGCACTAAAAAATATAAAGATGGGCAGATGATACTGAAGGACGGCTGGTAAACTGTGGAGAGAAAAGGACACAGATAGAGGTTACTGGTTTTTCTTTGGAGGAGGCCTTCACCCTCAAAGAGGGGTTCACACTATTTTCTTTTTCCATAAAATTTATGCAATCACAAAATAGACATAATTAATGTATAAACAAAATGTATGAAATAATAGGAATAGTAAATAATGTAAATGAAATTTTAAATATTTTTTTAATACTGTATATTATAATTTAATTATAATGCATGATGTATTTTGTTAGTTATTTGTTTAAACTGTTATATTTATACACTAAAAATCAAATGTGAATACTGTGATTTAATCTTATTTGGTGTGAAATAAAAGGCTTTTTATTTATTTATTATTATTTCATAAATTCATTTGGAATATCTGCATAAATTTCACAACCTTCTTATTCATTTTAAAAAAAAAATCAATGCCCGCTTTGGGTATTTTTATCCCGTGTCGTGAGAGACTTTACAAACATACAATTTGTGAAATACACACAGTGTTGTGCCGTGTGACATTTGAACCCACAACCATGTTGGTGCACTAACATTTCTTTTATTTTCCTTGATCACTTGCACACTTTTTCATTGCAAATTGATATGATAATTTTATTATTTGATGTTCTGACTCGTTAAATCTTTTTTGAAACATCATTAAAATCATCTTGATGTTAGTACTTTCAAATTATGCACTTTGGAAACTGGAAGTTGTAGATCGACACAAGCAGGAAGTACATGTTGTGGCGTCTGTTTGTGTTGATCTAAGATTAACTTTAATTTTTTTTTTTTACTATAAGTAGCTTTAATTTAACTTTCATAAATTTCACTTAGTGTCTTAATTGATTACATAAATTTGAATTTGTATTTTTTTAAATAATTATGAATATTACGCTTGCAAAAGTGAACTGAATTAGATTCAAATATATTCCTGAAAATGTATCCATAGTTCGAAAAAAATAAAGCTTGGAATTTGTAGACGGATACAACGGGTCTTAAAAGGGGTTCCAAATGGGATACAAATAAACGAATTCAATGAACATTGTCGTCCTTTCTTTGCCACAAATGTGTTAGTTTGTGTGTGACTTTGGAGTTTAGATTAGAGATATTTGCTTTACTGAAGGATTGACTTCCTGCGACTTGGATTTATTTAGGTTCAAATTTTGTACCTTTTTGTATTTTATATAATACTAGCTGACCCACGCAACCTCTCGTTTGCGTCTCGTATTGCCCGTAGCGTGAAAATTTTCCCTCGTTTTTGAAACATTTTTCATAGGTGCTCCGCTCCTATTGGCCTTAGCGTGATGATATATAGCCTATAGTCTTCCTCGATAAATGGACTATCCAACTCTGGAATAATTTTCCAAATCGGACTAGCGGTTCCTGAGATTAGCGCGTTCAAACGAACAAACAAACTCTTCAGCTTTATTAGTGGTATAGATGTACTCTGTCTGACAGAAAGTATGAGCGGAATCAAAAAGTAGTGATTACCGCATTCTTTGTGAATGCAGTCAATGCAACAATGCTGCATAGCAATCAAACCATACTATAGCGGCTTATTATTATTTTTTATAGGGGCCATACGAGCAGACTTATTGCCTGATGATAAACGATTACCGCCGTCCATGGACACCCGCAACACCAGAGGCGTCACAAGTGCGTTACCGGCCTTTGGGGGATGGAGAGAGGGATGAGGGAGGGGTTAGGGTTTGGGCCTCCGGTATCTTCACTTGCTCGGTGAAACACAGCGCAGGCGCTGTTTCACACCGGTTTTCTGTGACGCCGTGGTATAACTCCAGTCGAACCGGCCCATGCATGCCGAAGCGTGGCTCTACCACGGTGAAGAATTAATACCTACATACCGACTTTCTATCACAAGAATGAAGTAGGTTACTCCAAACACACTCGAGCACAATAATATAATTTATCATTTACCACTGTCAGGCACATTCTCTACTGCTTGTATTTTTTTCTTAAATTCATTCATGTTTTGAGTATATGAAATTCTATTACACAGTGTTCCTTTAGTGACGGCCACTTGTACAGTTCCATTCAAGATATTGTAGTCGTACGTGCGATAACATATTAGCACCATTCATTGGTGAGAAAAGGAATTTATAAAGTATGTATTTACTGAAGTACAAAGTGTAGCGGTATCTTTGTGTCGTATGCACACGGGTCCTTGTGAAATATGTGGAAATATGTTTCGGCCACTAAATTAGCGGGGATTTAAAATTTACAAAAACTATCACATGAAATGTTATTTTTGAGATATTTTCGTGTAGGAATTAACAGCCTTTGATAAACCGGTGTGAAACAGCGCCTGCGCTGTGTTTCACCGAGTGAGTGAGGAAACCGGAGGCCCTACCCCAACCCCTTCCCCCATCCCCTTCCTCATCCCCCAAAGGCCGGCAACGCACTTGTGACGCCTCTGGTGTTGCGGGTGTCCATGGGCGGCGGTAATCGCTTACCATCAGGCGATACGCCTGCTCGTCTGCCCCCTATTCCATAAAAAAAAAAAAATAACGACCAGTCTAACTACAATCACGTGTGGCTGTTAATTCCAGTTAAGATAAGATAGTATAATTGTTCTATTAAGACAGGTCATGTTTCTCATGGAAAGCCTATTGGAATTCAAAAGTACTAAAAATTAAATCAAATACGACACAACTTCGTGACTCACAATTTTAGGAAATTCTACTCATTTTCTAAGTAGGTATGTTTTCAATAAGATTGAAGACAGTCTTACAATAAGTTAAAAAATACCAGTTTTCGTGGCCCAAGATCGCGGTGTTAGGTTTCTGAAGGGTCTTGGCACCGCCCCTTTTAATTGATTGCATAACTGCCGCATTTAGTTCACTTCCATTCATTCAAAGAGTCATTTGACATGGCGACAAATCGTCTCCAATGATACTATTGTTGTATACATTTTGAATCTGTTATAAATTTTACAATATCGATTTTTAAATTTAACGCTTTTATATCAAGAATATAAGAACCGCCAACCGTCTATTTATACAATTCAAAAATGAGATTTCTCACTTTTGAAATACGGGTCATTATTGCTTTTATTTATTAAAATATGATGCTAAAGTTATTGCTTGATAGTTATTATGTTCCAAAGAAAAGGATTTCACGCATGCCTCACATATTGTGCTCATTGTGTCATCCGAAGAGCTACTTGTCATGAATGGAGTAAAAATTTGTTATGGTGAACGATTAGCTAAGAATTCAGTGACTTTTATTTGGGCATTTAGTGCTAAATGTGTTGCATATCTTGTAACCTTTAGGCAGATGTTTACTGAAAGGTGATATTTGGGTTTTGACACGGGACAAAGTTGGTAAAAAAGTTCCTTCACCAGTAAAAGGCTAACAGTCTTTTTACCTTTTGGATTTTATACTGATATCAAAAGCTATCGAGTGTGAATATTTTGATTGAAAGCAAAATACTTCTAACTTTCTAGACAAATCTCAAAAGTCTATGTAATATTTTATAGTTATTTGACTTATCCGCTATGGTCCTTAGAGACTGAGCAGTGCCTAAAAAGAGGGTTAAATTTCAAGGATAATATAACTATATCTATAAAATATGTTGATATAAACTGTGTTATTTCAAAGATGGTCTATTACTACACTAGCTAATTACTTGTTACTCAACGTTTTTGGTACAATTTTGACACTGTAAAATTGGAGTACAAGAAGAAAAGAAACTAACAAGTTTCTTTTTACTAAACTGACTTCTGCAGCCAAATATAAATATGTTTTCTTTCTTTCTATATCTTCAATAGTTTTATAAAAAATTTGCTTACAGTATAATATACTAATTATTTCGGACATCTACCACACAACGCCATCTAGTCCCAAGCTAAGCAGAGCTTGTGTTTTGGGTACTAGACAACTGATATAAATACACATATACTTTTTTTTTTCAATACATTCCTATTATACATAGAAAACACCCAAACTCCGAAACAAATAATTATAGATCACACAAACACTTGGTCCGACCCAGTATTTGAACCCGAGACCTCAAGCACAGCAGTCGCATTCGTGGTAGTGAATGCGCCATCGAGGCAGTCAATAACTGTTATATACAGCTTTTGTTATCACCATACATCACGTATTTTACTGAATGTCGGTTTCTCTTAATGACTACCACAAGGAGCAATCCCGGGCCCGAGGAAATTGGATTATAAGTTATAACCGCCACATTCCCCGTTGGGATACTTGAGTTAGTCTACTTGAACGAGCTTGTTGTATTTTGTCAAGTGGATAATCTTATTAACTGCCGAGTTGTGTGGAAGTATTAATAAAGTAAATATTTCACGAGGATTCTTTTTAATTAAAACACAGTCGAGCATTCTAAGGAATGTGTTTTCATTGTACATGATTCTGACAATCTGCTGCAAATGTTTTTCTTTGTAACATCATGAAACTGAACATGAAATACAATCTCTCTAAACTAAACAGCGCCTGAACTATGGTAAGCACACTGCTATTAAATACAATTATACACATCTAGATACATACATATTATGGATAAATTACATCCAAATATCCCACAAATACATTCAATAAGCTCCTTAACCTTAAAAAAAGATGTTAATTTTTTTATGCTACTGGATGTTTAATTTTTTTTCTCGGAAGTCTGATGTAACAGGAAATTATATTCGAAATGAGCAACTCCACTGCGGGTGACAGACATTATTAAAAGATCGAGAACACTTCATATCGAGTAGCGTTATAGCTTAATTCCTATAACTACATTCAAAATAAATATTTCTGCTACTTTTGAAATAAAACAATGCAAAACATTAATTTATGGGTAATAATTTATTTTTAAATAGCAATAATCTATTTTCTAACAAAGGTGGTAGTTATTTATGTATTATAAGAATAATTTATTATTTCTACTTAATTATTTACAAACTATTCCAGTTAGCTATGCATTGAAACAGCCGCCTCAAACAAAGAGCTGTAACTTATCAATAATTCATAATTTCTAAAATATACCTAAATATTATTTTATTTTCACAATAGATCCATTCAAGTATGAGAAGACCCCGACGCGTGTAAAACATCTGTTGGGTTTTTGTGATCGCCTATTTGCGGGCTCATTAAACAACAACGCTTTCCACTTATTGTATATTTTTATACTGTAATAGATTTTATGCCAAATAAATTTTCTTGATCCACCACTGTATCTAAATAAGCAGTGATAAATTTACTTAATTTCTTTTTTTAGAGGTGTAAGGTTTTTTTTGCCGAAGGGTGTCTTGTGAGCTTTGGTTTGGCGTATTTAGTGTAGAAAAGTGACGCTGAATACTAAAAGTGCGATACTAAACGTGTTTTATAGGTTAAGGTGGCGTTGTTTTAGTGTAAAGTGCATACGACGTTTAATAATTTGACAAATTATTATCCTACTACGGCGCATCCAAAAGGAATGGTCATCGTTTTAGGAGTCTATGTGTGATTGTATGTTCCACCCTAGTGCCTAAACTGCAGATTCGATTTTAATGAATGAGGTTTTAATAGATTCATAATAATGGTACCCAGCTAAGTAGGTTATGGATTTTTTTACGCAGTCGGGTAATAATAGTTTTTAAAACTTTTTTATTGTACACAATCATTATTGTTGTTGTAAGACATAATTATTTGTGTAAGATTTTTCTTTTCAAATTCATGCAAATTGTCGGAGTAATATCCTGAAAAGATATGAAAGTTTAAAAGTTCAAGAATAAATAAAAAAAACCAGACAGCAGTGGACACATTTCATATTGTCCATGAGTGCGTAGTCCTAGACTTGATCAAAGTTAATGGGGCCAAAAACAAAATGCACTCGATCTTTGCTACAGCATCCGGCCAATATAAAACATAACAAAAAATCATTGGACAAAACCATTGGCATTTGCATTGGCATTGAAATATTATGCATTTGGTTTCAAATGACAAGGGTTGTCCACGTTGATTTCAGCAAGAGCGGGCAGGCTCGATCGGGGCGGTACTACAGCCTCGGTAAAATCAACTTTCAAATGTTACAAATGTTTATTCTTATTCAGTTCATGTCCTTTTACTATTAATTATGTTCAAATAAACTAACTTAGATGTCCGTTCTAATACTAAAACTTACTATGCCTAGTTGTCTATGTCGTATTTTCTATACAAACCATCACAAGTTCACAACAATCTCGTATATAGTAATTCCAACAGGTTTAAAAATTAACCTTTATTAGGTATAGAAATTGTTGAGGGTTCAGAACTATATTTTGTTTCCCTTATTGCTTTTTACCACCACCTAACTGGATTCGAATTGACCAAAAACCATACGCCTCGAGTACTAGTAGTCAGATATCCTAGTGTACCCTAGAAAGAAAATCCAATTTTCTATTCCTTAGCGCTTTATAGAAATACACGCGTGAATGGAACTCGTGTAGTTTATAAATATAATTACTATTCAGTAAATTTCTATTTGTAAAATTCTATTCGAAATGTACATTACATAGATCCTTGGCTTTACAACTTCACAATTGAATTCAAATACATTTATAACATGTTATTCTAAATATTTTAAATACGTTTGAAATATATTACGCAGAAATCTCACTGGTGCAGTGGTAGCATATGGGAAGTGCTTGAGATCTCGGATTCGATTTTCGGTTTGGATCAAATGTTTGTATGATCTGTAAATATTTATTTCGGGGCTTGTGTATTTTCTAATTACAATGTTTGTATTTATAAAAAAAGTATATATCTGTATTTATATCACTTGTCTAGTATTCATAATACAAGCTCTGCTTAGTTTAGATGACGTTAACGTAAACTGTGTTCTGGTGACAGCGGTACTAAACCCAGGCCTGCTTCTGCTAGGGTGACTGGTGGCCTCACCTGTCACCCCCCAACACCTGGAGGACAGAGATCGTTTAGCGATCTCCAACTCCCGAGTAGTCTGCGGTACCTGACCCGTTCTCGGGCCTGGCGGACAGGGAGAGTTCTAAACCGCTCCCGGTCGCGCTCGGCCATCTCCTTCGCAAGCATAACTTAAACTGTGCTAAATTTCATACTCCTCCGTTCACATAACATTTGTGAAAGGGGTTTTTGTTTAACGCCATCCTAAGTGTCTCACACAATATTCAACTACGATGGTGTATAATTCCTTAATAAAATAATTACGAAATCACAATAAAATAGATGCTTACCCCATGGTTTCAGAAAGCCATGGCTAACAAGGGCCTCATGCCTGACACGTGTTCATAAATAACCTTATCCCTATTTGGATTACAAGTAATTACTCTTTGTTAGTTTGTTTATGTTCGTAATTCGTAAATAGGAGTGAATTTATTTGGGACTCGCTTTTGCCTGAGGTTCCGCCCGCGTCTAGTAATATCGTTTATCGGTGATTCTTTCGACTGATATAACTTTTTATTTGTCAATAGATTGATATTAAATTTCAGAACGTCTAACAGAAAACCACATTTTAATAAGTGAAGCTACTTCATAGAGTAGAAAACAAAACAGACAAAAATTATAAAAAGTTCACAAATAAAGATGATTTTTTTTTTGATTTTTTTTTTCCGTGGGCAATGCATTTATTATATCTGTTAAAAGCATCACTGCGACAGATTACGCCGGTTGAGACTCAGGCAAAAGCTAATAATATACTTTATTTTTTGAATATTATGTTTATTTATATTTTTTATTACCAGATACATTTGGTTTTCTGATTATTTATTCTGTAGTAAGGTATGGAAAATTATAGCTAGGGAGAGGTTTTGATGATTAAAAACATTATAATAATAATAATAAATATTTCTAAAATTTAACACAACGCCATCTAGTCCCAAGCTAAGCAGAGCTTGTGTTATGGGTACTTACTAGACATCTGGTATAACTACAAAGGTACATACTTTTTTCTAAATGCATACACAATGTACATAGTAAACATAAAAATATTTGGTCCGACCCGGGAATCAAACCCGAGGCCTCATGCTCAGCAGCCACTGAGATAGTCAAAACCTTGTTAAATGTCCGAAATTTTATTAATATTATTATTGTATCAGGAATCTTGTTTAACTAATAATCTTAGTCTTTTTAAATCAGTATTAAGAGAAACAAATTAAGCTAAGTATCAATGTTATAACTTTTATTTTATCACAACCAACTTTCAAAAACCCATTATAAAGGGTGTTGTACCTTTACAAAAACCACAACACAATTACCTCTTAAGAATTAATATGCTTTTATACTCAACAATCTAATAAAACAAACTCAAGTGTCCAATTATAATATTACACTTTTGAATCATAGTGACATACAATTGATTTATTTCAAACCTTTGTATTTTTCAAGTATTTTATACTGTACTAGTATTGCACATATGTTTTGTTTAATTTAGCTTTTATTGTTGCAATTTTTACTATGATTATACAGAATAAACCTTCAGTCATTACGTTAAGGTATAAAATATTTTGTACGTAATTGTACTTACGACGTTTTTAATGACAGTCACACTCCACCCTAGTGTTAATTTTTGTTTAAAAGAAAATAAACTTTATGTTTATAGATTTAAATCGAAAGTTATGTACTTCTTTTACGAGATCTGTTCTTTTAAAATTACGTTTGAAAATATGCATTTGAAGTTGGAATAGAGTTTTCAAACAAATGCTCAAATGAATTTGATCTGTATGCCAATTGAAATAAGGATGTCGTTGGACTGTCATATGTGACAATGCTGTTATTCAGGCATTTTGACATGATGTGACGAATGCAACCAGTTGGTGTATTTGAATTAAACATTTAATTTGTTTTCATTATACGACGAAGGATTTATAAAGTGGCAATGTGGAATGACAATAGAACGATTAGTTTTGCTTACGTCATTATTATAATTAGGACCTTTTGGCTAAGAGATCTTGAATGTAATATTGTAGTGATGTTAGCATAATGTGGATAAGCTGCCAGTAATGTGTTTTAAGAAATAAATGGATGTATCTCATACACGACATACCAATTACTGATAGAAATAATTCAATGTCACTAAATTCAGCAAATTACATATATAATATGTAATAAACTCGACTTCTATAGGCGATTTCTTCATCCAAAGTATGCTTAGAAGAATTATTTCTTGGTGATAAGGCTGCAATTTAAACATAGTCACAAAATTTATATGATCCTATGTGTGAATATGCCATACCATTCCATCCTGTTCTATTCTATAACTCTCGTTCTTTGAAACGTTTTTTTTATAAATGTATGCATTGCTGGTGAGGTGAGATAGTGCTCATCGTAAGTCACTTGGAAATGTGAATCTATCCATCCATTATTTTTGGCTCAGCACTCAAAGTCATCAACTAGTACTCCAACAGCTCAAGTGCATAAAGATAAAATTCAATATCACAAGACCAGACATGTCACATTTTATTTACTTCTCTGAAATATAATTTAACAATTTGCACAATTGCCTTTGTAATGAAATGTCGAAACACATGAAATGACAAATTTACATCGTGTTTAAAATATCGAGGTCTATCAACTTATTCAAATTCCAACAAAATACACACTTTTTAATAATAAAAATACTATAGAACCATCTTTATGCCATTATCATTAGAGAGTTATTGATAATATCAGATAAATAGCGTGGAAAAAGCAATAAAAATATTTCGATGCGTATATCTCATCCAGAGTATCATTTATAATGATTGTTACAGAATATGGCTATTATGATATCAGATTTCACGCAATGTAGAGATTAGTTATAATTAGAGGGTTTTTTCTTCTAAACCTTTCTATATAGACATATGTAGAGACTATGGATTAAATTTCCATTTAGTGGCCGATCATTATTTATAATCTATTTATTAAGAAAGTATGTTTTAGCAGCATTCACATCAACATCAAACCTACCAAAGTGACTCTACTTTGCCTAAAGAATTCAAGAGCAGAGGTCATCATACTCTTTGCAAATGAAGATAACGCAACAATGCAGTATGGTGGCCCACACTATAGGCCACAATAGCCTATTGAGATGCTTCTACATCATTGGGCTCATGGATACTCATATGGATGGATATAGAGAACCATAGCTATATAGCTATATAGCTATGGTTCTCTCCATTCATCCATCAATCCATGATTCGTCAGTTGTCAATATGTTGCGAAGTTCCTCCTTGAAACTTTTCTAACGTAAATTTGCACCAATCAACACAGCGGCATTTTCGCTCATCAGTGAGAGAATGATGTATA
This sequence comes from Spilarctia lutea, assembly GCA_916048165.1. Taxonomy (NCBI): domain Eukaryota; kingdom Metazoa; phylum Arthropoda; class Insecta; order Lepidoptera; family Erebidae; genus Spilarctia; species Spilarctia lutea. The sequence goes on from OU696483.1 coordinate 18,577,226, forward strand.
TATCGCGAATCAAGCTTCCTAACTTTAAGGTGTTCTTGCAGGAGGGTGGAAGCTGCCTGTGATCCAATGTTTAGTTTAGCCTGTATCTCTCGATGTAATATGTTTATTCTCTCGCAACAGCCACCTACCCTGATGACGTTGACATAAGTCACTGCAGTTGGTGGTCGGTTGGGTTACTACTACTTTAAATTTAAATTCACGAAAACAATAATTAATTATTGCTAACGCAGGAGCAGACTCCCCAAAAGCAGCTTATAAATATTCTTTAGATTTTTTAAGTTTAACCCCCGTTTATGATCATAGAAAATCATAGCACGAAAAGCTTCCCGCGAGACGTCCATTGTTGCAAACAAAAGAAGAGTGACAGATAAACTTTTATCATCATGGGGTGCCATCTTAAAAATTAAGTTTGGAGGGTAGCAGACGGTATCCCTCGCGATTATGAACGGCCTCTTTCAGTTGGAGATATTTTTCCAGACCTAAACCGTTTTAAAAAAAAAAACTACAAATTGGTGGCCAGTGATTTTCAGCAAGGAGGTTTTTGTTGAAATTATATTGCATAACTGCCGATTGGCGGTACCATATTGGATATTATTTTTTTCTGTGTGTTCGTTATTGTTAGGACAAGGTTTGTATAGAAGAAAATTTCAATACCGGTACGAAACTGAAGCGGGCATAATTAGTAAAACATGATACTCAAAATTTTGAAATTTTCTCTGAAGATGAGCTAGTTTCTAATGAAATCGACATATATGAGAATTATAAGCTTATTCAAAAAATATTTATGTTAGGAATGAATATGTATGTTTTTTCTATCTTTACTTAATTAACGTTACCTTAATGCTATTACATCTCACTATTCCGGAAAGTTCGTTCGGCATCACGCAATCCATAATAATGCTGACTAACCCACTTTATATTCTAGGGGAAACCTTTGAAGTAACGCGCTAACACAATTTGGATTGTATCTGGTAAAAACATCCACCTCTTCTCATTAGCTGAGTAAAAATAATTATAAACTTACGCTAAGTACGAAGTGGTTTTATCTGTTACAAGGAAGTTCTAGAAGCTGATGTTAAATAAATTAGATGCCTATTAGGATTGTTGTTAATATAAACGTAATTTTTGTGACCCCGTCTGAGAGGTCTTTAAAGTCGATTTTATATGATACTTTAGGCTTTAAGCTTCCCATATGGTGATGGATTAACAAATACAGAGTATCACCATCCTTATTTATCCTATGGGTGTCGTATAAGGCGACTAAGGTATCAAATTATGCAAGACAACATTACTGGAAAGTCAAGGAACACTTATTTATTTATTTATTTATTTAGGTATACCAACAGCACACATACAATACACTTTTAAAAGAATTTATACAATAATATTTTCTAGTATGCAGGCCTATTACAGGTACACACAACATTCACCATATGAGATAAAATAAAGTACCCCTAACAAACAATGTTAGGAGTAAGGTAACTTTTACAAAAAACAAAATAAAGGATCTTAATACTAATTAATTCTAAATTAAAATTACGATGCTCTTATTATTATGAAACATGAAAAAATTAAAATTAATATAAAAGATGAAAAACATTAAAATAACAAAGGTATTACCTTACCTAAAGGAAAAGATTAACTTTGGTTAGTTTTGTTAAAATTATCAGCTATAGAACGTCTAAATTTATTAAAAGGGGCATGGATGTCTATGTCTCTCTGTGAACACATGCTATTGTATTCTCTACATATACGCGTCAGAGGTGCATTCAGATCTAGATTAGATTTGCGGGTGGGTATATAAAATTTTCTGGTGATGGCATATCTCGGCGGTTTTGTTGGGACCGAATAAAGTATGCGTTCAGTTAGATCACTACTTTTTATTGAGCCGTTTACTATTTTGTGAAGAAATACGAGATCGTGAATACGGCGACGGTTACGAAGAAAATCCATTTTGAAATATTGTAAACGGTGTTCATAAGGACAGCGATGAGTGATGTTTTGAGAAACGTAGGCAAGATATCTGGAGAATGCTCTTTGTATTCTTTCCACTCTTTGTGAATGTAAAGTATAAAAGGGATTCCAGACAACACTATTATATTCTAATTTACTGCGCACCAGAGCGTTATACAATACTATTCGTGTTTTTGCAAGCCTAAACCCGCGAGTATTACGTCTGATGAAACCGCACATTTAAGCCGATTTCTTCACAATGTCGTTTATATGTGGTTTAAAGCTGAGGGCACTGTCTAATATAACACCTAAATCTCGTATTTCATCCACTTTTGTCAAGATCGTGTCGCACAGCTTGTATGAAGTGGGAGTGGATTTTTTCTTTCTAGAAAACTGTATATGATGGCATTTTTGAGCGTTAAGGGTCATACTATTCGATTTGCACCACAGTTCAATATTTTCCAAATCTTTCTGGACAAAGAGACTATCTTCTAGACAGGTAATTGTCCTATATATTTTTAGATCGTCAGCAAATAGCAAGCTACGACAATGTTTGATTTGGTTCGTGATATCGTTCACAAATATCAAAAATAGAATGGGGCCTAGATGCGAGCCCTGTGGTACACCTGATCGCGCATAATAGTTATTTGAAACGTATCCACCGATGGAAACAAACTGAGAGCGATTTAAGAGGTAGGATGCAAACCACCTTAATAAGGAACCATGAATGCCATTGAGTCGTAGTTTGTCTATCAAGAGCGGATGACTCACTTTATCAAAGGCGCTACTAAAGTCGGTGTATATTGCATCCACTTCATATCTGTCGTCTAGTGCCTCCGAGATGTCGTTTACGTATTTCACTAAATTTGTTTGTGTAGATCTACCTGTTCTAAAACCGTGTTGACTATCTGAAAGCTTAGGTTCTGCGTAATTTGTAAGGATAGGGCATATGAGACGTTCAAATAACTTTGAGAAACAAGATAAAATCGATATTGGTCTATAATTTGTTATGTTACTGGGATCACCTTTTTTAAATATTGGGACTATACGGGCCTTTTTCCATTCATCTGGAAATACTCCCAGCACCAGAGACTGGTTAAACAGAATGCTTAATGGACGTACGAGAGCTTTACCGCAAGTTTTTATGAACATAGGTGGTATAGAGTCAGGGCCAGTACCTTTCTTTATATCGAGGTTATTTATTTTATTTAAAACTTCTTTTTCTGTAATCAGAAACTTGTGTAGAATGTGAGATGACTCGGGGACGTTTGAATTTGAGATTGTTGAGTTTGTGTAAATCTTTGAGAAATTACTTGCAAATAGGTTAGCTATATCGGCTCCACTATCAACTATCTTACTGTCCAAATGCATTTGAGCTGGTATGCTGGATGTACTATTTCTTTTATTTTTTATATAATGCCAAAAGGATTTTGGATCTGTTCCTATTCTTACTTCTATCGTCTGCTTGTATTCGCTAAAGGTTTTGTTAATTAAGTCATGACAACGAGTTCTAAGCAAATCGTAACTTAATTTATCACGAGGATTTTTGTACTTTCGGAATTTTTTTCGATACTTTTCTTTTTCATTGAGTAGCTTTATAAGTGCATTCGTGAACCAGGATGGATATTTACTTTTTTTTGGGTTATACTGAGGAGCATGTATACTTATTAGATTGTTAAGTACTTTATAGAATTTGGAAACGCAATCATTGATATCAGTCTGTTTAAAAAATACTTCAGCCCATTCTATAGCTAACAATTTCGATTTAATTTGCTCGTAATCGCATTTGTAGAAGTTAATAAGGGGACCATCTTTAAGGCGTAAATATTTCTTGTTATCACGAGAGAAGGATATTAGTAAAGATGGGTGCTTTACATCGCGATCAACGAGACAGTCATCAGTAATGTTTACATTCAAGTTTTGCATATTACTCATAACAAGATCAAGTATTCTGTCGTCACTATTGCAAACGTTATTGAATTGAAATAAGTTATTAATAGCCATGAATTCAACAAACCTGTGGCCCAAGGAATTGTCACAGTTGGTGGGCACTGTGTAGGTTTGATTGTTCATAACTGACCAATTTATAAAACTTAGATTATAGTCACCGAGGATGACGACATCACCAATACTGTTCATAACATTGCTGACATTATCTAAAACACTAGTAAGAGCCTCAATTTTTACTGGAGGAGGTAGATATGTAACACAGATAGCTACACTAATAACAGTAGAGCCGACATTCAATCTTACAGTCACCCACAGGTCTTCATTATTTGTTTCCCAGGTGTACACCCTGGTTGACTTTATTTCCCGCGAGACAGCTAATAGTACGCCTCCTCCGTCTTTTTTACAGCTATTAGTACATGACCTGTCACGGCGATAGACTGTATATCTTGAGTCAAATAACTCATTGCTATGTATATCTGGGTTCAACCATGTTTCTGTAAGGGCAATAATTTTGTAGTCATTTAATAGAATGTTCGTATAGAATTCATTTGTTTTAGTTCTCAATCCCCTGACGTTTTGATAGTATATGTCAAGCATTTAAAAGATTTTGAATCACTAGAAACATTTACTGTGTTGACAAGTCGGTTTATCATGAATTCAACAAACCTGTGGCCCAAGGAATTGTCACAGTTGGTGGGCACTGTGTAGGTTTGATTGTTCATAACTGACCAATTTATAAAACTTAGATTATAGTCACCGAGGATGACGACATCACCAATACTGTTCATAACATTGCTGACATTATCTAAAACACTAGTAAGAGCCTCAATTTTTACTGGAGGAGGTAGATATGTAACACAGATAGCTACACTAATAACAGTAGAGCCGACATTCAATCTTACAGTCACCCACAGGTCTTCATTATTTGTTTCCCAGGTGTACACCCTGGTTGACTTTATTTCCCGCGAGACAGCTAATAGTACGCCTCCTCCGTCTTTTTTACAGCTATTAGTACATGACCTGTCACGGCGATAGACTGTATATCTTGAGTCAAATAACTCATTGCTATGTATATCTGGGTTCAACCATGTTTCTGTAAGGGCAATAATTTTGTAGTCATTTAATAGAATGTTCGTATAGAATTCATTTGTTTTAGTTCTCAATCCCCTGACGTTTTGATAGTATATGTCAAGCATTTAAAAGATTTTGAATCACTAGAAACATTTACTGTGTTGACAAGTCGGTTTAAAATGTTTATGGTTTTTTAAGAAGAGAAAGACTATCCATGTTACGAATTAAAATAGGGGGGTATACTACATCCTTTCGTACAAAAATTCGTCCATTACGAACCCATACAAATTTGTAGTCCCGTTCTTTTGCTAACCTCCTGGTAGCCGCATGCAATTGCTTATTAGCCGGACACAGGTGTTCTGATACATACACGGGGTTACGATCTCCTCCTATACCCAGGTGATGCGAGCTTAGCTTATCCTTCGGTTGCTTTCTATTGAAATTAGAGACTGCTGCAAGTAGACTATCGCGTAGTCGTGGTGTACGTAACTTTACGACCATAGACCGTGGCTTTTTGTTTTCAGGGTTCAGTTTGGCCACTCTTGTGGCGTTTAATATGTCGTCGTTTACTAGAGGCTCTCCCACTGTCTTGGCTAGTTGTAAGACGGTATTAATAACATTCTCCGCCTTATGCTCCGGTATTCCATTAATTTCTACATTATTTTCGCGTAGATTTTGTTCCATAGCAGAAAGCCGAACCCCTTGGTCTGTTACGGTTGATGATAGAATTTTGTTCTCATCTTGCAGTGTTTTAATTATTATATCCTTTTCTTCTAAAGCAGTTTTAAATGTTTCAAATTGAGCGTTATAAAATGTTACAGCGGTCTTAAAGTCTGAAATTTGCTCATTTATATGTTGTAGTTGATGTGTGATTAGTAATTTGATTTTCGTTTCAAGGAAGCAGCCTAGTTCTTGTTTCATTATCTCCCGCTATTTTTCTTCAGATATAAAACTATTGCCTTGGTAGTCTTTTGGTGTGTTACATGTATTAGACTTTTTACGCAACGTAATGTTGTCATCCATCGCACTTTCTAAGCAAAAAATATCTTCAATGGATGTGTTTGTGTTACTCTTCGATACAAACCCTATTGTCAACAGTCTGGCAAACGTGTTATAATAGGAAAAAACTTATTTTTAAGGAGAAACCAATTTCCGGCAGTGGATTAAGAAAGGATCTTGATGATGAGACTATACGAGCAAGGTACAGAATGGACTTTAAAATGGGTGTTAGATGTATTTGGAAGTCTCTCAATCTATAAGAAAGACGCTACACTAAAAACTGCAAGCCGGTACCAGTAGCCACAGAAAAGCAATTCCTGGAACAACGCCGTACCTTGGGTTAACAAATGAAACTGCCTCCAACTCAAGGCAAACAAGCAGACGTATTACCTGATGGTAAGCGATTACCGCCGCCCATGGATACCCGCAACATCAAAGGCGTTACCGACCTTTGGGGGATGGGGAGAGGGAACGGGAGGAAGGGTTTGGGTATGGGCCTCCGGTATCCTCACTCACTCGGTGAAACACAGCGAAAGCGCTATTTTACGCCGGTTTTCTGTGAGGCCGTGGTATTACTCCGGTCGAGCCGGCCTATTTATGCCAAAGCGTGACTCTCCCACGGAAATCCCTCTCTTAATATACCTCCCAAGGTATATTAAGAGCGGGGAATCAAATGCCATTAACAACAAAACTACTTCATACAACTTCTTTTTAAAGACTGCTTCCTTCATGAGGTTTATAGTAGAGAAACATAGAGCTCGTACTTAGTATGTATCTCGTGTATTCCACTTCAACACAATTCAATTGCTGCGCAATAAAGTTTATTATACTGCATCACATTTACACTAAGTTGTAACCATTTCATTTTATGCTATATTCCGCCTTCAACATAGCATTTATACATTTTGGAATGTTTCAATACTTTACTTTATTCTGTTTCAAAATCCAGAATTCTCTAGTACATTTTTTAAATAACTCAATTTTTGACAATAAATTTGAAATGTCTAGATGGAATTAAACGTCAAGACCGTTAATAAAGTTTGCTTTTATTGGATTAGATCTCAGAACTTTTCAATGAATAACACAGTTATGGAGGAACGAGGTGTCATGTCCCTCCAACTCAAACATGTCTGGCAGGCCACGGCTCAACGGATAATGTTGGGATATTGTATATAATATGTTAATCGGCACGAAAAATTCTATTGCGCGATTCAGGATTGGTAGTTTATTCGTTTCCTACGCTACTCCGTAGTTCGACGTATTTCTGATAGATTGCGCTGTAATGTGTTTCTGATTTTGCGTTGTATGTGGAAGTCGGCACGCAGTGAAGAATCTTAGACCAGAAACATTTTCAATAAACTTTATAAAACTCAAATAACTTCCGGTTTCTTGGCAGGTTTTCAATTTCAAGAGCAAAATGAGCTATGATGCATTCAGCTGTAGGCACGTACTTAGTGAACTTGTTTATGCACTTTGCACTTAATGAACTACCGTCAACAAAACAATTCGTACAGAAAATAAATTTACTTTATTAATCTATTTTTGGACTCTATTTACTGTCTTAGGAATCAAACATGCCGTTTTTTTAAGGAGGTTGAAGCAATAGCCACGCCGCCGCTTCCTACTGCAGCAAGTATGACGTGACAATAAATAAATAAAATAAATAAATATTTCGAACATCTAACACACAACGCCATCTAGCCCTAAGCTAAACAGAGCTTGATGTGACAATGATCTACAAATTGGTGTTCTGAGTCTGGGTTTTATTTGCGTTATTTCCATGTATGTTTGCAAAGTCCGCCGCGCGAGCAACCTTATTAAAAAATATTTTTTGATTCCACATTTTAAAGGTTGCATTATTATCAATGAAAAAAACCGATTTCGCTGTATAGAGATATCTATAATAACACGTAATAAACAGTTTTTAAGGTTTCGATAACCGAATAGACAGAACAACTCAATAGCAAGTGACTAGAAAGTTCCAGGGCCACCTGCATTATACGTGTTTCGACGTCATAGTTTTCCCTGCTAATTGGAAACAGGGTCCTCGGGAATCTCATTAAAAGACTAGAACCCACTAGTACAGTACTTTTCATTTTTTAAAATGTTTTCTTAGATGTAATAAGTTTCAATTTCCTGATAAACCAGTTCTAAAGACTATCATCAGTCTAAATCCCTCGAGGACTGTGCTACCGCGTTCTTGATACGCTGTATTGAGCCTACGTTATAAGGTTATGTCCGATAGCGGTTAGTTAAAGGGTACTGACAGCAAATAAAATATATTGTGATCAACTCGATTTTAAAAGGTACAAGAATTTATACGTAGACATATCCGACCACGGAGTTTCACCAAAATATTACATAAGTACCTTGTGTCGTTACAAATGAACCTTGTGTCAAATGATTATGATCCGGTCATAATCTTTGTTTATTTTTTTTAATAAAATCTTTCCTAGTACTCGGTATTGATTTTGTTACATTATAAGTGTCTAAAAATAGAAAATAATCACAATTGTAATTTGTTCTTTTAAACATTCCAAATCACATTGACATCATTGTCATGGCATCATTAAGATACTCCGCAGTCTAAACTCATGTAGACAATAATCACATGTTTAACACACACAACACTCAAAATGTAGCAACTCTCTTGTAAATCTTATGTTGCAATTAGTTGCTATCGTGATTGTAGGTTAATTATGTCACGAATTTTTACCCAAAGCCAAAAAAAAGGGTTTTCGCAGTCTATTTGAATAAGGTGTCATTAGATTCATAGTTATAGCCTTGATAACAAAGGATGTTCAAATTTTATAAAAAAAATTGCGTAGTCGGTAGTTTTATAGTTTTTTAATCTTCTTTTGTATTTTAAGTTTTTTGTTGACCGTACAGAATGTGGCGCGGCACAAATTACCGAGTAAAGGGGGCGTCTAAATGCAATAAATGTTACACAATACTCCTCTACTATGTAAGTTACTTTATATCTTCGCCGCTAGGGTTTTAGAAATATAACACTGCATTTAGTTTCTGTGCTGAGAATTCAATACAACGATTAACTTTTAATAAAGTATTATCGACTTTATAACGTAATAATGATAAAGTGATATTATGAAATCAGTTCTTCAGACTTGTCTCGGCATCATTGTGCCTCCGGTCTCGTACTCAACAACGAAGCATGACAGCACGAACGCTCTCATTTTACGGTGATCTTCTGTGCGAGGGTAGTACCGCCTCGGTCGAGCCGGCCCAACCGTGCTGAAAACAGCGTAACTTTAGAAAGGTTTGGGCCTAGTAGACCACGTTGGCCAGACGTATTCACGTTTCAGGTTTTCCTTCTCTTTGCAATAGTGTTGAGCTGCATAGCTGTCTTAGTTGGCTTTGTTTGTGATAAGTTTACTTTCGCTTTGCAGTGATCTTCAATTATCCTCAAATGTTTTTTTTTTTCATTAAATAGCAGGCAAGCGAGCGGACGTATCGCCTGATGGTTATCGATTACCGCCGCCCATGGACACCCGCGACACCAGAGACGTTACAAGTGCGTTGCCGGCCTTTTAGGAAGGAGTACGCTCTTTTCTTGAAGGTTTGAAGGTCGTGTTGGTCCGGGACTAGGGTTGCAAAAGTCCACGACTAGCGTGGTAGAGGGTGCTATGGTGTTACTGCTCTTACCCCGAGCATGGTCGAGCGTAGTTTTGCCCCCCCCCCCCCCTCCCAGAATACGAGGGGCAGCCTGGGTATCAGCCTTGGCACGTTGTGTTCTGAGTGTGGACGTCCAGAGAGGGATTCTCCAACGCTAGCCCAGTTGGTACTTTCCTGGGGTAATGTGTGTTTCAACTGCGCCATCATATTGGATTGGGGGGATGGGCCTCCGGTATCCTCACTCACTCGGTGAAACACAGCTAAAGCGCTTTTTCACACCGTTTTTTTGTGAGGCCGTGGTATCACTCCGGTCGAGCCGGCCCATTCATGCCGAAGCGTAGCTCATGTTGGTTTCCTTAGTTGAGTCTTATGAATTCCATGTATTGAATGATGGTGGTAATATTTCGTATTCTTAATTCGTCAGTGGTCAAATCTGCCAAATACTTGACTGAATTGAGACTCCTAAAATTGTGATAATGTCAACTAAGGGCATTGATTTTCTTTACTGTCACTGTCCGGAGATGTGAAAGTCATGTAGTGTTAATCTATGATGGGCACGATCATTAAATGTTTGTCCTCTGTCTGGGTGTAAATTATCCAAATCTAGCTGCGCCCCGCGGTGTTACCCGCCGTTGCTGTACCACAACAACATTTGAGGGTAACACGGGGCGTAGCTAGCGTAATATAGAAGCCGCATTCGTTTTTACCGTATCATTAACTATTTTCCAGTGAAATTCTCTTCGAAATCGGGTCAGTTATTCCAGAAACTAACCGAAACAAGCAGATATTCACACTTCAGAATTTTAAAAAAAAGTTTTTTTATGAAGTACTGTGTTTACTTTCATATGCATCTAATTTGAAATTACAAAGAGACGCTTCAAGTTTATTTACTTGAGTGTATTAAACATTAAGAAATATATCAGTGTAATGATATGAGAAAGATATCTTAATAAAATCAGCAAAATATGCAAATCAGTTTATTTCTCAATGATATAAAGTTCCAAGTCTTATAACGATTTGCATACATTCGCAAGTCTGTTTAGAAATTGTATGAACTCAGCTGTTGAGCTATAAAATGACTATAAAAGCTATAATTTGTTCTCAATCCACTCTAAGGTTAAAAGGAAGGGTGTTAAAATACCGCCCTTTGTGTGGAAGGTATAGGCCGATTGAGTTATTACGACTGTTTCAAATGTGAGTTATAAAAATATATTGGAAAATTTATGTGTTTCATGTATTTTCTAACAGAATTAATAAAACAGAATCTATGTAAATCGTATGTTTGACTGCCTATGTGGCGCAGTGGTAGCGTATGCGACTGCTAAGCTTGAGGTCTCGGGTTCGATTCCCGGGTCGGACCAAATGTTTGTATGATCTGCAAATATATGTTTCGGAGTTTGGGTGTTTTCTGTATATAATATGTACGTATTTACAAAAAAAAAGTATGTAAATATTTATATCAGTTGTCTATTGCCCATAACACAAGCTCTGCGTAGCTTGGGATTAGATGGTGTTGTGTGTTAGATGTCCGGAATATTTATGTATTTATTGTTTTGTCTATACAATAAAGATTAATAAATAAATAAAAACATTTATACACACATTACTAATACTATAAATCAACAATAAATCGATAAACCTAAAAAATGTATTCAAAAATGTAAATATACACACAATTTTATAGCATTTAAAATCACTGGGGTTTGATCCAAACCGCTCGACTTATACAAACCAGGTCTACAATTTCAAAGCGTTCTGTAGTTTCAAGTTACACATAACACCGACATTTTGTTCAATGCCAAGTATTTTATTACACTTATTGTACGTAATTGTCACTTTGAAACGATTTAAGATCAGAGATAATTTGATTTTGATCGCGGTATTGTGTTGGAGTCCATAATTTGAGCTGGCGAGTTATAGCAATATAAATATAATAATATGGTCTTTTAATAAAGTGTTGCGTCGGTATTTTTCATTGCATTTTTAGTGTGTTAGGGTGTTTAGCTTCCTGTTGTATTAAAAGACGGTTTGAGTTTTAACAAAATGAATTCGGTACTATCTTTTTTTAGCAATGATCAAAATGATTATTCTTAACTTATTTAATATTTACACAATTTGTACATTCGTATACGGTGTTTATTATTGTTATAATGCTACCTTTGGATATCAACATTTTAAATAGTATGTAAATGAATCATCGAAATGTATGGACGCGCTAAATTTCCGATCGACGGCACCATGTTTTTTTTATGTGTTTGTTATAGTCGGACCTGGTTTGTATAGAACGAAACTAAAAGAAAAGCAGAAGTGTTATATTTTCTTAGTCCATGACTGTACACTACCCGTGGGAAGTTAAAGTGTGAGTAAATGGTGGTGCAAATTTGCTGCGTCAGCTAGTTTTCAATTCAATAAGTAGATAGTTAAAAGATGAACTAGATAATCATGTAAATGAAATTGAGCAGAGTAAGATGAAAGAATAATATATTTAGTACAATAGTTAAATATAAATAATACAATAGATACAACATGTTTCGTTTTACAGATTTAGTTACAGAATTTAGTACATACAACATATTTTGTACCATACAAAGGTAGATTAGGAGAAAATGTATGAAGTGTACTCATTGATGCATATCTTAGGTTATTAATGGAGCGCTCGGTGTCTCAACTCAATGAAAAGCCTATTTCATGATAACTGTAGTTTTCAGAATAGTCTGAGGAAAGAAGACCTAGGTTTACGCACTTTACGCCATTACATTTAGTGAGGAGATAATGCCAAAACAAAAAAAACTAGTCTTTTCTTCAGAAGCTCTATATCCTACATCAACGGTTATCAGTAACTTTAAACATGACAGAGCCAAGTTGGAGACGGCAGCATTACCAGTACAGTATTCACTTATCTGAAATAGAGTTCAAACATTATCCTTTGTCATTAGTATTTCTCTCGTTCTACAAATAAAATAATGCAAAATTGAAACAGTCTTTTTTTTGGTAGTATATTAGTAACACGTAAATTACATAAGCAATCAGAAATCGTTACTCTAATCTACCATAACAAAAGTGTATCGGCATTCATATTGCAGATTTAAAATGGTGTGAACACAACGCTATAAAATGAAATGTACCTAACATTCTTGATGTATAATCATCAGCCAAGACATAAGTACCTCTAATTGCACGAAAGTAGGTTCAATCCACCTTAATCTTGATGTATACACTACCTAAATAAATCTAACTGCAAACAGACGTCAAAACCTAGTAAACCAGCCAACGTTAGATCGTCTTGTTTAAACAAACCGGAGAGGCTACTACTGCGAGTTGTACATATATGAACATGTGTTATTCCCAATGGTCGGCCGGACACACGCATTAGTCTAAGGCTATTTACTCACTGGCTCGCTAGTTTGGCGTACCTACTAGGTTGGTAAATACTAAAATATTATGTCTTGTCAGATTTCATTTTGTTGTCGCCATGTTGTTAGATTGACACTGTTTGTGTAGAAGTTTTTGGCAACAAAACAAACGTTTTGTGATAAATCAAAGCGTAAATGTTATTATTTTTTTACTAGTGGGGTAATCGATCTAGTTGAAAATAAATCTTACTAGTTTTTGCCCGCGGCGCCACCCGTTTATTTATCAGTTATCGCAGTCAAGAGATGCCAATCTCCTTTCTCAGTTATCAAAGTATCTCCATGCCAAATTTCATTGAAATCGATGCAGCACTTTAGCGGTGATGATGAATCAGACAATTATAAACTACTCGCATTTAAATAAAATATTCTAACATTTTATAACGTCAGCGCCGATGTTATCTGGCTTCTAAAGCGATCATTTTGACGACTCACGCGCATCTGTCTACCCCTTCCAATGGGCGGGGCTTGTACTGGCTCCATCCACCACACGCGTGCTATAAGTGGCTGTACTCTACTATGGTTTTGCGTGGCTAAGATGTATTTTGTAACTGCAAACATAGATCGATTATTAAATGTAATTAGAGTACCATGCTCTCCTATCAGTCTCTTTTCTGCAATAACGAGAAATAGTGCCAACTTTACTATTAACCAACACTTATTATAAAAGTGCCGTGCAAATAATGCACTTTTTTATTTAAGTCTTTTATGCACAAACAATGCAAAGGCGTACTTAATGTAATAGGCATTTTCTACCAGTCGTTCTTAGGCTGATGCAGAGCTAAACATTTAAGATGCACAATAATTAGATATCTTTATTGAAATAATGTTTCATAAATTTAAAACATATAAATAACTTACATAATAATAATTTTACGTTATTACATAAACCATACTAGCAAAGTTATTAGTACACATAATATTTAATTATATACCTATATACTCACAGACACACATATACCTACATAAATACACATTATATATTTTTGTAGTGGAGAGGATAAAATTAAGATTGTTGTGTTAATATTTTTGTGAAATGTTTCCGCAATAAGTATTTAAAACTTTAAGGAGTATTTGCCATCTAGAAAGGCAGTGCATTCCATATCAGGACAGATTATATCAGAAAGATAGAATGTACAAAGTCAGAGCGGTGAGTCGGACACTGATGAAGTAAGTTATTTGACGATCTAAGGTTTTTAACGTGGTTAGACCCTAAATATTGAAGTTTAGAAGTTAGTAAGAAGGAGCGTTTAGTGAATAGAGTAAAAATATAAGGTAGTTTAAACTCGTATCTCTCTGCGTTGGCGAATTGGAATCTTGCTTACTTACTTCGCTGGCTTAGCGACCCAAAGTGTGGTGGAACTGTGTGTAGGGGAACGGGTATCATGTTCCACCCAACACAAACGGAGGATCCTCCGACCAGGCGAGGTGATCATGCCTGGCGAGTCACTGCCCAACAGTTGATGTTAGGATGTTGTACTTGTGATAATCGGCGCGAGAACTTCTATTGCGCAATTCAGGATTGGTAGTTACTCCGTGTAGTGAGTTACTTCGTAGTTCAGTGTAACTTGGGTAGATGGCGCTGCAGTATGTTATGTTGTATGTGGAAGCCGCCACATGTGTCTTGGCCTCTGACAGTAGAATGCGCCATTCTTTCCTATTCTGTGCCATCTCAGATCAATCTGACACTTTCATTTCTTCCATATCTCTGGCAACCTAATTTTTCCAGTATCTGGGTCGTTCTACCGGCCGCCGTCTGATGGGCTGCGCAAGGTATGCTTTTTTGACGGCTCAATCCTCACCAATTCTTTTGATATAGCCAAGCCATCGAAGCCGGACTGCTTTTACTTCCCCGATTATGTTTGGCATTGACATTAAGCTCTCTATATCTCGATTGTATTTCTGTCTTCAGTCTCCATTCTCTCCTACCGTCGGTCCCATCTGAATAATGTATCTGAGTTTACTAATCTATACAAAGAAAACCGTCTGGACAGCGTGTAGTAGGCCAATATATATTTTTGAATAAGAATCTTATGTCCTACAGTGAACTGTTTAAAGGTAATAATATTGAAGTAGCATGACGTTTTGAAAACTGAAATTGACTTGATGATGATGACTGAACCTGTTTTTAGTATATGATATAAATGTAAAACATATTCAAAAAGTTCTATTTTTACTATATTCAGGTACCTATGAGGACTGTAGTACTAATACTTAATTAAACTACAAAGGAACAAATTTTATTCCAAAGTAAAGTATGAAACCTCCATTCGTATTTTTAAGAATAAAATTGCTGTGAAGCCAAAAGAAAAAAATAATCTACTTATGAATAAATTTTCATTCTGCGAATACTCATAGATTCCAAGGAATACAAATTCAAAATACCTTTCCATGGCTTTAGTGTATAAGCAACCTGTTAAAATTTTAATAAAAACTTATGTTTTTCTGCAGCTTTACGCTATTAACATTCATGACTCGGATTCAAGTAAGTCGTCACTTGTTGACCATAACTTTAACTGGTTAGATCGTATAAGTTTTTTTTTTTTTTTTGTAAATGCCCTACTAATACAAGTAAGACATTGTTATTACGATCTAGTCTACTGACTAATGAGTAATTTTACTTTGACCTAAATTAATAAAATAAAACTATTATAAGATTGTGTCCATTAACACTTTTCTTATTGTCTCTAGGACACTCTGTTCGTGTGTTTGTATTACACTGCACTAAAATGGTAGTATTTTGTTCACTTCGCACTTTAACTTAACTAACTCAAAGGGTTTTATCCTTTTGAGTCTCCTTGTAATATCCGTATTGTCAAGAAGCTGGATAGCCTCAACGTTTACGTGATGATGAAGACGGCGTTCATGAGCTTCGGCGAACTTCGATATTATGTCTGCGACGAGTTCTACTTTAAGATCCCGATGGAGGTCGTTCATTCGAATGTACCAGGGTGCATTTACAATACCCCTGAGTACTTTATTTTGAAAACGTTGTATCATCAGTGTATTGGATTGTTTGGTACATCCCCATAACTGGATACCATAAGTCCATACAGGCATAAGGACTTGTTTATACAATAATATCTTATTATGTATGGACACTTTTGAGTGTTTACCTAAGAGCCAATACATTTTTTTGTAGCGAAGATCC
The DNA here is from genome assembly GCA_916048165.1 of Spilarctia lutea. Lineage (NCBI taxonomy): Eukaryota > Metazoa > Arthropoda > Insecta > Lepidoptera > Erebidae > Spilarctia > Spilarctia lutea. The sequence continues at coordinate 18,593,393 of OU696483.1, forward strand.
AACTCGTCGCGTTTCTTTTTGACATGAGCTTTCCAGCGAAGCTTAGCGTCTAGTTTCATTCCCAAATATTTGGCAGTATTGACATAGGGTATTATATGACTATTTATATATACCGGGTGATAGTTAGGAGCTTTATTAGTAAAGTCAATGTGAACCGATTTAGATTCATTTAATTTTATTCGCCATTTACTCGTCCAGTCATAAATGGTGTTCACTGCTACTTGAAGTTTATCTACTGCTTCCTTGTGTGTAGACCCAATGGCCATAATAGCTGTGTCATCATCAAAGGTCGCAATGATATTTTCGTCTAATTCTGGCATGTCAGAAGTGTATAACAGGTACAGGACCGGTCCTAAAACACTTCCTTGAGGAACCCCAGCTTTAATAGGTTTCAGATCAGAATATGCATTTCCTTCTCTTACTCTGAACATTCTATCAGATATATAGGACTTTAATATGTCTGCAAAGGGTTTTGGTAGTACTTTTCTTAATTTGTGTACAAGTCCCTCATGCCATACTTTATCAAAAGCTTGTGCCACGTCTAGAAAGACTGTGGAACACACTTTCTTTTCTTCTAAAGTTTTTTCTATAATATTAGTAATTCTATGAACTTGGCCTATAGTGGAGTGTTTTTCTCGAAAGCCAAATTGATAGTCAGGTATTAACTTCTTTAATTCTACTATTGGTTTTAACCTTTTTAATAACAGCTATTCAAATAATTTTGATAATATTGGTAATAAAGAAATAGGCCTATATGAAGTTGCTTCAGGAAGTGGTTTGCCAGGTTTTGGTAACATAATTACCTCTGCCACTTTCCACATATCAGGTACGTATTTTAATCTAAATGATCCATTTATAAGCGTAGTAAGCTTAACTATTGCTTTTCGTGGTAAATTATTTAAAACCTCACTAGTTATTAGATCATAACCAGGAGACTTTTTACGGTTCAGCAGTTTAATTTCTTTGCACAGTTCTTTTGGAGTTATGAGTCTTATCTCTTCTTCATATTTTTTATTTCCGTCTTGACATGTTTCGATCACAGTATTTGCTACATTTGGGCGAAATATTTGCTCTAAATGACCAGCAAATCTCATAGCTTTCTGTTCATTACTAACAGCCCATTGCCCACTTTCTTCTCTAATGGGTGGTATTTGCGTAACAGGTCTTTTTAAATTCTTTGTGACCTTCCATAACGATCGTATAAGTGACGTTTGGTTAATATTATTAAATTTCTAAAATATATATCTTCTCATTTTGTTTCAAACCATTTCAAATATTCTAACTAATATATAACTATTAGCCGGTTTTTAACCCGTGCCATCTTAATAATTTTATCCAACTATTACTACCGCGAAAATAGGCTTATTTGTTTCTTTACTCTTACATTCTATTTTAACCGTGGGAGAGCTATGCTTCGGCATGAATGGGTCGGCTCGACCGGAGTGATACCACCTCACAGAAAACCGGTGTGAAATAGCGTTTGCGCTGTGTTTCACCGAGTGAGTGAGGATACCGGAGGCCCATACCCCAACCCCTGCCCCCATTCCCTTTCCCATCCCCCAAAGGTCGGCAACGCACTTGTGACGCCTTTGGTGTTGCGGGTGTCCATGGGCGGCGGTAATCGCTTATCATCAGGTGATACGTCTGCACGTTTGCCCACTATTCAATAAAAAAATAAATAAAAAAACACTTCTAAACTACTTCTGGCATATTTGCTAGATGTACAAAAACAGATATAGGATACTTTTTAGTTACAAAAAGTATTGTGCCCTAGGAAAAGGATTGTAAAGCCAGTAAAGCCGGTTGCAAAAACTGTTTAAACATAACCTGAATTGATTCACAAATTCCGTCGTCAAAATTGATCCTCCTATCATAAATTTACAGAGCAGACTGAAGTGATTGTAGAATTTAATTAATATTCAATTATAGCATTCCTTTGTAAATATATCTTCCTTGCAAATTTAATTTGTAACAGTAATTAATTACGATACGTCTTCAAATAAGAAAACAGCACAGTTTAACAGATAGTTTTTTTTCCTATAAGTTCTTTGCAGTGAACGGCAAATATGCCTTTAAATCCAGTACGTAATTACTTGGTTCAAAGGCTCTTTAACTTTAACAACCCTTTTGAACTACTTCACGCATATCTATAACTCACAATAATACAAAGTATTTTATCGCTAGATCGCGTGAATATCAATCTCAGTTTCAACAGAACGGCTAGTCTTAAAGTGCACATGATAGTTCACCACCAACCTATTGCAGATTACTGTTGGATATATGCCCCAGACATTGGATGCTACTCTGATTAATTCAGAACCGACCAGCTATATTGTAGTCGTCACTCTACTTTTTTGGGAAAGATATTTATAGGCTGTTTAAATATATGAATTTATGTTTCTGAGTATTGAAGTACCTACTTTAGAAATGTATTCATAACTAACCTTTGATTTGTCTAATGTTTCGATTAGCTTTCACTATTGCTATTAAAAGTATTACCTCTCGTGTGAAGATTTGTACTTTAGGTATACTATGTAAATATTTATCCACAACTCATATTCCAGTACCTCTTATTCAACGTATATAGCCGGATGTACGAAATTAATCTCGTACGAGGATTTAGGATAGAGTACACTACAAACGCAGATCCTATCGCTAACGTTATAAAAGATTGTTTGGAAATTGTTAAGTCTGGAACTAAAGAGGTTAACACACACGAGAATACATTCGTATATACGAGTATTTACAAAGAAATCAAATGACACTTAGGTTCACTACAATTCAATGTTCTAATAAAGTTTTGTATTATGCTAAAGAAACAATCGATACAAACATTCCAATCTGCAGATTTGTTGATTCCAATTCCAGGTTAAAGCAAATATAAAATGTTCTTTGAGCAATATCTAGAATATAGGAAAAAAATACTGAAATACTTATATTGAACTTATAACTCTACCTTTAATTTCCCAACGGTGCCGAGGCAGTATACGTCTGGTCACTGAAGACAAATTACTTTGGATTATAATTATATAAGCTTTCCTAGCAAAAGATATTGGAAGGAATAAAAAAAGTGGATTCGTAACTTTGAGATTATGTTGGTTATTTTTTGTTTCAGATTTACATCGCTCTGTGTTTAAATTAATAAGAGTGAAAGATTTCATTACTGATTTTAAGAAGAGAATTTTAAGAATTACTAGGAATTAATAAGAAAGATCGAAACGATAAAAACAGGACAGGATAGGAGCGGGCGTTGCCTTAGGAGGCCTGTGTTTAGTAAAAATTTTCGGCTAAATCATAATGATGAAGGAATAAATTGGCCCTAATTTTTTTGACCCAACGACTTTTTAAGATTAATATGTCGTTCTTATTACAAGCTCTCAGTGTTCTCCATTAAAACAATAAATTGTATTCAATTTTATAAGTTAAACTTTTACAGTTTTTTTATACGTCGGACTTTACAACTTGAAGGCACCGGCATTTTCTAAGATACGAGTCCCAGCTTTCATGATACTTAACCGGTATTAATCAAAATTAACGTCCCGAAGTGCGATACTACCACCAGCAGGATCTGTCCTTCACTTGAACAGGACATTTAAGTAGGCCGTGGACCAATCAAAACCACCAGAAAGATACTAAATATGAACTACTACATTTGCATGATAACTTCCATGTTTAAATATCTGAAAAAATAGGCGAAATTGAATTCTTTGTGAAAATAAAGTTGCTGCCAAGAACTATTTGAGAAGCCAAAAACTTCAGTCAAAATTATCCATACAAAGTTACGGGTATAATCAACAAATCGCGGCATCTGATTTAACAGAACTAATTAATATTTCAGTATTTATGGAATGTTTAATTTTTACTATTACTGCAACGAGTAGCTCTGCGAACATTAATTGCATAACTTCAGGTGGTACAAAAAAAATTATAAAATTCAGATTGCAAACCGTTCAGGAATTAAATAAGTTGCAACGTTTTATTCGAAAAGTTGGCGAGAAATTTTTAATTATAACCTAGTAATAACATAAAATATGTCAAAAGTTTTTTCGATTAAATAAATAGTGAGATGCTTTTTCATGCCCCGCTAGAAGGACCCCTGATCACGACAGGAGATATACACGCGGAGGTAAGTGCCAAGTTTTAACTGCTTGGCACAGAAAGGAAAAGCTGAACCCTTTGATTCGAGAGCGTATGTCAAATACTCTAAAGCAGGCCTGATCAAGACACGAAATAATAAAAAAGGACAATACGTTTTAATATAAATCCCTAAGCGATTGTCACTGCCCGTATACAATACAATAAAGGGTTGATCACCTTGTTTTCTGCCATACCTGAGGCATAAGCTGAAGTGATTCGCAAATTTGTACTTTATTAGCACGCTTTAATAGAGATAAATAAAAGTTTTATTTTATGGAATAGGTGGCAAACTAACAGATGTATCGCCTGATGGTAAGCGATTACCGCCGTCCATGGACACCGCAACACCAGAGTTTGGGGGATAGGAAGAGGGATGGAGGGAGGGGTCCTCCGATATCCTCACTCACTCAGTGAAACACAGCGCAAGCGATATTTCACACCAGTTTTCTGTGAGACCGTGGTATCATCTCGGTCGAGCCGGCCTATTTATGCCGAAGAGTGCCTCTCCCTCGAAAAAAAATTATGTATGTAGATGATAGTAATAATAGAAAAAAAAACAAACATTACAATTGAATTTTTCCATTTTTTAATATATTTTATATCATATACATACTTATAATTCATTTTTTCCGATATAAAAGTAGCCTATATCTTTCTCCAAGTTCTAATCTATCTGAATACCGAAATTAGTCGTGAAAACGTAGCAGATAGACAGTGTTTCTTATTTATAATATTAGTATGGAAGTGTTAACCATATTCATATCTGATATATTTTTGTAAGGCATCTATTAAACTTTGCAACGTTAACACGTCACTAGTTATATCAAACATACACACAGTTAGTTTAAAACTATAGCATTTACGACAAATTCAGATACGTCTTAAAAATTATCTAATTCTATTTCGTATTTCAGTATTTTAAATTAAACATATGTGTTCTTTTTCTCAAACAGTAATCCGCCTTTCCTCAATACTTATACCATACCCAAACCCTATTTTGAATAATTCCTCGTCACGGCTAGTGAATAATTGCTTCCCTCTCCGTACCTGACGTAATTGCGATTTATAACTTTTTATAGCACAAAATAAAATTGCCTTTAACAATATTAATTTAAAACACATATTTCCTTGTACAAATTCATGAATATATTTTTTATAGGTGGTTAATTATTGGTACAATTTAGCAATTATTTTGAAGTCTTTTTCAACATAATCGCTTTCATTGTATTGATAATTGTAGTAAAATGATATACTGAAGCTATAACTTATATTCGCGACGAAACAAATATATTCGGTGTTAAAATTATATGGCTATTGTTATTTTGAATAGATGCTGTATTTTAAATAAAATTATCCCCGAACATATTAGCATTGTTCAGTTGCCTAATCAACTTACAGTATTATGTGCGTAAAAAGCGACATATGTACTGTATATTGTACTAAATAAAAGGTAAGGTCCAGTGCGATAAAGGTTAAATCACAAAATTCATTTCTAGTGAAAGAGTGATGTTGTCGTGTTTTTTTTCTGAATATATAAAAACTGTTTGAGAATCAAAGTATCTTTATGACAAATTTTATCGAAATTGCTGTAGCGGCTTAGCCATGAAAGCGTAACAGGCAAATCAAGTTACTTTTGAATTTTATAAAGAATGTAAAGGCCGCAAATTACAAAAAACGTCTTGAAAATTCATAGGTGACTTCCAATACTGGTTAAAATATAAGGATGTACGGAGAGGAGACGTGTAAAAGTCATGACTACTCATTAATTGAATCAACAAAAGTGTTATGCTTATTTCTAGACTGCTATTAATAAATCATACCTACGATTAGGTAATTTGTTTACAGCTTTTGCGTTTTGTTCAAAAGATTTCGAGGTTGTATTTGTATAAAATACCGCAAGACGCAATTATTGTCATAGATTAGTTGCAAGGAGCAAAAAGAATTCCTAAAAACAATCATCAATAAAATACCAATCATACAAGTGATGGAATTGTTCTTTCTTGTCTACGTCCGCTTGTAGTCAAAATAGTACCTCGGGGAACATCTCATTATATATGCTAACGAAAAATTTTAGTGTATTCGCGATTAGACAATGAGATCGACCAAGCTAAGTAACCTCAGGATTCAAGCTTTTATATGAAAGTTAATTTCTTCGTTACTATTTTCTTAACGCAAATTGACCATTTACATCGCTAAAGGGTCAAGTCTAACAGTAGTCCGGGAAACTAAAAAAATAACGATAATGATATAAGGTATCTTAAAACGAAACCATGTTCTCTATCCTATCTTTACTAATAGTCTGATATAAATGAGAAACTATGTGAAGATATTTGTGATGTAAATAATATTTGAGACGTAGACTGTATACTGGATCAAAGTAAGCCTACACCGGAATACTGTTCCACTCGAAATAAGCCGCGGGTTAAAGCTACATAATTTAAATATCTACAATTTCGACACAGATATCTCTATACATAAATATAGTAACAAAATTAAATTACAGGCTTTACTAAGTAAATTATTTTCAAGTTGTGATGATTTTTTCCATAGCAAATTAGGTGAATTATGCCAAGAATGTCTTTGAATCCATTGAAGAGATTATATAGAATGGAATAAAACTTATTTGGAGGCTTGTTACATGTTTATAGATATAACAAAATGTTATACATATATGTTGATAGGTATCAAAGATGCCTGTTCATGGATTTTCTATCATAATTTAGTATAAACTTTTGCTTCAAGCATTTTATTCGGCCTTTGAGGATGCCGAAAGGCAAAACTGATCAGGTGTGAACTTAATTAAAATAGAGAAACAAATGAGTTTGATTCCAGAATGTATTTTATTCGACCTTAACCTAGGTTAGGTTTTTTACTTTTAAATGAAGTCACTTCCGCTATCTGTTCCCTTAGGTCTATAAACTACTCAACGGATTTGATAATATAAGTAAAAAAAAAAAGTGTGGCACTCGGTGACTACCGCGGTAAAGCTATTGCATAGCATTTTTTATCAACTTATGCAATTATAATCATATATTTATTTTATTTATGCAGTATTTTTTTTTTTTCGTTTTCGTTTTCAACAAAAAACAAAAACAAAAAAAATAAAAAGTTCTGGTATTTATCGATAGATGGAAAAACTAAAAAGTATCACCGCTGTGCCGGTCGGAATCGGGGGTATTAGGTTTTTTTCGTTACGGAAATTCTGTCTTTCGGTCCCCACGCTCAGGGCCCGCGATAAAAGCTATGCAATAGCTTAAAATCCGAGAATTTCAAAGATGCGAAACTTATGCTGGATCACCAGTATTGTACTCGTATATACTGCCTTTCTTTAACAACAACATGAATAAAAAAATTGTTTAAACAAAAGACATCCTAAATGCGTAAGTATTCATGATTTGTTTTTATCACCAGCACATAAATGAAAACATACTCATTACAGATACACAATAATTTTTTTTCAAGTATTGTAGTATGAATCAATCATGATTTTCAACGTTATTTTTGTATCCACATCCTCCTAGCCTTTTCAGGAACCTGGACATAAAGCCGGCTCTAACCTCGAATCGGCTATATGTGTATTAAATGATTTGCTGGTTGCATGAATTTAATTAAACAATTTTGGCTTTCAGCAAACTCGTACCCTGCTAACTACATTTTTTCTAAGCCGCTCACGTCATAACAAACAAACGATTTTGAACTAGCTTAAGCTCAACTCGATTCTGAGCCGATAAAGTTCCGATTGAACTTGCCGACACAAAGGAATACCTCCGCATACGGGAAAATATATCGATCAATACAATCCGTTATCTGATTACTCTTAGCTGAAGACATTTATTGGACTGAACAGCACGTTTCGGGAAACTTCAATTGAATTGTGCCTGGCAAATTGAGTGTATGGAGCATGTATGGTGAACGTGTTTAATGTCTACTATAAATTAAATAGTTGAAAAATCCACCTGTGTTAAAATACAACTAAAGAAATATTATAGTTATTGTGTATATTGACAAACATACCCTATCTATTTTAGGTTAGTTAATTATGAATATATATTGCATTTTACATTATTTTACTATGTCAGTACAATGTGCTTGTAGTTATGAGTTGTTCGAGAATATAATAGTGATGTCATGAATGTTAGATTTGTCATATTCGTGAATGCGAATATGAATACTGACTTTTCGAATGAAATACAAATAAATGGTTGAAAAGTTTCACGTCAACTTTTACCAAACCTAGGTAAATTTAAATTTTGATGAAAAAGCCTGTTTCATTACTGTTTGTACTGTACGAAAAACTGCTTTTTCAAAAAGTTCTAAAATGATACTCAGTGAGGGCAATATTATAATTGTTAGTAAATATGTAGAACTGAGTAGCAGAGCAAGGGCAGAGCATACGTTATGCACCAGTATCAAACACGCTCTACCTAGCTTTATTATACACTGCCATTATTTTCATTAATATCACCAATAAAATTTTTACTGCAATGATAAAAATCTTGAAAGGCAAATCCCTTTTTCGGAAAGTTAAACTAAATTTATCTTTTAAGAATGAACTCCAGCCGTAAGCTAGCGATTATAAAACCATTTCAATGTTTAACAACGTAACGTATCTATCGATAGAAAGAAGGATCGCTTAATATATCGCGGCTACAAATAAAATGGTTTTTCATGTTACTCGTATAGCGCTATTACGAGAAAGTTTGTGATCCTTTTCAGACGAAATAGAAGAAATATGACGAACAAATAAATAACGCCGGGATGAATGGCGTATGTTATAACATTTTTATGGTTCAAAGAAACATGAAATAGGAATAGAACGTAGTTATATTAAACTATAAAATATAAAGGAATGTATTGTGCGACTTGTTTTCAGACACTATACTTGTTAGTGCTACATATTTTTTGTACTCGCTAAGAGTTTCTATGTACGCTTTTGACGTTTAATATGTTTTCAATATTCATATAAGATCTTTTGAGACTTTCACATAACAATTTAACCGTGGGAGAGCCATGCTTTGGCATGAATGGGCCGGTTCACAGTAAACCGGTGTGCAACAGCGCCTGCGCTTTATTTCAACGAGTAAGTGAGGATACCGGAGGTCCATACCCGCATAGGCCGACAATACACTTGTGATGCCTCTGTTGTCCATTGGCTGCGATAATCGCTTACCTTCAGGCGATACGTCTGCTCGTTTGCCCCCTACTTCATAAAAAAAAATTATTATGTTTTAATCATGTAAAGGTTTTGACATGACACTTTTATGTCAAAGTTGTCACTTTTGTCGCAGGCAATGATATTTTTTTATATAATATCATTAGTCACAGGACTATAACCAGAGTGTTTTTGAATAATGTTAAATAAATTTCTTTTTCCAATCATGAACATGGGTGGACATTGACTCGTGAAAAGTCGTTACTACTCGAGTACGAAGTCTACTACTGTTTAACGAATGAACTCCGAAACTTTATATTTTTAAGTGTGTTTTGCATTGTGACACGAGAATTTTATTTATAAGATTTATCTATTTAGACTAGTTAAACTAATTGTTGAGTAACTCGAAGCAGTGTGCCTGAGCCTTTTCTTCTACAAATCAAATTTATTATTCTGTGTCGCAGGAGACTTAACAAACATAATATATAAAACGGACACAAATAACATCCAGATTCAATTACAATTTGTAGATTACACAAAGTGTTATTTCATATGGGATTTGAACCCAAAACCACTAGCCGCAAGCACACCGTACAGTGAAATATGAATATGAATCGAATAACAGTAATTTTTGGTAAGGGTGAGTTTTGAACAGTGTTTTCAGATCTGTGTCTTCTTAGGAGTAAAATCTTTTCAAAGTGGATTGATTAAAAGACGATTTCTTTTGCCTTTTGTCGTAATTTGAATCTTTTTTAAAAAATCAAAATCGTTTTTTTAATAATTATAATTTTTACTGTGAAAATTAAAACCTTTGTAATATCCATAATAACTCTACAATTAAATGCACTGGCGATTTCTAAAAACATCGCTAAGAGAACCTCACTTTGAGAAATTGTTTTCTTTGTCGCTAGTTTTACTCGATTTGTTATTGTTTTTTTTTTCATGAAATTTCTAGCTTGTTGAGTTTGCCAACTAATTGGATTATAGGGGTGTTCCAGAACTTCCAGGGCTTTCCTTTCTAGGATATACCTGATTTCCCGACTCCCAGTAACCGAGATGGCGTACGGTTTAAGTCGGTTCGAGTCCGACATGCCACCAGGAGGTGGTATCTGAGGGGATTTCCGCACGAGGAAAATAAATAAATAAGGATTGTTCCAGAAAGATGAAGTAATATTTAAATTTCGAAATGCAATTATTTACTAATAAATCAGGCAAATCATATTTTAGTACCTACTTCGGTATGGAACTTTTATTTTTTTAATTACATATGATTTAGTAGTAGTAGTTTTACATACAACGCCATCTAGCTCCAAACTAAATAGATATAGCATTAAGTATGACAACTAGATTGACTGTTAGACTACTTGTATATTTATTTGTAAATGTATATTTAACATACAAAGAAAACACACAAATTTCAAAATATTTATTTGAAGATCATACAAACATTTAGTCCGATCTAACTTAAATACCTCACTGCGCCACTTATATTGAAAGTATAAAATAGAAACCAAACTGTGCTAGCACAATCAAAACGTAAAAGCATAAGAACTTTCCATCTTAAAAAAATGCCAATTCATAAATCCGGTAACATAACAAGACATGCAAGAAAAAAATTGCTTCTAAATCGCAAAATAAACGACGCCAGACTGTCTGTAGCCATTCGTCCATCCCATTCATCTATTCTACGTTCATTGATGGTTCGAAAAATTGAATGAATCTATTGTCCAATGTGCCTCTCATCTTTTCTATTTGCGGTAAAAAGTCGAACCGATAATTTATAACCTGTTTTTTTATTGTACAGACACTTTTGTCAATGAATATAAATCTTTCGAATGAATTCAAGTGTGAAGTGCTAGTAAGGGTACCGCGAATACATTTTATGTAATTTCATATAATAAATTAGTAGCTGTGGACCACACCAGAAGAAAGATTATCTAAAGATTTATTACAATATGAGTTATATTAAATTTGAATAACCTAAGAAACATTTGAGTTAAGTACAAACGGATTCTGCAAAATGAGGTAACCAGTTCAGGTTGCAGCTCTAGACGACAGAAACATCTTCATGTTGTTCACCATAACTTCTCAGTAATAAATTAGCTGCCTGCTCGATTAACCTTCGTGCTAAGTAGAGATTCTGAGCACGAAGATTTTGGTCAACTATACGACGGTAGCAAGATAGATTGGTATAAGGTTTACCTCAAGTATTCATTGTCTTTTCGGCGTTGTTTGCCTGCATTGAATGAAATTTTAGTCGGCTCTCACGATATCCACTTAATTAATATGGGTAATGACTTACCATATTCTTAATCTGTCACTAGATAGACCTGACACATGTATTTTGAAGTAAAAGTATCATAAATATTGTAATTAATGAAATATCATTTGCAGTATACGCTGGACCCCTTTTCAATATTCCGCGCGTGCAAGCGCTAGCTCCTCCCACATACTCACTCATCTACTGTTTCTGACACTTACATTTTGAAATTTCATTGAAGTAACGATCGTTTTAATAGATTTCCATTCATGCTGAATAAATGTAGCGCGTAGGGATCATAAATCAATCGATTGTCAAATGCAAGTGGTATTTTTAAACGAGATTTCTATTATGGTATGTAACAAGTTAGGAAAAGACGATAGGGGATTAGAGAGTCAATAATATAACTAAGTAGCTATAACTGCTTAGAGTATGCTGGTTTTTTTTCAATCTAAATTGAAATAGATATCTTTTTACTCGAATACGATGAAGTCCAAAGCAAAGGTACTATTTTACCGTCTATATATGTTTGTATATTCTACTGTAGCACCTAAACTATTGAACTGATTCAATGAGCTGTCAGTAGATTCGTAATAATGACTGTGACAAGTGACAAGTGAGATGTATGAAATAAATTTTATTAAAAGTTGTAACGTAGTCCGTTGTAGTTTTTGAAACATTTCTTTGTTCTACCCTACTAACAACCAGTTGGAATAAATTAAAAGAGCCAATAAGAACAAATCTATATAAATTAAAATAAATAATATAAATAAATAAATATTTTGGACATCTAACACACAACGCCATCTAGTCCCAAGCTAAGCAGAGCTTGTGTTATGGGTACTAGACAACTGATATGAATACATAATATATACTTTTTTTTTTGTAAATACATACATATTATACATAGAAACATGGGCGGCGGTAATCACTTACCATCAGTGCATACATCTGCTCGTTTGCCCCATATACAATAAAAAAAAATCGACGGGTTGCACTCCGTTGTGCATTTTTGATATTTTGGAATGGTTAGAGAATAATTTTGTACGAATTGCTTTCATTATCAGTATAAAAGTACTATTATTTATGTGGTGGAATACAATATTCATTTATTGCGCTATCGTACACAAACATGACAATTTATATTACATACACACACGAACATTCGCGCAAGCGCCCTGCGCCGCCTGTCCTCTCTCCATCCGTCTTACGAATTTTCGATCAGGTCACGTGACCTGACGCGAGTTTATACATTTTTACACATTCCAAAAAAGTACACAGCACCGCTAAAGAAGTTTTCACTTCAAAAAAAGAAAACTACCAAACTTCAAAACAAATATTTGTAGATCACACAAATACTTGGTCCGACACAGGATTTGAACCCGAGACCTCCAGCACAGCAGTCGCATTTACTACCACTCCACCACCGAGGCAGTTAAAATAGAATCCCCGAAATGTATGTACGTGCATAACTTCCGATCGACAGCACAAATTGGATAACTTTGTGGCTTGTTTGCCACCATGGACACCCGCACCACCAGAGCCGTCACAAGTGCGTGCCTTTGGAAGATGGGGAGGGGAATGGGGGAGGGCAATGGGGGAAGGGAATGGGGGAGGGGAATGAGGGATGGGAATGGGGGAGGGGGTTAGGGTATTTGCCTTCGGTATCCTCACTCACTCGGTAAAAACCAGCGCAAACGCTATTTCACATCGGTTTTCTGTGAGAAGGTAGTATTACTCCGGTCGAGCCGGCTCATGCATGCCGAAGCGTGGCTCTCCTACGGTTTAAACCTGTGTTTGAGTAAGTAAATATATTAATATTACTTAATAGGCGGCAATTCACTTGTGTTTTTTGATTTGCAGTAGTCCATGGTTTCCAATAAAGACGTCAAGAGATCCGTCGGCTCTTTTAATCCCTTTATGAAAAAATAACACACAGCAAAGATAAATTGCTGCAACCAGTTCATCAGTTACCTAATTTGAAATATATAAATGGTGAATATATACTTCTTTATTAATATTATGAACTCGAAAGAAACTCGATTTGGTCCTTGAGAAGAGACATAGGCCATTTTGTACCGTGTTAACCAACATACACGCGGGTGGAGCCGCCGGCAATAGCTAGTCTATAAAAAAGGGGTCATAAGCGAACAATAATTTTATCTTTTGTATTTTATCTCTTGTGTGCATTGCAAAAATCATGGCAAGCTTTGTATTATAAACTGCGATAGTGATGTGCAAATATCCGGCTAAAGGTATATCGCATACGCTGAGCGATTTAATAACCTATCATTTCACATTTTGTTTGTTATTCTCACACTACACAATAGGGCCATCAAAACCGCGAGTATTATATATAATAATAATAATAATAAAGTTTATTAGATGGCATCTAGGCCCAATTTGTTAGTAACAATTTACTTACATCTAATATTAGTAAAGTAAAATACTTTTTTTTTTCATCCTGGCCGCACTAGGACTGTCATTGCATGACGTAACCATGGTGCCTCAAGTCTGTTACTTAGCATCATTAGGATACCGTTGGAACTAGACCGCATTCCTGTAAGTAGCGAGTTGGTTTTAATACGGATAATTGAGTAAAAGTCGTTTGTTCGCGCTGTAGCGAACATGCCTGATGCGCTACAGAAACGCGGCAGTCCCAACAACATCCTAAAGCAATATTGTACGGATCATTTAAATTATTCAGTCATATAATTTTCTCTTGAATTCATATTAAATAATTGATCTAAGATTATAACACCTTTTTATAATAATTAAAATGCGTAATGCAATTTATTCGCTGTTTACTTTTTTAGGCCTATTTTAAGTGTAATGATTTGAATTAGGAGATGATATGGGTTTGTTCCTAAACGAATGCCTATAAAATTTGTCACAAAAATAGTATATACTTTCGAATAACTCTAACAGACAGTCGACATTAAAAACGAAACCGTAGACTTATTTTTAAAGTGTAGTTAATGAGAGTAGCAACTAATGTAATCGTGTTTATTAAGCGAGGTAATATCTGGGTTATCATTTCAAATATATTTATTTATTTATTCAAAGTTCCTGCAAAAATATTTTGGCATTTTCTTTAAGTCAAATCTTTGAGTATTGCAATACTGTACTGCAACTAAAATATTTATTATTACCTTCGTCAGTTAACTCACCTAATATATTTAACTTTCAAAGATAATCTTTCAAGAATAAAAAAGCATACTCACCGCGAACTTCGTGGCCCCACATTCGGTTCCATATTTGAAACTTTTCAACAATGCTACCATACTCTAGTTATAATATCCTTTGAATTATTACAAGCGTTTTATAAACGTTAATACAGAAATATTGTTCTGCAAACATAAGGATTTAAATACATTTAAGTGATAATAAATGTCCATGACGTCGCTGATGTTAAAGCTTAGCAGTTTTTGTATAATTATTTTTATACGGATGTGTAACAATAATTTATATTGAAACTACCAAGTTATATTGGTTGCAGAGACCATAGACAAGAAGGGTCACCTAAACAAGTGACTATTATGAACTCAAGGGAAACAAGTGTTTTTTTCTCACTTTGAGTGCCCTCCCAAGGTTCAAGAGAAGAGGAGAGGAGGGAGGATGGGGAGGATCAAATACCCCACTCACTTGAAGAAAAACGTCGAAAGACTGTCTGTTTTCGGTAACTATGTATTCATTTATTTATTAACTTTTCCTGTGTCGTGTCTCTCGAAACACTTGACATTGATGGAATCTCTGCGTTGATTCTACACGCGAGATAGAGTCCATAAACAACTAATAATGATAATAACTTTTCGTGCATTACATTTTACATGAGACGGACTATTTCTCAATCCAATCGAGCCCGCATACGATGTTTAAAAAATTAGGTTTCGCAATATTCATATTATACCTTTTTAGGGGAGACGAAGGGCGTGCGTGGGACTCCCAATAAACCTACTAAACCCCGCGGTGGCCTACCCCGGCAGTCGAGAGAATCTCCAGGAATGCAACAGCGGCTTCTGGAGTCCTCTCTGCCTTACCTCATTAATGAGGTACATATCGGGATGACCACCGTCACCCCAGGGTCAGGACACCATCAAACCTCTCACCGTTCTACATAGTAAGAGGCGACATAGCGTCCGGCCCTAGACGTCACTTCACGGGCCGCACCGGGTTGTGTCCCCTGTCTCGGGTCGTTTGCAGCATTATACCTACATAAAGGGACGGTTTGACAAATAGGCGATAGTGTGATATACTATGATGTAGGTACTATTGACAGCATATTAGCTTGTGTTCGCTTAGCGTCGAAGAATATGTTAAGTCTTAGGTACCGGATAGTCGGACTTCTTTCTATAAAACTTCATAATCATCTTATTCTATGATTGCGGAGGTCAAATTTTTCGGACATCTAACTCACAACGCTATCTAGTCCCAAGCTAAGCAGAGCTTGTGTTATGGGTACTATACAACTGATATGAATACATATAAACTTTTTTTTTGTAAATACG
Source organism: Spilarctia lutea (assembly GCA_916048165.1). NCBI lineage: Eukaryota > Metazoa > Arthropoda > Insecta > Lepidoptera > Erebidae > Spilarctia > Spilarctia lutea. The sequence continues at coordinate 18,609,450 of OU696483.1, forward strand.
AGTACATACATATTATACATAGAAAACACCCAGACTCCGTAACAAATATTTGTAGATCACACAAACACTTGGTCCGACTTAGGATTTGAACCCGAGACCTCAAGCACAGCAATTGCATTCACTACCACTACGCCACCGAAGCAGTGAAATGTCAGTCACTAAAGAAAAAAAGTTCAGAAGTTGAATTTAGCTAAATCTTTTTTCATTATTTTGAAAGTGTATTCATCAAGAAGGTTGGAAGCAGTTACTATTTACTCACACTTATAAGTTGAAATATTTTATATACCACGTTATTTATCTTATTTTGTAGTGATTCATTACTTTTACGTGTGAAAATTCAATGTAGCGGATATAAATTTATATAAATGATCCAGAAGCAATACAGCGCTGATTCGAATTAATGATAGCTACGTTGTGAGCTTGTGCGTTTTTCTACTCAAGGAGTCTGCTTCATTCGTTACAATCTCTGATTATGCCTTCTAAAGAATAAATATAAATGCTTGTTTTTGAAGTGAAAACTTCTTTAGCGGCGCTGTGTACTTTTTTGGAATGGGTAAAAATGTATAAACTCGCTACAGGTCACGTGACCATAAACTAGCGTCAGGTCACGTGTCCTGATCGAAAATTCGTAAGGATATTTATTGTTGACAGCGCCATCTACCGATATACTTTGGTAGCATTCGTTTTTCTAGATAGTGGTCCTTTCTCAATATGATTTTATATACTTAAAGTTAATATTTCAGTATCTTAAAGTGATTTACAATAAATTAAAATAACGATTTTCTACTTACACAAAACCTTTTATAAATCAAAAAGATTGTTTACAATTTTTTTTAAAACAGCGACATCTATTGAATTATCAAAGCTTTACTTCCATTTACTACTTACAAACATAATAATTTTTAGTTCTTTTTATTGCACACTATTAAAAAAAGCATAGGTGTTCATTTCAGGTAAGTTAAAACAACCGTTTGTTTATAGTTATGAGTTTTCACTTCTGTCGGCAGTGCTTATGACTGCTTTGTGTTTTTTTTTTTTACTATGTAGGAGGCAAACGAGCAGACGTATTGCCTGATCGTAAGCGATTACCTCCGCCCATGGACACACGCAACACCAGAGGCGTTACAAGTGCGTTGCCGGCCTTTGGGGTATGGGCCTCCGGTATCCTCACTCACTCGGTGAAACACCGGCCGGCCCTTGCATGCCGAAGCGTGGCTCTATCTTATCATTTTTAAAAGATGGTAATTTGACAGTAACTAAATATGATAACATTTCGGAGTTTGAACAAAGAAGAAATATTTTTTTTGCCAATCATAAGTCTCTATTTTTAAATTTGCAGCTTATTTCCCTTTGAATGATATAAACATATAAAAAACTGTTTGTTTTACCCGTAAGATATACATCTCTTTTTGAGGTATATTTTTGCGTTACTAAAAAACCTTTTATAATTTTATTTTCTGACGAAGGGTTTGATGACAAGGTAATGCTCAGTAGCTGTAATTTGAAAAGGACAAACATGTTGTATTTTTTTTTTATTTTACTTCTGGAATTTTTTTTATTTTACCTCTCTCCTTCTAGCTCATATACAGGCTGTTACAAAGAAGTGAATTTACGATTACACAATTTTACGATTCATTTTGACAAAATATAAGTCAAATAAGCATTACTGGAGAACGCCATCCATCCATTCTAGTGTTTCAGTAGAACTGGTCTTCATAAAAACATCATTCATCAAGGCCTATCAGGGTTATTGGAGAATTTGATATACCATGCAAGACTAATGTACCTTTCTAGTAGTACATTTTGACTTACCACCATTTTACCTTACATACTGACTTAGAAATCAGCTGTGTGACTCTTCAGAGTCAATAGGCGGCGGTGGTCATTTACCATTAGTTCGTATGCCCCTTTTCTCAAAACCCGCAATTGAACCGATTTTATTTTTTATTTTTTATTATATAGGGGGCAAACGAGCAGACGTATCGCCTGATGGTAAGCGATTACCGCCACCCATGGACACCCGTAACACCAGAGGCGTCACAAGTGCGTTGCCGGCCTTTTAGGAAGGAGTTCGCTCTTTTCTTGAAGGTTTGAAGGTCGTATTGTCCGGGAACACCGCAGGCGGCAGCTTATTCCACAGTTAAAATATTGCTACACATTTTTGAAACATGCTGTATAGTAACATTTCAGTAAATGAATTAATTAAGTTAACAATAACATCCGAGTCGTTTCTACCCTTTATCATCTCACATCAACAGCGATTATACTTCGTCCCTCAGGTCACAAGTATCTTGACATTTAGAAATAATTAATTATCTCCGATTTTCACGGTTCAAAATCCCTTTTTTATTTGACAAAATAAAATATTTTCGTGGAAATCTTTCGTCATTTAGGAGGAAGGAAGAATTTGTCGGAATCCTACCAGCTGTAAACCACTCCTATCTTCCGATTACTTTTGATCAGAATAGCGAGAATCATCACTAAGCTTTTCTCGGATAACCTTTGAGTTTGAAAATTTAGAACAAATATTGACGAACGAATGAGTAGTAGTTAAGTGAGAGAATTTGGAGCAAATCAAACCCAATCCATTCATAGGTCGCTGAAGTAACTGCTTTTTTTATTATGACATTTAAAAATTTCCAATATGTTATACACAGCTATAACTTAAATAAATATTTCGCAGTAATCTCTTGGTGTACTGCCTGCCCGTATATATATATAGGAGACAAAAGTACGCACGCAAATATTAGTATCAACAATATAAACAATACATTTTAAATACAGAAAGAATATCTATAAATCAAAATTATAAACACAGTTCGACGTAATTTTGGATACCTATTTTCTAATATTATTTATTGCTTTTTTTATCAATATGTAGGGGGCTAACGAGCAGACGTATCGCCTGGTGGTAAGCGATTACCGCCGCCTATGGACACCCGCAACACCGGAGGCCTTACAAGTGCGTTGCCTACCTTTTAGGACGGAGTACGCTCTTTTCTTGAAGGTTTGAAGGTCGTATTGGTCCGGGAACACCGCAGGCAACAGCTTATTCCACAGTTTTGCTGTGCGCGGCAGAAAGTTTCTGGAAAATCGCACAGTTGTGGACTGCCAACCATCTAGAATTCTTGTGAATTATAATAAAAAAAAATTGTTCCTTAATATACGGGATGTAATCGTATAAAAGTAGTTGTCGAATCACAGTGATCTAAACTGTCGTAAGTAGTGCATAAACCTCATTTTCCTCCAAAACGTTCTTGAGTAAGTTGGATTCTCTACGCTCGTATATTACAGGGGAGCTACGATAATCTGCTGAAGCTAACAAAGGCTTACTGATATTGCTTCCTCATTTTAAATTTTTCGTTGTAAATTTTCAGTGAACTTACATGATTCAGTTTACATACAGAGGATTTACTGTAAATCTCTTTTAAACTACATTTTTAGTAAACCTTATTTAGAGACATGAGATTTCTTGTTCTTTTGAAGTTAATGTATCGGTGAATCCGGCCAAGCGCTACGTCAAATATTGTATGCGATAGTTTTGTTTTATAAAAATATTTTTCTTCATCATCATGTCGCACTCCACTGCTAGACATAGGCCTCTCTAAAAGGCATGATGACTAATGTATATAAACTGTTTTATGAAGTTTGGAAGTACTTCCAATTGTCAGAAATAGTTATATTTCTACAAAAAAATAAAGTAGTAGTATAAAAAAATTGCTATATAAATATTAAGCTTAAAATTCATGTCAAAACGCTCGGCGGTGTCATGGCGTCTGTTTGTGACCATATATCAATAAGTGTCAATCATAGTTCTTATAATCAGTAAAGTGATCGTCGTGACGTAACTCGCTCTGATTGTTGTTCAACTTAAGATGGCGAATTGCTATATTTTGTAGTTTTATTTTTGTTAATTAACTATTAATCTCGCTCTAAATATGAAAATAAATACGATTTTTATACTCTTTGAACTCCATTCATCAGACATAAAATACTTAATTTTAGCGGTTCTTGATTACTGTCATCATGTTTATTCCACGCCACTTGGTTCGATCCTCGGATTCTTGCATGCAATGCAAAAGCACTTGTTTTGAATTATAGTGAATTCCAAAGATAATATGATGATTATCACTGTTTTATCTAATAGATTATCTACTGCAGTGTTGTTAAAGGTAAAAATTATATAGATCTCCGATCAGTATTGGCCTAGCTTACTTAATATTGAAAACGTCCTAAGTAAAAATGGTGAGCCACGCTTCGGCATGCGTGGGAGAGCCACGCTTCGGCATGCATGGGCCGGCTCGACCGGAGTGATACCACGGCCTTACAGAAAAACGGGTGTGAAACAGCGCCTGCGTTGTGTCTAACCGAGTGAGTGAGGATACAGGAGGCCCTTTTTTTTTTTTTTTTTTTTTTTACGTGTGGAAACCCCCTCGGGCCGTCACCCCGCCGGGGTTTGCGGCGGGGCGGTGTGTCGGAATCGAACCGACTAAAACCACACGGTGTGCCAACTCTGCGCCTGAGAAGGGAGGGGTCCGGGATCGCTGTTATTAACGCAAACCGGACCCCTCCCAGCGCCTGCCCGCACGGAAGCGGGCACCCTCAGCTGTTAGACTCTCAAAATAGGCGACGCACGGCACACGCGTACGTCGCCCCTTCGCGGCTGGCCACTAAAGCGGATGGACGGGAAAACCCATCCCGTCCATCCGCGGCCACACTCAGGGCGGCATGAGGCGCAGATGGGCGCGCCTCCGCCGCCCGGTTCGCCGGCGGCGGATCGGGTCCGAGTGGAGATCATCCTCCCGGGCCTTCTCCGCCGCCTCCTTCTGCGAAATTACGTCTTCGCAGAAGGATGCGACCGCGGTAAAACTGCTGTCGCTACCGGCCATGGAGCGTATGATGGCCGGTAGCGACAGATCTCCTCCGATGACTGCAGTGAGGGCCCGGCGCTGCTCCGCCCAAGCGGGGCAGAACTCCAGCGTATGCTGGGCCGAGTCCTCACTGCAGTCGCAGTGGTGGCAGGCGGGACTCAGTTCCCTCCTAGCGACCGAGTGCAGGTACTTCCCGAAGCAACCGTGCCCGGAAAGCACCTGCGTCAGTCGGAAGGAAAGAGTCCCGTGCTGCCGCCCTGCCCACTCGAGGATGACCGGCTGGAGCGCCTCCACGGTGGCAAAGCCAGCGCGTGGAGCCTCCAGCCGGGACGACCAACGAGCCATCGTGGCTCGGCGAGCGGCTTCACGCCATTCGCGTACCTCTTCGGGCGGAGCACGATACCCGTACTCCGCCCGATATTCAGCCGCTCGCCGATAAACTTCGGCGAGCACTTCCGCCTCCAAATCCCACGGGGGTGTTCCGGCCAATGCACATGCCGCCTCGGTGGACACCGTGCGGTATCCGCGTATGGCTCTGACCGCCAATACCCTCTGAGGCCGCCAAAGGCGTGCCTTATTCTGGGCGGTCAGAGCCTCCACCCACACCGGTGCACCATATAGTGCCATCGACCGGACCACCCCCGTGAAGAGGTTCCTTGTAGCGACGCTGGCTCCACCCAAGTTGGGCAAAAGACGCCCAAGGGCGGAGGCAGCGTCGACCAGCTTTGGACAAAGCTGTCGGAAGTGCTCGTCGAAGAGCCACCTACCGTCGAGGATCAGGCCCAGATACCTCATCTGGGCCCGAACCGGTACGAGGACCGAGTTGACTTCGATGGAGGCGCCGGGGGGTGGACCACGACGGGGCCCATGAAATAACAGGGCCTCCGTCTTATCCAGGGCCACCCGCAAGCCCAGCGCCTCGATGCGCCTAACCACCAGAGAGACACCCCTGGTGGCCAGGCGCGCCGCCTCTTGGAAATTGGCCCCCCGAGCTGTGACCAATGTGTCATCGGCGTAACAAATTACGCCCAGCCCGGGGGGCAGACGACTTCGAAGGACCCAGTCGTACCCCACGTTCCACAGGAGTGGTCCAAGGACAGACCCCTGTGGAACGCCGCACGACATGGGTCGCCGTCTCAAGACGCCATCTCGATCCTCGTACACGACGGTACGCTCCTCCAAATAGTCTGCCACCAGCCGCCTCAGGTACTCTGGCACCCCATGATACAGGAGTGCTTCCCTGATGCAGCTGAATGGCAGACTATTAAAGGCGTTGGCGATGTCCAAGGACACCGCCAACACCACGCCGCCACAGCCAACCGCCTCTTCGGTCACGGCCCTAAGGCGCATCACGGCATCGACCGTCGAACGCCCCTCTCGGAACCCGAATTGGGCGTCCGACAGGTCGGGCCCCACCTCGCTGAGATGCCGGACGATGCGGGCAGAGAGAATCCTCTCGAACAATTTGCCCGCCTCGTCCAGCAACACGATGGGCCTATAGGCCGCGACCGAATCGGCTGGCCGTCCCGGCTTCTGCAGTAGGACCAGCTTCCCGCATTTCCAGCACTCAGGGAAGCGTCCGGACGCCAGGCTGGCGTCCAAAACCTCCCTGAGGCGGTCCGACATATGGTCGAGGGCTCGGGCCATCACTCGGGGTGGTACCCCGTCCGGCCCGGGGGCGGTGTTCTTGGAACGGATCCGAAGAACAGCCGCCCCAACCTCCGATTCCCTAACGGGCGGCACCTCACTCCCTCCGTCCCCGTCGTCACTGGCCGGAACGGCCATCGACGGGGGCGTGTGCTCCGCCCGCTGCGGGAAAAGGCCCTCGACCACCTGCTGCAGGAAGCTGGGCTGGAGAGTCTCGGTAAGGGGGGGGCCCGCCGTGCGGAGCTTTTGTCGCACCGCACGATATGGGCGACCCCAGGGGTCACGATCGAGACTCTCCAGCATCTCCTTTCTTTTTGCCTCTTTGGCGCGGCAAATGGCCAGCTTCAGAGTTTTCCGCGCTTCGCGGTACTCCTCATGAAGCCGGCCCTCCTCCCCGTCTACGCGGTGGCGTCGCCGCCGGCATCGGGTGTAGGACCTCCGGGCACGAGTGCAGGCCGCACGGAGGTCCGCCAACTCCTGGGACCACCAGTAGACCCCGTTCCGTGGAGGTCGACAACCCCGAACGCGGGGCATGGCCGCATCGCAGATCTGCGTAATCGCAGTGCGAAAGCGGCCAGCCCCCATGTCGACCTCCTCGGCCGGGGCCCGCGGAGACAGCCAAGACTGAACAATGGCCGCCTCCTCTAGCAGGTCCCTATCGAGTTTGGCAACTGCCCACCGCGGAAAGCGGGAGGTATGCCGCGCCACGTGACCCCTACTGGGGCCCTGGGACCGGGAGAGCTCGAATCGGATATAAAGATGATCCGAGAGCGTCTCAACCTCATCCAGGACACACCAGTTCCTTACTCGTGCGGCAACAGCAGGGGTAGCGAACGAAAGGTCCACTATCGACCCCCCCTGCTGTCGCACGCACGTGTTGGTGGCGCCTCTGTTCAGCAAACAGAGGCCCACCGAAGCCGCCCACTCCACAACGGCATCGCCCCTGGCGTCCGTCGCCGGGGAACCCCACGCAATGGACTTTGCGTTGAAGTCCCCCAGCACGAGGACGTGCCCAGACGCTAGTCGCCGCATCGAGGTCTCCAAGTTGTTAAGGAAGACCTCGAAGTCGCTCAAACTCCGGTTGGGGGAGAAGTACACACCGTAAACGGTGATTCCCCCCCACTCGGCGGCCACATATCCAGAGCCCTTGTCTCTTAGCGACAAGGGCGGGGAACGGGCCGCCGAGGAGCCGACGACTGCCACGGAGCCGTCCCGGTCCCCCATCCAGTTTGGACGGGGAGGGACGTAGTAGGGCTCCGCGACTACGGCAACACCTATCGACCACTGCGCCATGGTTTGCAGGAAGAGATCCTGCGCCGCGGCGCAGTGGTTCAGGTTCGTCTGGACCAGGAGGTTGGAGACTTGATCCATTACTGGATCGTTTCTCCAACCCCCTCCATGGGCGACGACGTTGTCGCACGATCAACGTCGGAGGCAGCCAGGGTCGTCTGGCTAGCCTCCGACGCTTGCTGAGAAGCACGGGGAGGCTTGCAGCCCCCCTGCCCCATCTGGTGATTGGCGGGCTTCTTGCCCGCCGCACACACGGGGCAGTGAGGGGCCGCAGAGCATTCTGCCGCCTTGTGCCCCGGTTGACCGCAGCGGAAACAAAGTCCGCTGCAGTCGAAGCAGCTGGCGCACTTCGAGCGTGTGTGTCCCGCTGCCAGGCATTTAAAACACCTCATCGGCCTCGGGGCCAGGACTGTGATCCTGGCACTCACGAAGCCGACGAGGAGCCTGCCGGCATCGGCCAAAATTTTGGCCGACGCTACGGGACAGCTCACCCACACGGCGCCAAGCCCTCCTGGACCGGGGCGGATGGTGCCGACCCTGACGTTGTCCGCGCTACAGCTCGTCTTCATCTGTATTGCAGCGCGGACATCATCGACCGTCACGGAATCGTCCAGGCCCGAAATGCGCAGTTCCGCGCACTTTGTGGGCCTGGCGATCCTGACACCATCCATGGTGGCAAATACTTCCCGTAACCTCTCAGCAGCGGTGTCCGCCGTCTTTGCGCCATCAGCCCCAGGGAACTCGAGAATTCGAGCTCCCGTTTGGGCGCGGCGCAGACGGACACCGGCCGTTCCAAATTCACCGGCGAGGCTGTCCCGGGCCTTCTTAAATACGGCCGCATAGGACAGCCCGCCGGTTGTCGCCTCCGGTGTCAAGGTGACCACTACAGCCGCGGTCTTTGGCGGCTGCAGTTTCCGCGGCTTTTTCGCAGTGGCCCTTGCCACCGGCGGCGACTGCGGGCCAGAGGCCGCCTTGCGGGCAGCCTTTCTGGCCCGCTTTCGGGACTTCTTGGACCCTCCAGCTACCTGCCAACCCTCATTGGAGGGGGCAGGTACAGAGGGTCCAGGCTGAGGCACAGGCGTTGGAGTGGGGAGCGGAGTAGTCTCCGCTCCAGCCCTTGCCGCCGCTTTCGGCACCGGCCTCGGCGCAGCCATCTTGGCCGGAGCCTTGGCCGGAGCGTTTGCCGGGGCCTTGGCCGGAGCCTTGGCCGGAGTCTTGGCCACCGGCCGTACCCCCTGGGCAGCCGCAGGAGCCGGCCTAACGGCCGGTGACACCGCCGCCGAGTACGTCACGCGACCCCCCACCACGGGAAGAGGGGTCTGTGCCGATGCGACCCTCGGCTTCGGTGCCGCAAGCGGCGGCCGAACGGATGGGGCCGGAGGCAGCCTCGACAGCAGCCCCGCCAGCCGACCGTCGATCAAGTGCCCCACCGCCACGAGAATTTGTCCCAGATACGCGTCTGGGACCTCGGGCTCGGTAGGGGCACGACGCGATGACGAGGAAGACGGGGCTGGGGCCTCTCGCTCCGGGCGCTCCGCCCGAAATTGGGCGAATTGCGCGCTCAGCTCGGCCACCTGCCCCGTCAGACGGTCGTTGGCCGACTGCAGGCGGGCCACGTCTCCAGCCAGGGTCTCCACGACCCCCGCAATGGCGGAGGAGGAGTCCTTCAGGGCTCTCACAAAGGAGCCCTTCAGGTTAACGGACTTGGTGGCCACCTTGTGGATGATGGCCACCGCCGCCTGCGCCCTCTCCTGGAGAGAGGCCGGCGATTGGGACTCTAAAACCCCATCCGCCGGCCCCCTGATGATATGCAGGAGACCCGCCATATCCTCCTCCGCCTGCAGCTCGCCATCAGTCCTCGCCCTCTTGTAGGATTCCGCCTTGCTAAAGGCGGAACCTGACGAGGCCGAGGCTGGGGTGCGAGACCGTCCTCTTTGGCCGCTCCCAATTTTAGGTGGCAGCATCTCCTGGGACGTGTCGCTGTCGCCGCCAATGTCCCCGGAGATTGCGCGTTTGCGGGTGTCCGATGCCTCCGCCTCCATCGGCTCCAGTGCGTCCACGGTCGCACTGGAGCTGGCAACCGCGCCGTCCGTAGCGGACTTGGAGCGTACGCGCTCCGATCTTCGGCTCCCAGAAGTCGATCCGACTGCTGGGAGCCCCACCGAGATGGGCGCCACAGACGCAGTGTCCTCATCGGCAGACGATCGCTCGTCCGCCTTTCGGAACTGCCCCTTGGCGTTCCTCCTCTCCTTACTTCCTTCCTTCTTCACACTCTTCTTTTCTGTTCCGGTATTCTTGCCATAAGTCGTTGTGTTAAGATCAGTCCTTGTACTTTTTATATTATTTATTGTATCCATAGTTAAACCCACGATTAGGGGAGAAATAAGAGTCCACCCGGGCAGAGATCCCCAATACCCGGGCAAGCCTATGTACTGTGGAGGTCGGCCGGTATCCACAGGTTTTTTACGACTTTGCTGTCGGGTGTTATAGACTATCCTTGTCGTGGGCCGGCCAATCAAGGCAAGCCCTCCGGCCATCAGGTTCTCAGCGTACCCTCCTGGAGCCACCAGTCAGGTCGTTGTTGAGCCCCTAATGGTTACGGAACGCGAGAGGGTGGCTAGCCCTCTCTCACAGATGGGACTAACACTCACGTGCCAGCCCCACTGATCTACTCGCACTCCAACACGCCTTCTGCTAAAGCAGAGGGACGCTTGGAGTGCCGCGGCAGTCTGCAGCCAGACTCCGTCTGGTATCCCATTTGGTCTGGAGTCTCACCCTGGGCCAATCCGGCATGAGTAGCTCTACCCGGCACAGCCCCAGAGATCATTGACCCACGCAAGCCCCACCACGACGACAACGTAGGGATACATTGGGGGGAGGATACAGGAGGCCCTACCCTAACCCCTTCCCCCAACCCTTTCCTCATCCCCCAAAGGCCGGCAACGCACTTGTATCGATTTTGGTGTTGCAGGTGTCCATGGGCGGTGGTAATCACTTACCATCAGGCGATACGTCTGCTCGTATTCCTTAAAAAAATTAAAACACTAATAACTCTGTTGAATGAACGATATATTATTGTTAATAGAGTAAATTTTAAGTAGATGTTATGAACGGGATCACATCTTCTGAAGTAACAGCGTTAACCTAAGCCTCCCACAATGTGATGATGTACATTATATCAAGGGCGGATTCCGTCTAGTCTGCTAAATTAGTATATGATGGCACGCTCAGTACTTGTTTATTGTATATGAACTTAAACACGTAATGTTCTCTATTACGTTAATGCGAGTCTTACAAGAACTGAATTGCTTTGTCGAGATTACAAGTAGGTACTTGAGTCTAGCGGAGATTGTGGTTTTTCCACGTAATGTGTCAATATTTTTTCGTTTTAAGGGAAGATTTTTCTCTTCATTACTTTTTAGTATCTATGTGGTGTGCTGTAGTTCTAAATTAATTCTGTTGCCTTCCAATTTATTTCTATTGTGACCTCTATTAACTTTATTCAAAATTTATTTACATTTTTAAAGCAGTCCTTATTCAATCGATTGTGATAACCAAAATTATTGGCGCAGAGGATAATGAAACACGCCTTTGCTTGTGCTGTTCATCAGTTTAATTTATTGTAAGCACGATTAATTGAAGTATATTAAAAATAATTCTTTATCAGTTTATTTTCACTCAACACAGCGGTCGAGTGTATACTGTTTAGTTACTCATGGAGCATAATATTACATTTTGCTTTAGTGAAATAAATTTTTGAAGTGTAAACTTCTTTAGCGGTGCTGTGTACTTTTTTGGAATGGGTAAAAATGTATAAACTCGCGTCAGGTCACGTGACCTGATCGAAAATTCGTAAGACGGATGGAGAGAGGACGTATAAACTCGCGTCAGGTCACGTGACCATTCGTTTCTTACTTCAGCTATCATAAACCTATCGTATCAGTTTTAGAGATTAGCGATGATGGTTCTGGTAATGATGATGATGAAAAAGTCGTTGAAATTATGGATGGAAGTTGATTTTCCTAAGAGATAAACTTTTTAATGTAAAATAATTGTAATAGTTCTGAAGTGTTAAATTTTTAATGAAACATAAATTGTCATGTTTGTGTACGATAGCGCAATAAATGAATATTGTATTTCACCACATAAATAATAGTACTTTTATACTGATAATGAAAGCAATTCGTACAAAATTATTCTCTAACCATTCCAAAATATCAAAAATGCACAACGTTAATATTCAAGTTTTCACTTCTGCCGGCACTCTCGGAGTGCAACCCGTCGTTTTTTTATATATTTTTTACATAACATATTTTCTGTTAGTTTACCCAAGATACGAAAATACATACCTCAGAAGTCTCTCGATATAAAATCGTGGCGAATTCTTTTTATACCTCTTCGTGTACCCACTCTCATAGAGGTCTGTAAAAACTCTGAGTACCGGTGATAATGTTTTATATATATACGATAATGTTATGTTATAAATGTTGTCTCATATAAATCTCTTGCCAGGCTAGAATACATTTTTCCTTTATTTCTTCTTCTTTATTTTGATAGCAGATTGATGTCATATAGCTCATAGATTTCCTTCATAAAAAGCTATCCAATATCTTTATTGACTGCCTCGGTGGCGCAGTGGTAGTGAAATCGACTGCTGTGCTTGAGGTCTCGGGTTCAAATCCTGGGTCGGACCAAATATTTGTTTCGGAGTTTGGGTGTTTTCTATGTATAATATGTATGTATTTCCAAAAAAAAAGTATTTATGTATTCATATCAGTTGTCTAGTACCCATAACACAAGCCCTGCTTAGCATGGGACTAGATGGAGTTGTGTGTAAAAAAAAAATTCTAATAATTTTCTAATATAAACTAGTTTCTTATATTAGCACACTCACCCGATTAAAGTATTCACGTTTATGAGTATAGAAGAATAGATTTATAATTACAGGTGTATATGACACAATAAAACATCTCAAAACATATTAATTTAATAAATTTAATTGTTGAGGTAGGTTGTGATTTATAAAGAAAATTCAATTAATTTAGTAAACTATTTAATATAAATATTTAAGAAACTATAACCAGACTACTGAACACTTTTGAATAAAATGATGTAGCCTATATTACTCGGGCGGTTACGTATCTATTGATACCTCATTTATTAAAATCGGTGCAGTAGTTTAGTGGAGATGATGGAATATACAAACATTTATAGACAGCCAAAATATATTTAATAATAATAATCACTTTATTGTACACCAGATTACTTACAAAGGTAACACAAAAGTAAGAGGTACAATTGACGGCCTTATCACCCAAAGGCTGTGCCGTTTCTTCCGGGCAACCATGTATTACCTTTTTTTTATGGAATAGGCAGCAAAGGAGCTGGTGTATCGCAACACCAGAGGCGTCACAAGTGCGTTGCCGGCCTTTGGGGAAGGGGAGGGGGATGACGGGACAGGTTGAGGTATGGGCCTCCGGTATCCTCACTCACTCGGTGAAATACAGCGCATGCGCTTTATCACACCGGTTTTCTCTGAGGCCGTGGTATTTATTACTCCGGTCGTGCCGGCCCATTCAAGCCGAAGCGTGGCTTTCCCACGATGATGATGCTCCTCCTTTTAGTTTCGCCGTAGTGGGGTAAAAATCAAATGAACTAAGTATATCAGTGACATATATATGTAGGTATATAAAAAACTTACGCTGCTAGACACAGGTTAATTTTATCACAATTTTGACCAATAAGATATGCCAGATGGCTAATGTGTAACAAGCCCTTAGCCCAATCGAGCTTAAAACCCAATCGAAATCGGTACCTATTTCATATCCTACTCCAAAGTTTTGGAAACTATTCAAGAGCTCGATGGCAAACTTATTTGAACAGAATTGTTGATAAATCGCAATTCCATCCGATTGGAAATAATAACTTTATTGGCGATATCGAACATTAAGAAAGTTTTCTGTGTTAATTTTCAGAAAGAGAATGCAATATTAATTTAACAATCCATGATTGCGAAAACCTTCGGATAAAAGAATAATTTTATTTCACATTATCTTTAAATTGAAGCTGCAAAAACTTATCTAAGTTTATTTGTTAAATTGTGACTAAAATAACATAATGTGACCTCTATAAACCTTCCTTACAAGATGTCTTTATCCAGCCACCACTGAAATCCACCGATAAATAAACCTGGCGAACTTTGTATCATTATATTTTAAATATTTTCTAAATTTCTGAAAAATTGTTTTAGTAATTAAGCCCGTCTCAGCTTTCCATAGGTAGTGAACAGCCGCGTACAAAAAATAATATGTTATGTTTTAATTTACTTCTACATAAACCTTGCACTTACAATAACGAACGAATAAAAAATAATAATTCAATTTCAAGCAGCCGATCCAAAAATACAATACAAACAGATACAATTCGGCGATTCATTTTTATTTATATAGAGGTTATAATTTCTCTTTTTTTTTCATTTCTTCTAATAAAATCCAATACAAACAAGTAAGAATATGTAATATAAACATTATTTTCAATATTTCATTAGCAGCATTTATATAACGTCTTGCGACAAAGCCTTATCCCAAGATTATTTGGGGTCGGCTAGAACTAGTAAGTTCCACCCGGTTTTACCTGAATATCAGTTTTTTTCACGAAGTGACCGACATCGGACCTCCATAACCCTAAGGGGGAACTGGATTCGAAGATTGAAACTAGTGTCAGTATATTTGAGGGCTGACTTCTCAGTAACGATTACGGTAGATGTTCATGGCAACCGGGACCGATGACTTAAAGTGCTCTCCGAGGCACGGGAAGGTAACTTCGCTATCTTCCATACTCCAGGCCGGTTACAAATAATTTCGTGTAAGAAAAATACGATACATAACTCTGGCCTGACTCGGGATTCAAACCCGAGACTTGTTGGTTGGTAGTTGCATACGTAGCCGCCAGACCAACGAAGCAGTCACATTTATATAATCTAATAAATATAAATTAACATTATTATACTAATATAAATGTATTAACCTAATACATAATTATCGGATCATCCATCGCCATGTACATCTGCCCCTTCGGCATTTATTTTCGGTATTTTATCCATTTTTGGGGAAACCAATAAATCCCTCTTTTGTTATTCTTTTTGCGTCGGTAATTAAATGATTAAGTTTACTACAAAATGGGTTCACTTTTCGATTATTTGCAAGTGGATATAATAAAATTGTGGTTTTGTAAGATTAAAAACCTAACCAACTACTTCGTTTTCGTAACGAAATGTTTGTGGATAAAAGTTATAATAAGGTACAGGCTCTAAATATTTAGGTATCAGACGTGATGTGTGTATTGTGTTACGTAATAATTTTTATTTTCAATACGTTAAAAGCTGTAGGAACGTACAACTAATTAATCAATCCTTAGTCTGTAATATATATATATGTGTATTATAAGTTAGATCTATTATACATTTTATAATACCCGTACAAAGGTTGTCTGTAAGAGATCGCCGTGGCCGATAAGACCGCCTATTGTAATATCTGATGTTGATGTCCGTATATGTATCTCTGTACCAATGTTTACTGTAATGGTGTGCAATAAAGTTTATAAATAAATAAAATCTACTTTAAATACGTCTTCTAAGAATTCACTGATGACAAAATCCTGTCTTGGGCTAAAATGCTCGATGTTCTTACGAAATAAAAGTTTACTCTTCAGTATACATTTGCAAATGTCGTTAATATTTTGTGCGTTTTCCCGCTTCGGGTAGGCTCGGCGTGACAGAGCCGTGAATAATACATGTACGCCCCGTTGAATATTGCATATGCCACCTCGCACAAATGTTACGCTTTGCTTCAAAATTTGTAATGTTTGTTACGGAGTACCTTTTATGTCTTATTTCTTCATTTGAATATTCAGATGCTATTCTGTCATTTTTAATGTTTTCCAGTTGAAAAATATTGGATGGTTTTACTCTTATACGTAGGCAATAACCCATCGTCCTCAAACTCTGCTACTTTTTTTTCAAATCGCTGCATCACGACTAAGCTCTGTTTTTTTACGTGGAGTTCTGTAGTGAATTTCCAGAACTTAAGTTAGACTATTACCACACTTTTTTATAATTCTAACTACCCATATTATTATTGGGTGAATATCCTTTGAAAAAATTAATCTCTGAGATGTTGAAACTAGTCAATAAGTATAAAAACAGTAGCTATATAGCATATTTACATATATACACCCCGGAACTACTAACAGTAACTTTCCAAGCTACCTGTAGTTGCAGGTGGCTTGGAAAATTACTTCAACAGGCCGTAAGCCTGGAAAAGTCATCCCGAGACCCTACGAGGTCTACGAGAAGAACTACGACTCACAGTAGCTACATTTTAAATAAACATCAATTTCATAAACTTACGTTTTGAATTTTAACATTTTAGTGGGGGTACAGAAAAGGATATTAAACACCATTTTATCCAAAAGAAAGTAGGTATCACAGTATTTTTTTATAAAAAAAGCGATTTCAAAACTGAACCATATTGAAATAGGACCACACGGAAAGCACCAGCTTTCAAATAAAAAAGAATCATCAAAAAAATACAGTTCAATTGAGACTTCCTTCTTTTTTTAAGTCGGTTAAAAGGTACTACTATCGGATATCACCGATATAGTACTGCCGTAGGTCGTATGTTCTCGTTTTGAAGACAATTCCCTATCTGCTATATTGGAATACTTGTTGTCGACATATCGAGCGAAGTGTTTTATTGTATAGGGGGTAAACGAGCAGACGTATCGCCTGATAGTAAGCGATTACCGCCGCCCATTGACACCCGCAACACCAGAGGCGTTACAAGTGCGTTGTCGGCCGTTTAAGAAGAAGTACGCTCTTTTCTTGAAGGTTTGAAGGTCGTATTTGTCCGGGAACACCGAAGACGACAGCATTGACTTGACATCATTAATTGACGTTACCGGTCATGATTGTACTTAATTCAAATAGTACAATAAGAATAAGTGAGTTTAATTCTAGAATGTAGATATCTTCTTATACGGACAATGATTTGTAAAATTTCAGAATAAGACTGCATTTCTCAATGTTCAGTTAAATAATGTGGTTTGAACGGCAGCAGTAGTAACAACATTACATTTAACTCGACTAACTGACGAGCGTCTCTAGAGACATGTCTGAGCCAAACTAATTTCAAGGAGATTTCTACTTTTATTACATTTCTTATATTCCTGAACAGTGGGAATTATATGAAATTCGTCTTGTAAAACAAAATTTGTGAAATTTGTGGTAGAAATTCATACATTAAATCATGCTTTTTTATAAATAACTAGCTGTTGCCCGGGTTCCGCCCGCGTTTATGTCGGTTTTTAAACGGTTTTATTTAGCTCACCCCGTTTGTTTTATTTATTCTTGGGTCAAATTTAGTAATTCAAATTTCACCCTCTTCCTGTCAACCGATTAATCTGAAATTTTGTATACACTTTGGATTTTGGTGACAATACAATTATGTTTATTCATTATCATTATAAATTCAAGATGACCGCCGCTACAAAATGGCGGATAATTTATGTTTTATTAATCCCATCAATATGGGTATCAAATGAAAGGGCTCAACAAGCAGAATACAATATACTATAAAAAATTTAAATATTTTAGTCTAGTCTATGCATATGTTTATAATTCCCACGACTGTATCTATTTTATTATTTTTTTGGTTTTTAGTACATTTATTTTAAACATTGCAATGTATGTTTTTTTTAACATAAAACCGTTTAACTTAAAAAGTTTTTTTACCTATTTTTCGTGTTTTTTCGCGGACTCGGATATGTGACTGATGCAAAAATTTGATAAAAACAATCATCAATCAAATCATCAATTAAATTTCAGCTCGATCGGTGCAGAACTTTTTGAGTTTTTGAAGCGTACACAAACCAACATAACATTTTTATATATGTAGATAATAATGTAAATGAAAATAAAAAAATTGTTGCTAAGTGTATAATCTTTTAATATAGTGGTTTTTTTAGGCATTGCAATTTGAGAAAATATATTAAATCCTATTAACATTATAAATGCGAAAGTTTGTTAGTATGTGATATGTGATTATGTAATTTTTTTTTGAAGTGAAAACTTCCTTAGCGGCGCTGTGTACTTTTTTGGAATGGGTAAAAATGTATAAACTCGCGTCAGGTCACGTGACCTGATCGAAAATTCGTAAGACGGATGGAGAGAGGACGTATAAACTCGCGTCAGGTCACGTGACAGGACAGGCGGCGCAGGGCGCTTGCGCGAATGTTCGTGTGTGTATGTAATATAAATTGTAATATTTGTGTACGATAGCGCAATAAATGAATATTGTATTCCAGCACATAAATAATAGTACTTTAATACTGATAATGAAAGCAATTCGTACAAAATTATTCTCTAACCATTCCAAAATATAAAAAATGCACAACGTTAATATTCAAGTTTTCACTTCTGCCGGTACTCCCGGAGTGCAACCCGTCGATTTTTTGACGTGACAACGTCTTATAAATTGGTTTGCCGGGTGACATTTCAAGAAACTGCGTTACGCTCCGCTCACGTTATGCGCTCACAATGAGAGCGAGTGAGAGGCACGCGTCCCTTCCACTCGGGCATGGTTAGCCCGCCTAAGAGCGAGAGAGACAGACATAAAAAGTGAAAGGCACGCGTCGAATTATATTTAAAACGTTAAAATTAATGTTTTAAATATAATTCTTTGTATAAATAAATGTTTTAAATTGTTACTATTATTTCATCCTTCTTCCTACTATACGAATGAATATTCACATTAAAATTATTTTACCACTCAAAGTCGTTGTCACGTAAAACTTTCGCCCGTATACCGACTTTACAGGCAACCAATTTTTTTTTTATTGAATAGTGGGTTAACGATCAGACGTTCACCTGACGGTAAGCGATTACCGCCGCCCATGAACACCCGCAACACCAAAGGCGTCACAAGTGCGTTGCCGACCTTTGAGGGATGGGAAGGGGGATGGAGGGAGGGGTTGGGTTATGGGCCTCCGGTATCCTCACTCACTCGGTGAAACACAGCGCAAGCGCTATTTCACATCGGTTTTCTGTGAGGCCGTGGTATCACTCCGGTCGAGCCGGCCCATTCATGCCGAAGCGTGGCTCTCCCACGAACGTAATAAACTAGCTGAACCCTGCGGTACGAAAATAACCGCGGGGAGCGCCGCGAGGCGAAGCTAGTATATTTATAAATTTTACAGAAGTTAACAGTTAAGTTTTAACAGAAAGTTCTTTGTTATTATTTAGTAAGCGTGGTCACCGAAGGCTGAATCCATTCATATTCTGAAGTGCTGGCATGTATGGAAGTCAGTAGTCACTTTTTATTTTTACTGATCTAAAAAGCTAATACAACCATAATGACAAATTTTAACAACAAAAAAAAACGATTTCAAGAACTGGACCAAATTGAAATGGGACCACATGGGAAGCACCAGCTTTCAAATAAAAAAGAATCATCAAAATCGGTTCACCCAATTGAACTTTATGAGGTAACAAACTTAAAAAAAAAACAGTTGAATTGAGAACCTCCTCCTTTTTTGAAATTGGTCAATAATTAAAACTCTTCGAAACGTAGCAACTCCAAGCAAGTAAATAACGATACTAGATTAAAATTGAAATATTTAAATAGAGGCGCAATTCACGCGTAACAGTGGAACTCAAAGATTCATCAGGCGTAAACTAAGGAATCTGTGCGTATCGCATACCGGCTCTACCGCGAAATCTTGATAACCAAAATTTAACGAAGTTGAGAACATACACATTCAAGCCTATTTTACCTTTATATGCTTTATGAACCTTAACGTCAAAGGGATAAGATGAAAAATTAAGAAATCAAATATTAAACAGACATTACTGTTTACTTGTCTTGTGATCCACCTGACTTCTTGACAAACATGAATCTAGGTCAATGGAATAGCAAATTTTTGAAGTTCTTTTCGTTTAATATTGGTTTTTTCACGTAGATACTAGATTCCTTACAGAGTCTAGTGAACGCAGAAATACTACAGCAATTGGGTAGTGGTATAAGCGGTTACCTGGTCTTCTTACTGCGTTGAATATTTTAGGTGTGGTCTCCACATAGTCCACATGCGACAACACTCTCTGTAATACACTGTCGTTCTGAATTTGGGTGTCACGGTATCCATTTCAGGTGATATTCATATCACACAAGAATTAATCCCAGTTCGGGCGGTATCTTTAAAAATATATATTTAATGATAGTTGAGAAATAGTATCGTCATAGACAGACGTTAGTCCTGAAAAAAAAAGTTTCATGTAGGTATTCATTACGTTGCCGACTGCCTCGTTGGTCTAGTGGTTAGCGTAAGCGACTGCAGATCAAGAGGTCTCGGGTTCAATTCCCGGGTCGGACTGCTGTTGGGTTTTTCCTACAAGAAATTCTTAATAGCAGCCCGGAGTATGGAAGATGGCGGTGTTTCCCGCCCGTGCTTCGGAGGGCACGTTAAGCCGTCGGTCCCGGTTGTCATGAACAGCTATGGCAACCGTTATTGGGAAGTCAGTGCCCTCAAATATACTGACAACTAGTTCAACTTTCGAATTCAGTTCGCCCTCAGGGTTGCGGAGGTCAGATGCCAGTCGCTCTGTGTAAAAACTGATATTCAGGTAAAATCGGTTGAACTGGTAGCCGACCCCAAATATTGGGAATAATAAAGGCTAGGAAGAAGAATTCATTACATACATAAGCTTCATTTCCAAGTGTAAAATTTTATTTTGTCTTCACGTTCAAGATCACATTACTTTTATCAAAAATGTCTACATTGCACAATGTCGATAAAAGAGCCAAGCTAGGAAAAATAGGACGGAAATGACATTAATCCATTTTTAGCCTAATGAGTTCGCATATCTCTTTCTTGGTATGATCTGTGGTCGGATGGAATCCAATAAGATTAGGTTACTAGTAACCTAAAATAGCACCCGAAGGCTGGCAATGGAGTTATATTTCGAAGATGATGATTTTGATATTATTTCGCTTATTATAAGCATATGGTCACCCAGTATGGCCAAGTGTAGCATTGTATTTATTGTTTATGAACATAAACTATTTGTGATTCAAAGTGTAGCACAGCACAGGACAAAACGTCTACAATAGTCCATTAGGACAAGATTGTTTTAAATTATTCCAAAACAGACGTCATTATGTATCCAACTTCAGTGAGCTAGTGTGGCCATTAAAACCGTTGTGTAACATATTTTCTGCATGTATAGTCGTTCCAATACTTTATTTAACTTTTGACAGATCACGCACATAAAGTTTTGTAATAATTTTTGATACAATGTACTACAGATAATACTGTACTTTATGGGCGGGCTCCGCCTACTTAGGGATGTGTCATTCGTAATTAATGACCACAGACTATAAAAACGGTTTTGAAATAAATCGATTATCGATTATATTAATAAAACATACAATAAAATTATTGTGATTATATTTTATATCAAATCACGTAAAAAGCTTTATTATTTTGCATTAAAATGCCCTAAATGTCTCTGTTTCAATGCATAAATAATTTGCGTAATGAAAACAGTTCCATCGTACTCGTACCTAGTAATGGGATCGAATGTATTCGCCGCAAATTAATGAATCTAAAATAATTGTTTAGACTTACTATAGTTGGTTCAAATAAAAACTACCTGCGGTACCTACTTGTAATGAACAGGTACAAAATGTTGAAATTCGTAGTAATTTACGGATTAAAAATAAAACAACCAAAAGAGGTACTGTAATACTAATTTTAATTATAAAGAATCGTCTTCTTCGTATGACCAGGAATCATCATCACTTGACAGTTGTTTGTCCTTTGAGTACTTTCTTTTTTGGCATTTTGACAGTAACGAAGGCAGGAACGATACGCTCAACTCAACCAAACGTGAGAATTCACAAATAAATCAATACGGAGGAATATAAATACTCAACTATATTGAAGGTTACTCATTGAAATACTGTAGATTATTTTAAAATAGACATAGAGAGATTTAATAAAGATCATCAATAGTTTAACAAATACAATATTAACCACTGAATTACAACACAATACAATAATACATTTTGAAATTCAGTTCCTTTTATTATATATTTTTTCATGACATAGAACCGTCATATTTGAACAACATTCTTTTAATCCATTTCTTCTTTATTTTGACAAAGGAGGTCGCACATTGAAACACATAGAAATATGAAGTACGAAATTATCTATAAAATAATGAGTTTGTTAAATCGATTAAAACTTCTTAATGCATAAAATCGATCGATGAAAGAAATCGAATAGGTAACGGGTCAGGGTATCACTATTTGATTAAGTATTAGAGCTGTCAAAAGTTAAATAAACTATTGGAACGACTATAGTTGATTTTATTATATTCATTTTAGACTTTGTATTTGTATCAGATATCTAGTACCTATAGTATAAGCTCTGCTTAGTTTTTGACAAGGTTGCGTTGTGTGTTAAGTTACAATATTATCTACCGTGGATGACTCGACCGGAGTAATACCACGGCCTCAAAGAAAACCGGTGTGAAATAGCGCTTGCGCTGCGTTTCACCGAGTGAGTGAAGAAACCGGAGGCCCATATCCCAACCCGTCCCCCAATTCCCCTCCCCTTCCCCCAAAGGCCAGCAACACACTTGTGACGCCTCTGGTGTTGCGAGTATCCATGGGCGGCGATAATCGCTTACCATCAGGCGATACGTCTGATCGTTTGCAACATTACATTTAAGTCGACCCTATTCAATAAAAAAAAATATATATATTATATGTGTTGTTTATGTATATTATACATTCGTGTGACAGAAAATTAATTCGGAGTGTCTCTACTACTAATCATCTCACGATCCCGCTTAAAGGAAGCGGCATAAAGGACGTGATTGAGGTCACTAAGTTTTTAATCGCTACCTAAGGATTTTGAGGCGATGAAAACACTGTAAACGACTCAAGACAGTTGACACGACACCCCTGGTGCGACGGAGGGGTGTCGTCGGAGGTGAAGCGATGTTTCGCTTCTTACTACGTAAAGTAGTGAGGACTGCGGCAATAACGTGCCCTTGAGGTGACCGCGGTTATTGTAGGACGTACCTCATTCATGGAGTATTGTAGGGTGAAATCCAGAAGCGGCCAACGCGGTTCTGGAGCTCCACCCAACGGCCAACATAGATAGCCGCGGGGTGAAGTGATTACACCGGTACTCCAGGAGTCACATACACGCTCTACGTCCTCAAAGTCAAGGGTATGGTGCGAAAAGCATTTCATTGAACAAAAATAGTCACTCTTTTCATTTTACCGCCAGTTTTGTGGCCTCTTAGTGAGCGTGAAGTGTGAGACAAACGATGTTTACTCTCAAGCAAAGCTAAATAAACGAAGCTACAGTACAAGTTTTTGCACTGTTTTCTTGCTGAATATCCTTTGTTTATTATACCCACGGTATACCGCTTTTTAGCGCTAAAAGTATTGCCACTCTTGTCACCTAGTCAATAGTGTAAAGTTCATTCGCTTGGATACGGTCACTTTTGCTGTGTGGCTTTTTGACAAAGACAAGCCACCACGAAATCAAAGATTTCATCCATCTATTTCGTAGCAATTCATTTGTAACGTTCAGTTTTATTTTGTGTTCTAATCTTGTTCTAGAATAAATATTAAAACTGCACCAGATTGCATATTTATTCCATGTCCTATACACACACAACTTTGAGAAGAAAAGTTATTAAGGTATTGCTAACTGCCTTGCTTGCCTTATAATGTACCAGTCCAGTTGACTTTTTAATTGTTATGTAAAGGAACTGTAAATAAACTGACTCTATACAAAGTGAAATATAAACGAATAAGTAAATAGCTATAAATTTTAATGAATGTAGTATATTCTTAAAATCTATTACTATATTTGTATAGTAAGGTTTACATACATGTGACCTGGAAATTTCGCAAGTCCCATGACAATACCCGTTGACCTAAATTCAGTTATTCGATATAAGCAAATGTCAATGGCCGGTCGAGATGACCTCTTGACCTCTGACTAGGACAACTCAGAGATCGCAACGGTTTAAAGAGGTCCAATACTTATGTGTTAAGAGGCAGCTTTTGACGAATGGGCAAAAAATAAGAAAAATAAAATCGTTGTTCTTAGAAAAATAAAATTGCTAAGGCTAGTAGCGGTAGAAGCTTACTCGAAGAAAAACCTTCTAAGATATGTTAGGTAACATTTAGAGTCACTATTTGAGGATTCTTTTTATGTGATGTTGTTTTTAACAAGAAATCTTGGAATTTTCATCCGACTTTTAATTTCGTATTAAAATAAAATTCTATTTAGTTAGAAATGATTTTGTGGCATTACAAAATCAACTTGTGGAACGCATTTCCGTTGGTGGCGTAAACGAAATAATGTTTTTGCAAGCATGGCAAAAATCTTGATTTTCTTAAGAAATATTTTTTTTAAGAATTATAGTCACAAGTCTATTGGCGGTGGTAATCACTTTACATCTTGTGACTGGTATGTTCGTTTGTTTAATGTGTTAGTGTTTCTATTCTTATCAGTTTTCTTCTTACTAGTTAACTATTGTAAATGGGTAAGAGAAGTTAAAAATCAAAAAAAATCCTGTGACTGTGAGTCGACGAAGTGTACGTTGCCATCTTCTACACGAATGTTTAATCTTTGGAACGTTTGAGAGAATTTATGTTATAGTATCACCTTTTATTTGATATTCAACCTTTACGAGGTAGGTAAATCAAGGAGTTTAGTTTTTCGAAAGGAATAAAATGAAATGCGACTTCAAATAAATATAAATAAATAATATTTCGGACATGTAACAAACAACGCCATCTTTCCCAAGCTAAGCAGAGCTTAGGTATATTATATACTTTTTTTTGTAACTACATACACATTATACATAGAAAACACCTAAACTCCGAGACAAATATTTTCAGATCATATAAACATCTGGTCGCAAAAACACCTCAAGCTTAGCAGTCGCATCCGCTACCACTACGCCACTGAGGCAGCTTCAGGAATTTCCGAAGGTTCTTTTAATTATTTCTAAGTTATTACTTTTACGGTTTCTTTTATATGTTATATTTAGAGAGTCATAATTGTTTTTCATTAATAGTTCTTGATAAACGTGCTGTGGATTACAGTCAAAGTCTTAGAGAAAGGTTAATGTTACATATTTTAATTCTATTCAGTTAAAGATATTAACTTTTTTTTGTATATGATATGGGGGGCAAATGAGCAGACGCTCTTTTTTTGAAGGTTTGAAGGTCGTATTGGTCAGGGAATACCGCAGGCGACAGCTCATTCCACAGTTTTGTTTTGCGAGGCAGAAAGTGTCTGAAGAAGTGCAAAGTTGTACGCGTGACATGATAGATTTATATTTAATATTTATGTAGACATTTGAAAAGTAAGTCAAGTTAAGCGAAAAGAAATGTAGCTCGAAAATTTCCTATAGAAAATAAAAAGTTTGCGTAACAAAGAAAATGTTTTTCCTTGTATATAAAGGTTAAATTTTTGAGTATTTTTGACAATTTTACCTTGAAAAATGAAGTAGAAAATTAATAATTCTAAGCGCCTACTTTTTTAACAACAGCAATGCTACATTCACTTACATTGCGTCAAGTAACACTACAGGCACTCAGTTTTAGACTTGTCTATAGGTTAATTAATTACGCAAATTATTTATATGACGATTATAAATTTATATCCTATTTCTGCCTCTCTTAGAAAAAACGGTTTTCTAATATGTATCAAGAGATTTAAAATTCTAAATTACTTTTTTATTCTGTTCGATGTTTATTATTATCGTTAATGTATTTAAAATCATTAAAAATAATTAAAAGTGATGTTTAATAAATACCTTTTATATGTGCAAATTCACTTTGTAACTTTCACAAATCTTGCGTCGGAGCATTCTCCTGATTTATCTATCCATTTCGCAAGTACCTAAGATCTAATGCAGAAACTGTTCGAATTCATTCAAAGTGAACTACTTCTGTTCACGAAACTTAGTTTCGATCTATTCGCAAAGAGCTGCAATCTAAGCTAAGCAAGTTACACATATATTGCAGTAATTTTTTATTACATAGGAGTTGTCATTCTCGTGTTTTTCCCAGAATCTACAACACTCACTGGCCTTGGAAGTCACCGTTTTAGGGAGGTAGACATACGTTCTC
The DNA here is from genome assembly GCA_916048165.1 of Spilarctia lutea. Taxonomy (NCBI): domain Eukaryota; kingdom Metazoa; phylum Arthropoda; class Insecta; order Lepidoptera; family Erebidae; genus Spilarctia; species Spilarctia lutea. Next base: position 18,635,482 of record OU696483.1, read on the forward strand.
GAACTAAACGGTTCAACTATTCCTTTCTATGCAAATCAGTCAAAACCTGGAACTTACTACCCACGAACGTATTTTCTTCCCACTATGATCCTGGGTCCTTTAAGTGGGAAGTGAAAAAGCATTTGTGTTAAAGTGATTCTATGCTATAATATGCTTTTAATCAGGCAAAATACAATCACTTTGGTAGGTTCATATTAAAATAAAAAAATAAAACCAGAAGGAGGACTGTTTAGGCTCCTGTAACCTCCAAGTCTCGTTAAAAAGCAACGAAATAACCACAAATAAAAAAAAATACAACATCAAGAATTAAACTAAATTGAAACCACTCGGGAAGAAAAAAATAAAAAATAATCATTTAAATCCGTTCACCCAGTCGAAAGTTATGGGGTAACAAACATAAAAAAATACAGTCGAATTGAGAACCTCCTCTTGTTTTGAAGTCGGCTAAAAATTTCCTAGCACCGATTTTCTGTGAGATCACATTACTGTAACCACAGTGATATCACACCAGTGTCACAATAGGGTAAAGTAATAATATTATCTTTTATCTCTATCTATCAATCTTCTATCTCATTAACCTCAAATTAATTTATTTATAATCCTCGTGTCACGTTGTTGCTCATGTCGAACTCTGAAACAATCTAACCGATTTTTATGTTTTTTTTAATGTGTGTTTATGTTGGCGTGTCTAAGAAAAAGACGAAGTGGGTCAACTAATAGTATTCTAAATTAAAACTAATTGACCAAACAAAAAACCTATGCAACTACATCCCACACGTTGAAATTTTTCCATCTATACAAATAAATTAAATTGGAGTGTCTGTTTGTAATATTAAAATAACCGCTTTCTACTACATGCATATAAATGTACTCGTATATACGGTACACATACCAAAATATATATTTTTAAAATTTTTGTCTGTCTGTTTGTTCTGGCTAATCTTAGGAACCACTGGTCCGATTTGAAAAATTCTCTCGGTGTTGGATAGTCCATTTATCGAGGAAGGCTGTAGGCTATATATCATCACGCTACTACTAATAGAAACGGAGCACTAATGAAGAATGTTTCAAAAACGGGGGAAAATTTTCACGCCACGGGCAATATAAGACGCAAACGAGGTTGCGTGGGTCAGCTAGTTACTAATATTAACATATTTCAGTCAGGTATATACTACCATCGCACAGATGATCAACCTAAAATGATAGCATTCGTGCTGTCGTGTTTCGTTGGTGAGTGCGAGACCGGTGGCCCACGCAGAAGCATCACTAGGCCGCCTTGGTATGGGTCACCATGGTACAGTGTTGCATTGACTGCATTCAATGAGTATGGTCACCACCACTCTTGGATTCTGCTTGTGCTTTCCATTAGACAGGGTGAAGTCACTTTGGCCCATGTACAAAAAAAATTAGGATGGAGACTATTATAAGTATAATGCATGGATGAAGATGATTATAAGTACGTACGTACATAAGTACTATGCATTTCATAACCAGTTGTTAAGCGATAAACTTGAACACATCAGGGTAACGACGCCGCGACATATCGATCGATGGTCATTGGAGAAAACCGTGGCGTTAAAAAACTATTGTTCTTTAAAACCATGGAACAGATTACTTAATTTGACACTTAATTTGAATTTTATTTTAAGACGGCAAAAAAAAAGTAATTTATCACAATGAAAATATATAAATATTATAGATAACCATTTAAGATTCATTATTTAACTACATACAAACAAAATTTAGCCTTCCTCGTCATACATGACTGCCTCGGTGGCGTAGTGGTAGCGTATGCGACTGCTAAGCTTGAGGTCTCGGGTTCGATTCCCAAGTCAGACCAAATATTTGTATGATCTGCAAATATTTGTTTCGGAGTTTGGGTGTTTTCTATGTATAATATGTATGTATTTACAAAAAAAGGATATAAGTATTTATATCAGTTATCTAATACCCATAACACAAACTCCGCTTAGCTTGGGACTAGATGGCGTTGTGTGTTAGATGTCCGCAATATTGATTATTATTATTATTCTTATACACAATGACATGCTTCTATACTATTAATCATATTAGGCCCAATCAAAACAGAAGAACGTACCTACTGTAAATCAGATGAATATTCATTATTTTCTAGCATTTAATGTTTAGGTCATAAACATTCTTGTGTTTTTTCTTTCATTCTTTCAGTTGGTCTGACTCAACAACTTATATTTTCTTTTACCTTTTATATAGAGATAACCTTTTATACATCACAATTTTCTCATCTCCCTGTGACATTTAGTTACACCAGAATAATTTTTATCTAATTTTATCTCTCCTTCCATTTTTTGGTTACCAAAAACATTTCAGTTTGGCTAAGAATCTCCAAAAGCAATTAACTAATGTAAAATACGTAGCTTGTACAGTTATAAATAAGAAACTAGTTCAGTGAAGAGAGGAAAAGTAGATTAAAATAAGGTGTAGTTTCTGTGTTGAAGTAAGTAGATGTATTACATATTTCTGTCTAAAATTCATTTGAATATTTAGCTACAGTAGCTAATAGAATTTTTGCTATAGAACCTAATAGAAGTATGTAAGAATATAAGTAGGTATTCAATCAAATCATTAATGGTTCAAAGAAAAGTGTGAGACAAAATAAATAGGACTCATCAAAAGAAAGTCTATATTCTCCTTTTTTGTAAGACTTGAAACAAATAAAACATCAGTAAAACAATTATGTTGGCATTTCGAAGATGACACAAAAATAAATTGTTGATGTAAGCCTTGTCGTTATCGTCGAGAAAAACAAATTCTTCTTAATTAAAAACTAACTGTCACTGTACAGCACAAGTATTCAAAAATGTTTCCCCATTATGACAACACCTGTTAGAGATTCTGGAAATACCGAAATAGGCTCGTGTTTACTTTACAAATGAAATAAGATATTACTATCACTAACAGCAGTACTACTTTTATACCGTATATACATATACTAGCTGACCTTCGTCTGCGTCTTATACAGTCCGTAGCGTGAAAAATTTCCCCCGTTTTTGAAAAATTCTTCATTGGTGCTCCGCTTCTATTAGTAGTAGCGTGATGATATATAGCCTTTCTCGATAAATGGACTATCCAACACTGAAATAATTTTTCAAATCGGACCAGTTGTTGCTGAGATTAGCGCGTTCGAACAAACAAATTCTTCAGCATTCTCTTTCTCATCGGTTTTCTGTGAGGCCGTGGTATCACTCCGGTCGAGCCGGCCCATTCATGCCGTAGCGTGGCTCTCCCACGGCATTAACAGAACAGTCATTGTGACTGTTCTGTTAATTCATTTCGAAGTAGATCGCGTACTTTCGTCTTGAATGTGAGGCGGTTTCAAAGGGAGTTAATGAATGGTAACTTTTGTACCCTGGATAACATGGACGTAAATTCCATAATATTTTGTTGAGTAGTTAAAGTGTACAACCGAAATGAACGAGTCAATTTACATTGACGTTTGAGGAAGATTACTATGTGTATCTTGTCTATCTAAGATAAATTAAATAAACATTCAAATGCCTTTATTGTTTAATAGCAACCAATAAGTTAATAGTTAATTGACACGTGGTAATGCTGTAAAGGAAAAAGCTGATCAAGTGCCGGTAGATGTAATTCGTCACAGTATGTTTTACGAGGTGTTTTTAGGGATCCGTACCTCAAAAGGAAAAAACGGAACCTTTATAGGATCGCTTTGTCCGTCTGTCTGTCTCTCAAGATCCTTTTTCTCGGGAAATACTCAAGTCTACTGGCCCTTGGAGCTGTGGAAAAATCAAACTTCTGAGCCTACAGGGTACTCCAGGGTCCCGTGTACTCAGAATCTTAAAATTTGGTACGTAGTAACGTCTTATAGCATAGATAAAGAAAAAAATGTGCAATAAACATAAATATTTATTTACATCAGAGAGACGAGACAAACTTCTTAGCATTTCATGGATTCACCGTGTGGGTGCCGGGTCCATGGTGTGGTAGGGGGAGAAACCCAGAGCAGTTCCCAGGACTTGCGACCTAGGTGTAGGTTTAAGGAGGCCCCCTTTGAGATGCGCATCAACGCTCACCTTCACTGACCGAGTTTCCCGCCCTACCTAGCCAAATTTGGTAGGAACCTGTTAGTGCAGCCTTAGTTACTCGTTCTAAAATAGAACCGCAGTTCTCGACAGGCCAAGGTCTTTCAGTAGATTATAGAGAGATTTAGCTGGTATACCTCTCGCTCCTACTTCTATCGCGTATAAGTTAACCACATAGCCATTTTTTTTCAGTTCATTTGTTAGATCGTAATATAGTTTTATTGTATGGTCTTTAGGAATGTTGGTTTCCCACGGTACAGTAAGCTCTACTAGTATTATATGTTTAATGTGTCTAGAAAAGAGAAATATGTCCGGTCTGGACCTACCATACCTACAGGTTTGTACGTAACCCTCGGTGTGCGAGTCCAACTGACCGAATGTTTTTTAGTGATATTGGTGCTAATTCTGTCTGTTTGCTAATGCTAAATTATGTTGTTGACCTCACTAAACTTGTGAGTGAGTCAATAACAGAATTAGCACCGATATCACTATCATCAAAAATTGCAAAATTTTAATATTTTATTCCTATCTAGACAGGCGTATCTGATTTTCCAGGAAATAGCTAATTTGAATTGAAGATGCACAACACAGAAAAACTTTAATTACTTACAAAATAATAATATTAAATGATAAATTCTTTATATAATAAATAATGTATTCATTCTTATATTAATTTATATATTCCTTGATCTATCTGCATTAGCAATATTCTTTTAATACCAAAGCAATGCCTCTTCTTATCCTTTCTAATTGATAAAGTCTCAAATTTCAAATCAGTTTGTCTAGTTCCCTGCTTACAGATGCTCTATTTATTTATTTATTTCTTTAAATCTTTATGCACAAAAGTGGCAAAGGCGGACTTAATGCCAAAGGCATTTTCTGCCAGTCGACCTTAGGGTGATGCAGAGCTAGCCATGGTAGATGCACAGAAATAACTGTAATTGAAAAAAAAGAAAAGAAAATAAATATATATATATATACATACATTAAGTAATAGTGATACTGATTCTAATATAATAAATAAATGTTTATATACATATTTTTACAATTATACATATATAAATATACATAATATAAAATTTAGAAGGGGAGAGTATGAAATTAAGGTGGTTCTGACAGTGCGTTTAGAAAATGATTCCGCAACATATATTTGAAAGCTTGCCGTGTTTTTGCCATTCTGATCTCAAGAGGGAGCGCTCTACATTACTTAAATGGAAATAGAATTGTAGTTAGCAAGTATAACTAATAACTGTTAAGGCGTGAGTGTGCCTTTTATTTGAATTGGAATATGGTGAACACAGATCCTTAATATCTATTTGTTTTAATTACTTTGAAATTGATTTAAAATAGCGGAATCCGTAATTCTATAGCAGTAGTTTTGCCTGGAATTGGCAAGAAAGCCCAATTCAACGGAATCGCTGAAGATATTAAAACACAATTAGTGCTATAATAGTGGCTATTACAGTGGTTGAATTACGAACTTTGATCGTTTAAACCAACTCAGCTAATTATACTGTTACACACTGTTATAGCATTTGTTTCTAGAAGCATCAGATGTTAAGTTTATGAGTTATTTAAAACTGCAATATTAAGAATTTAGTTAAGTTATAATATACTTTTTATTTTCGTTTTTTATTTAAACTTCTATGCCCTTATCTGGATGTATAACAGCAGCAGCTAAGGTCGATTATGTCACACTTACGCTTAGGTACGGTATGCAAAAAAAGGAATTCGTTAATTAAATTTGTTTTAAAAATAAATTATTGTTTGTTTCTAAATGTCGGTTAAGTAAATTTTCTGGGATAATTTCTGTAATACCTATTGCTTTAATCACGTACTTTTACAGTGTTAAACAATGTACAATCTAATTGTAAATTTTAACAAACAAACAGATTTATTTTCACATATTACTTCATCATCATCATCTCAGCCACAAGAAGTCCACTGCTGAACATAGGCCTCCCCTATTGACTTCCATATTGACCGGTCAGTAGCGGCCCGCATCCAACGAGTCCCCGCGATCTTAACTAGGTCGTCCGTCCACCTCGCGGGAGGTCTTCCTACGCTGCGTTTACCGTCACGAGGTCTCCACTCAAGAACCTTTCTGCCCCATCGGCCATCAGTTCTCCGGCCTATGTGCCCTGCCCACTGCCACTTCAGCTTGCTGACTCGCTCTGCTATGTCGGTAACTTTAGTTCGTCTACGGATCTCCTCATTTCTGATTTGATCTCGTAGAGAGACCCCAAGCATAGCCCGTTCCATAGCTCGCTGTGTCACCCCGAGCTTCCTTATGAGGCCCATAGTTAGAGACCACGTCTCGGCACCGTAGGTCATTACTGGTAACACGCACTGATTGAAGACCTTCGTCTTTAAGGACTGTGGTATTTTGGACGTGAAGACGCTGCGTAGTTTCCCGAACGCAGCCCAGCCGAGTTGGATTCGTCGATTTACCTCTTTCTCGAAGTTGGATTTGCCTAGTTGGACCGTATTATTATTACCATATTATTACTTATTTTACTGATTGGAAAGAAGTAGCGCAGGATAGAAATAAATGGGAATCTTTAGAGGAGGCCTTTACCCAAACCAGGGTTCCTGCTGAAAGTTAAAGAATAATTTTACTTTTTTTACTTATTTATTATTGTTTAAACTTAATTATTAACTGAATTAACAAAATACATAACTTCTAATTATAAAAAAATACTAACACTAAACATTTATTTGTTACTTTCGTAGAATAGTACAAAGGATTGTAAAGCAAGAAATAAAAAGTCTTATTTATTTATTTATTTAATTATTACTTATTTTAATGCAATTTTCAGGATCGTTTTTTAAAAAGTGGCAACACTTCAGTCACACACATATTTAAAGAAATGGCTTTTCTTTCTTATTCTAAGTGCGTTAACTATCTTTTTTATTTGATCTGAGGAAGTGAGATTAGAGTAGAGTATATAATCGGCCTAAAAATGTAGGTACAATAAAAGATAAAGAACAGCATTTTTAGGGATCTGTATTCAAAGGATAGAAAACGGGACCCTATTATTAATATTCCGCTGTCAATCTGTCTGTATCTCCAGGCTGTATCTCATGAACCGTAATAGACTTTTCTCAGTTTTTTTTATATATATTTTTTTTTAGATGATGTATTTCTGTAGCCACTACAACAACAAATAGGTATTTAAAATAGAATATATTAATATCTAATTGAAGGGGGCTCTCGTTCCTATACAATAACTCGATTATTAAAGGAACCCTGCCTCCACGATTCCAATTCGCAATTGGCCGATTTTTGTACCACTTTATCATGAAATTTTATCGAAAATCACATTAATAAAAAAAAAATTAAATTATAAATAAATATATTAATATTTTGGAATCTAACACACAACGCCATCTAGACCTAAACTAAGCGCAACTTGTATTATGGGTGTTAGACAACTGACATAAATACATAATACCTTTTTACGTAAATACTTACATATTATACATAAGAAACACATAAACTACGAATCAAATATTTGCAGATCATTTTAAAATTTGGTCGGACCTCGGACGTCGGACTCGAAAATAGCAGTATGCGACTGCCACTTATAGTCCGGTGATCTGGTGACGGATTCATTTAATTTGCATTATCAGAATCGACTTAAATAGAAAAACCCTGTTTTTCTTTTTCTATGTTCTGGAAAGCCCGACCTTAGTGGCTAGGACATTTTTTTAAAATGAGGAAATGTCCACGAGCCATCACACCATCAGGGTTTGCGGCGAGATGGTATGTCGGAATCGCACAGACTAAAATCACACGGTGTGCCACTCTGCGTCTAAAATGTGAGTGATCCAGGAACTGTTTTTATTAGTACATCCAAACCCCACCCAGCACCTGCCCGCACTGACGCGGAACCATCATTAGAATTCTACACTATTCTTATAACAATCTTTCCGGGCAGCGCCGTATAATAATCCAAAATATTATTTCTAAGAGGTATATGTCCAACAAATGCGTTTGATGAGTTATAATTCAAATTTAGCCATCAATCTTTTTCAACACTTTCTAAAAATAATTGTTCTCACAAATTGACACTCAAAAATTGCTTTGGCAATGTGTATCTACATAGTATCATAATTAGAATGATACTGTTGTGTATTTTGTTTACAAATAATTTAGTGGCGTTTAAATTCCTATTAATGGTAAACACAAATATGTGCTCATCACTGTTAAGTTTAGTAATATTTAGTTCTTATCTCATATTTTATTGAGCCATTGTTTACGCCTCATAACCCTTATCGTCATGTCCGTGACAACAACATGATTTTTACAAACATGTTGCTTAGTATATATTCCACTGGGTACTGATAACAGTGTTTATATGATTATGTTTGGCTTATTAGAAAAAAATATAGCTCAAATATAAAAGTAGTCGCAATGGGAGATTTTAATCTATATTCAATGCGGTATATTTGCATCCGGCTGAGTGATGTCCGTGTGGAGCTACGGTCACTCGACGTCCGGAAAAATAGTGGACCCGGTGGTATTCCGGCGGTGGTTCTTAAGAGCTGAGCACCAGAGTTGTCTTCGGTATTGACGCGCTTGTTTCGCCTGTCGTATTTCTCGGGAACTGTTCCGGAGGCTTCGAGAGAGGCGAATGTTCAACTCATCCCCAAAAAAGGCGACCGCTTGAACCCGACCAACTACCGTCCGATAGCCGTCACCTCCATTATCTGTAAAGCGATTGAGTGGACAACCAAGAAACAACTGGTCCACTATCTGGAGAATCACTCCCTACTAAACGATCGTCAGTATGGTTTTAGACCGAATGGATCCAAGGGTAATCGTCTAACGTACGTCACACACCTTTGGGGGCAAGGCTATTGATAGGCGTGGGGAATCATTGGCCATCTGCTTCGACATGTCCAAGGCCTTTCGCATTGTTCGGTTGTCTTCAAGCTACCGATATTCAGCTTGCCCAACAAACTCTGCAACTGGGTTGCCGTATTTCTGCATCAGCGACGCATCAGAGTTCTTTGCGACGGTGCGGCCTTCGATTTTCAGCGGATTAGCGCAGAAGTACCGCAGGGTTCTGTCCTGTCATCCAAACTATTTCTTTGAACTGTTTTATAAAAAAAATATGAACTTTTTGTTCAATGTGTCCTTCATAGGCAAGTCAGTAGTAGGCGTAGGTACACATGAATTTATTAAGTACATAGAACTGAAACACTCATTACACAAGAAATACAAACCCAGTTAATCTTGTATTGACTACAAAGCGTTGGTAAAGTCAGGGTGAAAGTAAAAAAGGGAATGCGCAAGCGCTTGACCGCTACAGCGAATGCATTCTAAATCATTTAGCTGGTAATGCGCGAGCGTTTTGGCACTATATTTTAGATAAAAAAGGAATCTCGAGTAAACATAAACTTATAAAAGATGGACTCACTTAGTCAGACTATCGGTGTGCGTGTGAGTTTGCTATATTCTTTCACTCAATATATAATTAAGCGTCCGCAAAGCTGAGCGTGGAGACGGCGAGCGCAGCACGGTCTCACGCGCCTAGTGCCTCGGTTTCCCTCACTCATTTGAACAGGCGCGAGGTCTTTACCGCGCAGGCTCGCCTACCACCTAAGCACTCAATGTGCGTTTATTTGTAGGGATGCTCGTACGGTGTTGGCTGAACCAATACTACACATATGCAACAGATGTACAGACACCGTAAAGTTATCGGAACGATGAAAACTAGCTCGAGTCGTGCCTGTCATTAAAGGTGGAGGGGTTTTGATCCTAGTGATTACAGACCTGTCGCAATTCTCAGTACGCCAATTATGAATTACTTTGAAGCGGTCATTCATAATTGTCTATGGGCACTCGGGTCAGTGAGTTCACAGCTATCTGAGACGCAGTACGGTTTTCGTGCTGGACGGGGAACTACGGAAAACCTTCTTCATATAATAACATGTTCAGTGCCTGCGGTTTTTTGTAGTATTAATTGTGTTGTAGTATTTGAGTAGAATTATATGTATATTATTAATTTCTATTTTTTGTACTGTTTATTGTGTGCTATTGATTGTATTGTTAATATTCGTCCTACACTATTGCATTAGGTGTAATTTTTAACTATAGTGTATGGTATATTCAGAAAACTTGTTACAATCATTTTATAAGTCCACTCCAGTTTTATCCGAACACTACCTACAACGAAGGAACCTCCACTGCTCCACCAGCTACATAATGATCCTTTGAGGATAGTAACCAGGTATTTAGTAACTTACAAAACCACTTATGATAGCGAATTGGCTTGTCTGGCCTTCTACAAGCGGATCTCATCAGTCAAATTGAGAAGTCACACATATCCTAAGGGATGTATTGTACTAAATATCAACAAAAGGGACCTCCTTACCCATACAATCCAAACCCAAGTTTTACATTTAACTGAAATTTTCAGAAGACTTACAACAAAAATATTCCCACAAAATCGTACAATTATGGGAACAACAATCAAAAATCGACTTTACTAAAAGGCAATAGAGAACACTCAAAAACATTTCACACTGGAAAATGTCCACTCTGCGAAAAGAATCACATATCGATGTAACGCGATAAATTTATTGCGAAAGATAGTGTACAGTGAAATAATCTAGTCACGAAACTTAACATATGCAAAAATTGTTAATACTACCGCAGAAATACCAGTTACTCGTCCCAGATAACATGTAAAGTATGCCATTGCATTGAAGCATCACACATTATTGCACATAAATGAAGTGACCTCACAAAATAATATTGGACGCAAACCGTTAACTTTCAACATCAACAATGCAACTCATCATCTCGCTGTGACATAGAAGTTTTACTGACTACGGTACAAATCAAAGTCCAAACAATTGATAGAATGTATATAAAACTGAGAGTTTTATTAGAACAAGGCTCACAAATGAATTTGATTACAGACGATGCCGCCTAGAGACTGCGATAACCCCGCACAACACAAAACGCCCTAATAACCGGTATAAGGACACACGGGATAGCAAACGATGTATTGACTTGCAGGTTAGGCAACCTGCAAGTCGATACATTTGAAATTTACATTTAATATTGATACTTTAATACTTATTCGATTGACTAATAGCTTCCCAACACAATCTTTCTAAAAAATTAACTGGAAACATTTTGCAAACTTGAAACTGACAGACCCTGAATGCAACATCTTAAGCCCAATTGACATGACGTTATTGAGAGTGGATGAGTTTGCCGACATTATATTTCTTTAAAAGTCGCAGCCACACACCCATTACACAGCACACTAAACTAGTATGAATTTTATGTGGGAAGCTCAAAACCGTTACTTGTCAAGTATCAATCGTGGACCTATCGAAATACCAATATACTGAAAATCTAAAGACATACTTCAAGGACCCGAAGATGTCAACTCACAGAACGAGTTTGAAGTCTTGTATTAACAAACTACCAGAAGAGCCTCTGACGGCAAATTCAATGTCAAGACCCTTGGTGGACAAATGAATAAAGATTTTATACACAAATACTGCTACAACATATAAAAAGGGTACAACTACCCATTTTTTTTAAATAAAAACTGGTCATTATGTCCCTCACCATGGAGTCATACGAGAGAGCTCTAGTACTACTAATCTCAGAGTAGTTTTCAACGCTTCACAAAGAAAGTAAGTAGGAATTATTTGGCGTAATTCCCCGACGGAAGAGCTTCGGTAGAAAATGTGCACCGTTGTTTGCTTTTCGGACACTAAAACAGTTAATATATTCCGCAGCAGCTAAAATATTAAGGAATGAATTTTTCGCTGAAAATTTGATGAGCGGATACAATAATTTAGAAGTCGGGAAATAATTACAAACAGATCTTATCGCGCTACTTAAAGGAGGAGGTATGAACCTACGTAAATCAACGAATAATACTCAAAACTTATTACACTTAAATCAAAATCAAATTGCTCAATCCACGTACGAATTTATGGGTGAAGATACGAAGAAATCGGTCTTGGATGGAACCCTAACTAGGACCCGTTTACATTCACGTGAAACTTAGAAGACTCAAATACTTCAACAATTCTGGAAAACCAGATCAAGCGAATATCTTTCAGAGCTACAGACTCGTAGCAAATGGAAATGGTAGAGTAAAATAAGTCAGCGTGCGAAATAGTACATATACCACTAGTCTAGGTAATAATCGTCCTATTTATTACAATAATCTTGGTGATATCCAGATACTGCACGACGAATGGAAATTACTTTTGTACTTTATCCTTAGTATATACCGGAAGGGAAATCAGAAAATTTAAAACTACTTGGACACAAACTCAGTATTTACTTATAAGACACAATTCTATTATGGAAAAGGATTAATGCAACCTAAACTTACTCGTACAACATATAGACATTTCACAAATGACAATGCCCTATGTGAAATGAGGTTATTAAGTCAACGAACAAGTTCACCTTGTATGCCATACGTGAATAACGCTGTATTAATTCCTTAGATAACATTATGTTGTGACTCATGCACGTTACGCACTATATGCGATAAAGACGTTACAACTCAGGTTAACAATACATCCTCCATTGAAACAAATTGAAAGAGCTAAACAAGACGTTGACCTTGAACACTCATATACTTTTTTTCGTAAATACAAAGTAAATAATACTACTAAATAAAAGACAAAAGGCATTGTCAAGAAGCTGGTTTTATTTAAATAAAAAAGAGAAATAAAACTCCAATTACATAGTTCAAAAAATATTCTGACTAATAGCAGCAATATAATGTGAATATTGCAATGAATAGCCGTGCATCGTGACCTACTTAGCAAAGAAACGATAGTGAATAGGTTGCCGAGTGGCTATTATTCTAAAATGTAAATAACTTTCTACAAACTGTACAATGTACAATGTTTAAGAGCTGAAAAAACGATCACCTGATCACTCAAATTTGAAACTGAACTGAAACGTTTATAACGGATTTTTTGAATACATTAATGGCAGCAGTTGCAATCATATTCAGAAAGGTAACGGAATATCCCATCTGCATACTTTCCAACAGCCGATCAGTCTAACAAGCCCTACAGAGTCATGCGACAACCCCAGGGCTAATTTACGAATGCCACAGAACCCTGACGGAGGCATATATTACGAACAGTATAACTCTCCAGTAGAGCAATTCACGCGGGAACGATGCAGTCGATGCACTGGCAAAAACTTGATCAGGGGTAAGGGCAGTGGGCCTAGAACCAATACTGCTCTTGCCAACTGCTTGGCCGCGACGGACACAGCAAACAGAACACCAGAAATATTGGTCCAACCTTTGTATCTGCAGGCAGACTAAGAGGCCCTCTCGATGATCAACTCCGGACTGTCACGGAAGCTGACGCAAGAAGAGGCCGCTGCTTTGACTCTTAACTGGAACAATTACCGGTCATGCACTACTAAACATACATCTTTTCACTCTTGGTGTAACAGACAGCCTCCTATGCAGAGCATACATGGAGGAGAAAAAAACAGCCGCCCGTGTCATCATGCCAAGTCCTGGGGTGACAGAATACCGGGCGAGACACCTCGCATCGCTGAGATCACTTCCAGAAATCGTCGGCAACGTAACGGGTCTGCTAGGCTTCCTGGGTTGGCATGAATAATGCCCGACCCATCACGCAAAATAAGCGCTTTAAAGTCGCTGAGTTGCGGAAACCCAGCCCTTGAGAAATCAATCAAACGGATTTTTTGAAAATTGAAATAAAATACTGAAAATAAATATATAGGATCTTGGAACGATACACAAATATGGTTGGTTAACTTAATCCACATCGCGGACTGCGTTGCTGTTGTTCGCAATCTATCATCTTTTTAATTTCTGTATGTTCTCAATATCTAATTAAACTTACACCCCCTGAAATCTTTCGTCTCTACTACAAAATTTCTTGGTTTTAGTATTCTCAGGTAGCGACCAAAAATAGTTAAAAACTTGCTTACGGAACTTAAAAGCAAGAAAGTGATAGCATTGTAAACACTAAAAATACTTTTAAGATACACAATAAATAAAACAGATAACAGTACATACAATTTCAGTCGCAGTTTGGGTGTGGGAGTAAGCTGACGGATCACATTTTAAAATTTTATATTTTATATATCTGTAGCTAGTCACATTAATTTTTTGAACCATTAGTAATAATACTCAAGATCATGTTTTAGCACATATGCAAAGGTGAGTGAACTTATAAAAAAAATTAATATTTTTAATCCCAAAAGTTTTTTTTAGACCAAAAATGTTGGACTTACTATTAAGAAAGAGACAGGCTATATAGGTTTTTTTAACAGTTAATACATAAAACTACTTTATTTCTATTCATATTTATTTTACCCGCGGTTTTGCTTATGCCAGTGTCTTTTGTCAATTAGTTCCTTAATATTAAGAGCCGTCCCAGATTCAATTTTATGACATATCTTATCTTGAATCGTTCTAAAACTCTAGTCCAAATGTCCAAAAATTCTCAAAGTATAAGTTTAAAAAAATAGTACTTGAATTATTTCACGTCAAGTAATACAAAAAAGAACTCCCAAGTAACTCGAAAAGTGAGTCTTTAAAATATAGAAACAGACTAAGAAGATTCCATATAACATTCAGTGTCGCTTTATCTAATGGGAAATAATATTTATGCTATGCACAAACAATCATCATCATCATCGATCATTAAACAAAATGATGAGATAGCGTTATTGCTATCTCATAATTATGATTAAGGAAAAAAGATAACGCTATTCTTATATTATGCAATGAAATGAAATTAAAGCACTATCCTATCCTATAGTTATATATTTTATTTATTTATATTTATACTGACTGCCTCGGTGGCGCAGTGGTAGTGTGTGCGACTGCTGTGCTTGAGGTCTTGGGTTCGATTCCCGGGTCGGATCAAATGTTTGTATGACCTACAAACATTTATATACATGTAGTTGGAATATTTACAAAAAAAGAGGTATATATGTATTTATATTTTGTATGAATTATCTGAAAAGATGGTGCACATGAGTTTCTCACCAGCTCTTCTCATGAATGCAATACCCATCGGAGCTGGTATTTGGATTGATTTCAATTTAAACCTTTGAGTTGAATTGAAATCAATCTAAGCTCCGGTAATTCAAATCATCTCAGTGCATTTAGTATTAGGAGTTTTGTTTTATATTTTTATGTTTGTATTTTTGACGTGTTCAAGTGCCTTTTGGGGCCAATGGAAATAAATGATTTGAGTTTGAGTTTGAGTTTGAGTATACTAGTTGTCACAGTACCGATAACACAAGCTCTGCTTAGCTTGAGACTAGATGGCGTTGTGTGTAAAATGTTCGAAATATTTATATTTATTGTATAAATTTTACATCTATTGCATTTTATATTTAGAGCAATACTCTGTTGGCTTTTAAACATACATGACATGTAATTTAGATAAAGAACTATGAATGAGATAATTATTAATTTTTTTGACCATGCCAGAGCTCAAATATTACATTTTTTGCATTGGGTTACTATGCACTAACTAGTACTACTCCTACACTACCTACTAACTAATATTTTCCCTATTCTTCTATCTAGAAGCCAACTATGGAAGTAATTCGAGTGAATGAAGGTTTGCTAGAAGGGGAAGAGATACAGAACGAGTATGGAGGCACATACTACAGTTTCAAAGGGATCCCATACGCTCAACCGCCAGTTGGAGATCTCAGATTTAAGGTGTCAACTTGATTTAACCTTGCATTGGTTTTATAAAGCATTTATTTGAATCTTGTTTTTAAATTAAATAATAAATTATTTTCATTATTACGAGTATATAATTTGGTAGTCTCATTGAGTGACACAAGCAATCAAACTAACAAATATTTTTATTAGAGCACTAAAATTATTTCTCACATTAAACATTCCGATGTAGATCTCAATCAAGTTTACAATATTTAAATTTTTAATTTAATTCTAGGCACCAGAACCGATACAACCATGGACTGGCGTGCGTAGTGCCAAAAAGTTTGGTCCCAAATGTTGTCAATTTGACTCATTAAACCCGAATCAAGACAATTTAAGTGAAGACTGCTTATATCTCAATGTTTACACACCACAAGTAAAACCGAGCCACCCTCTTCCAGTTATGGTTTGGATACATGGGGGAGCATTCATCTGTGAAAGTGGTGCCGATGATTATTATGGGCCTGAGTTTTTGATAAGAAAAGGTATCGTTCTTGTTACCCTTAACTACAGACTTGGAGCATTCGGTTTTCTATGTTTCCATACCGCTGATATACCTGGTAATGCTGGAATGAAAGATCAGGTTGCAGCAATGAGATGGGTAAAAACTAATATACACAGTTTCGGTGGCGATCCTGATAATATTACAATATTTGGTGAGAGTGCAGGCGCTGGTTGTGTCGGTTATCATTTAATATCGCCTATGACACGAGGCCTTTTCCATCGAGCTATTGTTCAGAGTGGATCGGCCAGCTGTTGGTGGTCTCAAGACTTTGGATCTCGTGACAGAACATTTCTACTAGCTAAACAACTAGGTTGCTTTTCAGAAGACGATAAAGTAGTAGAAGACTTTTTAAAAAAACAACCATCTACAGCATTGATTACTTTCAAATTGCAAATATTGAAATCCCAGAAAGTATACGAACTTCCTTTTGGAATAGCGGATGAAAAAGACTTTGGACAGGAAAGATTTTTTTACGGTGATGTGACAGAAGCATTAAAAACTGATGTGCACGAAGGAGTAGAAATTATGACAGGTTACACAAAAGACGAGGGCATAGTGGCATTAGCTTTTGGAGATTCTCTTGAAAGTATGATGAACGAAGCCAAATATTATAACGAATTTTTCGTACCACTATGGATAAGGACTCACTGTGTTATAGCGGACCAATTACAAGTTGGAAGCAAAATGCGACAGTTTTACTTCAAGGGTGGAGAAGTAACAGAAGAAGGTGTTATGAGATTTCTAAACATGCAGTTCTTTTCTTACGGTGCTATTCTTGCCGGCAATTTTTATTCGATAAACAACAAAGTGTACTTTTACAAGTTTACTTGCATGTCAGACCGTAATATTTACGCACCTGCAATGGGAGTATTAGAATGTCTTCAAGACAAGTCTGTCGTATGTCACGGAGATGATTTAGCATATCTTTTTCCTTTAAAGCACTTATCCAGTAAAGTTGACCAACAGTCTGAAAGCTTTAAATTAATAAATACTGTGACACAGTTATGGACAAATTTTGCAAAGGATGGGTGAGTGATTTTGTTTGTGTTCATTGTAAAAACTAATTAAAGTTTAATTTACTGGAAAACGTTCCAGTAACTAGTACACTATGAATACTATTTTTTTTTGTACGATAAGGATAACTCCAAGCAACCAAAGGCTACGTACCTATATAAAGTTGGCCACGCATTGGATATCATTAATCAAATACTTTCATAATATGAATATTCATTTATTCCACACTAAGTATTACTATTACTTTATATAATACTAGTTTTCACCAGCGGCTTCGCTCGCATTTAATAAAAGTATCCTATGTTACTTTTAATACTTCCAAGAATATGTGTGCAAAGTTTCATGATGATCGCTTAAGCAGTTTTCGCGTGAAAGCGTAACTATAAAACTTATATTCACATTTATAATATTAAGGATGGATATTTACTATTTGAATTTATTTTTCCTATGAACTTTTTATACATCAGGCACTACCTTATACTTTCCACGTCTTTCTTTCCATCCCATAGTTGCCAGTAAGAGATTGCTTCTTCTAACTTTTAAATAACCTTTGTAATTAATCCGGTGTGCAATTAGGCAATATCTAAATATAAAATTCTCGCAAAACAATGTTCGCTGTGTCAGCTAAATAAATAAAATAAAAATTTCCTGTAACCTGTTTTACAGTTTTTGTTTTGTTGAATCTATTTGATGATATAGGTGATAATAACTTAAAATAAAATGATAACTGATCAACTATCATTATCAGTAACCAGGTCAGGTTGTCTATTGTCTCCTCTAGTTTTCTTCACTTGTGTCGGTCTAGTGCCGTTCTTCTCCACTTCTTTCCTCCGGGTCAGCTAGTATTATTATGTTTATATAATTATGATGTTTATTTTAGATTTTATAAAGTAGTCCGTTGTTGATTGTTAGACATTACAGGCTCACCAGTTACTATTATGTTAAATCAACCCATTTCTTTTTGTTATATTTCTGTGTGATTGAATGAGGATGTTTTCTATAATATAAAAATTTATTTTCAGGAACCCAACTCCGGATAAAAGTTTTGGTGTAGAGTGGAAACCTTATACTTTACAAAACCGTGAATATCTGGATTTAGGCAACAAGCCATTTATGGATACTGTACCTGAAAAGGAAGAGTTAGAGTTTTGGGACAGCATTTTCAAAGAATATTTACCAAAATACTTAGTTTGATTTACATGTAATATGAAAAATATTGAAAGTTTTTTTCATGTCAAGCCCGTACCGAACCAATAACAGTTACATAGTTTCTGTAAACCAGAAATACTTGTGCATCTATCGAAGTATTTTTAAGACTAGTTTAGAAAGAAAAAATGAGAGAAATATAAAAAATCTATTTCTGAAATGTTTCAAGGTCTGTACAGAATATTCTATTTTTACTAAAATTATCATTTTATTAATAAACATCTCTTCTATTTCAATTTTATTAGTGCGCATTAGTTTATATATTGAAAGTATGAAACTTCATGATGTAAATTAAATTTAGTAAATATATTTATGTCAATGGCGGAGTCCGATTTGAAAAATTCTTTCAGTGTTGGATAGTCCATTTATCGAGGAAGGCTATAGGCTATATATCATCACACTGCAATGTTTCAAAACCGGGGGAAGAACTAATAATAAAGCTGAAGAGTTTGTTTGTTTGAACGCGCTAATCTCAAGAACCGCTGGTCCGATTTGAAAAATTCTTTCAGTGTTGGATAGTCCATTTATCGAAGAAGGATATAGGTTATATATCATTACGTTAAGACCAATAGGAGCGGAGTACCAATGAAGAATGTTTCAAAAACGGGGGAAAATTTTCACGCTACGGGCAATAGAAGACGCAAACGAGGTTTCGTGGGTCAGCTAGTGGTATATACGAGTAAAGTCTAAACGGAATTAGGTACCTATTGGCCCAAAAACAATTCTTCACGGGTCAGTAAATTCTACTTAACAGTATAATTTTATTCTATTTACGGAGTTTCAAAAAAGCATTTTCATTTCTTCAAAAATGTTGATTACCGAGTATTATCAATTAAAATATCACTAAGTATGATAACCTTCAAACCACCTGATATGAATCAATTTATCTCTGTTACTGTTTAATAGGAATAGCGCAAATATACAGCAAATCATGTTCACTAAACATTTTATTTTAAATTTAATGTATACAATTAAAATCATATTATATACAGATATATTTTAATACATGTTTACTTATACCCCTCATCCTACTGTTGTACACATTTTGTTTTTTTTTATTGAATAGGGGGCAAACGAGCAGACGCATCACCCGATGGTAAGCAATCACCGCCGCCCATGGACACCCGCAACACCAAAAGCGTCAGAAATGCGTTGCCGACCTTTGGGGGATGGGGAGAGGGAATGGGGAGAGGGGTTGGGGTATGGGCCTCCGGTATCCTCACTCACTCGGTGAAACACAGCGCAAGCGCTATTTCACACCGGTTTTCTGTGAGGCCGTGGTATCACTCCGGTCGAGCCGGCCACGGCGCTCAGGTATCGTAGTCAAATTAACACTATTTGCTTTTTATATTAAATTTCGATGCTCCCAAGCAGTAACCCGGTATTGTAAAATTTAATTCAAATCTCAGCTTTTCTCCTGAAAAGAAGTGATAAAATATATAATTGATAGACTGGAAGTCTATCAGTACTCTAGGAATAGGAAAGCGACAACATCATGTTTTCAATAATAAAATTTACATCATATTAATCGTCATTTCTTATCCTCAGCTGACCTGGATCTTCAAACTAAGTATGAAATGCTACATTACCAGGCCCACTACTGACTCATTCGAATTTTCTTCGGTGTCTCCCGAAGAAATCAATAGTTTATTTTATCCATCCGTTTCAAAGACTATGGAATGTGATGTTATCAGTCGTCGCATGATTATTACCACCTTTGTACTGTATTCTTTCGGTAATCACACATCGTCAACTTCTCTCTCGACTCCGGTACTTTCCCTGCAGGTTTTTGTGGCGCAAGGCCTACGTTATTTCTCTTCCATAAAATAAACCTTCACTTCCTGAACACTTTCGACCCATTTCTATTCTTCCCTTCATCTTCAAACTCTCGCAGTTTATATACAGGAACCACCCTTTGAGCCTTCTACAGTCAGGCTTTAGGCACGGTCACAGTACAATTATCGCTTTCCTTAAAGTAACTGGCGATATTAGAAAGGGCATGGAAGACACTAAAGTGACAGTTTTGGTTTTAGTCGACTTCTCTAATGCTTTTAATATCGTCAATCACGAAATCCTGTTCTCGATGCTCGCATACCTTGAGGTTTCTTCTGAGATACTATAATGGTTCTTCACTTGTCTTCGGGGACAACAGCAGAGTGTTCGTGTTGATTACTTGCCATCAAATTGGTGTTACTTCTATGCTGGCGTGCCTCAAAACGGAATTTTATCTCCGATCTTATTTTAAATATTTATTAAACTAAGCTGATGTTCTGCAGGTATATTTACAGACAAGGGTAGAGGATGTAACGCAATTGATGAGGTTAACTAAGACCTGGAGCTCATGAAATCCTAGTCAATGAGATTTGGACTGTATGTTAATACAACCAAATGCCAGGCAATCATAGTGCGCAGCAAACGTTTAATGAGCAGATTGGAGAGCGCCTCGATTCAAGAAATTTTATTAAACGGATTAGTTGTTCCTCAGCCCTGCAGTAAAAGACCTTGGTTTACCTATCGACTCAAGCCTTGATTGGCAAGCTCAAGTTACTAGCGTGAGCCGGAAAGTAACTGGAAACCTGTAAAAGTTATATCATTTCAAAAACAAACTACATCCTTAAACTAAATTACACTTATGTAGTCCTTAATAATGCTTATAATTGATGTGTGTGTGTTACTTCGACCTGAGTGCAGATCTCCTCAATAAACTAGACCGTCTTCTCAATAACTGCATTCGATAAATTTTCATCTTCGTAAGTATGACCATGTATCTGCTTTATATGTACTGACTACTTAATATGTAGCCTCTGTGCGCTTACGTTTAAAGATTTCTACACAATCCAAAGGTTGACTGGAAGAGAATGCCCTGGGCATTAAGCCCACCGATGTACAAACTTAGTGTATGTGCATATCTCAATTTCATGCAACATACTTATATTAGGATTATCCGTCCAATAATTCATAATACGAGTATTATTGATAAAAGTTTTATTCCCTAATGCTAAATATCGTAGCAATAAACCTTGTAATTAGCAAGGAAACTTTTCATTCTCAAATCGTATACTTTTTATTCGACAGCGCCAAACTCGAACTAAGTCTATTCAATTAAGTTATTAAAACTTATCTGTCCTGCTAATTTTCCTTAATTAAAATTGTAGCGGTGAGATCGACGAATACTTATACTGTATGGTTTAATGTTCAGAGACAAAATGTGATATGATATGGCTTCATTTGTCATGAAGCAAATATCTTCAGGTGTCTGGTTATCGATAATAATCCCTCATAAATGCTTGTGAACCTGAAATATTACTATTTGATTTAATTTATGATACCACTGATTTAATGACTTTTATTTGTTAGGATTTATCTCTTAACTTACACCAGGATCAACAGCAGAGTTTCACGAACAGTGTCAGAGTTGTGACACTTGGGGGCAGGAGGATCGCTTGAAGTTAAGTGATTATCGCCGCCCATGGACACGCAACACCAGAGGCGTTACAAGTGCGTTGTCGGCCTTTTAAAAAAGAGCACGCTCTTTTCTTGAAAGTTTGAAGGTCGTATTAGTCCGGAAATAGTTCCATTCCACAGTTTTGTTTTTGAAAACCTGCAAACGAAATAATGAAAAGAAAATCTTATAGACCATTTAGGAATTAGAGACGTGTGACAGTCATGACTCGGGCTGACTCAGCTAGAGTGATACCAGAACCTCACAGAACACCAATTTTAAGCAAGTCTTTCATTGCTTTTTACCAAATCGATGAGATTATCGAAACCCGTTTCATTCACTCTACTCTAAGGAGGGACGGGGGAATTGTACTATTATATATATATATTACTTTTCAGTTGCATTGTAAGGGTCCATGAGCAGCAGTTGACACTTATCATAACTTCTTCTTCATCTTTCTAGCCTTATACCAAGATTATTTGGGGTCGGCTACTAGCTCCACCCGGTTTCACCTGAATATCAGTTTTTCCACCAAGCGACCGGCATCAGACCTTCGCAACCCTGAGGGTAAACTGAATACGAAGGTTGAAACTAGTGTCAGTATATAAAGGAAAAAAATACGATCTAAAATTATACCCGCTTCATCTCATAAATTACGTCCATCATTAAAATTGTCAAAGTCTGAATAATAATTCAGGAAACTTTGGTGAAGTTTGATCTTCTTAAATTGCCCGCATAAGTGCAAAACATAATTAAAGACTGCCTTGATGTCGCAATGGTAGCGTAAGCGACTGCTGTGCTTGACGGTCTCGGGTTTGATTCCCGGGTCGGACCAAATGTTTGTATGATCTGCAAATATTTGTTTCGGAGTTTGGGTGTTTTCTATGTATAATATGTATGAATTTACAAAAAAAGTATTTATTTCAGTTGTCTAGTACCCATAACACAAGCTCTGCTTAGCTTGGGACTAGATGGCGTTGTGTCTTAGACGTCCGGAATATTTATTTATTTATAATCGCGATGCCAATATCGCCGATAGAATAGTAATTAAATTGCTCCAAAGAAATTATGTAACTGACTGAAATATTCTTCCTACCTTAAAACAACAACACATCCATATTAAAGCTTTGAGAGTTGTTTTTATCAAACTTTTAGATTTAGATAATAAAAAATGAAATACGAGAATTTAAAAATAAAAATTTTACCTTTAAAAATTTACGCTATAAATTAACTCTCTCTTGAAAAGGGTTGGCCATAAATTAAGTACATAAATAACCTTTTATATCTCATGTTTATTTTGTTATACACTAAGGGCATCCAATCGATATAAGGTAACTGATACTGCAGCGTTATTGCTGAGAGAGAGAATGATCGAAGACTTTTTTTTTTTTTTTGTTAAAAATTGCATTAGTAAATTTAAGTCCAATATTATGAGATTGTATATAATTTTTTAACTGTTGGCAATAGTTCCATCTGTGTTCATGCACTCGCTGTATTTGTCTCACTCCTTAGGGTTCTAAGGCGATGTTTTATGGTCTATGTTATTCATCCATAAATGATTTTAACAAACGTTTCTTAATCATCATTAACTTCATTAGCCTTTATTATTTCCAAGATTATTTGGGGTTGAAAACTAGTTCAATTAATCGGTATCTTCACTCACTCACTGTGAGGCCGTGGTAACAATCCGGTCGAGCCGGAGCGTAGCTCTCCCACGATAAAACTCCAAATTATAAGCATTACTAATTATCGGTGACTTTAAAGACCTAGATGTTGTTTATTCAAAAATAGAAATGCAGTCGGCATGTGCAATCAGTAGTGCATGGATGAACACAGAATCAATATTGAGATGAAATGAAACGAAAAAGTGTGTACTAGAAGCTATTCAATAAATTGTTTGATTACATAAAAAACCGCCAAAAAACCAGTTAACGAGTTTTAAAACTAACTTTTCAACTTCAGCTTTTATGTCTACTTACTTTTGCCCAAGTCTTCGACCACGTGTATGTCGGTTATCAAGAAAGAGAAAAAAGAAAATGTATATCTCTATGCCAAATTTCATAATATCGGTACACTGGTTTAGTTAGTAACAGACAGATTTGGTTTTGAAATTATAACATTAGTATCGATTGAGTCCGTTTCGTTGATCTTGGTGGCTATGCAACTAGCTGCCAGTCAAGAAGCCTCGGGTTCGATTTCCGAGTCGGGCCAAAGTTGATGTATCGGGGTTTTCGTATATGAAATTCTTTTCGTATACGAAAATTTTCCCACTTACCATTCTTCGGAGAATGGAAAATGGCGGTGTTACCCGCCCGTGCCTGGGAGAGCACGTTAAGTCGTCGGTCCTGGTTGCCCGGTTGGTAATCGTTATTGAGAAGGCAGTGCCCTCAAATATACTGATGCTAGTTTCAACCTTCGAATTCAGTTAACCCTTAGGGTTGCGGAGGTCGTAGCTAGTCGCTTCGTGGAAAAACTGATATTCAAGTAAAACAGGTAGTACTAGTGGCCGACCCCAAATAATCTTGGGACAAGGCTAGGAAGAAGAAGATGAAGTATTGATTGAGTAAAACAAAGACCAGTGTAGGCTATAATCCTTAGGTATTCCAAAGAAACTTATTATATACTAGAATCATGCGATTTTTAATTCATAAAATAAATTTAACACTTCAGTAGCATCACATATATGTATAATCTATTTGTTAAGCATGTACATATGTATTTATATAAATGTGGCAATACATTCATTCATGAAACTAAAACGTAAACTATCAAAAATTATACTATAATCCACACTATAAATTACTATTAAATTCGTTAACTTACAGCAATTAAATTCAACCAAAAGATTACCTGTAAAGAATTACAAGACAGCCATTTGTATTTGGCCGTTAAAAATTGTATATGTAAAACAATCAAAAAGATGTACAATTTAGTTTATTTATTCTAAAAACTGTTATATATTATTATGTAGTATTATTATTAACACGTAACTAAACGTATTATTATCACATTATTATATAAATAAATATATTACTAATTATTAATTGACTAACTAAATTAAAAAGAAACTAATTTAATAAATTCCAGTTGGTACGAGTACGTTGCAAGTTTTCGGTGTTCTGTTTCTTGAAAATTGGTGATTTAAATCTTTTAGTTATTACGATTGGCTCTTTAAAGTTTGGCATCTTTAGTTTAGGACTTGTCAAAAATGGTTGTTTTTTATGGTTCGTCTTTGGTTTCTGTTGGTGTTGAATTTTTCTTGGTGGGTTAAATAGTTTCAACAGGTGAGATAGATAGCGTCCTAATGTGGAAAATATGTCCGGTTCTGCTGCTTCATTTTTTATTTTTCGTTTAGATCCAGCTTCGATAAGAAGATTTTTGTCTGATAATAGATGTATGAGACTGAACAAAATAATTAGGAAGTACATGTTCTTCGACGCTCAACACAGACCCCCGAAAAGCACTTGATCTAATTTGGCAATCACACAGAAAATATATTCGATTCAGGATAGAATAAAACACGGAATAATGAATGAAATCGAACCGAAAAATAATACCGAACAATAATTTCTAATTATAAATTTGCACTGTACGATGGACGTGTGTATATCCAATACAATTTTCCACAGCTGTCAGATCGTTTTATACAACTTATTAACAGTTTTGGGCATATTTTTCATGTTGACAATACTACTTATTGTTACGGTTTCTCCTTTATAATCTTTATAGGTATTTTAAACATCCCTAATTGTAAAGAAACAAAACATGTATCTATATTAGAGTTTACAAATACGTATTGTACATTTAAAGAATGGTGAAATTTGGTTTTTCGGTTTTTGTGTGTGTTCAACTAAATAAACCATCAGACCAGTACAATTTTATATTAGTACGGATGAATGAGATATTGTTTATTGTCTTTGTGTATTTTAAACACAACATAACTCAGTTAAACGATACTGTTTACAAACTTTGAAGATTATTCATAATCGTTGAGTCATTTTGTGAAATTCGTTTCAACATTTATTCAGTATAAAATGAACTTGAATATACTATTTATCTATTTATTATTCTGTTTGACAATTCCTACTCTAGAAATATATTGCATCCGAGACACGAAAGTTTCCTAAATAAATGACCCTACTAGGATTGTGTGGCGACTTCCACATGCAGCGGCAACTGAAACATATAACAGCGCCATCTACCAAAGATACACTGAACTACGTAGTAAAGTACTGCACAACACTGCTAATCCTGAATCGTGCAATAGAAGTGCCCGCCAGACATGATCACCTCGCCTGGTCGGAGGATCCTTCCTTGGTATTGGAGGGAGATGACACCCGTTCCTCCACAACTACTTAACTTTGCAATGTGTTAATCCATGCGTTTACCCCAAAGCCAAGAAGCCTCTTAATTTTAATCATACCCCACCTTTAAATAAATTTAGTTAAAATAGCAATCGTTGTTTTGAGTTTGACTTAAGGTCTGCTAACATTATAGATATTTTATCTATTTACCTAAATCTAAATACCTTATCTTTTATTTACAAAGATTACTAGTTATAGCCCGCGGCTTCGTTCACTTGTATGTAGCCTATGTCCGTCCACAAGAAACAAAGTACCTTTATGTCGAATTTCATTGAAATCAGTGCAGCAAAAAACCGCTGGGTAAAATTCCTAACTGTAACAGACACACAGACCTACAAATTTACAATATTAGTGTGGATAAACATCAAAACCTCTTTAGCAAATCTTAATTTCAAACATACGACCTCCGTTGAAATACATTAGACCGCCTAATTCTTTTATATACAAACAGCTTACAAAACTCACAATATAAAGAAAAAATGTGCTAGTTCCAGGTTTGCAATAAAACTATTTCAAACGACACTGACGTACTTAGTGGTGGGATAAAGGTGCGCGCTGGAAACGTAATCAGGCGAAGGCCTTAAAGTCTGAGATGGCATGACATCATGACCTACATTTTTAATCAATTGAAACAGAAAAATAACCTTTTCATTACAGGGTGAATGAGTGAGCTATAGCACAACAATGGCATACTAAAGTATTTATAGTTATATAATTTCCTCTGTGACTCTCTCATTGACTGCCTTGGTAGCGTTGTAGTGGTAACGTATGCGACTGCTAAGCTTGAGGTCTCGCGTTCGATTCCCGGGTCGGACCAGATGTTTGTATGATCTGCAAATATTTGTTTCGGAGTTTGGGTGTTTTCTATGTATAATATGTATGTATTTACAAAAAAGAAAAATATATAAGTATTTATATCAGTTGTCTAGTACCCATAACACAAGCTCTGCTTAGCTTGGGACTAGATGGCGTTGTGAGTTAGAGGTCAGTTAGAGGCATATTTATTTATTTATTCATTTATCGTATCAGCCTATCGTCGGCCGATGCTGAACGATCTCCCCCAAAGAGCGCAAACTATCCTGGTCTTGGACAGTCCGCAACCATTCTCTGTTAACCACTTTTTTCAAACCGTTGGTCCATCGATTCTCATTGATATTAGACTCATATTTTTCATAGTGTTTTATAGATCATTTCGGTTCGAAGTAGATCCTGTATTTAGCACGTTCAACCGAACAAATAAACACTTTAGCTTTATATTTTTAGTTAAACATAATACTTTCTTGCTAATCAAGAAATAAAATTATATATATTGTTACTCTAACAGGCTTTTATAGAGTATTTTGATTAATTTATACATACACACCAACATTTGCTCTCTCGCTCTGGCTCACTAATTACAGGCGACTTTTTGTATTTGTGTCTCTTACCTGTCGTTTTTTCCGTTGCATGCCGTTTGAAATCACAGCGATTCTAAAAAAGTTTCGCTTCAAAAATCTTTTCGCCAATTTAATGGTCGTACTGGCTAGTACAGTACTAGCAGCGTCATGCCAAAATACAATTACGCGTTGCACGGTAATGGATAAGAGAGCTGACGTGTTTTCACTTCCCGAGGATACATTTAGGTGCAACCCTTTGATATACTGCAGAGTCGATTACGGTCACTTTGCCGGCTAATGTGATTTTAGGAAAAAACTGGCTTGAATGGCGTGTGAGAACCATATTTTGAAATAAATTCACCGAAGTAATATCATGACCTCATCAGAAAACTCGTGTTAATCAATTACTTTGTAGTTTTTCACCAAATCCCTGAGATTACTTCTCAAACCCTCTCAATCAATTAAAACATCATTCCATTCAGTATACGATTTAAAATCTTTATTTCCTCATAAAAATTCTTACATTGTTTATTTACTTACATATCTCAAAAGAATGTTCACTCTTTTGAGCTATGTAAATAAATCATTTGGCATCAATTCTGTTTCCAATATTGAAGTGGCAGTTTTATAGGAATGTACTTAAATTTCCTTAAATTAGGAGGAAACATTAGGTATAATTGATACTTATTAAGCCTCTACAGTACTAATACAATTGCAGTTTTACACTTATCCACGATAATAATATTATACTCCTAACATAATCCATCCATCATCCCTAATATTGACTTCACGGTTGGCCGAGTGGTGTCAGCGGTCGCCATGCCGCTTGCTACTGCGCCAAGTGTCGTGGGTTCAAATCCCACGCGGTACCTACAACACTTTGTGTGATCCACGAATTGTTGTCCCGAGTCTGGATGTTCTTTGTGTCCGTTTCATGTATGTTTGTAAAGTCCCCCACGACACAGGATGTTTATTCCTAATGTGGGAGTTGTCTTTTTAAAAAAAAAAAAAAAGAAAAAAAAAATATAATGCCGTCAGTGATGATAGGATTAAACGTTAAGTCAGTCATATGAATCATCACAGAGTCACTAATCAAAAACGAAAACAATTTAATTTAATAATCTTTGAACACATTCAACGTTAAACCAAGCTAATATATTCATAACTTCTAGACTACTAACAGAACAAAACAGAATAACTACTACGCTTAAAAATAAGCGTGCATCCGCATCGCAATAGATACGGTTTAAGAACGTTTATTTCTCAAAAGAATACATTATTCACTTATATGAGAACTTAAAAATATTACTGGTAGTTTAAAATGTCACTCTAAAGAACGTACTTAGCATTAAAATAAGGCAAACAATCACAAACACATATACAAAACTTATGTTAACAAAATCATCATATGACGGTAGATGAGTATGAAAACTCTGCATCAACTTATCGCCACAATACTGATAACCGTAGGTATTGCAATAAGCGTAGTGTGTATAGTCATTACTAGATGAGACTAGGAGAAGTTTTAAAATGAAATTATGTAAATAGATAACTTTTTGTTTTTCTTTTTTATTGAAGTGAAAACTTCGTTAGCGGCGCTGTGTACTTTTTTGGAATGGATAAAAATGTATAAACTCGCGTCAGGTCACGTGACCTGATCGAAAATTCGTAAGACGGATGCAGAGAGGACAGGCGGCGCAGGGCGCTTGCGCGAATGTTCGTGTGTGTATGTAATATAAATTGTCATGTTTGTGTACGATAGCGCAATAAATGAATATTGTATTCCACCACATAAATAATAGTACTTTTATACTGATAATGAAAGCAATGCGTACAAAATTATTCTCTAACCATTCCAAAATATCAAAAATGCACAACGTTAATATTCAAGTTTTCACTTCTGCCGGCACTCCCGGAGTGCAACCCGTCGATTTTTTTTTATTTAATCATTTACTTGTATCTAATACCCTTTTATTATTATTATTTCAATTGTATTTAATTAAATTAATTACTGTTATAAGTTCTTTAAATTTCTAACGTAGTGTTTAATAATTTTTTTGAAAGTTTTAAATGATTTTGCTTCGCGGATATCGCTTGGTATTTTGTTATAAATCTGTGCCCGTACATAATGTTTTTTTTTACCATAGTTTGTTCTAGGTAAGTGAAGCTGTATATTATTCGCTCGCCGCAATGATCTTTTCTGCGTATTTATCTTTTTAGAAAACGTGACTTGTGAATGAATATCTTTGTGTAATATTTTCCGAATTAATATGCATGTGTTAAATATGTATGTTTGCTTAATATTCATTACCTTTGTTTTATTGTACAGCTTAACGGTCGGTGTAAGGTAATCGTAATTAAAAAGAACTTTGAGCAATTTATTTTGAGCTGTCTGAATTATGTTTAGATTAGTTTTAGTTGATGCACCCCATATTTCAATTAGGTAATCAATGTGTGGCTTTACCAGGCAATTATAAATTTGATATCGTACCTGTGGGGGAACGGGTATCATGTTCCACCCAACACAAAGGGAGAATCCTCCGACCAAGCTAGGTGATCATGCCTGGCGGGCTACTGCACTTTTTTTTAAAAAAAGGGAGGATCCTCCGACCAGGCGAGGTGATCATGCCTGGCGGGCTACTGCCCAACAGTTGATGTTGGGATGTTGTATATATGATAATCGGCTTGGGAACTTTATTTGCGCGATTCAGGATTGGTAGTTACTCCGTGTAGTGTGGTTTGTAGGTACAGTGCGTTACTTCGTAGTTCAGTGTATCTTCGGTAGATGGCGCTGTATGTGAAGGTCGCCACATCACTCCCCTCCAAGACTGGAGGTCGATATATGTTGAGTCAGCTGTCTGTGCTCTGATGCGGAGCTTGCCAGTGCCAGGAGTGAGTAGTTCCAGTGAGTCGGAACTGAATGCCGCAAGTTCCAGTGAGTCGGAACTGAATGCCGCTAGTCCCAGTGAGTCGGGGCTGAAGTCCGCTGATCCCAGTGAGTCGGGATCGCATGCGGTGCGCGGTGCTGCGGTGAGGTCCCAGTGAGTCGGGGCGATTGCTGCGTAGTGGCTGGCTGCTGCGTAGACGGGAGAGAGATGCTCTGCTTACATGGACCGTAGGTGCAGTGTGCTGTGCCTAGACGCTGTAGAGGCCGTAGGGGTTACCAGTCTGGAGCGGTCGCATCCTGCGTGTGGTATATCCCAGTTGAGGCCGAAGTTGCTGGCTGGCTTGAGACTTGCTATGGGAGTGAACATGATGGTGACGCGGCTTGAAGGCTGCTTCCAATCACGTCGGGGTCACCACTGTGGGGGAACGGGTATCATGTTCCACCCAACACAAAGGGAGGATCCTCCGACCAGGCGAGGTGATCATGCCTGGCGGGCATTGGAAGCGGCGGTGGAACATTATACCCGTCCCCCACATACCTGTTTTGGCATACATCTAGTAATTCCACGCAGGGCTCCCATTAAAGATGCTAATTTACTTTTTAGCTTTTCCAGATGTGGTCTAAACGTTAGAAAACTGTCCACTATAAGTCCTAGATATTTTTCGGTACTAGTTTTGTTTATGGGTTGATTATTTATTGTTAAGGGTGTATAATTCTCAAGTTTTTTATTTTTTGGTGTAAATATCATATAGTTAGTTTTGCTTACATTAATTGTTAAAAGATTACACTGAAACCAAACATTAAGTTTATTTTAATCATTTTGAGCGTCATCGATTATTGATATAATAGAATTACCATAGTACGAGTATATAAGACAAGTATCATCAGCATATAACAATATTTCACCTTTAAGATCCAGCTCGTGTACGTTATTTATGTAAATTAGAAAGAGTAGGGGGCCCAGAATAGAACCCTGTGGTATGCCGTATGTTATTTTGGCTGAAGTCTCACAATTTGGTAACGGTTGGTTAAATATGATTTTAGTATTTTGAATGCACTATCAGCAATGCCAATACATTGCAAGCAGTTTAAGAGCTTGTCGTGACTCACCGTGTCAAATGCCTTTTTTAGGTCAATAAATATGCCGAGAGCAATTTGCTTTTTGTCAATTTGCAGCTTAATTTTCGTAACAAGATCAACCGTTGCGGATAAAGTATTAGATTTTGGTCGGCATCCATACTGTTTATCATAAAAGTAGTTTATTGACTTTAAGTAACTAGTAACCCGGGTGTAAATAATTTTCTCGAAGATCTTAGAAAGAACAGGCAAAACGGAAATTGGGCGATAATTGCCAAGATCTGCCCTATTGCCTGATTTAAAAATTGGGCTTACTTTAGCTATTTTTAGGTTGTCCGGAAAGTAGCCAATTTCAAGGCAATTATTTATACAATGAGTGAGACTTGGGATAATTAAATTCTTCACACATTTTATACTTTTGCTATTATTATTATCTATTCCTTTAGATGTATTAGTCTTAAGATTTTGAATTATTTTAGACACTTCTTCGTTTTTTCCCAAGATAGTTTAGATAACTTATTATGAGTTTGGTTAAATTTTAAGATGTATGTTTGAGTGTGATAAGTAGCAGGAATATTATTTGCCAAAATTACGCCAATTGTCGAGAAATAGTCATTAAAACAGTCAGATGTCTGATTTGGATCCGTTACATTACCATTTAGAGTGGTTAATATAGCTGGGATGCGAGTTTCTTTGCTTTTATTAAGTGACAGACTATTAATCAACTCCCACATTTTCATAGGTTTGTGCTTACAATTACTGAAAGCCTTTAAATAATATTGTTGTTTTGCCTTTTGAATGTTCACAGTAACTCTATTTCTTTTAAGAATAAAATCTTGCTTCAGGTTTTCATCATTAGGTATTATTTTTTGTAGATTCCATAGTATGTTCCTATCGTTTATATCTTTTATTATGTTTTTATTTATCCTTGCGTGGAGGATTCATGATCTTTGTCTTCTCAATTTTACTATTTTCAATGCTTTTTGTTAATATGTTGCATAGCTCACTGTATCCAAAATAGATTATAGATAGGAAAGCTATCCTTAACTTAGTCTGAGAAGAAAGACTTGGAAGAAGAAGGTTTAGGAAACAAAACAAACAAATAATGATTAATGAAAAGTATGATCTTATATCCACTTATCGTACACAACTGTCCTGGTTACCTATAAGACAGCGCCGCAGTTCGAGGGCTCTTACTTTGTTGTACTCCCTTCTCCACTCACCAAACTCACCTACCTATTTAAAATTCCAACTAGAATATCTTTGTTCTAACCATAAGAGAAATCTTCGCTCTTCGAAACAACTTCTCATTCGTTGTCCTTCCCATACTTCCAGTATTGTCCATTCCTCCTTCCTAGTTCAAGCTATCTCTTTTCGGCACAAACTCTCAATAGAAACCAGGATGACCACTAGCTGATCCACTTTTAAGCTTAAGGTACGGTAGAACTACCGTACCTTAAGCGACGAACTACAAAGACGAATATATATCCATCCTTTTAGTGTCTTTTGGATGTATATTATATACTCGTATAAGTATATGTGTGTATGAATGTTTATGTATATTTAATTTGGATATTTTCTTTATGTATAAAATGTTTATGTGTATATATCCTTAGTATTGTTATTTATTTAATTTAATCTATCGTATTACTTCTTTTTAAAATACGCCTGCTACACACAGTTTAGCAACACCTAAAGGTTTACTGGAAGAAAATGCCTGTGGCATTAAGTCCGGATTGCACGATATGATTGCAGGAAGTTTGTATAATTTAATAAATTTATATTTTGAAATATCTAAATATATCTAGATGTAATAAAACTAAATTGTCAAATTCCTATGAGATAAATGTTTGTTGTCTAAAAATTTATTTCGTTTAAGTCGTAGGTAGGTAATGTCTTGAACAATAAAGTAAAATATCCTGAAATTACTATTAATAGCTTTATTTTATATTAGAATTTTCTTATGAACTGTTCCTATTTTCTAGTTTCATTAAGAACAAAACTTCACCAAACTCTTGTCAACATTTGACATAAATGCTAAGTATTCTACTCAACATCTAAAACAGTTTTATCGGTAAACATTTTATACATTTGAGAAAGGTAATTAAAAAACTTTATCACTTCGGTCTTACGATTTATTTTCCTTGAAACGGCTTGAATAGATAGCTATCTGTGAATACAAATTAAAAAATCAATTCTTTAGCGTATAATTAAAAGATATTTTGGATCTTCACATGGGTTTGATATTTATAACAACATAATATAATATTCTTTATTGATTTAACTTCATTCAATAGGTTATGGGATTCCCTAACACCTGCAATAATACCTATGTATAATAAAGATGCAATGTAATAAAATACCAAAGAATTTCATGAATTGGGAAATGTCAGTAGTACTTCGAGAAGGACAAAGTTTTATACCTGTAACTCTAGTTAGCTTTGGTCGGGAATTCAGCTGCTTAATTACATTGGTTAGACCAATGAAACATAATCGGAATTTAGCTACATGAAGCCTTATCTAAATACAAACTAAGCACAGTTTGAATTACCTGGCAACACTACAATTATGCAACAGCGCTATACAAAGTACTTGATTTTTGTTTTTAAACGTAGGTACTTTTTTTACGTAATAATAACGATAATATATTTTTTTATGAAAATAGGTAGGTACAAAGGCCTACCGCCGACCATTGTACTTAATTATCTAAATAAAAACAATTGACTGCACGGTTGGCCTAGTGGTTTAAGCGGTCGTCACGCCGCTTTCTACTCTACATTCGCGCGAATGTCCTGGGTTCAAATCCCACGTTTTGAGTCCGGGTGTCCTTTGGGTCCGTTTCATGTATGTTTGTTAAATCCCCCATGACACAGAATTATACCTAATATGGGAATTATACGGTACTTACATCAGTTTCTGTTCTTTGTGTGTCTGTCTGACTGTCTTATTGTTACGGCTAATCTCTGGAACGTTTGGACTGATAGATAGCTAACGATATAAGGTGTAACATACGAGTATGCTACTTTTTTAGACTTAATTCGCCCGTGTTTGTATTGTAATAATAAAACAAACGCAAGTAACACTGTGGGATTCAACTAGTATATTAATAGATTTATGAGATCGGTAAAATAAAATATCTTGTGAATTCCATTTACATGCCTGCAACATAAAAGTTAGACAAACACAAACTATTCGCTCTAAAGGCGCACTTTAACATTTTTATTATGAAACCTTTTTTGGGATTTGTGTCATGCCTGTTGTATGAAATGCAATAACCGTCTGTTTGTATTTCTGATATTTTCTGTCAATCTATTCACTGGCCATAAATGGTCGAAGAAAAAAAATTGGTTGAATATTCTATTTAAGTGGTTATTTTATGATTAAATTAAATCGCAACATTAGAATATCTTAGTCCGCTTGGTGACGGAAAAATAATATAGAGCGACCCCACCCCACTCATCTCATTGGCGTCGTAAGAGGTAGCTAAGGGTGAAAACAACGCAGGACAATATCACTATATAAAGAAATATAACTTGAAACCAAAATCTATTCCAACCTATCTGACCACCATAGCACCGATAGCAGAAGTATCTTTGGCAAACATCAGAGGCGTCACAAGTGCATTGCCCGCCTTTGGAGGATAGAGAGGGTGGTGGGGAAGGAGTTTGGGATATGGGCCTCCTATATCCTCAATCACTCGATGAAACACAGCGCAAGCCCTGTTTCACGCCGGTTTCTGTGAGGCCGTTATATTATTCCGGTAGAGCCGGCCCATTATGCCGAAGTGTGGCTCTCCCACGGTAAAAATATATAAAGCCAAACCCTCCTTTGTAAGGAGAGGCCTTAGTCCTGTAGTAGACTGTTTTAAAAAGACATAAAATTTTAATGTTAGCTTTATTCACAAGCCGTTAAAAAGAGAGTAGTGGGTTTTCAAATTAGTATACCATGGGCTTTCTATCAAAGAATAGGCTAAGCTATCAGTCAAAATTACAGTTTATTGACGCTCACTGGCAATTTCACTGTTATTCTGTGTAAATATGACTTCGTAGTTTACACGTCGTTGCACTTTTAAAAGTTTGTACATTTAAAGCGTTTGTTTGTTGGCGTTAAGCGCATCTATATAAGATAAATCAAACAAATGACGTTGAACTGAAGTACTTAAAAATGTTTTTGTCTATCAGCAAATTCAAAATATAAATACAATAGACCGTCACTGACACGTTTATGGAAATATTGCTGCTACAATTTATGCTCAGCTGTACCTCATTACCAATATAGCGACACGAGATGCAACTGTGCATACATTATAGCAGGATCGTGAACCCACTTACATTTACGAGTACTCTGCTTAACACGATAAGACAATAACGCAGTGTATACACAGGAAATTTATTGACTTTTAGATTTAATAGTAAACAACAGTATTTTGTACTGCGTTTTTTAAAGAATCTTCCTACTTTTCTAAGATAAATGCATTTACTTACAGAGTGCGACGAGGCCATGCAGAAAGTTATTACGAACGAAGTTAAGATTAAGAGAATCACTGAATAATTCCTTAATATTGTTAATCGTCGCTGATGTTAACATTTAATATAATATACTCATTTTAACTAGTCGCCGTCCACTGCTGAAATCGCTAAATGTCCCGATCTTGGAGAGTCCGCTACCATCCGCTGCTACCCAATTTCTTCAAATCGTAGATCCATCGTGGCGCAGGGGGTCTTACACTAAGTTTAGGCCTGGGGGCCTTACCTAATCGTGGTCTCCACACTAACACATTTTAGCTCCAGCGACCATCAGTTCGTCGGAAGTGTTTTGTCACCCAAGACAAATATTGTTCACAACAAACTTACTGTTTAAAACATTACTTTAACATGAAGACAAGTGTTGACACATTTAAACAGATAGTGATCGATTTTGCGAAATAAACGCCGCGTACTGAATTCAACACCGTGCGTGCAATAAAGTCTATCTGTAGTACTTACAATACTACCTATATTTATAGCATTTATGAAATATTCTGATGATGATTGTTTTTCTGTTTATGGTCCCACTATATTATAATTTTATAAATGCGAAAGTTTGTAAGTATGAATGGATGTTTGTTGCTCTTTCACGCAAAAACTACTTAATGGATTTTGATGAAACTTTACGATCCTATAGCTTATACATCAGAATAACACATAGGCTACAATTTATAAAGATATTAGTTTAGCTTCGCGGCGTTACCCGCGGTTATTGTCGTACCGCGGATAGCACCGCGGGGTTCAGCTAGTTTACTATAAAAATGTTAAAATAATTTAGTGAATGATGCTATGACTATAAATGAATCCACAAATAACATTCCGAATACACATGGACAAGTAACATTCCATTTCCTGACATTTATATAATACAGTAGTAAGCAGTTCCTTCATTTGGTTACGTGCGACAAATAACTAATGAAGTAAAATATAACAGTAGATTTGTAACTGGTACATAATTAATATACTGATTAAAAAAAGTTGTCAATCACTTTTAAGAAGCTATCAGTGAGTTGTATTAGTAATACAGTGTAAAGTTTTAACAGTTCTTAACCGTGATAAAGAAAATGAACATTGTGTGTATGTAGGATTTTGTTCTTTTTTATTTTATTCTGAAAGACGAGAACTAAACTTCCAAATCGAACTACATCAAGAAGAATAGTGTGATCCTCAAGCCTGTGCGAAAATGACTAAAATGTTTTCCATAATTTTAATATTTGGTCTGGTACAAGTCTTCTACAACCAAAGCATTTTTATCGAATCTGGTTCTTTACTTACTATCAGATTTAAAAGATATGCCAAAGATTGGGATTCAAGAAGTTTACTGTCCCACATTTCAGCAGTATTCAAACCACCCAGTCAGCAAAAGAAGCCTCCAAAAATAAAACCGATTTATATCAGTTCTCAGTTCAATGAGCCAAAGCTTAGGGATCCATTTTGGATTCCCTCAAAATTCAATACACCAATTGTACACATCGAACTCGAAACTGAAAAGCCTGATTGGTTATACTCATCTAAATAAGTTTATAATTTGATCAAAATACATAATCAAATTTTGTAATTTTTAAATGTTTATATTTTTGTAAAATTAAATGTGTAATGAATATTTTTTCTTTTCTTTGATGTATAACTCTGCCAAAATGACTTTACTCTGCCTAATGGTAAGCATAAGTAGAATCTACGAGTCACCATACTCACTGCGAGTGCAGGCAATGCTACAATGCAGCATGGCGATCCACACCATGGCGGCCTACTGATGTTTCTGCATGGTCTTGCACTCACCAGCGAAACACGACATCAGGAACGCTGTTATTTTACGTTAATTTTCTGTGCAAGGGTAGTACCACTCCGGTCGAGCTAGCCCGTTTGTGCTGAAATCAGCATGACTCTACTACCTTGTTTCATTTTATTTATTCAATTTTAGTTTTATCCCTTTTAGGGTTCTGTTTCTGAAAAAACCTCTTAATGCATCCCGTAGTTGCCCTTCAATTCAAGTTAAGATTGGTGAGTCACCTCATTAGGTGAGTCAGATTTAAACTTCTCTTTTTACTCTTGTTTTACTTTTGCTTTATTAGAAATATTCTTAAATTCTGTTTTTGTAGATAAGATTCCCTAAGTTTGGTCAAGTTTCTAAGTTTTCTGGCAAATATTTTACATTTTTTATGATTCATGTCGAAAACCGATCAAAGAACCGTGTAACAGACGATGCACAGTGGGGCAGAAAGGGGGTAAACCTGGCAACAAATCGGTACTAAGTAATTATATTTTGTATTCAGTTCTAAGGGAAACAAATAGACATTAAATGATTAAATAACATATATAAATGGGTTTGCATCTCATTTTACAACTTTTTATTCAATTTTCAAACTTTTTGTTCAGTTATAAATCGTAATATTTTTACAAATATTTCGCTTATCATGTAACTCTTTTACGAGATTTTTTAACTACTAATCACTATTTTTGATCTTCTTTCTCTTGTTCTTTTCGGCCACTGTCGCGGGTCAGACTACTGCCTTCACTGAGGGCATTTGGTGGAGACAAATTACATTCTCCTTTAAACCATTCACTATTCACTCTTATGAAAGTATTTAAAGTACGGCCGGATTTGCTCCATCTTATTCTGAATTGACACTTGCTTGAAATTCTTGAATATTGTCTTGCCTTCTGAACTTTCATTGATAATGGGCAATTCCGTTTGCAAATGATTGAATTGTTCTTCTATTTTATTTTTTCCGCTTTGTTTCATAATGCGAAAAAACTCATTACGAGTAAATGACATCGTGATTTAGCAAAAAGGAAAAAAAAATAGTAACCAAAAAATAATAAACTGAAGTTTAAGTAGGTACCCATAATGTAAGTGGAAAAGGTATTATTTTCCTTTGTAGAAATTTATCTATTACCAAGGTAATATGTTAATCAATCAGCAAAAATACACCTCACCTAAGTTAAGATAATTATTAATTTCTCCCACATCGGCAACCATCTGCAAAAATCCTTTTAGGTACAAGAAGTGAACCCTTTAGTCTCTTCATAAAACAAATTAGGTTACTAACCCAGGCCTAGCTTGTAACTTATGGTCTATTTTCTCAAAAAAAATGCAGATTTTTGGAAGACCCAGTTTGAAACATCAAGTTCTCTGAACGTGAATGGTATAAGAATATTTAAAAATCGTAAATAGTTTATTTATTATGTCTAATTAAACAATTAATTCAAAACATTGCTTCAAAACCATCGAATTTTAACAAAATAAATCAATACATTTTGATTGACATCTGATACGAGAGAGATACGCGCTTAGCAAAACTTTAGAAGTACGCTTGTAACTTAACAGGGACTCATTAAAGAGGGGTCATTGTGGTACCAAAATGTCAGGAATATTGTTTTCTACATATATTATAACAAATAAACCCTAAATTTTAAACTTTTTTTTCCGAATTGTTGCCATGTTTTTCCTCATTCTGCCCCACTGTGCGATGCATGGCTGGGGTGATGTCATACAAAATAGTTTATGAAATAAATTCTAGACATGTAATTGTTTATTTAGACAATGAATGTTATCAGTTTGTTTTTAAATAACTTCGTATTCAATAACTTTTCTTTACAAATCAAATATCCAATATTTGAATAGTTATTGAAATAGGGAATTATATAACAACTTGACGTACTTGACAAATACTCAGTCAAATATAATGTGTAGTGGAAAACCTCGGTAGGAAATCTTTCTAGTTATAAAGTTCTGTTAGTATCTATTATGGGTAGGTACGACTGAAGTTGAAGGGATTTAGACTGGACTGGATGGGTGGACTTACGACTGAAGTTGAATGGATTATAACTTTGCTAAATCGGTAATATTGAATTTCCGAGAATAGTCTGACGGCAGTTTTCATGATAGTAAGTAAAATGTTTTAAAAGCCCTGTGCTTTGTACTTTCTATTTATTATATATTTGAGTATGAAATTAATTATTAAATTTTATGTTACAGAAGATAAACATTAAATGTACTCAAGGTTGTCCATCTGTCTCTTTATTGGTCTTATACAAAATGACGTTTATGCTGTTGATAAAGTTGATAAATATAAATTGTATATTGGACGAATGAAAAGAGATTTTATAGATGATAAAAATTATAGATGAATAAAGCACAATTGGTTATATCTGGGCTACCAAAACTGTTGACTTCATGGAATTTTCGTAAAATGAAATTTCCAAAATTTAAAAGACCGCAAGTGATTCGGTTGCCCAATTTCCAAAATGGTATTGTATTAACTCCTAATTTCAAATTGTTTCCAATAAATAATCCTAAATTTAAAATTCCTATTGATAATAATAATAAAACAACTGCTGTAAAGTCTAAATATAAAAGTTTGCCTGAGTGGTACATGTAATATTTTCAAAATTATCACTAAAGATACGGAAGAAGTGCCACCTTCCTCTAATTTTCTCGAATAACTTATAATTATTGGATATGTAAAAATACGTTAAGAAAACACATTTTACTAGAATTGATGAAACTTGGCTAAAAATAAAAAGATCGTTAGACAACGATTACATTGAGAACGGTAGAAATTATATCAAGTAAAACTGAATGTTTTCAACCAATTCACAAAATATAATCTTATTATGTCACATCATGTTGTTTTATTCGAAACCAGTGACTAGACTGTAAAACAAGCCAAAGGTGGTTGGATGCGGACAGTACAGGACCGTTTCTGAGGAGAGTTTTGGGTGAGACCCAGGTAAATTAGAAAACTTTTACTATCTACAATGATACAATTATGATGATGTTGATGCAAACGTCTACCAAATTTCCTTATTTTTATATAGAGAAGAAAAATGCTTGAAGGTAATAAAACTATAGAATAGATTTTTAGTTCTCAACCGTTTTCAATGTCTGACCTTAAAAGAGTCAGCCTACCGCTATTCACAGCTAGAAAGGGTGTCCATAGGCCAGGTGGAGCGATGACGTGCAAAACGATTGGCAGGAGCTGGACGCAAAAAGTCAATAATCAAACCGAGTAGCGTGCAATTTGAGAGGCATATGTCCATCTTTAAGATAATTCACCTAAAATCCAGGCACTCTGACTTTCCTAATTCAAGACCCCTTTATGTTAACCCCTAAAACCTTCATAAAGTTATATATATTATATTTCCTTTTATAGAAATTACTTTAATACATGTTCAAAATTCTACTCTAATGTATGAATTATTTGAAAAGATGGTGCACATGAGTTTCTCACCAGCTCTTCTCATGAATGCAATACCCATCGGAGCTGGTACTTGGATTGATTTCAATTTAAACCTTTGAGTTAAATCGAAATCGATCTAAGCTCCTGTAATTCAAATCATTTCAATGCATTTAGTATTAGTACCTTTTATCACTGAATTGATTACTTGAGTTTTATTTTATATTTTGATGTTTTTATTTTTGACGTGTTCAAGTGCCTTTTGGGGCCTATGGAAATAAATGATTTGACTTTAACTTTGACTTACTTAAATTAATCATACCGGCGACGATATTTCTTACTAAAAGTAGGTCTATCTTTTTACGGACAAAAGACTAAAAAGTTCAACTACATATTTTTACATATCCTTCTATATTCTACTCCTAGTATATTTTAATACCTAAAAAATGTTATCCGTTTGAATCTGTGGACGAAAATACACTGCTGCAGCGACTATATGCTTTACACATCACAGATATTTCATTCGTCCTTCATACTTCAAACTGTAATTTAACTGTACAGAAAATCAATACTGAAACCATCTGATAGGACTGATGGTAATCCTGATTCTTGATCGAAATTTTATCAGTAGGTCATCGCGGGTCAATTAAATCACTCTATTAGAGATAAACGTCGGGAATTCAATCGTCGTTTGAAGATCTTATTTATCGCTTTCATGATTATCCTAAGCAATTTCATAAAATATCAGGGTCTCAATTATACTGTATTTTTCCTGTATTCTTTTATGCAAAATCTTTAGCAGTTTTTTCTTTTTTGGAACAGGGGGGAAACGAGCAGACATATCGCTTGATGGTAAGCGATTACCGCCGCCCATAGACAACCGCAACACCAGAAGTGCATTGCCGGCCTTTGGGTGATGGGGAGGGGGATGGAAGGAGGCGTTGGGGTATGGGCCTCAGGTTTTCTGTGAGGCCGTGGTATCACTCCGATCGAGCCGGCTCATTCATGCCGAAGCGTGGCTCTTCCAAGGAAAAAGTTCTGACACGCTATTAAACTTTCATTTTGCAATTCAAATTTATGTGGCCCCGTATGGATAGGTGGTTTCGTTTAAGTTTGGAGAATCCTGTTAGTACGGATATTTAAAGAACGAACCCTATATTTTAATATCATTATCATGTTTATTGCACGTTTGTGAAATTTTTAAACATGAATTTATATTACAATACATTAAGTCTCTTAATATTTACTATTTACTCACATGTCTTATATTTCAATATAGTCAAAAAATTGGAACACTAATTTCATCCGAATGTCGACGCTCCCTATAGAATGCCTCGATAATGTTGACGAAAATGAATAACCTTAAGAAAACAATAGTAGTGTAAATTATTTAAGTAATACTTCAGCCATTGTTATTTTAAAATCGCATGAAGTCTTAAGAAAGGAATCAATTAACTACTTAGAAGAAACTTAAAAGTTAGAGGTTGTTTTGAATATATTATACAATGCGCATTTGAATAACTATTCAAAATTAACTTTAACCCATGGATACTTATGACAAAGAACTAGTGTAAGTGACTGCTTGTAATTGAAGATTGTGATCATCATTTGGTGGTCTACCTTGAAGTGAATTATTTACCAATAACACTTTAATCGAAGAAACATTGCAGTGAAAAGGAAAGAGGCGCCACGTGCGGCAGACAAAGGAACTAAAATTGGTTGCGTTCCAATTACACATTCTAACAATATCTGATGACGAATTCTTCATTAAGTCAGTCTCTCAGGCTAGTCATAATTTGTTAATAAACGCCGATTAACACTTCGGTGTGAGATTATTGACAGGTTGATTTGCTTAAGCTCGTAGTTTAGTTTCAACATTTATTTCTATTGGAAATTAAAATCAAATTAGTTATAGCTAAAATTTTCTTCTCGCGAAATTTCAAAGTTCCAGTAAATTTATAAACCAAAGTCAAAATAAACTTGCAAGAGTAATATGACTGAATCTAAGATTTGTGCACATATCATAACTTAGTTGATACATTATGCAAGTTTTCATTATTTTAAAAATTTAATAATACGATGATCAATTACAAAAAAATCGACGGGTTGCACTCCGGGAGTGCCGGCAGAAGTGAAAACTTGAATATTAACGTTGTGCATTTTTGATATTTTGGAATGGTTAGAGAATAATTTTGTACGAATTGCTTTCATTATCAGTGTAAAAGTACTATTATTTATGTGGTGTACTACAATATTCATTTATCGCGCGCTATCGTACACAAACATGACAATTTATATTACATACACACACGAACATTCGCGCAAGGGCCCTGCGCCGCCTGTCCTGTCACGTGACCTGACGCGAGTTTATACGTCCTCTCTCCATCCGTCTTATGAATTTTCGATCAGGTCACGTGACCTGACGCGAGTTTATACATTTTTACCCATTCCAAAAAGTACACAGCGCCGCTAAAGAAGTTTTCACTTCAAAAAATCCTTAAGATCGTTGGAGAATAGAAGATGGGCGACTTGTAAATCTTACACAAAATTGTACCTGGTATTAATCGATAGTAATCTCATAGAAAAATGTGTGCGTGCACTAGCGTACACTCGTAAGAAGTGAAACTTCTTTGTGACGTTATTTTTCAAAAAATAAATATCATATGTCGACGTAAGGTATAACGACAAAAGACTTATAAACCAGCAATATTCGTGACAATTCTTATTTCAAGTGCAATAAAAGTTAAAGAGCGAGACCTGAGTAAATATTTCGCGATCTGTGGTTCGAATGAAGTAAGTTTGTGGAATGTGATGTGTGTAGTTATTTACATTGTGGACTAAAAAAAATAATATTGTTTGTAATGTGATATTTCATTGTAGTATTAATTTGGTCCTGTTTGTGTTTCAAAATGTTTTTTGTTTTATTTTATAAATTTGACGCGTAACGTAACGGATAAATGTTACACGTAACGTAACGGATAAATGTTACACGTAACGTAACGGATAAATGTTACGCGTAACGAAAAAATGTTACACTAAATTTTTTGACAACCCCGATAAAGAAGTTTCACTTCAAAAATATGGAAACTAACAAATATGCTCAATGCTTTCAGATTTTCTATACGCCATTATAGGAAACTTTAATTTTAGTGCCTATATTTATAACGACATATACCTATATCATATATATATGTCGTTCGTTATATTGTACCTAATTATAAATAGTTTTTTTTCGAACTCTTTGCCAAAAAATTTACAGCAAGAACGTACATATAATACGATGTTTTATATCATCTTATCGTAGTATCATAAAAATTTGGGAGAAGGCAATGCAAAAATTTATGACATTTTTCAAGGCCTAGA
Source organism: Spilarctia lutea (assembly GCA_916048165.1). NCBI lineage: Eukaryota > Metazoa > Arthropoda > Insecta > Lepidoptera > Erebidae > Spilarctia > Spilarctia lutea. The sequence continues at coordinate 18,680,239 of OU696483.1, forward strand.
TCATTAACTACCGTAAAACCTGGTTGTAATTTCTGACATAATTTGTTTTCAACTCCATTTATCACTTATTGAATTACATGATCTCTAAAGTTTGTCAATCTATTTTTACTCTAGAAAGTGATAACTCATAAAGATTTATTTGCATTGACTCCGGAACGCGCCGAAGCTGGATGCCGCTTAAAAATTGTTTCGGATATTAAATATGAATCGAATCATATAAATTCATAAGCAAATATGCCACGAGGAGACATTTTATTTATTCTCAGAACTTCTATCACGAATAAAGAAAGTCTTGCACTTTTTTATTCAAGATCTTAGAAGTGCATCGTCTAAACGTTAAGATACACGTGTACCCTATATTAAAAGCTTGAACTTGACTTTTTTTAAAGAAAAAGTTTCTTAATTTATCATTTATATTGATAAGCTCTCTAAGCAGCAATCATCATAAAATTAATTTTATTTCTTAAAGGATTTAACTTTGCTTCACTGCAGTAACGGGCAAATGGCAAGAAAACTGTATAGTGCTACTGAATTAATTTTGCTTTACTAGTGCGATGACTCAACGCTAGCAATTTATACTAAAATTACTTTGTCACTAACAGAATATTAGATTCTTCTATTATAGTAAAAACGTAATTGTTTTTTTTTTTAGATAGGTAGTGAAAAATATAATAATAACATTATTATTTATACTTAGGAAAATGTTTACTAAATTGTAGTTTACATGTATTTACACAGACTAGACTAGAATGTAAATAAACTTGAGTAAAAATAAAAAATAAACAATTTAATAAATTTAGGACATCTAACACTCAACACCATTTAGTTCCAAATTAAATAAAGCTTGTACTGTGGGAACTAGACAAATGATATAAATATATTAGTACTTTTTTTGGAAATACATTCATATTATTATAAAAAAAATATATATTAAATATTTATTTATTTATTATTATGCATAGAAAACACCCAAACTCCGTAACAAATATTTACAGATCATACAAACATTTGTTCTGACCCGGAATCAGTTCCTGTAAAGGCAATGTAAAGTCAAGGTAACGTAGTAATAGTAAAAGAGTTAATCAGGTATCAAATATTTAACGTGTCAAAGCACTTCATCATATAAAACCAACCCAAGAGAGGGTCGTTAACGAAAGTTTAGCAAATTTAAATAATGTGACGTACAACCAGGACATGATGTAGCCGTTGTTTAATGTCAAAAGTTAATTTAAGTTTTACGAAATAGGTACTTACTTTGCTTGACTCGACAAATGATGCTGTAGTATGAACACCATGTTGTCATTTACAGTGTTTATAAAAGGCAGATAAACGAATATTAAATCACTTTTTAAAGTGAAAAGTGGGTGAACAACAATGGTGGAAGTCACGTCATCGTTACCGAACATATATGTACTGTGTATATATGTGTACTTTTTGGGAAAACAGAAAGTGTGTAACTCGCTTTATCGTCACCGCACGCAATTCACAAGTTCCTTTTTTTATAAATTAATATATAATTGGCTTATTTTGATGTGAGTGTACATTGCTCATTTCATACTGTTTTGTTTAACAATCTCTATGCACGATATAAACAAGAAATCAGGTACGTATATTAAATACTAGCTGACCCACGCAACCTCGTTTGCGTCTTCAATTGCCCGTAGCGTGAAAATTTTCCCCCGTTTTTGAAACATTTTTCATTGGTGCTCCGCTCTTATTAGTATTAGCGAGATGATATATAGACTATAGCCTTCTTCGATAAATGGACTTTCCAACACTGAAAAAAAATTTCAAACCAAACCAGCGGTTCTTGAGATTAGCGCGTTTAAACAAACAAATTTTTTAGCTTTATTACTCGTAGGTCAGTAGACATTTTAAACCGATTTCAAAAAGTAAGCAAGATGAATTGTTTTTATTTCTTGTTTCCACTGGTATTTCATTTATAAGTCTTGGTAAGAGGTAGTCAGTAGTTCGCTTGCCGTAGTAAATGTCAAACTGTGTGTAAGAAGACTAGCGAAGATTAACAAAGCTGTTAACTCTTTAATGTATTTATTAGTGTCATGGCCAATTATGTTTTAATAATATATACCGTGGGAGAGCTACGCTTCGGTATGAATGGGCCGGCTAGACCGGAGTGATACCACGGCCTCACAGAAAACGGTGTGAAACAGTGCCTGTGCTATGTTTCACCGAGTGAGTGAGGAAACCGGAGGCCCTACCCCAATCCCTTCCCCCATCCCATTCCTCATCCTCCAAAGGCCGGCAACGCACTTGTAACGCCTCTGGTGTTGCGGGTGTCCATGGGCGGCGGTAATCGCTTACCATCAGGCGATACGTGTGCTCGTTTGCCCCCTATTCAATAAAAAAATAATAATAAATAAATGGACATTAACGGTAATTCTATTAGTACACCTGGAGTTTGTAGGTATACTATGAATATCTCGAAATTAGCCTTTAAAGAGTGTATATTTTTTATATGTTGTACTAGCTATGTATGTATATTAAATACTAGCTGATCCACGCAATCTCGTTTACGTCTCTTATTGCCCGTAGTGTAATATTTTTCCCCGGTTTTTGTAACATTCTCCATTAGTTCTCCGCTCCTATTGGTCTTAGCGTGATGATATCTAACCTATAGCCTTCCTGTAGCCACTGAAACAATTTTTCAAATCGGACCAGCGGTTCCTTGGATTAGCGGGTTCAAACAAACAAACAATAAAACTTCAGTTTTATAATATTAGTATAGATAATGTGCTTGCCAAAGTAACTCTCCTCTGCCTGCCTCTGCCTAGAAAGCCTGAGCAGCATCCTAGAGTAGAGTAGTGGTCACATCACACTTATTGCGAATGCAGACAATGCAACAATGTAGCATTAAGACCCACACCATGGTGGCCTAATGAGACCTATTCAGCACCTTTTTGCATCTTAAACCGTTCCCAAAATACCCTTTTTCTAACACGTTTATTTATTTATTGTTTATTTTTACCCCAATTTCTCTGCAAATTTATCCATTGGTTATATCTAAAATCAATTCGAAAACTTTGTACAATAGACTCATTTCTCGCAATCATTCCTAACACTACAATGCTATCTACACAACCCGACTCGGTAACCTAATTTCCTCGACGCTCAGGATCTCTAACAAACGATTTATTTGCACCCTGTACAAAGGTTCTAGTGGCTATTTATGATATATTGTAAGGGACCAAGATAAACTATGGCTTAGTTGAGATAGGGTAAGTTTGTAGCAGTTAATTTACTGCGTTCTGTGTTATATTATTCATTCTAGCCCTTTAACATTATGATTTCGAAAGTAACTCTGTCTGTCTGTCTATCTGTTACACTTTCATAGCTAAACAGCTGCACTGATTTCAATGATATTTGGCAAAAATTAAGGTGATTTATTCTTAAGGAAGGCATAGGCTATTCTTCACCGTGATAACTGACAAACACGCGGGCCGAGCTGCGAAAATCTAGTTAAAAGAATAAAGATGTATTTACCGTGGGGGAGTCACACTTCGGCATGAGTGAGGATACCGGTGGCCCATACACCAACCCCTCTCCATCCCTCTCCCCATCCCCCTAAGGTCGTCAAAGTACTTGTGACGCCTCAGGTCTGATACGTCTGCTCGTTCGCCATTTATTCCATAAAAAATGTAGGACGTTTGGCTATTAAGTGTTTAAATGTAAAAAATTGGTTCTTCAAAATCAAATAGGTTCTCATTTATTGCAAGATTGATCTTTTCCTTTTTTTTTAAACTAGGTATTATTTATATTAAGCTTCAATAGATGGCGCTAGGAGAGTTTTAAATACCAAATTGGGAGATGTTGCAATAAAATACTCACTTTGCTTACATTTTGTTTTAAAGGTGAAGGAAAATATTTTATTTTATTATTTTTGTGACATATACCCGGTTAGTTTCTTTCAATAAAGAAAAGTCACTTAACTCTACTTTAACCGATTTCAGTAAGCGGCTTTTTTGGTCTTATAATCAATGTACATATCTTATATGTAAAATATATAAAATTCTCGTGTCACAATATTAGTTACCATACTCCTCCACAACGGCTGGACCGATTTTCATGCAATTTAGTGAGCATTTTATGTAGGTATGAGAATCGGCCAACGTCTATTTTTGATCCCCCTAAATGTTAAGGGTAGTCTACCCCTATTTTTTTTTTAATTTTTAGATATTTTTTTATTTTTTTTATGATACAGCATTAGAAAATACATTCAACCCCTGAATTTTCAACCCTCTGCGATCAACTCCTATTTTTCCATCGCGATTTTTATTGACCCACCTCTACAACATATATTCCTTTTTATGGCAAAGCAACGTTTGTCGGGTCAGCTAGTTTATGTATAAACTTTTGTATCATGACAGTCTGGACATGTAAACTGGACCGCTATAATTTTGTATAGGTATTTCTGTAATTTTTTCAACTTAATGGTATATGTTGTCAACACTAAGTCCCGTAATTAAACTAAAATAACATATACTATTAGCCAATAATAAAAATGAATAAAGGCGTTAACGATAGTAGAGAGAAAATCAACTTGAATCACTTGTTCTTTGGCTAACGAGGTAGATTAGTTTAATGTGGCATAATCTTTCTTGAAATATCAAATCTGAAACACAAGAAAGGGTTTTTTAGGAATAATTTTTAATTAACTGCCTCGGTGGCGTTTTGGTAGCGTATGCGAGTAGTGTGTTTAAGGTCTTGTGTGTGATTCCCGGGTCGGACCAAATGTTTGTATGATCCGCAAATACTTGTTTCGGAGTATGGGTGTTTTTTTTTGTATAATATGTATGAATTTAAAAAAAAAGTCATTTGTAAAAAACAACTTTGCTAGTTAGGCTTGTCCAGTTATAAATTTAGATCTGTCAGGGACCATTACTCGATATTATGAAGCTATATTGGTTACAAGAAACGCTTAAAACGTTCATAGTTAACGAAAACAAATGAAATGATTATTCTCAAAAGCAATGGTTTAGGTATTTTTTTTGACTCACATTACATCTTATTTTTGTCTCGTGTATATGATCAAAGGCGTCATTATAACACTATATACTTATCCGAACATCTAAAGGGAGGGTCGGTTGTTGTTTATGAAATCCGTTGTAAAAAAAATCTAGTCTATTATTCAAACAATAAGTTTCTAGAAAATCCCATCTCAAGTAAAGAGAGGATCCTGAAGTACTATCCATCAAAAACCAAGCCTTACAAATTCAAAAGATCCGAGGCTCAAGTGATTTTGGTACACAAAGACACGCGATAATGGAGGGAGTCAAGAGAGTAGATTATATTTTTTTACAATGCTATAGCTATATGGCTATTGGGCTAGGTCAGACAACCAACACTACATAGACTATCGTAAAATGCAACTGGAGTTTCGAATTACTATTACATTTATTAAAATGATAATTGTGAAATATTTTAACCATCATCATGATACAAAGAGTAATTATTTGATAAATTCTGTGTCCATAATGATATGTAGGAAGAATTCTTTGCACGATTTTTTAATAAAAAACACACAAACTAAAATAAATTGTAAATACCGTGTGGCGACTCCATCTACAACATAACATACTACAGCGCCATCTACCGAAGTTACACTGATCTATGGAGTAACCTACAATACGAAGAAACTACCAATCCTGAATCGCGCAATTAAAGTTCTCGCGCCGATTATCATATATACAACATACCAACATCAACTGTTGGGCAGTTGCCCGCCAGGCATAATCACCTCGCCTGGTCGGAGGATCCTCCCTTTGTGTTGGGTGGAACATGACACCCGTTCCCCCACAAGCGTTTATATGAGTAATCCATAATAATGTTCATTCAGAAGTAGCTCTGTCTCTCTGTCTCTCATACTATTCTGCTTTCACTGTTAAAACGCTTAAATTTAATCAAATTTGAAACGATGATATATTTGTTTCACCGTTTTGTACGTTTAAATACAAAAAAATATACCCCTATTGATAAAGAAATAGGATTCTACCACTAGAATATTTAAATTTAAATTTTTGGGTTAATTAACAACGAATACAGCAGTCGAACATAAACCCAATTCAATACACGCTATCTGAACTTAATCATATTGTATTACTCAAAAGCATTTTCACAGAATATATTCGAAATAAAGCCTGGTTTACATAGCTAGATTATGTTAAACAGTATTTTGTAGCTCAAGCGTTAAACGATGTTTAATTATGTGGAAACTCACGAAGGACATTTTATTCTCGTTTCAATATTCAGCGCCATTTTAAAAAGAACCAAGCCTTTGATAGCCGTGAATAAAAAGAAGAAGTCATATTTGCAGAAAATGTCTGTCATTATATTGAATGTTGGGATATTTACGCCGACGGGAATTAAAGTAAGAAATGATTAATTATTTGCTGGTAGATTTTATGAGATATATACATTTAACCGGCTTTACTCTTTTGTTATGAAATCACATAATTGGATTTTATACTTTCTAAGACTTTAATATAATTATTTACCTATTTATTAGTCTTTGTGCGGAAATCCGTTCAAATACCAGTGGCGGTTATGTGAGAGTCGAATGGTTTAAAGCAAGTGGACCCTGGAATCCACCGGTACCCCTGACCTACATCGATTGGTCTACGGGGCATCTGCTAAGTTTCTGGGAACCAATGTGTTACTATACCAGTTTATTTATACCTATAAAATGTAGTATTGCTCAAGAAAATATAATGACATTGCAAATATGCGTATTTACGCACTGAATTCAATTGTATTGTGTTCTGATGGATTAGGAATGCAGCATAATCGACGAGTAACATAAATTACTGTTTAGTGCGAAAACACGTGTATGAAGCCGCGGGCGAGCCCATTCATGCCGAAGCGTGGCTCTCCCACGGTGATTAAATAAAGATTATTGTTGTTGCAAGTAAAATTTATGAATTAAATACTTATTCAATTCAACAAATCGTTAACTGAAACAGTTTTAATGTTCAACATTCTCTTTGAGTTCTTAACTTACTTTGTCCTGAATCTGTCATTGACGTGCAACCAATAGCCGTAAAATCACGCGAACAATGGCAATACTTTGTCTACTTTGCTTTAGTAAAATTTTAATGTTGTTTTTGACTGAGTGTTAATATTATTTAATCCTTTATATTGTCAGTTTGATTATCTAGCTCCTTAGTATTTATAAATATCATATTATTTATTCATTTAGTCGAATAATCCTCTCATCGGTACAGAGAGTTTAAGCACAGACTAGTGCACCATAATATCTCCTACGTAGTTGGCTGGTCTCCGTTAAGACAGTAAATATTGTACGAGTATTTCAAATATGTTTCAGTATTACTTATCAATTTTATTATGTCTTTAGAATTTATGTAAGGTTACCGCTCTTATAATTCATTTCGTATTTGTTTTTTTTTTATAACTTTTAAAAACACTCTACTCAGCCTAATGTAAAGCTACAGTAGAATCCGAAATGGTGATCAGCATCTTTCAAAATTGAGAACAGTACTCCACGCAGTAGCGAATGAAAGAAGACACAGCTTAACTTGTTCAGTGCATGTAACTTCCGCGAGGCCGCTCTAGTGACGCTTTCAATGTACTCACCCAAGTTGAATTCTCGGCAAATGTCCATACTCAGGATACCAAGCTTATCCTGTAGTATCAGTAGAGTGTTCTAGATAGAGGGGAGGGGAAGGAACGGAGATTTTTTATTAGAGATTACGCACACCTGTCTTTTCTTGACGTTGAACTCGACCAGATTTTCACTTCCTCATTGAGAGATGCGACTTAGAGCCAGGTCGAACTCAGTTTCATTCTCTTATCGTATTTCCTCGTCTGCTAGCTTGTCCATTATCAATGAACTGCAGCTGCTAGCGACAGTTCATAAGAAATATTTCGAACGTCCTATAAAGTTCGAAATATTACCCATGAACCGTGCTATCATCTGCATAGCAATATATGTTACCAAGGGTTAACATGGAACGAAACATCAATTATTATTTAACACTGATTTCCATACTGTCAATTCGATCAAGTTAACCCATTTATGCCAAAGCATGTCTTTCGCACTCTTAACTACACATAATTATATCATCTATAGTATGTATTACAAAAGGTTATGAGTTCTAACATTTGGCCGTCCTCGCAAAGACTGAACATTAAGGTTTATAACACACTCACACCCATATATGCGAACAATTGGTTTTTATATCTACGACCCCTTTCAGAGAATACGGTAACGGAAATAGATCCGAAACGTAATCTCATTATAACTTTACTGTTTTACCTGGTAGATAATATGAAATATGTTTAAAGCCCTTGTAAATCAAAAAAAGTCTGCTCTACCGTGAATAATAACCGTGGTTTTATAATTGGAAATGTTATTATATTTCAATTAGAGTAATAATTATTTCTAAGAAAAGTTTTTACGGTAAAAGTAGGTAGGTAAAAGAAAGTAGGTACTTTCATTCTGACACTTATGTCAGAATGAAAGTACCTACTTTCTTACTTCTTCAACGAAGTGTAATGACTTATATCAGCTATTTTGATGTCGTTATTTTCGTTAGCGACAGGTTTTAAGTAGTCGACTGTTGGACATAAGCCTCTCCTCCAAAACGAGGATTTGAGCTCATATACCCAACTACTTTGCTAGACGGGCTGGTTGTTTTTTGAATTAGAATTAACTTTACAAGTAAATTCTTGTATAATTACTCAACAACTTTTTATTACAATAGTAACAGAGCCACGCTGATTTCAGCATGACGGGTCCACTCGACCGGAGTGGTACTACCCTCGCACAGAAGATCAACGTAAAATGACAGCGTTCGTGCTGTCGTGTTTCGTTGGTGAGTGCGAGACCGGAGGCCCAATGATGCAGAAGCATCACTAGGCTGCCATGGTGTAGGTCACTATGCTGCATTGTTGCACTGTCTGCATTCGCAATAAGTATGGTGACCACTACTCTTAGATTCTGCTTATGCTTTGTATCAGGCAGAGTAGAGTCACTTTTGCAGGGTCATACATAAAAATAGAAAATATATTAGTCTATGACCGTAAGAAGCTTCAAACTAAACTATCATACATAATAATAAGAACATCAAGTTGTACGCCAGTTACGAATACCCGCATTTGTTAATTATTATAATCCACTCAAAACGTCGGGAAAATAGAAAGTATCGTTACCATTTTTTATCATAAATTAGTCCCGTTATATAACCAAAACTGTGTTTATTGGTTAAAGTTGCGAAAGTCCAAAAACAATCACCTATTTGTAACTTGAACTAACTGCTACCCAAAAGTCGAAACCTTTAACCCAGAAGTAAATAAATCCAGCACTGATAAAATAATGGACAACTTTATGGGAGATCGTTCGGAGGCTCATGCTTAAAAGGTTACACCCAATAAATAATGACATGAGGCAATTTTTAACAAAACGATACAACGTGGTTTACAGCCATCTTTATTTTTCGATAGCATTTTCTCAGTCCAATAATGAACGGCGTATAGAGAATGTGGGTCGTCTACTGCTCCCATTGTGATGATCGTGTCGTTTAGCATAAAAGCTACCATTTTATATGCTCTAAACGATAAATTCTTTATGCGTCAACGTCTAAGTCTATTTGGATTTATTAGATTGGGTGTCTACTAAGTGCTTTACGTGTTACGGTGAATTTTTGCCGAACAATGTTGTATTGAGGACTGTCGAAATTCCTTTTTATATGTGGTTTTGTGAGTCTTCACGAATCTGTAGGGACAATATTTTTATGAATGATGAGGATTTGTTTGGGTGACTTTATATATAACTAAGCCTTTAACAGTTCAAACGATTCGAATGTTAATTTTTGGAATTATTTGTTATATAATTTATAAATATTTTATGCCTTAACATCAAACTTAAATTTTGTACTAAAGGATACCTAAGCTTCAAATCAAGATATATATATTATATATATCTATATACTAAACTCGTCAAAAATGTAATTTAGCTGATGATCATAGGCCTTTCCTTAAACCAAGATTTCGGCTTACTATATCTCGCTGGTCAGATAAGTTGGTATAAGATTTCCCTTATTTTCGCAGTCCTATTATCTTGCGTAATTTGCTTCTTTGAAAATATACCCGGTAATTCTATAATTAATATGACACTTTACAACTAAAAATATTGTTCCAAGCAATTTAAAATAGGGCATCGTCAGCTCTACCAGAAAAGTCAACTAATGAATAAGGGTTTCTCCAACAAATTTCCCCAGTGAGTAGTCATCTCCTGGTTAGATTAGAAATAAGTTATAAGCATCTGCTTACGACACTAACAATATGAACATGATTAATGAAATGGGCAGAATTCAGGTCAACAAACGAATAAATTATATTTTCATTTAAAATTTGACTCAAAAGAGGATTGATTGTTGGGGCCTATATTAGAGAAAGCTTGTGTCCAACAGTAGACATCTTTTAACTGAATTGATTCTTCAACTTTACACCTCTGTGCGACAGTAGTCACTTAAGCCCATACGATAAAAATAATATTTTTGAGTACCTAAGACTCTTTTCTTGCTAATATTACCAGCTTATTCCACTCCGTTGGTTACTTACAACGTTGCACAGCGATATAATAGCGTATTATGATTGCGGATCGGGCGATTACTAAAATAAATACAGCTTTGGCATGAAACTGCGCAAAAATTTTGAAAGTATGGCTATTTAGATAGTCTTTTAAGATAGAAGAGTTCTGCAAATATTATTTTACACAAACGGCTTCTCTAGCTTTTACATTCGCTAATCTATTATTCTCAAAGTACATATTATATGAGGTTTTAAAGACTGATAATTTACACACATATTTTACCAATCTTATTCTCTCTGCAAGATGATATAACATCTTTTACAGACACAGCTTCCTTGTACAGATATGTTCAATGTTACAGAAATTACACTCACTTTTTGATAAATTGTCAACATTAGTGAAAACTAACATAAACATCCAGCTTCTCCGAAACGATTTCATTAATTTGGATAAATTAAAACATTTTTCAACATTAGCAACTGCTTTGAAATCGTTTAAAGAAACCCATCAACTGTAATTTACTTGGGATCCGCTGTAAAATTAGCGGCCCAGATGCCTCGACCATTCCTGTTAAATTTAGCCAGCCATTATGCAAAGTACCCAACACCAGGAATACAAATGATAAACCAATGTCTTTTCGGGATTTTTCCATTATATGAGGGAGTGTTTATAATACTTTTCTCTATGATATAAATTTGGTTACAGTGAAGTTTAATCAACAATCTAACTTGGCTAGTTTAGTAAAGTAGTACATACTACAATCACTTTGTTTTGGGGGTGTGAACCAGGTGATCTATAAAAAAGTTTTCTTCAACCACAGACACCAGTCGTTACAAAGAAATGATCTAGTCTGAGTGAACTGTACATAAATACAGTCACGCTTTGTTCCCAGAGGGGTAGGCAGAGACAATTGATCTCCACTTACTACGGTCCTCACACACCTCTTTTGTTTCATCCAGATTCATCAATCGCTGCATGCATGATCGTCGAATGTAACAATGTGATTAATGAATGCAGTATTAAATAACAGTATTATACACTAGAAGATTTTATTTTGTTAAAAAATATTTTATTGTTGGATAGTCCATTTATCAAGGAAGCCTATGGGCCGTGTAATATCATGCTACCACTAATTAAAGCCGAGTTTTAATGCAAATGTCGATACCACGTGAAAAATTTGTTCCTTCCGAAAGACGCAGGGCAAGTTGCCTGGGTCAACTTGCATCAGTACAAAGTAAACAATTTTAGAAATGTATTTTTGCGTAATGTTTTTTTTAATAATACACAAGTGTTAAGAAAAATTTCGTGAATTATTTAGATGACAGCAACTGACACAAAAAAATAGCGTAGACCGAATCAATTTTATAAATTGATCTGACCGTAGAAATTGAATTTCAAGAAAACGTTGTTCCATAAATGGATGGAAAAATAGCGGTCTGAGCGAATACGGTATATGATTAAGTGACTGTACTGTACAGTGATTTTGAACACGACTGCTATAAATTATTCTAATCTGTAAAATTATATAGATACTACCTTTGGGCCATGGCTCCATCCGCGTGTATCGATTATCGTTACAAAAAGTTGCCTATGTCCTTGTAATAGGTCCAATCAATCTTTAAATCGAAATTCAGGCGAATCGGTTCAGCGGTTTAACCGTGAAAGCTTAACAGACAGTCAGAAAAACAAACAAAGTTGTTTTCTAAAATGTAATATTGATTGAGTGAATTGTTATGAACCGAAGTTCATTCCCGAAACCTATAAATTGTTTGCAATAAATGAAGTTTCAAAATTTTCACCGATATTATCATTTCATAAAGTGATCGCTATTCTTCACACGTTTACTCGATATTTTACAGAATTAGAATGTGTTCAGATTGGCTTTCTTTTATGGATAAGACGATGCGGAAACTTTCCCTATAGAATTTCGAAATTTGGAAACTTCTAGAAGATCATGAAATACTCCAGAATTTTAGAATATATTCTATTAGTGGTTTTGTTCTACTAAATAATAGAGTACTTTCCAAAAAACAATTAGCAATTTCATCATTGACCAACATAACTTATAATGAAGTATAACATTTCCAATATAATTATTTTCTTGTACTTATAAGTAATAAAAAAAAATTGAATCACAAGTAAAACTTCCTTATACCTCCTATATTTATATGTTTAATGTGTACAATAATAAATAAATAAAATACAGTGTTGAAATGACAATACATTTTCCGCAACTACACTAGTAAAAAATAATATTTACATTTTATAATATAAAATTAATAGGTACAATTGAATAATTAATAAAAAGAAAAGCACAAACATTTATAGTTCATTTAACCTATCCCCGATCGCCTCCGGTGGAAAGGTGCCTATTAAACATGCAGCATTGCCGCGTTGAATGGCAATGGCCAACCTTTGCACCAGGAAAGAGCAGGAACGGGAGTCACCCTTAAGCCATCAAATTACCCAAGAAATAATAATTAGGAAATTTCATTTGAATTTCAGCTATGGACACATCAGATTTGTGACATGTTAAGATATTTTATTGCAATAAATAAACGAGGAGAGTATTGTACAAAGCCTTACAAAGTTATTCTATCGTAAATCATAACTGCCTCACGTACGAATCGTGACTCAACTTTCAGCGGAAAGCATTTTTACGTTTTACGACAAAAAAAGTTGTATTATTTACGATTTGTTTACTTACTCAACCTGATTTTGGTTTAGTTTTGATCTTAAGGATTATGGTGAGGCTGTAAGCATGCAGTGTATGACGAAATAGAAAATTATGACTTGGCACATTGACACATAGTTACCATAGATTTACCTCAATCGAGATAAGATGGTCTTTTTACGGCCATCTTATCACGATTGCGGGAGATCTTTTGTAACTAGACTACAGATATGAGACTGAAACTAAAATAGAGATTTCATAAAAGTGATCATGTTTCTAAGACGGTTCATTATTTGTCTCCACTTATATTTTACTAGCTGAGTCCTAACTAGTTAAGTGCAACGCTAGTCCAAGACAAAGTAGCCTAATTTACCTACTCCTTATTACATCAGCCATCTGCCAGTGAAAGTCCTATCAAAATCGATCCAGTCGTTCCAGAAATCAACTTAAACAAACAGACAGATAGACCGACAGACAGACCGACAGACAGACCGACAGACAGACAGACAAAAATTGAAAAAAAAAAAATTTGATATATACTCATATGTACTGTGTACATACAAATGTATTTAGTAAAAAGCGGTTATTTAAATATTACAAATAGACACTCTATTTTTATTTATTTGTATGTAGTATGTATAAATGTATAAACAATAAATAATAGTTTTTATTTATCACCGTGTGCATCCGTGCAGTCCTTCCTCAAAAATCAGTTCAGCGGTTTAGAGATGAAAATGTAACAGACAGGCAGAGTTTCAGAATAAAAATTTTAGTATGGATGAGCACAAACACTTACAAAAACTGTATGTCTAAATAACTGTTTATTTTCAGCAAGTATTGTGTGAGTTAAAAACATAGTTATTTTATTCAATAGCATATAGCACTTAATAAATCTAACCAACGTAAGTTAATAATTAAATGATTAAGTTATAACTACGAGTAAATTAGTCACGCTACCCTCGCATGCCTAACTCAAGATCCTGATTAGGATAAGCTTAATTACCTAGTTAAAGAAACTACCAAATGAAACGGACGAACAGTCAAGCTAGTGCAGTTTTTCTTTTTAAATAGTTTAAGTAATTTAAACTGCTGAGTTCCAGTTTACCATTTCCGTTTTACGATGAATATCGATTAAAAAGGTTGTATGCAAGCGTTTAGACAACCAATTTCAACGATCCAATTTTCTTGTCACACACAACACGTGATCTAAACGGGAGGTAAAACATTCCTAAAATCCATTTATCGCATGTCTTCCTATCACATATCGATGGTCAGTCGGATTTCTGACTATAGAAAATTAAGTATTAGTTATTTAAACAAAGCTGAAAGAACTATATCAAAAATGTACTTTATATCGCCGAAATAGAACTCGTATTAAATTGAGTTCAAACGTTTTTGTACTGGAGAGTTTAGATATTGGATTTTACATTGGGTTCTGATTTCGAATCGGTACGGTTGACTGATGACACCGGGACTTATGTGGGCCTAATAAGGGAAAACTCTCTGCTTGTTTTTATCTGTGGAACATACGAGTAGGTATGTGGCTATTTTCGTTTTATTTGAACATACAAGTTCTCTTCAGTTTCAATTTGTTTGATGTATTCAAACAATGAGTTATACACCAACTATGTGCAGTTTGAGAAATGGTTTTTGAAATTTGAAATACATAGGATATTGTACTCTATTAATAAGAATCAATTTAAATTCGTATTGATTAAATAGGTACCAGTTATTGTTTTTTACACGACAAGGAATAAATGAATTTTGTTAATCATTTTTTGATGAAAAGTAATTTTAAGTTGAGACTACAGGAATTCTCTCTGCCATCTTACAGACCTATTAGGTATTCTGATATGACAGTGTAACTATCAAACTTTTATAGTCACAACATAATAATATTTTGTGACTATAAAAGTGCTGCCACACTGCTGAGAATAATTTAAACTATCGTAGAAAACACACAAAATTGTAACATGTACTTCATTAATATGTGTTCTCATATGTTGCTTTATCTGCCCATATGTTTTCATATAAGCTATCACACATGGACCGCAGCCCGTAAGTAAGTCAACCGCACATTGTTCAAGGTCGAGGGTCAGGTAGACCCTTCACTACAATTAATTTGCATATTTTTCTCACCACCAAATTAATTTATAATTGGAAGGGTTTGAATTTTATTATAGGGATAAAAGTGAGCTTTATTTACTTAAGAATGTGTTGGCGTTTAGCTCTAGAGAGATTGTGATGGAAACATTATTTTTATTACTTTCGAGTAGGGAATTTAGAAAACGTTTAAAGATATCAAAAGCTTATAAAATAAAAAGGTGTTTTGCGTATGAAAGAGTTCAAAAATATATTTTTTTAATGTTTATTGGAAAATGACAAAAGAAATTCGTACTTTTCGAAACCGGCTTGATCAGAAAGATGGACAAGACTTCACAGAAAATAAATAGTAAAGAATTCATTTGTTACATTGCAAAGAATGAATGAATTTTCCTGAAGCCCAAGTCTTTCTTAAATTCTAGAAGCCATAGCACTCGTATCTCTAGAGTTACAGGTATTCATGGACGATGATTGCTACTTACATCATTCTTCTGCCAATTGCTTTTCTTTTCAAAACAAAAGAAAAATGTTTTTCTTATCGAACTTTTATAGAACTATGGGATTAAACTATGTGTTAGATACACTATATTCTTATATCCCTAAAGGGTCGTACAGTTTAACCATCTGTGCTACTCCGCAAATACTTTATCGTTCCGCTGAGAGTTCCGCACTTTCGACAACGTCTTTGGTACAAAACATGAGACAATAAAGTTTTCGAGCTTAATATTAAATCCTTTTTAAAGCTGGTAGTCAAAATATATTCTCAGATTATGTCATAAATTTTTTAAGTAATGTGCCCTTTAACCTCGTAATTTTTTGTATGCTCGGGAAAAATTCCTTAAGTGCATAATCTTTAAGTTGTCAAATAAAATGAAATGAAATACGCAAGGATTTACAAGGGGCAAAGGGATAAAGAGATAAACCTGTGTAATGAGTCGTCATTGGTCTGTCACTCTGGTGGCTTACTAGGTTCAAACTCTTCATTCCAAATAACTAACTAGCAAAGATAGCATGCAGCGTGTCTATTGGGTGTTAGTGGTTTATTTTAATTTTTTACACAATTTGTTATAAATTAGAACGTTCCTCTTAGATTATGGATTATGGCACTCAAGCTAAGATTAAAATTAATATTAGGGCTCCCTATGATTATCACAAAAATGCATTATTCAAAGCAGGCTGAGTTGTACTGTGCTTAAAAGATAAGATGTATTTTGCGAGTAGTAAACAGAATAACATAAAATAAGATATAATGTGATTGAAGATAAGAATGCCTTATGATTCTGCTGTATATCAGGTATCATCCTGTGTGTATATATGCGTGTGTGCGTATGTGTGTGTGTGTGTGTGTGTGTTGTGTGTGTGTGTGTATGTGTGTGAATGGGTGTGTGTAAAGCTTTTTACAGTATCTTTATTTGAAAAAAAACGAAATTCCATTACCATTCAGCCATTAATAAGGCCTCAGTTTCCGCATATGATAGAGACTTCATCCATGACGTAATTGAAGTTTTATATTTTATTGACTAAAGTTAGAAATTTTGATTCTTTGGTGCGCAATGTTGTACAGTCAGTTTGGTTTTGTGAGTTTCTCTTGGAGAGTTTTTTGCTTATTCATACTGTTTGGATGATACGGTATTAGGGAGTGCACAAGCAGTATAATATTTTATACGAAGAGCTATCGCACGGTTAGAAAATCCACGTTCTTATATAATTGGGTGGTGCTGTATCGAAAGTGCCTAAAGGTCATCTTCAGTACAGCTCCTGTGCCCTTTCTAGCTACAGAAACCGCGTTTTGGAAGCACCACTTCAGAACAAAACCTGGTTCGTCAAGCATGATCACCTCGCCTGGTTTCAGAGTTCTCTCTATATGTTGGAGATGACACCTCGTTCCTGCACAGTAGTACCATCCACTTCATTTTACCACGAGGAGTTTAGTAGTAGTTTCCTCGTGTAGTGCGTTACTATGTGTGAGAAAGTTTCTGTAACACCGTTTAATGACAACCAAGATATTACATGAAGCAGAGATGAAACAATGAAATTTGTTTCATATGTTGTGAAATTTGAAGGTTTTAAACTAAATTGGTGTGAATATAATTCAATAAACATTAAAAATTAAATTAGTTAATTAAGATCATTATCAACAACCCGTAACGTCCCACTGCTGGGCTCGAGTCTCTTCCGGGAGAAGGTTAAGGCTATGGCCAATCTTACAGACCTATTCAGTATTCTGATATGACAGTGTAACTATTAAAGTTTCATGGTCACAACACAATAATATTGTGAAGTTTTAGACCACACTGCTGCACTGGACGTATGCGTCCACAGGCTGGCAAAGTGCGGTTTGGGGACTAGCAAGACAATGTTGTGGCTACGTAATCTTACTGCTAGATGTTTCTAAGCCGCCCAAAGGCCTCCAACTAAACTTCACGACTGTTATACTATGATAACAACCGGCACCGACTGCTTAACGTGATCTCCGAATCACGAAACAGTCATGGTAACATGACACTAGCGGTCACCAAGCACTGACCGCGCCGACGTTGCTTACCCTCGGTAATTGTTTCTAATCACCGAGTGCAACTAGGCTCTGACCGTTATTTAAGATAATTTTAATTAAATGAATTATTATATTTATTTAGTATAGGTATAATTTCTACAATAATATGTAGAAAAATAAAATCACTTGAAATACCAATACCTTTCATTTTTCTTTTACTATACAATACCTACTTATCACAAATCGTTGAGAGCATTCGGGCAGAAGTGAAGGTCAAGGTCAAGTGAGACACTCCACGCCATATTATCGTATTCCCTCGCTCTCAGGAATCTTCCACTGCGAATGTACTGAATATTGTTCGGAAATTATTCACTCAAACAGTTGTAAACGAGGGTGAATTTGTATGTCCTCAATTCAATTTTATATATTTCTTGTATTCGTTTTCTGTGTATGTACGAGTACGTGTGTTTCAATATAAAGGTCCACATACTATACAAAGTAATTATTTTCTTTCAATATGGTATTAAGACGATTATGTGGTATAGAAATGCTTTTTTTCATAATTTAAATGTATTTTAATATATTAGTGAAAGTCATTGAAAGGAATTACTTACATGGTTTTATAGTCCTGTAGAAACAAAAGGCCGAATAGTATACAGGAATCTTTTTACAATTTTTGAGGTTTGTACAATTTAATGTACATTTTAAGAATTAATTCTGTGAATGAGTAGTTGAATTTATATAAGTAGCAGGTCGTTCCTTAAATAAAGTTCCATTCACCAATTTTCTGAAAATCTAGCTTATTCGTATCTTTGGACCATTTCGGAGCCGGACTCAGTACGATTGAGCTCATATATTACGTCCAGAAAGTTTTCTGTACGTGGGTCGTCATGTTAGGTACTAAAAGATGTAAAAGTTCGAGAGCATTATGAGTAACTGACAAATACTTGATGTGAACAAACGAGAAATAAAACCATACTAAAGACACGTAGTAACTATCAATATATAAAAAGTTCTTGCTGTAATTATCGTATTATAGACAACTTCCTAACTTCACTACGTCCTAACAGCCTCGGTGGCGCAGCGGTAGCGTATGCGACTGCTAGTGTAAATTGCATTTAAAGGGAGAATAGACATATTATATGACTCGACTGTACTGAAGACGGGTGTTGAACTTTCTAATAATTTATCGAATAATGGCAAAAAAATATGCGAAAAAAGGTAAATACCAAGTAAAACCATAGTAAGACACAGTTCTATATCCAAAAATAAATGTTCTCCTGCGTTTACATCTATCATTTGTAAAGGGATATTTTTACGTAGCTATATGGCAATACCTCCTCCAACACCATTTACACGGTAATTTCTTAATAATCTTAGATTTCTGAAATATTTAGTACCTATTATTTAATTATGTAATGAGCTACGGTTGGCTAGACATGATGATCTAGTCAAAAAATCCTACCTATTTGTTAGAGTCCCTCTATTTGGACTCTGTTCTCAACAAAATGTTTGGAAAATACCTCTTAAACCCTTCTCCTGCAACTGTATCGCAAACCTTTCATAGAGTTAAACGTAGGTTTAAAATGCCACCACTTTCCTCGGAAAGAAAGTCATTCAATTTATATAGTAGATCATAAAGGACGGTCACGTTCACGGTTGTTTTATGTAAATGGTCATTTGCCAGAACTGCTTTAGAATTTACCCTTTTACTCTTCAGTAAAGTAAATTGAAATTTTATTTTCTACTCTTTGGAGAAATCAATTTGAGTAGGATTGTGTACACGGTATGCAATCCTCGAATTGAACTCGGATTCGAACTGAGAGCACGTAACTTGGACCTCAATTTGATCGTCTTATGAGGGCTTTAAATTATTTACATAATGTAAGAAAATTCTTCAAGATCATAAAATAAACTCAGTACAGCATACTAAACACCTGGAGGCCGAATAAATATACTAAACTTTAAAATTGTGTGTAAATATGGTGCTTTTCTAAATTCATTTTTTGGGTGAAACTGTATTTTTGTAATTTTTTGTAAATTTGATACAAAGTAATACCAAAATTGAAATATTGGCCGATGGGGCCAAAAAGTTGTAGATATATACCGAAATTATTGTGTGTATATACTTGTTGGGGACGAGATAGTATGACAACTTCATGAAGTTTAGACCGAATGTGGCCAGCACCTCACTGGTTGCTTGTGTGAGCAGCAATATCTTACGATAGATTAAAAATTAGTCCTGAAAATAAAATAGAGGATAAACGACCAAAGTAACATTCACAAACAACACTCGTAAAGAAAATAAATGAATGAATGAACAGACTAAAACTGAACAAGTCACATTAAGACGACATAATTATGTGTCGTTCACTAGTAATAGCCTGACTCATTAGCATGAACATAAAATATGCAAGTACTCGTATTTAACTGCAGTTTCTTTATAGCTCTGGAACTACCTAATGGACTCCGACAATATAAATTAGATCTTAAGTTATTTTCGCATTTAATATAATTTCGTAAAACATCATTTAGTTTACGTGACTATAATGGACATGACAGTAGATTAGTCCGTCCTACAATAGATTTATCTATCTTAGTTAAGTCAGGAAACAAGACCATGTTCTGTTGTAACAGAAGCCGATTTCCCTTTTGTTATATTTCTGGGTAATATTTTAAAAATATTATATTTTTTCCTCGATGATCGTGTTCTTAATGTAAGAATTACGTTTTCCTTGTAAACTATTCCTCAGACGCAATAATGAAATCAATATTTGATATGTATATTGTTAAGATAATTCCAAGAGATTCAAGATAATTCATAGCTATTAATCTAGTACCTGCTACATTGTAAATATCCTCTGGAACAGATATTCAATTTCACGAATATCTACCGTCACTAACCCGATCTAACAATGTCTGGACACTCTATACCTACATGAATCTCGGTCGTGGCTCGCAATACTAAATCAAAGCTACCAACTTCCTATTCTAAAATGCAGCGTAACATAGGTTTTATATATTTTGAGATAAGGTTTAATAATAATTGAACCAAAAAAATTCTTGAATTTTTGCGAAAAAAAGTTTTCTTTATAATACTCGTACTTCACCTCATTTTTCCACTCTAGCTTAACACAATGATAAAATCATACTGTAACGAAATAAGTACGTTGTGCTGGCCTCTAATTCCCAACGCTTGTTGTTCTGTTGATCAAAGGCAGAATATAAAACTTTGTTATGCAAATCACATCCTGGAGTACTTTCATGAATTTTCTTTATTTTTATCGATGTCGGTCCATAATATAAGTCATACTAAACTTTGACATACTCAAGTTTAGGGAGAAAAAGGTCTGCAGAATACCTCGTTTTCGGGTCAATTCCATCAAGAAAATATAAGATTATATGTATAAGGAAAATGCTATAAACTTAAGATAGAAGAAGTGAACACGTAGACTTGGGATAAAATGAAATATTTTCCATACATTTTCACTCGGGAGTAAACTGGGAGAAACTTCGATTTGTTTTATGTTGAATATTTTTGGAATAATTTGGTTTTAGCAAATCCTGAGGGATAATAAATTTGACAAACGAACTCGAAGTTTGTGGACCAACACGAGAAATATGTTTTTCGGTATGAGTATTTATTTTCTAACCGTAGTAATTTTATAAGTTATACATACTATTTTTATATTCGTATTTACGTCTCGTCGTTTACGTCTCGAATATGTTTTTTGCCTTTATTTAAGTAACTTTAAGTGTTTTCAATACGGAAACCGATTTTGTTTGTTTGTTAACGCTTACCGTGGGCGAGCCACGCTTCGGCATGCATGGGCCGGCTCGACCAGAGTAATACCACTGCCTCACCGAAAATCGGTGTGAAACAGCGCCTGCGCTGTGTTTCACCGAGTGAGTGAGGATACCGGAAAACAACAATATTTTAATTATGAAAAATTTTCAAATAATTTCATGTAATTTCACATCATTTTCAATAAAAAGGTTTTACCACAAATATAGATTCTAAGACATTTGTGCTGGCTTGTGAGTTACTTTTATTTAACGCACACTCTCTTTACATCCCTTTTATATTTTTCTTACAGAATATGAAAAACAATATTTTAAACGTAATTAATAAATGAGCCATAATATTTTTTATGTTTGGTAAAATTTCAAAAGTTACAATAAACATAGATCTGATCTCTATGACAGATGTCATTAGTGTAATTTGAGAACTAACGAGACACTACTAGAAGCTAGATTTTTAATAAATTGTAGCCTATGTGTTATTCTGATGTATAAGCTATATTATTGCAAAGTATCAAATCCATTTAGTAGTTTTTGCGTAAAAGAGCAATAAACATACTTACTTACATACTCACAAACTTTCGAATTTATTATATTAGTAGGAATTAGAAAATGAGCGGAGTGATTACCTGATGGTATATGACGCCGGTAACACCGACCATCGAGTGAAAATTGGTTTGGGCATACGAAAAAACTGACTTAGCGCATCGCAATAAATGAAGTGCTAGCACCAGTTTTTTAAGAGGATGCCTCAACCTCATATCAATTATGAGATTTTTATGAGTGAGCTAATTTGTAAATCTCAAACTGTTATTGAACTATTGAATTTCTTTTAAACAATATTGTTTTCTATTAGAACTATAATATTTTACTTCCAAATGTTTTTGGTATACACGAGAGTTTATTAAATTTCTTCTTTAAGAGTATTCCATACAAAACAAGAAGTTTTGATTTCCTGCTGAAAGCAATTTGAACTGCCATATAAATTTGTATAAGTATATTGAAATCATTTCGCTAGACTAACCGACAAACCTTATAGATGTCGGTTGGCCGTTCCATATATCTCCGTCTCAGCACCAATTTGTAAGTGTGGCGAGACGCAAATATTCGATTTGCGACATAACGCGCCCCGAACGGAATTTATATGAACATCTGTTGTCAACAATGTGGCAGAAATATTCCAATTTGTGAGTTTAAATAGCAGTTTGTGGAAATATGTGATTCAAAAAACTATCTATTTCCACGCCACGCTTAAAGCTACGCTTGACTGAGCTTAAAGTTGAAAGAATTTTTAAAATCCATTGAATAGTTTGAGTTAAATAGTTACAACAATAACAAAGAACTAACTATAGATTGACTCGACACAAGTATTAGTCGCCATTAAGTCCGCCTTTGTACTTTATGTGCATTAGGTTAATAAATAAATCAGTAAATAATAAAATGTTTATATTAAACTTTCCAAGAAACCTACCTCATATAAAAATATCAACAAAAAGCTTCAGCTTAAAAGAAAACATTAAATTAAATGAGTGTCAACAAACAAGTATTACTTATTCACAGTAATTCTCTGTCTAACATCCACTGGCCTCTGTCCCCTGGTGGGTTGTTTTTATTTGTCTTGTGACCTTATAGTGTTTGGACAAGAATCGCAGAACAAGAACAAAAATAGCAGGAGATAAACAGGGAATTGCTGACAAACAATGTGATGAAATTGGTTTATATTCAATTAGAAATGTCGTATTTTTGTTTTTGACAATATATAGGAAAATAGACTACGGGGAAAAGGAAATTTTTCTTTTATTTTCTTATATACAAGTTTATAAATTATATGCTATGTTATATATGTTTTTGTATCTTAAGTAGATTGAAAAGCGATGCGTCGCGGGTAATCAGTGTTCGCTGTCGGTTCGATTGACGTATTCATTAGATTGTATTGATTTATCGTAATAACGATTGACTGTCAAATATGGAACTAAATTAAATGCAATAGTTGGGTAGTTGTTGACTGTACCTTAAAAACGCAAGAAATCGTTATATAACATGTTTATAACAATAGACCTTACCTTACCTTTAACGTCCAAAAAAATGTGATTTTACCGGAGTTGAAACAACACTTTAATCCTTTTTTTTACGCGGTGAATGCTTTTATTACCATACCTTCCGTGGGGAAACGAATGGCGTGTGTGAGACTCTCACTAAACCCCGCGGCATTTTTGGCATTCCTGGATGCATTCCAGGAGTCAGGAGAAACTCCAGGAACGCATCAGCGGATTCTAGAGTCCCTCGTTTCGTACCCCATGGCTGAGGTACATCTCGGGATGTCCTGAGTCACCCCCGGGGTAAGTAGGACGCTGTCACGACTCACACGGTTCTACACAGTAAAAGGCGGAACACTAAGGTGTAGTAAGGCGGGTGCCTTAGACGAGACTCCCCCGGCCGCGTCGGGGTGTCATCTATCCCGAGTCGTTTGCAAAGGTCACATTGCCCCAAGATGTGAACGCACCGACCCTAAGGCGGTGATTGGGGAGCTAACAACCTTGCTTGGGGAGCAGAAGCACTGCCTCAAAAGGAGACCCCCTGATAGTATTAGGGTATCGTCTGAATAGTAAATGAAACTTAGGCCAGAGAGCAGACTGGTGCGAAGATCTGTCATAAATGAAGTTGCATAAAGTAGGACCCAAAACAGACCCCTGAGGAACCCACTACCCATTGATTTTCCATCCCGTTCCGATAGATAAATTTCAACGTCCTGTCGCGTACATAGGCCTCTATGATGGCCCGCAGGTAAGGCGGCACCTCTTGATATTTAAGGGCCGCCCTAATTTAACACTCTATTCTAAACGCGGTATACAAAGAGCTGCAACGCACAACTACAGTTCTCTCTTAGGATGTGTGTGTCTTAAACGGCAATTACCAATGCAGTAACGCCTACTCGTTTGCCATAAAAATAGCAAGAGCTTGTGTCATCATGAACTATTGTAAATATTGTAATGAAATGAAACTCGTTGGTCTAGTGGTTAGCGTAAGCGACTGCAGATCAAGAGGTCTCGGGTTCAATTCCCGGGTCGGACTGCTGTTGGGTTTTTCCTACAAGAAATTCTTAATAGCAGCCCGGAGTATGGAAGATGGCGGTGTTTCGCGCCCGTGCTTCGGAGGGCACGTTAAGCCGTCGGTCCTGGTTGTCATGAACAGCTATGGCAATCGTTATTGGGAAGTTAGTGCCCTCAAATATACTGACAACTAGTTCAACCTTCGAATTCAGTTCGCCCTCAGGGTTGCGGAGGTCAGATGCCAGTCGCTCTGTGTAAAAACTGATATTCAGGTAAAATCGGTTGAACTGGTAGCCGACCCCAAATAATATTGGGAATAATAAAGGCTAGGAAGAAGAAGAAGAAGAAGAAATGAAACTCCAGAAAATAGGATTCTCCTATTGCACTCAACTTTGATTCATTTTGAGCTTCTAACATCCAAAGCATGTCAACCATCTTGTTCAAATCATCACTTCACCTAACCTGTGGGCGACTTGAGTTTGACGAGATGCTGTCTCTTCTCTAGAACTCGTTTGCCCCCATTGGTTGTAGTTTTAGGCGAATATGGTCAGCCTACTTTAGCCAACTTATATGCTACCAACGTCCTCCTGATCCTCATAATTAGAAAAAAAAGTCCTATTTTCGTTTTGCTTGAAAGTGTAGTTAGGATGTTCATAGGTCAGCGATTAGACAATAAAACAATCAATATATAAAAACACATTTATTAACATGTCATCACAATAATTACATGCAATATATTAGTTACATTTTTTATATGTTGTTATAATATCCATAGTTCATGCTTCCAGCGAGTTTACATAATCGTTTAATATATTGAAATATCCAAGAATCATCCGATAATAGTCTTCAATATAATTGTATTCCACTTTATATACTAATGTAAATATATCTATTGTATAATACAGATTATAAAGTGGACTTTGATATGGTCTAATCCTAAATAGTAATCTACCCGTGGTCATACGCGATACAAAGCATCAAAATTATCTAAGCCATTGAAGGTACATTTGTGCAGTAAACCAGCTATACATACATAAATCTTTGTGGAATACTATACATATAATAATAATAATAATCGCTTTATTGTACACCAGATAATTAACATGGGTAACTAAAGCTAAGAGGTACAATATAACTATCTGAATGTCAACGAAATGATTAACTTACTATTGTTTTAATACTTGTTTACATTTCTGCAAATGAAACGCTAATAATTACATTGTACTGTAATAAATTAAAATATAAAATTATAATTTTAAACTCGCTAAAGACAGGCTTCAGAATATTGTTACAATATTTCTTCTAAAAATACACTACAACTTGAAATGAATTATCGGTTTCGTCCTTAACTTATGACCTTTTTGTAAGTATACACGGGTATTTTAAATGGTAATACTGAATATACTGAAGTCATATGACATAGAGACGTACTTTAGTTGACCTAAACTGGTGTCTTTCTAAATACGTGATTTAATTTTAGCCTATTGCAATTTCATCGTCGTTGCCATGTGCGAGACTTAGGGTACACCTTATCCTGCTTTTTGAAGTGAAACTTCTTTAGATCTCATTCTTTTGTCGATTTACTGAGGTTTCAATTCTACACCTTTTTTTTCAAAATATTCGTTTTATTTGGAATCGAAAAACGAATATATATACCACTGTCGGCAAGCGAACCACAGTTGAAGAAAATAGTTCAAAATCTGCACCCATGCTATTATTATGCCCATTTCAAATAAAAGCGGAAAGTCACAGGACATCTCGCTTTTCTAGAATTTGCTGACAAGGGACAACTGATTTACCATGTTTTACGATAGGTAGGTTATTTAGTGATACTATTGGAAGAAATTTACCAAAAGTACCACTAATTGAGAATAAGAAAATAGTGCTATTATTTTCTTTTCCTAGCGATACTTAAATATCTATATACCGTTGTCATAAAATAACTTCACATTTTTGAGGCCGATATTTTATTTCAAGTTCACCCCACAAAGCTTTGTTAAAGTCAAACTAATTAACATAAATTAACTTTCGCAATTACATCACGTCTTCATATTTTATTATAGGCACTAACTATAGTCTAATTTTATATTCACTAGTTTCTAAAATTGTAGTTTAAAATGTTAAATATTTTTTTAAAAGGGGAAATAAATACGACACATTTTAATTTAATATTTATGTTCCCAAAACCAAATGTTGTTTATTATTTACATAACGTATGAGATATATTTGAAATAAGGGTGAAGGGTCGAGGTCAAGGTTACGAGAATTTATCGTGATATTTTCAGAAATATCTCCTTGTAAATCTATTATAACGAAGTGTTTAATTTAGTGCCAGGATTTAATGCTGTAGTCTATAGTTGAGTCTATTTTACACTTAGTAGGTTCAGTGCCAATAAAAAGATGGGTAAGACGAGAGATGAGAGGTTGGGTGAGAGTTTAACGCGGAGTAAGTAGGGCTTAATGGACTTCTTAATAAATAAGATATCGTATGGTTACTTGGCCTTCTGCTTTAGTATATTTTAATCGCTTACGCTGCATCGCGTCGACCTGTTCCACCACGCCTCATGTGTCCATCTTAATTATATTATAAATATGCCACACAAAAATAAATTATATTTTGCTTAATCTCTACACTAACATGTCAAACGAAATAATATTCATTTTAGAACCGTAATTTCTGCCCCACATCATTTCAAGAGCCACAGAATATTTGTACATATGTAAGAGAAGCTTTCGTACATATTTCCCACATTTACAAAGCTTATCGGAAACCAATACTGAAACGGTTTTCGCATATATTCGAAATTCAGAGCATTCCAACACATATTATGTGAATGTTTTATTGTATTGCATGGATGTTTACCACAATCTGTTTTACATAGTAGAAATAAATTTATTCATAATTGTTAATACAGGGCGAAGTCAGTTTTTCGGCTCTACGACGTAATTTATCTATCGAACTAATGTCAAATCAGTGAGGAAAAATATATTTCACCTAATATGAGGGTCAAATTGAACAAAGGATTGTAGGTTATAACAAAAGTTTTCGAAGATTTTAGCTGAACCTACGCAAAAATTTGACTATCAAAGATTTCCGATTTTACAGGTCAGTATTCAGTAAGTGCTTAATGAAATAATAAAATACAAAAAAATATAATGATATTAATCATTTTTTTCTAAGATTTATGATTTATTACATTGGCAGAAAGATCAAGGGTGTGTGGGATTTATTTCCACCCTCTTTGAGTTAGTAACCGATTTAATATTTCATACTTTTAGGGTTGCGTACCTAAAAGGAAAAACGGAATCCTTATAGGATCACTTTGATGTCCGTCTGTCTGTCTGTCAAGACTTTTTTTCTCATGAATGCGTGGAGGTATTAAGCTGGAATTCATATCAAATACAAATTTACTGTCTCTTGGAGCTAACTCAGAATCTTGAAATTTGGTACCAATCAACGTTTTAAAGTTATCAATACTTTAAGACGTTGATTGGTACCAAATTCCAAAGGAAAATAGTGAAAAGCATACATTTTTAGTCATATTATTATAATATACCTAACGGAACTTTCGGTGCGCGAGTCTGTATCGCACTTGGCCGGTTTTTAACATTACAAATCATAATATTCATACCAAAGCAAACCCACGCCCCTCTGCAAAATGTGGCTGCATTACAAATGATTTTTGATGATTCATTATCATCATCATCAGTCCGTTACAGTCCACTGCTGGATATAAGCCTCTCCCAAGGAACACCACAGAGCCCGGTCTGTTGCTTTTTGCATCCAGTCGCTGATGATTGATTGATGATTATTCATTGACACAGAAATTAAAGCACAGTAAAATTAATCCTAAACTTTCAGACCAATAATATCGTTTATATATTACATGTATTTTAGCGTATTCATATAAATAAAACACATTTGATTTTATAAGATATATCTACATATTATGATATACTGTTTAAAATACTAATTACATTTAAAATTATAAAATAACCTTTTTTACTTTTCAAAGTACAAATTAATACTAATAGTTTGAATTGAAATATTAAAAAGAGTTTTTCTATTGTATAGAAAGATATATCAAGGTTATAAAGATAGATATACTCGTATGTAGGTTTATTAATATATCTTTTCTATACAAAAATAACTACCAATAATCTATGTTCCCAAATTTTTTACAGTAAATTCTATAACACTTTCAATTGCCTTACAGTACAGCTTGACTGCAACATAAATAAAATTTCATTTGTGTACAGTTAACCTGTAAATAAGCCAATTGCGACTTATATGTTTTTAAATGTACAAATTTCTAGAAGAAGTCAATTCTATAATGCATTGCCGCTTTTTACAATATTTTTGTAAATTTTTACAATTGATTTCAAAGCGTCGCGTCGTCAAAAAAACAAAATCCCTGTTATATTTTGGTTCAGAAAATATTTAAAAATACTATAAAAGCAGCGGTTTCATTAAAATTGGTCTATTTGAGGGACGATTACTTACAAGTAGGACGTTTTCGCATTACAGGGTTTTAATTTGATATAATGAAGCTTTATTATTAAGTTTATAATGTCACTAATGGCTTATTATTTAAGATAACTGTCTACTAAGAACCATATTATCTGGATAAATGATACAGAACCGAGTCACAGAATTTTTAAGATTATGTAAGTTTTTTGTACGATAGTAAAATTTATTGATTTTATTTTGATATCTACAGAACGGTTACCTGTTAGTGAAAGTATTAAACACAGTCTCAAATACTAATAATAATAAAAATTTAATCCTCACTTGCTTGCCTAAGGTCTATTTACATCTTTTTAAAACAAGTGTTATTATAAAAGAAAATATTGTCAAAGTAATATTAAACATGCTATATGTATTACATGAATTTGTTCAATACACCATTAAGTCATCAGTTGGTTTCTTTTAGGTCAAAAAATTATTCATACTTATTTCATACTTCATATCTTCTTTGTCCTGTTATTGTATTGTTGTTAGGTTTTGTTTTAACCGAAATTAAAAGAAAATATCCATCTATAAAGTTCGAGTTTTTAAAAGTATCAAGAAATGGTATTATATATATATTTGAAATATATTCGTCAGCTATTTATACTACAGACATGGTACAAATAAAATAAGAGTATGGATAGGAACGAACTCGGTGACCAACATCCTTTATGTGTTGCTTGGGTAAAGTCTGTAAGTGTTGATTTGTGTTGTATTTTATTTTATTTTGTTTTATTAAATAACATAGTTTGTATTACATAGCTTTTAGCGACTCACTGCCACCCAGATAGACCCTGCGAGGTTTTCGTGGTGCAGTTTTCATCATTGTGTCTGTAAATGTGTATTGAAAACATTAAAAATAATAAAAAATGTAGTGGTCAATCTGTTTACATCAAAATTTCTCACTATCGTATATCTGTATTCCAGCTATATTTATATCAAATATACTTGTTTACTAACTGTATGTATAATTATGTATACCTACATATATCTAAGTGTACAAGTGAAGTTTAAGAGTAGTATAGAATTATGAAAACCGGTAATATTCTAAAATTTTGCTCGTGTCTACGTTTACATTATTATATATTCAATTCACCGGATTATAAATGTAGCTCTTCGTATAATTTTATTTAGTTAGTCCCCCTTAGTCAAATTGCAAGTACGTCGTTTCTATCTCCACAATAGCTACCACTCTTGTCTCTTGTTTTATTGGCTAGTATATTGATTTGACCCCGTGAGTTAGCGTTGAAGTAGCTTTCAATTAACATTTATATTTATAGAATACAACTTGGCTTGGCTATATGATCGGCTATTCTTGTTTGATGAATAACAAAATTCAATTAAAATTGTAGTAAGTGGAGTATTATGCAAAGGAAAAAAACAAAAGGAACAAATTTTCTATGTATTGTTTTATTACTTGCTTTGTTTTTTAGTAGGATTAGACTAAAAATAAATAAATAAATATTCCTGACATCTAACACACGACGCCATCTAGTCCCGAGCTAAGCAGAGCTTGTGTTATGGGTACTAAACAACTGATATAAATACTTATATATATTTTTTTGTAAATACATACATATTATACATAGGAAACATCCAAACTCCGAAACAAATATTTGCAGATCATACAAACATTTGGTCCGACCCGGGAATCGAACCTGAGACCTCAAGCTTAGCAGTCGCATACGCTACCACTACGCCACCGAGGCAGTCAAGGTTTAATATCAAAGTTGACAGCCCTGGGATATGTAGAAGTTGTAGAAAAAGCTTATCAGAGAAGGTAGAAACAATCTCTGTTATCCCTAAAAAGATATGTTTCGGATTTTATTAAAGAATTTTTTAAATACTTTCTTAACTCACTTGGGCCTTTATTCCACTATTTAATTAACTTAAACTTAACTGGTTTTGCCCTTCATATGGCATTTCAAAAAAATCCACCTAATGCCAACAATGGAGAATATAGATTACATTATAAATGATATGATGAGGTTCTCCTAGCAGACTCCGGCCACGGTAGCCAGTCTCAACGGAGAACAGCAAACTAAGCAGGAAATATTATAGTGCACAAGTATGTGCGTAAATACAGGTGCACTCTCTGTTCCCTCACTCTCATAATCTTATGGGACGGTTAGCCTACTCGACCGAAGACTGATCAGGTGCAGAACCGACGACTTTACGTGCTTTCAAAATACTTTCGTGCACTTTAAAATAGTTGCTGAAATTATTTTTGACTGTATATTACTTAAGAGGGTCGTTTTTATAGAATGTTTTAAAATTAACAAACGCGAACACTCAACTCTAACATTATCCTACAAACCAACTTTGATAGCTTAAGTATTTATTTGTCAACACATTCTATAAAAAAATATGAATACTGTTCAATAAAAGCAAAATCAAAATGGTATAATCAAAATAAAATGTAAAAATAAATTGATGCTTTGATATTCAAAGAAAAATTGTATGATGTGAAAATCTCGCAGTGAGTATTGATACGATTTTAGAATTACCTAGAAGCACGTTATTATAAATATATATATTATTAGACACTCTTCTTTAATATTTTCTTTTATAAAAATATTTTTTCCACATAAAACGTCTATTAAAGCCCGATCCACGCAGTTTTTTGTTCAGCAGGTTTGACTCCCGACATATTATATTACTGTGTGATTAATTAAACTTTATTTTCTACCCTCTGAGCTTTATAATTGCTGCTGCTAAAATATAAACTTTTTATAATTTAACGCCGTACTATCATTTGGTTTCGAGTTCTTAATTAAAAACAGCAAACTTTATTACATAAGAACTTGGTTAGTATGTAATTTAAAATATGTTTCATATAAATTTGAATTTGAAACATTTTGATTCGAAATACAAAAATAACAAAAGAACATATTATGTTGTGTATATTTCACCTGTGTACCTGCACTCTATTTTTTAAATAACAACTCATAGATCTTCCTATCAATTGCAATCTAGTCATTCCAAAGAAGTTGATATCCTATATTTCTAATAATTATTTTACTATAGTATTTAGCCTAGACTGAGTCTTGACAGTAATAATTTAGACGTCCTCCCGTCCATAGCGATGGCAGAAATCGAAAACGTCGTATCTCGAAAATTTTATAAAATTACTTTTGAATGGTCCGTGTTTCATTATGTGAGATTTAGGTAAAGAAAAATATCCTTCCCATTTCAACATTCTTATCTTTAATTATCTACGAGTTATAAATTTTTAATATGTTTTTTTGACTCTTGTTGTTAGATATTTCGAGATGTGATATTTTTGCTTTCTGCCGTTGAAATCACGAAATCTAAAAATTGATCGATAAAGTTGAATTTCAGTACTAATTTAGTGTTTATTCGGGATATTAATGACTATATATGAGTATAAATATAGCCGTTTGTGTACGTGTCAATAACTTAAGAAGTTCTAATCTAACTGAGACACTCCAACACTTCGTTTTTCTTCATATATCATCGATGCAACTTCATTGTGTAACAGCGGGCATGGTAAGGTACTGCCAGTGCTTTATAATTAAATCCTATTAATAAATTATATACCTATAAGTATGTAGGTAAAAAATTATACCGCTCTTTCAAGACCAGAACACATTCATACAATATTTCGAGAGTCAACGCTGTTACCATTTACAATAAACAGACGACACACCATTTTGAATATTTCAATATTAAGTGCATACAAAGTCGTTTTCAACCCAAGTTTTATATATGTAAAAATACAATATAAGTATATGTGCCATTGACACCAGTGCAGATAGATAATTAAAAAACACAAGTTTTATAACTACATTTTAGCAGATTATGTACGCATTATTACACTCTTGCATATAGGTATATCATATACAATTTACAAATGTATATAAGGTAAGCTTCACAAGAAAATTCTACAAAAATCTGTACCTAGTAAATACCATGTGATACCCTGAATTTCACAAATAATAGGGTGTTTCTCAACGTATTTACGCTTCTAACCTGGCATCAATGCAATTTGGGAAAAAATCTCTCCCAGAATATTTTAATACAGGTCACAGTATAGTACTCGTACATTTCCTACAGAAGTTGCAAAAATAAAATCAAAAAGTCTACCATTTTTTTTACCTTTTAATATCCATGTTGATATAGCAACACAAATTCTACTTGGTAGATATTAGTTAATAGATAGCAATTTACGATTAATATTTCAAATGGACTCTATTATAATTACTTCTATGCATTAATACATATGAAATTAGATATGTATTCTAGAATAAATCTCTGCATCTACATATTAGATAAACCTCTCACTGTATGAATATAAAGCCATACAGTATCTTACAAATATTCGTTGTAAATTAATCAAATAGCGTGCAATTCTAATAAAATAATATTTAACATACCTAGGTTTATACATATATCACCATATGAGTGGATTAAAACCTATGTATACATATAATACACCGTTGTATAAGCATTGTGGCTTAAACCTACCAAAGCAGATACACTATTTATCACGTATCTATTTTCCTGATACGCTTTCATTTAAAGCTAATTTCCACTGGGTCTTTAGTAATTTTAATCAATGCATGGCTCACAAACAGACATATCAATTTAAGAAAAAATATAAGGTCTGATTGACAATACAGAAGGAAAGCAAGTGGAAATTCTGGCCTCAAATAAACAGGTATAGATCTGCATGATATAAATAGTTCAATTTTAAATACTTTCTTAAACGGCATACAATAAAAGTAAGCGTTCAAAAATTCTAAAATTAAACATTGCAGTTGATTTAATTAGGCATAGGTTCTTACAACAAATGAACTTCAAACGTAATATATGCTTAAGTAAAATGTAAAAGCTGACGTATTCAATTTCATTGATTAAGTATCTGAAGATTACACACTATACTAAAAGCCTCGCCAATATTCCTCGAAAATAAATAGCCTCTATATAAATCAAAAAATCTAAAATAGTTGACGAACAACCTGACAGGCTGATTACAGTCATACCACAACGATTTTTTGGTTAAATTATTCAGCATTATGCGACACGATATTATATATACATATTTTCTAGCTCTAGACATACATTAAGAGCACGGTATAGTCTAAAAGCAGCGACAATCAAGCAACAGATACTGGTGAGTATAAATATCGAACATCACGGTTAATTTAACCTTAATGTATTGTATTTAAAATTTAAATTTGAAAACAATAACAATGATGTTTGTCATGCTTAATATGTGAACTAATGGTATAATAAACAAAACGAAAAAGAGAGAGTGGATTTATCTTTTGAAGGTGTTAATGACATTAATAATACAAACCTCAATCAATAATAATATTTTTCATACAGTTTCTTAAATGTCATAACACTAAATGTGAAAAGCACATGAAGTGCTTAAACTGGTACTGGTAAAATAACACAATACAATAATACGTACAAACAGACAATAATGTTTTTAATTTTTAAAGCTTAGTTCGATATTTCACTCCTCAGTTTAATAAAAGTTCACAAAAATTCAAAAGTAATATACTTTGTCCGTTGCTTCGAAATGTACATGCTTTTTGCCGTGCGTTGGCAGCACGACCAATAACCATCAGGCCGAATTGCCTTTCTTTGCATTTGGTAACTTCACTACATCAGAACTTTTCACTTCACTTTTACCTTTAGCATTAACTTCTTTACCACTACTTTTTGTTTCTGTACCACTTTTCCAATTTTCAAAAGTTTTACCTCCAGGACTTTTAGGTTCATCATCACTAGGTTCGTTTATTTCAGGAATTTGAGTTTTGGATTTATGGCCATCTACATCCTTGTCTGCCTGAGTGAGCACTTCCTGGACATGAATGGTAAGCTCAGGGCGAACAACCTGGGTAAAGGGCAGTAAGGCACCAGCTACGTCCATGGTATTGTTAATGTTTCTGTGCCATAACTCCAGCACTACGCTGCGTCTTTGCTACTTGTATCTAGGCGGACCTAACCAGCCGCAACCGAACACCTAGGAAATTAATTAAGAACTGAAAATTCGATTTTAGCCTTTATAATCTTAGAGTAACACATGCAACCGAATGGAACTGACTAGCGATGGGTCTTTTTTTCAATTCAAAGCCATCTTTGATGCGTTTCGTGCGGGGGAAATATTCAAAGATACACATTTTAGACTAACGTACAAAAACAATCGCTTGTTTCTACGAACGCACACATAACAATTAAAACAAAAATTCT
The DNA here is from genome assembly GCA_916048165.1 of Spilarctia lutea. Taxonomy (NCBI): domain Eukaryota; kingdom Metazoa; phylum Arthropoda; class Insecta; order Lepidoptera; family Erebidae; genus Spilarctia; species Spilarctia lutea. Next base: position 18,715,663 of record OU696483.1, read on the forward strand.
AAATTTCACACTTAAATACATCCTGAGTCATAAAATTGGCCCATTTAGGTTAGGTTCCCATTGAGGGACCACATTCGAATTTTAATATTTTGAATGCACCAGACTTTAGTAAAACTTCTAAAAGGATAAACTGCAGCATAAATCTATTTATATTGTATGTTGATTTGTAAATTGTCTTTTTTGGTGACAAGCATTTCAATTGAGGGACCACATTTGAGCGATTGTTACTTTGAGTTACTACTTTTAGAAATTAGGGATTAAATTTACAATTGTTTGAGAACTTTTACTAAAGTAGGCAATGGGCTTATTGATACTTTAACAGAGTGGAACTCTTGCTATGATACATAAGTATACTCGATGTAAGACTCTATTATCAACAGAAGTAGAAGACAATCGTGACACAGGTCCATCGATCGAAGTCCTCTTTTTGTAGAATTGAACTACAATTCACAAAATTAAAACTTAGTACACTAGTGACTAAGAAAATAGCTATTTATTAACTACTGTAGTAAACTTACTTGACATACGACTAGTGCTAGTAACAGTAGCAGAAGGAGTGAGATAAGTCCCCATACAACTCCAAGCTGCGTCAGTGCGAACACATACAGTGTCCTGTGACACCATTGATTTGGTTCAAAAAGTGTTGGTGCGTAATCCGGCCACATGATGCCTAGAGTCCAGTAGTTACCGAAAGCAAACCTGTTGAAAACATTAGATTTTATAAATTTATTAAAGAAAACAAATTATTTAACTTTCTGCCACGCACAGCAAAACTGTGGAATGAGTTGTCGCCTGCGGTGTTCCCGAACCAATACGACCTTCAAACCTTCAAGAAAAGAGCGTATTCCTTCCTAAAAGGCCGGCAACGCACTTGTGACGCCTCTGGTGTTGCGGGTGTCCATGGGCGGCGGTAATCGCTTACCACCAGGCGATACGTCTGCTCGTTTGCCCACAATATAACAAAAAAAAAATAACCATGACGGTAAGCCAATTCCAGGAATTAATTTGATCATGAAGATAAAGTTTTGAAAAGTTATTGCAATGGGCAAATTATTCAATGCTTTCTAATTTAAAACAATCAAAGCGATGGATACGGTAGGTAGAGGCTAATTGCACCAAACAAGTTCTTAACACGAATGTAATTTAACATTGACAGTGAGTGAGTCTTCCTTATATTGATGCCAGTCATTCAATTTACCTATTTCTCGATCATATAAGGAAAAAAAATGACTAGATTTTTTTAAACATATCCAATTAATGTCTTATACTGTTCGGTGACGAAAATTCTCCCTTATATTAAATTAAAAATTTCTTGCCGTCAATATATGACAACGCTTCTAGGTAACTTTGTAATTAACTTTGCTTTAAATTATCAAAGTCGCTGTAAAAATGATAATTAATATGTAATTAATTTATTTGTCTACAAAAACCCACGTCCAGTTTGAAGTAAATTATTAAAGTTTCTGGGAAAATTACTATTTTCAATTAAAAAAATTATATAAACAAAAAAAGCATTTCAAGTAAATCGACAAAAAAAACACTAGTTTTAGCTACTTCTGTCAGTACGTTCAAATATTATGATATCATTTGAACTGCACTAGTACTTTATAACCCCAAATTTTATGTCTAAAAGAGTACGTTAAGAAATTTAGCACGTTTTACAATTTAACAATCCGAAAGAGAAAAAAAATACCATGAATTTCTATAGTACTAGCTGACCCACGCAAGAAAATTTTCTCCCGTTTTTTAAAAATTCTTCATTGGTGCTCCGCTCCTATTAGTATTAGCGTGATTATGTATAGCGTATAGCCTTCCTCGATAAATGGACTACAAAACACTGAAAGAATTTTTCAATTCAGACCATTTAACGCAACAGTTGCTAAAGAAACTAAAAACAGTACTTCAATATTAGCGACTTGTAATTTTCGCTTGCAACTAGACTTAATTAGCTTAGGGAATTGAAGTAATTGGAATAGCCGCAAATAGTTTTGTTCAGAAATGTTTTCGATTGTGTTCTACTTTTTGAAAGAGTTTTTAAAAAGGAGGAGTTTGTTAATTTGGTATTAATTTTGTTAATAACTAACTAGCAACCCGCCCCGACTTCGCATGGGTGGATTTCAGATGCACCCACCGACGACACGATTCGTGCATTTTAAATCTGTAATATCTTCGAATGTATTCATTTAAATTACATACTGTACAGAGCCATATTAATCTATATTAAATGCCCAATGTATTCAAGGTTTATAACAGAATAAGGATTAATACTGTATTGCTTAAAATAACTTCGTAAATTGGCCATTATTTCTCATTCAAAAGAAAGGAATAAAATGGTTATTGTGGGTTATCTCTAAGAGATACACAGAAACCATCCCGGACTTTCTTGTAGAAATTTTGAAGGTATACAATACTGTAGTATATTATTTTCATCAGTCTCGTAGGTTTCAGCTACCGTTTGCAACATAAGCGCAAAAAAATGGGTTTATTTACTGGTGTTAATAAACACATTTTTTTGCGCTTATATTAATGTGGTCATTAGAAACCTCTAAAATTATTAGTCTCTGCTATATTATACATATATTATATGTATAAACCTTCCTCTTGAAGAACTCTGTTAAAAAAACTGCATCAAAATCCGTTGCGTAGTTTTAAAGATCCAAATATTTATAGGGACAGACAGACAGCGGAAGCTCCTTTGTTGTACTATGTAGTGAAAGTAATTTAAGCTTAAATTTCACCCCTCAAGTGTAGAAAACTAAAGAATAAAATTAATTGGAACTCCTCATGACAGCAAAGTGTTGTTCATTGTTCTATTCTAAAGCTTTATAAAATAAATTCTAGTAGACGAAGTTCAAAATATCTTAGATATAATTTTGGAAAGTCGATTGTGTGTGTTACTGTTATCGAAAATAAATTGCTTGCCGGCTAACATCATTGGGGTCAATCATTGTCAGAACAATTTTGCACTGTCTTCAAAAACTAATAATATAATCTAATTTACATTCTGAAACAACGCAAAATAATTCATCCGAGAAATTGGATGAAATAATTTTAACCTAGAGCTATCAACTACCTATAATGTCCCACTGCTGGGCTCGGGTCTCCTCTCATGAGAGGGTTAAGGCGACGTAACCTAGAGCAATGAAGTATTGAAAATTATTTGCTTTAATAACAAAACCCGTTATATATTTGTTTCATCTTTTTTAATTTTTCAGAAATTGATCTGATGTTATATCACATATATACAGTTATTTCAGTAGGGTAGTGATAGCGTATGCGACTGCTGTGCTAGAGGTCTCGGGTTCGATTCCCGAGTCGGACTAAATGTTTGTATGATCTGCAAGTATTCGTTTCGGAGATTGGGTGTTTTCTATGTATAATACTCGTATATATGTATTTACAAAAAAAGTATATATGTATTTATTTCAGTTATCTAGGACCCATAACACAAGCTCTGCTTATTTTGGGACTACATGGCGTTGTGACAGTAACGGGAACATCGGAGTTCCCAAACAGTAGGTGGCCTACAAACTGTGGGTGGCCCGAGGTACGTCAGGGTTCCAGGGTTTTCCTTACTAGGGTACACCTGGTTCCCCGGCTCCTAGTACCTGATACGGTAGTATAAGAGGGGATTTCCGCACGAAAAAAAAGATGGCATTGTGAGTTAGATGTCCAAAACATTTATTTATTTCATTATTTCATCCATACACTTCATAATACATCGTGAATGGTCAAATCATTTAAATAAAAACCATTAATATCTTTTCGAGTAGGGAAGGTACGCTTGACTGTTTGCAAAAACCTGTAGTTTAATGTACTCCAATGGCATTTACAGTGCTCACGTGGATGCGCGTCTGAAACACCGCATGTGATTGCGAAGCGTAGCCTGTTTCAGATTATTCCAGACCAATAATCCAGTGAGGTATTACAGTCCAGTGCTTGGACTGAATCGTATTGTTTACAGCAGTATTCTGGATATTCAAATGTTGTTGAATCCGTAACAACTCAATGAAAATAACATTAAACTAAAACTAACAATTAACTAATATTGTAATTTAACTGATTTTGCCAATTTTTTTCTAAGTTAAAATCTTCAAAAAACATTTTGCAAGGCAATGGTGCTAATTCTGTTGTTGCCTAAAACTAAAATTCACTAAATCTTGTTGTTGGATTATATACTTTATTTTCAATTGCAAGTAGTTTTTTATATATCAAACGTTAGCTGACACCGTGTTAAGTTCAGTACCAAATAAAAGGTTAATCAGAGATACACCCGCTTGTTTAAAACTTGAAAAGTACAATTTACTTTGGCATAACAAAAATTTGTTAATTTACTCAACTTAGGCCATAATTTTTCTTTTGCTATTCTTGTGTTGAACATTTAATATGTTTTTTTTTTTTATTGAATGGTGTGCAAACGAGCACACGTATCACCTGATGGTAAGTGATTACCGCCGCCCATGGACACCCGCAAACCAAAGGCGTCACAAGTGCGTTGCCGACCTTTGGGGGATGGGAAAGGGGATGGGGGGAGGAGTTGGGCCTGCGGTATCCACACTCACTCGGTGAAACACAGCGCAATCGCTATTTCACACCGGTTTTCTGTGAGGCCGTGGTATCACTCCGGTCGAGCCGACCCATTCATGCCGAAGTATAGCTCTCCCACGGTGTGTAACGTGTGACGTAACACTTGACATGTCGCACCAAACTTAGACGTCGTATAAATACATGCTGACTAAATTACTTACGAATTTTTTGTTTTTGTTTTCACTTTATTATAAGTAATCATCTCTTCTTTATTTTTTAAATATTTAGCTTCTATCTGTGGAGACTTGTTAATGGCGAGTTTTTGCTACTTTTATAAGCTATGTTAAGTAACATAGTTACTTACAACAAACTTACAGCAACACACTTGTATTGCTGTAAAATTTCCTAAGATTAATAAATAAAAAATAAAAAGTAATTATCACATATAATTTTTACGCAAGCATAGGCATGGGCGGTATCTTCCATATTCCGGGCTGGTATTAAGAATTTCATGTGAGAAAAACCCAACAGAAGTCCAACCTGGGAATCGAACTCGAGACCTCTTGATCTGCAGTTGCTTACGCCAACCGCTAGACTAACGAGGCAGTCAAGAAATTCTTAATAGCAGCATTTTTTTTTATTTTTGCAATATAAAATGTTTCGATAGATATCATTTGAGAATATAAAGACTCGAGCATTTTATATAATAGACTACTGTAGTTTGAAAGCGGATATTCGTATTTCGTAGCATAAACAAAATGTTTAAATACTATCTTCTTATAGTGCTTGTATTATCTTTCATTTTTCTGCGATGCATGCAGCATCTTCAATATAAAACACAAATTAAAAGACACGGACTCTTTCTCTTTTAACTATTGTAGACTTATCCTCGTGTTTCTATATTCTAACATTTATAGTCTCTGTCTTTCTTACCTTACATCTCTTCTTCTTTTGTCTCATTTGAAAAAGATAACCCAAACAAAAACAACCAATTTTTTTTCTTGATACCTGGCATATCAAAATATGTTATAATTTTGGACGTTGGTTACTCAACGGTTAAGTGAGCAGTCAATTTGATATTTACGATATTGAATACGACACGGGATTGAAAGCTATGTAATCTACAAATAGTTATTTTGTGAGTTCTTCGTATCCTTTCTTGGAATTTAGAAGTCCTCTGCTACACAAGAATTTGTGTGAGTGCCTTAGTGTAGGAGTTACCTTAAAACGAACTTTTCCACACAGAGAATGTTTATTTCTTACATTTTGGAATTCCTATATTGCAGAATTCTTAAGGTAACATATAGCTACATAAAGATCGCATGTTTTAGTAAAACATTAACAAAATAAATAAAAGTGTTTGAGCCCTTTAATGTCAAATCAAAGCCATATCTATTCTTCAGATCAATTCAAAACATCTAAGAATTTTTTTTGTGTGCACTTCTTAGAAACGAATCTTTAATTTTATTTTTACTTGTTTCGCAATGTCTGTCAACTGTCTCTAGGGACTTCGTAATCTTTGATCAACGTCTTTTGATAAAACCAAACCTACTGATAGATGTGATTGTAAATTCATCTAGATATTTATCTCTTCTATTTGTTTTTTGTGAGAACGGTTTATTAATTTATATCACAGAGGTCAGCAGTCAAATGTTGTCCATTTTGTATGCTTTATATTTAATTTCTATTTCTTTATCTTAACTTCGCAAGAGTTAAGTAATTTTTTTGGTAAATAAACTCAAAGTTTAACCTTGCTAAAGTCTGAGTAAGAGGCATCTAATGCAATGAGATTAAAAAACTACTGAAAATGCTGCAGAAAACAGATTTCAAATATGAGGTAGCAGTTCAAGGTAGTAGAGCCGCTCTGACTTTAGCAGGAATGGGCTGGCTCGACCAGGGCAGTACTGCCCTTGTACAGAACATCTATTTAAAATGACAGAATTCGTGCTATCGTGTTTCGTTGGTGAGTGCGAGACTAGAGGCACAATGATGCAGAAGTGTGGGTCACCATATTGCATTGTTGCATTGTCTGCATTAGCAATGAGTATGGTGACCACCACTTTAAGATTCTGCTTATAATTTCTATCAGGCAAAGTAGATTCATTTCGGCAGGGCCATATATTAAAAAAAGGTTAAACTACTAACTTACCAAGCTAAAAGAAATCCAGTTAGTATATATGCAAGGATACTCTCAAGCACACTCGGTGAAGAATTTGAAGTTCGGCTTGCGAGCTGTGCCCACAAAAGCCAGCAGATGCCTGCACCGCCTGCAGCTCCACCCACTACCATGTAGACTGGAATCCGGGGTTCGGCTGGACAGTCTCTTATATAATGGACACCTGAGAAAAAAGGTTTATCATTTTTAACAATAAATATTCTAGTACAAATGACTAGGTCAGGCTGGAAACTAAATCGAAATATACCAGGACGCAGTATACTGTCTTGGAACCTAAATCATGATTCTATCTTCATGAGTGTTTAAAATATTAATGGTAAAGTAAATAACTCCATACTACTATCTTTCGATATTTTTCGACGAGATTATAATCACTTTATATAAAGTTCAAATCGCGGTTGAAATCAAATCGCATGTTAGCAACTAGATAACAATAGGTATCTGTCGGAACCAGAGGATAAATAGCAATCACATTTGAGATTCCAACAGTGTTGTCAGACACACCCGTATGGGTAGGATTACAGGTCGGCACCTTATTAAACTCTGTCTGCTGTTCAAACATTCACTGCCATCGATCGATACAAGAACGTTCAAAGTGTATTTTATCCGTTATTATGGGCAAATATTTCTTTATTTCATGTTAACAGTCTCATAAATATGCTTATTTTAGTTGTATTAACGTCTAGTTGTATCGTGATTTTTGGAGACGGTTGACTTGCTTTGGTCCTTACGACTAAAGCTACTATTTAATATTTGAAAATTAAGAGCAAATTTTGATATTTCACGTTGTTGTTGCATACATAATAATATTGTAAATAAAAGTTGTATATCTGCTTTTTAAAAGAATAACTTATGGAACTTACTAAAGTAATTTCTGAAATGTTTCGAAAGAGCCTCAAATGGCCTATTTGAATTAATAGCTATGTAATTTGTTATTTTAAAGATATGTATAAAAATGTAACGTCTTACACTAGATCGAAAAACTTTTAACGGTTGATGAAGCATGCATCATCCTACTACATGCATCTTAACAACAATGGACACCTATGAAGAGTTCAAAAGTAAAAAAAAAATATATATATGGCACCAAGGTTTTAAACAATTTTGAAGCTAAAACTACAATTCTCAGCTTTTTCTTAGCACTGCTTCTATCATATTTAGCCACTTTATTGTGTGCGCAAGTTACAATTTCCCTGTAAATGATTTCTACACACATCTATTGTCTAATCATTTGAACTTCTACCCTATTCTCGAAATTCAAGTCTTCAGTAGTTCAAGGATTATGACAAGTACTAAATACTTATTTTAAGTTTCTTTTATCTGCCCTTTGATTTGGGGTATATTGACATACATAGGTAAATATGTCAAGTATTATAAGTAACTCTCGCGACTGCCATAGACACAATGATCTTTATAGTACACTAGCTGATTTCCAAAGTGTTACCCGCAGTATCATCATATCATCCTTATCATCATCTATCTACCAGTGAAAGTCTCGTCAAAATCGGTCCAACCGTTCTAGAAATGAACCGAAACAAACAAACAGGCAAAAATTGTAAAAGAATGCTATTTTGGTAAATGTACCGTTTATACATACGTATGCATATAGTAAAGAACGGTTATTTTAATATTACAAACAGACACTTCAATTTTAATCCAATGTATAGAGTAAATAGTATTAATTATAACTGTATGTGAGAACTGCCTCATTGGTCAATCGGTTGACGTATGCGATCAAAAGGTCTCGGGTTTGAATCCCGGGTCGGGCCAAAAGTATTATTGAGTTTTTCTGATTATAGAAATACTTAATAACAGCTCGGAGTTTGGAAGTTGGGGTTTGAACACCCGCGCCTCAAAGAGCACTTAAAGCTGTTGGCCCTGCACCTGATCTTTCCCCGGGCGTGTCGGTTAACCATCCCATCAGATTATGAGAGAGAGGGAACAGAGATTGCACCTGTGTTTGTGCACTATAATTACCCTGCGTAGTTGGTATCCGTTGAGACTGGCTGCCGTGGCCGTAATCGGCTAGGAGAACATCATCATCATGTGATACCAAATAGTTGTTCTTGTAATACAAAATATTGATGGTACAGTATTCCGGCAGGACCGAATAGATACCACGATCATCTAGCATTGACTTAGAGTGAGTGGAGTTAAAGAAGTCTAACCTCCTATCCATCTATTTCGGGTGGGGGATACAGAAAGCGATATTGCACTTACGAATTTCGAGTTGCATCATGTGGCCTATTTGCTTATTTACCACATATATCATAAAACACATGATGGTACGCGTACCGGTAACGCATTCTATAAACGAATAGTGATAATTATTAATAACTTGGTTCACGGTCAAGGAGCTGCAATATTCTGTAGTAATTACCTTTTATACATTAGTACATTTAGTCTTAGTGTCTTTACTGTCTCAGAATTTCCCTGATCCATTTAATTTAATCTTGTGCAATATTGACTACAGCGCGGTGCAATCAAGCTAAATGTGTAGTTCAATTAGCTGGATATATTACTAGGTAATTTGAATATTCCTGAGAGAGCTTATGTGTATTAACATCTATGCGGGACGTTTGAAATTGCATATTGTTGATATGGAATGTGAGCATGCTTTGAATCAAGACTTTGTAAGCAAACTAATAAATTGAGGAGATTTATTATGTATATATTTTAAGCTGACGGTTCCGATGGCCATGAATATCTATGGCAATCGTTATTGGGAAGTCAGTTCCCTCAAATATACTGACAACTAGTTCAATCTTCAAATTCAGTCCCCCCTTAGGGTTGCGGAGGACCGACGGCAGTTGCTCCGTGGAAAAACTGATATTCTGGTACTCGTACAACAGTTGAACTAGCCGACCGCAAATAATCTTGTTAGACTGCCTCGATAGCGTAGTGGTAGCGTATGCGACTGCTAAGCTTGAGGTCTGGGGTTCGATTTCTGGGTCGGACCAAATGTTTGTATGATCTGCAAATATTTGTTTCGGAGTTTGAGTGTTTTCTATGTATAATATGTACCTATGTATTTACAAAAAAAGTATATAAGTATTTATATCAGTTGTCTAGTACCCATAACACAAGCTCTGCTTAGCTTAGGACTAGATGGCATTGTGTGTTAGATGTATATGACATAATTTACATGTACCTTATACATTTTTATTTGGGGTTGGGACAATACCTTAGTTAGTACCTTTTGTAACTAGTCAATTCTCTAACTCAAACTCTTCTCGGTAAAGTAATCTTTTATAGACGACAAAACACATGAAGAATTTTCGTAATGTTATTCCACAAATTAACTACTTTGTAGAACGTGTGAAATATACATAACAACATGATTTAAACCAGAACATAAATCACAACCTTATTGAGATTCTGATAACGTTGTCAGATACACCCGTACGCATAGGTAGACACCTTATTCAATTCCGACTGGGGTCGTGTACGTGCATGTCTATTGTTTGATTGGATACTCCACTAGGAAAGGACAGGTTCATTTAATATACAGTGCAGACCAAGTGGAGGACAAAATCTGGTTTTAATATAATGTATTTTCTTTACAAAGATTTTGTGAGATAATCTTTAACATTTTCATGTTTTCCAAAGCGGAAGATATCAGTAATTTTTTTATTACTTATCTTCAATATTAAATTATATAAACGTCACAAATATGTGTATAAAGTCCCTTAGCTTTTTGTCGTACACGTCTGGGATTATCTGTAAGCGAATTTAATAATTCTCTTATATTTTTCATTTGCCATTTTGGTCGTCTGTTTGCATAACATAAGCATTTCATTCGGCCAAAATTGTCGGGTGTATCAAATTATCTTTATCATGATCACCTTCCTAATTTTTGGTGTTGGTACTCGTATATTGAGTTTTCTTCTTTTATCATCTTTGCTTTTTCGACATCTTTGTTTAGGTACCTTTTATTTCTCATTTATTTTGGACTATTTATAATATCATCGTTCTTTGTACATAGTTTGAAGTGAAAGATATTTGAGAAATTCAAACACTCAGGTTTTTTTCTATTGTTAAATCAAAAAGTTCACTGTCCTTATTCTTCAGGGTTATCATATAAACTTAAAAAAAACACAACATATTTTTTCACTCCCTCATAATTAGAGATATTTAACACTTTTTATTTGTTAGTTATTAAAAAACTTATTAGACCTGACGAAGAAAAGCGCCTAATTGCCACGAGAAATTCTCTCCCAGTCAACCTTCAGGTGATGTACAAATATGATGCGATATATCAGATATAACCAATATATACTATGTACATGTATATGCTATTTCAGCCATGGCAGCCAGTCTCAACGGAGGCCAGCAACACAGGAGATATAACATTGCACAAGTGTGTGTGTCAACACAGGTTCACTCTCTGTTCTTTTTACTCTCATAGTCCAATGGGACGGTTATCCGACACGACTGGGTAGAGATCAGGCATAGCACCGACGACACAGGGGCTAATAACCCTAACTACCAAACTCCTAACTTAAGTGATTATACATTTCTATAATCAGAAAAACACTTTTTGGCATGATCCGGAATTTTAACCTCATCAACATTCGCATATGCTAACCGCTAGACCATCAAGGCAGACGAGCAGGATAAAACACAATAATAATATTCTAAAATACTACGTTTTAACGCACGTAACCCAACCTGAAAACCAAAACTGTCTAGAACATAAGAGAAGAGAGCTGTCGGCTCGTAGTTCACAATATACAAGCAAAATTTATACCGCCTCGATAGAAATAACTTTTGCCAGATTAAATATTAAAGTATCAACTTTGCACAATGTTTGATAATTAAATCACAGTTCTAATAACATGAAAGCGAATACATTGTTCAGTGAAAACAAACTGTTTTACTCTATTAAATTAAACATGAGTTTTATACCAACAATGCTAAGAAAACTAATATATTCATGTCATGTCATTAATTCTGAGCGTAAAAAATTCAAGGAAAACGCTTGTCTCGGACATAATCCTCAGATCGTGAAGTAGGCAGCCCAAAGTACCACAGTGTAGATAACCAGACCTGATGTTGATAACTTGTTTTTATGTATAAGCCTAGTGTGTTTGAGTGTCTTCTATATATAATACTAGCTGACCGACGCAACCTCGTTTGCGTCTTTTATTGCCCGTAGCGTAAAAATTTCCCCCGTATAGGGTTGATTTTTTACACCTTGTGTCCGAAAAAACCCAATATCTTACGGAACCCTATTTTTTTCCAAAATAAAATATAGCCTATGTTACTCGTGGATAATGTAGCCTTCGAATGGTGATATAATTTTTAAAATTGGTCCAGTAGTTTTAGAGCCTATTCATTACAAACAAACATACAAACAAAGTTTTCCTCTTTATAATATTAGTATAGATGTATGAACTTACAAAAAAGGTAATAAGTATTCAATCAGTCAATCTAGCTTTATGGTTCAAGCTGTGCTTAATTTGAAGCTAAACGGCGTTTTGTATCAGATTTCCTAAAAATATTTGTTAATATCGACACAATACTAAGAGAAATATTGGCAGAAATCGGACACGGAGTTTACAACCAAGTCGTATACAACAACATATGTATATATCGGTACCCTTGTCAAAAGCTAAGCCGTATAGGTTGTAGATAAACACGAATCGAAGGCTAACAATGGTGTTCGTTGACAAGATGAGGGCTTACATGAGTGTGAGCAGCTTCTCTGAATAAAAGAGGTTCTACGCATTGTACCCGTGTATATTTTCCTGTAATTTGCCTTGTAAACTCATGTATGAGATTTATCTTCACAGAATATTGTTTATTTAACATATTGATTTGTTACCGATTGTTTATTAATGAATTGATGCAAATAATATAATTATTTTTAAGACCCGACAGTCTGAGCAAATTAAGCAAAGTCGTCAAATGGTAGTTAGTTAGTTATTTTTGTTGTAGAGGCATTCACCAAAATAGCATCAAAGTGAATAAAATTTATGAAAAAGTAAGATTCTGGTTAATTTTTATGTACATTTTATTCAGTTGTTATAGTGGACAATCTTTCGATAGTTCACAATCTCGCTAGGTAGATTATAATCTAACAGTATTTACAATTTTACGGTGACATATATATGTATTGTGGTTTGGGGTTGCGTTACCTGAAGGATATCGAATATCCAAGCCATTTTATCTGTTTTAATTAGATTTACGTACTGTTTTTTTTGCTTCTTCGTTTTATTGTACAGTAAACAGTAATCTATCTATCAATATATTAATATACATTACGTTACTTACAGTATGTAATAATATGTATATTATCAGATATCGTACGAAAACACCAATGACATTCTCGGCCTTGGGCATTAAAAAAAAGAAAAATAAACAAACTTACCCATAATCAGCATTATAACAGGCAGTGTTGACAAACAGGCTAGGAACACTGTCATCAGAACTGAAAGAAACGCAGTCATTAACACAGAGATAATTGTGGTATCGTATTTTTGTTCAAAAAAATAACAGATATGTTAATTGTAAATAATTTGTAGGGTAAAATAAATGACTAATATTGATATTCGTAATTCTTTTTTACAGTTTATGTTACTGTATAATTTTCAAATGTAAAAAGAGTATCTTAAACATTCCAAATTTGTATCATTCAGTTTATATATTGATCGTAATGCAAATGAATAACTGAAAACACTGTACACAAAAATCTAGTTTATCTTTTAGTTGAGAAAAGCCCGAAGTATTTATTTATTTAAGTTTTCTGCAATTACATTACGTAAGGCGGACTTAATGCCATAGGCATTATCTTCCAGTCAACCATTGGGTGGTGCAGAGCTGTGTGTAGCAAGTGTATTATTGAATCAGGCGAGAATTATACATAAAGGTACTCAACATTAATATTAGTATTCATAGTATTAATAACTCTTGGGACATAACAGTATGTTGTTTATTAGAATTATAATAAAATCACTAACTAGTCCTATTCATAATCTTCGCTGCTCTGCAAACAAAATCTACAGTTCCCGAGGCCTCCATATTTGCGTCTTTCAATTGGTAGGCCACGGAGCCGTAAGTTGTGAGACCAATTCCAAGACCGAGGCCATGACTGTCGTTATATTTGGCCTGTTCTCCGCATAGACGTCGTTGTTCGTCTCCTGATACCTGTGAATCAAGGACCTGATGAGACAATATATGACGGATTCAAGCCGCTACAGAAAGGAAAATACTTTATTGCACGTAAAAATGCTTTGAGCTTTATTAGCTGATTCATTTTTTGCCAAAAATACTTAGTTAAACACATTTAGATGGTGATTTTTTAATATAGTCCTTTAAGTTTTTTAAGTTAAATACAGAACAAATTTAATAAAAGAAGTACTATTTTTTTAATATTTTTCAAGAGTAGTTCAATAGAAAATATTTAATACAAAATTTAATAAAATTAGCCCTCTTAACTGTTTGAGAATATATAGTAAGAAGAGGAGATTTAAAAAAAAATATAAAAGCAAAGTCTAAATGAAACAATTACTACAAATCTATCAAAAGTAGAATAACAAAAAACATGTTATTTATATTTAAAGTATTCTCTCTCGAATAATTTAAGATTTAATATCGAAACGGAAAGTAATTAATATTATAACTGTAAAATGTCCTGATTCAATGCAAAATATCTTTGACTAAGAGCATAAATAAGTGCAGCAGTTACCTGACTGACCGAACTGGAGGCTCGACGGGAACCAGTATCTGATAAACCGCTTGTGCCGCTCTGACGACCAGCTAACGATGCTCTGTACGGTGACATGCTTCTGCCTCGAGTACCTAGACATAAAAAACAAATTTTTTGATTAATAGGGGCTTACTTTCTGGAGAATTTTTACAGGAGAGCCTTTCCCGTGGGAGAGCCACGCTTCGGCATGCATGGGCCTTCTCGATCAGGTGATACCACAGCCTCACAGAAAACCGGTGTGAAACGGCATTTGCGCTGTGTTTCACCGAGTGAATGAGGATACCGGAGACCTATACCTCAACCCCTCTCCTATCCTCCTCCTCATCTCCCAAAGGCCGGCAACGTATTTGTGGCGACTCTGGAGTTGCGGGTATCCATGTGCAGCGGTAATCGCTCACCGTCAGGCGATACGTCCGCTCGTTTGCCCCTATTCTATTTAAAAAACAGTGATAATATATAATATTTACGTTAAAAATCCCGGAATTTTCGTCAAAAGTCACTTCAAATTGCAGCTATTGTTGGCTTTAACCTTGCCTTATTCCAGCTTTCCTTAATTTGACATGCTAAGCAACCTAATACATCCTCAAATAATAATATAGTCACAAATCAGGTATTATGTAGAAGATAGATTTAATACTTAGTGTGATAATTTAAATTTACTGTCATGTCAATGTCAGAGAAATTAAAGGCAAAATAAAATAGTGTGCAAATTGAGTTTAAGGATGTTCTGTGAAATGGAATCAATAATCCAATAATTAATTGGATTTTGAAATGAATTCTGTAATGTAATACCTTTATTTTTGAATAGCATTTATGAGGATATCCACATATAATTTAGAAATATTAGAAGCATTACTGAAATTTTATTTCCGTTTATAATCACAGATTCAGTTATATTAAGTAAATTATTATATTGAAAGATTTGGTAACGAAGGCAGTGGTACAACAATAACTACAGATAAAGAGACAGAGTAATAAAACAGGGATACTTTTAAGCAAGAAATTATGCTTACCAGCAACTTGACTTTCTTCGCTTGCGCGCCTTTCCCTTGATACCAACGGTTCCTGAAATGTCAGTGTTAAACTTCCCCTTGGGCTAATGCGTGAGATATCTTCAGCACATGTTACTAGGCTACCTCTTGCACTTTTTTCTGAAGGAGCAATACTTCCCCTAGGACTTCTCTGGGAGTCAGGAATTAAAGAGCCTCTTGGACTTCGCATGTCTTGAATATCCTTCTTCAATGTATGGTCTGGTCCTATGCTGCCTCTTGGACTGGTTCTCGGACTAGGTCCCAGTTCTTTTTGACTCCTAGCAGGATCTATCTGAATACTGGCTACAGAGTGACGTGGACTTCTCCCAACATCCGGCACCAGTGAATTTCGCGGCTGATTCCACGATGTACCTTCAGGTACTAAACTTCTTCTAGGACTTCTGGCGGTCGCATCAGGTGCAATACTATTTCTTGGACTTCTGTTAAAATCTTGAGGATTTAAGCTTAGTCTGGACCCATATGTCATGTCAACCGCTAAATTATTTCTTGAAGGGGCTAAACTGTTTCTGTGAATAGGTGCAGCCGTATCTGGAACTATGGAGTTCCTAGCAGACCTAGATTCAGGGACTATAGAGTGACGAGGGCTTCTGTGATAGTTCTCAAGTGCTGCATCTGGTGCTAGGCTTGCTCGTGGACTCCTTTGTGGAGGTGGAGCTGTAGGTTCCATTTCTTCATCGGTTTCAGTAGCAGCTAGTGATGCTCTGCGTGACGGTTGAGCTGATGCTCGCGGTGATCTTGCTTGAGGTGAAGTTGCAGCGCTTCTTGACGCGCGCCGTCGTCGTGACGATGACGACCGATGCAACATTTTATCGTATGTAGCACTCTACTATATTTTCGTCTTTATAACTTGTGACCGATCCATCTTTATCTGTGAACAATAAGAGTCTTTTTATTTTTCATAGAAAGTATTCCCCCTTCTTCTCTCTATTCTTTTGTAAAACTCTTAAACATACTTTTATTAGGCCGTGTTAAACAATCATCGAAACCTCCATGTTCACAACCTTGAGCCGCAAATCTTAACGATGTATAAACAAACAAACTCAGCGTAATAATCCCTTCTAATTTATCATGTGCTTCTGCGTTTGTTGGAAATGTTGCTCGTCACGCTAACAAAGCTACCTTATTTTTTATTTTTTTCTCTTAGAAGTGATGTAAAAATTACTAAGTCATTCAATAGCTGCTCTTAAGATTTTTTAATAAGGTGTATCTTATTAAAACATAATGTGAAACAAACAACAAATCTGTACTGTTAGTTTCACAAAATGTTTTAGAATTCAACTAATAACTACTTAATTACCTAAATTTATTAACAGTTATATATTCTCTATATATTTATTTCGGAAAACTCTTATTAGCTAACCAAGTTTAAAGTATGTAGCACAATGGAATCAGTCCGTCAGAACAAGTTATTTAAAATGTATAATAGATTTCCGACTTTTTTACGTGTGAAAATGTCAAGCACTATTTTTCCGACGCAAAAGAAAACACCCATACCAGAGAAGTCTTACATTTCTTTATTGTTTTTTTTTAAAGACATCTTGCCCATTAGGTATATACATCCTGTATCGCGAGGGATTTACAAACATACATGAGACGGACTCAAGGAACATTCAGATTTAGAACAACAATTTGTGGATCACACGAAGTATAGTAAATGTGGGATTTGAAAACCACAACACCTGGCCCAGTAGAAAGCCTACCGCCGGGGTTTGCGGCGGGGCGGTGTGTCGGAATCGAACCGACTAAAACCACACGGTGTGTCAACTCTGCGCCTGAGAAGGGAGGGGTCCGGGAACAGCAGTAGGTACACTTAGCCAACCGTGCAGCCAAATTTATAACCCACATTTGAATTCTTCCTGTATTTTTAATCAGATGTAATGAAATAAATGGCACAAGTCAAATTTAATGTAAAGCTTTTACTCCCAAACAGCCAGTGGATCAATAGAAAATAAAATTTAAGAAAAGGTTTATTTTCTTTTCAACTGAAGTGTTTGCTTGGCTTCTCCATTTCCCATCCAATTCAGTAGATTGAAACGTAAGATCTTGAAATATTGTTGGCACTCTAAATCTCTTTGAGACAATATTTCAGGATTGGGAGAAAAGTAAATACACCCACATCAGTACACGCAGTGTAACATTAGAGAACCGTTATAGTACTACTGTAATATGGATAACGTTTACCAATGATTTTGAGCTCTATTTTTATATACTGTACAAAATAAAAATGTATGTATAATCACATGGTTTTGTGACATTGTAGTGACACAATTAAGAATAATGTAATTAATCCAAAAGTAATATAATTACTTATATTTTATATAGTTATTAGCTGACCCTCGCAACCTCGTTTACGTCTAGATACTATTGCCCGTAGCGTAATAATTTAACCATGTTTTTTAAACATTCTTCATTGAGGCTGCGCTCCAATTAGTATTAGCGTCATGATATATAGCCAATAGCCTTCTTCGATAAATGGACTATTTGACTGAAAGACTGAAAGAATTTTATAATCGGACCAGCGGTTCCTGAGATTAGCGCGTTCAAACAAACGAACTAACAAACAAACTCTTCAGCTTTATAATATTAGTATAGATATTCGTTCCTATTGGAAGTTTGGGTGTTTTCTATGTATAATATGTATGTATTTACAAAAAAAAAAAAAAAAAAGTATATATGTATTTATATCAGTTGTCTAGTACCCATAACACAAGCTCTGCTTAGCTTGGGACTAGATGGCGTTGTGTGTTAAATTGTCCAAAATATTTATTATTATTATTTATTTATTATTTCCTGAGAGAGTGACTTCACTAATATTTATTATGTAATCGTCATCATTACAAGACTGCCGTGTCTTTGTGTTGCAAAATCCTATTGCGTGAAAATCTATTAATTGACTTAGCAGTAATTTTAACTTTGAGAATTAAATTTACACAGTGTCATAATTAAGACAATACGAACGACATCATAGACGCTGAATGTTCATCAAGCTGTTGGGTTTCATGCACATACACTCAAAAAACATAACCCTCCTCTTGATGCAGTAGAGTAAAAATATAGTTAATTTTTGAGGATAATTTTTTTTTTTAAATAATAAAAGAAACTCGAGAAATACTTTTTGAATAATAAATACCCTAAGGCGAATCATACAATGGTCACATACTCGTATATTCAATAAACAGATACCTTCTGCCTATATTTTCTTTAGAAATCCATTGAGTTTTAATTCAAAAGAGATCTGATTTGTTCCTATTACTTATAGAAGTACTTTATCGTATTTAAAACTTTCGTAATGGACCTTAAAGTTTCTCCTTGCTAAATTAGGGAATGGTTTTCTTTTCATTTTATAAGGTAAATATTAAATGAAATATATAATTGTGTATCAGTGTTTTTGTAAAGTCAAGATTAAGCACACAATCATAGGCCTTAGTCACCTACCAGCATGATACATTTCTGTTTATTTGTCCTCCTTTTTTATTAGTTATATTTCTTTTTATTATATAGGGGGCAAACGAGCCGACGTATCGCCTGATGGTAAACGATTACCGCCGCCCATGGACACCCGCAACACCAGAAGCGTCACAAGTGCGTTGTCGGCGTTTTAGGAAGGAGTACACTCTTTTCGTGAAGGTTTGAAGGTAGTATTGCTCAGCTCAGCTGAAGAAAATAATATACTCGATTCTGAATACTATGATCCTTTTTGATTAAGGTAATTCATTAACATTTAGATTTGCCCAATTTCTCTGTAACATAATCGCTTTTAATTTTTGCTCAAAGCATTGCATTTACAAAATAATATTTGAATGTAATTAGTCTTATTCGACAATATCGGTTGAGCAGAACTGAATGTAAACTGGATAAACGTATAACCGCAGGCTAGAGCTGATATGAAATAACATATTCTAGTGAAATAATTCATGATGAACCGTATTAATATATATATGGTTTAAAGCAATTTCTTGCCATGTTGTAAACTAGGTACATAATTATTCGCATTATATTTACCAGTACCTTGAATACTAGTGTCAATATTATTGATTTATTTAAATACTTTATGCGCTAAGTTTGTACATCGGTGGACTTAATGCCCAGGGCATTTTCTTCCAGTCAACCTTTAGGTGGTGCAGAAACTTTTGGAGCCAGGTGCATGTAGGTTACATATTAGGTAGTCAGTTAAAATGTTAATAGCTCAAAATAGTCAGGATTGCATAAATTACGAAAATCGTTTATGAACAAAGCAAAAAAGTAAAGTATAACTAATGTTCTGCATCTATTTCTAAAAAACCTGATAATAACATGACAACGACATCTTTATAATTCAGGTTTAGGATGATCAATAGTACGTGTTCAGTAATTTAGGGACATGCACCACAGAGTATAGACTACGAAAACCATTAATTCATTTAAAATAAAAAAGCTGCATCAGATTCTTTCGAAGCTGATACAAGCCACGCAGAGTTCAGCACGAACGTGCTGACTCAACCGGGGTACTCGCGCACAGAAGATCAACGTAAAATGACAGCGTTCATGCTGTCGTATTTCGTTGTTAAGTGCGAGACTGGAGGCCTAATACAGAAGCATCACTAGGCCGCCATGGTGTGGGTCACCATGCTGCATTAAAAATTAATATGGTGACCACCACTCTTGGATTCTTTTTATGGTTTTTTTTTATTGAATTGGGGGCAAAAGAGCAGACGTATCGCCTGATGGTAAGCGATTACCGCCGCCCATGAACACTAGCAATACCAGAGGCATCACAAGTGCGTTGCCGGCCTTTGGAGGATGGAGAGGGGGATAGGAGAGGGGAGTGGAATGGGATATGGGTCTCCGGTATCCTCACTCACTCGGTGGTGTTCTAGCGCAAGTGCTATTTCGCACCGGTTTCCTGTGAGGCCGTGATATCACTCCGGTCGAGCCGACCCATTCATGACGAAGCGTGGCTGTCCCACGGTAAATGATGATGATGCTTTCCATCAGGCAGAGCATAATCATTTTGGCAGGGTCAAACGTAAAAAAAAATGTCTAAACCCTATTGAGTCATTTACCTAATTATAAACATAAGCATACAAAACATTTACTCAACTAATTTAAAATCAAAAAACATTTACAAATTGTTTCAAATAACACATTTATTTATTCAAGTTAAGAATAAACACGCCATCTCATCGTAAGCACTTAATCTTGGTCTAATCCGTTCTCTGCCTACTCGTATGTTGAGCAGATATCATTCTGTCATGTTTATCTTACCGCAACTTAAATTAAACCTGACCACATGGTAAATAATTGTACTTATTTCATCCTTTGGTTTGAGACCTAAGATCAAAAATTGCGTTAATTTAGTGAAGGATCAATTTTAAGACTCACATTCAGTAGCTTTGAATGTAACGCTATTCGAGGTATAATAGTAATTTTTTAACCGATTTCAATAAAGGAGCTAGAGGATTTTTTTTTGGAAACGGTGCTTCATTTTAATTTGGTTCAGTTCTTGATCGTATTTTTTTTTTGTTAAAATTTGTGATTATATTATTGGTCAAAAATCCTTTCTGATCTCTTTGATCTCTTGGAGATATATAAACTAGAAGTATATGACGACTTCTGTTAAAACCACTCCGGCCTCAGTGTACGTCCTCTATTCCAGAGTAAGATATGGATAATATCATTACAGATCCTCCTTGAATTAAGACCGTACCTAATTACGCTTTATCCCGGGAAAAGTCTTCCCTACTCAATAGCAGCGTATAATAGTCCTACAGATTAATTTACTGCTTGAAAAGTCTTAAAAAATGGTGTTAACATAAGTTAAACAGAATTTATGCTGTATTACATGTCCATTATTTAGTAAGTGGGGGATTTTTTTTTTTTTTTTTATTGAATAGTGGGCAAACGAGCAGACGTATCACCTGATGGTAAGCGATTACCGCCGCCCATGGACACCCGCAACACCAAAGGCGTCACAAGTGCGTTGCCGACCTTTGGGGGATGGGAAAGGGGATGGGGGGAGGTGTTGGGGTATGGGCCTCCGGTATCCTCACTCACTCGGTGAAACACAGCGCAAACGCTATTTCACACCGGTTTTCTGTGAGGCCGTGGTATTACTCCGGTCGAGCCGACCCATTCATGCCGAAGCATAGCTTTTTTTTTATGGCTTTTTTAATGGGCTTTATTTTTAAATGAAGGTTTAAGGAATTTAGATTATTTTAATTTATGACAACATATTCTAGAAGGACATAACAATACAGACAAACATGTATACTCTTCTAAAATGAATCTAATAAACATTCACGCAAAGAAGAAAACAATATCATAAGAAGATATAGTACTGCACGTATTTACTCGAATTTTCAGGATTTTTGCTTTATTTTTTATAGAAGTCTGCTTCTTTAAAACCGCTAAATATATATATATAAATATCGCTTATGACTTATCAGACTTATCGCCTGATGATAAGCGATTACCGCCGCCCATGGACACCCGCAACACCAGAGGCGTCACAAGTACGTTGCCGACTTTTGGGGGAATAGAAAGAAGGATAGGGGAGGGGTTGGGGTATGTGCTTCCGGTATCCTTACTCACTAGGTGAAACATAGCACAGGCGCTGTTTCTTTATTTTTTTTTCAACATACCCAATCAGATGAATGTAACATAGCTACTAATGATTGAATATGATGGTCGGATAGAAAAATTACGACGCAATCTATACTCAAACGTACTGTTCTGTTTAAAATTCTGGTCTTCATTTATAGATATATATTATGGTCGATATCACAGCCTAATGGATTCAGCATCACTGACTCAAGTCCATTTAATGGGCACTCAAGTTCTAAGTGAATGCTACAGTTTTACGCTTCAAAAGACAAAACTCTTTGTGCAAGATTTCATGGCAATATTGGAAATAGACATTTCGCCAAATAGGCATTCGTATATAAATCTATAAATACATTTTAGAATTACAAAAACAATTTTGTCGACAAAAAATTTGATATTGTTGAAATAGTGTCACATATTTCAAGAAAAAACTGTGTTATACGAATGATGTTTCTATATATTTAATTTATAAAATCTACAAAAAAAAATTAACGTTTTATTCGTTGTTTTACATAAAAAAATGTCATGATATTGTTTTACTTTTAATATCGATCAAATTGACGTGCAATAGGAGAATCCCAGCAGTGAACAGCAGTGCGATAGGATCACAATAATTATGATTCGCTCTTTTCTTTTTTTTTTTTATTGAATAGTGGGCAAACGAGCAGGCGTATCACCTGATGGTAAGCGATTACCGCCGCCCATGGACACCCGCAACACCAATGGCGTCACAAGTGCGTTGCCGACCTTTGGGGGATGGGAAAAGGGATGGGGGGAGGGGTTGGGGTTTGGGCCTCCGGTATCCTCACTCACTCGGTGAAACACAGCGCAAACGCTATTTCACACCGGTTTTCTGTGAGGCCGTGGTATCACTCCGGTCGAGCCGACCCATTCATGCCGAAGCATAGCTCTCCCACAGTACATTTCATTATTCAAGAAGACATTAATTCATTTGTGAACTTTTTATTATTATTTTTGTTTTTGGAATATGGGTCAAACGAGCAGACGTATCGCCTGATGGTAAGCGATTACCGCCGTCCATAGACACCCGCAAGACCAGAGGCATCACAAGTGCATTAACGGTCTTTGGTGGATGGGGAGGAGGATGGAGGGAGGGGTTGGGGTATGGACCTCCGGTATCCTCACTCACTCGATGAAAAACAGCGCAAGCGCTATTTCAAACCGGTTTTCTGTGAGGTTGTGGTATCTCTCCGGTCGAGCCCGCCCATTCATGCCGAAGAGTGGTTCTCCCACAGATGTTCTTTCGATTGTTAGATGATATTAAATGAAAGTGATGCCTTAAAGTTAACAGTTTAAGAGGAATTTTAGTCAATCTTAGATCTGTAATGTTTAATATTCAAAATTGATTTCGCTCTTACTCGAAACTTGCCAATGATTGATTACGGACTTGAGTAATTAAATTATTTAAACTTCTTTAATTTTAAAGTACAGGTAGAAAACTTAATATAGTCGAAATTTGAATTGAATTAATGTTTTGTTGTTGAAATAAGGGATTATTGTCTTATAGAAGCGTTGGAAATTTATTGTATTTTGGAAATTTGATTTAATTGCATGCTTTTGTATAAAATTAATATTTTGAATAATTGGAACTGAATCTGACATCTATTTTGTAGTAACGTTATTGTTTCGCCAAGGCGTATTATGCTAACTCACAATACATTACAAACAATAATTATTATTTTATAGAACATTTTAGAAGTTACTTTCAAAGTACTTAGTTTCTTAATATAAATAACAGAATACAAAATGACGAGCAATAATGCTATTATTTTTAATAAACTTGACTATTTTGTGCTCCGGTTTCCCGTGATAGCTCGTAACATCGAAATATATAGAAGGTCAAGAAATCAAGATATATATTTAGTTCATAGTTTACTGTTATTAAACTAAACACGATTTTGTATTTTTTTAATAATTTTTTTATTGAATAATGGGTAAACGATCAGACGCGTCGCCTGATGGTAAGCGATTACCGCCGCCCATGCACACCCGCAACACCAAAAGCGTCACAAGTGCGTTGCCGACCTTTGAGGGATGGGGAGAGGGAATGGGAGGGAGTTTTTGGGGTATGGGCCTCCGGTATCCTCACTCACTCGGTAAAACACAGCGCAAGCGCTATTTTACACCGGTTTTCTGTGAGGCCGTGGTATCACTCCGGTCGAGCCGGCCCATTCATGCCGAAGCGTGGCTCTCCCACGGAAAAAAAGTATGCCCTTAACCCTCTCCTGAGAGGAGACCCGAGCTCAGCAGTGGGAGGTTATGGATTGTTGATGATGATGATGATTTTGTCGCCAATTAACAATCTACTGTTATTTCAATCGGATATCATTTTATTACTCCTCTCTGTAACGAAGATATTCCTAAAGTATCATCCTGCATATAAAGTTCCATTATTAGCTTCTGTGTGGAATATCTTTGTAGTATTTGAGGTTTTGAATTTCATATTAATTCTGTGATTTCGTCCCTTATTATAGCTTCCTCAAATATCTACTCTAATTATCACCGAGTGTATAGAAATATCACAAAGTGCTGTGCTTATGGACTAGGCAAATTAAAAACAAATGATATTTTGACAGCAGTAAAGAAACCAGAAGATGTAGTTGACTCCAACCATTCTAGATCATCCCAGAAGCTCAGATCTGTCTCTTGATCTGCCACACTTCTACATTTTGTTCACAGCGTGGGGCCCTTAATGCAGTCATGGGAGGAGATCTCTTGCTCCGTCATATGCTCCATGGCAAAATGTAAAATGAATTCATAAAAATGTATGAAACTCGAATTCGAATTATATTGACACGTAGTAAATTTTAAATCAAAACAAATCATCAATCACTCTGATTAATTAATTTAATGACGTTCGACGATACTGTTGTGTTTCAATCAATATTCATGATTATTATACTATTATTACTTGAACATTCGTGACATGTTATATTAATCAAACTACGTGTCACTAACATGTGACATTACTTAATCTAAAGTACAGTATTTACGATAAACTAGCTGAGTCCCGCGGTACTACCCATGGTTCTACCAGCGGTTCTTTTGTACCTTTACAATTAAACAAATATGATATAAATTAATAACATTTTGTTACATGTACCGTGTGTATACATAAAAAACCGATTATTTTAATATTACAAACAGACACTCCTATTTCATATATTTGCTGCTATTAACTGAGGGAAATACCGTAGCGCTCAACTAAACTATTTAGTTACCCATGCTTGGAGTAACAACAACTGAGGGAAATACCGTAACGTAACGTCGTGGGGCAAAGTTAGTCTAAAAAAAAGAACCCAGCTATCTGCC
The DNA here is from genome assembly GCA_916048165.1 of Spilarctia lutea. Taxonomy (NCBI): domain Eukaryota; kingdom Metazoa; phylum Arthropoda; class Insecta; order Lepidoptera; family Erebidae; genus Spilarctia; species Spilarctia lutea. The sequence continues at coordinate 18,741,044 of OU696483.1, forward strand.
AATGAAAGCCTCATCAAAATCGGGCTAGCCGTTTTAGAGATTAACCGAAACAAATAGACAGTAATTTTTTTTTAAGGATTGTTTTTTTTTACGTAAATACCGTATATACTTTCATATGCATTTAGTGTAGATAATTAGTAATAACAAACAGACATCTCAATTTGATTTATTTGTATATAAGAGTATGTATAGATTTAAAAAGCTGTAAAAATAACAACAGGTCAATAATACGACCAAGTCAAGTCTGAACCATAATTGTTATTGATTCACAAACTTTCATTTCGATTCCCCTAATAGAAATGTGTTTTTTCTACAATATTTGTTTACATATTGAGGTAGTTAATAAGCTAAAGCTAATAAAAAGTAGATAAAAGAATGATGTACCGTATCATCAAATAGATATATATATACAGAGTGATTAACGTTTTGATAGGTTTCAAAATATTTTGAAACTAAAGAATAACTTATATATATATATATTTCCTACACTCTCTTATTTTATTTCTGAGTTACTGTGTCTCGTATTGACGCGACTTATCTATACTAATAATAAAGCTAAAGAGTTTGTTTGTTTGTTTGAACGCACTAATTTCAGGAACCGCTGGTCCGATTTGATAAATTCTTTCAGTGTTGGATAGTCCATTTATCGAGGAAGGCTATAGGCTATATATCATCACGCTACTACAAATAGGAGCGGAGCACCAATGCAGAATGTTTCAAAAATGGGTAATATGAAACGCAAACGAGGTTGCGTGGGTCAGCTAGTCAGATATATTTTGCTTCTTCGTTTATCCCACGAGAACAGTTTCGATAGATGTATGCAGCGCCCGCATTTTTACGACTATTTGACCCACTTACGTTATAGAGGTAATCTTATCACCGTCAGCCCAGCCATTTAGAAATTTAAAATTCGTAAAATCATGAGTAATTGAACCCTCAGGAATTGGGAAGTGTATTGTTTTAATAACTGAAAGGAGGTATTCATTGTAAGCCTTTTTGATGCCCAGTTCCTATATTTGAAAAATTCGTTAAGTATAAGAACCGGGCATAAAAGGTTTAGGTTACATATATGTAACTTGTACTAAGTGTTGCTGGAGATTATAAACCACCTGAAGAACTAAATTAATGGCACTGTACTTAAAGAAAACTTAAATTTTCAAAAACTTTACTTACTTAACTTATACACATACATTGAATAGTTAGATAGATTTTATCAATACTTTGTTGGATTTTTTAGTTTTTTTATTTACATCTTTATGCACAAACACATGCATCGGCGGACTTAATGCCTAAGGCATTTTCTGCCAGTCGACCGGCTGGGCAATGCAGAGAAAACATGAAGTAGGTGCACATCATGGGCGAATAATAAATAGCAGAGGTCTCAATATAATTAAACTAATAATGCAAATACATACAGTAATACACATACATATTAATAATACTCTTAGGAATACCCTCTCTCCAAAACCCGGACCGAGCGGTGCGCTATAAAACGTGGCGCGCGCTTAGCAACGGGGTCATTCGATTCTCGGTCGGCAACGGTTGAACATTTCTACTAGTACTCTGTGATTTCTACTCTACCTTCCATATTGTCATTTGGTCATTGTTATTATAATTATCTTGTCATCGGTAATTTATTAAATCACTTGCAGTAACTAGAGTTGGTGGATTGATAATTAAATAATTTTAGAAATACATGTACGTTATATTTTTTATAAAAACTACCGTCACTTTAAGTTTATAAGATCAGAAGTGGGATTCGAACACGTGTTTAGTGCTATGTGCCATCTGTTTCGTTGAATAAATGTCCGTTAGTAATTGACCTAATTACTGCAAGTTTCGTCGTTCATGTTTAAATAATTGTGCGTGTATTTAGTGTACGAGTATCGGTGAGTGTTTACCATTTGATTTAATTTGGTTACCACGATATGTCGGGACGTTCAGAAAGTGTTGAAAAACTACACGGTTCTAGTGGAACGCGTCGTAATCGTTCTCGAACGCTAAGAAGTAGATCGAGTAGTCGTAGCCATGACTCCGGTAGAAACAATCACTTCTTCATCGCGTAAACGACGTGAACGTTCACATAGTCGTGAACGGACGAACGAACGAACCCCTCCGCTTGTGTGTGTGTGTGTGTGTGATCACAAACAATCCGATACCGTGATGTGTCCCGTAACCCACGTGACGGTCATAGACGTCGTGACACCTCATTTAAACAACATGATTCTCCGCGTGATCAGACAATAGTTCAAATATTGGCTCGTTTGAATTCTATTGAGAACCGTTTGCCGACCGGGACAACGCGATTGCGAATGTCTAGAGCGTATAGGAGGTTGCCTGCGCGGTGACGCGAAGTCGTGAGTTAACGATTGGGTAGCGAACGATTGTTCGTGTCGTTTGTGTTTTGGTCGCCTTAACCTTCACATAGAAGTACGGTTGTCAAAAACAAACAAACTTTGTATGAATTATTTAATAAGATGGTGCACATTTGAATTGATTACTTTACTTGAGTTTTATTTTATATTTTGATGTTTGTATTTTTGACGTGTTCAAGTGCCTTTTGGGGCCTATGGACATAAATGATTTGACTTTGACAATTTTAAGTCAGAATTCCGTTCACTGTATCCGTGTAATGTGGACGTAATGTATTGCGATGCACCTGAACGCAAAAAGAAGTCATACAGACTTCGTGAAACTATCCACACACAAATTTAATTTTCATTATTTTGGGAAACTATCAACTACCCACATTCTGTTGGATATTTTTATTTTATTTGTCTATTTGCGAACTTCATTATGTCGAGATCTGGAGTGTGTCTTCCGATAGACAGTGTCAACGAAGGCGCGATAGATTAACCGAAAAATAAAGTGAACTCTTGTTCGAATGTTGTTAGTGCTCTTTTCTGACTAGTGAGGTCGAATAACTAGACCAGATAATTAATGATGGTCAGGTGAAGCCGAGCTCTTCGTAAAATTGAGGCACTTGTGAAAACACCAGTTACAAGTAACGTGCGACAGGTTCGCCAGTTCCTCGGTCTAGTTGTATACTTTCGCCGCTATACACTCGTAGAAGGTTACGCGACAAAGACAGTATCACCCGGCTTACAAAAAAAAAGTGTCGCTTTTGAATTAGGTCCTTACCAGGTGATAAAAGCATTATCCAGTGACCGCTACGAAGTTAAATTGCTAAGTGGAGCTCGTGGTAAGGTCACCCAGGCAGCTGCACAGTTGTGGTGATCTGGAAAGGAGAGTGGTGCCCTGATACTGGTGCAGGCTTTTTCGATCGTGAGTAACTTTTGATCTGTTACAGATATTGAGTGAGATGACGAGTGACTAAGGTTGCTTGGAAGCTGCGCTTCTACCATCAGTTGTGCTGAGATGGCAGAGCGTCAGTGGCAGTAAACTGCGGTCTTACTGAGTTGGTAAAGGCAGGTGCTGCGGTACCTCTTCCTCCAAACTCGTGGTTTTCCTGATGTGAACTTGACCCATGGACAGGGTATCCAGCCCCAAACTCGTGGTCTTCCTGATGTGAACTTGACCTATGGACAGGGTAACCAGCCCCAAACTCATGGTCTTCCTGATATGAACTTTAAGACCGATGGACAGGGTAACCAGCCCCAAACTCTTGGTCTTCTTCTTTTCCTTGGGGGATCAAACCTTTTCCTATTCCTATTATCACGAAAGCTATTTGTTAACTCTGTTTTCAGCAACTGACCAGTCGGAGACGATATGCCTACTGAGGATTCTAATAAACTTTTCTTAGAGGATCGAGACTACAAATGAAAACAATGAAGAAATGTGGACCTGACATGGACGTCAGGGTGTCGGGAGAGGCCGTGTTGGTCAAGAAAGCTCGACTCTGGCATGCGGGGGCCCTATAAGGTCCTACGTGTACTACCACATCACAGCTATGAGCTGTAACTACTGGCTGGTTCGTATGATAAGAAAACCCTGGCAACTGCCGAGGGTGGACACCTGACGCCTGCTCCGCTTTCTTCGAGGCTGGTGAACGATCAAGATACTTCTGTTTGGCCTGAACCACTGGTTCTAGGCTTCTGTTTGGTCTGGGCCTCTGGCTTATGACTTCTGTTTGGTCTGGGCCTCTGGCTTATGACTTCTGTTTGGTCTGAGCATCTGGCTTATGACTTCTGTTTGGCCTGAGCCTCTGGCTTGTGGCTTCTGTTTGGCCTGAGTCTCTGGCTTGTGGCTTCTGTTTGGCCTGAGCCTCTGGCTTGTGGCTTCTGTTTGGCCTGAGCCTATGGCTTATGGCTTCTGTTTGGCCTGAGCCTCTGGCTTGTGGCTTCTGTTTGGTCTGGGCCTCTGGCTTATGACTTCTGTATGGTCTGAGCCTCTGGCTTATGACTTCTGTTTGGTCTGGGCCTCTGGCTTATGACTTCTGTTTGGTCTGAGCATCTGGCTTATGACTTCTGTTTGGCCTGAGCCTCTGGCTTGTGGCTTCTTTTTGGCCTGAGCATCTGGCTTGTGGCTTCTGTTTGGCCTGAGCCTATGGCTTGGGGCTTCTGTTTGGCCTGAGCCTATGGCTTGTGGCTTCTGTTTGGCCTGAGCCTCTGGCTTGTGGCTTCTGTTTGGCCTGAGCCTCTGGCTTGTGGCTTCTGTTTGGCCTGAGCCTCTGGCTTGTGGCTTCTGTTTGGCCTGAGCCTCTGGCTTGTGGCTTCTGTTTGGCCTGAGCCTCTGGCTTGTGGCTTCTGTTTGGCCTGAGCCTCTGGCTTGTGGCTTCTGTTTGGCCTGAGCCTCTGGCTTGTGGCTTCTGTTTGGTCTGAGCCTCCGGCTTATGACTTCTGTTTGGCCTGAGCCTCCGGCTTATGGCTTCTGTATGGTCTGAGCCTCCGGCTTATGACTTCTGTTTGGATGAAATGATTTTGCTCTGCCTGATGGAAAGCACGAGCAGAATCCAGGAGTGGTGGTCACCATCCTCAATGCTAATAGAGACAATGCAGCAGACCCACACTATGGCGGTCTAGTGAGATGCTTTTTCACGCTCCGCTTAAAATACCCAGGTTCATAGTGGGATGGAAACACTTACACAGGTAATGAGTTCTAGGTTTTGACCGCTTGGCACAGGAAGGAAGAACCGAAGCGGTGAGTACGAGATCGTATGTCTACCACTCTGAAGCGGTGTCTTCCAAGACCGGCACGTGTTGTCCTGTAGAAGGGAGAAGAGGAAACCAGTTGGAACAGCTCTTCGGAATACTCTCCGTGATGAAGACGATAAAGGACTGCCATAGAGGCGAAATGCCTCTGGCTTATAGCTTCTGTTTTGGCCTCTACCTGTGCTTCATAGCTTCTGCTCAGGCTAAGTAGTTTAGCTTTACACCCAGTTCTTGCAGGCGATTTCTTCATGTGTTAATGTAGATGGTGTGGAAGCTACCATTTATTTGCTTTAGCTAATGTTCTACCCAGTGAAAGTTCGGAATTTCATTGCTTGGAACATTATTTAGTCCCACTAAATTTATTGCTTAAAATCGCTGTTTTTGGTCTGCGATCATTCTTTCAAAGACACCTCTTGGTTAAGTCTGGGTACCCGGCGTTGAGAGTGCACGCTCACCGTCGTGTGCTTAGTAACAATGGTTGAGAGGCTTACTAGCTTTTGGCTTCAGACACATAATTAATGCGAGAATACAAATGAACGGTGTGTGTGTGTGTTACATTTCAGATGATGACCGGTCTGATGAAGATGATCAGCCCGGTGATAGTGGACCTAGTAAAGGCGCAAGGCAAGATGCGGTCGAGGACGCCGCGCTGTCAGGAACGGCCGTCTTAGGAATACCCTCTCTCCAAAACCCGGACCGAGCGGTGCGCTATAAAACGTGGCGCGCGCTTAGCAACGGGGTCATTCGATTCTCGGTCGGCAACGGTTGAACATTTCTACTAGTACTCTGTGATTTCTACTCTACCTTCCATATTGTCATTTGGTCATTGTTATTATAATTATCTTGTCATCGGTAATTTATTAAATCACTTGCAGTAACTAGAGTTGGTGGATTGATAATTAAATAATTTTAGAAATACATGTACGTTATATTTTTTATAAAAACTACCGTCACTTTAAGTTTATAAGAATACATATATATTAATACATACTACACAGGAGAGATATTAAGAATGCAAGTTTATGACCTATGAGCTCGCCAGTGTCGCCACTTCACCCAGTAAGAGCTTCTTCACTTTCATCTTGAAGGAGTTACGGTTTCTGGCCGACTTCCAGAGGAAGCGCATTCCACAACAGTACGGACTGTACAACAAACGATGAGCCGACAAACCCAGTGGTGTGAGAAGGACAAAGTAGAAGTAGATTGTTAGAGGAACGAAGGTTGGATTCCATGGTGATGTAGTAAAAGTATGACTTAAATCCCTCAAATACCACTTCATTCATAAGCTCATCTTCCTTCGGTCAAGGTATTATTTTTGTATGAAATACGTTTCGTCTCGCAAGCTGTAAAACTTAAAAAAACTTTGTACTAAACTCATAATTAGTTCTTTCATAATAATTAATCATTTAATATATTTTTTGTAGTTTGAACAGTCAATTTATTTTCAGATGTGTTTTTTCTAAAAGGGAATCTTTGATGGTAAAAAAAAATAATTAAGCAGCTATTCCGAGAAAATTTAACAAGCCTTGAATATCGGAAATGTCAACGAGACGTTTTAATTTACAAATCTAATTATTTTCCGTTTAGAGGAAATATCAAAGTGGGTTAAACCCTTCGGGGTTCTAACGAACTTTGTCGAATATAAACGAATCGTTGTGATTCGCAATTATATTTCGGTGCTGTGTTAAATTAGTGTATTGTACCGTTATCTGGCTTTGTCGTAATAGAATAATTAGAAAGACAATTTAGATTGGAATCTATACCACAAACGAATAATTTACTGGATATGTATGTATATGGAAATCAAATACGGGTGAGTTAGTACTACCACCAGCGCCTGCGAAATGGACGAGCCGGGTTTTCCCCTCCGTCCGCTTCAGTGGCCAGCTGTAAGGAGGTGACTTATGTGTGTGCCGTACGTCGTCTAAATAGAGATTTCACCAGCAGATGGTGAGATGAAAAAGTGAGATAGGCTGTAGTTTTTTTTTAATTCAGTCAGACCTTTACGCATATTGCAGATCACTTATGTGGGTACATTAAATGACCACATTATGTCTACTACAATTTAGTTCCATAAAATGAACAATGGAGGCGTTAATGCCATAGGCATTATCTACCAGTCTTTAAACAAAGATATGTACAATAATACATATATTTATATACACATACATACACACGCATATGCATACATATCCATACATACATATATTCATACCTCAATAAATACAATATCAAATTTGTGATGAATCTGCTGTATTTCGGGCAAGGAGAGCTCGTATCTAGATCCTAAATGAATACCACTCTTATCGATATAATCAATTTATATTAAAAAAAACGTAAACGCCTGACATAAAACCTACAAAGTTATAAACTTTTAACTCAAAGTTCCAAAAACACTTTCGAATATATATTAAAACCCTCATAACGGCAATTATGATTGAAAGTACGCCCACAAACCTTTGTAATGAGCTCTAATACATCAAACTGAAACGACATTCCCATGAGAAACAGAGACAGAGTGCTCATAAAGTAATTTATTGCTAATGGTATCAATTTGCGCCCCGATGTCGCTAAGACTTTGCCATCATAATATATAATAATAGCAGTATTCATTATAATGGCATTCTCATACTTGAAACTGGTTTAAGTATGGAATAATTTTCATTGTATTGTATTGTATTGTATGTCACTGCTGTGTTGAGGTCTCATGTTCGATGCCCGGGTAGGACAAAATTACTATGCGATCTGCAAATATTTGTTTCGGAGTTTAGGTGTTTTCTATGTAAAACATGTGTACATTTACAAAAAAAGTATATTTGTATTTAAATCAGTTATCTAGTACCCTTGATACAAGCTCTGATTAGTTTGGGACTAGATGGCGTTGTGTGTTAGATGTCTGAAAAATGAATTTGTCACTAAATACATAAGGAAATATAAAGAAAACGTTACTAAGACAAAAACCTAGAAACTTCTCATTAGGATTCATAACCACGTGAAATTAATCTAATTACATTTCTAATAGGATTATTTTTGGTCAGCAGCTCAGACTGGTAAACTTCAATGTATTTTAACCGACTTAAAAAAGTGGAGATGGCACTTAGTTCGATCTGTACTAAGTATTTTCAATCATTAAACAATGGCCTCTTTACAGCAAATAATAAGGTCTATTTATCAAAATATGTAATAATGAAAGACTGTGTAGACCACACAGTAAGGAAGCCGGTATAAAATTATATCATGGCCTAAAAATAAAAAATATCTATGCTCGTGTTAGCATCATGGAGTCGGGATGTCGCCAATTAAAAATACATTGGGGCCAGTTATAAATTGGTTTAGCTCAGGTACACACAGGCTCTATACCTATAATTATATCTTATATTACACACGTGTCTACATTTAGAACAAATTGTGCTTATATGCAGATTAGGTAAAATTACTCTCAGTTTTTTATTAGCAAGGAACTTTTGTAACGTAAAGTAACGTAACGCATTACGGCGCCAGTCTATTTTGGCTTTTTTCACGCATACGGCAGCGATTGCCAGGCTCATCCTCTCTCACTCTAACTCACAGCGGAAAAAGAGAATACATTAATCCATAAAATATTTTATTAATAAGTAACCTTTCCTTACATCATAATATTAGGTCTTTACCTATGAAATTGCCGTTTTGTATGCAATAAGTGAAAGTACTTATTTTTTCAAACTTTTTTATTTCTGTTATTCGAAGTAATCACCCATGCAATCGACGCATCTTTGCCAACGCATTGGCAGTTTATTGATGCCCTTCTTGTAAAAATCAGCTGGACGGGAGGCAACAAACTCTTCGAAGGCATTTTGTACTGCCTCTCGGGAATTGAATTTTTTACCCACTAAAGAGTTGTCTAAATTTTGGAAAAAGTAATAGTCGGTAGGTGCAAGGTCTGGTGAGTATGGCGGATGAGGGAGAGCTTCCAACCCCAGCTCTTGCAGCTTGGAGACTGTCTGTTGCGCAGTATGGGGTCGCGCGTTGTCGTGAAGGAGCAGTGGGGACGACCAATTGACCAAAGCTGGTTGCAGATGTTCAAGCTTCTCCATCATTCTCTCCAGTTCTTCACAGTACACATCTGCATTAATGCTCATGCCGCTTTGTAAAAAGCTGTGGTGAATCACACCCGCACTAGACCACCAAACAGTGACCATCACCTTTTTAGGGGTCATTTTTGGTTTAGGGCATTGCTTTGGTGCTGAACCAGGGTCTAACCAACTTGCTGAGCGCTTTCGATTGTCGAACAGAATCCATTTTTCGTCGCACGTAACTATTCGTTTCAAAATTCCTTCATTTCTTTGCCTGTTGAGCAGCGAAACGCAGGTCTCGACGCTTACGTTGCGCTGGCGATCGTTAAGGTCGTGGGGCACCCATCTATCAAGCTTTTTTACCTTGCCAATTTGTCGCAAATGGATCAATATTGTTTTGATGCTTACATTAAAAGCTGCTGCTAGCTCAGCTGTAGATTGAGTTTCGTCAGCTTCCACAATCGCCTTTAATTCATTATTGTTAACCAAAGTCTCCGGACGACCACGAGCTTCATTTTTCAAGTCAAAATTTCCAGAACGGAACCGGGAAAACCAATAAAGGGTTGTGCGTTCGTTTGTACAGTTCTCTCCGTAAACGTTTTTGATGTTACGTGCCGTTTGTGTCGCGTTGGTGCCACGACGGAACTCATATTCCATAATTACACGAATTTTTAAAGTATCCATTATGACGAAAAATGTTCAAATGTAATGAAAATACAACGCTAATCAAAAAACAAAAGACTGAGTTTGTAAATAGAATGTCATGGTTTTAAAACAAAATTAATTTGAATTTAGAATACAGAGCCATTACAAACTTTTTTTTATTTGAAATGACCAGTACTGAACAAACGCAATTTCATAGGTAAAGACTTATTATATACAAAAAAAAATTAAAGTTACACAATTTTAATATTAAATAGTTCATACCGTGGGAGTGAGTGAGGATACCGGGGTCCATACCCCAACCCCTTCCCCTTCCGCTTCCCCATCCCCCAAAGGCCGACAACGCACTTGTCACGCCTCTGGTGTTACTATGTCCATGGGCGGCGGTAAACGCTTACCAACAGGCGATACATCTGCTCGTTTGCTGCCTATTCCATAATAAATAATTATTAAATTCACCTCTACCTATTGATGATTGCTTTGTTGTTTTATTATAACATTTCGTCAAAACCTGTCATGGAATGCAAAAGCCAGAAGTTTCCTTTAACTGTCTTATCTTAAACTGCGACCTGTAGATATCGTAAGTGACATCGGACGATATCACATCGGAACACACTTAAATTTTTTGATTAGTTTGCTCTACCCGAACTCAAAAACTTAATACCCGTGACTTGGGTATCCATGGGCTTTGGTTTTCACGAACCTTTCGCCCAATAATTCACTGAAAAACAATTTTCAACTAACACTAAAAATAAAAGATAATACCTTCAAATTAGATACACATTTAATTTATGATGATAGAAAATTCTAATTAACAGAAAGCAAGGAACATACCCACGTCAATTAAGATGTAACATGAATCTGAATATGATGAAAACAACCAATTAAATTCCATTCATGACCAGATACTCGATCTAAACATCTCTTAGGTTAGTAAACTTGTTTTAAATACACAAATTTATACCGTCAATGGAGGGTTTAATGAATTTCGAGGTAAATTTAAATATAATAGACTAAATTAAGCATATAAATCTATTGACCTCTCGGCTGGCAACACCGATACCTGTACATTGTCTGCGTATTTTATTTTTTGTAAACATATTACATTGCTATAAATCATGAGAAAAACCTGTGAAATCAATTACTAACTTTGTCCTGGCTGGATAATATTGTTCGTGTCAACTTTGGAACAGAGGAAAAGGAGGGAGAGGAAGATTAACATCACGGGAGTAAAAGCAGTAAATGAGTCCTTGGAACATCAGATAAGTAGCTTTTAACACATTAAATAAACAAACGTGAAGTAAAATCTAAAAGTGACTTTATTTGAAGCAATTACATAGCCGAAAGCAAAATTTCGATATATAAAATCGTCGTTGTGAAAAAATATTTTTGAATTGTTGAAACAATAGCGACACAGCGGCAAGTAGCTAAACTAAACACAGGATGCGGATGCCATAGACAATACAGAATTCTCGTCATTTGTCTTCGCAAATTTGTCTCGGTCGGGTAACTTTGGCCAATTTGTGGCGCCATCTTACGGTGAGTGACACAGCAACAGCTACAAAAGGTTGCCAGTACAAAAAAATAACTTGATTTAGTGGTAAATGGGAAAATTGAGTTGTGGTTGAGCGACAATACCACAGTAAATTCTAAATTTTCGTGTGCTTTTGGTTACTTGCATAAAGCCTGTCAAATACTACGGAGAAAGGCAAAAAGTGACGGCCCGCTTAGCAATTTTCACTTGTCATGCCGCTAAAACGAACTCCACCAATCTCACCGGCCCTACCAAACCATACAGGGGGCGCCGCACACAACACCACTTCATTGTCTGGGAGCCAGATGGAAAATATCGAAATACAAATGCAGGATTGTGAATCGGAGCCTGACCTTCACTCATTAGTGGCGAATATTACTGAGAGGAAAAAACGAAAATATGAGGAAGGAAATACAAATATTTTAGCCCTAATACAGCAAATGTTTTCATCATTTTCCATTGAACAGGAAAAGCGATTCCAAGAACTTAAATCTAGTATAGAAATTATGTCAAACAAATATGATGAATTTCTAGTAAAAATTTCTGTACTAGAAAAGGAAAGACAACGGGATAAAGCTGCCATCCAACATCTAGAGGAAAAGCTGGAATCACTTGAACGAAAAACCCGCAGTTGTGGAATAGAGATACGTAATCTTCCAAAAGAAATCGGAGAAACAAGAGAGACGCTGTTAGATGAAATTGCGAAGTTGGGCAAGACAATCGATGTTGATTTTGATAGAAATGTCGTAAAGGACATATGTAGGTTAAAATCGAAAGGTACCTCGGATCCGGTTGTAGTTGACTTCACCAACATACTTATAAAGGAAAAAGTCCTGAAAGCTGTTAAGACTTTCAATAAATCAAAGCCAAAAGGTAGTAAACTAGGCACAACAAACCTGAATCCTAATTGTGAGCCGAAGCCAATATACATCTCAGAAACTCTCACTCAAAAATCCCAAAGACTATATTACTTAGCGAGGCAACTACGGAAGAGTCATGACTACAACTTTTGCTGGACGTCAAATGGTGTGGTGTACCTCAAAAAAAATGAAGGTTCTCCTTATATACGTATAAATAATGACCTGGACCTAGAAAAATTGAGAAAAAATGTTAAAACAATGTGACTACTCTCAATACTAGCAAATGCCCCGTGTCAAGTATTGCTATCTTTTTATGTGCATGATGTTTTTATGTTGAGTATAAGTTTAAATTGCTGCACTAGCAGTTTTCTCTGTGACTTACTTTGTGGCACACATCCACAGAAAAATGAAATTTTCACAACTTTGTCAACTTACACTATTAAATTGTTAATCTATACAACACTTAAACACTTCACTAAAATACATAAACTACATCACAAAACTACTAAACCACACATATGTAAACTACTACACTCTAAACTTAAAATTGCTTTCCGTAACATTTGTTCAGTGAATAGCTATAAGTACTTAAAAAATTACATCTTTCTCAAACATTTGGTCACATAATCAATTTAACTAATGAGCTGGACAAATTGTCCGTGTCCCACTCTCAAACAGCAGATCTGGAACAATGCCAACAGATTATTACTAGCTTCTCATCTAAGCGCCTTCTCATATTGACACAGAATATACGCAGTATAAATCGTAATATCGGAAGTCTAGAGGTTATGCTGCATGGAATGAAACTGGAGTGTGACATATTAATCTTGACAGAATGTTGGTTATCCTGTACATCTGTCATACCCCAGTTATTCGGCTATCATCACGCATCAACAAAAATGAATTCTAAGCAGAATGATGGAGTGGTCATTTATTACAAAGAAAATCTCACCGTAAATGTGATAGAACCTGACTTCCAAAACTGTAACTGTTTGGTGGCAACCATTGAAAATTGCGCAGCCATCATTGCATTGTACAGATCACCATCCTACACTAAAATAGACTCATTTCTTTCTTCTCTGGATGATGTTCTGCAGACGGTCTCATCATTTGAACACACGATAGTAATGGGTGATATAAACATACCAATAAACGAAAATAAAATAGACATAAACGGAGAAAATTATTTGACACTGGCTGCCACACATGGTCTTTTACCAGCACACCAATTAATAACTCGTAGCGACAGCGAGACCTGTCTGGACCATGCACTAATTAAAACAATAAACACATCCATTACAATAGTCCCACATGTAACAATAACAGATCACCATCCGGTTATATCTTGCATTAGTTTAACAAAGTCACGTGAATATACTATTAAAACGATGACCAAAATTAATAACCAAGGTTTAGGTGAAGATGTGCGGAATATTAACCTCGATCCAATTTATCAGTCAGAAAATCCAAATACTAACATAAACTACCTCACGCAATGCCTTCAAACTGCTATCGAGAAAAATACATTACAAATACCTCTATCAAGACGAAAAAAAATTATAAAACCTTGGATAACTCCAGGACTGTTAAGATGTATGCAAAATAGGGACAAATTACATAAAAAATCAAATTCGAATCCCGGAAATGAGATCCTAAAAATTAGTTACAAGCGCTATAGAAACTTTTGTAATGACTTGTTGCGGAAGGTAAAGAGAGCTTATGAAAAAGATCAAATCGAAACTGCAAAAAACGATAACAAAAAACTGTGGCAAGTAGTTAAATCTATTACCAACACAACGAAAATTAGACAACACCCTAAGGAACTCTTATCATTCTCCACTTCTGTTGATAAATCACTCAACGAAGTTAACAAATATTTTATTAACGTAGGCAGCTCACTGGCAGACAGAATAAATAATCATAAACCAAATAGATATAGATCGAACAACACTCTACAAGAATCTATATATATAAAAGAAAGTCGTGTTAGTTACACCACTTATAACTAAAGAACGGCAGAACAGATTTGGCTGAAAATTGGTAGGGAGGTAGCTTAGAGCCAGGAGACGGACATAGGATACTTTTTATCCCGTTCTACAGCGTTCCCGTGTGACTTGACATGAAACGTCAGTCACTATAAAACGTGGTATAACAAAAAAGAATCAGACTTGGTATAACAAAACGCAAATGACAGCTATATAATGACGTATGGATGACAATTTGATATTTGTGAAATCAATATTAAAACTATTTCTTTTAAATAAATAATTAACAAGTGGATTGAAGTGAAGTGAAGTTTAATTAATAATGCCGCGACCAAGACGATCGAATCTTTCCCGACAAAGCCGTAATGCAAGAAGAATACAAAATACTGCAAATGAAAGGACTGAAGAAGAACAAGAAATTGCACGTGAACAGCGCCGCGATAGTATGGCTCGACTTCGTGCTTCTCAATCACGAGAGCAAAGTGAAGCAGCCCGTGAAACAGCTCGGTTGGCAATGCAGAATCGTCGAGCGAACAACAGAAGTCAACAAATAGATAATTTGCGACGCAGAACAAGATATTTAGCTGATTTGAATCGAGCAGCGTTTCGATACGATTGCAGCAATGATTACAGCTTGCATCCTAGCGTTTGCATTGGGCAAATGGACGTTGTTTGCAAGTATTGTGGTGCATTAAAGTTTTCCGGAGAAACGCCTGGATTATGCTGCCTTAATGGTAAAGTGAAATTGCCAGTGTTGACTGCGCCACATGAGCCGTTGTATTCATTGCTTTCTGGCGAAACACAAGAATCACGCCACTTTCTTGCAAATACTCGAAAATACAATAGTTGTTTCCAAATGACGTCATTTGGGGCAGACATTATCGAAGAAGAAGGATTTAATACGACATTTAAGGTATTTATTTTTGTACTTACATAGAATGTAGTTAAATAATAACTTACTTTATCTATTGGTATGTACTATATTTGCTAATACTGAACTCTACCCTCCCACAGAAAAAGTGTTTATAAACATGTTAATACTGTCTGGTTTTTATTTTATAGATACAAGGACAAATTCACCATAGAATTGGAGCATTACTACCTTTCGAAGATACACAGAATAAATTTTTACAAATATATTTCATGGGCAACATGGAAGAACAACTTGATCGACGCCTAGGGATCAATGCAGGAATGAAGCGAGCAATTCTTCAAGACTTGCAGTGTCTGCTTCATGAACATCATGCGTTGGTCAGGTTGTTTAAGAGTGCTTTAGAGCGCATGCCAAATGATGACTATAAAGTTGTCATCAAAGCAGATAAACGACCATCTGGAACACACGAACGCACATTTAATGCTCCAACAGTAGACGAAGTTGCCATCCTGATTGTTGGTGAACAATTGGAAAGACGCGATATTGTGCTTACACGTCGCGATACTGGGCAACTGCAACAAATATCTGAAACTCATCGATCATATGACGCATTGCAGTACCCACTGATGTTTTGGCAAGGAGAAGATGGATATTATTTTAATATTAAAATGATAAATCCATTGAATGGTAAAGTATCAGTATCTTAATAATGGTTAATGTCTGTATTATTTGCCTTTGAAATGGTTAATTATCAAATTTTTTATTTCAGGTGAAGAAACTACAAAGAAAGTTAGCTCAATGAATTATTATGCATATCGTTTGATGATTCGTCAAAATGCTGACAACTATTTGCTGCGGTTTCGTCGATTGTTTCAGCAGTATTGCGTTGACATGTATGTAAAAATAGAAACGGAACGTTTAACATTTATTAGGTTGAACCAAGCCAAACTGCGTTCTGAGGAATACATCCATTTACGTGATGCAGTTAGTACTGAAGGAAATGCAGCTAATATTGGTCGATTAACTATTCTGCCGGCGACGTACATTGGTAGCCCACGTCATATGCATGAATATGCACAAGATGCAATGACATATGTTCGTCATTACGGCCGGCCAGATCTCTTTATTACTTTTACCTGTAATCCAAAATGGATAGAAATTACTCAATTGCTGCTTCCCGGACAAACATCAAATGATAGACACGACATCACAGCACGTATATTCAGGCAAAAAATTCGGTCCCTGATGAACTTTATTGTTAAACAACGCATCTTTGGAGATACTCGATGCTGGATGTATTCAATCGAATGGCAAAAGAGAGGCCTGCCGCACGCACACATTCTTATTTGGTTAGTGGAAAGAATTCAGCCTGACCAAATAGATGATATCATATGTGCCGAGATTCCTGATAATGAAGTCGATCCAGACCTACATGATGTTGTTACTACTAATATGATTCATGGACCGTGTGGTGCCATCAACCCCCAATCACCTTGCATGGTCGATGGAAGGTGCTCTAAACGATATCCACGGAAATTAACGGCGGAGACTGTCACTGGCAACGATGGGTATCCGCTGTATCGGCGTCGATCACCAGATGACAACGGTAGAACTGTCACAACGAAAGTGAAAAGAATGGATTTCGTTATCGACAACAGTTGGATTGTTCCATATTCGCCACTTATTTCTAAAACGTTCAAGACACATTGCAACGTTGAATACTGCAATTCAGTTAAGTCAATAAAATATATTTGCAAATATGTCACGAAAGGCAGTGATATGGCGGTTTTTGGATTGCAATCCTCGAATACCAACGATGAAATTTCACGCTATCAAGTTGGTCGTTATGTGAACTGTAATGAAGCGATTTGGCGTATATTCGCATTTCCCATTCACGAACGTCATCCTACTGTTATACATTTGGCGGTGCATCTGGAGAATGGTCAACGAGTATATTTCACGGCTTCGAATGCTACGCAACGTGCTGAAACACCTCCAGCAACTACATTGACCAGTTTTTTTGCAATCTGCCAAAGCGATCAGTTTGCACGAACTTTGCTTTACTCGGAGATGCCACGTTATTATACTTGGAATGCTTCTTCCAAGAATTTTCAAAGACGGAAGCAAGGTGATGCGGTTCCTGGGTATCCAGATGTGCGTTCTACTGATGCTCTTGGTCGTATGTATACAGTTCATCCAAAGAATAATGAATGTTTCTATTTGCGGTTGTTGCTGGTAAATGTGCGTGGGCCAACTTCATTTGAGACACTACGAACTGTTAATGGTGTAATATTCCCAACATATCGTGCTGCATGTGAAGAATTGAACTTATTAGAAAACGATACCCATTGGGATACGACAATCGCTGAAGCCATTATCTCTGCATCTCCAAGTCAGATACGCACATTATTCGCTATCATAATTTCGACATGTTTTCCATCAAACCCATGTAACCTGTGGCACAAATACAAGGATAGTATGTCAGAAGATATTTTACATCAAAGTCGTGTCAGTTCCAGAAATCACGATATTGAGATGAATGAGGAGATACATAATCGCGCTTTACTCTTGATCGAAGATATGTGTTACCTCATGTGCGGTAATTTATTAATCAGGTTAGGAATGCCAGCGCCAAATCGTGAAATGAATGACGCATTTAATCGAGAATTGGAACGGGAACGTGAATATAATCACCAGGAATTAGATTTAGTAGTCCAAAGGAATGTACCCCTGTTGAATTACCAACAAAAGGAAGTTTATGATACTTTAATGAAGGCAATCGCTGATGAAAATGGTGGTTTATATTTCCTAGATGCCCCTGGTGGAACTGGCAAGACATTCCTTATGTCATTAGTTTTAGCAACTGTTCGGTCGAGATCCAACATAGCTGTTGCAGTTGCTTCTTCTGGAATAGCAGCCACATTGTTAGAAGGATGCCGTACGGCTCATTCAGCATTCAAATTACCGTTAAATCTTCAAAATATTGAAGAACCAACGTGTAATATTGCAAAACACTCAGCAATGGCAAAAGTTTTAGCGGCAACGAAAATCATAATCTGGGACGAATGCACAATGGCGCATAAACGTGCATTAGAAGCACTTAACCGAACTTTAAAAGATTTACGCAATGACTCGAGATGTTTTGGAGGAGCAATGGTTTTACTGTCTGGCGATTTCCGCCAAATACTGCCAGTAATTCCAAGATCAACGGCTGCCGACGAAATAAACGCTTGCCTCAAATCGTCAAATCTATGGCGCTATGTGAAGAAACTGCAGCTGACAACAAACATGAGAGTTACATTGCTTAATGATACATCTGCTGAAGATTTCTCGGAGCAATTGCTGACTATCGGTAATGGTCAAGTACCTGTCGATGAATCAAGCGGATTAATATCATTTCCAAATAATTTATGTAATTTTGTCTCATCAAAAGACGAACTTATCAACAATGTATTTCCAAATATTATTTCTAACTACAAAAATAATGAATGGTTGAGTGAGCGAGCAATTTTAGCGGCTAAGAATAAAGACGTAGATGACCTGAACTACATAATTCAAAATAAAATCATTGGAACAATGCATTCATTCAAATCTATTGACTGCGTCACAAATGAAGATGAAGCCACCAACTATCCAATTGAATTTTTAAACTCTTTGGACGTGCCTGGCTTACCACCGCACAATTTACGCCTAAAGGTTGGCTCCGTAGTAATCATGCTTCGAAACATAAACCAACCAAAACTGTGCAACGGTACGCGTTTGGTGATTAGTAAATTGATGAACAATGTAATTTACGCTACGATAATGATAGGAAAATTCAAAGGTGAGGAAGTTCTCATTCCGAGGATCCCGATGATCCCAACCGACATGCCGTTTGAATTTAAAAGACTTCAATTTCCGATACGTCTTGCATTTGCCATGACCATCAACAAATCACAAGGCCAATCCTTAAAAGTTTGTGGTTTAAATCTAGAACATTCATGTTTTTCCCATGGTCAATTATACGTGGCGTGTTCACGGGTGGGAAGACCATCTGCGTTGTTTGTTTTTGCGCCTGATAATAAAACAAAAAATGTCGTGTATCACAAGGTGCTTAAGTGAAGAGCAACCTATGTACTAAAATACGAAATAATAATGAATGATTTTTGTAGTTATTTAATTTTTTTTTGTATTTTTTCCAATAAAAAAAAAACACAATCTGCTTATTTATTGCCATTAAGGCGGAACAAAGTTCGCCGGGTCAGCTAGTACACAAATAAAAATAAGAAATTGCATTCGTTTGTATTGCTTGCTACCGACGAAGAAGAGGTGGAAAAAATAATAATGGGGCTGAAAAGTGATTGTGCCGTGGGATGTGATGGAATTAGCTGTAAATTTATCAAAGAATATAAAAATATTCTTATCCCAGTACTAACAAAAATATTTAATGACAGCATAAAGTCAGGAATATTTCCCGACTCTCTGAAAGCATCAGAAGTATGTCCAATCTTCAAGAGCGGGGATAGAGATCGTATTAACAACTACAGACCAATATCCATCCTACCGGCATTATCAAAAATTTTAGAAAAGATAATAAATACTCGTTTAATCGGTTATCTTGAAAAAAACTATTTATTATCTACAAATCAGTACGGTTTCAGGCATGGAAGGTCAACGGAACAAGCTGTAAATAAGCTCACTAACCTTATCAGTGCAAACTTGGATAAAGGAAAAAAATGCCTCTGTATCTTTTTGGATCTAGCCAAGGCATTTGATACGGTATCTATCTCCGTCTTATTGGACAAGCTAGAGGTACTGGGAATTCGAGGCACTCAGCTGGAACTTTTTAGAAGTTATATGTCAGGGCGAGTTCAATGCGTGAGGGTGGATAAATGTAGAAGTACATTCCTTCCTGTTACTCACGGCGTCCCGCAGGGGAGTATCCTTGGACCTACTCTGTTTCTCGTATATCTAAACGAGCTACTAAATGTTAAACTGACCCAGGGCGAAATTATATCTTTTGCGGACGATACTGCCTTAGTGTTTGTCGCTGATACATGGGATGGGGTCTTCGAAGCTGCTCAGCGGGGTTTCAATGTTGCTAGTGAATGGCTTCAGAGAAATATACTCACGCTGAACGTCGAAAAGACTAAGTACATGTGTTTCAGCGTTAGACGGGTAACTGGGCTTAGCAGCAACCACAAAATTATATCACATGAGTGTTTGCCTGATGTTTCCTGTAATTGCTTGCCATTGGAACGCGTGCAGTCTATTAGGTACTTGGGTGTCACTATAGATAGTGCCCTGAATTTTAGGGAACATATTAAGTTATTATGTGCTAGAGTGCGCAAACTCATTTTTGTTTTTAAAACCTTACGACACATTGCTGAGCCCGGGCTGCTGAGATTGATATACTATGCGTTATGTCAATCTATACTTGCCTATTGTATATCTTCTTGGGGAGGTACATACAAAACCAGTATGAAGCCTATAGAGATCGCACAACGAGCTATCCTAAAGGTAAGTAACTTTAAGCCTATCTATTTTCCCACCACTGAGCTTTTCCACATGTGCGAGGTATTGACGGTCAGGCAGTCGTTCATACGAAGCATCGTCCTCAGGCAACATACTTCTATAATATACGATCCGAAATTAACTGAGAAGCGTCGGAAATTTGCGGTTTGTACGACACAGACCAGTTGGAAAACCAAATTTAGCGGCCGGTTTATTGGATTTCTTGGCCCATATTTATACAACAAAATCAACAAAAAATTAAACATTTACCATCTGACGAAAAAACAATGCAAAGTAAGAGTGAGCCACTACTTGCAGAAACTGGACTACGAAGAAACAGAAATGCTATTGGTTATAACGGAGTGATAGGAGTATTTTAATGGGTTTGCACACAGTCACACGCATCACATCACACACACCTTTACAGACTCACACCCTCTTAATACGCCACTGCATTAGCCACAAAACACTTACATACATTACATCACTTACATTACTCAAAAAAGAGGACATATCACACTTTCACAGGAAAAATAAAAATACAAAATTTAAATTAATTTATATTTGATTTTAAGTAAATAGGAAATTGGAATGAAAGACTTTTATGAAGTACAACCAGAAAATTTAAAATTGTAAGGTATTGGTACAATAAAATGGTTGGAGTGATTGAAGCTGACAATCGAAATACAGGCTTTGCCTAGTTTGATTGCAGACGCTAAAAGCAAATTTAACTGTAAAACATTACCAAATTTCTTTTTTTGTAACTTTGTACTAACTTATTTGTTTGGAAATAAATTATTATTATTATTATTATTATTATTATTCTGTAACATAATACTGTATTTACAATTTAGCTAAATTTGAAGATGAAAATATATATACTACTTTCATTGTAGTATTTATTGAACGTAACCTTTGCTTAAAAATTAAAGGTTATTTAAATACCCATCAACGAAATTATTTGTTA
The DNA here is from genome assembly GCA_916048165.1 of Spilarctia lutea. Lineage (NCBI taxonomy): Eukaryota > Metazoa > Arthropoda > Insecta > Lepidoptera > Erebidae > Spilarctia > Spilarctia lutea. Next base: position 18,762,583 of record OU696483.1, read on the forward strand.
CTTTATTGAACTTTGAGAATAAAGTTTTTAGGGACCCTATTTTTAATGAATTGACATCTCACATAATTATTTATATACGAATCGACTGTTAGTTTTCAGTGGAGGTTATGACTTCTATACTGCCTCGCAAGCGCAGTGGTAGCGTACGCCACTGCTGAGCATGAGGTCTCGATTCGATTCCCGAATGTTTTATACAAACATTCGGGAATCGAGTCAAATCTGTAAGTTTAAGGGAGTTTGGGTGTTGTCTATGTATGAATTTACAAAAAAAAAAAGTATTTAAATCAGTTGTCTACTACCCATAATACAAGCTCTGCGTAGTTTGAGACTAAATGACGTTGTGTGTTAGATGTCCAAAATATTTATTTATAAACAAGAAAAAAGTATATAAGTATGCTATCAGTCAATTCAGCTCTCATATTACAAGCTCTGCTTAGTTTAAAGTGTGAAATGTTCGAAAAAATATTTATAAAAGTGTGTGTATACCTAGTGTTTAAGCTGCGCTTTATATAGATGTACGTTGCCTGTTAATACTCCAAGAGGTTTATGTGCTTCCAGCAGGAGCTAGATTGCTTCACCTAGCGAAACCACAACCCATGAAAGAAGCTCCCAAGTCTAAATTTTAATGCGGCAACTGGATTCCACCACCTGTATCAATCCCAAAAATATTCTTCATCTCTCCTGAGCAATAAGAAAGACAGATTCAAAGCTGAACAAATACACAACTGGATAGAGTACAGTCATGAATAAATGAAACTTATCAACCTTTAAAAAATTATATACGAGACAGTGTAAATAGGTTTTATGATTTTATTTTCAATTTCACATCAAATAGTCGTTTTGAGTCAAGTTACTAGTAACTCATAAATCCTTGATTACATCAACGTATAAAATAAAATATATATGTCTAAAAGCATGATAATAGGACTCAGATGAACACTTCTTAACATTTATCTCCACCAAGTATTGTACGTAACAATAATGTAATCAGAAGATTACATCTTTAACCAATGCGAGCAGTCAGGAGAAGTTCCATTGTGCCAATAAATTACCTGTCCTTCGCTTGTGTTGTGTGAAAGCCTGTTAGCGTTACAAAACGTACAATAATAACACCCTGGATATACTGTAGTTTTGATTTTCAAGGAAATGGACTGTTTTTGTTGTGATTAGTGATCCTGAAGCTAGATGTAGGATTGGTAGGATAGGTAGGAACCCAGGACAAACCATTGTATGATGAGCAACTATCATTTGTTCTGTGTCTGAGTGAAAGTTATTTATGACATCTATGTTCCTCTGTCTGTCTGTAATAAATACAATGTAATTTATCATAAGTTATTGAATCTCACCAGACATGTGTGTAATTAGGAATATATAATTGTGTTAGCAATCTGGCTACTATGGCACACACTCTGCCTGCCACGGTGTTTGTCACCATGCTGCATTGTTGCATTGTCTGCATTCGCAATGTGTATGGTGACCATCACTCTTGGGTTGCTACACACTACTTATGTTTTCCATCAGACAGAATATTAGTAGAGCCATTTTGGCCGGGTCAAAAATAAAAAAAACAAAGTATTGTCCCGTGTAGGATTTAAACTCACAACACTTGGTGCAGTAGAAAGCGTTTAAATCATAAAGCTAAACGTGCAGTCAGTCCACAATATATCTATCTATGTTTTTTCTTCTTATCTATTTTTATTCCATTCAATATGACTTTCAATTTTGCTCATTGCATTTACAAAGGGTTTGCTTAAAGATAATAGTTTTGTTTCTCACTAAATAAATATGATTGTTTCATTAAATAACATAAGTTAATACAGCTGTATAAATTCTAAATATTTGCCTGTATCTATCTAAAAGTATAATTAACTTACAAAAAAGCTTACCGGTTACAGAATTAAAGCACTTGCGTCTAACGTAACTTGACCTTTCCGACCATTATACGATATTGATGTTAGATTACATTGGTCTGAAGTACGATTATGCAAAATTACAAGTGGTTAAAAGCCCATTCATTAATCATGCTCCTTTTTAACGTCTTAAAAATTCACTATTATGTTACGTAGTATACTAGCCCTCCAGTGTTAATACGCCTGCTGTATAATTAATATTGTGAACGTGTATTCTTTATTAATCTACACGTGAAGTAGTTTCCAAAAAAAAATCTCATATTAAGTATCTATGTACTTAATATGAGAAATTAGTTTTGTTTATCGGTTTAGTTAATAGTAGTGTAGTAGTCGGTGAAGTTTAAAATAAGAAATATAAAAATATACAACTAAATTGAAGTTCTTCTCATGTTTTTTAGTTGATTAAAGTAGTTGGTTCTTTAAATTAATAATTATTTAATTTAATTTAACAACTTGATTTTAAATACTTTTAAATTTCTTAAAATCACGTAATAGACTACTGGCCCGTGTAGAAAAATGATGGGTCATGTGAACCACCAGGTGACCTATCTAGAACGATAGAAGAGCATAAAATAATAAGATTCAGCACTATGCCGTCACTTGTAAGCTGTCCAACTGAGTGCAGGTGAGAATTCAAAAGTACCGGTAGAGTGGGTACATTTTGGTCATATATTTTTGTACGACATTCTTACCATCGATAGATCCATGAAAAATAATAAGAAAACGCGCAGTGCCGTAAAAAAATGGTGCGCCATAAAGTCGGGTTTTTATTTTTATTTTCCGACAATTTCGAGGCTAAATTTGGTCATTTGATTTTGTACGGCATCAGTTTCATACTATTTCAATACTGCTTCTAATCCATTATTCCGCAACGCCGTACAAAAGTCATGCGACAAGGAGAAAAAATCGAGGGTTGCAACCCCCTCTCTTTCCATGGTCCAGGGGGTGATTTGACACAACATAAAATTAATATATTTTGTAAGTATTTTATGCATAGATAATATTTTTTCATATGCCGTACATTTTCGTTGGTCCAAAGGGGAAAAAAACTGAAAAAGTAAAATCAAAAAGAAATAATCGATATAACGAAATTTAAGGTGAAATTCATCACGATATACGATAAGACAACTATGAAATTGGAAGCAACGTCGTTTCCCCCTTGTTTCCGGGAGTTAAAACAACATATGAAGAGAAGTACCTACATAGCACAGATTTGGTGTAATGCCTACAAACAAATAACGTCGACCTTGTTACCAATAAGCTATGAATGGATTGTCAATGACGGTCGGTACGATTTCGACTGGTTCCACGGCGAGGAATGCCCCCAAAAAGTCTGTGACATAACGGAACCGGATGAGGAATCAGGCGAAGAAGATGAAGACGTCATAGGTAAATAAATAAATCTTTAATCTGTAAGTATTTTATTTATATTTATGTTTTGACAAAAACAGATTTATGTTTCAGAAAATGATAGAGAAGATAATTCGGACGTCGATCAAGACGTTGATTCCGATAACAACTTAGCGGCTGATTCCGATACTGAATAATTTAAAGAAAAACCATATTTTTTATTATCATCATTAAATATATCGAATTTTTAAAAAAAAATGATTGTTTTATTTATTCACATCATTACAATGAAACAAATCAATTATATAAATGTATCAATAATGTTTGAAGTATATATTAAACCAAAAAGAATACAAAATGTTGATACTGGGATTGACAGTTTCAATTCTTGGATATAATATACACACCGTTTCAGTTCAGTTAGACGTCATAGTGATTTTATCATATTATCAATTGTTCACTTCAAAAATATGTTAATGCCGTACTGTATCAGATGGCCATAAAGTACCCTTAAAATGCTAGTGTCATTTTCATCAGCCTAAAATATATGGTCTGTATTAAAATGTACGGCGTCATTTTTTCCTAATTTATTTATGTTAATACTATTTAAAACAAGTTATAAAATGTAGAAAACTGCAATATTTCATTAATTTATGATATTTAAACTTTTGCAATAATTAGCAAAATTTCAGTTTTTGTATTTCTCTATATTTTTTTTTAGAACAGTTTCTTTTGAACGGCAATACTATATAACAATTGAGTTTTACAATATCATGTTAAAAAAAAGTTCCCGTACAGGATCAAATGACTTTACAGCTTTATAAATCAAGGATACGATGAAATTAAGATAATTATTGATATATACTCAAATGAGCAATCATTTTTTGACGGCATTATTTTTAATAGTACTTTTGAGTGCTAGATAATGTTTTGGAACCGAAGCCGTACTTTTTCAAATTACCCCCTGGACCACGGAAAGAAAGGGGGTTACAACCCTCGAGTTTTCCCCTTGTCGCATGATTTTTGTACGGCGTTGCAGAATAATGGATTAGAAGCAGTATTGAAATAGTATGAAACTGATGCCGTACAAAATCAAATGACCAAATTTACCCTCGAAATTGTCGGAAAATAAAAATAAAAACCCGACTTTATGGCGCACCATTTTTTTACGGCACTGCGCGTTTTCTTATTATTTTTCATGGATCTATCGATGGTAAGAATGCCGTACAAAAATATATGACCAAAATGTACCCACTCTACCGGTACTTTTGAATTCTCACCTGCACTCAGTTGGACAGCTTACAAGTGACGGCATAGTGCTGAATCTTATTATTTTATGTTCTTGTATCGTTCTAGATAGGTCACCTGGTGGTTCACATGACCCATCATTTTTCTACACGGGCCAGTAGTCTATAACTAAAAGAACTCACAGTTTATCGACTTTATTTTTAAAATAGACTTGCCACATATACCTAAATTAATATTTCGTGGGATATCATAAACAGATTCAATAGCCTTTATAATAACGTATCCATTTATTCATTAAAATCAAAGGTATTAATGAATAAATTTATATGAAAATGGAAAGGCCCTGGCACTTACGACCGATTCACTTTTTTTACACAACTTGTTATGCATCAAAAAAATTCAATTTATCTTACCTCACCGAACACTGCCATTATGGCGTCGTATAATTTAAATAAGTTTCAAATATATAAAATGATGTCTTATGGAGAAGGGGAGGTTTTAATTTTCATTATCAAAATCCATAGGCTTTATTTGTTCACTTTTGAACATAGGCTTACATACTATACCACACCTAATTGGTAGATGGGTGGAATAGGGTTACAAAAGTGTTATTGAGTTTTGGGTTATAGAAATGCTTAATGAACAGGTCGTAGTTTGAAAGATGTGATATTAGCATAACGCACTCTGGTGTTGCGAGTGATACGTCTACCCGTTTGCCCAATATTCCATAAAATAAATCTATTGCTTAAGTTCCATTAATATTGACTGGATTGAAAATGTATAAATTATACACAATATGAGCCGGTCGAACTGTATTGGGCTGCCTCACTTATGCATTATGTAACGATGGTTATGTTACGATCGGAACTACCAAATGGATAGGCTATAGGTACTAAAATTTTATAACCAAATTGGATAATCTAGAACTTCCTAAATGTACCTGCTGTAGTTAAGAACGTATTTTATTTGAAGTTCTTTTTTTGTGTACCGGATTTCAGTCGCTTCATAATTTCAGTTGATAAAATCTTTTGCATTCCAAAATGTGCTCTATCTGACACTGATGGTATAAAATTTCATTTGAAAAAATCCCTACAAATATTTTTTATACAACTTAGCTGTTATGGACGGAAAAATTAAAATAGTTCTGAAAAGGGTGTATTCAATTTTCTATGTAGAAACAGATGATACCTGCTTTTATGTTTAGTGATTTGACGCAAAATTTGAACTAAATCCGATCACTGTAACACTTTTTATAAAGCATTGAATAAAGAGCAAAAAAGCGGAAGGGAGACATTTGCCAACCTATTTTAATTTAAGTTTTCATAACACAGACATTAAAAAGCATAAAAAATATTGATGTCCGCAACTCAAAAGATTAAAACTGTAATAAAATAAAGCTCGGATTCTAAGAGAACTGTTTATAGTTATTAAAACATGATAGTTTCAAAGGAAATATAATATTTATTATTCTTCCATAGTAAATAAATATTATTTTCATTTTTTTCCCGTTAGATATCAGTTCTATGGAAACCTGATCATTAATTGATTGTCTTGGTTTGAAATTACTTACCTATCGACAAAATAAAAGTTCATTTCTCTCTTACATGGTTTGGTTTTATTTTTCTTTAGTATAGTAATTTAATCTCTCCCATACTTGAGCAATCATTTAATTACATTATAAGCTGACCAACGTAACTACATATACGTTTCTTTTGCTACATGTGCTCAACACTTTTTGGTGTAAGGGTGGCATTAACTTCTATCTAAAAAAGAGAAAATCAGTTAAATAGTTTCAGAGTTCATCATGAGCAACAACGTGACACAAGAATTATAGACAATATATAAATTATGTTATTCTATTGTAAATAACAGTATAAGATATTGTTTTTTTATATATAAGCACATTATCCACCTGTCCAGAATCAAAAAGAAGTAACATTTAATCTTTGGTAGTCTTACAGCTTGACGCTGATTTTCTGAGAGATCATTGTGTCGTTCCTGTCAAAAAGAAAACAGTAAAATCAAAAGCAAAAGAATCCATCTGATATCGTTTTTTATTAAAGTGAAACTTCTTTAGAATCGTTGTGATTCAAACCCGGATGCAACGGAAAAAACGACAGGTAAGAGACACAAATACAAAAAGTCGCCTGTTAATTAGTGAGCCAGAGCGAGCCACTGAACCAGTCGGTTAGTAACGTTGTGAAAGTGTTGAAACAGGTCGTCCACGGCGAACATTTACCGACCAAATTGGTGATGTTTGGTGTTCATCACCAAAAGAGGCGTGTCAGGGATCAATTGTCTCTGTCTACTCCTCTGGGAAATATGTCTATCTATGTACATGTCAAAGGCGCTCATAGCTCATATGCGCTCGGTGATTAGAAACAATCACCGGGGGTAAGCAACGACGGCGTGGTACCATGAGTGTCTCCGTGATCGAGATCATATTAAGCAGTCGGTTCCGGTTGTTATCATAGATAACAGTCGTGAAGCTTAGTTGGAAGCCTTTGAGCGGCTTGAAAACATCCAAAGGCATTACGTAGCCACAACGATGTCTTGCCAGTTCCCAACCCGCACTTGGACAGTGTGGGGACATATAGCCTTAATCCTCTCCTGAGTGGAGACCCGAGCCCAGCAGTTGGACAATATGGGTTGTTGATAATATACATGTCAATTCGAGGTACTTTCAACAAGTCTATGACCGGATAATAAAGATTGAACGTTATGTTTTTGTAGCATAAGCCTTTATCCATTTAAATATCTTGCTTTAATCTTCTTATTTAATTTATCATAAAAACAACATTATCATACTTATATTTAAAAGCACTTAACTTCAACATACTTTATGTTACGTCAAAGTAAGTTATAGGCATCTTTAGCTTTTAAGATTATTTGTGTCTGTATATAATATGATTGTTCTCTAAAAGAGAAAGGACTTATTTCTTATTTAATAATAGTTTAATATCTTGATATATTATTTAATGTATGAGAGTGGTATGCCACATAACGCTTTAATTTGTGAGTCATTAATTAAATGTATTAGAGATTTGAATGGAGAATTCAAAATTAAGCGCAAGCGTTTATTACAGGTTAATAAATTATTTTATTACAAAATTATGTTAATTAATCTTTTTGAAAATATATTTTCAGGTGGATTATATTTTTTACACAAGTTTGGAAGTTTTGAATTGAGAATAAATAAGTAAATATTTCGAACATCTGACGCACAGCGCCATCCAGCTTCAAATAACGCATAGTTATTTATGTGTACTAAGAAAACTACCTTTACATACCTTTTTTGTAAATAAATACGTGACATATTTATTTACAAAAAAGGTATGTAAATATACATGGAAGACACCAAAACTCCGAAATGAATATTTGTAAATCATAAAAACCTCTGGTCCGACATGGGAATCGAACCTGAGACCTAAAGCACAGCAGTGACGTACGCTACTAATATATCAACAAGGATAGTAATAATAGCTCAGTGTTAAACCACCCCTCTTCCAAAGTATTTTCTTGGTATTTAATTTGTACGAAATTGGGCGGTTTTAAATGGTATCACAAATAATAACGAAAAGAAACCGACTTCAAGAACTGGATGAAATTGAAATGGGACCACACGGGAAGCACCAACTTTCAATTAAAAAAAAACTTTTCACTCGCTTCAAAAAGCATAAAATACAGTTAATACTTTAGCCGTGAAAATATAACAGGCAAACAAAGTAACACATTTATAATGTGATTTAAGATGGTTTAGATTTGTTTCGCAGTACGGAATACAGATCGGTAAGTACCAGTTAAGCCTATTACACTGAGCCGACCCTGACAGTATTACTTATTCAACATGGAACGTTGCCAGATCGCCTTTCATAGTATGACATTGATCGATCTATGTGCAATAAATCCATTCATCTTTTGCATCATTTGAGGTTTGATATTGAGAAGCAACTCAAGTGGAAAATACCTTAGATATAATTAGGGATAGGTCTGTTTTAAATGGTTTAAAGTTCGATCATAAATGATAATTATTTTTGGAAGTAAATATTTTACAGATATTTTATACATTGGATTTTACAGCTAGAAGACGCTGGAATTTCCTAAGATTTCTGGGTAAAAATGCAGAAATAAATCACAGAGGTGTCTTTTTTAAGTCCGTGAACATTGATTTAATAAAAACTATGTGAATACAGTATGGTGACAACAGCTGGATTGATGGTATTTAATTGTAAACAGATAATTTTACTTTTAATTACTTTTAATGTCTTGAGCTGCGCGAAATAGTCATAATTGTGGCTAAGCTACGAAAATAAAGATTAGAAATAACATATCTTGACCTAAGAACAGTGACCTTTAGCTAACTACCGTGTTTTTATGTGTGTACGCCTGGCTATATGTAAAACAAAATAATGTGTTAACTAATTAAGACGCACAGGTGTAAGAAAGAAACCCAAAAGCCAAATAACATAATTAAATTGTCTAGTGTTTGAATATCACGGGAAAAATCTAGCTCGCAAGTATAATATCTTCTCGGCCTGGAAATATGTAAAACAATTCTACGCCGTAAATCTTCGTTGACGTCAGACAACAGACATGTCTAGAAAATATTTAAAGATAAGCACTAAGTATCCTTAGGCATTTAGAATAAGACCTAAATGTAAAAATATCTCGACACAGGAAAGACAGGATGATGAATGGTTTAGAAAGCAAGTTATTTTTTAATGAAAATTCAAAGTCCTTTCACGTGAATTATGTCTTTTTAGATTAGGTTTTGTTTACAGGCGTGCTCGCGTTAATGTTGACTTTCTAAATTAATTTGGGTACACAAAATGTGTAGTATTTTTAGCGATATTAATTATACACTAACAACATAATGCATGGAAAATTTTAGGATCAGTTTGGTAGTTTATATATCAGGAACAAAAGCACGAATATAAAATCACGATGCTTGAGCAGGATGCTTGTTCAACATCATCGGTGCTTTTTTTGAGAAACTTTCCTTCAAGGATTGTTTTTTTTTTATTTGATGAACCTACGTATATTATACTACTTACACGGCACTAATTTACTATACAATAATATGTTTTTGCTGATGTACCAGTCCCTTCTGTCGTAATATCTCTAAATTAATATTTTGATAGAGTAACTACGAGTACATTGCTCCAATCTGTGATCTGGACTGTAATTAATTGATCTGAAAACCATTTATTACCAATTATTCAATTATTACATAATTTGTAAACTTCTATGTGGTGGTGGTTTAGTAAAACCCATTTGATATGATTAAGAAAATATTCATTTTTGAAAGAGAAAAGTTGTAAAACACAGTCATACAATCTACGCTAACAATCTACGAAAGCAGATAACAGCTTGTTGGTACATGTAACCTTTAACCAGAATCAAATATCATAAAAAGTGATCTAACTAAAATACGTATGTAGTCATTTACTAAACAATTGTTACTCTCGGCTTCACTTGAGTTTACGAAAAGTACACCGGGTGATGTTTAGAGTCTACAATAAAGATTATGTTAGATTAGAATTACTATTTATTATTTTGTTAAATGAGTATAAGTACTATTATGAAATACTTAATAATATTAGTATACATTTACAAAATTAAATATCCTCTCCAAAACATGTACCGTGGGAGAGCTATGCTACGGCATGAATGGGTCGGCTCGACCGGAGTGATACCACGGCCTCACAGAAAACCGGTGTGAAATAGCGTTTGCGCTGTGTTTAACCGAGTGAGTGAGGATACCGGAGGCCCATACCCCAACCCCTCCCCCATCCCCTTTCCCATCCCCCAAAGGTCGGCAACGCACTTGTTACACCTTTGGTGTTGCGGGTGTCCATGGGCGGCGGTAATCGCTTACCATCAGGTGATACGTCTGTTCGTTTGCCCACTATTCAATAAAAAAAAACCGCCGTAGAAGATAGTTCTAAAACTAAGTCAGCAATTAACAGAATGATTACATTGGTAACGATTATACGAGTAGTATACACACGGTACCATATAATTATGAATAAATGAATAATGCAATGATTTTTAGCTGATAACCCGACATGAAACTAAAACTCAATTTCAGTTTGGCACGAAGCGTTTTGACATAATATAATCAATGTAGACAGGTAATCATAACCCTACGCTTGAACCGCATTGCTCTTTAACAGCAATATAGTTAAGGGTTTAGGGAAAATTTCCGCTCCTTTGTGTTTCAAGTCATTATAAAAGTAATTACATAACTGTCAGCGAATAAATACTTTTTCATCCCTCCATCTCGGAAAGAGTATTTTTGCCCTTTGATATCTGAGCGCAAAAGCCATTTTTATCCGCTAGAGGATATAGTAAATTGAATTTAGAACATCGTGTGCACTAAGTTTGTGAATTCATAACATTATTAAAATATTACACTCAACTTAAGTAACTGTAGATCAAGATTATTCTGTAATACTTACCTATCTTAATGTATCATAATAAATATTAATACCTGGAATAAAAGTATCTTGTGATTGTATTTCGTTTGTCATTGTCATTTTCTCGCTGTAGTGGGATGAAAAGTTACGTGTTGCACTCGAGTGCAAAGATTTACCTGGTGCTCTTTTGATTCCCTCAATAACGCTTAGGATTCTAATTTTTAAATCCTTCACTTGCTCGGTCATCAAAATTGAGTACGCGATGAAAGCAACTTTGCAAACTTTGCACTCTTGTACAACAAATAACTATTAATTTATGTATAATAACTAATTAACATAAAAATATTCTTATTTTAGTGGTTTCTGTACCTTTCTTTAGTATTCCTATTTCGTATATCCTTGCTTTATTCGTTTTTCCTACCCAAATTGTAAAGTTATCTGCAATGAAATCTGAATTCTTCTGTACTTTACTGAACTATTCCTACCTCTAATTCAATAGTTATTTAATTCTTTTTTGCCCTATTCTTGCCGTAACTGTTTTTGCTATACCTCATAATTATCTACAAAAGCATCTAGTTTCTCATAGAAATTCATAAAGTGTAATAGCGTTGTTAAAACTTGCCCTGCTCAATTTGTAACTCCAAAGCTTTTATTAGTTAAAACTTGGGTGATAAAATTTTCCAATTCACCTGAGTGTTCAGCTCATTAGTCATTCATTATTTCACTCTTTAAGAGTGAACTGAGCGCCAATCGCTTAAATAGGTCGTTACGAACCAAATCTGCAGTCAATTTTGAGAAATTATAATTTGAATGGGTGTTTGATTACCAAAGACACTTGATTTTATTAAGAAGTCTATTGAAGAAACATTTTTTCTTATTTAATATTGCTTATCGATCATTAAATGTTATTCTCCTCAGAGTCAAAAATAAACCATTTTTTTTATTCTTGTACTTATGGCGGAGTCCGGTCATTCGTTAAAGATATTTTTGACTTGTAATGTATAAAAGTAAATGAATAATGTTACTAATAAGTTAAACGGAATAGTAAGTAAAATCTCAAGCTCAATTGGCATCGCAAAACCGGTTCGAAGAACCGAAGAAGTCATAATGAAATTAAAATCCAAACTATCTTTAGCCAAGCCGAGTGATATCGTTAAACCAGTTGCTTTAAAACATTATTAATTACATAAATATCAACCATTTGTAGGCTACTGCTAAATGAATTGTATACTCGTTTCTTATACCGTAGTTACAATAAACAAAAACATAGGTATATGGTCGTTCTCCTCAGAATATAAGCCACGTGTTATGTCATGTTGTTCAGGTTGAAATATTCTATATTGCGAAACACACGCAATCAAAAACTTTATGTACCATCCTATAAAATAGACAGCCATAGTTAATATACACCGTAACGTATTACAAACATTTGGTAACAGCGTGGCATGCAAATATATCATGGAATATGTCTAACTTTTATTTGTTCTTTTTTCCATATACTATAGAAAATGATACCATTTATAATATTCAGAATTTTAATAGTAATATTTTGTTTTTTTTTCCTATTCGATCTTTTTCTTAACTTGTTCTGCACATTTCTACATGTAGGTACATTTTGTACTGTCTTAGATAGATAGATAGAAAACTCTTTATTTGCCACACCATATAACAGAGTTAAATGAGAATATATTAAAAAAAGGTCCGATTTGTTGTATACAAAGAGCGGCCTTATTGCTAAAAGCAATTATTTAGGCTATGTTTCACATATGTAATGGAAGCCAGTTTATAAAAATTACAGGCTCTCACCTAGTTTGGAAACCTGTCTCACAATGAGCAAACGTGCATTGTATAACTGACGTGTATATGGGAAAAAATATACAAATTATTAATTTGAATATTGACTGATAAAAGAAATAGAAGTGCGTGGTTCAGAATAGCAAGTACAAACTGGACACGGTTGAAATCTAGATAACAATACATTTATAAATTACGAAATCAATCACAGTAAAGATTTGCAAACCTAACAAATAGAATATTAGGTCTACACGTCTCTTGAATAGTGGTTGACTTATGCGTTGAATCGTTATCGTGTAAAAAATTTCTACAACCGACTACGAATCGTAAATACCGTTCCTCAATTTATTTTTAATAGGAACGATTTTAGCTTACGCCCCGTATAATATACTACTATTCGTATCTAGAACGGATCGTTTTTCAAATATAGGAACTGGGCATTAGGCAGCTTTATCCAAGCCGGGTGATATCGTGACAGCATCTAATATAACGAAAATTATTTATAAGGTTGAGACACTTCTTTCACTCTCGGAATGAAGTCCGTCGGCCACTAATGGTACTCGGGGGAATTGGATTAACTTTGCGAACAAGGTATTATATATTAATTGTTATAAAATATGATATTCTTTATAGGTTAGGCTAATTAGGGTAGACAAGGAATGTGTTGATTTATTAGATGAACTTCTTCTTATGGAGATTTTTAGATAATAACAAACTTTTGGAAGTATAGAAGTATTTGCATATTTATTGGTAAAATTAATATTTGTTATTATCTATTCTAATATTGTTTGTGTTCGTGTTACGTATCCCTAAACATTTCACACGGCACTTGAGGTCTGTGGAATGTGTTTTTTTTTTTTGATAAGGACGATGTTACGTATTCATAAACATCTCACACGGCACTTGAGATCTGCGGCATGTGCTACGATAAGAATGGCGACGTTGGACCTCCACCGAATTTCAGAAACATATTTTAAATTCATTTCTGGCTTCACACTTCGAGGGAAATCAAATTGATCTTATAATGATTATTTTATACCTTTGGAGAATGAAACCTCCAATTGATCTCGTTTGTACCTATGACTTTATACATTAGTTAAAACTGCATAGGTATAAACGAATAAAGCTGTATGAATAAATAATCATACAGAAAATTACTTTCTTCGAAAATACATACCAAATAATATTTAGTAATACATATTTTCGAATTGTGTAGGCCATTATGTCATTTAAATAACAGATAATATATTTTAAATGGTGTTACTTGAAACAATTGTGTTTCAGTACAAACAAATTTCAAAACCAAATTATTTAAAACAATGTCACTCACAAGTATTGGAATATTTGATGTGAACTTCAACACCTGTACACAGAAAACATATTTACTTAAGCCATACACATTTGTTCAGAATTCATAAGCAGTCTATTATAATTATCTTTAGGTTAAACAAACATAACATTAAAGTATTCTATCGTATGGCCTTCCACAACACATTATACGTAATCGGCTTGTCCCTCGCTTTATTTCGTATATTTAACAGTGTCCTCTGAATACTCGTCTGTTCTAACTGCTTTATTTTGCTTTAATCAGTGAGTACGATTCAAATTACATATTTCACAATATTTTCACTAAACAATTTCTCTATTTACAATTGAAAAATGTGCTGAGAAGACTTGGTTATTCCTTCTAACATTGTTTGCCACTGTAATATCTTCTTAACTGTTGTGTTAAGCCCAACAAAAATAAATAAATTATGTTTTATATTGCAAATAGGTTTTGAACTACCTAAGATTTCATTTTTGTTTGCATAGGTATGCGCGCACGAGTAAAAATAGTCACTTCCATCAAACAACTCATGTACTTGTTTTTGGCCTATTTATAGAAAAACAATGGGCTGAAATTCTAACAATGTGTATATATTTGGTCCTCTAACACGAAGGAAGAATCCTACCACCGGACGAGGGCATCATGTCAGGCACGAGAACTCTAATTGTGCGATACAGGATTAGTAGAGTTCAGTACGTTTAATAGTTTATTGTGTCTTCGTTAATGGCGTTAAAGTACATTTTTTATCATATGTGGAAGTCACACAATAATTTTCTTACAACATGTGTTTTCTTTCAAGGTTGTATTATATGTTAATACCACTCTAAACATTAATACCAATATTGTATTCTTAGCATTGAGATATTTTAATTTCTTTCTTTGTGAACGCAATTATGGTATTTATTAATTACAGTGTTAATGGAAGAACGATATTATACAAAAGACAGAACTGCTAAAACAATAGCACATTTCACAGTGAACATCATAATACGAACAATATGGTTTCATCATCATTAATTTCCAATAAATTACATTACAATAATGCTTTTACAATGAGTCAGGATTAATAATCTGAATGTATCGGTAGGCCTATTAATATAAAGTTGTGATTACGTATAGTTTTAGTTGTTTAATGACTGAAAAACCTTATTGACAATATCGTACTACGCAGTGGAATAAAATTTATACTATATGTTCCGTGGGAGTGCCACGCTTCGGCATGAATGGGTCGGCTCGACCGGAGTGATATCACAGAAAACCGGTGTGAAATAGCGCCTGCGCTGTGTTGCACCGAGTGAGTGAGGGTACCGGAGGTCTATACCCCAACCCCTCTTCCCATCTACCAAAGGTAGGCAACGCACTTGTGACGTCTCTGGTGTTGCGAGTGTCTATGAGCGGCGGTAATCGCTTACCATCAGGTGATACGTCTGCTCGTTTGCCCACTATTCAACAAAAAAAAATTAACTACAGACTTTTCAACTACAAGTATATATATTTTTACAAGTAAGTATGTAACAAATTCCCAATCTTTGAACGAACAATCCTTGTATATCCATATAATCTGAATCGTGGAAACGGCTCCGATGATTTTCAGGCAATTTAGTATGCAAGGAGTTTCTGGGGCGATTAATCGATCTAGCTAGGATTATTTTTAGTAAATTTACCAATAAAAATACCGAGTAAAATTCGGTATCGATCTTACTGTAACGATTCATATTAATTCGATGTTATTTCATTCTAGGAGATTGATCTCTGCGCGCCGTTAGATTCTTAGAACTCAAGACACACAAGGGTATTTTCACCCTTTTCTTTCCTTTCCCCTAAGCAAGAAAGGCGTTTATTTTCTGGTGACCTCAATCATTAACGAAAAGTAACCACCACTTCACACACCATTACTATCGCCTATGTATATATAGCATTAACCTATAATCCTGGTCTTGGGCAGCCCGTACTCATCCACTACCGGCCACTTTCTTCAAATCGTCAGTCCATCGTACTGCAGGGCACCCTACACTACAAACTTAGTGTATGGCCTAATTGCGGTCTCCGCTCTAGCACATTTCGACTTTAGTGACCATCAGTTTGTCTCCATGTGATGTCGGTTACTCTAGTTTCTTGTCGAATAAACTCATTACGAATTTTATATATTTACTAGCGACCCGCCCCGGCTTCGCACGGGGGGATTTCAGATGCACCCAGCGACGACACGACACTTGTATTTTAAATCTGTAATATCTTCGAATATATTTATTTAAATTAGATACTGTAAGGGCCATATTGATCTACATTAAATGCATCATGTATTTAAGGTACTTAATTGGATAAGGATTAATGCTGTATTGCTTAAAATCACTTCGATTCGATTTGATATTATGGATAGACATATGCCATCGAGAACTTTTTTGTAGACCTTTTAAAGGTGTACAATACTGTTGCACATTATTTAGGTCTCTCCCGTAGGGTGCAGCCAGCGTTTGCAATGTAAGCGCAAAAAAATGTGTTTATTTACGACATCACATTAGAAACCTCTAAATTTATTAGTGTTTCTCTACAATATTATGCATGTATTATACATATAAACCTTCCTCTTGAATTACTCTATCTATTAAAAAGAAACGCTTCAAAATCCGTTGCCTAGTTTTAAAGATTTAAGCATAGGTACATAGGGACGGACAGACAGCGAAAGCAACTTTGTTTTATACTATGTAGTGATGTAACTCTAGAGAAATGGATGAGAGCGTAACAAAAACGACACGCCCAGAATTAAGGGTCTCTATTAATTTTCTAATAATGGTTCACTGAAGGTTATGAAATCACCTAAACAGAGTTCAACAGCATTAGTCTTTCGCGATGATAGATTAACAGAAAAAGAAACAGATTAACAGAAAACAAACAATAATATTTCACATATTCGTATTTTCTTACTTTTTCATTGTTTTCGAACAAGTTTGTTTCATAAAGTCTGTACACTAGTACTACATTTTATTAACTTTCTAGTTAATAGTATGGCTGTATATCGTGTCTGGTATATCGAGGAGTACATGCATGTGTTCTACACTAGTCATATGTCACTGAAAATGACAGTGAAGTAGTTCCTTAAGGGTAGAAGATAATATGACATCGTGACTGGCATTATCTGTTTCTTGTGAACAAGGAAATGAGCTTTGCGATATTACCTTAGCTATGGCACTACTCGATATTAAATTCAAGTTATGTTTTAGAGAAATTTGAAATTAATGTTCTGAGAAACTAGGAAGGTTTATTTGAAGTTCCTGTTATATAAATATGCTATGTTTTATAATATTAATGTACTGGCTGAGCCCCTCGAAGTTATCCTCGGTTGTTGTTCTATGCTGACAAGAACAACCCCGGGTAACGCCGCGGAGCGAAATTAGTCTAAAAACGTAGTCTTAGTTACTCCTTATATAATCAGCTATCTGCCAGTGGAAGATTCATTTAAATTGGTTCAGCTGTTCCTTATATAGCTGTGAAAGCGTTACAGACAGACAGAGTTACTTTTATTTTATTAGTATGGAAAGCATGTAAAAAAGAAGATACTTCGATACCTAAGGTGTTTAATTATGCATTGATTTCAGCTAAATCTTACAAGGACAGACACAATACGGAGGCAAATTAATTATTAAACCCAATTACGACAGTAATGTCAAATGAATAAAGAGGGGCACTATGTTATTAATCTCATTATTATGAAAGTCAGCCAGCTGTGACGCTATAATATTTTCTTGACATCAGCCGTTTTGCTTAAAATATTGCTTTTATTGAGCTACTGTAATTAAATACTTGAAGTGACTTATTTTTAGGTCTAGTCTAATGAATAACTGGGGGTATTATTTTATGAGACTATAGGTAAGCTTAAATTTTAATTAAACTGAACGTTTCAATATGATTCTACAGGCTGTTACCGTTTTAGAGTTTATGACGTTAAACATACCTGTATTTACGAATAGTAAAAAACAATGCAATGATGTTAAAATCTATTAAAAATGTATATATATTGATCCAATACTACAGTATCTAATCTTGTGAGTAAACGTGCGTGAGCACACGCAGGCAGCACGCAAGTACCCCTTTTTTTTCGGACTCGAACCGACCAAAACCGCACGCCGTTTCGGGTACTAGCACGCTCTGCAGCGTCCGCGCCATAACCCGGGCCTGCTTCTGCTAGGGTGACACATGGCATCATGTGTTCCCCCTGGTGCTGGTGATTTAGCTTGAAGAGCATCGCATTTTGCATCCAAGTTTGATTTTCATCGCTCCTCAAATCAAGAACTTTGGATTTCACGAAGTACCTCCACTCAGAGTGGCAACTGACCCTTTCCTTCCATTTTTGGAAGGATTAACAATGTAACGTAACGTAAAGTTACTTCAGTGTAGATCGACTAAATAAAATGACTTAGTAACTTACACAAAACCAGACATTTGCTTAAGAAACGTGAATTATTCAATAAATTAATGATTTATGATAATATTATAAATTTTCAATGAGGAATTTTAAAATTTCATGATATTATAATACTACTTTTTTGTTGGTACTTTAACAAACCTACTTGTGCAAACCATCATCCAGTAAATGAAACTCATAATTGTCAACTCTACTTCAGATCAACCTCTGATGCGCCTAAATTTTTTATCGAAGTGTCGCTATATTATAACATTGTGTTCATCAGAAACTCTATATAGTACGATTTAATAAACATATTCAAAAACATAGCAGACGGTTTTGAAGCGCACCAGCATTTACTCCACCACATTCTAACTTGACGGATAACCTCATTGTGTATGAAAGCATGTGATGCATTCTAATTATCGGCTGCATTTAGAACGCATCACCCGTATCGGGACCATCTAATTGACGCCGTCGGAATCCAATAGACTCTGCTGTAAATATAAATTGAGGATATCAAGACTTGTGCATATTTATAAGTTTTCCTTTAGGTATATAAAATGTAAACAGCCAATGTCCTTGGAAATTTCTTTCACAATTTAAAGTTGAACTTATGCATTTAGTTAAAAGTTCGTTTTACATCCATAACTTGTAAATCTTCATATCCATTAGCTGTGTAATAAAAGCAGCTGGTAACCAGTCATTAGACATAATAACATAAAGATAGAGTAAGCAAAGGATATTGATTAGTGTGGTAAAAGGGTGAACAAGGTTTCTTATATCTAACTATGTATCAAACTGACTACTGTCAAACGATGAAAGTCCATAAGCGAATCTCTAAAAGATGATTATCCTGTAATCTCAAATTCCTGAGTGATTGTCCCTTAATACTGACATTTAGTACCTTGACATTGGCCAAAATGTGTAAGAGTAATGCTATTTATTTGGTTCACTTATATGTTTCAGCATGTTTTAAATGTGTGGTATTCAATAGTAACAAGCATAACTAGCTATTCATATATTCTATTATCTCTAAATGATTACAAATCGTTTTAAACAGTTTCCAATTGTTTTGATGTAGGGTAACTTAACGCGTTTACAGAGACGAGGGTCTAAAAGCTATTTCTTGTAAATTTCGAGGTGTATGTAGCCCTTTTGTGTATACGTGTTTAGTAATTTTAGGCCCGATATTGCACCTCATATTAATATTTCAATTGAATACGAACTTTCAAAGGTAAATTGATACTTGAACTACATAACTCTATAAATATTGTAACTAAACAGTCAATTTTGAAATATTTGTACTGCGGCTGCTGTGCACATATTTGTTGGATCTGCAATTATTGGTTATGGAGTTTTCTACATGACTGATACTTGACAAAAAACTATTTTGTCAAGTATCAGTCAATCTCGCTTTCATAGCATAGGCCCTGTTTAGTTTGAAGCTAGATGGCGTTGTGTGTTAGATGTCTGAAATATTTAATCTCTTTATCAAAAACTATTTAACTTTTTTTTTTTACTTCCTGAGTGTCAAAACTCGGCTTATTCGTGGGTCTCTACTGTTGATATTGGTGTATAGGAGTAACAGTCGGGGCGCGTGGGCAGAATACGTGGCGTATTCAATTTCTAACCAGTTTGACTTTTTGCCGTAGTAGAGTCTTGCTTTAGTATATATCTCTAGTGATTCATTTTACATTTTACTGGAGGCTACCAGAGCCTCGACTCACCTGACTTCTAGAAGGAGGAAAGTTCATAGTTTTTCAAGTCGTTATTGGAGATTTGAAACAAATCGGAACAAAATGAAACGCTAGTAGAATAACAGAACAACAATATTATAAACTACATCAAAACATAAATAATGGACATCAAAACCTAACTGTAAACTTACAATAAAATCCACATTAAAATGGCTTACACTAACTGCAAAAACTCACGGCAATTCCTTTCCAACTACCATTAATTACAGCGGAGTATCCTGAAATACAAGTCTTCAAACAGACGTCAGTCGTTTCTTTGCACGACAGCAAGGGAAGTGGTTGTTTAACGTTCTTTTTGCTCGCCACAAGATAGCAGTTTTTAAAAAGACTTGAAGCGTGTGACGTTTTACTAGACTCATTTAAAGAGACCTTAGTCGCGTTCATGGGTCATTCATTGTTACTTAAATCAAACTTATGTTACCATTTTGTAAGTATAAATAGAATAATAGAATCCCTAAAAAGGAGCGTCCAGCGGTCCAGAAACAAGTTCGTTAGTATGAAACATGATTGTGTATATTTTGATCAAGTGATTCAAATAAGCACCTGTTGAAATCTTTGAAAATAAAAGTTTTAAATAAATGTATGTATAACATAAGGTATAATTTCAAATGATTTCGATAAATCATTTTTTTTAACATTTAAAGTTAAAACAAACTGTTAACACGTTTAATAAACATTTAAATATTGACGACATATTTTTCATCGACTTCAAAAAATAGTAGTTTTTCAATTCAATCCCATATTTTCTTTATGACAGTTTTTAATATAAACGTGGCAAAATTCAACTATCTTCTTATTTTGTCACAAAATGTAAATCTAAATTATAATATAATTCGGTATATAGTTTTACTGCATAACACTAATTTAAATACTAATTATAAACGCCAAACTTACAAAAAAAAAAGTTTAGTATTATTAACAATTTAATAATACTATTATGCTATTGTTGAATGTATAGAACACTTGTGTAACTTCCATTGTGAAATGGGTTGAAATAATTGGCAATCACCTGGAACATAATTGCCGTTTGTTTTATTGTGTTCGTTGTAATTACGGGGTAATACTTTTATCTGTATATGTACCTATGTATGTATATACAAGTATGTTTATTAGTAGTCTGGTTTACATAATACAGGCTTTGCCTAGTTTGAGATCAAACGGACGTGCGCGGGCTGTGTAAGACTTATATTTTATTATAAAAGATGTATAGAATATTTCTGTATTATAATTCTTTTCTCTTAAGATAAGATAAAACACTCATACGTGACTGAAAAGACTATGTGAAGAAATATAATGAAAGCTTTGCTGAATTATATTATTGATGTCTTTTATGTGATTTTTGAATACAGACTAAGTTTTTTGTTGAAATACCTTAGTGGAATAATTTTGTTTCAATCTCGTAGCCATGTATGACTAATAACATACCACAGAATTATTTTAATCTAAATTGAATATTTATAGAAGATTTTCTTTAATTTGTTGTCGTATACACAATAATCTTATCACTAAGCGTTATGAAGTTTGTAACTTTGGGCTTTTTAGGCTATTCTTTACCGCGATAAATGCGGGTGGGGCGGCGCATAGAAGGTAGTCCTTTATAATTAAATCGTGAAACTTCGCTTGACAATTCAAAGACAATAGATGAAATTATCCTTTGTAATTTATATAATCCTCTCTTTCATACAATTTAACAAACAATAGATCATAATTGACTCAGAAACTCGATGACGTGGTTGAAACTGGTACACTACTGTGCTGAAAATTTTATGTAAAGTCTATTGGCTAGCTCATAGGTCTTACATTTGACAGATCATACTTTCATTAATACGATTAATACGCCACTGATTGGTATATCTATCTATATAAATATAAATTTATTGTAAAATTGGGCTGGCGGCGGTTATTTAAATACAAAAAATATCCTTAATTATCTATAAACAGTTTTATTCGAGTTACCTTAGTATAGTGTAATACTCCCTAAGTGTCTATGATGTCAGATTTAAAACTTCCTTCAATGTATGTATTTACAAAAAAATATAACATGTATTTATATCAGTTGTCTAGTACCCATAACATAAGCTCTGCTTAGCTTGGGACGAGATGGCGTAGTGTGTTAGATGTCCGAAATAATTATTATTTAAGAATTATATTTTTTTACCTGTCTAACTGAATTATAATTATTTCCATTTAATTAACTCTATCACCATTTCAGCCGAAAGATGTAAACTGCTGGACATAAACATACCTATAGGTCTAGCCACTACTCTATATTCACCAAAAATACGTAACTGAAATATTGTAACTTTTTTCTGTAACAATCTTTATGCTAACACATTATTAACACATCTAAATACTAAGACCGCAGTACATAGTACAAGAGTCCTAAAACCACAATAATTCAGATGCAATTATTGAAACAAATGGGGTGGGACTGCGGTCACGAAGTACTTGGGGTGTGACTTTGTGGGAAACATTGTTTGAACGTGTTGAAAATTGTTCGCTGGGAAAGTTGTTAACTCTGTAAATTCGATTCATCTAATCTCCATTTTGAGAATTTATCCTTCTATCTCGTATTATCTATGTAATTATGTTTCGAGAAATAAAGTGCTCGTATAAAACAACTGATGTTTCGACCAAGTTGCACTTTCACTTTTATTTATCCTTCTTTAAATCAGGCTGGGTAGACTTTGAGTCCACTCCAATACGGCTGAACCACGATTTTTGAGTGAAGTGACCGAGAAACCTCCAAAGCCCAAGTTGCAAACATATATCGCAATTATATAGAAAAATATGAGTGTGTGTACTTATGTACACGCGTTAGAAGTTATACTTCTTTGGCGTATGGAAAAAAAATAACTAAAATGCAGTAGTGATTAACGATAAATATTAAAATTAATCAAAAAGATTTTATTTAAATAAATAATAGTTATTTATTCACACTGTTTAATTGTACTGTTACGAAACACGTGTTCTAAATATAAAAATACTAGAATATACAACTTGAACATAGTTATCGATTTTCATGCCACCTAGAACTAACTTCACGATGTAGAATTCAAGTGTCGGTGTGCGCGCGCATCGTAAAAATTCACTCTCATCATTTTTCTCCATCGCGCCAAAAGAAGTATAACTTTAATAAGTACAATAGCTTTAATATGAGAGAGTTATGTGGTTAGTTATATATTTCACAATGTAGAATACATGCTTCTTATTATAAATTCAAATATAACATCTACGATCGGTACCTCTTAGTGCTTGTCTCAACGACCCCATAATAGTCCACTCCAAGACCCCTCGACCACCGTCAGTATTGTACTATACAAAATATGAACTATTTCTTGACAAATTTTGAAAGTGGAAAGTGAAATTCCAAATCTTTTTTTTCTTTTTCAATTAATTCACAGACGACAGACATAACAGATTAATTATTTTTTTTTGTTTTTTTATGCTAAAGTTGGTACTTATATTTTTTATGTGCAAGTTGTATTTTTATCAAACTCTACAAATAAAACAAAACGCGTGAGAACTACGTCATCTGGTCGTAGTCCATTTTAGTTCGTCACGAGTGAAACTTCAGACAGTATTTATTCCAGCGGCGGAGTTAATAAATAATTAGTTTACCATCACTTTTCTTTTTAGTAATGTTAGAAGTTTTATTCGCATGATTTGCATTAATTCTTGACTTTTAGTAGCTTGTTTGTTAGTGAGAGGTTTCAGGCGATGAAAACACAAGGAAAATGGGAGTTAAGCATGGGAATAAAAGTTAGTGATTAGCTTTATCTTATAGTACAGTCAGCAGAAAAGGTACTCGTTTCTTCATCAAACTTATTTAGTAGTTCTTATAAACAAATGATAAACCAGTTGTGTATTAAAAACGCTCATAATCCGAATTCCGCCTCCAAAACTTAGGTAGAATTAGGGGGCTTAATTGTCCGTGTATTGGATTAAGAATATAAAATGTCACCATTTCTATTTATTTTTTATGCATGAGCATGAGCAGATCCAAGAGAGAGATCAATAGTAATTATCATCATACTTATTGCGGATGCGGACAGTGTGTGGAGGAACGGGTATCATGTCCCTCCAACACAAAGGGAGGATCCTCCGACCAGGCAAGGTGATCATGCCTGGCGGGCCACTGCCCAACAGTTGATGTTGGGATGTTGTATATATGATAATCGGCGCAAGAACTATTTATTGCGCGTTTCAGGATTTGTAGTTACTCCGTGTAGTGCGTTACTTCGTAATTCAGTGTATCTTCGGTAGATGGCGCTGTAGTAGGTTATTGTTGTGATATATGTGGAAGTCGCCACAAGTGCAACAATACAGCATGGCGACGCACACTGTGGCTTTCTATTAAGATACATTGGGCAAACTACACAGAACAGTATTATTCTAAAGAGCAGACAAACCTAAAACACTATGGAAGGCTAAAACCGTCTTTTGAAACAGTGTATATACTATTAAGGGCTGTTGAAATATAGGGACTAGAAGGGCTCAAATTTCAGCGGAACTTATTTTTGCCCACTTAGCATTATTTATTACATTAACGTATTGATTTAAGTACATTTCTATGATTTTACAACGTTGATTTTACTTATCTAAAAACCAGTATAAAATAATAAACTCACCATATTTCGGCTTGTCAAAATGTATTTCTCCTCTTAAACATATATTCATTATAAACAATTGCTTTATAAATAGCTCGGATTCCAGGCAAATCATGCACATTGCTAACTTACTACAGCGTTATTAACGCTAGAATCACAATTTAATTCCCACCTCTGACGCCCACTACCGGCTTTTATAAATAACAGTTCGGAAGCATTCCACCCACTTTTACACACCACATATAACTCCTGTATATCATATATTGGATAGCAACGATAACTAAAATATGGTCCGTTATGTTTAAAAGAAGGTTTTTTTTAAAATATTGTAGTAATTGACGCCTATTACACCGACGACTTGTAAGCGTTCGGTGAGCATATGCGCAGAATAGATGCATTGCGTTAGGATTGTGAATGCACGGATACTACGCTGGACAATCATAGCCGCGAACGAGCCCTCAAGAATATATACATTATAGCCGTCTTTAAGGCCTTTAACAGAAGAAACTGGTTGTTTAGCAACAAACTTTAGTCATTCGGTTAAATACCGCGAAAAAGTTTCTTTTTAATGAGGTCGTGCTATCACGACCGTCTGAATCATATTTTTCTGAAAGTGATTAATCTAGAATATGAAAGCAATGAACTTACTTCGAAACGATTTTTCAATATTAAAAGTCGCCCCGAATGATGCAGAAAATTTAATTGATTGTCTAATTGATGTAGCTTTCAGAATATTCTTTTAGCTTGACGCAATTTATTTTAATTTTCCCACAGTGCTGCTAAATGAGGCTCTCAGTGAATCCATTTTTCAGTGTTTGAATCTCTTAAAAAACTTTTTACGAAACAATTTGGCAGAGTTCTAAAAATGGTCCCTAACATTTAAAAGTTTTAGGGATTCAGGTTTTATTCAATCTTTAATAATATGTATTTTTTATCATTGTTATATTTAATGAGGTGATCCTATTGTTAATGTATAAACTTTATCGGAGACTTTAGATAGGTATTTAGAAAATTTTGAAGTTTTTAGAACTGAGCAATGTTTTTGATAATATTTCCAAAAACATATCAACACAACCTCTTTTTTAATAACATATAGGCTGCGCTCTTTGTAGTTAAGTCCTCGATAAGCGAGTTATGGAACGCAAGATTTAATAAATATTTACAGGCTTATCAACTATATACTAGCTTTTGGTCGCAGTTTCACACAAAAATTCTGTTTTTCATCCTATTCTGCATGTTTCAGGCACAGTATTATTTTATGTTGCATGTATGCAAAGGTGTATACAACGTTTTACAATACAATTTAATCGAATCGAATGTAATGAATGGTTTAGCCACGCACGTGAAAAGATCTCATTGATGTTTTTATATATGAGAACTGTATTTGATTGCTCCGTGGAGCAGTGTCAATCTTATCGTAATAAAATATATAGTGAGTCTGAAAATGTGTACCTCAACTTAATCTTGACATTATCATGTGTTAATGCAAACTAACATGATCAAATGGAAAAACAGTCTTAGGAACAGCTCCTAGACGCTTTATGCAGATACCTACAGTTTTAATAACGCTTATTAATTAGAGATTGATATACTATGAGTATTTTATTTACACTTTAACTAAGTACTATACTCACTTCGAGGATATTTGGATATCGATGGCACATATAACTGACACTACTATTTAAAAAAAAGACATTAAATGTATGCTTTTCTTTTTCTTAGTTCTCAGTATTTTTTTCACGTGGTTTTTTAACATTTCACTAATAAAATTTTCTGACATTTCAGTATTAAAATAATTATCTAACTTTCTTATATTTTAGTTATAAAATTTTAAGACATTTTAATTACCAAATTTTCGAACAATTTATTTTTTTTCTTTTAAATATTCATGTTTCTGACCAGAGATCGATAACCATATTTACATACAAGCGTTAAAATCATCACTGATAGCGTTCCCAAAACTTCTAAATTTTCTGACTGTTCTAAAACTTTATTTTTTATTATTTCCTAACTGTTATTTAATGAAAGAATGTAAATGGGTCACATACATATATTCCTGTAAATAAATTAATTGAATTAAATATTCATTAACCAAAGAAAATGTCATTACTAGCGTCTTAAATAACAGTTAGTCGTTACACAAACTCCTTACGAAGGGATTTGCAAGAAAAATAATGTTCTAAAATAAAAAGGAAGCCGCTAAGAGATAACCAATATAGATACTCGTTAATACCTTTTACTTCACTCAGAGGTAGCATTAAGGTGTTGTCGACTTAGCTAATATGTGAAAAGCAGGATTACTTCCATGTCGCATCCTTTAAAAGGAATACTACAGGAACAAAAGCTTCTTAAGTCTTACTTTCTTAGTTGACAAATTCTGATAAT
Organism: Spilarctia lutea; assembly: GCA_916048165.1. Taxonomy (NCBI): domain Eukaryota; kingdom Metazoa; phylum Arthropoda; class Insecta; order Lepidoptera; family Erebidae; genus Spilarctia; species Spilarctia lutea. Next base: position 18,789,788 of record OU696483.1, read on the forward strand.
ATTAGTTGTGACCAGTATAAACCACATATTCTCTTTATGAAACAGGTCGAGAAAATTGTAATCCTACTAATGTTACAAACGCGAAAGATTGTGAGTATATCAGTGAGTATGTTCGTTGCTAGGCTACAATTTATAAAGATACTTGCTTCGCCTCGCGGCCATGCCCGCGCGGCTATTGGCACCGCGGGGTTCAGCTAGTATCATATAATTTGAACATTTATTGTTGATGTCTATAAAGGCTCTACACGTCATATATATTATACAATTAGCTACTGCCCGCGGCACCACCCGCGTGTATGTGGTTAATCATGGTTAAGAATAGCCTTAGATATGTTACACCTCAGCTCTCTCTATATTTAGTTCAGTACTAAACTAAACTCCAAATTAAAAAAAAATATAAGAAATAATTACGTAAGTAATTTAGTCGGCATGTATATAGACGATCTAACTTTAGTACAACCTGTCAAGTTTCACGTCATACTTTACACGTTTTGAACATTCAACACCATGGCCTAAGTTGAATAATTTAACTAATTTTGGCAATGCCAAATAAAATTTTACTATTTCAAGTAATAAACAAGCGTGAGTCTCTAATTAACGTTTATTTGGTACTGAACTAAACAAAGTGACAGCTGAGACGTGAGTGACATCTGCTTACAGTTCAATTTTCGATAAAAATTGAACTGTAAGCAGATGAGATTATTGTATCTAATTCAACAACAAATTTTGGTAAATTTTAGTGTTGACAACAATAGAATTACCACCAATAACCACACTACCAAAACAAACTTGAATTATCTCATGACACTCGTAAAAAGGGCAAATTTACTCCAGTCAACCTATCACATTAGAAATCACTGTAACTAGAGGAAAATTTTGATGAAATAGATAATATTCATGTATGTATGCGTATTATTGTATATATTTATTAAAGGTTAAATAGTTTATAATTTAATACTTAACCATTAAGTGCACCTACTTCATTTTTTCTCTGTATCGCCCAATCGATCGACACGCAGAAAATGCCTTTGGCATTAAGTCCGCCGATGCATGTATTTGTGCATAAAGTTATAAATACATAATAAAATAATAAGTAGGCAAAGTCGAAGAAAAAAATCGCTCAGACAAATGGGTTGTGTATAATAAACTTAAGTGATAGCTACAGAAGGTCAAGGACACATACCTGTAACTTAGTCTGTTGTCGGTAAATCGAAGCCTTCAAATAACTTATGTATATGGAAATCACTTAAGTAAACTTTGCTTATCAATCACTTTATTTTATCGCAGGCTACGCCCGAAGCTGTGATATTAACTTAATTGAATACATCTCATTAATTCTATACATGGCTCAATAAGTTCGTTGTTCTAAGTTAGGCTTCAGTATATAATTCTAGTAAATCAAGTATGGGTTAAGTTAGATTAATGTTACTTAGATACAGTTTTGGTTAGCATAAATAATTAAATGTGGAATGTAGTGATGAGAATTTTGATTCGTAAGAGTAGGCATTTATGGATGGGTCACCATGCTGTATTGTACCATTGTCTGCATTCGCGGTGAGTATGGTGACCACGACTCTTGAACTCTGCTCATGCTGTCTATAAGATAGAGTTCTGCTTTGTCAGGCTTATATCAGTGTATTAGATCTATCCGGTGTACACTATCTCTCACCAAGTCTCACACGTGAGACATAAGACCCATTTGAAAGGCTGTTATTTATAGGTATATAACTTGAGAAGTGCTTTGTCATGTATAATCAATGACAATCTTCCAAGAGTTGACTAGAAGGTTAGGTACTTTCACAAAGTGGGTCACAAAAAAGCAAACAGTGATTAAAGCGGTTGTAGAAAGCAATAAAACTCAAATTGTGATTAATGACACTAGCTCTGGGATTACTTTCTGAGACATTTATATAACACCTACCTCGCTATTGTAGTTTTATGTGTAGTCTGGTTAATACAGCACAGTATCTGATCTTATCTAAACTAATTAAAGATTTTTTTGGATCGAGTTTGGTTGATTCGGAAATCTCAAGAATTACTTCATCGAATCGAAAAAATCATCTAGTGTTAAAAAGTCCATTTACAAAGGAAGGCTGTAAGCCATATAACATCATGCCACAATAAGAAGGAGTCGAGTAACAACGAAATATGTTACAAAAGCCTTATTTTTTTTTCTTAAGACGCAGACGAAATTGAAAATATGTATTTAATATTAATAATACTTATTATTTGTTGACTGCACATAACACAACCGAAAATCAACCACAATTCTCCACATAACCTATATATTTATTGAAAGGTGTCTCCACTTACGCGTGGGATGCCTTTGTGTTGTGTACGCCGGATACATTTCCCGCGAAAAAAGGTATATCTGAAAGGCGGAAAGGAATAACAAGGACCCACAAAGTTACGAGGTATCTATTGTTAGAGAATTTCACACAATACTGTTAAACGCACATCTCGGTACACAGAATCCTATACAAATACCAAAATAAGTACAAACGTCGAGAGTTCAATAGAATATTTCCGAGACACCTCTTTTGTTTTCGTTCGTTCAGAAGTTGTTTGGTCTGAAATGTTTCGTAACGCGTACACTCCAATGTGACAAAGTGGATTAAAAGTTTTTGAGGCCTGGTTGTATTTACTGAAAACTCTTCTTTTTTTCTTTGTCCGTGCCGTTATTTTCCATGTCTTTTGGGGTCGGCCCTCCTAGTCTTTCTTCGCCACTCCAGGCGCAACTGTGTCATTTCCGATTGTAGTCCCATTAGGTCATTTATCACAGTGACGGTAATCGGTGGTCTACCTTGACCTTGCTTAAACTTTTCAATATCCATGACGTAACTTGTCATATTATATGCTCTTTTTCGCGCTACATAACATGGCCGTACCAACGTGAAGGATTTTAGATGAGTTTGTCAGCGATGTTTGCAACTTTCATCGTACTCCGAATATGCTCGTTTCTGACTCTATTTTTTGTGTATAAAATAATATATTACAGTTAAGAAGTTACTGATATTAAAGAATTATACGTAATTGTGAAACAATATAAATTAGTCATATAATAGTTATATTTTATCAATATCATATAATTTTATAAAATATTGCAGGGACTTCCATACAATGAACTGAAACAGTTTACCAACTACTTGATTCTTACTTTGCTTTATTTATTTCGCACAATCAAAGTTTTTGGGATTTTCTTCCACCGTCGATCAAATTTTGCCATGCATGGTCACTTTGTCTAGTCAGGGACTTACGTTCCTCCAGCACAAAAGAAGAAACCCTGTGCGTTCTTTCTTTTGCTGTAGGAACATGACTTTTATTCGTAATAACTCTGTAAATGAGGCGACTTCTAGAAAAGGAACTGGTTATTTTAATCTTTGCCATAATAATGAAGTTTTTTTCCGAATAAACACTATCTAATACAAAATAATTTAAAGAGCTTTATCTTAAAACCAATACAGAAACTTTTACCGGTAGCAACTGTTAATTTACTTCCCTCCGCTCGGTGAGAGTGGTGCATTAAAGTAATACCTTTTTTATTGCGCCTCCTACGCGGCCATTTGTCTAACTTTGCTAACAGATTGCCGGTTACAAAACCAATATTTATGGAGTACCCACATTTGTTCAACGTAGACATTGATTCAGCGATGCTTTTGCCAAGGTTTTATGTGAAGTTATTGAATTTTAGCAGACAGTGTTCAGGTAGAGTTTGATTAAAAAATTAGAGAGTAAATATATACTTTTTTATGTAAGTACATATATATTATATTATACTTAGAAAACACTTAAACACCAAAATAAATATTGGTAGATCATAAAAGCATTTGATGCGAGCCAGAAATCGAACCCAAGACCTCGAGTATAGTAATCGCATACGCTACAACTGCGCCACCGAGGCAGGCATATTCATATTATAAGTAAGATTATTTTTAATCGAGTCAATTGATATTCCGATCCATGTCTCTATTGAATTTCAATCTATTTTATCTTATTTAAAAGTCAAAACGACTAAATTGACCTGAAGAAAGTTACCTTAGAGAGTTAGCTCTTAGATTCTTAATGTAAGTCTTGCAATATTCGTTATGAATAACAAGAATACCTAGTCCATTCCTTATCCCGAAAAACGATTTTCAAAGACTTGCCAAAGTTCGTGTAACATAAAAGGCAAAAATCAAGAAAATTTTGCAACATTAATCCGGCGCCATCTATAAAAGGTATTCTAATCATATAAAATATTGGAGATTCAAGGCGGATGTCATACGGAAGTTGATTCTGCCAAGTCTCTCTTTTGACGGGGAGATGAAAAATTATTGGTAAATCTATCAAGACACGATAACAATTTTATGTGTCAATTGATTTGTTTTTTGTGTTCAAATTGTTTGGAAAATGCTTGTTGTTCATATTGTAATGTTGTTATTGGAAATTTCGTTTGGAGATTTATCCGAATAAAGCGCTCTTTGGTTGTGTTTTCTTTAAAGAAATGACATGACACTGGCATCGGCTTTGAACATCGTGTTATCGACAAAAGTTATTGTAAAAGATAATAAAGGGAGGTGTGTACCCATTTTTGTTAAATATGTATTCACTGGAGATCACGTAGTGGCTAAATTTCGACTGAAAGTTTGTATTTTTGTATATTGTAATATTTAATTACATGATATGGTAATTATCATAAAACAATTAAATAATAATAGACCCCAGCTCTAGGATCTCGAAGTAACTTTTTTAGCTCTTTGGTCGGTTGAAGTGGTATTCGCTCCGTCTGCAACTACAGGCGGGCATTAGATTGAGCCCAGATGCGCCTTAGAAGTAACTAACGAGGTCGATCTTTGACTTGATAGCTTTCCTGAGTCATGTTCAGTGTGGTGTCCTGCACTTAGCGAGGTCAAACTTCGAAAGGTGGTGACCCTGAGGAACACGGATCAGCCACCACCAGGTCGGATGTAGGGGATAGTCCGATGAAGCCGAGCAGGCCATGCCTCTCCAGTATGATACCAATAATGTATCGAATAAGATATTATTATTATCACCAGATTTATTATAAATTGATTTGATTAGAGCTTTGGAGCGTTGAAAAACGTTTTCTCGTTATAAATAGCTCCGTGTTGTAGTCAAATTGTATCGCATTGGTCGTATTGTCTCCACGTGGAACGCTGATTTGGCTGCGAGGAACTGTTAAATTAATTGAAATTCTGGTGTATTATTTGAACATTAACCCCCTTTCGTAGTGTAAACATTGGCACACGGAGCTTAGTAAAATACTTTTGAGAAAATAGATCATTTCGCTAAAGGACAAGTGTAAAGAAGAAGAGAACGAAAAATTTAAGTTTCTCTAGACTATATTTTTTGCGAAGTAGTTTTAGTTCTTATTGTATCTTGTAACTTTAACGTAATTGACATTCATTTGTATCAATTTCCGTGGGAGAGCCACGCTTCGGCATAATTGGGCCGGCTCGACCGGAGTGATACCACGGCCTCACAGAAAACCGGTGTGAAATAGCGCTTGCGCTGTGTTTCACCGAGTGAGTGAGGATACCGGAGGCCTATACCCCAACCCCTCCCCCCATTCCCTCTCCACATCCCCCAAAGATCGGCAACGCACTTGTGACGCTTTTGGTGTTACGGGTGTCCATGGGCGGCGGCAATCGCTTACCATCAGGTGATGCGTCGTTTGCCGCCTATACAATAAAAAAAAAGAAAAAAAAATCCAGCGAGTGGCTTAATTAAACATAAATTTATGTAAGTTTCATTAAGCCGCTTATCACGGTCATATGTCGCCTAAGACTTAACCTATGGGCCCAAAACAATCTTCACTGGAAAAACATCAACATCGAGAATCAAGTCTGAAAGGGTTAAACAACCATATATTACACAATCTGCTTGAAAATGCTGGCATTATGGTCATCATAAAAAGACCAAAAAATCTAATTCGTTTCATGTCATCGTTCGTGTCACCTATTATACTCGTATATACGATCGTTTACCGCGTAATGTAAATGTACATTCATAAATATAGACATTTAATCACAATAAATCGAACTTCATTCTATCCTATCAAACATAACCTACAAGAAATAATATCACTATCACTTCCTTACAACTAATTCTGAACTTCACACTCAGAAACCCTTCCTGTTCAACAAACAGGTTTATTGGTTGACATTATTCAATATGAAGTTCATGGCTAGGCTGAGAAATGAAATTATTGGTGCGTGAAGGTAGCGGGCTTTATTAAGTGTTTCAGTGTATTAGTAAAACTAATCATAATAGAGTAAACTAGTAACGAGCTTTACGTTCTTAGTTCACATTTTAAGTAAACAATGCCTTTGAAGATTTGCGTATTCCTTTGAGTATTTTTTTCTGGATTAACTCTTATCAATTGTATTTTTGAAGTGAAACATTTTTTAGGCGCGTTGATCAGTATTTGGGTAAACAAAAATTATGGAACTCGCGTCATCGTTACCGAGCACTTCCTATCCGTTATGTTTTTTTTTTATTTCTTTTAAAAGAGGTTTATTCCAGGTGAGCTTAAACAACTGTTTGCTAACAGTTTTGATTTTTCACTTCTGTAAGAGATTACTTTTAGTAATAACGCTTTTTTGTACACCTGTCATTTAGGTTAGGTTGCAAATACTAGCTGACTCATGCAATCTCCTTTGCGCTGCCTATTGCCCGTTGCGTAATAGTTTTCCCCCGTTTTTGGAATATTCTTCATTAGTGCTCCGTTTTTATGGGTTTTAGCATTTCTCGATAAATGGGCTATCTAACACTGCAAGTATTATTCAAATCGCACCAGTAGTTCATCAGATTATCGCGTTGTTTGCTTGAAGTAAACAAACATACTCTTCAGCTTTATATATTATTAGTATAGATTTTTTATAACTACTTGCCCCATGGATACCGTTACTATTCTATATGTTTTCTCTACAAAATCAGAAGTGGGGGAGGTTTGAGTTCCAGTTACTTGACAAAAACCAATAAAATAAAAATACTTAACAACAGACCATGGCATTTCTGCGGTATCTGTGTATATCTTGACCCATACAAAGGTTTCATCAAATATATTTTTAATTTAAAATAATTATAATAATATATATGAAAGAGACAATAATAATATATATTACATTACAGTAGTATTTTCATGACCTCTTAGGAATAACCTTACACGATGTGTGTGTCCCACAACCCTGAGTGTTTTAGTAACATTACTTATCAAAACAAGTTAAATTTATAGTTCCTAAATAATTTAATTATTATTTAAAAGATATCAATCATAATTCTTTTGCAGTTTGTTCATTATTCAAATTCTATCAAAAGTTTCTCCCATAACATGCTTAAACACATAAAATAATGTTTTAGCGCTTACGAATTTTACGATAAGTTATAATAAAATGAATTGGTTATTTCTCATGACGGATTGGTACACTTACGACTTATTTACGAACTGAAGACGGCTAAAGTTGATGATTTTCTGAACAAATTTGGGATCAAATTATGTTTGTATAGGACGCTTATGTTCTAGACCATGTTATTTTTAAACACGCTTTTATTAGCTTCTCCAGTAGGTAAATTTGTTTAAAACCGACTTATCGTAAGCGTGTTTTTTTTAGTTTTAAAACTACATAAGTTATTCTTTTCTATATACACAACAAATTGAATATGTATTATCTTACCGTAAAGTCACACGTGACACAGGATTAATTTATAACGTAAAGTTATCTAACACAAAATATTTACTCAAAAATAGGTATTTAAAAAAAACTACCGTCGAAGAGCCACACTTCGGCATGCATGGGCCGGCCCGACAGGAGGGATACCATGGCCTCACAGTAAAACCGGTCTGAAACAGCGCCTGCGCTATGTTTCACCGAGTGAGTGAGGATACCGGAGGCCCATACCCCAACCCTTCCCCCATCACTCTCCCCATCCCCGAAAGCCGGTAACGCATTTATTGCGTCTCTGGTATAGCGGGTGTCCATGGGCGGTGGTAATCGATACCATCAGGCGATACGTATGCTCGTTTGCCCGCTATTACAGAAAAAAACTTATACTTTTGTGCATAAACTTGTTGCTTAAGAATAATAGTCCTTACAGTCTGAAATGGATTAAGAAGTAGTCTATCAAGCTAGCTTTGTTCTTAGACAATATTATGATAAAAGCTTTCAGTGTTCTCCTTTAAATCATTCTTGTATTTTTTTCAATATGAGGTCATTTCCAGCTACCTTACCACTTTCATTGAATACAAATAAGTACCTAAAACTTACACAATGCCTGAGAGAGTCTGTCAAGCAATTGGAGTTTTTCGTTTAACCTAAGAAAACATTTCTTGAATGTTTGGCACTTTCACTACCGAGCGCTTTTAAATTAATATTTTCCCTTCACACAAAGATTACGTGTAGCAAATATTTAGCCCTTGACTTTAACTAATTGCTAATGTTTCCTATAATTGGAAAAACCTTAGAAAGTAAGAAATAAACAGATATGAAACATTCCTATTTCACATAGATTACTACTTAGCATTTATTTTACTTACATACTGATTTTTATGCAATTTTCACCATTTAGTAACACGTTCTCACATGAACGTTACTTCTACGTAATCCCGTAGCACGTCTACGAAATGTCGTAACCCATCTACAAAATAAAAAAAGTTGCGTGTACTAGCGTACACTCGTAAGAAGTGAAACTTATTCATGACGTTATTTTTCAAAAAATAAATATCATATGTCGACGTAAGGTATAACGACAAAAGACTTATAAACCAGCAATATTCGTGACAATTCTTATTTCAAGTGCAATAAAAGTTAAGGAGCGAGACCTGAGTAAATATTTCGCGATCTGTGGTGTGAATGAAGTAAGTTTGTGGAATGTGATGTGTGTAGTTATTTACATTGTGGACTAAATAAAATAATATTGTTTGTAATGTGATATTTCATTGTAGTATTAATTTGGTCCTGTTTGTGTTTGAAAATGTTTTTTGTTTTATTTTATAATTTTTTTTTGAAGGATTGTATATAACTACTCCCAATAATGATAAAACATTTTATTTTAACCCCGATAAAGAAGTTTCACTTCAAAAAGATAGCGTAATGGATAAATGTGACGCGTAACGTAACGGATAAATGTTACGCGTAACGAAAAAATGTTACACTACATTTTTTGCCAACCCCGATAAAGAAGTTTCACTTCAAAAAAATGGTTTTTATTAAACTTTACTTTTCTTTTTTAAATTACTCGATCTGTTACAAAAAAATAAATGTTTCAGTATTTTAGTCTATTTTATAAATAGAAACAGTATAGACAGTTTTTCCTACTCCTACTATCACGGCTTTTCACGGACAATATGACCTAGTTATCAAAATTGAGTTTTCTAATGTCAGATAGCGTGCAGTCAACTACTAAAGTTGCGTATCTTTAGCTAGGAACAATCGATTTCAGGAGCCATTAGAGGCAGCCATTAGACCAAATATAAATAACAGTTAGTGACGGTGTCCATTTTATAGGAAATGAGCGAAAAACGTAAATAAATAGGAAAATACGGACCCGTGTTAAAGTTGACTCAAAGTTTATTTGTCTCTTTTATTTTAATTTTGGATGTCATTTATTAAGAGTTTCTCGGAGGCTCTGTGGTAACGTATGCGACGTATGCTGTGCTTGAAATCTCAGGTTCGATGCCCGAGTCGGTCCAAATCTTTGTAAATCTGCAAATATATGTTTCGGAGTTTGGATATTATTTATTTATATTATATATGTATTTACAAAGAAAATATCTATGTATTTATATCAGTTGTCTAGTACCCATAACTCAAACTCTGCTTAGTTTGGGACTAGATGGCGTTGTGTGTCAGATATCCGTAATATTATTAAAAAATATAATTATTTCTTGGAGACTGATTTGAAATTAAACAATCTACTAATAGCGACTATTTTTTACTTTTTGTGGTGTTATTTAGGTCCGTTTTCTCATTAACTAAAAATAAATTAAATTTTATGTATTTCTGTATTATCGATTTTACTATGTTTCAAATTATCAGCATTCGTATTTATGAGGTTCTTACTAAAAGAACGAAAGTTAACAAATGAGGAAAAATCTTACAGAAAATGTAATAATGCCCCTTATAAGAAACCATCGTTATTACTCCCAGCTGTGTCCATCTCGCCGTGTCAATCTTGTCAACTTTAGACACCTTTTACTTTCGAAACTAACTTCAAAATCATGTTATTATTTATTTAGTCTTAAAATACAAATCCTTCATTTAGACTTTTGAAATTCATTTATTCAGTTGTATTAAGAAGTAAATTGCTACATTTTTTAATCATGACTTCACTTGCGACTCTTCGGTGTATATATTAAAAATATATAAAGAACTAGCTGACCCGACAAACGTTGCTTTGCCATAAAAGGTATATATATTTTAGGGGTAGGTCAATAAAAATCGCTATGGAAAAATAGGGGTTGATCGTAGACGGTTGAAAATTTAGGGTTGTGTGTATTTTCTAATGCTGCATCATAAAAAAAAATATAAAATAAAATTAGGGCTGGATTACCCTTAACATTTAGGGGAATGAAAAATAGACGTTGGCCGATTCTCAGACCTACCTAAAATGCTCACAAAATTTCATGAAAATCGGTCCAGCCGTTTTGGAGGAGCATGGTAACTAACATTGTGACACGAGAATTTTATATATAAGATATATCAAATCAATACACATAGCAATATCGTTACTGGTCGCTGTCTGTACCTAGAAGATATATAAGAAAAACTACTTTAGGTAGGCTTTATGAACTCAATAGAATCCAAAACAGTGATTTTTAGAATTTTAATCTGTCTGTATATCTGTTTGTCTGTATTTAACATATAGTGTTCAATCGGTTTTTAAATAAAAAGTTATATCAGTGTAAAAAATCACCGCGATAACCGAGCTGTATGCGGGCGGAGCTGCAGGCAAAAGCTAGTAAAGAGAGTATTCCCTACGGCATGTATTAACAGCTGTGTGGCTTTACAACTGAATGTTATAGCCATATGGTATATATATACCGAAGTAGCAATACAATTTGTACTTAGTTTATCAGATGAACGGTCAGACCTATTCGAATAATAATATTATTCTCACACATCTCACACACGACTGCTTAATCTTAAACTAGACAAGCCAGTGTTATGGCAACCAGACTGCTAATAATTATACTAATGTATATCTAAGTATAATATTATAAACGGTCGTGTTCATCAACAAAGAGTTGTACAAGGCAAGAAAAAAAAAATTGAACTTACGACCTCTGGCTGAGCAGTGAGGATAATTAATCACTAAACCATAGACACATCAAATAGTTCACAAACAGTTACTTGGATTATTGTTATTTATTTAAAATAAAGTACTTCTATGACCGATTTTCCAGAAATAAATCCTAGCTAGATCGATTTATCGCCTCCGAAACTCCCTGTATACCAAATTTCATGAAAATCGTTTTAGCTACGAGTAATTCCGAGATTCAAATTATATATATACAAGAATTGCTGGTTTAAAGGTATTAGATAGGTACTTACAAGATACAAATGCATTTTTCATAACCAGCTTAAATAGGTCTGATCGGTCTTTAGCTAAAGTAGGGTAGGTACACATTATATAGCTACATCGATACCTATAAACCGTATGACCAAACCATTCAGTTGCTAAGCTGCTCAGCTGCTTACACATACCGTATGGTTTATTTTCTTTAGGAAACAATCGATAACTTAACCTTCAAACGCCAAAGTGTTATCTGACGCGTGTGTACAATGGGGGAGGATATTTTTAGCTGTTTTATGAATAGAGGAAAATAATACCTAGTGAGAGATTGAGTTCCAAGTTACGAGTATATTTTATATTTCTTAGTTTTCGCGTCGATAATCGGCTATTGAAATCTATTTTTTATGATACGAGTATAATAAAAGTGAAGAGTTTATTTGTTCGCTCAGTTAAATATCAAGAACTATTGGGTTGAATTAGAAATTTATTTTAGAACTGAATATTCCATTTATCGAGTAGCGCTATAGACTATATACATTACGATAGCACTACCGACCGAAGATTACACGTAAAATATATCTAGGAAACGCAGACGTAGTCACGCGTTTAGCGCATAGCTGCAGTTATTTAAACACATCCCATGTTTCTACAAACGGTCAACGGGCTAATTTATTATATATATAAATATGGATTACTATATATTACGTACCTAAACTTTTATAAAACAAACTACGTAAAACATTTATATATGCCGATGTTGAATGTGCGAAATAACATCAATTTAAACCAGGTCAACAAAACATAAATAACATATTGCTATTTTAACACTAAGCAGGTATCAATCCATTATTATTACCACTTTAAGAGGCTTGAAATATACAAATTCGAATGGTTATGACCTAAAATAAACATTAAAAAACACGTTATTCATTCCTCCAAAAAGTAAACATAATACTTTTAAATGGGTTTAATACTATTCAAGGAATTATATGTGTCTATTAAAAGAACTTTCACTGCTTATTACAGTATAATAATAACATTCCCGTCTGAAAGTCTTCTAGAATCAGTGAAATGTTGAGCATTAAAACAAAACCTACTCTCACGTGCAGAGATTAGACGCATAATAGCTTGTTCGAACTAATTTGCAACAATGTTTAGAATACAGAATGTTGATTTTACTTTAATTGAACTAATTTGCACTTAATTACAAGGTTGCGTGAGCCGAAATTTATTTAAATGTCTGTATTGATGATATAACAATAGTCATAATCATTTCATTCAAACTATTGAATTATTACTTGAAATAACTGACAATAGATTTACCATTAGGTAAGCTAAGCTATTGTTAGTAGTTCTTTCGAAATATTTATATTTCAAAGTGTTCGATTTTTTTTAAACTGAAACTATTCAAAGACTCTGCTGTCGGATAATGAAAGTCGAGCTGATATGTATTCATTTATTTTTGGTATTACGTTAACAAAAAACTTGAACAAATGGTCTTAAATTGAATATATCGCTATATGTATTTGGATTAGAAATCAATAACTAGCTGTATTGTGCTATTTTATTATGTTTACGTATTTTAGTTTCATGGATGGCAAATGAAGAGAAGGAATACTTGATACAAACCCTATACCAATGATGATCATGCAGATCAGTGTGGTATAGTAGCCTAAGAGTTCCTTACTAATGAGAGGTATATATCCAGTAGTGGACTGTTAAAGACTGCTCACAACGCCATCTTGTATCGAGCTTGTGTTATACAAGACAACTGATGTAAATACATATATACTTTTTTTTATAAATACATACATATTATACATAGAAAACACCCCAACTCCGAAACAAATATTTGCAGATCATACAAAGATTTGGTCTTACCCGAGAATCGAGCACGAGACCACAAGCACAGCAGTCGCATACACTACCAATGCGCCACCGAAGCAGTCAAATTTTATTCAAATGAAAAGGAATAAAACTGGTAGAAAAAGAATTGTTAAAAATCTAATCTTTAAATTGGTTTGTACATCGTGTAACGAACTCAAACGGTTTAGAGATAAAAAAAAACATTTCTACATTACTAATGTCATTTATCTACATAAATAAAAATGAATCGTCGAAATATATGTACGCGCATAACTTTAGAATGACTGCACCTAATTTGATGATTATCTTTTTATGTGTGTGTTATTGTCACGACAATGTTTGTAAGTTTAAGTGACCTTTTTTGGACACATACAAAAGGGCACTCAGCACGAATTCCTGAGGTTTCTTTTAGAAGAAAAAATACCTGCCAGGAAGACACCAGGTCGACTAAGAAAGAAGTGGATAGATGACATCAGGTCCTGGACTGGACTGGAAAAATATCACCAACTGAAAAAGGCCGCTCATGATCGCGAGGGATACCGTCTGCTGACCTCCAAACTTCATTTTGAAGATGGCACCCAATGATGATGAATGTTTGTACTGAAGAAAATTAAAAAATAACGGGGTATTATACTTTTTTAGTCCGCTTAGTCCTATACACTACTTTCTGTCTCTTCTACGGCTCTACGGGAAGCTAAGGCGGGTTTAAATACTTTAAAGAGCTGCTAAGTTCACCGGGTCAGCTAGTTGAATATAATTTTTAATATTATGTATGTGTATAATAGACATATTCATATATATATGTTAAACATATAACTATTCATAAGTGATGCGATTAAATTACTTCATTAATAATGTTCAACATAATTATTTGGAGCCCAATCACTTAATGACTTAATTCATTAGTGAATTTACTTAGCAATTTGTTATCTGAATTATGATTTTCAACTTTGAATTAAAAGCGAGACGTTTAAGTTTAATTTAATTATATAAATTGAGTTTGTACAGTTAAACTATACATACCTGGATAGATTATATAAAATGATATATTAAAATGTAGTTTAGTTAACGAAAGTTGTATTTATGTGCATAGATACACTCCGCCCGTTTAGGATATACTCGTATGTCGGGTAACACTGTGGGGAATCCACATAAGAAGAATATCAGAATTATGTTTACAAATAGAAACAACAAATTCCTATTAGAATGAAAGCGAAAGTAACGCTGTCTGTGTGTCATATGTTTTGACGACAGAACCGCTAGACCGCTATTAAAAAAAATTGATTTGGAGATACTCGTACTTTGATTGTTAAGAAAGGACAAGCTACCTTTTACTGCAATGGACGATATACACACGAACGGAGACGTGGACAGAAGTTAATAATAAATATAGTATATGTACTTTAACTTCTTAAAAAGTCCTTAAAATCGGTGTCATTCGTTGATCTGTCTGCTCTTTTTAACCGACTTCAAAAAAGGAAGAGGTTCTCAATTCGACTGTATTTTTCTTTATGTTTGCTACTCGTAAATTTCGACAAGGTAAACCGATTTTGATGATTCATTTTTTTATTTTAAAAGCTGGTGCTTTGGTGTGTCCCATTCCAATTTAGTACAGTTTTTGAAGTCGGTTTTATTGTTGTTAAAATTTGTGATTATTTTATTTTTATATTTAAAAAAGTTAGAACAATAATCTCCACAATAGAATTATCTTCACCCTATGTATTGAAAAGGCATTATGATTAATAGATTAAGTTTAAAATGTAATCTTTTAACAAACATCGCTTGACATTAAAATCAATTTGATCTAGAATATTTTGTTTTTTTCTGCTAAAGAAAGGTCACATTGAGATTTTGTTATAATACAATAGTTATTTAGTACTTAGAATATATATTTCTCTTTTTTTATTTTTATTTCCATTTTGAAGATTAGGTTAGGTTTCAGGGCCCAGTTTTAAACAAAATACTTTCTTTATTGCATAGAATACCTGAAAGACCAGACTTCGACTGTTACCCTAATAGTTTAAGCAGTCGCCACGCTGCTTTCTACTGTGCCAAGTGTAGTGGGTTCAAATCCCACATGTTACAACACCATGAGTTATCCACAAATTGTTATTCTGAGTCTGGGTGTTCTGTGTGTCCGTTTCATGTATGTTTATTCTCAATGCTGGAGTAGTTTTTTTTTTCAAAGTATATTTTACTAAATACTAGGTTCCCAACAAAGATTTTCATTTCTAAATTAAATAGTGGTCCCTAATTATTTTGAAATGGAAAAATTGCGCAACACCATATGTCTGTGAAGGTTGGCCCACTATAACCTTTTTTATTGTACTCGTACACAAAGTTTTAAAGCTTTTATAACATCACGCTGGCAATAGGAGACGCAGATGAGGATGCGTGGGTCAGCTAGTAGCAGATATAAATAGTATACACATTTCATGGAATAATAATAACATTATAACAATAAAGTGTCAATTTAAGATAGTTATGTTGTATAATCTTCTTTACACAGTATAACAGAGCTACTCATAAATATTAAATGTCGAATGTCTCATAAACTATTTATTTGCTTTAACTCCCACTCTAACAAGGTTTCTTGTGGGCGGCGAAATCGAAAACAGAGCTTAAGATTAGCTTACGCTACCTTAAGATAGCTTAAGCTTTTTAAAATATAACCGTGCAGGCAAAGGTACATTTTGACTGCACGATTGGCCTGCATGTTTTTGATACGCTACTGCTCCAAGTGTTGTGGTTTCATATCTCACGTGGTACAACACTTTGTGTGATCCCCTTTGTTCTGAGTCTGGGTGTTCTTTGTGTCCTTTTCATATATGTATTTAATTTAGCCGCGATGCAGAATATTTATTCCTAATGAGGGAATTGTCTTTTAAAAATGAAATCAATATTTCATAACACCTATGCCAGCAATTCACGAAGTTTTTTGTAGTTGAAAATAACTATTTATGAACTTCATATAACACTTCTGAAAACCTACCACGCCTGTCTGCTACCCCTCTATAGTCACAAACTCAGTATTTGCTTTTAATTCCCCAAAATGTCACTTCTCTAATTGTGTAGAATCGAACTCAATATGTTTGTCAAAGAGTGAATGCCACTGTTATTTACTATGTAATGGTTGGGGCAGACGGCGGACGGGTCGAGACATTGACGAGTTTTGATCCGATTGCGATGTACTAGTTAATATGGAATATTTCACAGGGTCGTTATACTCGGTGCTCGACTCTATCATAGTGTCATCGTCTAGCCCCGTCCGCTGTCTGCCTCAAGCTTAAGGTTAACCTTCTACTGCCTAAATGTCACTTATATGAAAGTGTTATTTTGTGTAAGAAAAACATTTTGTTGGCATACAAAGACTAATTTTATGCCTTTACGTGCTGACACAATTTGAATCTTATTGTTATGCAGTAGAGTACTGTTTTCTATCAAAATCACCTTCAAAGCATGATGTTTTTGTAACGATACGTCGTATGAATCAATAAGTTTAGTGTACGTGTCGTTATAAATGGAACTATGTTTACTTACTTGCGATTTTATAGATGACTGGCATTTGAGCTCTTTACGCCGTTACAATTTTTTTATGAAACTCCTTTTTACCCTGTTTTTATTGTCCTTTTTCTGGGCTTAGATACTCAAGAAGAAAAGTTACGGTTCATAAAAGAAACCCTGCGAAACCTAGACCGATTTGTATCTGTTTTTCCTGGCATTATGAAAAGGCAAATCCCCTTCCAGAAGGTGTCGATCAAAACACTTAACCACTTAACGTAGTAGGAAACGGCGAGATGACAGCTTAAAACACACCGCCATCCTACCACTGTGCAGTGCTGTCAACATTACTATGGATTTTGACTGATGGAACGATTACAATATCAAGTAGAGTAAGCATCTAGTCATGAAAAAACAGACAAAATCAAGACAAGGTTTAGATGTTTTTTTTACTTTATCTAATCAAGTGGGTTGTAGCTAAGTGTTAACCGTGTAGGTTAGGTAACACATTGCAAAGTAAAGCAATCTTAGCCAGTCTACGTTGGGTGACCATTAAGATTCCTCCGTGAACCAGAGGACATAATAAGGTGTCGGTCCCGGTTATCAAACGAACATCTTTTGTATTCGTTATGGATACTTGAAACCCTAAGTCTATAGGCTTTCGATATCGTGTCGTACAAGTTGTGAAGTTCTAATGGAAGTCACTTTGCTTTAAAGAACTTAAACGTGTCGTAGCAAACTTAAACCGTAGGAGACCCACGCTTCGGCATGCATGGACCGGCTCGACCGAAGTGATACCACGGCCTCACTGAAAACCGGTGTGAAACAACGCTTGCGCTGCCGGCAACGCACTTGTAACGCCTCTGGTGTTACGGGTGTCGTGTCTATGGGCGGCGGTAATCGCTTACCATCAGGCGAAAAATCTGCTCGTTTGCCCCCTATTCCAATAAAAAGAAAACTTAAAGCCCAACTAAATTTCAGAAAAAGGTTCGAAACTCATAATCTACCTATTTAACCTTAAATGTTCGTCAACAGATTTACGAAATAGATAAGGCGTAAAAGACTGGTCGTTTTAGTGAACGGTATCTCACCTTCTTTGATCACAAACAGACACGACCCCAATCCGAGAATCAATGGTTACAATTTAGGCTTTGATGTGCCTATAAATTAGGTAATGTAAATCCAATATATACGTTAACTTGCACTCTATAGCAATGATTCCGGGTCGAATTGCGAGAGATTACTTCTACGGGGTGAGTATTAATTGTATTGAGTAGTATATTTATTTAACTATCAGGAGGATTTTAGAGCTTAAGCAGGTAACGCGCTCATGAGTCTTCAGTTACAGATGTTAATGGTTACCGGTTGTCAATTACTATCACGCAACATATCTTCTCATTAGCCCATTCTATCATAAAACAATTAAAAACATAACCCGTCGATATAAAACCTATCACCACAGCTATTATTACAAATCTATTGATATCTCATGAAACATACAATCATACATAGACTCCTAAAACTGTTACTATTCATTTCGGGTTCTCTATAATCGTCTATAAATAGTGTTCTTTAGTTTTTCTGCAGTCTCGTGTATTAATAAAATAGGCATCTTAACGATGTCTTAGCTTTACTGAAAACATTTTCAGATTAATAACAGTTACAGCGTCAGATAAATGACTGGAATTTATAAACATAATTGCATATTTCTAAATACTTATGTACGAGTATTATTTTATAAATACCGCCTTGCACTTGCACTTTCAAGTCGGACTCGCGCACGAAGAATTCCGTACCATTGTGTATTAAAATGGCCAAAAAACAAGTATGTTGCAATAGGAGCCCCCTTAAAAGATTTTTTCTGGTTTTTAGTATTTGTTGTAACAACGGTAAACAAACTACATCATCTCTGCAAATTTCAACTGTCTCACTATCACGATTCATAAGATACAGCCTGGTGACAGACGCACAGATAAAAGGACTGACAGCGTAATCTTAGTAATAGGGTCCCACTTTACCCCCTGAGTACGGAACCTTATAAATTAATATCAGATGCGATTATACGTATTTAACATAAAGTCACACTTATTTCCCAAAGAGGTAAGCAGAAACAATTGAGCCCCGCTTACTGCGGCCCTGACACATCTATTTGCTTCGTCTATATTCATCAATGATTACATGTGCGCTCATTATAATCACAACCTGTTTTATCATTAGTTTTGGCTTTGATAACATCTATATTTGATTTTATATTCGGTTCATGTGAAGTAAGTATACAGTATTACAGTTTCTATAAATACCCCGCCATTGTTCTCTCAGTAAAGAACGCTAACAATTCACAGAACTTTTACAATGGAAACTACTCCGCTGAAATACTTAGGGGTATTTTTATCACGTGGCTCTTAACAAATACCATCCGCTTTCCTAGTGAGGTAAGCTACTCATGACGATTGAACGATACGGCAGTGTACTTTACTTCACGTTCATTACACACTACGAATAAAACAAAAAACGAAGTCCTTCGCCGCGTCAGTTCGCACTAAACTGAAAAAGAACTGAACGGATTTTTATGCTGTTTTTGCTAATAGAAAGAATGATTTTTGAGAAAGGTTTAGATATATAATTTGATAATTTTATATGTATTTTGCCAAAAATATAAAGATGTTTGTTGGGGATGTCGGAAAAAATAAAGCCATCTGGGAGCTTTCAACAAAAATACTGCCTAAACCTTTTGAGATAAAACAAAATAATGCAAAAGATATTCTTTTATATTATTGTGTTGATTTCCCAGAACCCGTGCAAAGCCAGGGCGGGTTGCTAGTTTAAATACATAAATTAAAGGCGTTTTAGGTTTCACTTCATTACGTAGTACGTACGTACGTTAAACCTTTATTGTTACATGTAATAATCTACTACTTATTTTTAGACCAAATTAAATGGCAATTTATTTATAATAATATTGAGTAGTTAGAGGTTACAATTCTTCAATTTTGAAGTTTGTAGGACTTAAAATTTAGAAGTACCTTTGTAGTACATTTTTCTGAAATTTCTTTTTTTTATTGACTAGTAGGAAAATACCTTCGGATCTCTGGTTCCTTAGGGACGCAGCCAGGAGTTTGCGGTGTTTCCACTGAAAACACTCCAAATGTCCGGTCTCAAATGCCCTACTCAGGGGAGATCTTATGCTGGTTCTAGCTTCAATTATACTTTTTTCTTTTAATTATTTCTCTATATTTTTTTAATTGGTTATTTTCTGTGGCTTTTTTGCGAATAGCACATTTATCATTACGATTCCGACTTTTAAAAGTTCGAGCAACAAGATCAATCTAAAATTCATACACTACGCATTCCCGCGACTAGCCTAACCTAAATTGTTAGTCGGCGAATATGATACAGAACAATAAAAATATACATAATTTATACTTTATATGTAAAGAAAGTTGTAAGTTTATTTTTTCTTTTTTTTTTTAAAGTACAACTCCTATATTAGAAATATATATTCGGGGTCGCGAAGGACTTTACAATTACACATGAGACTGACACGATGAACACCAAAACTAAAAACAACAATTTGTGGATCACACAAAGTGTTGTCCGTGTGGGATTTGAACCCAGAACACTTGGCGCAGTAGAAAGTGGCGTGGCGACCGCTTAAACCACTAGGTCAACCGTGCAATGTAAGTTATGTATCGTAAATTGATAAATTAAATTAATATTACACACATATAACTAGACAGTATATTATATACTTACGAAGAGTTTCAGACAAAACACCACATACCTGAAACATCACAAAAATACAAATTAATGCTGATAAGCACATAATTCAAGTTGTAAGTCTATAAAGTAAATAATATAAGTGTCAGATTTTAATGTTGAAAGGAATTGTAGTGGACTGGTAATCTTATAAAGCAATCAGTTATCTCAGGAGAAGACAGACATCTTTCCTATTTGTTGTGAGTTAAGTCGCTTTTAATGACCATACTATCTTAATTTCTTTCGAACTTAACTGTCTTCATAGATAACTTCAAAGATATTGAAGCACAATCTCAAAACATGCCGTTAGCTCTCGACTTTTACTGGTATTTTAGATATTTAGTTTTACATAACCAAGGTTCTTCCTTAACAATAATTAAGACTCTAAAAAAAGAATTGAGATTCTCCGAAGACCCGACCCCAACACTGGGACATAATGGGTTAATGATAAATAACCTAAACTGACACACTTTCTGCTGGGCCTGGATTACATCGATACTGAGGGACTATTATCTGGCTACGGTGACGTAGTGCTGATATAATTTGTTATATTAATATGATGTTATTTTAATTTTATTATTTCTTTTTTTTTATTTTACTTTGTCTCATTAATTAATTTTTATTTAGGTACTATAATTTGTTAAATGTATCCTGTACGCTAATTAATAAAATTATATTTATGTTATCTGTGGCAGCCCAAGATACAAGCGTAGCTTAGTTTGGGTGCCATCAGCAATTAATAGTAAAACCATGTACAAGCATTGAATAAATAAAAACATTTAAAAGATTTAAAACACAACGCCATTTTGTCCATATCTTATATAGAAAACACACAAACATTGAAACAAATATTTGCAGATCATACAAACATTTGGCGACCTCAAGGACAACAGTCCCTACCACTACGCCACCGGGGCCACACGCTAAAGTTGTTGATAATGATGATATGTGCATAATCCTTTACCGTATTTAATAGTCTACTGCTAGTCATAAGCGTTTCCTTAGCAAGGAAGTTCTCGCATACTATACCACGGTACCTAGACGGATTGGTATAAGGTTTATATCTAGTTTTCCTTCTCTTTGCAGGTCTGCTATCCTACATATTTTACTCATTTAGTCGACATTTAAGACACTCAAGGGATATATAGGGATGATTAAACTTTCTATTCTTAATTCATCAACACACGGACATGTGTTGTTAGAGTTGTGGCGACTTCCACATATAACACAACAATAACCTACTACAGCGCCATCTACCAAAGATACTCTGAACTACGAAGTAACGCACTACACGGAGTAACTACAAATCCTGAATCGCGCAATAAATAGTTCTCGCGCCGATTAGCATATATACTCGTACAACATCCCAACATCAACTGTTGGGCAGTAGCCCGCCAGGCATGATCACCTCGCCTGGTCGGAGGATCCTCCCTTTGTGTAGGGTGGAACATGATACCCATTACCCCACAGAGTTAATATTGACACTTGTCGCAAACATCAGTTTGTGCAATAAAGACACAGTAAAATAAAGTCATGTGCATAAAATCTTCAACACCGTAGTTTAAGCGACCAACTTTGAAACAGTCAACCTCAATGAACTTCAAGAAGTTTAATTTAATCCTGCACTTTGAAACTTTTAATGAGAAGATGGTGGATGTAAGGGTTCATTTGTAAGATTAATCGTACACTCCGCTGTTCTCGAGAGTGGTGAGTAAACTCATTATACCGCGAACTGTCTCAAAGACTACGCTGGAGTACACCATTAATTTACAAATATCGGTTACTTTGAGACACAGATATACATTACACGTAGATTCACGATAATTATATAAAAATAATTGTCTTATATTCGTGGCTTAGACGTTGTAATTTTACCGTTATTTATATAGTTATCGATAATAAAGTTTATGAATGCCTCATAAAGTTAAAATTTTATAGTATTTGTGGTACAAATAAGTTTTACTTCCCGTAATAAAAAAATAAGTCGTTCATCACAGTACTTTCATGTGTTTATTCCCTCTTCTAGTTTCCAATATGCCAGAGCTCAGATTGTTTTATTTGATCATTAAATAAGAGGAATAAGAATATTTGATTTTAGTTATGAAATAACAAATAACATATCTATTCAATTACTTTTTAAAAGTTATGAAAAATATTTTGTAAACACTCTATATCTACACGAAATGATTAGCCAATTGAAAAGTTTTTTTTTCTGGATTACGTGGCAAACGAGCTTGGATTTTTTTTTATTGTATACGAGGCAAACGACCAGCGATTACCGCCGCCCATGGACACCCGCAACACCGGGGGCGTCACAGGTGCGTTGCCGGCCTTGGAGGATGGGGAGAGGGGTTGCGATATTAACCTCCGGTATCCTCTCTCACTCGGTGAAACACAGCGCAAGCGCTATTTTACACCGGTTTTCTATGAGGCCGTTGTATCACTCCGGTCGAGCCGGCCAATGCATGCCGAAGCGTGGCCCTCCCACGGTAGATGTGAAAGTGCCATAAATGTGAAAAAAATATATTCACATTTAACGAATGCAATTAAAATTTATAAAATAAACACAATGACACAAAAAGAAATGAATTGTCATCATTACTAGGTAACACGTTATATCATAAACAAATGACAATTAGGTGACAGGTGTCAATGAAAGGCAGTCATTTACATTTACTTACATGTGTGTGTGGATGTCAGATAATGACACCATGTTACACTATATTGTGGGAAAACATAATGACAGTAGGGCTTTAGACATTTGAAATATGTGAGCGGTACAACGAAGGATATAACTGAATGTGTTGATTTCAATATTTGTTTTATGTCGATCGATCGATGTGTTTTTTTTTTGCGTCCTTATGTGGGGTCCCCCACAGTGACTACATTTTTCTACTTTTTCCTTGCAGAGTTTTCTACCGTGTCCATAGCCTAGGCATAAGGAGCACTGGACCAGAGGGGACTGGTCTTCGACTTTGACCCTCTGCAAGTTTATGTATACTGCTTGTGTCACTTGTAGCCTATTTCATATTTTTGGGGAGACCCGGAGGACTACATGGTGTGCGTGGGGATTCCTCGTCTTCTTTTTGAAGGCTACTTCGAATAGTTCCTCCTCTTTCCTGAGTCCGACAAATAAGTCCTTGTTTTGATTTCTGAAGGCTTTTTTAATGTCTTCGTCAGTGTTGCTCTTAAGAACGTCCTTAAGTGCAACTAGAGGGTCTTTATTTCTGACGTCCTCCACTATTAGCTTATCTTGGACGCTGGCAAGTCTATTTTTCATTTGGTTCCTTCCCTCTTCGGTGCGGAATCCCAGTACTACTTTTTGGTCTTTGGCCTTCCGGAGCCTGTCGACCGTCACCCAACCATCCTTGGCACAAGCTGCTTCCCTAATGTGGTCTATAAGTTGTGTGGTGTGTGCGGTCGATGTGTTGGACGCGTTGTGTTACTGTTATGTAAACATGATGCAATGAATGGTGTGATAAACTAGCATAAAAGATATTTCTTGAAATTGGAAAACGATTTAGGAATACTTTGCAAGTATAATCATTATCAAACTGCCTCTCATCTCAGGTTCGATTCCCGATTGTTTAAGGTCTCGGGTTCAAAGCCTGGATCAGACCAAATGTTTGTATGATCTGCAAATATTTGTTTCGTAGTTTGTGTATTTTCTTTGTATAATATATACATATTTACAAAATAATACGTATATATTATACATAGAAAACCAGCTCCGAAACAAATATTTTAAGATCTTACAAACATCCCGAAACCTCAGTACATCACCACTACGCTACTAACGGAGTCTTCCTTTATTGATTTTCATATTTAAACATAGGTAGCAGTCCAATATTCTAGTATTACACAGTCTAATATTCTAGTGTTACACACGTGAACTAATCCTCAAAGAGGTCGCCAGAGACGGGCTAAGCGTCCACATTTACCAACACACTTACATATAAGACGACTAACCAAACATTGTCAAGCACTTTGGGGATTAAATAAAAACAAATTGAAAGGAAAAACAAACTTTCTAAATTTTTACTGTGGGTGAGCCACGCTTCGGCATGAATGGGCCGGCTCGACGGGAGTTATACCACGGTCTCACAGAAAACCGGTGTGAAATAGCGCTTGCGCTGTGTTTCACTGAGTGAGTGAGGATACCGGAGGCCCAAACCCCAACCCATCCCCCATCCCTCTCCCCATCTCCCAAAGGCCGGCAACGCACTTGTGACGCCTCTGGTGTTGCGGGTGTCCATGGGCAGCGGTAATCGCTTACCATCGGTCGATACGTCTGCTAGTTTGCCCCCATATTCCATAAAAAAAAACAGCGAAATTAACCAAAGGTAAGTTTTTTTTACCTCAATTGTACAAGAAATACTCCAACTTTATATTGAATGTAATCATTTTTGAGATGAAAGTTACAAATCGTATTCTTTGTAGTATGCTTTAATTATAAAAAGAATGATGAGTTTATGAAAGTTAAAAGTACTTGAATGATCAAGCTTTGTTCGTTTTTTTTTCTGGTAAACTTTCTAAAAATGAATCCTAGCCATATCGATTTATAGCCCCCAAAACCCCTGCATTCTAAATTTCATTAAAAATATTGGATCCAAATACAATAAATAAATAAATAATAATAAATAAATATTTCGGACATCTTACACAAAGCCATCTAAGTCCCAAGCTTGTGCTTGTGTTATGGGTACTAGACAACTGATATGAATACATATATACTTTTTTTTGTAAATACATACATAATAGTTGTTCGTTTATAGGTATTAGATTAGAAATACTACATTTAAAAGTAATTAAGGCCAGCAGAGGACTCTTTTCCAAGGATACAACTATGTACAGCAATCGACTATTAATGACTATTGATAGTAAGTTAGAAGTCTTTGAAGAATGCGAGTAAGAGTTAATATATTCTTAAAATAGTAAACGTGTAAGTTCGCAAAACTAAAAACGGGGCTGTTAAATGTAAATTTTATATAATATCCGGTTGTTCGTAAATATATACGAAAATATCTCTAAGAAAATCTCTCTTCACTCAAAACATAAAACGTAGAGATGAATATTTCATATTGCTTATTATTCAAATGAGGTGTTAGAAACATTTACCCTGTCTGACGAACAGCAACTTTTTACTAACAAAATAACCGAAGAAACCCAGAGTAAAAACTTCGAAAGCTGCCCGTAGCTGTCACGGGAACAAATTTGTTAGAAAACTTCGCCAATGTAAAGTTATAGAATCTAACGATAGACCTCTGGTGAGACTTATAAGTCGTATTTGATTGTTTTCGTGAGTATTTATCTTAATGAAAAAATATTTATTATTATGTTCAGTATTTTAAAGGTATTTTTATTATTATTTAATAGGGGGCAAATGAGCAGACTTATCGTCTGATAAGCGATTACCGCCGCCCATGAACCCCCGCAACACCAGAGGCGACAAAAGTGCGTTGCCGGCCTTTGGGGAAGGGGAGAGGGCAGTTTCAATTAATCTACCAATAAAATCAAAGAGGTGACGTTGCTGTGGATTTTGTGATTTATTTTCTTTAGTAAAGTATTTAGATTATGCAGATTTTTAATGTTTTAGTAACAAATATCAATTCTTACAAACTTTTTATTAGTAATAAGAGAATTAAAACCTTTTTAAGGTAGTTTAAACACTACGCACATTTTTATTCAAGGTACGAGTAATTTACTCAAGTGGGAGAGCTATGCTTCGGCATGAATGGGTCGGCTCGACCGGAGTGATACCACGGCCTCACAGAAAACCGGTGTGAAATAGCGTTTGCGCTGTGTTTCACCGAGTGAGTGAGGATACCGGAGGCCCATACCCCAACCCCTCCCCCATCCCCTTTCCCATCCCCCAAAGGTCGGCAACGCACTTGTGACGCTTTTGGTGTTGCGGGTGTCCATGGGCGGCGGTAATCGCATACCATCAGGTGATACGTCTGCTCGTTTGACCACCATTCAATAAAAAAAAGGTATAATTTAATACTTTAAAATAAACAAGTGAAACATGCGTATTGCAATAATACTCCCAAACTCTTCCTAGGTTATTCACAAATCACAACGAGTGCTATGCTCATTGTGATTTTAGTAAATTTGATCCTAAAACACTGAAGACCTGTGATGATGTTGCACAGAAAAACAGGTCAGATAAAATACCCAGAACTTCTTATAATTATGTGTGTTTATACAAGATTGTGTAACAAAACATTCAACAGAAATTTGTCATTAAGTGCAGATGTCAACTTTACACTTTAATTAAGCAATACAAGTCGCAACTATCTACAGTAAATTCAAGTAGTTAATCTTTATATTCCCAGCGAACACTTAATAGCATCTTCAACGAGTTTTTTAATTAAATGTGTTCAAATGCCTATAAAATGTAAAATCTGTACTATTTACGTCTCTATTTACTCCATCGAAAAAATAAATATCGATAATGTACACAAATGTCAAGCTATGTAGTCTTTGAAATCAATCCTTATTAAAAAAGCGTATCGCCTCTACTTAGGTATCAAGTAGGGTCCACTCTATCAAGGGTTCACCTTCAAGTACGATCCTTTGGCTTAGATCTTTTTTCTGAATCAGCAAATTAGAAAAATTTTGGCCAAAGTGGGCAGCGTGCTTATCATGAGAGTTTTTCGAAAATGTCAATTTAAAGCACGCTTATTTCATTGAATTTTGTTAACGAAAAAGATAAAAAATGTGTTCATAATAATAATAATTATAACTTCACACAAACATAGAATAAAATATAATAATCCGATGGGTAGTCTTTTAGATAAATAATTTTGAACCCATGGTGGCCTATCACCGTGTTTGTTATTTCAAGTGGAAGTGTACTGTACGGTTTTAGACCACTATTGAACACAATCGATCGCGATACCCGGTGCTAAACTTTTAGGTTAATAATAAATAAAAATAAACATACATGAAACGGACACAAAGAACATCCAGACTCGGGACAACAATTCGTGGATCACAAAGTGTTGTACCGCGTGGGATTTGAACCCAAGACACTTGGCGCAGTAGCAAGCGGCATGGCGACCGCTGAAACCACTCGGCCAACCGTGCAGTCAAAAAGCTATCTTACCTGGCAGATATAGCTGAAAATTAATAACAGTTTAGGTAAAAGATACAATAAGAACTATTTCTACTGCGCAGTGATTAGCCTTAAAGTAAACCTGTCAACCTTTCGTAATCAGTCTCCTCTACAATCCACGAGGTGTCAGCAAAGTTTAAAATTTATTTTTCACAAAATTCCGTGCGCTTGCGCGACCAATAGGAGTTGATGCTCACAGAATTAAATTAAATTAATAGTTTTTCTGATTAAAACGGTGGTTAAACTTGGCGATTCAATAACTAAAACTGAGTATTAAATTATTTATAATAATTAGGTGGAGTACTTGAATTAATTTTCCAATCAGCGATTTAATATTTTTTACAAGTTGCCGCGTTTTATTAAGTAAATACAAATACGGTTTACGTTACAACAGCATACATACGCCATAGCTCGCACACATACACACAATCATACAACACAACTGTTTCGTTCAAAGGGCCAGCTGTTTTCAGTCTCACCGAACTTTTTGCCGTTAATTAATTCCTTAAGTACCTACTAAGTCGTAAACTCTGGTGTATTCACTAAGTACTTTTGACATTAGAAGAAAGGGTCCTAGATATCCAACTTTGAGTAAAGTTTTAAATTGATTTAGCCAGAACCTTCGTTGGACTTACTTTAAATGATACGACATGATAAATGACGGATGGATAAATTCGAAAATGAAAGCAAAAATTCGAGCTTATTTGGCGTAATACATATGGCATAATCTTCTTTAAAGGAATATTTTTAAGGAAAATACGTCTAAATTTATAAATGCATACTTTTTAAGATCGTAGAACTTCTAAATCTTTCAACCTTCGGCAAAATTTTATTTCTCT
The DNA here is from genome assembly GCA_916048165.1 of Spilarctia lutea. Taxonomy (NCBI): domain Eukaryota; kingdom Metazoa; phylum Arthropoda; class Insecta; order Lepidoptera; family Erebidae; genus Spilarctia; species Spilarctia lutea. Next base: position 18,818,381 of record OU696483.1, read on the forward strand.
AATTTCACTTACGTTAATTTTGCAAAGTAGTTAGCGATAGAGGGAAGTCATTGACATGTACAGCGATAATACCACATTTTTTTATTTATTTTTTGTGCGAAAGTCCCCTCAGATACCACCTGCTGTTGGCATGTCGGACTCGAACTGACTAAAACCGCACGCCGTCTCGGATACTAGATGCCGGGGAACCAGGTGCACCCGAGAAAGGAAAACCCTGGAACCCCGACGTACCTGGGGCCACTTACGCTTTGTAGATGGCCCTCTCCTGTGTAGGAACCCCAATGTTCCCGCTACTGTCTCTCAGGGCGCGCACGCTCCGCAGCGTCCGCGCCGATCGATAATATCACCTCACAAAGAGAACTGATTCAAGCAACATCATTAGGAGTCTGTGAAAAGTAAAGGTACCTTTGCTTTTCACAGATTGATTGAGATTGGTGTTATAAAAATAACTATTCCTCCTCCCGCGTACCTTCCGTCCTTCAGACCTTCCGTCCGAGAGAGAACTCTTATTCCTCTTGAGTATCAGATATCCATCAGATTTGCAGGTTGTAGAATTCCTTAGAATATTATTTTGTACCCATTCATGACATTCCGGTCAATGACCTTACACCTCCTACTCTGAGAATGATCATACAATAAAAAGCGTGATAGTAAAAAAAGTTCGTATATCAAGGTAAACATCATAAATTATATGTTACAACACAACGATGTGTTCATTGCTTATTCATAATGTGCAAAGTCATCGGGGAAACCACTGTTTGCTTATGGAATATAAGGTATTTGTTTTCATGATTACTTGGTATTTATGTGTGTGTATGTCAAAGTTATTTGAATATTAACATAACATATTTATGTAAAAGGGCAAAAAACCATAAGTGAGGCTACCCGAGCCTGACTTAATTCCTTCGCCAGCCTTTGGGGAAAGGGGAGGGAGGTGGGGGACGGGTTGGGGTCTAGACCTCCGGTATATTCACTCACTCGGTAAAACACAACGCAAGCGCTATTTCACACCGGTTTTCTGTGAGGCCATGGTATTACTCCGGTCGAACCGGGCCGTTCATGTCAAAGCGTGGCTCACCCACAGTAAGTATCAGATATCCCTTGTTCAAAAAAAAACAAAAAACTGAATATGTTTCTAAAACAATTCTAATTAAATGACAAGAATTCTCCCTTTTCCAAATCTTAGAAGTGGCCTTTACTAAGTGGCCCCCATTTAAAGATCGCTATTCCTTACCAAGAGTACTTGAGTACGTAATTGGCCAAGATGGGATATAATGGTAAGAATTTATCGACAGTTAGAAAAAGAGCCGTAATACGTATGTGTATAAAATTGACTTTTACCCGAGTCTTAGTTTCCTTACGTTTGTATAAATAACATCATGTTAAAGTACCTACTACCTACTTAATACCTAGTGAATGTGAACACTGAGTATTTTATGCCTTAGGGGATTAAAGGAACAGACAAATCACTTGATTGTAAAATACTACCGCGGGCTACTACTTTCTACGTTCGTCTAACGTAGAAAGAAAATCAAAACTGTTTAAGGCCAGTTTTTTGTGAGATCATATTGTCATTTACTTACAAATCCGCAAGAATCATTTTTGAGTGTTTATTCTTCAATTCTTGGTAAATATTCAAGTAAGATGTAATTTCAAATCTGAATATAATAAATGTCATAATTAAATTTCTCTCTTTCAATTTACAGGGAAAGAGAAACAAATCAGAATTCCAAGAATGCTATATTTTGACTCGACTGGAATATAAATTAACTATGAGATTGTCTGAAATGAGTGAAACAATTTCAATTACGTTGACTCTAAAGTATGACAATAAACTAGAGTAGAATTGGATTTAAGGTCTTTTTGTTGCAAATAATTTAATTTAATTTTCTTACGAGTATGGAGGAAAGATTTGTCGCCACAAAATCACTTATTACTATGAAACTATCTGTTTTTTTTTAAATAGCGGAAAACGAGCACCTGTTTTGAGTCACCACTATGTGACCATCGCCACGGCGTCGAGAAGTGCCTATTAGGCACACGTGACGCTAGAATCTTAAAGACGTTGCCGGCCTTTGACGTCATAGTACGCTCTTTACTGAATAGTTTAAAAGTGGTGTTGTTATGGAAATACCGCAAGCCACAATTTATTCCAGAGATTTATACGAGTAGTATAAGAGAAAATTTTATAAAGATTTATCAATATCCAATTAGATTTAGCCATTACTTGAAAAGAAAAACACTGATTTGTAATTTGTAAATGAAACATCACTATCTTTTGTTACAATTATGTTAGGAATATCAATGATAGCTCGAAATAATATCTCACATAAGTACGACAAACAAATTCTTTAGATCTGATCTAATTTGGTGATCAGGCTGTTAATAAATATATTTATTTAAAAACGAACATGTTTTAGATAAATTACACTCCGACACAGAACAAACGATCACTCAATCTCACATATTTAAAAAAAAAAGAATAGTTAAAAATTCCCAGTAAAAAATTCTATAACTAAAAAATTCAGTCGAATTGAGAATCTCCTCCTTTATTGAAGTCGGTTTAAAAAGGGAGATAACTTAAAATACACATAATTAAGAAGTAGTTTAAAATTTAACGTAAAACAAAACTTTTTCAAAAGCAAAATCGTATTAATTCACAAATGCAGTATTTTGTCATTATGGCAGTTAAAACATAAAAAAATTAACCCCAAATTAAACTATTACTGAGGACTATACTCCGCTCTGTTTTATCTCTGACATTCTCAAATTAACATTTTACATCTATTGTCCTATTTCGTTTGCCAAACTCTCAAATAAAACGTGAATTTTCACGAAGTAATTGTCCCATTTAAACGATGTCGTTTGCTCGACGGAGCTTTTATTTAAACGGTACAGAGTAAAGAATTACAGTACATATTCAACTTCGTGACAATTAGATATAATTTATTTTAGGTATATATATAATCCTTTTAAAATAATAATATGTTAAAAAATTACACGTTTTACTTTAGAAATTTTACAATTATAACAAAAAGTATTGTCACGAAGATTATTCGCAAGCAACGATAAAGAAAGTTCTTGGTTATTTGCAAACAACGATCGAGAAAGTTGATTTTTGAGGCACGGAATAATGAACCTTACCTCGATGTCCATAGCGTCGAATATCGATTGGTTATTGCGCGATTGTTTACAACGAGTTCGCCGGCGGGCGCGTCCTTGGTACGGAGAATGCTCTCGTATGTTCGAGACGTTTCTCGAAAGCGCTAGTAATAGTAAAAAGGATATAGATACAAACTCTCTCAGGCCGCAGTTTTAATCAGTTTGAGCTACAGTGCGATAAACATCGAAGTGATATCACTGATCAACCTAGCGAACTCGGCGACCGTTAAGGATTGTTATTCGGAGTGATTTTGTGATTAAGAGTTTTGGTGATAATGTCTCGTATACACGTCAGAAGGTTTATTTCCAAAACCCATCGAAACCTAACACGGAACAGTATGAAGTAATGTTCAAAAAATTGCTTTTATACTTCATTCAACATGCCGAAATTTTAGTAACCAAAATGATTCAAATACGTCTCTATTCAGACAAAAGCCTTTGCCCGCAGTTGCTGTGGTGGTGTGCAACGTTGGTTATTGTGGTAAGTAGTAGCTTTTATGTCCTTCCTTAAGAATCAAAGTATCTATATCCAAATTTTATTGATATCAGTGCAGCGGCTTGGACATGGAAGCGTAACAATCAGACAGACAGAGTTACTTTCGAATGTATAACATTAGGTTGGAATTATGAACCGTATGAGTCAAAAACAATACTTTACTATAATTAACTGAAGAGGTTTGCTATTAACTAACTTAAGTTTAATGAGATCAGATAAACTAGGTACAACCGCATACAAGCCTCGATAGTACGTCAAAGTGATTTCTAAAATTGGTTCATTAATAATTAGTTACTTACAAGTGATCTCAGCAAAGAACTCACAGCAGATCTTTATCAATAAGCAAACTTAATTATAAATAATCTATCTTTAACATGAAAATTCACTCAAGTGGAGTTCTATTATCCCCTATTTGAGAAGAGTCGTACTTACTAAATAAGGACTAATAACATCCACCAAACGATCGAATTACAAGAATGAATATTTTATCAGCGTATTACGTTTAATGGGGGTCGAGATAAAAAGGCAGCGTATTCTACGAATTGACTTTTAACATTTTTGAAAGGCTAGTTACCTAACTGTGTGACTTGAATTTAACTGTCACGTTGGCACAACAGTAGCGTACGCGACTGCTGTGCGGTTCCCGAGTTGGACCAAATGTTTGTATGATCTGCAAATATTTGTTTCCTATGTATAATATGTATGTATATACAAAAAAGAATTATATATCTATATAAGTATATAAGAATTCTGTCAGTCATTCTAGCTTTCATACTATTAGCTCTGGAGTATGGGTATGGCAAGTGCTATTTCACACCGGTTTTCTGTGGAGCCGTGGTATCTCCGGTCGAAGCGACCCATTCATGCCGAAGCGTGGCTTTCCCGCGGTAAAAATAGGCCTGAGAAAAGAGGTTTTGAACCATTACATCACGGTAATCACATGGTAGATTGTAGTTTGAGTCAAGACTTCCTTCCTTTTACAGTACTGTTGTTCTGAGTAGTTTGCTCCCTCCCTTAGTTTGCTCTTACGACACCCATAGAAGTGTAGAAGAAACAACAAAATCCAACTTAGGGCAAAGATATACACGATTAGTTGAATGGTATGTTAACTCAGTGTATGTGGATGTTCGACGTTAAGCGAATTAGTACGTAATTGTATTATAGATCCAATGTCTATTTTCTGAAAAGGGTCTTCGAGCGAACCTTATTAAGAATATCGTTTTTATGAATGTTATTTCAACCTTCTGATCTTTCAGCTTAATATATGTTTGAGTGTCTATGGCATTGTAGAGGTTTGGATGTTATACCTCACCAACACAAAGGGAGGATCCTCCAACGAGTCGAGGTAAACATGGTAAGCCGCCTAACCAAGTTCAAGGTTGTTGTATATGTACACTAATTTGTGTAAAAACTTTTATTTGTGATTACTTCATAGCTTGATGTGTCTTCAGCAGATAATAATAATTCAAAATTCTTGTATTGTACACAAAATAATCAGATATATAACTTGATATTGGGTCAGTATAAATGGCAGCCTTATTGCCTTTTAAAAAGTATATAGTAGTATTTATATCAGTTGTTTAGTACCCATAACACAAGCTCTGCTTAGCTTGGGACTAGATGGCGTTGTGTGTTAGATGTCCGGAATATTTATTTATTTATTTATTGCTCAAAGGCAATCTCTGTCAGGTAACCGTGGGATGAAAATAAATGACTTTATTGGGCAGACGTATAAGGTGTGTCTGGTGCTTTGGATAGTAGTTAGGAAAAGGCAAGTAAAGCTATATCAAAATATTTTAGAAGCAATATTACACATTATTAACATAGGTCCGATATAACATAACTGCCTCGGTGGCGCAGTGGTAGTGAATGCGACTGCTGTGCTTGAGGTCTCGGGTTCAAATCCTGAGTCGAACCAAGTGTTTGTGTGATCTACAAATATTTGTTTATGAGTTTGGGTGTTTTCTATGTATCATATGTATGTATTTACAAAAAAAAAGTATATATGTATTCATATCAGTTGTCTAGTAGCCATAACACAAGCTCTGCTTAGCTTGGGACTGGATGGCGTTGTGTGTTAGATGTCCAAAAATATTTATTATTATTTATTGTTGTAGGTCCGATATCATTTAAGAGAATATGTTAGATAGTCTTTCTGTGTTATGAAACTCGTCAAAGTATCATACTTCTACTTTTTGTTTACTTTAATAGTGATTTAATGAAGAGTATTTTTAGTCATAAATTGCAAATGTATTTATTGAATCCATTTTTAGGGTCATAAACTCGTAAAAATATTTAGTCAACGCTATTAAAATTTTAAATTTATCAATGAGTTATTTACGGAACATCGGGGAAATAATTCTGATTTGCGATAACAAATTTAAATTTAGCTTTAACAAAAAGGCTAAAATTAACGGAGCGCTTCAAAGGGTAAACCGGACAGTCTTTGACAGTATTTAGGCAATGAATCTTAAAATAGAAGTCTGAATGAACGATCAAAAAACCCGTTCTTTCAACTTCGGCTTAAAAACAAAGATTAATAACATTAAAACTTTTAAACATATATTTAGCCTTTATGCGTACAAGTCTAAATTATAAAAACTTAACGTGTAATCATACTCCAAAAATTCCTTACATTATTTTGGAAAAGAGCTGATACTCTTACACTGCTGGACCGATATTAACCAAACATAGCTAAGAACCACCGCAAGGAAACTGGCTTGGAAATGAAAAATAATGCAACGAAATATTTTCATCCGTTTGAGAGCTACGATGTCACAGACCAAACTTATAACACCCCTCTTATTGCGTCGGGGGTTTAAAACTAAAACTATGAAATTATAAACATTTAACTTCAATTAATTAAGGCAAGTACTCGTAATTTATGCATGGGTACGATTTTAGAATACTTCTAACACTATTTATTAAATCTAAAACGTGGATAGTTTCGACATAAAACTTTAATTCCAAGATAACTTTTATTTATATTTTATTCATCCACATCACATAGTAAACATTTTCATCATCATCATTTCAGCTGCAAGAAATCCTCTGCTGAACGTAGGCCTCCCCTATTGACTACCACATTTGATAGCGGCCTGCATCCAACGAGTCCCTGCGATCTTAGCCAGGTCGTCCGACCACCTTATATAGCAGGCCAATACCTCAATTTTAGGGCAATGTCCAGCGATGAGCGATTAAATGATTTTGAAGATGATAAATCTTCTCATTGGGGAAATCGTTATCTCTTTGCTCTCTGTGCTCTTTGGGCACTTTTTTCTTCGCTTAACTTGTCACTTGAAATTGTCATTTGCGGTATATTCCGGTCTAGACAATCTCTAGACCTTCAACAAAAGAGGCGGTCCGGTCAGTACCGCTGCCTCAAATACTGGCAAAACATTTACGACCCTTAACTACATCTGTTAATCCCTCGGTTTTTCTAAAAACAACACTACATCAAATATTCCGTTCGATAACACCTGTAAATATAATTATGTACGTCGAAGAGCCAAGGGAATGTCAAACGACAATTATTTTAATTTCACAACATTTTTCGTATGGAATGTAACGACTTTAATTGTCACTTCAGTGTGGTTATTTATCAGACATTGACAGTTGAATGTAATAGGGGGCAAATGAGAAGACGTATCGCCTGATGGTAGACGATTACCGCCACCCAGGGACTACCACCATGACAACACCAGAGGCGTCACAAGTGCGTTGCCGGCCTTTGGGGGATGGAGAGAGGGGTTGGGGTATGGACCTCCGTTATTCTCACTCACTCGGTGAAACACAGCGCAGTCTCTGTTTCACACCGGCTTTCTGTGAGGCCGTGGATTTACTCCGGTGGAGCCGACCCAAGCATGGCGAAGCGTGGCTCTTCCACAGTAAAGCCGTTTCTAACAATAGCTTATATTTCATGGTTGGTCTTTTAGTTCTTTTCGTCTGTGTCTGGCCACAGTTTATTGGTGATAGAACTATTTTTGTCAATAAGGTACGAGTATGTTTGTTATTAGCCTGATTATTATCTGTTGATTTGAAGATCAAAATGGCGTGTCAGCAGCATCTCAACTTCTTATTATTATTCTGTGATAAAGTTTAAGAATTCAAACCGCACTTAGAACTTTTATGAAATAAATTAAACTCATCATCTTTGCTATTAAAAATCTGTCAATCGTGTTGATTAAAAACGTCCGGAATATCTCGACAATATCCCGAGCGTTACTCCGTGAAACTCCATTAAAGTGAAGATTATTTTTCTGATAAATTTCCTTATTCTATAACTCAATGAAATTATGGACGAGAGTTAGTAACCTTTAGGGAAATTAGCCCCAACTTCCAATTATATTCCAACAAAGATGATTTTTGTCAGCGAAATTGCCATTGAAGTATTACGTTCAAAATTGTTAGTTTTGTTTGAAGTTCTAATAAGGTCTTTAAATGACTATTAAGTAAAATGACCATGAAAAATTTACCTGAAGAATAATAAATTTACCATAGGAAATGACCGTATTGCCTTTGACCTGATTAGACTTACGTTTAAATCGACCTGTAGCGACCGACCTCGAAATTACTTATTCATGTTGTGGTGTAAACCTACAACAGACAGATGCATTATCTAAGTTAATTGATCAACAACATAACAACATTCGAATACGCAGATGATTAAAGTAATATTGAGTATCTGTTTTTAGACTTTCCCGAATTTTATATATACTTTTTTAAATTTTATAGGGGACAAACAAACAGACGTATCGCCTGATAGTAAGCGATTACTGCCGCCCATGGAAATCCGCAACACCAAAGGCGTTACAAGTGCGTTTTAATTGTATAACAGGAACTGTTCGCGATAAAATTATTTAACAGATTACGATAACTGCTATTGTTGCTAGTGTGGTAGATTACATTCTCAGCCTTCCCGTGACCACGATATAATCCTTCCGAAACGTCGGACAATAGTGGGTATCGTTAACTTTTTAACCTTTTTAAAAAAGGAGAAAATTATCAATTCGACCACTTCTTTTTTTATGTTTGTTACCTCATAATTTTGTTTGAAAGCTGGTGCTTCCCGTTTCGTTCCATTTCAATTTGGTCCAGTTCTAGAAGTCGATTTAGCTTGTAAAAATTTGTGATTAAAAACAATTTTATCGCAAAATCTACTCAACAAAAATCGAATACATTACTCAGGGGGTTAATCTTCAGGTAGTAATTAGAAACGTTTACCTACTTTGAAATTCACTCTCTTTTGCCCACCAATTTTAAGATTTTCCCAGTAAGTTCAATCATTGCGAACTGAATTATTTATTTGAACGTGTTCTATACACCATACGGATATTTTATAAAGCCCCGTTGACCCAGATTTATTTCCTTTGTGCAGAATTACTTCTCAAATGTCTATGTGATGTGATACACGACCCATATTGAAATATTTTTAGTTGAAACGAAATATACTCGTATATCAACAAATCACTGAAGCGCACATTCTGCTTTACATATTTTCAATGTCTATGTTTATAAGGCAGGGGTAAATGACCCTTCTTGTATTCTTCAGCCTATGGAATAGCACTAATTTTCTGTAAACCCCTGATAACACTTCAGTCGATTTGGCTTTTATATATATATTTATTTATTTATCTAAGCATACCTTTCCCACGGCAAAATTCTAATATAATATATTTGGTCCTTGTATTCAAAATCCAACTTCTAGAAGGTTATTTTTAAACTAGATACTATTAACTATGATAAGTTCTATGTTTAAATAACACATACCCAGCCTTAATTGTTTGAAAGAATATTCGTTCAGGAAATGCGGAAAGATTGGTTCCGTGTAACACTTTCTAACTTTTCATGAGAATTACAGCAATTGTCGGCACGACCCATTCCGTGTTCACATAAAAACGAAAAAAGAGTTTGCGCAGTAAGCGGGTTCTGTACAAACATCTATACAAATTGACTATTTAGCTATTTTGTTAACGCAATTAGATATTTTAACTTTTGTTATTAGGTTTGGAATAAAAGATCACAGTATAAGTATATTTATTTTCAATTTACTTGATATTATTCATCATTAGAATGGTTTTTATACTGAAAAAAGATTACTGTTCCTTAGTAACAGAAAATTAATTCTATGTACGTGAAGTCACTGGTAAATGTTGTCGTTAAGTAAGTAAATATATTTAATTCAGATCTAACACATACCATTGGCTATGCAGAAAAATATAACTAGCATACGAACTTGTATTTGAAAAAGAAAACCCAACTCCTTGATTACAATTTAGGCAAAGCCAGTGTCAAGGCAACCAAGCTTTGACAAACTATTTTAATGCTAATTTTGTTATATTTTACAGGTGATAACTATAACAAGCAGATACAGATATAAAATCATCTACAATCACACAGTAAGTTGTCCGATCAGTCGATAAGTCGCGATTATTAATCGTTTGTCTCTTGGGAAAACCCAAGAGACAAACCAAAAGGAAATTGATATTCGTACCTTTTCTATTCCTTAAGTCATTACACGTTTCTGAGTGAAATATATTTTGATATTGCCCTTTTTTTATATTGGAAAATAATTTTGCTGTACATTTCCTGTCCATTTTCAGTCGAGATAAATGAGAGGGTGAAACGGTAGTCAATCGAAGTAAATATTATATCACATTGGCTTTGAACATCTTTAATATTTGATGGTGCAGGTCACGTATGAATATCTGGTTTTACATAAATATTTGACGTCTATTTCTTTTAGGTAAATTTCATAAATAAATACATTCTGTAATTTTTTTTCTGCACACTTGACCTGATAGTTTAAGCAGTCACCACACCACTTTCTATATCGCTGAGTATTATGGGTTCAAACCCAAAATGGGATGACACTTTGTGTGATCCACAAATTGTTGTTTTGAGTCTGGGTATTCTTTTTAGAAAGTCGCTATTTATTCCTATAGTTGAAGATATCTAAAAATAAAACAAGTCTTAAATAAAGTTCATTAAACACAAGATGTGCCCATCACAGCTTTAGCTTATTTAAAATATTTAAAAATTTCTAATTTACTCCGTATATTATCATCTATCTGTAAGTGATGACTTCGTGAAAATCATTCTAGAGATTTCAAAGATTCGAACAACCAAACAGATTACAGATAAAACAAACATTACATTTACAGCAGAAACCTTAAACCCACTCCCACGCACACACGTACAACCCAATCATGGTCACACACACGCACACATATTCACACACACGCACACATATATACACACACACACACACACACACACACACACACACACACACCACACACACCCATACACACACACACACGCACACGCACACATGTACGCAACAAGATAATAAACAGACACACTACATTTTGTGCGACTGAACACTGGCTCCCAAGATACAGGCCTTTAGCCTAGTTCGGGCTTAAGAATCAGTACATGTTAATATGTTATAATTATGTGTCAATAAAGTATTTATATTTTTACTAGCTGAACCCCGCGGTGTAACCCGCGGTTATTGTTGTATCCTGGGTAACGCCGCGGGGCAAAGCTAGTCTAAAAAATGTAAGCCTAAGTTACTCCTTGTACCATCAGCTACCTACCAGTGAAAGTCGGACCAGCCGTTCCAGAGATTAGCCGGAACAAACAGACAGACAGACAACAATTTAAAAAATATATATTTTGGTATGTGTACCGTATATACATTCATATGCATGTAGTAGAAAGCGGTTATTTTAATATTACAAACAGACACTCCAATTTTATTTATTTGTATAGATTATTTTTTTTACTGCTATCAAAACAACTACAAGTGAAAGTACACTACTTGGGTCTGGATATCCTTTCTATACGACTTCATCATCATCACAATCATCACCACAATGTTGGATTTAGTACACGGAGTATTGCCAGTCATATTAATCCCGTGGGTGTAGTGAGAGTAGAATAAGGAAATAAACTACGCAGGACAACAGCACAGCAAAGACAAGGAAAGTTTGGAACAATTTAACGACCCTTCTGGCCAGACCTACTACGTGTTAAGGAGAAGCTTAAGTCTAACAGTGGAGTACTAAAAGAAGATGATGATGTTTCTTGCATTCCCTACGACAAAGGAGCCATACCTAGAGAAGGAGTTGATTTCAAATAAGGAGGGGAAGATAAAATACAAATACAACGCAAGTCAAACCGAAGTCTCAACTCTAACGATTCTGATAAAAACTGTAATGATCCTTTAAAAGGTACAAAACTTTGTTCTTGTTTGAGTTTGCCTCAAATACTCGATATTAATTGATTGATGGAGGCAAACTTCTAAATATTGTTTTATAACATTAAGGTACGAGCTAAGACAAGGATTTCTGATTAATTTCAGAAGAGGAAACATAATTTATACCTAGCCTAGAAAACCATTATTCGTACGTCAAAAGTACTAGTCAAAAATAAAGTGACCAGAGACACCTACTAATGACTTCGACGAAAAGACTACACTTGCTTTGATGAAAGACGTCCACTTTTTTAGAAATAACCTACCAATGTGACTCTGATTAGCCTGATGGTAAGCTCAAGCAGAGTCCAACAGTAGGGGCCACCATACTCTCACACACTATGGCGGATTCGTGTATAATACTTTTTTACGCCTCGCTTAAAGGACCGGGGATCATAGTGGGAGGGAAACACTTGCACTGGTAGTAAGTTCCTGTTTTTAACTGCTCGGCACAGGAAGGAAGAACCAAACCGTTTGGATCGAGAGCGTATTTCTAGGACTCTAAGGCGGTAACTTCCAAGGCCAGCACGTGTGGTTCTATAGACGAAGGGAGAAAGTGCACTGCTGGCCATAACCCTCACCACAACAACCAGTCCTATGATACCCTAGCCCATAGTTTCCCGCAATCTTCACCAGGTGGCCTATTCACGGTTCGTCTTGGGGTTCAGAGATCTATGATAGATTTTATAGCTTCATAGAAAATTTATATTAGGCTACCAGAGCTCCTAGCTGATATAGGACACAAAGAGCATCCACGTACTTGTGACATTTGAATTCCATATGTCTACGCATCTGCCACTTCTAACATAAAAAAGTGTGTCAGCTCTGACGAACGACTTGAGTTAACGCGGTTAGCGGGGCGTCATAAGCATCTTTGCTTTTGCATATTGCGTACCTATGTTACATTGAACGAAACACGTAAACACTAGGAAATTATCGACGTTTACGTCATTTTGGTCGCAAGAAAACTATTCCTAATAATAAGCGTTCTAGCGCGGTTTGTTTTCATAGTTTGTTAGACGACATAACTTATGTCTAAGCGCTGCAGCGTAACATATTACTTTTAGTTAACAATGTTTTTAGTTTATTTTACTGTTCACAATTTTTGTATACCGCAGGCTAAACATAAAAATCGTTTCTTAAAGCGTAAACTCCAAAAAGCATTTAATAACATAATCTGCCTCATGAATTAGGTCGTTTATCAATAATCACATTTACACTACAATAATGTACAACAGTATCAACTTGACAGCCTGTGTGGCGCAGTGAGAGCGTATGCGACTGCTGTGCTTGAGGTCTCGGGTTCGATGCCCGGGTCGGATCAAATGTTTGTATGATCTGTAAATATTTGTTTCGGAGTTTGGGTGTTTTCTGTGTATAATATGTATGTATTTACCAAAAAAAGTATATGAGTATTTTATCAGTCAATCTAGCTATCATAATACAAGTTCTGCTTGGTTTGAAGTTAGATGGCATTGTCTGTGAAATGTGCGAAATATTTATTATTATTATTAGTCTTGTGTTCTACTTGTAGCTGTTTAGTCAATTATAACCCGATTTTGTGTTGTAAATAACCAATTACTAAACAGTATAGTTAATTCAAAGGTTGTATGGAAGACATCGCGTACTGCGATAGAGTCGCCCACTGTGACATACCTCTTTCGTGTTACATTTGTATTCATACGTTCATACATACTAAGTGTATTAAACGCCCACACTTTACAAACATAATTTTAGTTCTATTTGCAAAATAATGGGTAAACCCAATTTCGTGAAATAAACAATTTAGATACTAGATGGAAGAATATTTTTGGGCAATAAAATATTTTGACACAATATGTAAATAAGAATAATTAAATGTATTAAGAAATACAAGCAATATCTCGATTACATCAGTCTCCTATCCAAGTTGAAATTCTACAAACGTAAACGACAATAGAAAACTAATAAATGTATAAGAACAGCGTTTCTTACCGCATGTGGTTTAAACAAAATACAAGAAAGTAATGCTAGGGAACGATTGTAGAAATAAATTCGATGCAAATGTATATGCGACTGAAATTGACTGTTATCGGCAAATCTAAACCCTTTATAATATTCCTAGTGAAAATTATTTTTAAAGCGTAAATAATCGTGTGTCGCAAACTAGAATAAGACTATTTACTATTACATTATCTGCTGCATAATATTAGTAGAATCTCCTTTCAGTAGACGGTTTAAGCCATACTTCCTTACCTCGGTCAAGTGCGGGTTGAGGACTGGCAAGACAACTAATTATTGCATTATAATAACACATAAACTTTACATTTAACGATAGGTAGCAGTTCAGGGATTTCGATGAATATGTCCGCTTTTCCTACTCAAATAAATTTTGTATTAGTGAGGTAGTGGCCCCAACCGAAATTTACCCGAACCTCTAGCATTGCTTAAGATTGCGCCGACCTATAACGTAATTGGGCAAAATTATATAGACAATCATTATTATCAATCCAAATCATTGTGAACAACTTCAAAATAAAAGATGATAAAAATGTAAAGAAAGGAACTGTAAATGATTTTATGTTTTTCATTATTAATAAATATCTCAAAAGGAAGGCCTCTCGTCTAAAACTTTATAAAAAACTGATTGTACAAGTAATTGACAAAAAACTTATTCCATCAACTCGCTTTATCGTCTTCTGGTTATCTAAAATTGAACTTTTTCTCATCATAATAAGGTTGATTCTTTTCATGATAAGTTCACGCACCGATATAGCGCTTCGAACTTTATTAATTAATGATCCTTGGTAGTCTATTCGGTGAAGCCTTGCTCACCGCGAATGCCAAGTTTTTTTTATTAGCTTCTTTCTTTTCAACTTTATCTGAGGGCTTAACATTGGGTTCACTATGTTTTCTTTAGACGTAAAAGTTTTTCGTTGAATACTTCTTCAATATGATCATGATTTTCCTGTGTTAAATAATGTTAGAAGTCTTTTATATCTATAAACAATTTCAGGTTTTTTGATTTATTGATCAAGAAAAAGTAGTTTCATAATTTACATTCAGCAATATACTGAGAATATTTACATAGACAAGTCTTACATATTATCTGGTTTGTGTGATGACAGACTCAGAAAACAGAATATCGATATTCCTATTCATCCCGTAAGTGTCGTAAGGGCCGAATAAGGAAGCAAACTACATAGAACAACAGTACTGTGAAGAAAACAAGCTTAAACCTAACTGTTAATTAAACAGGCTGCACAACGTAGTATAGTGGGACAAAACCAAAAAAGTTATACCGTGGGAGAGCCATGCATGTGCCGGCTTAACCGCCTTATTCGCGGCCAACCGGCCTCAAAGGTAACCGGTGTGAAAAAGAGCCTGCGCGCGTTTCACCGAGTGAGTGAGGATAGCGAAGGCACATACACCGGAGGGGAGAGGGATGTGGGGAGGCGGTAATCGCTTACCATCAGGTGATGCGACAGCTCGTTTGCCCCCTATTCCATAAAAAAAAACTCCTTGCTAAGAAGAGGCCTAATCTAGCAGCGATCTTTAAAGGCATTTTCCGTTATAACAGACTCGTGTTTTAACCGATGATAATGATATTGATACCAGTTCCTCAAAACATACTTCAAAAATTATTATGTAAGTTGTTATAAAATTTTAAAGTGGTAATTATAAATGCATGTAAATATGTTTTAATTAATTTGAAGTTATAAATAATGAAAAGATATCCAGTTATATACCTACTTGTACTATCCTCAAGTAAAATAATAATTAATAGCAGATTATTACAATATACATTTAATGTACGTTTTCTATTTAAATATAAAGGTGGTTAATGAAATATATACGGGTTGTATAGTTGTATATGACTTTTGTGACTACATGAGCAGCAAAATTTGTAAAAACCAAAGAAATGATTTTGTTAGGTATCATTTCGTCAAAAATATCCATACTTATATTATAAATGGGCAAATTTTGTGAAATTTTAGGGGGTAATCTCTGAACAAAAAACAAACTACTATTTAATTTTAATAATAATTTAAAACATTAATATTAATCTTCATTTAGAACATGTGGATATTATAGTTCAGGTATTTAAATAAGTGTACGAATTCCTTGTAACTGTAAGCAAATCTAATAAATAATTGTTATTTTTAAACCTAACATTTTACATAATAAACTTTATAATTCCTTTACCCAAAATTAACAAATACCTTTTCAACTATTTATATGAAACACAGACGTATATTTAAAACAATACCTAAAAATATCCATTGAAAACATAACAGTCAATAATTCCATAACCAAACAAAGAATTAAAATACTTAATCCTTTCATGTTAAAGCATCACTTTAAATCCATATTCACGTAACCTATTATTTGCTTGGTTTTCATATTTACAAAAATTCTACAGAGAGAGCACGTATTCAAGTTTTTATTTACGTTTTGTTTCGGTCCCTGAAAATATTAGGAGTTCAGAGTAAAATGCTTTAATATGTGAAATGCAATAACCAGACAGCGCAAGATAAATAAAAATATTTATTTTTAACATGAGGAAAACCGGTCAGGAATAAAGTTTTTAAAAAATAGTGGAATAAGTATGAGTCAGATTAATTTTAGATTGCATTTCCACAAGTTCCAGCAAGTGCCTATATTCAAGAGTATAAATTAAATGAAAACATATCTATATTCGTGATCGATACGTAAAGATCAGATTGGAAAAGGCTTTTTTATTTATAGACTAGCTGAACCCCGCGGTGCTACCCGCAGTACAACAATAATCGTGGGTAACGTCACGAGGCGAAGCTTTATCCTTATAAATTGTAGCCTATGTGTTATTCTGATGTATTTAAATTTTTTCTTTTTAAATATTTTGGACATCTATTTAAATATTTTGGACATTTTTAAATATTTTGGACATCTAACACACAACGCCATCTAGTCCCAAGCTAAGCAGAGCTTGTGTTATGGGTACTAGACACCCGATATGAATACATATATACTTTTTTTTGTAAATACATACATATTATACATAGAAAACACCCAAACTCCGAAACAAATATTTGTAGATTACACAAACACTTGGTCCGACCCAGGATTTGAACCCGAGACCTCAAGCACAGCAGTCGCATTTAATACCACTGGGCCAACGAGGCAACAATAATATAAGCTATATTATTGTAAAGTTTCATCAAAATCCATTCAATAGTTTTTGCATGAAAGAGTAACAAACATACTCACTTACATACTCACAAACTTTCACGTTTATTATATTAGTAGGATATGTTTGAATTGTGTATTTCAATAATTGGTTTGTATTCGTTTATTTTTTACTATAAGTGTTTTAATAAATGATGTGTGTGTCCAAGAGACCTGAATTGACAGAGGTAGATGAGACATACCACCTAAGAGTAAACATTTCGTTACAGGATCTCTTTGGCCAGACCCTGTCATTCAGTTAGCCTGTTGATAAAATAAATATGTCCACGTATTCTAGCATTTGATAATTCCTTATAGTTGAGAGGTGTTTTGCCATCTACGTTTCTTGAGAGTTTACACTTAATTCTTAGGTTTATGCATGGCATTTAGGCATGAAGTTAGTAGTATTATAGTCGTTCCAATACTTTATTTAACTTTTGACAGATCACGCACATAAAGTTTTGCAATAATTTTTGATACAATGTACTACAGATAATACTGTACTTTATGGGCGGGCTCCGCCTACTTAGGGATGTGTCATTCGTAATTAATGACCACAGACTATAAAAACGGTTTTGAAATAAATCGATTATCGATTATATTAATAACACATACAATAAAATTATTGTGATTATATTTTATATCAAATCACGTAAAAAGCTTTATTATTTTGCATTAAAATGCCCTAAATGTCTCTGTTTCAATGCATAAATAATTTGCGTAATGAAAACAGTTCCATCGTACTCGTACCTAGTAATGGGATCGAATGTATTCGCCGCAAATTAATGAATCTAAAATAATTGTTTAGACTTACTATAGTTGGTTCAAATAAAAACTACCTGCGGTACCTACTTGTAATGAACAGGTACAAAATGTTGAAATTCGTAGTAATTTACGGATTAAAAATAAAACAACCAAAAGAGGTACTGTAATACTAATTTTAATTATAAAGAATCGTCTTCTTCGTATGACCAGGAATCATCATCACTTGACAGTTGTTTGTCCTTTGAGTACTTTCTTTTTTGGCATTTTGACAGTAACGAAGGCAGGAACGATACGCTCAACTCAACCAAACGTGAGAATTCACAAATAAATCAATACGGAGGAATATAAATACTCAACTATATTGAAGGTTACTCATTGAAATACTGTAGATTATTTTAAAATAGACATAGAGAGATTTAATAAAGATCATCAATAGTTTAACAAATACAATATTAACCACTGAATTACAACACAATACAATAATACATTTTGAAAATTCAGTTCCTTTTATTATATATTTTTTCATGACATAGAACCGTCATATTTGAACAACATTCTTTTAATCCATTTCTTCTTTATTTTGACAAAGGAGGTCGCACATTGAAACACATAGAAATATGAAGTACGAAATTATCTATAAAATAATGAGTTTGTTAAATCGATTAAAACTTCTTAATGCATAAAATCGATCGATGAAAGAAATCGAATAAGTAACGGGTCAGGGTATCACTATTTGATTAAGTATTAGAGCTGTCAAAAGTTAAATAAACTATTGGAACGACTATAGAGGCCTTAAGTAACTATGTCAACTTTAAGCCCTTTAGTATAAAATAAATAACACTTTGAAATACTGCCTTAGAAAAAATATATTCCTATATAAAATTCTCGTGTCACGGGGTGCGTAATCGAACTCCTCCGAAACGGCTCGACCGATTTTGATGAATTTTTTTGTGATTATCCGGTATCTATGAGAATCGGTTGTAATCTATTTTTCATCCCCCTAAATGTCCTAACATTTAGGGGGATGAAAAATAGATTACAATTTTAAAATTTAGGGGTGGACTACCCCTAGGTAGTCCACCCCTAAATTTTTTTTTTTTTTTTTGACAAAATTTTTAATTTCTATTTTTTTATGATGCAGCATTAGAAAATACATACAACCCTAGATTTTCAACCCTCTACGATCAACCCCTATTTTTCCATCGCGATTTTTATTGACCCACCTCTACAACATATATTCCCTTTTATGGCAAAGCAACGTTTGCCGGGACAGCTAGTATTCCTATAATATATATATTGGCTGGCAGATATTACCCTGAGCATTTGGTCGATCGATATATAAAGTGTATAAAGCTTGAAATTAATAAATAAATGTTCACCCAAATATATTAACGTTGTTTAGTAATTTAAGTGACGAAAATTAAAGTTTATTTTAGGTTTTATTGCGATCAGTTACACAAATTTCGTGAGTTTCTTACCGTGAAATGTCTCTGACAACAATACATTTACCATAATAGACACAACAATAACCCAAAATGACCGAGTCCTTCACAATGGATACTGTGTATTGTCAACTTAAAGAACGGTCCTTTTTAAGGTCAAAAACACGATAACAACATCTTATTACATATAGAAGAAGATAGATAGATATCTTTATTGAAATAGAACCATTTCTATACATGTAACTTTTCATAGCCTCCCAATGTCCCGCATAGAAGTCGTTGAATACAATTACTGAACATTACAAATGTCGCAAGAGTCAATAAACTTTTAGATACCAAACACAAATGAAGTTGGTAACAATTTCGATTCTACAATTGAGGTTATATTGTCTCAACTCAATTATAATTGCGGTTTTCTATCAAGTTGTTATTCAATCCCGAAATAATTTCAAATGCTTGTGTTTGTACAGTCTGGTACGTCGTTTATTATTTTTTGTATTTGTTCATTAGTTAAATTTTGTAACTCCAAATTATTTTATGTACTAATAAACAATCATTTGTATTACCATAACATATAACATTGTTATACCGGTCCACTACTTTACATGGGCAGAGGCCTAAAACCAAGTCGAAACCCAAAAGTCTGAGACACTTCTTAGAAAAGGGGTTTTGACTTCTTATACAAAATGTCCAAATGGATTTTAAGACGACTTGTGTCAAGTTAACCTTATCATTGCAGTGGTGTTGTCGTAAGGATAAATAAGGGTGGTAAGAATTCATATTCTAAGACCACGCGGACACTTTTTTATGTAAAAACACTTTGTCAAGAACGTGCTTCGTTACTGAGAGTACAGCTTAGTGGAATGTAACAGCAGTACAATGGATTATAAGTTCAAGGTTATGTTGAACAGGTCACAGAGGATTAAATGTTTTGACAGTAATTAATTCGAAGAAACCCCAATTATACGAGTATCAGCGTCTTTGTGATTTTTCAGTTTGTTTAAGTAATTAAATAAATTTTCAAAATCGTAGCTAAATTTTAATGAACTTTAGATCTGGTTGAGCTCATTCGAGGATAAGTAATCTTGTAACGAGCAGGATTATTTCTATAATATATAAATAATTAGAAATAGATGAGTATGTACATATATCAGGCGTTTGGTTTCCATAGTTCACGTTAAGCAAAGCACTTTGACTGTAAGATATTATTCGAGATTTTAATGAAATTAAGTTTCTTATTATGTATTTACTAGTTAAATATACCTAAAAAGACTTTCCATTATTGTATTAGGTTTATTGTGAATGTAAAAATATGTCTATTTGAATAAATCTCAGCTAGTCTAGCTAGTCAGTTTTCCCCGTAAAATGTAGCCTATGTCTTTTTTTAAGAATAAAAGTATCTCCGAGCTAAATTTCATTGAAACCGATGCAGGAACAGACAGATGTAGTTAATTTCATTACCACTCATTAGGAAATGTTTTGTACAATTAACACAGAAGAAACACTTTTACTATGGTATTTCTATAGCATCATACATATTTAGTCATCATCATCATCAACAATCCTTAACGTCCCACTGCTGGGCTCGGGTCTCCTCTCAGATAAAGGCCATACGTCCCCACGCTGGCCAAGTGGGGGATGGAGGCGGGTAAGACAACGTTATGGCTACGTTCGTGTGGTACGTTAATCTTGCCGTAGGATGTTTTGAAGCCGCCCAAAGGCCTCCAACTATGCTTCACTTCTATCTACTATCTTAGGATAACAACCGGGACCGACTGGTTAACGTGACCTCTGAATCATGCCAGTAGCGGTCACCCATACAGGTGAGAGATCCGTGGGAGAGCCACGCTTCGGCATGAATGGGCCGGCTCGACCGGAGTGATACCACGGCCTCACAGAAAACAGGTGTAAAATAGCGCTTGCGCTGTGTTTCACCGAGTGAGTGAGGATACCGGAGGCCCAAACCCCAACCCCTCCCCCATTCCCTCTCCCCATCCCCCAAAGGTCGGCAACGCACTTGTGACGCTTTTGGTGTTGCGGGTGTCCATGGGCGGCGTAAATCGCTTACCATCAGGTGATGCGTCTGCTTATTTGCCCCCTATTCAATTAAAAAAAAAAAAGGTACTGAACGAGCCGATGCTTACCCTCAGTGATTGTTTCTTATCACCGAGTGCAACTGGGTTGTGAGCGTCTCACATATTACACACATACGTATTTAGTAGAATTACCAAATTTACCTATTTATCAACAAAAATTCCTAGACAATTTTTATTTTTTTTATTATACATGTAAAGTATTCATACTAATAAAGTAAGACAACAGACAACAAAAAGCTCTATGATATATGTAGTGCATTCATTACAATAGAATGCTAAACTTGAACTGTTGACCTATACTTACAATTCATAATCATCAGTCAGCCATATGGCCTTGGACAGAAGGTTAGTTTTAATGAGTAGGTAAATACTCTGGCATTGAATATCTTTGTCGTGTAGAATTTTGTACAATAGAAGAAATGAATGCAGTTGTAACTAATAAGCATGACAATACAGACTTCAAACTACAGAAGAACAGAAACGGTTAGTCTCTGTAAAATATAAGATTATCTTTATTGTGACCAGAATTGCTGATCGAAATCCTTTTTTAACCGACTTCAAAAAAGGAGGAGGTTATCAATTCGACTGTTTATTTTTATGTTTGTTACCTCATAACTTTCGACTGGGTGAACTGATTTGATGCTATTTTTTTTATTTGAAAGCTGGTGCTTCCCGTGTTGTCCCAATTTAATTTGGTCCAGTTCTTGAAGTCGGTTGTTTTTTTTTATAAATTTGTGATTATATAATGTTAAATTCCTGAACTACAGGTGTAATTTAAAGACAAATGGAATGTAACATAAATATGTTATATTCGTACAAAGCTTACATTTTGGTGCGCGTACGATGCTCGTGGACTATGTACCATTGTAGCGAACCACTTGACGGGTGGCCATTATGCGCCACTTCTTATAGCTCCCCGCTGTCACCTAGCACTACCGTCAGCTCCTGAAGACAACCTAGAGTTGCCGAGCATAATAACGGCTCATGAACATATTTTAATAATAAGAGACTACGACACACACGTACATTACTGTCCTTTGAATGCCAACTCATCCCAGAATCATCAGTTGAGTTCGTGTTACCAATTCTGTGAAGTCGGTCTATATGTATGTGCTAAAGAATATCGTTCCTGCAGTTGTCATAGAGTAGTTAGAAGGGTACTTAAGTCTCGTAACTCTAATCTTTTGACCTGAAGCAGCTCAACCGCATAATCATCTTGGAAATGTACTTAAATTCGTAAGTACACTTTGCTCTCAATAGGAGGCTGTACATTGACTAAATGCTTTTTAATTTATAGATACATATTGTGTACCCTTTATTTCTTTTATTTTTTTCTCCTATCATGTCCATCAAAAGGTTGCCTGGAAGAGATTGATTTTAGCAATAAGGTCGTCCGTTGTATACACCTTCTTGATTTATAAAAGTTTAAAGTATATTCTATTCTAAGAAAAGGGTATCGATGCAATGTGTAACCCTCATCATGAGTATACTTACTAGTTTAAATTACCATTGAACCAACTATTTTTAGGCTAATATTTTTCTATTAAATACGACAAACAGTCAAGTAAAAAACCTTTTCTTTTTAAAAAGAAAAATCTCGCAAATGTAAAGAATCCTTTACGCTCTCGATAATTTTGCACAATTTTTATCTTGGCAACATTTTTCTTAGAGAAATAGAATGTTAGACATTTTCACGTTGCATTTTTGCTTGGTTATTACATGAGGGTGTTTGAACGCTTTCAGTAAAATGTGCCCGGATGGTAGATCTTGACACTGAACTCCTAACATTCATGATATGTATAAGATATGGAGGCATTTATTCTGATTCGTACCAAATTGAAATCTGAGTACAAATGCTTGTACATTTCTATGTTGTGATTGACTCTTTTATTTGGGAAATTCAGTTTAAGAATGTAATTTTGTTAGGTTTATATTTTATATATTATCAAAAGGGTTTTAAAGATCCAAAAGTAAGTTTAGTGTGTGTGATTTTTATACTACGCAAGTTAATTGGTCATTAAGACATGTTAAGCATATTAAAATAAGTTTATTGCTCATTAGTCATATATATTTATATGTCTCATAGATTTAACAGTTAGCGTACGTGACTGCCGATCAATAGGTCCCAAGTTCGATTCCCGAGTTGGGCTAAAGAAAGTGTTATCGAATTGAGACCCGTGGTATTTCCGACTCAAATGTGGTCTATAAAGTAGCCTTAGTTAGCCCTTATATTATCAGCTATCTTCCAGTGAAAGTCCCTTTAAATTCGGTAAAGCTGTTCAGAGATTACTCGGCACAAACAGACAGACAAAAATTGTAAAAAGGAATATTTTGGTATCTGTACTGTATATACATACATAAGCATTTAGTAACATGCAGTTATTTTACTAGTACAAATAGACACTCCAATTTTATTTATTTGTAAGTATAGATTGTGTCAAAGTCTGTCTAAAAGTTATTACATTACATGCAATAGACAGAAGTTCTAACGACGTATAGTATTATAAATAGTAAATATAACACCTGTGTCTTAGATATCCTTGAATGAAATAATAATTGCAAAGATATCATAAATAATAAAATCGATAATAGCATGTAAGTAATCGTACAGAATCTTTATATAGGTACAGTTTTCCATAGAATTATTTAACTGCTTTAGTCCGTCTGTGTAAAACACATGTACATTTAAAGAAGTATTTATTCTTTTCAGTAATATGTGTGTGTTGTAGAGATAATACGATATGATAATAAAATATATGGGATACATTATCTGTATATAAAAAATGAAAATTACACCACTTATAACTCAAGAACGGCTGCACCAATTTGGAATGTATATACGGTACACATACCAAAATATATATTTTTAAAATTTTTGTCTGTCTGTCTGTTTGTTCCGGCTAATCTCAGGAACCACTGGTCCGATTTGAAAAATTATTTCGGTGTTGGATAGTTCATTTATCGAGGAAGGCTAAGGCTATATATCATCATGCTACTACTAATAGAAGCGGAGCACCAATGAAGAATGTTTCAAAAACGGGGAATAATTTTCACGCCACGGGCAATATAAGACGCAAACGAGGTTGCGTGGGTCAGCTAGTCTGTATATAAAAAACGAAGTCGTGTTAATAACACCACTTATAACTCGAGAACTGCTGCACCAATTTTTATGTTTCTTTGTGGTTTTGGAAATGTCTTAGGCCAGAAAAGGGGAAAAAGCATTGAAATATGATAGTCATCAGTATAAAAATATAATTAAAGTACCTAATCTGCTCATTAAGTTCTCATATCAGACAGAACGAAGTTTGTTGGGTCATCAATTTCAAAATGTTAAATGTTACTGTGAACTTGTTTCTCAGGAGATATCAATGTAAAGTGTGCTATTATAGGTCTAGCAGTGGACTGACGTATCATATATGTTTTGGTTAAAAACAAAGAGTCCAGAAAATAGTGTATACAAAGCGATACACATATTTTGCGAGATCGATTCCCGCTAAAAAAATAGAAATTTTGAATTTAAAACTCAAGCCGATTAATCAGTCGGTCAGTTACAACAGCCTGTTATATAAATGTTAACATCCAGAGCTGTAATTTTGTTTAAAAGCAGATGTAAAAAGATGTTGATCAATTTAAACCAGTGGCCGCCCAGTAGTCGAAAATCGACTATAATTCATAATTATTATTTTTTACTACGAGTATCTTTCTTCCGCCGCTTACTTTCATTATATCTCCTAATTACTCCTCAGTTTGCATGATAATTTTCGTAAAAAGTGATACAAAGTTTTGCTTCACGCTTTAGTATATAGATACCAAATATTTCAAATCTATATAACCTCATGTTACTCCCGTTTCGTTTAAACTTTGTTTGTTAAAACTACAATGACTGACAGTCCAATGAAAAGTTTTAGACTCATTCATCAAAATTCTGTGACGAATAAAAAATTGGAGGCAACATTACTTTTTTTATTTACAGATTCGTCATTTTCCTGCCTTATGGCTAGTTTTAATTGGAATTCGTGCAATGTTTAGCAGCGGACAAGGTTATTGTTAAATAATTTTATAGACAACTACATACCTGATGCCAATCCCCTCTTTGTAAATGTTTTTATAATTACCTTCAAAAGAAAGAACTTTAAAGAGTTTATAAAAAAATATATTTGGGAAGAAGACAAGTGATAGGTAAAAAGTGATGAAGTTATGTAAAAGCGTTAATATCAAACTTATACGTGGGATAGCCATGCTTCGACATGAATGGGCCCGCTCGATCGGAGTAATACCACGGCCTTACAGAAAACCGGTGTGAAATAGCGCTTGCGCTGTGTTCCTCCGAGTGAGTGAGGATAACGGAGGCCCGTACCCTAACCCCTCCCCTCATCCCCCAAAGGCCAGCAACGCACGCCTCTGGTGTTGCGGGTGTCCTTGGGCGGCGGTTATCGCTTATTATCAGGCGATACGTCTGCTCATTTCCCCCCTATTATATACTACATAAAAAAAACCGACGGGTTGCGCTTTGCGAGTGCGGGCAGAAGTGAAAACTTGAATATTAACGTTGTGCATTTTTGATATTTTGGAATGGTTAGATAATAATTTTGTACGAATTGCTTTCATTATCAGTATAAAAGTACTATTATTTATGTGGTGGAATACAATATTCATTTATTGCGCTATCGTACACAAACATGACAATTTATATTACATACACACACGAACATTCGCGCAAGCGCCCTGCGCCGCCTGTCCTGTCACGTGACCTGACGCGAGTTTATACGTCCTCTCTCCATCCGTCTTACGAATTTTCGATCAGGTCACGTGACCTGACGCGAGTTTATACGTCCTCTCTCCATCCGTCTTACGAATTTTCGATCTTCTCACGTGACCTGACGCGAGTTTATACATTTTTACCCATTCCAAAAAAGTACACAGCGCCGCTAAATAAGTTTTCACTTCAAAAAAGCTTTTAAATTTAGTTTCAATGAATTCTTAAAAAATTAGAGAAGATAACCAATCACTTAAAAATTCAGAGAAATGTTGCTGTAAAAAAATTAAATGTATTAAATATAAAAAGTCACTCAATTACCTAGTCTGAGAAATTTATGTTTGATTTTTACATCAAATTTCCGACACAATTTAAAGTACTGTGCTCTCAATTGATGAAATATACGCAGATGTACTCGTAACAGAGAAAAAAAGATTCTCAATCTAACAGTCTGACGATCAATTTGTGAGCGGAAAAAACGTAATTTCCTAACTTGATTAAGGTCTGCCCCCATTTGTCACGCTGTCAAAGGAATATAAAATGGTAGATATATTTAGTATGTATATGTAGGGAACTGCACGTTTTACATTCAAAGTCAACTTTGTCGTTGTGTATCGTGTCAATAGAAAATCAGTTTCATAGATTTAGATAGTGCGTGTTTTGTCAACACAAGGTAACTCCATTGAATATAACCCAACTTTATCATTTTTTTTAGGTGAAAACTTGCTGTCTGTGTTGTATCGGAAAAAATTTTGTTCCATTTGTACATATACAAACCGTTTAAAAAATACTTGTACGGACTGAATCACAAAGCAGAGCTGGTTTAGGCTCTGGGGCTACAAATATCGACTAAGAAAGGAATGAATGCTTACATAGAAGTTCATCATGTTCAAAGGAAGAATAGACAGAGAAGTCAATATATTCTAATACATGTCTGACTCAGTCTCATGCGCGTGGATAATGCCCTCGCGCTGTTACCCACACAGATATTAAAATTGAATTTAGGGGATGATTGGCCCCTTGGATCGGTCTGTCGTTTTGTAAGAGGTTTTAAAATAGTTGTCTGGTAGACATATATAAAAATGAAGCATCAGAATTTACGTGAAGTTACGTCATTATTTTGGGAGCTTGAAAGCGTCTGCAAAGCAAATCGGCCGACGGAAAGCGTCTGGGAGTATTGGCGACTTATTTTTAAGGATATTGCCTAAAATATACGTAAAAATATTTTTTTTTTTTTTATTATATAGGGGGCAAACGAGCACACGTATCGCCTGATGGTAAGCGATTACCGCCGCCCATGGACACCCGCAACACCAGAGGCGTCACAAGTGCTTTGCCGGCCTTTTAGGAAGGAGTACGCTCTTTTCTTGAAGGTTTGAAGGTCGTATTGGTCCGGGAACACCGCAGGCGACAGCTTATTTACAATATTACACGCATTTTATAGCTGTTTAGTTTGCCTTTTAACCTCATTTGTCCTTTTCGCTCTTTTTTTTTGTTTTATAACATACATGTGTATTAATATTATTAGAAATTGTTTTTGTTGTCAAAATCTTTTCGTAATCATTCAAATATTCAGGGCAGAGGCAATTCTAATAACTCGAAGATCAACAAAATCACCAATAGCTTCTCATTTCTTTCAGCAAGCATTCATATATCGAAACTGGCAACCAATACCTACTTACGTAACATACATCTAAGTTATTGAAAACGCAAGAAAATGTATTTTAAATATTGTGATACCAAAGTATGAACAATTGTTTTCTTCGTTAAACAAATTACACGATAAATTACTAAAAATGTGGTGTTCGTCTGTGTATACGAATGTTTTAAGATAAATATTCATCTTTATTTGAAACAATGAGATATAATAATCAAATATTAACTCTTATTGACATAGCTGCTTTGATGTCTAAAATTTTATTATTAATTTTAATTTCATAATATATGTATTTATGAATACTCTAGTAGCTGACCCACGCAACCTCGTCTACGTCTCCTATTGGTCGTAGCGCTATAATTTTTCCCCTTTTTGTTACATACTTCATTGGTAATATTGACCATTGTGTTGTTGAATTATAATTTAAATCTTACACTTTATCTACCAATCCGCGTAAAATCATGCATTGACAATTTTGCGCATATCTTTACCAAGTCATGTAGTGCGTCGGTATTAGATCTAGCGTTATCTGAACACATGGCGCAGACATTAAAATGCCCCATTAATATAATCAGTAGCATGAATCAATGATGAACCATTAAACGGATTCATACTAATGAACATACTAATCAATTTAAATCATACTTAAGCAGTTTAAGTTTTTGAGATCTTTATGAAGATACTGAAACAAATGTTGTATATAATGCATTTATCGATATAGTTTCAATGTTACATGGGCAGTGTTTTCATGAACCTCTTGTTTATGTAAATTAGATTAATAAGCGGAAATGGATACTGCGAGGTATTAAAATTTGCTACAAATCTTTTTGTTAAAGGTAGTTCTTGTGGCAGGCCCGATTAAAACCTACTCAACAAATAAGGACTATTTTAGGAATTATCCTAAGCTATATAGAAATATCATACATTTAACGCAACGCGCACAAAATAACGTCATCTAAAAATAAGTAAAAGCTACTTGTTAAATATTTAATGAAAACTAACTAAATATAACAAAGAACTACACTCACAAAATTAAAGAAAATGACACAGAAATTGTAGATTCAAATCATACTGCTAATTTGTTTAACAACTATTTTGTTGATAAGATTCAGTCTAGTAATGATTCCGGGTGCAAAGTCACAGGACCCTTTTTACCCTAAAAGAAAGAACTCTATGTTCGTGGCCAGAAAATTTGAATCATGTAATTAGAAAGAAGTTTGTACGAACGAGAAAAAACATTGCATACTTTGTAATGCATAGAAAGGATTCAGAAAAAACGACAACATGGCAATTTACGAAATTTTATACACAGTAATAACAAATATAGATATAAATAATCCAGTTTGTACTTTTTTGTGGTATATCATAGGCATTTGATTACGTACGACATGATATATTGTTACAAAAGCTTGAAGCTTACGATATTCCAGGAAGTATTATGATGTCTTACAATCTTACTTACATGGTAGAACACAAGTCACAGAAATCAGTAGAATGAATAGTGACACTAAACTAGACGAAATATTCTTATTTGAAGAACGTACATTTATGTATGATGTACCTCAGGGAAGTGTACTAGGGCCTTCTCTCTTTACACTCTATATTAATGACTTTCTGAGATCTTTTCAGTACCCTATAGCTCTATTCGCAGATGACAGCACAATTACTATACCATGTGGATATCGAGGTTTGTATGAAAGTGATACATCTAGCACTTAAGGGGAATGTGGGACGTTGACGAGTTGACGCTCCTTGAAAGAGGCTTTTATTTAGGAGTGGCTGACGATAGGCTATTTCTATGTCTCCCCGTATGTCCAACTATAGCGACAAACCATAAGACAATATTCTTATTTGTGCAGAGAATAGTTAGAATTTCTTTATCAATTAGTGTATTCGTAAATTTCAGTGAGGTCAATTTCAAGGTTTGATAACTTCTTATTATTTTTGTACAGAATAGACAGCTGAAAAATGGGTTATGGACTTCCGGTATCCTCACTCACTCGGTGAAACACAGCGCAAGGGCTATTTAACACCGGTTTTCTGTGAGGTAGTGGTATCACTCCGGTCGAACCAGCCCATTTATGAAGCGCGGCTCTCCCACGGTTAGAATAAAGCAATGAATTGGCTAGATAACAATTATTTAAAAATAAATATTAATAAAACAATAACTATATGCGTTATAGCGTATTATGGATTAATTGAATCTGTTTTGAGATACGGGGTCACTTTTTGGGCCAACGAGGAAATCGCGTTTAAAGTCCAAAAGCTATGTTAAAAAAAAAAAAAAAATTCTAAAGTCTCTTTACATCTTAGAAACGGCTTTATTTGTTCGAACGAACCTGTTTTCGCGTATGGCAGATATTGTTCCTCCAAATAGGCGCGATAAAAATAAACTTTGTCTGCTTATGTGTAGGACTGCATTTATGCGCAAAAATTTTGTTAAGTTTTTGTTGCATGGCTTCAATTGCTTATAATAAATTTCCAAACAGTTGGGAAAACCTAGATTGCGAAACGTTTAAGCAAAAAGTCATATCGTTTCTTGTTTTTTGTTATTCTATTTTTGTTTTGGAACTTTTACGCACAGCGTATGTCAGTTCCATCGTATCTTGAACAAGTTTCTACATACTTACCGTCTAAGAACAATCGACTTGAATCTGAACAGAGCCCTCGCATCATCGCTATTTGTTTTCAAGTTTTCAAATTCAAGTCGGACACTAAACTCTTTCTACTAGACTTATATATGACACACTCTATCAATAAATGGTGTAAGTCTTCCACAACTCCACATTCCTCACAATCAAGCGAAGCGGTTTTCTTCATCATATAACTAAATTTATTGCGTGGGATGTGTCCAGATCTGAGTCTATGGGTAACAGCAATTAGTTGTATGTTTAACCTACTGTTCGTGCACCACGGTACATGAAGAGACTGACACTTGTTGGAAAGGCATATTATAATATAAGTATATATGTATGTATCAATTTCATTTGACATAATAACAAATAAAAGCTATTTACATAATAGATCTTGACATTGTATACACTTTTCGCTAATTTCGTTAATGTATTCATACTTAGGTATAGCGATAGTTATGGGAATTTATCCATATTTAATTATAATTATATTCGCAAGCTATGGTATATGGCAAACATGTCTTGAGCCTTCTTTAACTTTATATCTTGCATGCGATTGTTTATTGTATGTACACAAGTGTTTGAGCGAATGAATGAATTTTATCTTGTCTTGTCTTATCAGCACACAATCAGATCCATGGTTATGAGGTATGACAAATTATTTCACCGTGAGTACCATATGTTCTCCAGACCCATTAATCAAGCAGGTTCAGGAATTAAAATAAAGAGTGGTATTTAAATAAAGAGTGGCAATAGTGGCATTAAGTCGTTACGGATATAGACTACACAAAAGCAAAATAGTTGACGCTCCTTGAAAGAGGCTTTTATTTAGGAGTGGCTGACGATAGGCTATTTCTATGTCTCCCCGTATGTCCAACTATAGCGACAAACCATAAGACAATATTCTTATTTGTGCAGAGAATAGTTAGAATTTCTTTATCAATTAGTGTATTCGTAAATTTCAGTGAGGTCAATTTCAAGGTTTGATAACTTCTAATTATTTTTGTACAGAATAGACAGCTGAATGCAGACTGTAATGTAACACCGGGTTTAGCTAGTGTTAAGTAAAAAACAAATATGATATGGGAAGTACATTTATTTTGTTTAATTATCACGAGAATTTCTAACAAATTAAATTGCAATATATTTTTGAAAGATTCATGTTTTTTTTTTATCAGGCTACCACTTCATAGACTCATTTTAAAATCGGACATTGACTCCCTCATAAAGAGATTTCCAAAACTGATAATCAGCCTCATCAGCAGCGTACTCCACCGTCATGTCCTCGCCGAAGTTTACGTAGGCCAAGCTGGAGGTGTCATACTTCGGCCACAAAGAAGATTCGGGAGCGGGATCTCTGTAAACATCAAGTTATTAGTATTTTAAATTTTAACTGAAAATAACTCAAGTGACAGTTTATCAGAAGTTACTCAGTTCTTATCAATATTAAGGTCAACCACATTTACAAGAATTGTCACGTACTTACTATAATAAAAAATAAAACAGTTATAATTATGTGTGAAGAACTTACCCAGTTTTGGCGAAATTGATCATAGCTGTTGTAAACTGTTTAATCATTTTGTATTCAATACTGTCTTTGGTCAAAGGCAAATTTAGAGATTTCGGATCATAAGCGTAGAAGACATCTTCAAAATGTGCGGCACCAGCTATTCCGTACGGCTCACCTGCAGCGCCATACACGTTCCTAGACGAATACGATGATAATTTAAAAGCATACGTATTCCCGAATTTGGTCCATTTCTTGAAGAATCTCTGCATGTCATATGATATACTAACATTGCTTGCATAGTTTATAAAGTTAGAAATGTTATCAACACTGACTGGTTTATCTCCAAAGTAAAATTTAATGATTTCATCTGCCAAATTCAAAATTTTACTTGGAGGTAACACGTTCAACAGTTTACTGGGCACAAACAACTCTCGGAATCTATTATATTGTCCCATTAAAGCCTGCACGTAGACAGGGAGCAGAAGGAGAGACTCCTTGTTGCAATTTTTACCTATATTACTAATACACAATAAGATATACAGAACTCGATCAACCACTTATTATTTGAGACAGGTCTTTACAATTCAGTCTGAGTCAATAATGTTCGTTATTTGGACAACATTATATAAAAGCTAGTCTTTAACGACCTTGATTAGTTGTCACCTGGGGTTACAGCTTGCTAGAAGTTGAAGTCATTCAAAATGGCGAGCATTTCTGCAATATCCTTATTTCTATGCTTGTAAGTTCTGTTTTTGTTTTCAATAATTACTTTTGTATATTATATTATTTTTTATACTTCTGTGTATAATTATATTTTCTTAACGCCTTTTTATATTTTTCGTACTTTAGGTTACTTCAAAGCATATCTGAGAAAGATGTTGAAGTAACAGTGGAATATGGTGTTTCGAGCGGTGAAGCGGTGATCTGTGGTCATTGGTGAACTTTACTACAGTTTCAAAGGTATTCCTTACGCCAAACCACCTGTAGGTGCTCTGAGAATTAAGGTGAACACTCGTATGATTATTTTTATGTTAACACTCCGTATTTGTTAGTTTGTACGAACCCTAAAATAGTAAATGAAATATAAAAAAACGTAACGTTTCAACCGAATTCACAGATTGGCGAGTAATATACTAGTTAATATTACAGCTATATAAGATTATTTTGTGGTAGGTAATTTGTATACGTAATATGTGACAAAAATTACTTTTTCTTTTTGGTTATTGGTACTATTTTAATTTTTATGAACTACTAAACCAACCCCACTCTATTTTCAGATAAATGCTATAGAAATATAATTATATCACTAGAACGAACTGAAAATAGAATGCCTTAAAAGAAAATAATTTCATGAACTTCACTTATCTAAGGTCGATCTCCGGGTAGGCATCAAATCCTTAATACTCAGCGCAGTAGAAAACAACGAGGCAACCGCTAAATGTGGTAGTGGCGTAGTCGCCACTCATGCAGTTCCAGTAGAAAAAATATGTGTATCTGCTCTATCTGATCGGAAATAGTCTTCTTAGTCCCACTCCTTTAATACTAAATATTATTACAACAACTAGACGAATTTAACTTTTCTCTTTAGGATCTTGAAGATCTCATCCCATGGGATGGAGTGAGAGACGAGACGAAATTTCAGAAACAGAGAAGTCATGATCGCGTCGATTTTATATTCGGATATTTTAACAAGGAGTTCTTTTTTCCGCTCACTGCTTATATGCAGGCTTTACTGGGACAATTAAATAGATTCCAAGAGTTGTTAGTGCCCAGTAAATTGTTGAAAGTGTTACCATCAAGTAAAAATTTTAATTTGGCAGATAAGATCATTAAATTTTACTTTGGAGATAAACCAGTCAGTGTTGATAACATTTCTGATTTTATAAACTATGCAAGCAATGTCAGTATGTCATATGATGTCATAAAGCAACCTCTCTCGCTCTATATATATATAAATATATATATATATCTCTCTTTCTCTCTCTCTCTCTCTCTCTCTCATTTGAATATAATTTGAAACAGAAAAATTCAGTAATTTACTGAAATCGTACGGCTGAATCTTCTTTCAGGCCGAAATATAACACCAGCAGCCTACCCTACGTGAACTTTGGCAAGAACATGACGGTAGACTACGTTGCTGATAAGGTTGATTTTCGGTTTTGGAAATCTCTTCATAAAAAAGTCGGTGAACAATTTTAAAACATCTCTATGAAATTATGCATAATTAATCCTATTAATTGTTTTTCAACTCGTTAATAAATCTTCAATTAATAAATTTGATAATATTTGTTGAAAATTTTGTGTTTTTTTTTTATTACTTAGGTTTTTTTAATGTAAAAATATTCAAGTCAGAATTCTCATCTTTCTAAGTAGAGGCCTATGACCAGCAGTAGACTCTTAGAGGCTGTAGATGGTGATACTCTTACCAATATTACTAAAAACAATTACCATCTTTCTAATTGTTATACATTGGTGAAAATTGTGTTGTTCAAAATCTCTCGAACCATTAAAAATTAGTTTAGTCCTGACAAACGAAGATTATTAGTGAACTGAAGTAGCAACAGAGTTATCACCATTGCCTAATTTGAATAGTTGAGTATTATTTTATTATAGGGGCAAACGAGCAGACGTATCGCCTTATTGTAAGCAATTACCGCCGCCCATGGACACCCGCAACACCAGAGGCGTATGAAGAATCCAAAAACATGATACATCATCAAGAAGCCACCTCATCTCATTTTCCTAGTAGATTCTTCAATCATAGAATTGACACGCTTTTCAACTCCGTATCTTTGAGCTGCTGCAGCCCTGGTTTTCATTTCGCAAAAATATTTACTTAAGACTACTTATTTGTCTACAACAATTTTTTTAAGTACCATTTGAAAAATATTGCATTCCCAAGAAGGGTTGGCGTTAGACAAGAAGCAAGGAAATAATTAGAACATGCTTATATAGAAGCTAAATGGCATATACCACCTAAGTACTCACCAAGGCACAATAATAAAGCAAAAACTTTATTAACCGTGTTTCCTTCAGTGACTCACATGGCTGCTTAAAGCTCCATAATTAGAAGAGAACTATTTAGGTACATTTTATTAAACGGTCACTGAAAATTCACATATTTTACAAGAAATTTCAATTCAATCAGACTTCAAAATTGGTTCTAATTTAGCTTCCAAGATTCGCGCATCACGCACAAACATACAAACATAGT
Organism: Spilarctia lutea; assembly: GCA_916048165.1. Classification (NCBI taxonomy): domain Eukaryota; kingdom Metazoa; phylum Arthropoda; class Insecta; order Lepidoptera; family Erebidae; genus Spilarctia; species Spilarctia lutea. The sequence continues at coordinate 18,853,559 of OU696483.1, forward strand.
AACAAGGAATCAATCCACACACAATTCAAAATCAAGATAAGGGCTTCATTTATAAGGAGATAAGGATAATTCTATTAATAAGGCATGTGTGTAAATTGGTTCCTCGTTGCATAAGTAAATATACATACGAGTAAGAGCTTTTTAAAACAGCCAACCTCTGCTGTATTATACGCTGCGATGACCTAAAATAAAATGAGAACAGGCCAGGAGTATGATGAGTAAACATAAACAAATGTGACACACAATACGAGTGCGGGAAATGTTTATATAATTCACGACCTGTTTTCCATTCGCCGTTAATGTTCGATAGAAGTGGACAAAAATTTCCATGAATCACTCCAAACTCCACTACGTAGGACGTAAGGGCGCGTTTCGATAATTCAACATATGTAGGTATACATTACGGGGGTGTATGATATACGAAACAAAACAATTAAAGCTGACCCGGTTATGGAATGACTGGATTATAGATACCTACCGATTGATGATGAAAACCCAATGAGTTCGGTAAACATCAAAAGATCGATGTTTATTAGAAAATTGTAGTTGGCTAATGCCAATCACTCTCTTCACTCACTTCACTTCGTCACTTAAATTATTTTATGATAATTCATAAAATCCCGGATCGAACTGCTGTTGGGTATTTCTTACAAAAAATTCTTAATAGCAGCCCGGAGTATGGTAGATGGCGGTGTTTACCGCCCGTGCTTCGGAAAGCATGGATAAAAAATAATTAAAACGTGTCCTTTAACAAATATAATCTGCAGTCTGAAGATATAGCGCATTTTGTTAACGTTGATTTTAACTTATATCGAAAGAACTCACAGTTTGTATAAGTATTTGTATTTATTATGTACTAACTGTATCCGACATAAGTTGATAGAAATATAAAAGTATAAAAAATTCTAATTTTTCCTTAAATGTCACGATCTAAATTCAATATCGAAGTTAAGAAACGGAAGCTTCAAGAGCGACAATCTTCTTCGCGTTCATGTCACAATATAATTTGTCTCGTGGGCGTTTGCTTCGAATTATAACTGTCATATTGTTATATTCATAATACTTGGAAACTTGGCAAAAATGTACCGGCAATTACCTCGTATCAATAAAAAAGTTGTTGCCTTATAAACTCTTGTTGTAATTAAATATATAAATAATTTGAGAAGTTTTTAACAAGCTCTTTATTTGTTTATCGTTTAATATATTTATATTTAGTTTTAATGTAATATATACAATAAAATTCATTTATATATCTTCAAAATATAAGCTTAGTTATTTATTTTCTTAAAAAGTTACTTTTTCTATAACATTGTTTATCAGCTACGGTTTGAGATCTTTATTTCCTCATAAGAATTACAATTCACTTATTGAGAAACAAATATTTACAAATTAAGCTTAAGAGGGCGTACAGAAACATACTTAAGGTGGGTAATACTGGAAATAAGTTGCATCCAGAGCTCCAACGTCATCTTATTACACGTACCTTGCAACCATACCGCTACTAGATATGGCAAGCACAGCATTTAACTTTTTTTTTATGTATTACTAGCTGAACCCCGCGGTACGACAATAACCGCGGGCATCGCCACAAGTCGAAGCTAGTATCTTTATAAATTGCAGACTATGCGTTATTTTGATGTATAAGCTATATTTTTGTAAAGTTTGAACAAAATCCATTCAGTAGTTTTTGCGTGAAAGAGCAACAAACATACTTACATACTTACAAACTTTCACGTTTATAATATAAGTAGGATGCTTACATTCATATTTTTAGATAATGACGACATATACATATAACATTTTTATTGTTAAGTAGTCCATATATTAAGAATGTGCAGATACTAAAATTAATAATTGTTTTGTGGAGGAACGGGTACCATGTCCTTCCAACACAAAGGGGGGATCCTCCGACCAGGCGAGGTGATCATGTCTGGCGGGCTACTGCCCAACAGTTGATGTTGGGATGTTGCATATATGATAATCGGCGCGAGAATTACTTATTGCGCGATTCAGGATTGGTAGTTACTCCGTGTTGTACGTTGTTCCGTAGTTCAGTGTAACTTCTGTAGATGGCGCTGCAGTGTGTTATGTTGTATGTAGAAGTCGCCACAGTTTTATGTTTTGTCAAAGATAAATAACTTGAGCCTTTTTTAAAAAAGTAGTAGCTTCTTTTCGTACAATGGGTAGAGCATTGTATGGAATGGAAATCTTGTTTTTTTGTGAAGGACATGGTTGTGTGTATGTCCTTATTTAAGATTATATTATCAGTATCGTATTGGTATGCATATATAGTATATACTACAGTTTGTTTTGTGTTTATTAGTGTCTTTATATATTTTTTGTGTGGAAGTCCGGTATTTATAGTTAAATCAAAATTTTAACAGCCTATTTTGCGCCGCTTGGGTAGGTTCAAGATTAATATTACTTTTATTTTTTTTAACTAATAAGGCAACTACAGCACTATAAATATATTCTTCTGTTCTTTTTGTCATTCAGTTGTCAAGGGCCATAACATATATAAAATGAACACAAACGACCCCCAATCCATGTTTCACTTAAAGTGTCTTCCCACATTGAACCCACAACACTTAGAATGTGACTACTAAAAGCACTACGCCGAATATTCGGTCTATTTGATATAAAAATTAAACCAAAACAATTTTGTTTCAATAACTTTACTAATAAATTGATACTCAAAACGTTCCTTTTGCTAAAGCGGAAAAGTAATTAAGAGCCGTACCACGCCATCGTTTTAAACAAAGTTTAGCTTTTATTGTTTCACCGGCGTTCGGCCGACGTAATGAGCTCAAGAATCAACCAACTTGTACATTTTGTTTCTTCCAAATTCTTAACTACAGTAATACATAATGATAGTCTTATTTTTATACATCTCATATATTCTATCTGGAAAGAAATTAGTACTCCAAACTCATGCGATTCATATATACAGTTATACATTAAAGAAATCTTTACAATCATCTTGATATGTCTTCGTTGATTAAATCTGACATTTTATATCTTAATCTGCTTGTAAAACTGTGAAAAGTATCCTTTATAAAAGATTTAGGCATTAACCCGAATATTAATATATAAAATTGGAACAACCTTAGGGTATTTTCTATGTTAAACCGATGAAATAGGTATAGGAAGATAAAAATAAAATAGGATACTATTTTAAAAGCGATTTTCCGAGACTTTTTTTAAGAAAATGGGCTGCGGATTAATTAGAGTCTCCTTCATTTGTGTCTTGGATTATTTATTCCGTGTATTAAATTTACAACTACCCAATTAAAAGTGTAATGTTTTAATGAGAGTTTCTTAATTTCCACATAAATTTAAGGATAAAAATAATATTTAAAATTCTAACATCATTCCAAATAACACTTTCTACATTTACTTAGCATTCAATTGTTATCACTGCCTCGGTGGCGCAGTGGTAATGAATGCAACTGCTGGGCATAAGGTCTCGGGTTCAAATCCTGGGTCGGACCATATGTTTGTGTGATACGGACAAATATTTGTTTCGGAGTTAGGGTTTTTTCTATGTATAATATGTATGTATTTACAAAAAAAAGTATATATATATTTGTATCACAAGCAACATGTAACACAAGCTCTGCTTAACTTAGGACTAGATGTCGTTGTGTGTTGGATGTCCGAAATATTTACTTATTATTTATTTATTTATTAATATTGTCACTAAAGTAAATCAGTTTTTGGTAGACCATTAGAGGCTTGTTAAGAAATTTACAAAAAAGAATTTCTTAGTGAAATGTTTTGCACAAAAATGATGAATATTATTACAAACTCATAACGAATATGTGAAGCATATGCAATATTTTAAATAAAATTATCAATAATACCTTATTGTTTTACTGCATTTGTACAATACGGCAAGTAACGTTGCAGCCTAAACTTTGTTTAATTAACGTGCTACAAGCTGAACCAAGTTTGTTGTTCAATCAACAAACTTTTTATTCGTACAAATTTTACCAGGGAGGCAGAAATGATAAAAATTTTGAATTGTTTTTTTTATTATTTATTTAAGAGGGTGCTTTTGGAAGTACTTTATCGAGCAATTATATTTGAGCGCTCCCTGTATGTAAAAATCATAAGTCTGCCGAAAATCGGCCTGCCTAGAATTAAGCAGAAATTCAATCGTGCAGTAATCCGCATTTTGCTGAAAAGAGGCTTAACTTTCCATTGTGACGTGAGAGGAAATAAATAAAATTTAAAATACTAATGTTTTAATGAATTTCTTTCCATAAAACAACAAAGTTTCCTCTATTTTAATCGACTTCAAAAAAGGAGGAGGTTCTCAATTTCTAGGCACATTTTTATAGTCAACGGGTCCTTGATAGAAATTAAATAAAAACATCATTACCTCTGCAGATTAACTTAAACTTTACCAACATTGAAAAGTACTCTTTCTCAACTAGATATTAAAGTAAACAATATCGAGTCTTTACTGGGTTAAGGGATGTATAAACAAGGTCAAAGATAAGCAATCAACCGGGTCAACAGCTATAACTAACCGGATAAGCAGTTAGTAACCGGATAAAACTTGCTGTCTATTGAACTACTTGCGCAGGGTAAACAAATTCAAGTTTATGTTGAATTTTAAAGGTACTCTGCCGTGAAGCATAACAATTATTTTTGTTTGCATACGCCTGAATATTCTTACGACCTATTTTGCGCAGTGGTTGAGAAGGCGATTGTAATATTTTCATGTAAACGTATATACTATATCTACCGCAAGTTATAAATCAGGAGAACGAAGAAAAGGCTTGGGTTTTGTATAGCGAGCGTTTGACGTATTAATTTGTATATTATAGTAATCAGTTTTTGTGAAAGTATTATATCATGAATTTGAAGTAACTAAAGATTCCATCAAGAGCTCAAGTATTCGCTTTTATACTATTGTATTTTACGATATCCGTTATATCGTAAAATACAAAAGTATAAAAACGAACAATAATAATGTTTTTATACACAGATGTATAAAACGACCTACTATTGACTGCCTCGTTGGCGCAGTGGTAGTGTATGCGACTGCTTTGTTTGGGGTCTCGGGTTCGATTCCCGGGTCGGACCAAACGTTTGTATGATCTGCAAATATTTGTTTCGGAGTTTGGGTGTTTTGTATGTAAAATATGTATGTATTTACAAAAAAAAAGTATATATGTATTAATATCAGTTGTCTTAGTACTCATAGTACAAGCTCTGCTTAGTTTGGGACTAGATGGCGTTGTGTGTTAAATGTCCGAAATATTTATTATTTATTTATTATTGCCCGCGGCTCCGCCCAATTGCATCGGTTATGGCGATAAAGAGTAGCCTATGTTCATTATTAAAAATCAAAGTATGTCCATGCCATGAATGATGGCTATTTCCAAACCATAAAATAAATATTATGCACCGATTGTGAATCGAACCATAGATAATAAGGTTAATATCAATCAACTCTACCAATGTGCTTATCCTTCAACATGTTGTTGTGTTAAATTGAAATAAATATATTCAGTTTTTTAATTTTATTTTCAACTAACGTTAGTGATAGCAAACTCCAGCGTTGGAAGTGACTTCAAAAGAAAGCAAATATAATTAATAGTGAGTCGGCCAGGGCCAGCGGTAAACTCGATCAACTCAGGCAGGCCTGGAAAGCGCCTGTCCGAGGAGATAGGCCTTTGAACTAACCAGATTGTATTTGCATGGTATTGAATACGTAATTCAACATCACAATTTAGGAAAGGTTTTGGTGAATTGTAGTAATTATGAATGCAAATATTCAGACGTTTCTCAAAAGAATAAGAATTGAAATAGATGAAATTAAATATAATTTTGTCACCTTCCTACTGCACTGAGTATAGTGGATTCCAAAGATTGTTTTTCTAAATCTGGTCGTTCTTTTTCTACGTTTCAATGTTAAAATTTGTAAAGTTTGTTGAATACATACTTAGTGTATCCTTAAAAAAAACACAAATGGATTTAAATGTAACAGTTTCTACTGGTATTAATCACTCGGTGTCAATTGATAAAATTATCTGTCCGATATTTATATGTGTCGAAAATACGTACAGTTATAAGAATTTTAATATAAAAAAATCGACACTAAGAACTGGATCAAATTGAAATGGGACCACACGGGAAGCACCAGCTTTCAATTAAAAAAATATTCATAAAAATCGGTTCACCTAATCGTAAGTTCTGCGGTAACAAACATAAAAAACTTACAGTTGAATTGAGAATCTCCTCCTTTTTGAAGTTGGTTAAAAACAGGCAGTAATACACATTAATCTAACATATTGAAATCCAAACATTTCATAGCGCCTTATTTATGGAAATCTGAAGAATTGAACTTGTAAAATCAAAGAATAATTTATTGATTTTATAGAGAGCGTTGCCTGGAACCAGCTACTTGTAATGCTTGAATTTTCCAGAACGTCATTGTATAATGGGGTACGAGGGTAGAATAAGAAATGAAGCGCACTCGCCGAAGAGCTCTCAGCTACTTGCTTTGAGCCTTAAGATTAAGTTTTATGATAAATCTCCCACGTTTAACTTTATTTCACTCCAGAGAAACTTTACCTGTGAGTTTGAGACTCAGACTCTAGACATATACCTACCAAACTTCATTTACATCGGTTCAATAGTCTCCCGTTAAAGCGCGACAAACATATCAGAATAGAACAGAACGCATTTATAATATTACTAAGGATATATATATATATATGTAACTAAAAATACTGTTTGAATAATGAATACTGATATATAATAATTTAAAGTTTCAATCTTATTCTCCGTTTATAATATGTCTTGAAAATGCGACGGCATAGTGTAGTGAAAACAAAGAATGTTATAACAACAAATTTAATAAAAAAACAAACGACTTGACGAACTGGACAAAATTGAACGATACGGGAAGCACCAGCTTTCCAATAAAAAAAGAATCATCAAAATCGGTTCACCCAGACCAAAGTTATGCGGAAACAAAACAAAAATGCAGTCGAATTGAGAACCTTCTCCTTTTCTGAAATCGGTTAAAATCCACCTAGCACATCACACACATGCCACTTTTTAGGAAACTAAGCACAGCCGATGTTAACCAGACTGCTAATACACATATAAAGTTACTAGCTGACCCACGCAACCTCGTTTGCGTCTTATAATGCCCGTAGCGTGAAATTTTTCTCACGTTTTTGAAACATTCTTCATTGGTGCTCCGCCCCTATTAGTAATAGTAACCCCGACCCATCCCTCTTCCCATCCCCCAAAGGCCAACAACACACTTGTGACGCCTCTGGTGTTGCGGGTGTCAATGGGCGGTGGTAATCCCTTACCATCAGGCGATACGTCTGCTCGTTTGCCCTAAAAAAATCTCATAAACTTTACCTTTTTATAATATTAGCATAGATTACAAAAAGCACCTAACTGTGATCCTTACACAATTATTTAAATCAAACCCACGCCCCAAGGGTCGTAGCAGTTGGGATCACTAACCATTAAACCATAATATTAGTACCTTATCATTCTATACCAACTCTAATATCGTATTTCATGATTTAAGTACCTAATACCTTTAAACGAACATATAACATATACAAATAAATATTTTAGACATCTAACACAACGTCATCTAGTCCCAAGCTAAGCAGAGCTTGTGTTATGGGTACTAGACAACTGATATAAATACATATCTACTTTTTTTGTACATACATATTATACAAACACTCAAACTTCGAAACAAATATTTGTAAATCATACAAACATTTGGTCCGATCCGGGAATCGAATCCGAGACCCCAAGCACAGCAGTCGCATACGTTACCACCGCGCCACCGAGGCAGATATTATATATATATATTCAGGAATTGCTTGTTTGGAGATATTAGATACTTATACTACTATTATTACTTATTATCTATATTATTTTCATTTCTCTCTCGGTCGAATAACCTACTGCAAATAAGGAGGGTTATGTTTTTCGAGTATGTATGTATGTATATATCTTTGGCACGCCCTAGAGCCCAAAGGGCTTGTCGTATTTTTATGTGAGTGGTGTCAACAGATTCGTCTTAGTCGTGAGAGTAACACTGGGTACATCAAAATAAAAAAAAACAATCTGAATTTAATAAAGACGACAAATATTGACGCAGTCGGTTTTTTTTAATAAATAATTTATTACTTGTTATATGTTTCACTACATGTAAGACATTTATTTCCCCTGCGTACAACGAGCGCATGATGTTTTAGTAAGTAAATTTCGATATAAAATTCTTATTATTAAAAAAATATGAACAAAATTTCACAGAAAACTTTTGTTATCAAATAGTACAATGAGTAATGGTCGAATTAAGATCTCTAAGACTCCAAGGATATATTGAAGGAAATATATGAAAAAAAAAACTAAAACACAAAAAAGTCTTTAAATAAAGTATTTTTAAGGCGGTTTTCGACACACAAATGACGTTATTATTGTGATAAAAAAATAACTTCTACGAAGGAAAATATTTTAAGGGTTTCATATCGTACCGAAGCCAGAATAAGTCCGGAAACTTTATCTTTCTGTAAATGGAGGATAAAACTCGTATAACATAAAGCTGAGTAATTATTTTAAATAACAACTCACAATTTCTATTTTGGTGTATTATAGTCCAAAAGGGAGTTCGACTTTCGATTGCCGGCTCTCCCTACGGTGACGAATTAAGAATACTGTGTTTCACCACCCTTATTCAACCCATGGGTATCATAAGAAGCAGCTGAAGGAGAATACGATGCAGGACATGACACTTCAAAAAATAAAACTGAAAACAAACACGTCTGGGTTCACGTTTTCTAAGGAAGTTTGGTCTACTAGGCGACTACGAGACGAGACTTATAGCCCAGTTGCACTCAGTGATTAGAAACAATTACCAAGTGCAGGTGCAGGGTAAGCAACGACGGCGCGGTCAATACCTGTCGGATTCGGAGGTCACGTTAAGCAGTCGGTCCCGGTTGTTATTATAGGATAACAGTCGTGAATCTTATTTGGAGGCCTTTTGGCGGGTCAAAAACATCCAATGGTAAGATTACGGAGCCACAACGTTGTCTTGCCAGTCCCCAACCCGCACTTGGCTAGCGTGGGGACGTGTGGCCTTAACCATCTCCTAAGACGAGACCCGAGCTCATCAGTGGGACGTTATGGGTTGTTGATGATGATTGGTCTACTAGACCTAAAAGGTGTTGATGTGACTGCCTTCGACCAGGCGATATGAGTGAACCTTCGTCACATATGGGCCAGACTCGACCGGAGTGATCACTAGGACCTCACAGACTACGGATGTTAAGCAATATGTTAATGCCTTTTCACTGAGTGACTGAAATTAGCCCCCTCCCCGCCCCCATCAGGCACATAAAGTAAGAAGTAGGTTACAAACAAACATAGAGGTGAAGCTACACGTAACCTTATAACAGTAAAAGAAAACTGGCCCTGGAAATTTTTTGGGAAAATTCCGCCGAGGTCAATCTTTTACGAAGCCCATTTATGAAAAATTTAACAATGGCAAGCCTAAGTACTACTTTTAATATTATATACATTTATTATACTAATTTATTATACAAAATTTTAATATTAATTTACATACTTATTACACTATCACACTAAGATTATATTTTAAACCCGAAGGTAGTGGTCCTCTGAGCACTACCTTCGGGACATCTTACATACGGCCGTCTTATTACCAATTACGCAAAACCAAAAATAATATAGATATATTTTAATATATATATGGACACGCTAAAATGACTTTACAGTTTGATGAAAACTATGTGCAAAATTCTAGAGTAGTGGTTGCCATAGTCATTGCGAATGCAGACAATGCAACAATGCAGCATAATGACCCACATTATAGCGGTTTATCCAGATGCTTCTTCACCATTAAGCCTCCGGTTTCGTATTCTTAATGTATCACGACAGCACGAATGTTGTTCGTTTTAGGTTCTGTAAAGGGTAGTACCGCTCCGGTTGAGCCGACCTGTTCGTGCTAACCTCATTGTGGCTCTTCTACCTTATAAATTATATCCTAAGACAGATTAAATGATCGTGCTTATCACACAATATTTTTTGTAGGTAAGAATTGAACCTAGTAATCACTAAGAGACTAAGAGGTTAGTCATATAATTATTGCTTGCATTAACAAGATACCTAGAGTATACAGAAAGGCATTCTGATCACTTTTTCTATCTTTTTTTTAAATACATCTTCTTCTTCTGCATCATTGAGTCTCCGATATTGCACTTACCAATAAAACACGGCAGCACGTAATTGATTGATAAAATTTATAAAAATACGAGTGAAGCCGCGAGGAAAAGGTAGCATTGAATACTCTGTCGATTTCTTACGTTTAAATTCCACATCAATAATATCTTCAGAGCAACAGCTTTTTACTATTTACTAAAGGAGTTGAATAAGTAAATAAGATAAAATGTGATACCAGTTTTTATTCTATAAATAAAGTTCTCTTGTGATTATAAATTCAAACTTTAAGCAATTTATACGCTACTAGCCTCGTACCTAAATTTCGTTTGCATTTTATTGCTATTACAAACGGTCTTAACGTTGCGGTAAATATCTTAATCATCTTTGCAAATGGGGTTATTAAATTCAAAAAGAGCTATTGAAATCCGTTTAGCCCAATTATAGATATCCGATTATCTCGCGATAAGTACGATAATTCAAAAACAAATTCTTTAAAAACAACCTTTTAAAAATATAGAGAAGTTCTTCCTAAAAACCATCTCCTACGAATAATTTAATTTTAATGATCATGATTACAGACAAGTAACACTGCACACATTAATCATTACTTCCATATAAAAATAATAAATAAACAAATAAAAATGTTAGATAAAATTAAAAACAGATACTTACTCCTTATATGAATTCCATCGGCTCCGTTACCAATCAATAAAAAAAGTTCACTCGTAAATGTAATAAACCAATGAAGTTGTCTTAAAAACACTTACAGATAGGTCAGAATTAAAAAAAAATGCCAAATGTTTGTACAAATAATTGAACAAATATTTGTCACAATAACACTGCACTAAATAAACTATTAGCCCGAATAGACTACTCGCAATTTTGAGTTCGCGTCCGTGGCGCCGTAGACGACGTCCGTAGCAGACGGTCTCCGTAGAGGCACTGGCTACAACATACTGCGATGCTACGACGCGCTGCCCGCTCACTCACTATAATTATAACCAAACAAATTCTATAACTAGTAATCTATAATTAGTAATCATTATACTGTTTTTATAAAAATACCTTTGAAATAATATATATAATAATATTGTAATTTTGCATGATAGGCATAATTGCATAGGTACAATATAGACGAACTTTGCATAATTTTAGCATCTCTAACCCAGTATATATACACAAACTAAAAAAGTCTTAATTATTATTAAAAGACATTTCTTTCAATAGACTCATAAGATATAATTTTTTAGCTGTACTTCAATCGTATGAAATTATTATTTCCTGAACTTGAGTCCTGCATACAAAATTTTATGTACATTGTTATTATGTCTAACTGACAGAAATATTTTTGTTATACTCGATTTTATTGAAACAAAGTCTTTACCTTGCTCTTAATTATAAGATGCACTTTTGAAAATTGAAATACATATTGATCTGATATTTACTATTCAGATTTAAATGGTATTCATTTATTCTCATTTTTTGTATGACTTTGTACTTTTCATAGCAATTTGACTAGTTTAAATTATTTTCAGCAACTGCTATGCTTAACTCAGAAACTGTCTCGGTGGCGTAGTGGTAGTGTATGCGACTACTGTGTTTGAGATCTCGGGTTCGATTCCCGGGTCGGTCCAAATTATTTGCATGCTCTGCAAATATTTGTTTCGGAGTTTGGGTGTTTTGTATGTATGATATGGATGTATTTACAAATATATATATATATATATGTATATATTTATTTATATCAGTTGCTTAGTACTCACAACACAAGCTGTGCTTAGCTTGGGACTATATGGCGTTGTGTGTCAGTTGTTCATTATAAAAGTTTTCAGCATTCTTGTCATAAGGCTCTACGCATTTTGGAAACTGGAAGTAATGGATCGACACAAGCAGGTTGTAAAATTTGGTGTACTCGTATTCGCCTAATTTACCTTGACAATCCAGTACATGCTGTGGCGTATGTCTGTCAATCTATGATTTTTAACTGTATCTTCAATTTCTCGTTCATAAATGTTACTTAGTGTCTTAATTAAAAAAAATATTTTGAATTTATAAAAAAATACAGTCTAGAGTATCCTCAGCATAAGTAAATATTTTTATCTTAACAAAGGTATATATTACTATAACACATGTGCGTGTACCTAACTCACGAATGAAATACAAAAATACTAAAGGATCTGGGTCTGTCTTCGTAAGCTCAGGCCATAAATTAGTCTTAGCAAAACCTTTTAACAGGTACCCTAATAAATATCTTAGAATAAAATTTATTTCTTACTTGTATACTTAATTGTATTTTCTGATATTTTTTGTTATTGAACCATGGGCAAACTTAGGCTGTGTTAAAAAAAGTCATTTGTTGTTGTTTAAAGTTGATTGTTTGTTTGACTTGTTGATTAAAGAATGTTTTATTACGACTAGTTCGCAAAGGTTTTTAAAAGGTTTTCAATTCAGATACGAGAATAGGAATAAAGGGAATAACATTTTGTAGGTAAATCGATATTATTTTATCACGAACGGGCGAATGACGTTATTATTTTGAGTACGTGTCAATGTGTAACATTGTTAAGGGTTCCGTCCAGTTTCTTTTACTGGATGGCTTTACTATAGCCTTAGCTACTCTTTATAATATTAGCTGTCTGGAAGTAAAAGTACTGTCAAAATCGGTCTACGCGTTCCGGTGATTAGACAGACAGATAGACAAAAAAATTAAATATGGTTTTTTTATGTAAGTGCCGTACATACTTCCATATGCATTTAGTGAATGTCCGTTAATTTAAAGTTACAAACAGACACTTTAATTTCAACTATTTCTTTAGATATACTAAATACATACATTTGACAGATAAATTGCACCTAGAGAGACCAAATAATCGTCCTCATTATTTGATGGAAAAGAGAATCGAACCTGTGACCTCCGGGTAAACAATAAAGGTACAACTCGTTCATTTATTTTCAGAAACCTTCATATCTAAATTAAGGATCTGCCATAATACACGTTAATGCTACAGCAATGACTATTCCCAGGGGGACTGCGAAAGAAATGAGTGTCCCGAGACATCACTCGGACACTGAGCCGAAGACATTAATAATATTTCCACGAAAAGTGCGCGCAATTCACAAGGGCACTTAAATAAATAGCGTCTATCAAGTGGGCAATAAGGTATAAAATGGCATGTAATGGTATGCATACATAAATAATACTTCATACATACAAACTACATAATTTATTTATCTGTGTAATAATAATTAACCTTAAGCTTAAAATAAATGAAAAATAGAATAAAAATGGAATTTCATCTTCATTTTCTTATAGATACACATAATTTTATATAAAACATAACAGATATGTAATAAATAAAATAATTAAATATTTCGGACAACTGACACACAACGCCATCTAGTTCCAAACTATGCAGAACTTGTATTATGGGTAGTAAACCACTGATTTAAATATAATAATCCTTTTTCATTGTAAATACATGCTGCACACATTGTACATAGAAAACACCCAAACTTCAAAACAAATATTTACAAATCAAACAAACATTTAGTCCGACCCAGGAATCGTACCTGAGACCCGCACAGTAGTCGCAAACGCTACCAAAGCGCCGCCGAAATCCCCGATTTATGGGACTTTTCTGTATCATGAAATATCTATTTCTATACTAATATATAAAGATGAAAAGTTTGTTCGTTTGTTTGTTTGCTTGAACGCGCTAATCTCAGGAGCTACTGGTCCGATTTGAAAAAATATTTCAGCATTATATTCTCCATTTATCAAGAAAGGCTATATAATGTAATCGGAGGTTTTTTTCCTTTTTATAACTTCCGCTGCGTGCGCTAAGTAACCGGTTGAAGTTTTGCAAAAATCGTGTAAGACAGAATTGTTCCGCTTTAACAGTTTTGAAAAAAGTTCACGACAGCATATTATGTATCTTTTAAGGTTGGCTCACTATATTCTTTCTTATGGGAAACACACCACCCACGGGCAGTAGGAGGCCCAGACGATGTCGCGCAGGACAGTTAGTTCTTTATAAAATCCGAAAATAAACAGCTATGAACATAAATCAAATATAGTCTAATATAATATAATTAATCTTAAATAATATAGAACTCATTGGAAGAATCGGTTGATTTTATAAAAAAGAAAAAGTTCAAAATAAATATAACACAATTACGTAAACATTTGATAACAATTATGTACCCAATGTTTATTAAAATCTATTCAGTAGTTCAGGTTTTACGGTGAAACAAACAACCTTTCCTTTAAGTTTCACCGTAGTTGGGTAAAAAAGGATCTCATCAAAAAGTTATTTATTGAGCTCTTTATATAAATAAAGAGCTTGTGTTCATAATCCCTACTATCGTTATATATAAGTGCAAATGCTAGTTTATTTGTTTGTTACACCCTTCGCCTGAACTACTAATAAATACCAAGATTATTTCACTCATGCAAAGCTACATTATCAGTCTCCTGCTTGTGTATCAACATCTGAACCGCTGAGGAGATCAACTAGTAATACGAATACGAGTATTATAAATACGAAGCAAACTCTGTTAGGCTTTCAAGGCTTAACCGCTGAATAAGTTAAAATGGGGAAAAAGACATAGAGGCCGTAACCCAGTGTATCGGCAGACCATGTCTAATACTCTACTCTATTGCTCTCAACAGTATGATCCATGGTGTCCTGCACACTGCCCATGATAAGAACAGGTGGCTGTCACTCGCAGAATACTTCTAAAGAGGAGGAGATTAAAATGAGATTTGAGATAGAAATATTTCAGTTTTTTTAATGCTATAACTGACACGTACCGTACACGCGGGCGTAGACGGGGGCAAAAACTAGTTAGCTAATAAAATGAAACATGAGCTATCTTAGAGTGTAATTAAAATGAAATATTGGCTGAATTTCATTTATTTGAACGAGCCACTTGAGACACGTAACTATGAATAAGCTCTTGATAATATTCGGTATTTTCTTTTAATAAAATACTAATTGGTTATCATATAGTATCAATTGCCTCACTAGGTTTAAAAATAACAATCTAAGCGAACCTTTTTACAAAATATAATCTAGTGTACATCGTGTATAACATGACAAAAGAAAGTTTAGGTTATTTTAAAAATTGATTGGATGTGTTTAAAAGATTAATGTTTGAGTATACTATATTCTATACTTTTTCTGTATCTAATTCTAAAATTTCGTTTTGAATTTCAGACATATTTTTGATTAAAGCACGAATGTGGCAGCTCGACCGTTCGGTACTACCCTCTCACAGAAAACCAGCCTAAAATAACACTATTCGTGCTGTCGTGTTTCGTTGGTGAGTGCGAGACTGGAGCATGGTGCAGAAGAATATCAATAGGCCGCTATAGTGAGGGTTACCATGCTGCATTGTTGCATTGTCTGCAATCGCAATGAGTATGGTGACCACTAATCTTGGATCATAAAATCACTTTGGCAGGCTCACATTAAAAAAAGCCTTATTATCTCAAGGGTGGTAGGTTCATCTGCATTACATAATATGATACTGCTTTGATGAGATAATGAGTGTGATTACCGGAACCCTAACTTAACGTTTTTTAAATTACCGAATCATTTTATTTAAAATAAAACTTAGTGCGTAGAAACAACTTGCATGAAGTGCGAGTTTTATTCATTAGCAGTTACGTTCTTTAGCAAAAAGCGCTTTCAGTGCCAGTCAGACAAATATTTAAACTTATGATTTTTTCGAGTTCAAAGACTGTTTAAATATATAGCTTTATCTAAGTTAACTAGTCAGTAGGAAGCTAACAAAGAGGGATTAAAACGAGATTTTAAATGTGTTGAGGTAAGAAGCACGGGCGCGTGGTACATTAGTGACTGTGCCACGTTAACTTCGCGAACGCTTAAGTATATCTAACCTATATAAAGTGCTTCAATGTGTGCCTACGCTTTCGTATGCCAATAAATTACCAGTGTTTATAACGTGAAAACATTAGGCACTTCCCACGTGCTCTCCTATATCTGATGTTATTAAACAAATCATGCCCCTGGCTATAAACACTGGCGTTTTTGTGTGTAAAACTGAAAAAAAATTGTTATTTGTGCGTTTATTATCATCATGCTCATTTTATTTTTATTATATAGGGGGCAAACTTAGGGCAACTGCCCTTGGCCAACCGCGAGGAGGGGACGTACGTGTGTGCCGTGCATCGCCTAAATTGAGATAGTATTTGTGCCCGCTTCAGTGCGGGCAGGCGCTGGCCCGGTCGTGTTAATAACTGCAGTTCCCGGACGAGTCGATGAGGGTCCTCAGGCGCAGAGTGGCGCAGAGTCGGTTCGATTCCGACATACCACCCCGCCGCAAACCATGGCGGGGTGACGGCCCGAGGGGGTTTCCACACGTCAAAAAAAAGGGCATCTGCCCTTGGATAGTTGTGATACTATTGCACACATATACTTTAATAAATACAATTTAAAGAAAAGTTCTTTCTTCTTTTTAAATGTACTTGTAGTGGATATTAACAGTAAAATAATCAGTCATCTTATTCATACACGCTGAGGATTTAGAATGGTGGGAAATAGGGGGTACTCTGATAATCCCCTTGTTCGGTACTCTACTAAGAACGCTAGAGCACGACAGATGTGAGTACGCCTTGCAGCAAAAAAAGCACCCGTGTAGCGGACGCCTGAACGCACGACATTGCATCACTTTTCTGTGAGACCCTCGTATTGCTCACAGAATTCGAGCCTGTCCTTCTATCCCAAGATATGGTTCTAACACGGTAATCTAATATATTTGTAATACATAGCGTGAGTAATCTCTCTAAAGTTAATTAAATAGGTTATACACAATTAGACATGTCCGTTGAGGCGCGATAATTATCCAATGCGTACCATTTAATTGGCTTGACAAGGTCAGGCACTTAATGACAGTCAGAAATAATATAACAACCTTTTTTATTTTATGATATTTAGTGTTAAAATCGGAATTGCAGGCCGCTATCAACAGGATTTACATGTCCACCTCCTAGTCAAGTTGATCTTCTATAATCTTTTACAATTTTGACGGCACGGTTTGCCTATTGGTTTCAGGTATCACCGTTTTCTTCTGCGCCAAGTGTCATGGGTTCAAATCCCCGGTTATTCTGAGTGTGGGTGTTCTCTATGTATATTTCATGTATGTTTGTAAAGTGCCTCGCCACGTTGGATATACATATATTTCTAAAGTGAGAGTTGTACTTATTTCAAAAATAAAATAGATAACTAACAAATGTATGAAAATTACGTGTCGTGTTAAATCACGTGGTCGACACAAAATATAATATATATAATATAATATAATATATAATATTAGGCAATAATACAAAAGAATAGAAGCATTAGCGAATGTAGAAAGAGATTTGAAACTAAACACAACTTGTCTAAGTGGCTACATCAGCCACACGATACACGATGTGATGTATCTCGCACGATTTTGTCAACATTTGTTAAAAAAAAAGTGTGGATTTTTTTACACAGTTTGAACTTTCCCTGGACATCCATAAGTATTTGAAGCCGAAATCAACTAATTGACGTTGCCATTCTGAGTTTTAGTGACACTAACGGACAGTAATTAATTTTGATATAGATTTAAGATCATTATAATTTTGTTCATAATCCTTGTTTTATCTTTATCACAAAACTGTTACATAGTTAATTTTGTCGTACAACTTAGTGGATAGGCATGCTCGAGCCTTGCCAGGGTGAGATTTTGTTAATTAATTTGGAAGACACGACAAATTTTATAGCTTGTCGTCGTGTAAGTTATCGTCTTAGTTAAGTATACCGGACGGTGTGCTCAGTTTTCCTCATTTTCCAGGCTACTTTATTTTTCTCTTTCTTTAAATATAAATATTTTTGGAATATTTTATACATTTAAAAAAAAAAAATTTTGATTCTGGTATTGGATTCCATTCTAAAATAAAATGGCGTCTATAATAGCCCTATCAAAATGACTTAATAAGCACTCTGAATTATATGAAACAAAACTTCTCATCTCTTACATAATAAAAGAAGTTTCTATAATATTTTTATATATTTCGGACATCTAACACACAACGCCATCTAGTCCCAAAGCTAAGCAGAGCTTGTGTTATAGGTACTAGACAACTGATATGAATACATATATACTTTTTTGTAAATATAGGGTGTTTTTTTAAGCTAGATAGAACTTTAAATTGTAAAAAGTAACACAAAAAATTAAATTTTGATGAAACTTTTTTTTTTTTTGTTTCAGTATACTCTGACAAATCATCATGAATAGACTCACGCTTGAACAACGCTACGAAATTATCCAAATTTACTTTGAAAATCAGTCGTCGATTCGCGCAACTTATAGACGACTTCGTCATTTGTATGGCGTATAACACGAACAATGCTGGCCTCCAAGGCGTCAATTGTTGCTGGTTTATCAGCATAAACCAGTGACTTCACGTAGCCCCACAGGAAATAATAATAATATAACATCAATTTATTTGCATAAATGTGGTACAAAAGATGGTAAAAAATAAAAATAGGCACGATACACATTTCACCAGTTATAGGCATACAAATATAGTGTTGCAGTCTTTCATACAATAGTTAATTAATTGCTAAATTAACATTAACTATTACTAAAACAATTTTAAAAAAATTAAAAGAATTACGTGTTACATTTTGAAAATATTTACAAAAACTACTTAACAAATTCAATACACACCTACAATGCATTTCTAAAATGATAAGACGGACACTCATTTTTTTGTAGGAATTCCCTGACGGAATAATAACTGTTTTCTACCAACCATTTTCTAAGCACAACATAAAACTTCTTGAGTATTGTGGGTATTGTGTTATAAATAAGTGGAGCCATATACACGCAATTTCGTCTAAATAGTTCGATTCTGGGTATTGGCATATTTAATGGTAGTTGTGTTGCTTCACGTTTGCTAAAATTAACTTTAGATTCAAAAAGCGAACGGTTATTTTTAACAAATTTTGCAATTTCATATATATAAATACAAGGAACAGTTAAAAGGTTGTGAGCTTTGAAAACAGGTCTACAGGATGAAGTCCATTCCATGTTAAAAATTGCGCGAATACATTTTTTTTGGGCTATAAAAACTCTTTCAATTTCAGTAGAATTACCCCAAATGACAATACCATACCGAATTATGGAACAAACATGAGCGTGGTAGACTATCATTGCAGTTGACCTTGATACCTCATTGCTTACTACTTTCAAAGCGAAAACAAATCTGCTAATTTTCATACATATTTCCTCAATATGATTTTTCCACGTGATATGTTCGTCAAGTATTATGCCCAAAAATTTAATTTTAAGAACTTGCTCTTGAGTGTGAAATTTTAAGAGCGATATGGTTACTTTTCGGTGTTTTGAAGTTCAATATTTTAGATTTTCCTAAATTAATCCTTAGTGCGTTACACTCTAACCATGCAATTATCTCATTTAAGGTGGTTTGTATTTCTAATTCGTATGTTTCCTCATTCTTACAATCTATGATGATTGTAGTATCGTCAGCGAATAATATGCATTTTTTTGTCACTGCTTGTGGCAGATCATTTACATAAATAAGGAAAAGAAGAGGACCCAGGATACTTCCCTGTGGGACTCCAAAGTGATTAAGTCGCGGATGTGAGTCATAGTCTACAATACTATTGAGTTTGGCATCATATTTAGTTATTCTAGTTATCTGAGTTCTATTTCCTAGGTAGGATTTAAACCATTCTAAAGCTGGGCCTCTTATGCCGCTTTTATCTAGTTTATCAATGAGAATATTATGCTGAACGAAATCAAAGGCTTTACTTAAGTCGAGAAATAGCGCCGTAGTTTTTATTTTTGCATTAATGTTATTTGAAACTGACTTAAGTAAATTAAATATTGCCAATGAAGTGGATTTATTTTTTCTGAACCCATATTGTTCTGTTGTAAGAACATTGAACTTTTCTAAAAAGGAAACCACTCTCTTATAAACAATTCTCTCAAAAACTTTCGATATAATAGGGAGTAATGCTATGGGCCTGTAATTGTTTTTATCTTTTTATGTCCTTTTTTGTATAAAGGTTTAACGATAGATATTTTTAATTTGTCTGGAAAACAACCTTTTTCTAGTGACAGATTAACGATATACGAAAGAGGATTAGCAATAAACTGTGATATGTTTTTAAGAAGGTCTGTTGAGATTCCATCGTAACCTGACGATTTTGTTTTTTTTAATGAATTAATAACGTTATAAATTTCTATCGGATTGGTAGGTTCTAAAAATATGCTTTGATTGTTTGTTTTGATATTTAAATTTGTACTGTTTTTTACCTTTATGTCGCTTTCTGTAACATCAATGAAAAAATTGTTCAACATATTAGCAATTTCTGTACCATTTGTGATTGTTATATTATTATCAACAATACTGTCAATGCATTCTTTGGGCTTATCATTACCTATAGTACGTTTAACTATATCCCATGTAGCTCTTCCCTTGTTTTTTGAATTTGCGATGTGCTTAATATTATATAAGGATTGCAGGTTGTGAATACATTTTTTTAACAATTTAGAGTATGCCTTGAATTTTATTTTATTTTCGTTTGTTTTATTTTTATAATAATTAAATCTTAGTTTTCTTTTAGTGTTACAGCTGATTTTAAGCCCCTTCGTTATCCATTTTAATTTACTTTGTGTGTTCTTCTTTTTTACCTTTATAATAGGAAAACATAGTTTATAAAATAAAGTGATTGTGTCATGGAAATAATTAAAAGCATTGTTAGTATCAGTACTATCATAAACTTCAAAAAAAGATAGTTTACTTATGTACTCGATAAATTTGTTGACATTGTCCCTACTCATATCTTGCACGGTTCTAAAGCAGTATATTGGTATAGGTTTTGGGCCATATGCGAATGTAATAGTCTGTGCAGTATTATGATCAGACAAACAGACATTATGAGTTCTACCTATTGCATTTGGGATATTACTAATTATGTTATCTATACACGTATTTATCCTGGTAGGCTCTCTAATGTGATAATCTAAACCATAACTTACAATGAGCTCCTTGAATTTGGTACAATTATTGTCATTGCTAAGAAAGTTAATATTAAAGTCCCCTGCTATTACTAGTTTACATTTCTTGTGTTGTAGTTTTGATAAGGTCTTGTTAAACTGTTCAAAAAATATATTTGTATCTGACGACGGCGTTCTGTATATGCATAATATAATAACTTGTATAGCCTTCTCCCTCCTCTACGTTGATTAGGTCGCGAATATATAGCGCTGAGGTAGATATTATTCAGTTTGAGATATTTTTCTTCACTACTACTGACAAAATGTTCACTGAGACATACGAGATCAATTTTTAATTTAGATTCAACCATTTCATTAGTTACCACTTCAATGTCATGTAATTTGTTAAGAGCCCCTGCTATATTTTGATGAAGAAGTGTAAATTGGTTCCCATTAAATTTCTTACTAGTTACGAAAAAACGGTTTTGAGTTGACTGAGGTATTTTGTGAAGTCAATTGAGGTAATTGTACTTCGTCAACTTTTAAGAAATAATATGGAATGGTGCCTTTACGAGGCTGTTTCACTACATCTGTTGTAATTACTGTTGCTGAAGGCAATTTTTTTATAATTGTATTTTTTTGTATATTAAGTTTTGTAACACTGTCCTTTTTTTTTGTTTTGTTATTGTAAGAAAGGAATTCATTATAATATTGAACCGTATTAATTTTATGTGTTAATTGAGTTAATATGCCGTTCAAACTATCTGCTTCAATAAAATTGCAAGTTTCATAAGTGTCTGTCAATAATTTTAGATTGTAGCTAAGTTTGTGCTTAATTAGAAATGCATTGTTTCGAACATTCACAACGAAAATATTACAATTTTTTAACGTTTTGATTGCTGCAGCCATTTCTGCCATAAACTTTATTGGGTTAGAATCATTTCTACCTGTCATAATAATCACATTGTCATTTATGGTCAGATTTTCTGACAGACTTTTACAATGCGATAACACATCAGCAGCAGTCGCGCCCGGTTTTCTAAAGCCTGATATAGGGTATCTATTAATAATAAATTTATGTTCATCTTGTTTCTTTAACAATCCTTGTACTATATTTTTTCCATCTTCATCCGATAACAGGATTATTCTGCCGCATCCACCATTCTTACTAGTTGCAGCCTGGGGTTCTGTATTTTTCTCAATTATACTACTGGTCTCTGTTAATATATCGGTAGGTATAGAATTTATTTCTTTATATTTAATTTCACCTTTGAGTGTATCATTAGTTGTGTTAATGACATGTGTTTTAGGTGTTTGAGAATAAGAGTTGTCAAACTTAATTCTTCGGACCGAGGTAATTGCAGTTTGTTTTTTAGAGCGTCTTGTTGTAGATGATAAAGTTGTTGTGTTGGAATTTAAACTTGTAATGTATAGTTTTCTAAATTGCTCGGTTTTTATTCTTTCTTCATCTAAACAGTTTTTTAATGAACCATTTTCTAGACGAAGTGTTTCTATTTTAAGATCCGCATTCAAAATCTCCTTCTTAAGCCTATCGATTGTATTTTTGAGCTCCATAATATCATCCTTTTTTACGGTGGTGGATAAATCCATCATGCTTTTAACGCTTAGGTCTGATGACAAACTGTCTATGGAATCATTTGAGACATGAAAAAAGGAACGTCGCAATTGTTTGTTTCTTATTGTTATATTGCTAGGTGATTCCATGGTTAACATTTAAAAAAAATAAAAAAAATGGTGGAATTAACAAACACTTTCAAAAAATAATAATTGTATTAGTATGAAATGTTTCAATAAAGTAACACCAAATTAATTAGTACAACACTGCAACCATAGTTTGTAAATGCACTTTTTATGCTAAAGAATGAGTTTTTGTTTTTACATCTATACTTGGAACGCAGCACCGACGCGGTAAAACGATTGTTTTAAAATTTTTCATGTAACGGTTGTCATTTTATCACCACATAAGATTCCAAATTATCGGTACTCTAGTTAGATTTATGGAATTTACTTTACAGTTTAAAGTGTACAGTAAGCTATAGTATAAGTTATTTACTAATCTTACTTGTAAACATTGGAATCACACATAAGTCCGGTCACTGTTTTGTGTTTTTGTAAAAGAATCAGCCGCAATTATCGCTGCTTACGACTTAACTGAAGACTCAGACTTATTGATCGTGTTTGTTTTTCACTTTTAATATCACTTACGAATTTATAAACTTTTAATTTCAAACTTTTTGCACAGATGAAGTAACAGTTTTTTTATTTTGTCCATAATGAGATAGTTATTAAAGTTTTTACAAAGATATCATTACACAGTCACTATTGGCACTTAACTATTGTAATTGTGTTACAAAATAGTTTATACACTCACTTTTAGTATTTATTTACATTTTTTGTATATGGACACGATGTTTACCGTGTCGCTAGCGACATCTACCCCATAGAACATTCAATAATCGAGAGGTGTCAAATCGCACGACCTTGGAGGCCAATTGACAGGTCCATTTCTCGAAATCAACTTATCGCCAAATTTTGATTTCAATAAGTCGATGGTTGCGTTCGCCGTATGGCACGTAGCGCCATCCTGTTGAAACCACCTCTCCTCCGGATCAATGTCATCCATATTTTTAAACAAAAAATCATTGATCATGGTGCGGTAACGATCTCCATTGACCGTAACGCGAGCTCCGGCCTCATTTTTGAAGAAATAAGGTCCGATGATGCCACCAGCGTGAAAACCGCACCATACGGTGCATTTTTCTGGATGTAATGGAGTCTGTAGGGTCTGTTGTGGATTGGTCTCACTCCATATGCGGCAATTTTGCTTATTAACAAACCCGTTAAGCCAAAAATGCGCCTCATCGCTGAACACAATTTTGCGATAAAACAGTCGTCTATAAGTTGCGCGAATCGACGACTGATTTTCAAAGTAAATTTGGATAATTTCGTAGCGTTGTTCAAGCGTGAGTCTATTCATGATGATTTGTCAGAGTATACTGAAACAAATAAAAAAAAAAGTTTCATCAAAATTTAATTTTTTGTGTTACTTTTTACAATTTAAAGTTCTATCTAGCTTAAAAAAACACCCGTTACATACATAATATACATAGAAAACACCCAAACTTCGAAACAAATATTTTTAGATCACACAAACACTTGGTGCGACCCAGGATTTGAACCCGAGACCTCAAGCACAGCAGTCGCATTCACTGCCACTGCGTCACCGTATCGTATAGTGTATGTATCACAACAATTAACTGCCTCGAAGGTGTGCAAATGTATTTATAAAAAAAAAGTATTTCACGTAGCTTTTTAAAATCCATGGCGTTACTATATGGAGAGTGTACGTTTCTCTGAATGTCCTATTCGAACTGTGCATTGCCTCGTTCATTTTAGGGTTTCATACAATTTCAAACTTTTACCGTGGGAGAGCCATGCTTCGGCATGAATGGGCCGGCTCGACCGGAGTAATACCACGGCCTCACAGAAAACCGGTGTGAAAAAGCGCTTGCGCTGTGTTTCACCGAGTGAGTGAGGATACCGGAGGCTCACACCCTAACCCCTACCCTTCCCCTAAAGGCCGGCAACGCACTTGTGACGCCTCTGGTGTTGCGGGTGTCTATGGGCGGCGGTAATCGCTTACCATCAGGCGATACGTCTGCTCGTTTGCACCCTAATCAATAAAAAAAAAAGAAAAAGAGAATGGTCGAGCCTCATATAGATCTGTTAAATGGGATAGATCGATACTCGTAGTACGTACTTCGTTCTCGCGCCGAAGTTTCAAATTTATTGGTCCCTACCTTATTGAGAGTATTAAATTTTGTGTATAGATAGATGTGGGGGAACGGGTATAATGTTCCACCCAGCACAACGGGAGGATCCTCCGACCAGGCGAGGTGATCATGCCTGGCGGGCTACTGCCCAACAGTTGATGTTGGGATGTTGTATATATGATAATCGGCGCGGGAACTTTATTTGCGCGATTCAGGATTGGTAGTTACTCCGTGTAGTGTAGTTTGTAAGTACAGTGCGTTACTTCGTAGTTCAGTGTATCTTCGGTAGATGGCGCTGTATGTGGAGGTCGCCACATCACTCCCCTCCAAGACTGGAGGTCGATATATATTGCGTCAGCTGTCTGTGCTCTGTTGTGGAGCTTGCCAGTGCCAGGAATGAGTAGTTCCAGTGAGTCGGAACTAAGTGCCGCAAGTTCCAGTGAGTCGGAACTGAATGCCGCTAGTCCCAGTGAGTCGGGGCTGAAGTCCGCTGATCCCAGTGAGTCGGGATCGCATGCGGTGCGCGGTGCTGCGGTGAGGTCCCCAGTGAGTCGGGGCGATTGCTGCGTAGTGGCTGGCTGCTGCGTAGACGGGAGAGATGTGCTCTGCTTACATGGACCGTAGGTGCAGTGTGCTGTGCCTAGACGCTGTAGAGGCCGTAGGGGTTACCAGGCTGGAGCGGTCGCGTCCTGCGTGTGGTTTATCCCAGTTGAGGCCGAAGTTGCTGGCTGGCTTGAGACTTGCTGTGGGAGTGAACATGATGGTGGCGCGGCTTGAAGGCTGCTTCCAATCACGTCGGGGTCACCACTGTGGGGGAACGGGTATAATGTTCCACCCAGCACAACGGGAGGATCCTCCGACCAGGCGAGGTGATCATGCCTGGCGGGCTACTGCCCAACAGTTGATGTTGGGATGTTGTATATATGATAATCGGCGCGGGAACTTTATTTGCGCGATTCAGGATTGGTAGTTACTCCGTGTAGTGTAGTTTGTAAGTACAGTGCGTTACTTCGTAGTTCAGTGTATCTTCGGTAGATGGCGCTGTATGTGGAGGTCGCCACAATAGATACACAAAATTTCGTCGTCGAGATCGTAGTACAGGTCTTGCAATAAATGCATATACACACTCGCACTCACCTTTTTCCTACCCACACAAAATTTGTATGCAAGTACATAAGGCAAAGGGTGTTCCCTAATACATATAGTAATAAATATGATAATTGCCGACATACATCTTGACAAATTTTTTTTTTTTTTAAGTGCTATCACCTCCAATTAAAAGTTGCGAGCCTACTTTAAAAACTAATCCTTTCATACAAGTTCTCGCTTTTATGCCTCTCGTACTTTTATTCTACATACTTATTCTTTCTCTCACCCTGTCTTTCATACTTTATTCCAGGTGGGATGCCTGTACTATGCTATTCTGTAATAAATATACTGTCTCGATATGAGAAAAATAGTGTCCTTTCTCTCATTGAACGAATAGGACGTGTTTACAGCTAGCTAATAAGTGTGCGGTTAACGGTATTTAATACTTGCCTATCGTCGGCGCGTTCGCGCGCTGTCGATGGACACGCCGTTGTATAAACATATAGAATATGAGTGAGAGTGTAGTGGAAGGAAATAAAGGAGCTATAGATATTATTAGTATGGGAGAAAGTAGTATGGAGGAAGATAGCGTAATTCAAAGTGAGAGCCAAAACCACAACGATGAGGAAAACATACATATTTCAAAGGAACAGGAGGTGGATAATAACGAGAATTGGACAGTAGTGGGTAACAGTGAGAAAAGAAGAAGAGTTGAACCGATTGAAATAAGTATTTCTAGTACACAGAAGTTACCCAAGCAATTTTCTATGGCCAAATTATTTAACTCGGAAAATATCACAGGAATTACTCGTGTTAAGTACATGAATTCTTTTAGAGTTATTATTAGTTGTGGTAACGAAGAAAGCGCTGCGAAGTTGCTGGAATGTCAAAATTTTAAAGAGAAAGAATGGCGAGTTCAGAAAACATGGGAGAAAAATGATTCCTACGGTATTATAAGGCAAATGGATTTAGATCTATCTGATTTAGAACTATTAGAGTGCATTAAAAGAGATAACAGATTTGAGATTTTATCAGCTAAGCGTTTAAAGCGGAGAGATTTTCAATCTGGGTGGTCAGTAAGCGAGAGTGTTCGAATTTGTTTCAAAGGAAACTACCTCCCACCATACATTAAAATATACGAAGTTAATGTTGCCGTAGTACCTTACGTGTTTCCAGTTACACAATGTTCGCGATGTTGGCGTTTCGGTCATACAATAAAAGTATGTCCCTCCTTAAAAGTTATTTGCCCTAAATGTGGTAGGAATCACCCGAACTGTGAAACTTCCTCGTACAAATGTGTCAACTGCAGAGGCAGTCATATGTCGTTAGTCAAATCTTGTCCTGCTTTTATTAAAGAAAAGAAAATTAGATCACTAATGGCTGAGTTTAACTGTACATACCGTCGTGCATTAACAATGTACATACCACCTTTTTCACCACCCTACAATCAACAATTTGAAACATCTACATCTTATCCCCAACCAGACAATTTTAAAAGCCATACTTATACACAGAACAATTCAAGTTATAAGTCATATGCAGCGGTACTATCAACAAATCAAAAGCAGGAGAAGAACCAGGCGGGAAAGGTTTCTCACGGAAATAAACGTAAACAACGCAGCTCATCGAGTCAATCACGCCAAGAAGCGAATGAGTCACTATCTTCAGAGTCATGCATGTCGGACGACGAAGAACGCGCATCCGTCACTGACGGCCCGCGCCTTGCTACTGAGACAGCGAACAGTAAGCGCTCGCGCCGTGGGAGCCCACGCCGGCGGCGGCGACAAAACCAACGCAGTGAGAACACAGTAGAACAACACGGTAATAACGAGAATATTTCAAATACATATAACTATAAAGCGGGACCATTTGAACATGAAGTGCAGTCGAACCCGGGAATTTCATTTTCTGATTGCGCATTTAAGCCCTTATTAAACAAAATTAAAAGGATATTACTTTCAGAAAGGTATGACTGGTTTAAAAAAATTAATTTAACTGTTGGCATTATTTTACAATGGCTATTATCGACTGTTATTGATAATATTACAGATTTGTCTTTACTTAAGAAATTGTTTGGCATAACTAGCAACTCTCAAAATGATTAATTTTTCTAATAGTACCGTTATCAATATCTTACAGTGGAACGCACAAAGTTTAAGACCAAAGCTATTAGTGTTTGAAAATCTTTTAATACAAAACAAGGTACATATAGCAGTTGTTTGTGAAACTTGGCTGGAACAGAATAGTAGCATTAAAATTAAGAATTACGACATTTTTAGAACCGATCGGGAGGACCATTATGGAGGGGTCAGTATCATAACACACAAGTCTGTTAGAGCTCAGATATGCCCAATGGTACTTAATCATGCCGACATCCAAGTATTACATGTTAAGATTTTCAATTGCAAACGAATTGAAAATATAATTGCGATTTATTGTCCTCAATGGGTTCATACCCGTCAAACTGATTGGGAAAATGTATTTAACAAATTTAATCACAAATCCTTAATTTTGGGCGACTTTAACGGCCATCATTTTACTTGGTCATATAAAACAGACAACAGGGGCTCGCAGATATTTAATTCAATAGCTAATAGTAATTTAGTTTCCTTAAATGATAATAGTCATACACGCATTAAACTAGTTGCGGGAGCAGTACAACGCAGTTCGCCAGATATCTCGTTTGCTACTTCAGACATTGCATGTTTTTTTAACTGGCAAGTTACTAACGAATCTCTGGGTAGTGACCATCTTGTAATCACTCTCTCCACTTCGATTACCTGTAAGCCTGACATTTTAATAAAGCGTAACTTAAAATTAGCGGACTGGCAGAGCTATGAAAGTTTCCTTCAGAGTGCGTTCTCTGATTTTAATCTAACTGACGATTTTCAACAGCTATATAATAACTTTATTAATAATATAGAGGTAGCTGCACACAAGTTTATTCCGTACATTAAAGTCAATTTAAACCCAACTAGTAAATTTACCCCTAAGCCTTATTGGAACTCTAATCTATCGCAATCAGTTGCCAAACGCAGACTAGCCCTATCACAGTTTAGGAAAAATCCTACTCCATCGAATCTGACAATTTTAAATAAATACATTCAAGATTCACGGGTACTTATAAGGAAGGCATCATTGGATAACTGGCACAAATTCTGTAACTCCTTGGAATCAGTGTCGTCAGCTGGTGAAATGTGGAGGAAGATGAAATGGCTAAAAGGAAATAAAACCGGCAATAAACATTTAGATAGCTCAAGAATCGAACAATTGTTATGCAATTTATGTCCTCCATACGTATTGCCGGATAAGCCTATATTTACTTCGCATAACTCTAAAATAGAATCTCCCATAACATCAAAGGAATTAGAGTCTAGCATTAAGACTAGCGATACAGCCCCGGGATGTGATAATATTTATTTCTCCATGATTAAACACTTGCCTACAAACGCAAAGTGCGTTTTGCTTCAACTTTTTAACGAAATTTTAACTTCAGGTTTCTCACCATTGCAATGGCGGGATATTGGCGTAGTTCCCATCCCCAAAGCTGGACGCGACCCTTCCCTAGCTTCGTCTTTGCGTCCAATTAGTTTGATGTCTTGTGTATGTAAAATATTTCATTCAATAATTAATAGAAGACTAGAGTGGTATTTCGAAAATAAAGGAGTGTTTTCGAAAGAGACCGTAGGCTTTAGAAAAGCTAAATCATGTTTAGATAGTTTAGTAAGACTGGTAACAAGGATCCAGACCGGGTTCTCAAGAGATCTGACCACTTTGGCGTGTTTCATTGATATTGATAACGCGTACAATAATATAAATATAGTTGCACTCTTAGATATATTGGACAAGGCAGGTGTTGGATCACAGATTTGTAATTATTTATGGTACTTTCTTAGTTTTAGAACTTTAAAAATTAAAAACAACAACAGCTTTACAGCTCGATGTACAGGCCTAGGTCTGGCTCAAGGTGATCCATTATCCCCATTGTTTTTCAATGTTGCTACCTACTCTTTATGTAATAGCGTAGGTGAAGTATGTATATCACAATACGCAGACGACTTCGTCCTGTACGTAGCTGATAAAGGTCTGGCAATTGCTGGTGAAGTACTTCAAATAGAATTAAATAATTTGGTTGTAAATCTGGCAAAATTAGGATTAAGTGTATCTTCTACAAAAAGTAGAATTTGTATATTTAAAAGAGGAATTAATCCCTATTTCTATTTCAATTCAAGGTTCACCATTGCAAAATGTTAGTTGTATAAAATACTTAGGTATGTGGTTGGACTCTTCCTTGAGATGGTCCAGACACATCAATGTTTTACATGAGAAAACCCAGAAGCTACTTAATGTCTTCAAAGTACTAGCTGGATCTGGATGGGGCGTCCACCCTAAGCATCTGAGACGTCTATACATATCCGTAATTAGAAGCCGTTTAGATTTTGGTAGTTATCTTTATGATAATAGCTGTAATTCAAATTTAGTTAAATTAGATAAGGTTCAGAATCAAGCTATGCGAATAATAGGTGGTTTTGTGAAAAGCACTCCTATCCATGTGATGGAGAGTGAGCTTTGTCTACAACCTTTACATGTTCGACGTATGTATTTAGCTGGCAAGGCGTGGTTTCGGTCTTTGTCTGTTTCTAACAATCCTACTATAAATGTCATTAGCGAACTGAACTCCCATATTAATCTAAGATACTGGCGCCGCAAAAAGAAAATTCCAGCTTTAATTCAAATTTACAATAAATTTACAAATGTTAACATTCATTCCGAGGATCAATTAGACATGTATTCGATGGGATATTGGATGAGCTGGTATGATGTAAATGACATTATAAGACATAGGATCGAAGGAATACAAACCAAAAGAGAATACGATCGTACATCATTGTATCGTAAGTGCTCTTTATTTTTGAACCGTCAGTATAGCTCTTATTATAAGATATATACTGACGGGTCAAAGGAGAACGAACATATGGGAGCGGCATTTTTCGACCCACAATCTGACTTATCATGTAAATTCAAAATTTGTAAAAACGTTTCTATTATGTATATTGAACTGATTGCTATTTTGGAGGCACTGTTATATATTAAGTCCTTAGACTGCAAAAACTATGTAATTTTGACTGACTCGAAGAGTTCCCTACAACATATAGCTCGTATAACCTCTTCCTTAAGAGGTACCCCGATAGCTTACAGTATTCTTAAATTATTACTGGAATTAAAATCTAACTCTAAAGAAGTCATTTTGCAATGGATCCCTTCTCACATTGGCTTGATAGGAAACGAAACAGTGGACAGTGCAGCTAAAGAGGCTTCGAGTGATGGTGAACCTTTACATTTTGTACCCGTATTCTCTGACTGTATTTATCTAATTAAAGTTTATTGTTATGAATTGTGGAAAATACACTTCGACAAGAGATTTGTTGAAAAAGGGATATGGTACAAGACACTTCAAAGTGAACCATTGCAGAACCCATGGTTTGGTAACTGTAAAATGGGACGGGACCTGTTAATCACTGCCTTTAGACTTCGATCCGGACACATTCCACTCAATAAATTCGCATTTCTTATGAAAAAAGTTCCGTCTCCTTTGTGTACAGAGTGTGGAATTGTAGAGGATGTTTTGCATATTTTAGTGGAGTGTGTACGAAACGAGGACGTTAGGTACAGTGTAATGTTGTATGATGTTCCCAATTTAAAAGAAGTGGGGAGATGCAATTCCGTTCTATCATATCCGCTATCTACAGCAGCCACATTACTATATAAGATTGTTAATATAGGTATGCGAAGAAGAACCTGTGTTAACAATTGTTTATAGACTTAGATTTTATTTAGATTAGATGAAACATATGATTGTGAACTGGCCCAATGGAGTGGCATTACCATGTTGGTTATAACTCCTTAAATAAAGATTAAAAAAAAAAAAAAAAATAATTTCTGATTTTGTGCATCGTAACACGGCAAACTGGTAAGCAGCGTGGTATGAGAAGCGGGCGGGACCAGGGAGCGGACTGGGATGTGTGCGAGTTGACGATCCGAAGGCGGGCAGACGCGTTAATCTATACTAAGTAATATAATAAAGCTGAAGAGTTTGTTTGTTTGTTTGAACGGGTTAATCTCAGGAACCGCTGGTCCGATTTGAAAATTTGTTTTGGTGTTAGATAGTCCATTTATTGAGGAAGGCTATAGGGTATATATCATCACGCTAATACTAATAGGAGCAGAGCACCAATGAAGAATATTTCAAAAACGTGGAAAAAATTTTCACGCCACAGATAATAGAAGACGCAAACGAGGTTGCGTGGGTCAGCTAGTTTATTTATAAAGCAACCGTTACTGACTGACTGATCCATCAACGTTCGTTGATAGATCAGTTCAGATCAGCTCAAACCACTGAACGGATTGCGCTGAAATTTGGCACAAATACAGCTATTAGCTGTGTCAAATTTCAGCGCAATAACAAATTTCACTGGTGATGTAGGCGTGCGCTAAGAAAGGATTTTACTAAACTCAACTTCTAAAGGGGTGAAAATGAGGCTATATGTTGATTCAATTTGTTGGTGAGTGATGAAACTACAATAAAAATATGCGCAGCAGTTTCTGAGACTGCTGATAGAAGTGAATACTAAGAGCCTTGTGCATTATATCGTCGAGGAAGTGTGCGGTGACGTGACGATGATGTGAGTTTCACACTTTGCGTTCATAACAACACGCGTACCAACAAGTACACAGTTTAAATAATGATCATGGAATGCGGTGGGATCCAGGATTTTCGTTCAGCCTAAAAGTGTTCAATTTATTAGATCATATTAATACACCCCCATAAACATTGATACAACATACTATAACACACAAATCGAAATCGTAGATACATTCAAATTACTAGCTACGAGTATAATAATGGACACACAGTTGGAATTCACACATTGATCTTGTTAAAAATAAACTTTCTCGACTTACATACGCCCTATTCTGACATTTATATCTATTATTATCTATGCTAATAATAAAGCTGAAGAGTTTGTTTGTTTGTTTGAACGCGCTAATCTCAGGAACCGCTGCTCCGATTTGAAAGATTCTTTCAGTGTTGGATAGTCCATTTATCGAGGAAGGCTATAGGCTATATATCATCACGCTAATACTAATAGGAGCAGAGCACTAATGAAGAATGTTTCACGCTACGGGCAATTGAAGATGCAAACGAGGTTGCGTGGGTCAGCTAGTATATTATAAATGCGAAAGTAACTCTGTCTGTATGTCTCGCTTTTACGGCTAAACCTTTGCACTGATTTCAATGAAATTTGGCAAGGGGTTACTTTGATTCCTGAAGAAGGACATAGGCTACTTTTAGCACGATGACCAACATATACGCGAGCGGAACCGCGAACAAAAGCTAGTATAATATACTTAAATATAAATGTTCACGAAAACTCGTTGAATTGAAATGGTTTATCTTCTAACCACTTCTACTTCAAGCAATACATTTCAGAGCCTTTTAAATCTCCAAGAACAATTTCCATGTTTAATAGAAACAATATTTATTCTGTACACTATTTTCTAGAGGTAAATTCAACAAAACGATGCAATAAAATTTTCCCTGAATGCAATCATTTATCACTGGTAGCTACTTTAAAGTGTATTTTCCACAAATAAGGCTAAGGTTCGCCGAACAGCGGAGCGGGGACTTAAATGTAGTAATCTCTTAAAGTGTCCCTGAGATTTTACTTATTCTATCAATAAGAAATGGGGATTATAAACCTTGGGAAACATCACGCTGGAACTTCTAGGTAACGTCTATATGACAGTTTATTCTAAATACGAAAATTTGGCAAGAAGACGTAAATCAGGATCATTAAAATTTTGAACTATCTAGAAAAATAGAACTGAGTTTTGAAATAGACTAAGAAAAAAAATTGGGGTTGAAATATAATGCAGTTAGGGGCCGACAAGACCAGAAACCTAATACTACGATAGTGACTGTAACTATGTATGTAAGCTTTAGAACATCTGACAATATTAGGCAATCAGCACTGAAATATGTGCCAAAATTGAATGACGACAGTTTAAAGTTATGCCCTATTGTTTTTCAGAAGATCGATCCAAGGAACTTGTAGAAAACTTAATGTTTTAAATATTTAGTATTCTAAAAGTTACTACTAATGTGAGTGGTTAGAAATAAATACCAGATCAAGGTTTGACTAATCCGCTTCGCTTCACGCTACGCGCGTCTAATATCGTACCGTTAATATATTTTTCCACGACTACAAAACTGTTCGCATCTGTTTGTCTAGACTCAGCTAGCTCCAAGCTAGATTATCTCTAATACTAGATATAAAGAGCTACAGATGGATGGTGGACGTCTATTTCAGATGGTAGGATAAGAATGGCTTGAAATTGTGTGGTTTAATGCAGTTTGCAGCACTTGTTTTGTATTCTTTCTCACAAAATGTTTTGGGTACTGTTTAAATTTTGCAAGTCTTTTATACGTACCTACTAAGTGTTAGTTATTTCTTCATTTAATCAGGTCAATCTTCAGCTAAAGGCTGCCTCTCTTTATCTGCTACAAAGAATTTGCTAGAAGGTAGTTTAATATGGACTCTTCACTTAGTTACTCGGTGAAAAGCAATAACTGCTTAACACAGATTCCTTGTGAGGCCATGACATCATCAATAAGGCATTACTGGAACCAGCCCATATACGCTGAAGCATAGCTCTTTCACTTATTTATAGAAAGTGCACCTTAATAAAATATACGAGCACTTTTACCATACATCAAACAATAAAGTTTATATATTTTACGAGAGTTTTTATAGCGGGTCACCATTTTAGAACGTATTCAATTAAAGGTTAATCTACATTTTTCACGGTAAGGAATAATTAAAAGTGACGAAGCGTAATTTAGTTAATTAGCTAATATTTATAGTGGGGGTTAAATTAAAAGAGAATGCGAGTTTAAGCTGTGGGAGCTACAATTACTGATGTAAATCAGAGAATTCATCTGAAATTGATACTTTTATACCTACGAATAATAGTTTTAATATAGCTTTTTAAAAGTGAAAAACTTAATGTGAAGAACAACGGTAATCTCTAGAACTATCAAATACTAAGAGGATTTTAAAAAACAGGAGTTTTACTGGTTTACCGACTTGCCAGCACGGTACAATGGGTCAAAATCTGCTTTCTAATGAAATGAAATAATTTATTCTGCAATTAGGTCACATGAACACTTTTGCAAGTTAAACTTTTTAGATCAGATGAGTTCGGCCTTTCCTAACCTGACTAACCCTGAGAAGAAAAGACGAAACGAACTCAGAGATATTTAAAGAGAGGTCCATGTACATTAAAGACTGGTGATGAAGATGATACCGGTTCAAATGTGGTAACTTTGGATCAAGTGGGCCGTTTCGAGCAAAGTGACTTCAAATAAAAACGGTGTTAAGGAATTCTTTCGAAAACTTTGACGAGCAAGAGAGACAACGTAGGTGTGACTCGTAAGTTTGCAGGTAGATATTTTCTTTTTAAAAATAAAGTTTAAAAAAGATTGACATTCAAACAAGGCCATGAGGTAGGCATCCAATAAACAGATATACAGAAAAACCTTACTTTTTAATGGGAATTTATCCACCACGGGTACGAAATAAAACGTATGTGAGCCAATAAAATGTAACGGGAACAAATAAAATCTGCTTTATCGTACTTTGTTCGTGACATAAAACTCAAATCCACGTTAACGTTACGCTTATGTTAATCGTAAGATTTGTGAGAATTTGTGTATTTTAAATTTTATCTACATTCACAAATATCCTACTAATATTATAAACGCGAAAGTTTTTATGTAAGTGAGTATGTTTGTCGCTCTTTCAAGCAAAAACTACTGAATAGATTTTGCTGAAACTCGAGTCTTGTTTTCTAAATTGAAAATTGCCGCCCGTGCCTCGGAGAGCACTATAAGCCATTGGTCTCGGTTGTCATGAACATCTTTGGTAATTTTTGTTGGGGAGTCAGTGGTCTTAATTAGACTGACAATTATTTTAATCTTCGTATTCAATTCACCCTCAGGGTTAAGGAGGTCCGATGCCAGTCGCTCCGTAGAAAAACTGACATTCAGGTATAACCGGTTGAACTACACTTAAGCATATGAAGTGAATTATGTTTTTTTTTTAATATTATGTGTCACAAATTTCGAATTCAAGGACCGTCAGACAGCCCAATCAAAATATTAGTGTCAATTAAAGCAGCTCCCTCGTGAATATCGTGTCAATAAGTTAATTTGTAGGTACATTTATATTCACCTATTAATTGGTGATGTCTATCTATTATATTTAATGTTTAGGTTATTCAAATTTAAAAACTGTCCGTGTGTTGACAGATTGAGAATATGAAGTATCATGATCTCTATTTATCTCGTGTGTAAGAGCAAACTATACAGGACAACAGCAGCTGGTCTGCATTGCAAGAAGGAAAACTTGAAAAACGGTGTATAATTAGAGTTTGGAAATTCGGGTAGTCCCGGAAATTTGCGTCTTGTCCGGTAATTAGACCTTATTGTCCCCGATTCTGAAAACCTACTTTGCTTTCAAACAACATAAACTAAGAACAAAATTCAGAAATAAATATTTGAAAAAAAAACCTGTCCAGTTTCATTTTAATAAAACTGAGAGTTGTTTTTTGTTAAAATATACGACGGAGCGTTTTTATATTAGCGGAATGGGGGAGATGGAGGGGGGTGATTATGTGTGTTATGGTCGTTAGAGTCGTAACGTGTTCAGTGACTCATAATTAGTATAAATTCGAGGTTTCATTGTTATTAGTCTTTGAGCTATCGTCAACCAAGCAACATAACCGGGAGTGAAATATAGAAAAAACCGAATATCGTGCCGTAATAAAATTCCTTACCAAACAAGGAAAATCAGTTCCGACTATACTGAATGAGATGTCATCGGTTTACGGCGATTCTTGCCCAGGAAAAACAATGGTGTACAATTGGCACATTTTATTTAAACAAGGAAGGGAATCACTTGAAGACGACCCGAGGCCGGGCAGAAGGATCGAGGTGACCACGCTAGAACTTATGCAAAAAGTCAAAAAAATTATACTCGAGGATGCTCAACTAAAGAAGAAACAACTCGCAGAAATGGTTGGTGTATCCGATACAACCATTTTTAAAATCCTGCATGATTATCTTGGCATGACTAAGGTCAGCGCAAGATGGGTGCCGAGAATGCTCACGCCGCCTCAAAAACAACAGCGCGTAGAGTGTTCACGTGCATTTTTAGACCTCTGCAATGAGGGCAAGGATGGTGAATTGAGCCGAATTGTTACTGGAGACGAAACTTGGGTTCATCATTATGAGCCTGAGCCTAAACAAGACTCCATGCAGTGGCATAAAAAGGGCACAGCACCTTCCAAAAAGTTTAAGGTGTCACAGTCAGCTGGAAAACTCATGGCAACGGTCTTTTGGGACTCTGAAGGAATATTATTAATCGATTATAAAGATAAAAGTGTTTCTATAACCGGAGAATACTACGCTTCAATATTAGAGCGATTAAAAGAAGTCATTACTCCTATCAAAGAAGGCTATGTCCAACAGTAGGCTATCTAAGGCGGATAACGATGACGATTCAAAACTTTTGGTTCGCGTCGGACCAAATTTTTGTATGATCTGCAAATATTTGTTTCGGAGTTTGGGTGTTTTCTATGTTTAATAACTATGTATTTACAAAAAAAAGGATATATGTATTTATATCTGTTGTTCCAGTACCCATAACACAAGTTCTGCTTAACTTGGGACTAGACGACGTTGTGTTAGATGTCCGAAATATTTATTTATTTATTTAAAAGCAGTCTAGTGAATCATTACTTCAAGCGTCCGCAGTACGGAGGTCGAATGCAGAGGGAGGAAGAGAGAGATGTCATGATGGAATACTGTGTGGGTTAAATTGGTTCTAATTTGGCATACTTACTATTTTACTAGCTCGTAAAGTAAAAACCTGATAAGAGTTTTCACGGAAAAGGAAAGAATAAAATGCGTACGTGAAGTTTGTAGTGTTAGTCTTCAGTTGACTGAACTACGAGTACAACACAAAAAAGATCAAATAGAGCTGTAACGACTGTACGCTAGTTTCTTATTATAAGTGTACTCCTATTGTTGAAAACAATTTGCTTTCAAAATCTTTATATTATTTGTATTATCTATGTATTCCCTAATTTTGCAAACCACTTTTTAAAATCAAAATAATATCGTACTTTCAGAATTTAGCCCAGTCAGCAAACCAAAGGTCTTAAATTTATATAGTCTGTATCCTATCTCGTAATGAATAAGCTGAGGTAAAGATTCATTCAAAACTACTTTTTCATACACTTTTAGTTACTTAATACAAATTTACAGTCGTTATAAAGGTGAACCATGGCTACATGTTACAATATTTTTTGATTGTAAGTGTACTGGTTAAAGGCAACACAGGATACCATCACTATAAAGAGTACGTAAACTTGAAACAAACCCGACACAACCCGTCTAGCGTGGTCTAATAGCCCAAAACCTGCATTCTCAGGAGATTCATCGTTCTGTTATGCAACTTTCTAATGCCTATAAGCCTATTTGACCAACTTTTAGTCTGTTGGTATTTAAAAACATAAATGAGCTTTCATCGTAATAAGAATCAAACGATGAAATTGGGTGATGATCACATCTATTCACTTTGTGCCAAAGCTAGCTCATTTGCGCAAGTCTTTTCTAATATCTCAGGGTGAGCACCACTCTTGGATTCTGTTTATTTTTTCCCTCAGGCAGAGTAGTAGTAGCTCATACATAAAAAAGGGTAGGCTGATTCATTTAAGGGATGAATAAAACAAAAAGGTTTTGTTACAGTCTATTTACAAAGTACACAAAACTATTTACAATTATTTTACACTGTTTAAAGAAATACGTACAAAAATAACTCGTTAGTTTATATGAATCAACAAACAATACAATTGATTCATCTATTCTTCGATGACACTAAAGTATATTAAATGCATGAATTTTACAACATGTTCTTTTATCGTACTTACAAAGGCATTTGATCCTGCCTTCATAATGTTTTCCATAAAAATCGTAGTCTTATTTAGACTGATTGGGTTTACATAAATAGGTTTAAATAGTTATATATGGTACAG
Source organism: Spilarctia lutea (assembly GCA_916048165.1). Taxonomy (NCBI): domain Eukaryota; kingdom Metazoa; phylum Arthropoda; class Insecta; order Lepidoptera; family Erebidae; genus Spilarctia; species Spilarctia lutea. Next base: position 18,892,861 of record OU696483.1, read on the forward strand.
ATTAAGTAGGGCATTGTAGCCAATTTCTGCTTTGATTGCAAGAACTTAAATTCTGGAGCACCACAAGGTTACATGCTGGGCCCGCATCAATTTCCAGGAAGAATTTGCCAACTATCCTTATTAAACGATGACGACAATTCTTCAAACGTGGTTTTTATTATATATCTGTATTATAATTAACTTACGTGTTAAATGGAGTAACTGCTTAATCAATATTTAAAGTAATAGAATATGTAGCTCCAAAAATACCCAGAAGTAGTATACAGAAAAGTTATCACATTATTCTTCAAATGCAATAAATAAATCTCACACATATATTATTTTTGGAGTAAAAAATGTCCTGACAGTTTTAACTCAGAAATTAATCAGAGTTAATTTCTTCAGCCACTTGTTGCCATTTAGCCACCATATTTGATACCGATTTGTGCTTCAATCCAACTGACGCAGAAATCTTTACCTAAAAATGATCACAAATATCAATTAAATACTGTTCAATGCTATCTACACAAAGGTTTATATTAAGACAAGACAGAAAATCTAAAATCTAATAAAAATACGGAGTGTCATCGCCGGTGTCCCAAGACCCGACTAAAAGAGTAAGATTTGCAGGTCAGTAACACTACAAAGACAAGGAAAACTTAAACAAACCCTACACCAACATATCTGGCAAGCGTGGTAAAGCAGGCAAACCCTGTTTTGTAAGTTGAAACTTATGTCCAGATGATTATTATTTTACTAACTTTTAAATGTTTTTCGATTTCAGTTCAGACAACAATGAGTAACAACATTCAATAAACGTTTTTTGATGATCGTTGAGTTGAGTATATAACAGTAATACGAGGGGCGGCTGATAAATTCGCGGCCTAAGGTACTTAGCAAAGACACATCATCTCGCTACTTTTACCACTAATTGCGTGACTCATTGTTATTATAAATAGCAGATAGTTTTTTTATTTGGTTCATAAACACTTTACCTTTGGAGCAAGCAACAACAACATGTCAACGGAAACTTGAAGTTCTCGCAATTTGGAGCACCGCGCCCTGATAAAATTCCTTGTGAAAAAAGGAAATACGCCCAAGGAAATTTTCGAAGAGATGTCATCAGTCCTTCAGGATTCTGCACCTTCATATACGATGGTCAAAAAATGGGCTGGGCTATTTCAACAAGGCAGAGAGACATGTGAAGACGACCCTCGCCCGGGTCGCCCTGTGAGGGTCTTGACCGAAGAAAATGTGAAAAATGTGGAAAAATTAGTACTGGATGATCGTAGAATTAAATTGTGGCAGATAGCAGAAGAGCTACAGATTAGCAAAGAATAAATTGGAGAAATTTTTCATAATCATTTGCACATGCAAAAAATTAGTGCACGTTGGGTACCGCGAATGCTCACACCGCTTGATAAGCAGCGACGATTAGAGAGCTGTAAGGATTTTTTGGAGTTGTGCGAGCCCGACCTGGATGAAATTTGTAATCGCATTGTGACCGTTGATGAAACTTGGATTCGTCAGTATGATCCCGAGTCCAAAGAAGAGTCGATGCAATGGATAAAAAGGGAGAAAGACCACCAAAGAAATTTAAAGTGGGGAAGTCGGCAGCCAAGCTTATGGCTATCATTTTCTGGGACAGCGAGGGAATTTTATTAATTGATTATTTGCCAAAAGGAACCACAATAAACGCCCAGTATTACGCTAATTTGCTGGGTCAGGCACGTGAGGCAGTCGTGCAGAATAGACGTGGCAAGTTAGCGCGCGGAGTCCTTTTTCTGCAAGACAACGCACCCGTTCACACCGCTCGAGTTGCGAGAGATGCCTTAAAATCTACAGGCTTCACAGAAATTTACCATTCACCCTACAGTCCGGACCTGGTACCCAGTGACTTTTTCCTTTTTTCTAATTTAAAAAAGGAGCTACGGGGACGAAGATTTTCGGACGACAATGAAATGATGGCGGCCGTAGACAGCCATTTTGCAGAGAAAAGTAAAGAAATTTTTTTCGGTGGTATAGAAGCATTAAATTCACGATGTAAAAAATGTATTTCACTTGAGGGAGATTATATTGAAATATAAAAATTTTAAAACTGTATATTTCTTTCATTGAGTACCTAAGGCCGCGAACTTATCAGCCGCCCCTCGTAGTATCGGATATTCCAAACAGAGATCGATAGCATATTAACCATAAGGAATAGAATGTGATAAATAACAGTTTTTACAAATAATTCAATCTCACCTTCGTCTTTTTCTTGCTAACTTTCGACTCTTTTACCCGTTCTTTTGGTCGATAACTTTCCTTATGCCTCTCCTTTTGTTGTACCGTTTCAGGCGAAGAGGAGGGCGTCTCGGGAACCGGGAGCGTCTCGGGAACCGATGGCGTCTTTTCAACCTTATCTAGTTGAGCTATGTCACTGTAGAAGGATGCCAATGCGTCGCCTATATCTTGCCGTGGTTCCTGCTGCAAACAATCGAATTAATTTAATTACAAAGGATTGAGACCATTTACGCAGTTGACATACATAATGTACTTATAGGTATTGTTTTGTGTCTTCTAGTATTTGAGATCCCTCGTTGCCCCCGAGAGTATGTTAAGCTGTTGTCATGCGAACATCTGCGACAATGGTACGGTTAGCCAGAGTCCTAATAAGTACTTATATAAATTTTGGCAAGATCTGATGGTAAGCTCTGTGTTAAAAATTTATGTCCAGCCGTAGTTAACTTGCATACTTACTTAAAGCCAACCTAATTTCCTAAAGGAAGACACACTTACAGAAAGCGGTAGAGGTGGTGGCAGGTCGTCGCAGCCGGGCGGTGGTGGGTCGGCCCAGGAAGGCGGGGGAGGCGTACGTGCACGCCAAGCGCCCGACGAGAACGATGGTGGCGATGGTGTAGCCGCCGGGGTAGGAGACGGCGGTAGAGCCGGTTGGATTTCATCCTACAAGTTTTATGTGCCAAACTCATTTTGAAGTTCAGTTTTAACGCTATGAATAACAATAGTATTTGATATGAACTCGAACGGAACTTGAACGATCACGAGGCACACTTACAAGGAAAATCTAAAAGAAGATGTTAAAACTACTCTTTTCTAATATAAAAACATTAAAATAAACGTACGTTTCATTATTTCCTATAAGTTTAGTAGGGAACGTGTACCAAATTTGAAAAGATATTAAAGACGTTTTAAAGATAATAAATAACTCGCCGGCTTGGCATGACGGTCGATTAACAAAGTAAGACGTCAAATAATTGGGAAGACGTAATTACTGTTTTAAAACTAAACTTAAAAATGAATAACGTATAACATAGTTCTATTCAGGTTAGTTGATATTAGAATGAAAGCTGTAAAATGTCAAGTCACGGTCAGCTGTTGGTACGGTAAAACTTGTCTCAATAATATCAAAAACAGGTATGTTACCTTTGCTTCTATCCCCGGATGTGGTGGCGTGGTGCAAATGTCCATGTCGGTGTGTGTGGTAGCCGGGTATTCATATTGTACGAACCCGTCAGACTCCCGACGGTAGCAGTAGCGCCCTTCAGACCTGTATACAGAAATAGACAACCATACAAACAGACTGTAGTGGAGAGAGATATAGTACGCCCGGTAGATTTAGATACATTTGGCTACCTTAGCTGTTTCAAGGAAAAAAAGTTTCCAAACTTAATAAAATTCTCAATATAAAAAAATATGTTTCTGATATATATTAAACACTTGTATTATGGGCTGTGGCTTAGAAGGCAGATCAGTAATACGACTGTCAAAGGTAGCTGAAACTCATTGCAGCGCATTTTGATTATACTCCTTACCTGAAGTTCCAATACAACAGGAACTGACAATTTGATAAAAACAAACTACAATATTGTTTTATCAATAAACCTGACTGTAGGATATAAAAGGGCATCAAATTTATTGCAAAGAATCTTCAAGGAACAAGTTGGGAGTACGTGATATGAGTAATAATTGACTCGACTTGACTGCATTTAAGTATTGTCCAAGTTCCCCAAAACTCGTTTCTAGAAAGTATCATGGTAATGCAGAAAGAACAGAGGCAGGTATGACGAGAATGCTTTCTTCAAAGCAAAAAAAGATATATATAATTCTACAGCACATTGGTTAATTTAAATAAATGACTTTTGATGTTGATTTAATTCGGCCTGTTAATCATTTTAAACTATCAACAATTCGAAATATTGTAAAGTGTTTACATACAGTTCGTAAAAAAAAACTTTGCTTAAAAGTAACACTTGAGATAACCATGTAAGTATCTAAAAATACGGGGCCAACTTAATACAAAAAAAAAACCATAGCATATACTTTAACCCATGCGCTGGATTTGATCCCGTCGTCAATAAAAAGTATAAATTTCAAGATGACAGAGACAAAAATCCGTCATCCTATACGCCGTATCAGTCCATAATGTATTTTTTCCCAAATCTCCTTTCTCAAATGTTTTTTTCCTCAGAATGTTCTTTCATTGAAATATAATTTTCTCGAAATATCTGCCTCAATATGTCCTTGCCTTATTTCTCAGATTGCGCACTATAGGAGTATTTCAAATATATCACGCACGCTTATTTCGCTTGTTTGGCTCGTGCATTGTTGGTTGCAGTTCTAATCTAAACTAACCTACCGTTTGATTTCCTATGAGCTAGTGGAATTCGTACAACACTCGAATTTGCTAAAGAAAAGAGTATTCAGAAAAAAGACATTCCGAAAACGGCCATTTTAAGAAAGGAAATTTTGGGAAATTTGACATTATGCGCTGAGACTGTAGACAACGGTCTCCATCTCGACTTTCTGGAAAAGATCAAAGCGTAAAAATCATAAAATAGAAAAAAACAATTAATAGATTTTGTATCTCACCAGTACTCGAACTGCGTGGCTGTCAGCGCGATGACTTCCCAATCTTCGCTCTTCAAAACTTACAGCTAGATGGTTTTACTTTATTTTTATACTATTCGGGGAATACAGTGTGAAAAAAACTCTGTGTGTATTCGAATGATTTTGATTTTATTATCTTTATACTAGCCAAAGCACATGTCAATATTTAAATTGATTGAGATTTCTTACCTTCAAAGTATACATCTAAACATACTACTTCTACAAAGACTAGATAAATCACAGAAAATTATACTTATGATTATATTACTTTTATACATATTTTACGTAATTTATACTTAAAATTAGAAATTCGAATATCACATGAATTAGATTCAGAATGTTCAAGTATTACTACTATACTTGTTTAACGATAGATCAGGCAACAGACGACAAGTAAATATTGTTTTACTTTTACATTTAGATTTAGTCCTCGCGTTAGTAAAAAATTGGAAATTATTGTTTTTCTTATAAATTTCGATAAAGATAAACATTCGTAACTATAGCTTTTCGTAAACAAAGTACAAATGTACACTAAATAAACCAGGTTTATGATAAGAAACGCATTCAAATTTAACGAATCTATAATAAGGGTTCGTGTAACTTGTATGTGTATAAATTTTTGTCTTTGAATCACCTAACTACCATAACTTAACCGATAAACCCATTGATAAAATATATTATTAAGTAGTTATAGAATGGGTTTTGTAAGTATCATGGTAGTAATATCACGATAAGAAATCGAATCACTTATCTTCAAAAGTCTGCTAAATAAATGCTCCATTCAGTTGTTCCAAGCGTACGAATAAAAAACACGATTTCTTCCATAACTAATTTCACTTGCATTTGAATCGAACTCAGGTAATAATAACAGATTAGGTATAATATCAGATACAGTTAAATCTACAGGATACAATGTACACAATGCAACACATCAGTAACTATGACACGTGTATGCACTTGGGGTCACTATATCATCCATATAAAAATTTTAGCTACTCTTCGTGGCGTTGGGCCTAAAGTTTTCAGTCGCTGTATAAACTCACACAATACACCAGCCATTCAGTTATTTTTTTATTTCCTTATTTTTGGTTAAGACGATTAAAAAACGATTATTTTATTACAACGGAAAAACGAATAGTTACATTTTACATGATTGCCAAGAGGTCTGGCAAGTTTAGTGTATATAATACGCCTAAAACGATAATTTTAATATACAAATTGCGCAAACTACTGAATATATATACTTTGAACAATAAATACCGACTTTCCTTTTTCAAATTTTATCATTTTTACACATTACCAATGCTATTTCAAAACTAAAGAGCTTTTTTGTTTGGTTAAACGCGGTAATCTCAAAGACTAATGGTCAGATTAAAATTGAGAGGTGTCAAGGGACACCCGGATGGAACGAAGTTCGAAATAGAAAGACGAAACGAAAATATCTGGCTTGCTTTCTATAAGAAAGATAGAGACAGATACTTTAACAAAAAGTGTCGTTACCAGCCTCTCCTACTCCACTGGCATAGTCCCGTCATCATGGAGGGCAGCATTGGTCCGCCCGATCCCTAAAAAGGGCGATCGCTCAAATCCGACTAACTACAGGCCGATAGCCATAACTTCTCTCTTCTCGAAAATAATGGAGTCCATCATTAACCATCAACTCCTGCGGTACCTAGAGGATCATCATCTGCTTAGTGACCGGCAGTACGGTTTCCGTAAGGGTCGATCAGCTGGTGATCTTCTGGCATACCTGACACATCGCTGGGCTCAGGCGATTGAGACTAAGGGGGAAGCATTGGCAGTTAGTTTGGACATCGCGAAAGCGTTCGATCGGGTCTGGCACAAAGCGCTTCTTTCGAAGCTCCCTTCCTATGGGCTTCCCGAGAAACTATGCGATTGGGTCACTAGCTTTCTGGCATGTAGAAGCATAAAGGTCGTAGTCGATGGCGAATGCTCTGACTCCATGTCTGTGAATGCTGGTGTCCCACAAGGCTGTGTGCTATCGCCTACTCTGTTCCTCCTCCATATCAATGACATGCTGCCAATCAGCGGCATTCATTGTTATGCGGATGACAGTACGGGCGATGCTCTCTACACCGGCCGCGCCAATATTTCTCGGGAAAACGTCATTGAGAGTCGAAACAAACTTGTGTCTGAAGTTGAGACCGCTTTGAAAAGGGTCTCAAATTGGGGTAGACTTAATTTGGTCCAATTCAACCCGACAAAGACACAAATTTGCGCGTTCACCGCAAAAAAACTCCCGTGGGTCGTATGTCCTCGTTTTGAAGACACTCCCCTATCTGCCTCAGCCAATATTGGGATACTCGGTCTCGACGTATCGAGCGAAGTCCAGTTTCGTGGCCATTTGGAGGGTAAGGTAATTGGCCTCAAAAAAGCTAGGTGTGCTCAACAGATCGAGGCGGTATTTCACTCCGGCCCACCGCCTTCGGCTTTACAAAGCGCAGGTTCGGCCTCACATGGAATACTGTCCTCATCTTTGGGCAGGGGCACCCCAATACCAGCTCCTCCCTCTGGACCGCATTCAGCGGAGGGCGACTCGTATCGTCGATTGCCGGGATCTTTCAATTCGGCTAGATTCTCTGGCGCTGCGTAGAGATGTGGCTTCACTGTGCATCTTCTACCGCATGTACCATGGGGAGTGCTCCGAGGAATTGTTCGGATTGATCCCTGCCGCATCTTTCCGCCATCGTCCTACGCGACAGAAATTTCATCCCCATCATCTAGATGGTTGGCAGTCCACAACTGTGCGATTTTCCCGAAATTTTCTGCCACGCACAGCAAAACTGTGGAATGAGCTGTCGCCTGCGGTGTTCCCGGACCGATACGACCTTCAAACCTTCAAGAAAAGAGCGTACTCCTTCCTAAAAGGCCGGCAACGCACTTGTGACGCCTCTGGTGTTGCGGGTGTCCATGGGCGGCGGTAATCGCTTACCATCATACGTCTGCTCGTTTGCCCCCTATACAATAAAAAAAAAAAAAAAAAAAGCCTATCGTAGTTCACTGCTAAACTTATTTATTGATATATTTTGTATTTATATTTGATATACATAATTTTAAAAATCATTAATTTACAGCGACATCTATATTATTAATATTAAACTACTGGCAACGACAACTATAACGGTGCTGATTCCAGTCCCGGAAAGTCCAACCACTTTCTTAAATCCTACCGGCTTAATGCCTATTTCAGATGTGCTCTCTGCTTTCCATGCTAACAAGAATGATCCTGCTAAAATTTGCGATATATTTGAAGAGACGCCGATTGAAGGACGCCAGTTACTAAATTCATTAGTAACATCTCACTTTGGCTGTAGTATGCCACAACTTTATTATAATATCACAAAATGTGTAGCTTCGCTCAATTTCGATTTTGAATATCTTATTCCAAGAAGATTTGATGCTGAGCAGATTATGTTGGAAGATGGACAGATACTGGATTATCAAATCCATGGTTCATATTTTATTGATATCGCTACAGGATTCGGGCATGAAACTAACCAACATGCTGACGTAATAATTACTACTCCTCATCATGGAATGCAAAATAGAGAGTGTGAAACAGTCACATTAATAGACAGCCCAACCATGGAGGTTGGAGAAATCAGCTCACAAGGTGAAACTGAAGTTGATGAAATCACTGAGATGGGCCAAAATGTTAATTTGGAACCTGCCGTATTGCATGATGGATCAATGAACGTTGAAGACGATCAACACCTTCAACAGCTAACAACAACTCAAACTCTGAGGAGTTTCGAACAGCGAGTAGTTCCAACACTCGCTACACATATTAACTCAGCGGATGAAGCTGAGCAACGAGCCGCGTTAGCGCTTACAATATGTACTAGTCCCGTGTATGATCCCGGCCCCCAAGAAGAGCTGCCACATAAATTGAATCACGCTAGAATGCGTGAACCTGTCGTGACTACCCCATCAGTTGTCAGAAAGCAGAGAATTTCGAGGTTCACTCTGCCATATACTGAGCGACCCGCCACCGAAGACTTTAATCTTCGATTTATAACCTCAAAACGAAGAAATGTAAGTTCAGTTTCTATTCTAAAGATGGCGCTATATTTAAAATTGAAAAATGTTTTTCACCAATTCTTTAAAAAATAATAACAAAACAATATTTTCTTAATAAAAAAATATTAAGACTTCGTTCCCATAACAAAAATAGTGAATAATAGCAAAAAGTGTCGTGACAACAAACTGTGTCGTGACAATTTTTCCGTCTAGCCCCCTTTCACAACGCGCCATAAGGAACTTCGTTCCAAAAAAAACAGTGTTAGATAGCCCATTTATCAAAATAGTCTACATAACATAGCAAAAATGGGGAAAAAATACTTCTTTTTAAGAGCTTATATGCAGTGAGCTGCGTAAGAGGATATAGTTTCGCAATAACAATCCTTTAAAATTTCTAAAAAACGTCCCCGATAGTATAGGTACGTCTAGCATTTAAGGTTGGTTCACTTTAACACTTTTTGTGGTAAGCAAATTAGTTCAAGTTGCATAACATCACGCTACTGGCAACGAAGACGTTGACTAACAAATACAGGGTGTCTCAAAAGAAATTTTATATTTGTTTAGCTTACTGCGTGAACGCTGCGTACTTGAGGGGTGCGGGGGTTATGTCAATTGGTAGCTTGGCTCTTGGGGATTCAGTCGCTATGGAGCGTTTCTCGGGAGCAGACCGCGCGTTGTGCGTGCGAGAGTTTTACAAGAACGGTGATTCGACAACTGTCGCGCGTAGAAAATTCTGCAGTATTCGAGGTTTTCGCCACTTAAATGATGCGCCAAGCCTTCCTCTCATTCGACATTGGGTTAAAAAGTTTGAAGAGACTGGATCAACGCTGGATAAATCAAAATCCGGGCGACCTAGATCATCAAGAACGGTAGAAAACGTGGAGAGTGTTAATCAATCTGTACGTGACGACCCGAGCCTTTCAATTCGGAAGCGCGCGAGTGCTTTAAATGTGCATAGATCATCATTACATCGCATTATGCACAAAGATCTAAAGCTGCACCCCTACAAAATTCAATTGGTGCAAGAATTAAAGCCCCAAGATGCCGGTTAGAGTCTTAATTTCGTAAATCAGATGATTGAGCGATTTTCAACGTTTACCAACATTTTGTTTTCGGATGAAGCTCATTTTCATCTTAATGGCCACGTAAATAAGCAAAACTGCCGCTACTGGAGTTCAGCCAATCCGAAACGCAAACATCAGAAACCCCTACACTCGCCTAAAGTGACCGTATGGGCTGCCATGTCGGCGCGAGGAATTATCGGCCCTTACTTTTTTGAAGACGAAATGGGGCGTACAGTTACAGTGAATTCAGAGCGTTATGTGGAGATGTTAGACAACTTCTTGGTACCTGAACTGCAAAACTTTCCTGGCTATAACCAAAGAACATGGTTTCAACAGGACGGAGCAACTTCACACACGTCCAATATATCTCTGCCGTGTTCGTGAAATTTTCTCAGGAAAATTGATCTCCCGGAGAGGTGACATAAATTGGCCTCCACGTAGCCCAGATTTAACCCCTATGGACTTTTTCCTATGGGGTTATCTTAAATCTAAAGTTTACGCCAATAAACCAACTTCACTGGCGCATTTGAAAGAAAATATCCGTCACGAAATGGCAGCCATCCCTCACTCCACCTGTCGAGCAGTCATAAGTAATTTTACTGTTCGATTAAATGAGTGCCAACAACGTGAGGGTTTACATTTAGACGATATTATTTTTAAGAAATGAATTCCCAAAAAGTGTATTTTAACAATAAATAAACATTTTTTCTATATACCGCTTCCTTTTTTTTTAATCAATCCACTAAATATGAAATTTCTTTTGAGACACCATGTATAAGAATGTATCCTTTTATGATATCATGTACCAGTCGCTCCGTGGAAAAACTAATAAGGCGGTTGAACTAGTAGCCGACCCCAAATGATCTTGGGAGGAAACGCTAGGTGAATGATCACTTTATGAACAAACGAGTTATCCGATACAAAGTGACTAGGTACTATGACCTATCAATGCAAATTTTCTTAGTGGAAGACTCACTGAAAGCTACAATTACATTTGTAACTTCTTATGTGGCAGCCGCATACAAATATGTAACTATCTGGCAATTTTAAAATAAAGTTTGTAAAAACTATTTTAACGGATTCAAAGAATGCTTTTGAATTTATACGATAAATTTAAAAGCATTCTTAATTTATATAAAGAAATAAAAACGATTGAAATACATTTATGGACAAGGAAAAAATAAAATACAAAATGCTGCTAGAAGCAACCCCATTGCAATGTTGTACGAAGCAGTACAACTCGCAGGAATGAGCGCTTCTGTAATTTGCAGTTAAAGGAACCCCAATGCAATATCTGTACAATAATTACAGCTCACAGGAATAGGCTCCTCTCTAAGATACTGAAATAACGAAATGAGGCACACTGATAGCACTTAACAATAAAATTTTTAGTTTCTAATTTTTAAATCACGAAACCTATTTCTCCATAAATGAACCTTTAATGATTCAGTAAACGCATCTGCACTTAGCTTAGGCAACCCCAGTGCAATACCTGTACAAAAGTTACAGCTTACATGAATGGGCTCCTCTCTAAGATACTGCTAGAAGCAACATCAGTGCAATCATTCTCTACATATCGCCAAGCTCACGTTATGCCAAACATTTCTATTCTTAATACTGGAATCTTGCAAAAATGTAACGTGGCGAGAAAGGCCACACACCAAACCAGTCGGGTCAAATATGCAAACACTGTCTTCGGCCAGACACATCATACTGATATTTCAACAATTATAAATATTAAGATTAATATCTATTTGTCTAACGTAAAAAGGAAATTTGTGACGCACCAAAACGCGCAGCGTAAGTATCTGCGTTTTGAAAAACCAAGCGATGACAAAACTGGTGACAAGGCTAGGTCATCTGTTGTTCGGTTGTCGGTCCAGTCCCGGAAAGTCCAACCACTTTCTTAAATCCTACCGGCTTAATGCCTATTTCAGATGTGCTCTCTGCTTTCCATGCTAACAAGAATGATCCTGCTAAAATTTGCGATATATTTGAAGAGACGCCGATTGAAGGACGCCAGTTACTAAATTCATTAGTAACATCTCACTTTGGCTGTAGTATGCCACAACTTTATTATAATATCACAAAATGTGTAGCTTCGCTCAATTTCGATTTTGAATATCTTATTCCAAGAAGATTTGATGCTGAGCAGATTATGTTGGAAGATGGACAGATACTGGATTATCAAATCCATGGTTCATATTTTATTGATATCGCTACAGGATTCGGGCATGAAACTAACCAACATGCTGACGTAATAATTACTACTCCTCATCATGGAATGCAAAATAGAGAGTGTGAAACAGTCACATTAATAGACAGCCCAACCATGGAGGTTGGAGAAATCAGCTCACAAGGTGAAACTGAAGTTGATGAAATCACTGAGATGGGCCAAAATGTTAATTTGGAACCTGCCGTATTGCATGATGGATCAATGAACGTTGAAGACGATCAACACCTTCAACAGCTAACAACAACTCAAACTCTGAGGAGTTTCGAACAGCGAGTAGTTCCAACACTCGCTACACATATTAACTCAGCGGATGAAGCTGAGCAACGAGCCGCGTTAGCGCTTACAATATGTACTAGTCCCGTGTATGATCCCGGCCCCCAAGAAGAGCTGCCACATAAATTGAATCACGCTAGAATGCGTGAACCTGTCGTGACTACCCCATCAGTTGTCAGAAAGCAGAGAATTTCGAGGTTCACTCTGCCATATACTGAGCGACCCGCCACCGAAGACTTTAATCTTCGATTTATAACCTCAAAACGAAGAAATGTAAGTTCAGTTTCTATTCTAAAGATGGCGCTATATTTAAAATTGAAAAATGTTTTTCACCAATTCTTTAAAAAATAATAACAAAACAATATTTTCTTAATAAAAAAATATTAAGACTTCGTTCCCATAACAAAAATAGTGAATAATAGCAAAAAGTGTCGTGACAACAAACTGTGTCGTGACAATTTTTCCGTCTAGCCCCCTTTCACAACGCGCCATAAGGAACTTCGTTCCAAAAAAAACAGTGTTAGATAGCCCATTTATCAAAATAGTCTACATAACATAGCAAAAATGGGGAAAAAATACTTCTTTTTAAGAGCTTATATGCAGTGAGCTGCGTAAGAGGATATAGTTTCGCAATAACAATCCTTTAAAATTTCTAAAAAACGTCCCCGATAGTATAGGTACGTCTAGCATTTAAGGTTGGTTCACTTTAACACTTTTTGTGGTAAGCAAATTAGTTCAAGTTGCATAACATCACGCTACTGGCAACGAAGACGTTGACTAACAAATACAGGGTGTCTCAAAAGAAATTTTATATTTGTTTAGCTTACTGCGTGAACGCTGCGTACTTGAGGGGTGCGGGGGTTATGTCAATTGGTAGCTTGGCTCTTGGGGATTCAGTCGCTATGGAGCGTTTCTCGGGAGCAGACCGCGCGTTGTGCGTGCGAGAGTTTTACAAGAACGGTGATTCGACAACTGTCGCGCGTAGAAAATTCTGCAGTATTCGAGGTTTTCGCCACTTAAATGATGCGCCAAGCCTTCCTCTCATTCGACATTGGGTTAAAAAGTTTGAAGAGACTGGATCAACGCTGGATAAATCAAAATCCGGGCGACCTAGATCATCAAGAACGGTAGAAAACGTGGAGAGTGTTAATCAATCTGTACGTGACGACCCGAGCCTTTCAATTCGGAAGCGCGCGAGTGCTTTAAATGTGCATAGATCATCATTACATCGCATTATGCACAAAGATCTAAAGCTGCACCCCTACAAAATTCAATTGGTGCAAGAATTAAAGCCCCAAGATGCCGGTTAGAGTCTTAATTTCGTAAATCAGATGATTGAGCGATTTTCAACGTTTACCAACATTTTGTTTTCGGATGAAGCTCATTTTCATCTTAATGGCCACGTAAATAAGCAAAACTGCCGCTACTGGAGTTCAGCCAATCCGAAACGCAAACATCAGAAACCCCTACACTCGCCTAAAGTGACCGTATGGGCTGCCATGTCGGCGCGAGGAATTATCGGCCCTTACTTTTTTGAAGACGAAATGGGGCGTACAGTTACAGTGAATTCAGAGCGTTATGTGGAGATGTTAGACAACTTCTTGGTACCTGAACTGCAAAACTTTCCTGGCTATAACCAAAGAACATGGTTTCAACAGGACGGAGCAACTTCACACACGTCCAATATATCTCTGCCGTGTTCGTGAAATTTTCTCAGGAAAATTGATCTCCCGGAGAGGTGACATAAATTGGCCTCCACGTAGCCCAGATTTAACCCCTATGGACTTTTTCCTATGGGGTTATCTTAAATCTAAAGTTTACGCCAATAAACCAACTTCACTGGCGCATTTGAAAGAAAATATCCGTCACGAAATGGCAGCCATCCCTCACTCCACCTGTCGAGCAGTCATAAGTAATTTTACTGTTCGATTAAATGAGTGCCAACAACGTGAGGGTTTACATTTAGACGATATTATTTTTAAGAAATGAATTCCCAAAAAGTGTATTTTAACAATAAATAAACATTTTTTCTATATACCGCTTCCTTTTTTTTTAATCAATCCACTAAATATGAAATTTCTTTTGAGACACCATGTATAAGAATGTATCCTTTTATGATATCATGTACCAGTCGCTCCGTGGAAAAACTAATAAGGCGGTTGAACTAGTAGCCGACCCCAAATGATCTTGGGAGGAAACGCTAGGTGAATGATCACTTTATGAACAAACGAGTTATCCGATACAAAGTGACTAGGTACTATGACCTATCAATGCAAATTTTCTTAGTGGAAGACTCACTGAAAGCTACAATTACATTTGTAACTTCTTATGTGGCAGCCGCATACAAATATGTAACTATCTGGCAATTTTAAAATAAAGTTTGTAAAAACTATTTTAACGGATTCAAAGAATGCTTTTGAATTTATACGATAAATTTAAAAGCATTCTTAATTTATATAAAGAAATAAAAACGATTGAAATACATTTATGGACAAGGAAAAAATAAAATACAAAATGCTGCTAGAAGCAACCCCATTGCAATGTTGTACGAAGCAGTACAACTCGCAGGAATGAGCGCTTCTGTAATTTGCAGTTAAAGGAACCCCAATGCAATATCTGTACAATAATTACAGCTCACAGGAATAGGCTCCTCTCTAAGATACTGAAATAACGAAATGAGGCACACTGATAGCACTTAACAATAAAATTTTTAGTTTCTAATTTTTAAATCACGAAACCTATTTCTCCATAAATGAACCTTTAATGATTCAGTAAACGCATCTGCACTTAGCTTAGGCAACCCCAGTGCAATACCTGTACAAAAGTTACAGCTTACATGAATGGGCTCCTCTCTAAGATACTGCTAGAAGCAACATCAGTGCAATCATTCTCTACATATCGCCAAGCTCACGTTATGCCAAACATTTCTATTCTTAATACTGGAATCTTGCAAAAATGTAACGTGGCGAGAAAGGCCACACACCAAACCAGTCGGGTCAAATATGCAAACACTGTCTTCGGCCAGACACATCATACTGATATTTCAACAATTATAAATATTAAGATTAATATCTATTTGTCTAACGTAAAAAGGAAATTTGTGACGCACCAAAACGCGCAGCGTAAGTATCTGCGTTTTGAAAAACCAAGCGATGACAAAACTGGTGACAAGGCTAGGTCATCTGTTGTTCGGTTGTCGGTCCAGTCCCGGAAAGTCCAACCACTTTCTTAAATCCTACCGGCTTAATGCCTATTTCAGATGTGCTCTCTGCTTTCCATGCTAACAAGAATGATCCTGCTAAAATTTGCGATATATTTGAAGAGACGCCGATTGAAGGACGCCAGTTACTAAATTCATTAGTAACATCTCACTTTGGCTGTAGTATGCCACAACTTTATTATAATATCACAAAATGTGTAGCTTCGCTCAATTTCGATTTTGAATATCTTATTCCAAGAAGATTTGATGCTGAGCAGATTATGTTGGAAGATGGACAGATACTGGATTATCAAATCCATGGTTCATATTTTATTGATATCGCTACAGGATTCGGGCATGAAACTAACCAACATGCTGACGTAATAATTACTACTCCTCATCATGGAATGCAAAATAGAGAGTGTGAAACAGTCACATTAATAGACAGCCCAACCATGGAGGTTGGAGAAATCAGCTCACAAGGTGAAACTGAAGTTGATGAAATCACTGAGATGGGCCAAAATGTTAATTTGGAACCTGCCGTATTGCATGATGGATCAATGAACGTTGAAGACGATCAACACCTTCAACAGCTAACAACAACTCAAACTCTGAGGAGTTTCGAACAGCGAGTAGTTCCAACACTCGCTACACATATTAACTCAGCGGATGAAGCTGAGCAACGAGCCGCGTTAGCGCTTACAATATGTACTAGTCCCGTGTATGATCCCGGCCCCCAAGAAGAGCTGCCACATAAATTGAATCACGCTAGAATGCGTGAACCTGTCGTGACTACCCCATCAGTTGTCAGAAAGCAGAGAATTTCGAGGTTCACTCTGCCATATACTGAGCGACCCGCCACCGAAGACTTTAATCTTCGATTTATAACCTCAAAACGAAGAAATGTAAGTTCAGTTTCTATTCTAAAGATGGCGCTATATTTAAAATTGAAAAATGTTTTTCACCAATTCTTTAAAAAATAATAACAAAACAATATTTTCTTAATAAAAAAATATTAAGACTTCGTTCCCATAACAAAAATAGTGAATAATAGCAAAAAGTGTCGTGACAACAAACTGTGTCGTGACAATTTTTCCGTCTAGCCCCCTTTCACAACGCGCCATAAGGAACTTCGTTCCAAAAAAAACAGTGTTAGATAGCCCATTTATCAAAATAGTCTACATAACATAGCAAAAATGGGGAAAAAATACTTCTTTTTAAGAGCTTATATGCAGTGAGCTGCGTAAGAGGATATAGTTTCGCAATAACAATCCTTTAAAATTTCTAAAAAACGTCCCCGATAGTATAGGTACGTCTAGCATTTAAGGTTGGTTCACTTTAACACTTTTTGTGGTAAGCAAATTAGTTCAAGTTGCATAACATCACGCTACTGGCAACGAAGACGTTGACTAACAAATACAGGGTGTCTCAAAAGAAATTTTATATTTGTTTAGCTTACTGCGTGAACGCTGCGTACTTGAGGGGTGCGGGGGTTATGTCAATTGGTAGCTTGGCTCTTGGGGATTCAGTCGCTATGGAGCGTTTCTCGGGAGCAGACCGCGCGTTGTGCGTGCGAGAGTTTTACAAGAACGGTGATTCGACAACTGTCGCGCGTAGAAAATTCTGCAGTATTCGAGGTTTTCGCCACTTAAATGATGCGCCAAGCCTTCCTCTCATTCGACATTGGGTTAAAAAGTTTGAAGAGACTGGATCAACGCTGGATAAATCAAAATCCGGGCGACCTAGATCATCAAGAACGGTAGAAAACGTGGAGAGTGTTAATCAATCTGTACGTGACGACCCGAGCCTTTCAATTCGGAAGCGCGCGAGTGCTTTAAATGTGCATAGATCATCATTACATCGCATTATGCACAAAGATCTAAAGCTGCACCCCTACAAAATTCAATTGGTGCAAGAATTAAAGCCCCAAGATGCCGGTTAGAGTCTTAATTTCGTAAATCAGATGATTGAGCGATTTTCAACGTTTACCAACATTTTGTTTTCGGATGAAGCTCATTTTCATCTTAATGGCCACGTAAATAAGCAAAACTGCCGCTACTGGAGTTCAGCCAATCCGAAACGCAAACATCAGAAACCCCTACACTCGCCTAAAGTGACCGTATGGGCTGCCATGTCGGCGCGAGGAATTATCGGCCCTTACTTTTTTGAAGACGAAATGGGGCGTACAGTTACAGTGAATTCAGAGCGTTATGTGGAGATGTTAGACAACTTCTTGGTACCTGAACTGCAAAACTTTCCTGGCTATAACCAAAGAACATGGTTTCAACAGGACGGAGCAACTTCACACACGTCCAATATATCTCTGCCGTGTTCGTGAAATTTTCTCAGGAAAATTGATCTCCCGGAGAGGTGACATAAATTGGCCTCCACGTAGCCCAGATTTAACCCCTATGGACTTTTTCCTATGGGGTTATCTTAAATCTAAAGTTTACGCCAATAAACCAACTTCACTGGCGCATTTGAAAGAAAATATCCGTCACGAAATGGCAGCCATCCCTCACTCCACCTGTCGAGCAGTCATAAGTAATTTTACTGTTCGATTAAATGAGTGCCAACAACGTGAGGGTTTACATTTAGACGATATTATTTTTAAGAAATGAATTCCCAAAAAGTGTATTTTAACAATAAATAAACATTTTTTCTATATACCGCTTCCTTTTTTTTTAATCAATCCACTAAATATGAAATTTCTTTTGAGACACCATGTATAAGAATGTATCCTTTTATGATATCATGTACCAGTCGCTCCGTGGAAAAACTAATAAGGCGGTTGAACTAGTAGCCGACCCCAAATGATCTTGGGAGGAAACGCTAGGTGAATGATCACTTTATGAACAAACGAGTTATCCGATACAAAGTGACTAGGTACTATGACCTATCAATGCAAATTTTCTTAGTGGAAGACTCACTGAAAGCTACAATTACATTTGTAACTTCTTATGTGGCAGCCGCATACAAATATGTAACTATCTGGCAATTTTAAAATAAAGTTTGTAAAAACTATTTTAACGGATTCAAAGAATGCTTTTGAATTTATACGATAAATTTAAAAGCATTCTTAATTTATATAAAGAAATAAAAACGATTGAAATACATTTATGGACAAGGAAAAAATAAAATACAAAATGCTGCTAGAAGCAACCCCATTGCAATGTTGTACGAAGCAGTACAACTCGCAGGAATGAGCGCTTCTGTAATTTGCAGTTAAAGGAACCCCAATGCAATATCTGTACAATAATTACAGCTCACAGGAATAGGCTCCTCTCTAAGATACTGAAATAACGAAATGAGGCACACTGATAGCACTTAACAATAAAATTTTTAGTTTCTAATTTTTAAATCACGAAACCTATTTCTCCATAAATGAACCTTTAATGATTCAGTAAACGCATCTGCACTTAGCTTAGGCAACCCCAGTGCAATACCTGTACAAAAGTTACAGCTTACATGAATGGGCTCCTCTCTAAGATACTGCTAGAAGCAACATCAGTGCAATCATTCTCTACATATCGCCAAGCTCACGTTATGCCAAACATTTCTATTCTTAATACTGGAATCTTGCAAAAATGTAACGTGGCGAGAAAGGCCACACACCAAACCAGTCGGGTCAAATATGCAAACACTGTCTTCGGCCAGACACATCATACTGATATTTCAACAATTATAAATATTAAGATTAATATCTATTTGTCTAACGTAAAAAGGAAATTTGTGACGCACCAAAACGCGCAGCGTAAGTATCTGCGTTTTGAAAAACCAAGCGATGACAAAACTGGTGACAAGGCTAGGTCATCTGTTGTTGAGAAATGATGAATTGAGGCACACTGATGGCGCCTAAAAACTATTTTTAGTTCCTACATTTAATATCGTCAAGCCAATTTTCCAATACATTTCCTTGTATTACCTACAATGGAATACTGTAGATGATGTGGCAAAGAAAAAAAATGTTTTCGGGCACCTAACGCCCAACGCCATCTAGCCCAAAACTAAGCATAGCTTGTAATATGCATACTAGACAAGTGATATAAAGACATACTCGTATATGGTGTTTTGTGAAAAAACGTACACACTGTATATGCAAGTACACGCTGTATATGCAAATACTCTCTATCTACTTTAATGTTACAGAATACTAACGTTAAGTAATACCTTAAAAAAATAAAAACGATTAAAATAATTTTATGTACGAGGAAATAAGAAAAAAGAAAATACAAGGTGCTGCCAGAAGCAACCCCATTGCAATGTTGTACGAAGAAGTACAACACGCAGGAATGAGCGCCTCTGTAATTTGCAGTTAAAAGGAACCCCAATGCAATATCTGTACAATAATTACAGGTCACAGGAATAGGCTCCTCTCTAAGATACTGAATGAAGCACCGCAATGAAGGAGCTAAGACGCTAGATAAAGTTCAAGATCTCGTCAAACAAACGCTTCACCCAGGAATGAAGTCAGGAGAAGACCTCTTAGCTCGGATTGGTGAGGCCCACACTCTAAAAGCCATTACACTAACCATCACTACCAGAGCCATTGGATTTGGGTTAGCTCACCTCAGCTTTATAGCTGTATCTTATCACGAAATCGCCGTCCCGAGCATTTACGCACAATATCGTGTATCCCTCGCAATATGAGAAGTTAAGCTTGAAAAGCTTAAGCATGATTATCCTATCGCCGCACGCGATACAGAGTTGGCTTACAACTATAGAGTAAATAGCTATCTGCTGCACGTCGCGCAAACCGTCGTAGTGGCCCCTGAGCCTATGAAACGAGTCATAAACGCAGTTGACATCCTTCAGTGTTGTTACACAGTACAGCGAATAAATATCGATGAGATCTTCTAGTGCGACTAACGAGTGATTTAGTGATTTGTAATTGTAAAAAGTATTATTAATAAATATTGTGTTATTTTTGGTAATTAATCGACTACTTTGTATTTTTTTCCTTGTATTACAATGGAATACTGTAGATGATGTGGCAAAGAAAAAAAATGTTTTCGGGCACCTAACGCCCAACGCCATCTAGCCCGCCAGCGTCAAAGATAAATTAATGGTGGAAGATGTTAAAAACAAAGACCCTCTTGTTGTATTTAAAGACCTGTTAAAATGCAACACTGATGAAGATATCAAAAAAGCCCTGAAGAACCAGAACAGAGACTTATTTGTCGAACTCAGCAAAGAGGAAGAACAATTTGAAATTGTTTTTAAAAAGAGAACGAGGAATCCCCACACACACCACGTCGTTCTCAGAGTCTCCCCAAAAATGTGGAATAAACTGCAGGAAAGACAGGTAGTATATAAAGACTTGCAGAGGATTAAGGTCAAAGACCAGTCCCCTCTGGTCCAGTGTTCATTATGTCTGGGCTATGGGCATGGTAGACGACTCTGCAAGGAAAGCAGCAAACGCTGTAAAAACATCTGTCCCGATTTAACGATTCAGATGATACGTAAAAGAACAGACTGATGTCATAACTGTTTAATAATTATAACATTTCTGTTAATTGCACTTGAATGTTGCAGAATTTTTACGTTAAGTAATTTTCGTTCATCAACCTAGTTTAGGAGACAGTTTTAATCAAAATTAACTTTTTTCGCACTGCTGGTACCAATGGTACGCAACAGTAATAAAAAAAAACCTAAAATTAAGTACTTACATCTTCATATTGTGACTCTACTCTCGGCTCAAGGAGGGCAGAGTTATAAATATACATATAACAAAACAGGAATTTTAGCCGTTCTTCACATTTTAATCTGGTCAAGTTCACTAACTGTATATTAACTGTGCCGTTGGACAGACAGTCACAGTGACACAGAAATGACTAAAAATGGTAGAAAAGTGGAGAAATAAACAAGTGATTTAACATCGTGTATTGTGGATAACGCCTAACCTTGGGTGGAAATATGAAATCAGTGAAAAAGGAGCGATGGTGAACTAGTCGTATTGCGTGATATAATAATAATAATAATAATAATAATAAATATTTCTGACATCTAACACACAACGCCATCTAGTCCCAAGCTAAGCAGAGCTTGTGTTATGGGTACTAAACAACTGATATAAATACATATATACTTTTTTTTTTGTAAATACATACATATTATACATAGAAAACACCCAAACTTCGAAACAAATATTTGCAGATCATACAAACATTTGGTCCGACCCGGGAATCGAAATAGTACTGAAGTAAATCGTAAGCTTTCATTATACCGTTGGTGGCGGATTTGTTGATGCTAGCAGTTTACTTTCGACCCCAAATTAGTCGGAAACGCCTTTCTGTCTCAGTGGTAATAATGCGCAAAAATGGTAAACGTTGAAAAGAATATCAGTTTTAAGCCGGTAGTTAATTCTATAGCTGAATATTGTCGAGCTATTCGATCGACTAATGCCCGGTTCCTATATTTAACGAATCGTCATCGTGTAAAAATTTTCTCCAACCGACTACGAGTCGTAAATACCGTTCCTCAATTTATTTTTTATAGGAACGAGTTTAGCTTACGCCCCGTATAATATAACTACTATTCGTACATAGAACGGATAGTTTTTCAAATATAGGAACTGGGCATAAGACATTTATTACGAATTCCAGTTTCTGGTTCGGTTTATACCAAATTTCGGCGAAGTTCTCAACGACCGTAGCGAAAAAATTTATCATTATTTTCTTTAATTTACTACTTTTCATTTATCATATGACAATTTGAAGTTACTTGTTTTTTTCATTTGACTGCGAAAAGTCAATCGATCTAAAAATAGACGCTACAGGAAAGCGAGAGAGCGGTCGTCTCTATAAATAAATCACGCCGCTCCTATAAATAAAACATTGGCACTTTCTCTTCCGATCGGTGTAACTTTTAACTCGGTCGATTATCGGTGGGTGGTGGGGAGGGGGAACGGGGCGAGTTGGGACCAATCGAACGATTATTCTGATCAGCATAATTTTAGGCTCAGTCGAGTTATCAACGAGGGGGGGTGGTGGGGGTGGTGGGGCCGGTGGGTGCCGTACCTCAGGAAGCAGCAGCCCCAGCCGGGCGGCGCGGCGCCGCGCTCGTGCTCGCGCAGCGTGCGGCGCGCGCCCTCGGCCCAGCGCCGCAGGTAGGGGGGGGCGAGGGCTCCCGCTTCGAACGCCATCACCAGACTCTGAACAAAAACGAACGGTCGACCGTCACTGTGATGTTTAATAATAATAATAAATCGTTTATTGTCTTCTTCTCTCACACAAATTACAAAAATGAGTCACCAAAATATACACAAAAATCCAGTAACAAAAGATCTGTGTTAGAGACTGGTTTCCGTACTAGGTAGAACCTGTATGACAGAATAACCAGCCTCTCCTAACGACCCGTCCGTCCTCTTCGCGAATCGAGCGGGTTCGAGTCCTGGACGGAACGACACACCGTTACGTGTATGTTTGTAAAGTCCTCCGTGACCCAGCAATTATATTTCTAATGCTGTTGTATTTAAAAAAAACATGAAACGGCCACAAAGAACGGCCAGACTCGTAACAATAATTTGTGGATCACACGAAATGTTGTTCCGTTTAGGATTTGAACCCGCAACATTCTAAAACTTAAAAAAAAATTAAAGAACAAAACGGCTCTTACATTTTTTACTGCCTTTTTGAACACTCATGAATATTATTTTGAAGATAACTACGATAACATAATGTAATGATAAAGTATTACTTACCCGCAGTTGTACCATCATCTCTTGAAGCGGTGTCACCGCACACGGTTGCTGACGATTGAAAAAAATCAACTTCTTTTCAATTAATTTAGTGATTTCGTTCAAATCATCTTCTTTCGGTGTATCCTGATTTAATGTTTCACCCTTAGTGAACATCAAACCGTTACCATAATTGATAGCGTTCTTTGGGCTCTCCGTATTCTCCTCATCTTTACTAAATCCCAAACCGACTCTCTCGCTGGAAAACCCTTCTACAACTTGGGCATATTTTGTAGTATAAACGGGTTCTTTCTTTGGAAGTACCGAGTTACTGATTCTCAATTTTTTCTTGTTAACGTGTTCAATACGTTCACTGCTACTGGCTAGATATAAATTAGCTCCTTTCTTATCAGTGACGTCTACTTTCTTCTCTTCATTCCCTGCTACTATTGGAGCAGGAGAATCTTCAATGTTTTGGAAACTCGGAAATAGTGGTTTGGGTTCCATCGGTGGTGTTCCATCTCTTGTGGGAGAATTCTTAGCACTGACGTTATTTGACTTAACGTTTTCTGAGTCTACTTTCTTGGCGTGAGCTATCTTTGGTAACTCTTTTTTCTCGATTTCTTCTAGTAAATCATCTATACTAGCCTGAGATGAGGACGGCTCTTCAGTCTTGGGTGTAGCATTGCCAGATCCAGTTTCTTCTTGAATCATCTGTTGCAACTCCTTAGGTATTTCTCCACCAAGTTTTTCCAAAAGTTTTGCTTTGTCTTTTAGTTTTAACAACAAAGTACTTTCATCTTGATTTTCATCGTCATTAGTTTTTGAGGTTAAGGCCTAAAATTTTAAGTTTTATTATTATCAAGCATTATTGTGATAATGTTGAGTGTAGTTATAATATTGTAGAAAACATCACCTCAGATTGAAAACTTTACACCATCACATTGCCTCAACAAATCAATGATATTGAAAAACATAATGACCGTAATCAAACTTGTCACATATTTTGTTTGTCAATTTATTTACAAAACATGCAAGAAGTATAGAATATGATCAATACATAAGCAACTATGTGCAACCATCATCATCCAGTAAGACGAAAGATAATTTCAAATAGTTATGCAATAAAACTGGGTATGTTTCTTAATTCATTGATAAGTTTTGACTTGTCAGGCACTTTGGTCATCATAGGTGAATATCAAGACATTATGTTAAAGAGAGACAATTGTTATTGTAAAGTAGTGACATTTTTTTACCTTGACAAAGGTTTTTTGGAAGTTAAAATAAATTTTCTTTCATAACAATATATTGTTCATGTGTAATACATTATTACACAATATTTCAAATTCATGTCCCAACATGTTTAAACATGTTAAATTTATTTGTAAGACATAATCAATTCCAGACTCTTTGCCACTGTTACTAAACGATGCATAGCTTCAAACAGTTTTTTGTACCAACTAAATAACCACTAATGTAACAACCTGAATTTTTTTAACAGACAGTTTTAGTTTTAAAAAAAGTGCTTACCTCTGACTCAGCATTTTGTGTCTTAGTAACAGGATCACTAACAGCATTATTGCTTAACTCTGGAGGTAGTTCTGGGCCAATTGGCACAGCATAGTTTAAGTTCGGTGGTAGGGCTGGCCCATATTCTTGAATTTTATTTTTTCTTTTTCTCTGTGGAGTGCTTTTTGGTTCAGCTTTAACAACGGGTGGCTGTTCAGTCTTGACCGGAGTGTCAGCCTCATCATTAGAATCAGAGTCTGAATTATGGTAAGAGGTAATAAGTTCTATTTTCCTGTAAAAACAATGACCGTAATTAAGTAAACAATTACACGGTAATAATGATCTATTAAGTATAATTCTCATGTCATGTTATTGATCACGATGGACTCCGAAACTATCTAACCCATTTTCAACTTTTTTTTTAAATGTGTATTTTGCTTGCCCGCCTATGATAGGATCGTTTAGACAAGTAGGAGCCAACCATGATTTAAAAAAGACGCATTCGAAGTTGCGTGGGTATACAAGCCAAAATCGACATTCTATGGAGAGGCCTATGTCCAGCAGTGGACTGCTAAAGGCTGTTAATGATGATAACAGCAATAGATGTATTAAACACGAGCAGGACAGTCGTTGTCAACATGTTACCATGTTTTAAAGATCTTATGTTGAAAATTTATTATAAGAAAAAAGGATTTGCAATTGTTTATATGAGTATTATATATTATATAGACTGGGATTACTTACTCTTCGTCATCATCGCTAAGTGGGCGTTTCTTAGTGTTTTTGTTGTTCTTTCCTTTACTATTAACAGTAGTAGACTCATTCTTTTTAGGAGGTTTCGGGACCACTTTTGATGTAGTCTTTGCCTGTGTATTTTGTTTTTCTGCTAAGGCTTGTTGATATAGTTGCCATTCTTCTGCTGTTACCTGTCCTGATCCTGAATATGAAATCACAAAATCACTCAAAATATATATTTGACTAAAGACCTATAGCTAGCTAGATGGCTAGATAGATAGATAGGTGAACAATGTGTCCTATGATTTTAATAATACAATACTTCTTTTCTTTTCTTTTTAAAAGACAACTCCCACATTAGGAATAAAAATCCTGTGTCGTGGGGGACTTTACAAACATACATGAAACGGTCACAAAGTACATCCAGACTCGGGACAACAATTCGTGGATCGCTTACCATCAGGTGATACGTCTGCTCGTTTGCCCCCTATATAATAAAAAAAAACTTGAGAGGTGTCAAGGGACACCCGGATGGAACGAAGTTCGAAATAGAAAGACGATACAAATATTATATTTACTTCAATATTTTACGTAATTTCTAGTTTTATGATGAAAACGACGAAAATGATGAAAGTGATGAAAATGATGAAAATGATGAAAATGATGAAAATGATGAAAGTGATGAAGATGATGAATTGATGAAAATGATGAAAATGATGAAAATGATGAAGATGATGAAAATGATGAAAATTATGAAAGTGATGAAAATGATGAAAATGATGAAAACGATGAAGATGATGAAAATGATGAAAGTGATGAAAATGATGAATTGATGAAAATGATGAAATGATGATTATGATAATAGTGATGATAATGATGATATGTATATATAAAAGTTCGAAATCTTATCTATCTATTATATTGTATATATATATATATATATATATAGTATATATATATATATATAAATCGCGAAGGACTTCTTGCGTCTTTACAAACTACCACCCTGCGGCGTCCACTGAATGTAGTGAGATTTTTAATGTTTTCAATGCATATGTAATATGTTTTAATCAGTATCATATCAGTAGTCGACGTCAAATTTCAGTTACACGTTAAATGGTGATATTCAAATTAAATATTTCTAGCTGAATTTGTGCGTCCGTTCACTCTTAAATCTTTCTTGCACACTGAATATCTCCGTATACATTTAAAACACTGCACGCACATTCCTGTCTCCATCCAACTGTACGTTTAAATCAATTCCGTATAATGCTCTGCATATATCATAATGATTATAATAAATAAATTACATCCATCTACTATTGAATTCAGATTGGTTCCGAATAATTAAATTAGTGCGTACGTTCACTCTTAAATCTTTCTTGCACACCGAATATCTCCGTATACGTTCAAAACACTGCATGCACATTCCCGCCTCCATCCAACTGTATGTTTAAATCAATTCCGTATAATGCTCTGCATATATCATAATGATTATAATAATTAAATTACATCCATCTACTATTGAATTCAGATTGGTTCCGAATACTGTTTTTGAATTATTGTATCCAGCTTATCAGCCAAGAGGCTTCCACCTATATAAGGGCTTATAATGACTCCAGGCACAGATAATAAATAATTAATAGTTAGCATACAAAAGTGACAATACCTATGTATAGCGTAGGTATTGTTACGAGCTGGGTATTAAATAAATTAAAGTAGTCGATTGATTACCAAAAAATAACACAATATTTATTGGTAAGCTCAGAGGCACAGGCTGATTTGGACAGGTAAATCCGGAGTTGGACAGGTTAGCATGTATAAACAGGTAAGCTCAGAGGCACAGGCTGGTATGAACAGGTAAGTCCGGAGTTGGACAGGTAAGTATGTATAAACAGGTAAGTTCAGATGCACAGGCTGGTGTGAACATGTAGATTCAAAGGTAGAAAAAGGAAGTTTAAATGATACGAATAATATAATAGTAATCATATTTATGCAGGTGAATGAACGGAATAAAAGGCATATCGTGGTGATATCCATCACAACTCAATGGAAGAAGCATCTTATACTTAAAATAAATCTAGTCTCCCTCTAGGCATCTATGTAAAAGAAGATTACTCTAAAGAAGTTTTAGAAAAACGTAAACAACTTCAGCCTCAAGTGGAAGAAGAAAAAAAGAAAGGAAATATTGCATATACCAAACACGACAAACTCATAATAAAAAACCAGAAAGATAAGTCTAGAGAGAATAGAAAAAGGGAGTCCCCAGATTCACATTAGTCTCTAACACAGAAAAAAGGCAACATAAACAAAAACATGAGTACCCCAATCCCAACCTCTTCTAAAACTAATGCTAAAGATATAATTAGACCTAACATACTCAAATTTGTAGAGAAATCAATTTAAGATTCTGATTCAAATACTCCAAAAAACTAATTACTACCACGGAACTATGGCAACAAACGACAACTACAACAACATTAAATGATAAACAAAACCAATCAACTAAATGTCTCCCACAACGGCTGGTCACCGAGTGAGATTTAGACCACCACCCTCTAATAAGAAGAACCAAAGTACTTAAAATTACCTAACTAAATACCTTAACACTAAGAACGGAAGAAAGTCTACAAGAGCTAGAGAAAGCCCGAAACGGCATTAAATGGGATATCTTAGGTCTCTGTGAGATACGAAGGCTGAAAGAAAAAATTGAGGTACGCTTTGATTACATACTATTCCATAAAGGCGAAATACCTGGCTAGAGAGGTGTAGGGTTCGTTATTAGAAACTCACTGAAGCGACATATTCAAGAACTCGTTGGGATTTCAGACCGAATTGCAGTGTTAAACACCTTCATACCTGGATACCGAAAAATATGGTCAATTATCCAAACATACGCCCCGACAGAAAAAGCATCAAAAACGGAAAGCAAACTCTTCTATGATAAACTTACCAGAAAAATAACGACATATTCACATAACTTTGTTATATTAATGGGAGACTTCAAGGCACAGGTGGGTGTGAAACAAAATAAAGAGGAATACGTTCTGGGGGATTATGGACAAGGAAAAAAAAGCCGAAACGGTGAAATGCTTGTAGAGTTCTTACTAGAACACAATCTAACACACCTCAACAGTCTATATACGAAAAATAAGCACAACAAATGGACCTGGCTATCTCCTGAAGGCAGATATAAAAACGAGATCGACCACATTGCAACAAATTATCCAAAAACTTTCACAGACACATCTGTGGTGACAAGATTTAACTTCAATACGAATCACCATATGGTAAGAAGCTCTCTAAGAATAAAGTCTCCAAGACAATCCAGGAAACATATGAAATCACGTAATCATGACATTACATTGATGAAACAACAAGGAAAGCTTACTAATTTTCTAAATGGACCAACTAAAGAAATACGTATGAAAACTAAGAACATTGACGTCACTACAAGGTATGATATCCTGGAAAAGCAACTGATTTAATAAAGACCCATAAATGAGAATAACAACAAATACAGTCTAACTGATGTAACATTGCAACTCATTGAGAAAAGGAAAAACTTGATTTTAAGCAATTGAAAAAAAGAAAACATCAAATTAATTATCTAGCTAAGTAAGGAAATCCAAACGAACATTAAGAGAGATAGAAAAAACAAAAGACTGCAAACTATAGCAAACTCTAGAGAGACATGTAATCAAAACAGGAGGGGTGAAGAGAGCACGGAAAAAACTTAGAGAAGTAAACAAAGAATGAATACCAAAACTAAACAAAAAGACATACACTAGTTCAAATAAAAAGGAAACAAATAAAATAGCTACCAAATTTTACCAGGACTTGTACTCGAACTTAGACAAACGGTCTCAAGAGCAGATGGAAACTGTAATATAATACAGCAAGATCTATACGACGAACCAGAAATACTCCCCCCTTGCGAGGTTGAAAAAGCTATACGCAGTCAAAAGATGGAAAAAGCACAAGGTCCAGAGAAGTTTTCAAATGAAATTTTAAAAGGCACTCTTAATGATGTAGTACCTATCCTCACAACAATATTTAATGACATAATGAAGACTGGCATAATACCGACACAGTGGAAAACGTCTCATATCAACTCCTCTACAAGAAAGGATAAAAAGAAGACATAGAAAACTACAGACCTATAAGTCTGATGTCAAACATATATAAGGTTTTCTTCAAACTTATCCTGGAAAGAATAAATAAAAAGCTCGACGAAAATCAACCTCGAGAACAAACTGGCTTTAGAAGCACATTCTCCACACTTGACCACGTACATACGGTGAAACAAATTTTGGGAAAGTACAACAAAGAATATAACAAAGTCTTGTACATGGTATTTATAGACTACTCCAAGGCATTCGATAGCATAAGCCATAAAGCTATATGGGAAAGCTTAGAACAGCAAGGAATACCTTCAAACTATATCTCAATCATCAAAAACAGTTACTCAAATAGCGAAGCCAGAATACAGCTTGAAACTCAAGGAGATAAGATCAAGATAGAGAGAGGAGTAACAGTAACAGGGCGACCCACTTTCACCAAGGTTGTTCTTACCCGTACTGGAAAGTAGCTTTATTAGAATGAATTGGGAGGGGTTCGGCCTCAATGTAAACGGCGTAAAACTTAACCATCTCAGATTCGCAGATGACATAGTACTTTTTGAAGAAAATCCAGAAAATCTTAAGCAAATGATTAAAACCCTTAATCAAGAAAGCAGGAAACAGGGGTTATCTATGAACAGGGACAAAACCAAACTACTCACAAACTCCAAACCTATAACAACTGAAGTCGGCGACCAACCCCTCGAATATGTGCAAGAATACATCTACCTAGGACAGTTAATATCCCATGAAGATCAGACAACAAAGGAGATTAACAGAACAATAGCTAATGGCTGGAAGAAGTACTGGTCACTGAAGGAAATAATGAAATCGGAACTGAACATGGCAATAAAAAAGAAAGTTTTTGATGTCTGTATTCTTCCAGTCATTACATATGGCTGCAAAACCTGGGCACTTACTAAAAACCACAGGGAAAAGTTGGCACGCTGTCAGAGAGCCATGGAGAGTAGTATGTTTGGCATAAAGAGAAAAGACAAAGTAAGAAACGCTATTATAAGAGAAAGAACCAAGGTTACTGACATACTCGTACTTACTCCAATTGATCAGAAAAAATGGAGATGGACTGGTCATATGATGAGAGATCCGCAAAATAAATGGAGCACAATTGCTACATACTGGTACCCCAGAGATGGAAAACGCAACGGAGGACGCAAACAGATGCGATGGGAGGACGACCTAAAACTCACAGTAGGACACAACTGGAGAAGAGTGGCACTAGACAGAACACAGTGAAAAATGTTAGAGGAGGCCTATGCCAACAGGCACACTGAACTGCGAGATATTTTATAGAAGAAACCAAAACGGTTCTATAAATTGTTATGTAAATTTTTGTCAAGTTCAGAATAAAAGGTTATTTCATTCAACTATAATAATAGACCAAATAAATAACCACTTTTAACGCACTTGCAAATAATTCACTTTGGTGACAAGCTTGCATCACGGCCGGATGTCTGTTTGTTTACAAACTTCGGCACGCGAGCGCGCTGAAGCCCGTCGCCCCGCGCCCCGCACCATGCGTCCCTCGTGAACCCCGAATAGGCCCCTCAGACACCGTACCTAGTGCCCGTTTAAGGATATTTAATAGAAGCAAGATTGTTGTCACGATAACATGATAAAAACTTTACAAATTAAGTACGATATTCAATGGACACGGTAAGATCGGTGAACTGAACTCAAAGTATACGTGGTAAATTATACGCTGAACACTATCGCCCTCCAAATTTCAGTCGGACGATGGCGGAACTATATTATACGCTAAAAGGCATTGTAGAGATGGAATTACGTCCATGTCAATTTTTTGCCCTAGCATTCTAATGATCATAAGGGACCCTTGGGCTAAAAATGAGGGTCGGTCAATCTTGCGTCCGTATTCCGGACGCACAAAGTCAGTCGGACGCAGCATCATCGGTAAATAACGCCATGTAGGACGCAACATGTCCTTCAAGATGTATATATATATATATATATATTATATATATATATATAGATATATATATAGTATCTGGGTTGCTTCAAGCAATGAAAAATAAACTAATAACAAATAAAATTTAAAATAGCAAAAAGTGTCGTGACAACAAATTATGTCGCGACAATTTCCGTCTAGCCCCCTTCGTTTTTTCGTTCATATCGCGCGATAAGGAACTTCGTTCCAAAAAAAACACTGTTGTATTGCGTGGGATTTGAACCCAAGACACTTGGCGCAGCAGCAAGCGGCATGGCGACCGCTGAAACCACTCTACCAACCGTACAGTCTGGTCACACATCTGGCACACAGATTCCAAATAAGGAAAAGCCTGTGCTATGGTTCCCAGACTACAGATTAATTTATAAATTAATACTTTAATACTTCTAAACACAAACACCAAATTATACTCAGACACAAGAAATAATCATGCTCATCACACTAATATTCGTCCTGGCAGGGCTCGTACCCACTAGAGTAACAGTCACGTCAAAACCACTGACCCATTAAGGTCCATCGTCTAATCTCTCCCACTGCATTCCCCAACATTTATGAAAAGTTGTAGAACAAAATTATATTTACCTGATGCAGTTAACTGTTGCTGAGCTACTTTGAGGGCAAGCAAGTACTCAGGTGGTGCTTCCCAAGTGACAGCATTCGTTTTCTGGTTCCAATAATATGTGAAACCACTGGTCTCATCGTAGCAAGCAGACCAAGCTGAAAATATATATTAACATGTGAATTTTCAAGTTTATTTACAACAAAAACTAGATACTACATATGCATATACATCATTTTATACGAAAACCAGCTTCGTCAAAAGCAAAAGAGTAGCACATGTCCTTCAACATGAATCAAAGTATCTGCATGCCAGCAAATGGGAAATGGGTATGAGACAGTCAGAGTTACTTTCAAATTTATAATATTAGTACATATATTAGTAATATAAAATTATACAAAAGAAAACGCGGCCGCCTTCGAAACTTGGCGTTGATCAGTCGATAGAGAGGCTATCGGCAACATCTGGACCAATCTCGAGGTTACTGCACAGGACCGGGAGAAATGGAGGTCCCTTCTGAGAGCCCTATGTCTTTAATAAGGGATTTAAAAAAAGTATGTTTACTAGTAAGTATGGCAAGTGTGAATTCGAAAAGAAATTATTGTAACTGAAGTCAATCTTTATGTTAGTCCTCTTTTTATTTAGTTCCAATTGTTTCCTTTGAATCATACCAGTGATCTTCATTTCGTAAAAAAACCTTTTTTAATCCAATATTGTACACATATTTATATCCTGTTCATTAATCCCTTTCTGTCTACTTAAATGTGCTAGAATGAGTCCCCACATATAATGATGGTCTCCTAGCCGATTAAGGCCACGGCGGCCAGTCTCAACGGAGACCAGCCAACTGCGCAGGAGATATTATAGTGCACAAGTGTGTGCGCAAACACAGATGCACTCTCTGTTCCACACTGCGGGTTTCAACTAGTATGATATCAGAATATCTGAAAACCATTTATACAAAGATACTGAATTAAAAATAAATGAAAAACTATTTTTATCCCTTTATATTTCTAGTGAAAAATTGGCAACCCAAAATAGCGTTGTGAGGACCGTCATTTTGTGACATACACAAACAGTCGTCTCTTGTCGTCCTGCGCGCATAGACTACGTTTTCCAGTTTTCTCGTTGTGGGAGGTTTTCTCGTGATTGTTATTGTTGTTTATTTGTACCTACGCGCTAATTTGTTTAGAATTTTACTGTTTTGTACTTTTGGTGCTTAACAATAATGTCGAAACGCAGTCATCCATTGAAAAATAAAACCCGTGAACTAATAATCAAGCTTCAAAATTACTTTGAGTTGGAAAGACAAGAGCGTATCTCTCAGGCACTTGGGAGTAAGCAAACGGATGATAACAAATATTAAAGAAAAGTTCGGCTCATCTGGCATGGAAAAAAATATTTTACGAACACCTAAAAAGAAACGCAGAACTAAACCTATAACAGACATAGATACTCGTAGCTTTGACGCCGATGCAATAAGGAATCATATATACAGGGTCTGTCGTAAATAATGGATAAGTCGTAAACTGGAGTTGGTCCGGCTATGAGACTATTAGAAAATCGTATCTTTTTGCCAGGGTTTCTAACCGTATGGAAATGGCGTAGACTTTTATGTTTTTTTATAAATTTCGCTACTCTTTGCATTCATTCCGTTGCCATTTCGTTAAATTTAGGTATTTCTGTGTCATTTTTTTTGTATTATAGTCTTGAAGATGTGTATTATTTAGTTTTAGTACTGTTTTAGGCGTTTTTAACGTTGGTCATTTTCAAAATTGTCATTTTAAGATTTTTTATGTTTTTGTTTTACTTAGGGTCAACTTTTGATCATTTACTGTGTAAAAAAAAAGTACGGCGCTATAGCTGCCCATGATCTTAATAAATTATCTAGTATGTGTAGATTCTAAAAAGGTATAACAATGCATACTTCACAAGTAATATTAAGCTACATGAGCGAGATCAATATCAAGGTGAGAAAATATTTTTTTCATGTAATGTTGTAAATGGTTATAAAACTTCGTCATAATGATTTATTTCTGCCAAGATTCTTTACACAAACACTATGGGGCCACTATTAAGGATATTCAAAGAAAACTAGGTAGTTTTTTGTCAAAAAAATTTCATGCCTCCTCATTTCATAAAGGTGTTTAATTTTAAAATTGATGTGCTCTAATAGTTACATGCGACAAACATGTTACAAGTTTATTCGTAAAAAGGATCATCAGGTAAAAAAATGAACAAAGACAGCAATACAAAGGGTCTCCCCGCGTGAAAAGGACATTGTTACTAGGCACACCTGATACATCTCTCAGTGTGATTTTGACCATCGCATGTGCTCTCGTTTTCATTACTGTCGTCAATTTGTTACTGCTTTCTAATATCGGACTTAGATTTTCTTTGTGATTTGGACTTGTTAACCTGGTGATATTGACAACTCAGCTCTCATTTATGGGCATCGTGTTGTGCTATCGATTGCACGTGTTATTTTGGAAAATTTTGTATATCATGCCTCAACAATACACGCCGGCCGAATACGTAAACATGCATTACATTTATGGTTTATGTGATGGCAACGCCAATAGAGCTGCTAGAGTTTATCGGGAAAAATATCCAAATGCCCGGCATCCTGACTATCGTGTCTTCATAAGAGTGCACAACACATTTTTGGAAGGACGATTTCCTGGGACCGGCGTAGGCGGGGCGAGTGAAGGACGACCACAACGCCACAGTGCAGCCGAAGTACTGGAAATAGTTGCAGAAGACCCTGGTACGTCCATAAGTGTAATTTCAAGGCGCACCGGTATACCTCAAAAATCTGTACACAGGCTTTTAAAAAGGCAGAGCGTGCATAGCTGCCGGCGGAGGACACTTCGAACATTTAGTTTAAGTTGTTGAATAAATATTTTTACGTACTAAAACAACCTAGTTTTCTTTTGAATATCCTTAATAGTGACCCCATAGTGTTTGTGTAAAGAATCTTGGCAGAAATAAATCATTATGACGAAGTTTTATAACCATTTACAACATTACATGAAAAAAATATTTTCTCACCTTGATATTGATCTCGCTCATGTAGCTTAATATTACTTGTGAAGTATGCATTGTTATACCTTTTTAGAATCTACACATACTAGATAATTTATTAAGATCATGGGCAGCTATAGCGCCGTACTTTTTTTTTACACAGTAAATGATCAAAAGTTGACCCTAAGTAAAACAAAAACATAAAAAATCTTAAAATGACAATTTTGAAAATGACCAACGTTAAAAACGCCTAAAACAGTACTAAAACTAAATAATACACATCTTCAAGACTATAATACAAAAAAAATGACACAGAAATACCTAAATTTAACGAAATGGCAACGGAATGAATGCAAAGAGTAGCGAAATTTTAAAAAAACATAAAAGTCTACGCCATTTCCATACGGTTAGAAACCCTGGCAAAAAGATACGATTTTCTAATAGTCTCATAGCCGGACCAACTCCAGTTTACGACTTATCCATTATTTACGACAGACCCTGTATAGTTATTATGCCAGGAATGAATACTTTAATAGGTCGACGCTTCTAGCATCTTTGAAAGCAGCTGATTTGTTTAGGGTGGGAAAAACTGCTTTATCCAATATTTTAAAAGATATTGGATTTCAATATAAGAAAACAGACAAAAGGAAAAAACTTTTAGGAAGAAATGACGTAATTTTAAAAAGAATTACTTTTCTAAGAGAAGCAAAAAAAATGATAATTGGGACAATGTCGTTTTCATTGACGAGACATGGCTGAACATCAATCACGCGCTTTCTCGTTTCTGTACAGATGACACTCAAGCGTCGACGTCGAAAGTGCCAATCGGTAAAGGAGCACGTCTCATAATATGCCACACTGGTTGTGCGAAGTAAGGTTTTGTGGAAAATGGTTTATTGGCATTTGAGTCAAAAACTACTACTGACTACCACGAAGAAATGAATGCGGCTGCATTCAAGGAGTGGCTCCAGGATGTGTTGCTACCTGGCCTTCTAGAGCCTTTAATTATAATAATGGATAACGCCCCTTATCATTCGGTGCAAATAAATAAGCAAATAAATAAAGCACCTTCTCAAGCTAATAGAAAAGAGGGATTGGTGGCTTGGCTGTAAAGAAGTGGCATTGACGCAAATATGTCAATGCTAAAAGCAGAGCTGATGAAATTTGTCAACGACCATAAACTAGCAAATGTTCGATACGAAATGGATGCTGGCTCTGGAGTATGGTCATCGCATTCTCCGATTTCCTCCATATCACTGCCAGTACAAAGCCATAGAGCTAATCTGGGCTCAAATTAAAGGTTATGCAGCCCGCCATAATACTTCTCCACCATACGGCATAAAAAAAGATGAAGACGCTTTTGAAAGAAGCATGCGAAAAAGTCACACGAGATGACTGGACAAAGGTGGTTGAAAAAACAAAATAAAATATATTTGATAACTTTGACCGCGATATTCGTATAGAGACTATGATTGACAATAACATAATAATAAATGTTGGTGAAGATGACAGCGAGTCCTCAAGCGAATCGGAGTCGGATTAAATTTTGATTTGACATTATTGAAATCTTAAAATTATGTATTTCATAATATTTATTGTCCAATAAATACAGTATTTTTATTGTGTTTGAAATATAATAAAATATATATAATTGAATAATAAGGGGTGCGTGGGGTGTATGTGTACTCTCAGGTGTGGCGCTGAGATATCGGCATATACACTCAAGTGCTTCTCACACGTCCTCGTCGACCCTGTATCTGCCGACACGGAGCAGGGAAGAACCTGCTTCTTTTAGGAGTGGGTCGTGCACCCTGGTAATACTGGAGGTTGAACGGGCGCCGCATCACCAACCCCGCAACTTCGGTGGCCAAGTGAGAAGGGCTTGCTCGACTGGACAACACCACCAGCCGAGTATCACATCACATCACCATACACCATTAATCACAACCCATTACATCGCTCAATCATTCATTCGCTCATTCATTCGCTCATTCATTCGCTCATTCATTCACTCATCAACTCACTCATTCTCATCTCATATCACACTGCTCTCCGGGGTCAGCAGGCGACCCCAGGAGACTATTACGCCTGCCTGCGCTTGTCCTACGCAGTTGAGCGCCGTAAGCCGGGGTGAGGGAATCCTGGAGGGTTGAGCTGAACGGGGTCGGGTCAGATACCTCTGGGAAGCAACACGCCCTCTTTGGTCCGGAATTCTGGCGAAACGGTAGCCCTATAGCTAGCCACTATAGGGTAACGGACACGCGTCCCGTACGGAAGAGGTGGTACGGGTCGCAGGCGAGGTTCGGGGGGTGTGTTCTCCGGGAGAGCACGGGGGCTTGGCCATGCTGACGGAACGAGGGCAGGTGGAACAACTGGGGATGGATGTGGATCGTTCTCCCCAGCCACAAGTCTGCAGTTCCTGATGTCGCGCATGAGTCCCAACCCAACGAACCTATACCTCTAGGGTATTCCTGGTGTCCATAGGGACATCCCCAAAGGTGCGGGCTCCACGGAGGGTGGGAAGCTCTAGAGGTGAAAACATAAACTACAAATACCATGGACAACAAAAGATCCAACAACCCAAAGGTGGACGGTACGGCAGCAGCCGGACCTGACGCCCAAGGAAGGCTACCTTCCTTAACAAGAGCCTCCAGGATTGCCTCGGCAACCCAGGAGGCCAAAACCAGACAGCCTCGGGACGGCGCCATTATGGCACCGATACCGAAGGCAAAATTGACAGCGGGGGGCAGAAAGGCCACTGGTACACCAGTGACCAGGACGCCCAACGCGAAGACCCCCGCGGGCCAGGTACAGGCTTCAACAAGCTCCACGAGTTTTGGCCGTACCCAGCCAGCACCTGCAGTCGTTCCGGGCGAGGCTAGACCTACTAACCTGGAGCAGACTGCGGGGACGGGGTCCCAATACAGCAACCTGGCCGCGGACCCTAGCTTGTCCGGCTGGCAGATTGCAAAAACGAGGGGAGGAAAGGGGAAAAAGGCGAAACGCTTAGCGCCAACGCCCCAACCCCCATCCTCCTCATCTTGTACGGCACAAAGCAAGCCGCACAAGAATAACAAAAGGCAGCGTCGCAAGGAGAGGGCGAAGCGGCATGCTGCTTTATCTGGCGCGTCCCAGGTACCCACCCAAGGGCAGGGAGACCGTCCGCAGGGAGGGAGTGACGCGAGCGCTGAACCCTCGGCGCCGCGACACCCACCCCCCCCTAAGGGCAAAGGGACATATACAGGACCTCAGGGTGGTAGTACCCAGGGGGGCCAGTACTCAGCCAAAAGGGCTCGACTCGACGAGACATTTTCTCCGAAAGGCGAGCCAAAGAGGCGGAGGGCTGGATCACCAGGGGAAACCACTCAGACTGACTACGCAAGTGCGCTCAAGGCGGACCTGATGGCGGCGATTACCACCGCCAATACGGAAAACCTCAACCAGAGTCAGTCTGATGAGGTCCAAAAACGCATTGTGGAACTACTGTTCGAGGAGTCGATGAAGCCGGGCAGTAGTACCTCAGAGGGCCCAGCGTTTCGGGGAAGGCCAATATTGGCCGACGGATCCCTGAGGCTCTGGTGCCTGAACCAGCCTACGCTGGTATGGCTAAAGCGCAGTGTGGCCACTATTACTCTCTCCACCGGAGAGAAACTAGTGGTAAAACGCCTGGGCGAGGTGGCTAAGCGGGTCCGCTGTGGCATCTTGCTCCCTGGGGTCCACGAGGACCACAGAAAGGTAGCACACATGCTGCGCTTTCAAAACAGATGGGCAGACATCGAAAGATGGCTGCTCATCAAAATGGACAGGCAAACGTCAGACACGTTTGCAATGGTCAGCATCCCGGAGACGGTGGTGAAGCCCCTGGTCGAACGCGGCCGCCGACTCAGCTTCATGCTGGGTACGGTGTACGTCAAGTTCCAGGGGCCCAACGGCAAGTTTGTGGAACATCCACCAGCCGAAGCTGTCTCCAAGGATGCAGATAACACTGCTCACACCCCACCGATGATCACTGCGGAGGTGGCAAGGGATGCCGTTGACGCAGTCGCGGCACCTAAGCCCCAAACTCCGGTGCGGTCCGTTCCCGCCTCCGACGAGATAGAAGAAGACTCTCTTCTTCATGACCGTAAGGATGGTGGGGACGACTGCGCGGAGGAGCTCCGTAAATTGACCATCCAAAGGGAAGGCGGAAACGAGAGTGAGGACACAGCAGCGGAGACATCTAACTCCAATGGCGCTGTCTCCTTCCTCTGAAACCAACATCCTTCAGGCAAACCTCCACCACAGTATAACCGCGACGGCCCAGATTCGAAAGTGGCTGGAGGTTAACAAGACAGCCATCGTACTGATCCAGGAGCCGTGGGTCAGGAATGGCAAAGTCTGCGGACTCCGTAACTTAGGAGGTAAGTTGACAGACTACGCGGGATCAGAAAATCCTCGCACATGCATATACAATACAAGTGACCTAAACGTGCAGGCCCTAAATAGCTTCTGTTCCAGAGACCTATGTGCCATAAAGGTGCAGGGAGCCCAGGACACAGGACTTGCGCAGGTTGTCCTGGCATCAGTCTACATGCCTGAAGCCGACGACCCACCGCCGCATGACTTCACACGGCTGGTTCAATACTGCGAGGAGACGGGGCTCGAGTTAATCGTAGGAACCGACTCCAACGCGCACCACGCCTTATGGGGCATGCCTACAGGAAACGAAAGAGGTAAGAAGCTAGTAGATTACTTGTTTACGACAAACTTAAACATAGTGAACACAGGCTCCGTACCAACATTTGTCAACAGACGAAGCAAGACAATCATTGACTTGACCTTGGCAACAGAAGAAGTAGCGAAACACATCTCGGACTGGCACGTATCGAACGATTTATCGTGCTCGGACCACAGATGGATACGTTTCGACCTTCAGGTAAGCAAATTCATAGCACCACCTAGGCGGAATCCTAAAAAAACCAATCGTGATAGATATTCTGTGCGGATCGGTCAGGCCTTGCGACAAGAGGAAAACCCACCTAGGATTGTAGGTGTCGTTGAAATTGAAAAACAAGTAAATTTCCTTACAAACACTATGATGGACTGCTTCCATCAGACATGCCCCCTAACCATCCCACCAGTAGGCCGTAAAAAAAATAAAGAGAGCTGGTGGGGACCTGAGCTGGAGAGACTTAGGCATAGGATGAGGAGGCAACTCAACAGAGCGATGAACACAGGTACAGACCAGGACTGGGATAATTACAAGGCCACCAAGTCCAGGTACAAAAAACGACTCAGATACAGGAGCAGCCAATCATGGCTGAACTTCTGTACAAACATTGAGACAACGACACAGGCCAACAGGGTAAGGAAAGTTCTCTCCAATAACTCAACCTTATCACTAGGATCCTTACGAAAACCAGACAACTCCCTCACCAACTCGATGGAAGAGGCAGAACGTGTACTGGTAGAGACGCACTTCCCGGGCTGCGAAATAATCAGTCCAAGAGAATGGCCAGAAGAAGAAACCATTCCAATGGAGGAAGAATGGCAGCTGGCCAATAAGATAATTGACCCATTCAAGACGCAATGGGCAATTGACAGCTTTGACACATTCAAATCCCCAGGCCCGGACGGTATCTTCCCAGCCCTGCTCAAATGGGGAGGGAAGGCACTCATCCAAAGGCTGTCCCTCACTATGGGAGCTTGTCTTGCACATAAATACGTGCCAAGACAGTGGAGAAACGTCAAAGTAATTTTCATACCAAAACCAGGTAAATCTGACTACTCGGACCCTAAATCTTTCAGACCCATAAGCTTAACGTCTTTCCTCCTGAAAACACTAGAGAGGTTGTGCGATAGGTATCTGAGGGAGACGGTGCTGGCGCAAGCACCATTACATCCGAACCAGCATGCCTACAGCCCAGGTAAGTCTACGGAATCGGCACTTCACGCGGTCACAACCAAAATTGAAGTGGCGATCAGAAACAAAAGTATGTGCCTAGGCACCTTCATAGATATAGAGGGAGCCTTCGACAAGACTAAATTCACCAGCATAACAATGGCACTGGAGAGACATGGAGTGCACACAGTTATGATTGAATGGATAAACAAGATGCTGAGCCAAAGAGTCATTAGACTCGAAGCAGATGTAACTAAACATGCACTAGTGGCGAAAGGCTGCCCCCAGGGAGGCGTCCTTTCACCGCTACTATGGAACTTAGTGGTGAATGATCTCATCACCACTCTGAACAACAATCACCATTACACCATCGGATACGCTGATGATATAGTGATCCTAACAAGCGGTATGCACGCAGGCATAGTATGCGACGTCACACGCTCAGCACTGGCGGTAGTGGAACGCTGGTGCGTGGACAACGAGCTTTCAGTCAATCCAAGAAAGACTGAAATGGTAATGTTCACCAACAAACGGAATCTGGGAAATTACCGACTTCCCAGGCTGTTTAATACAGAGCTTCAACTCACGACTGAGGTAAAGTATCTAGGGGTGATATTCGACCGCAGACTGAATTGGAGTGCCCACCTCGACAATAAAATCGAAAAAGCAACAGTCGTATTCTGGCAGTGCCGCAGAATGGTAGGTAAAACTTGGGGTCTAAGCCCCAAAATCACTCTGTGGCTCTACGAGACAGTAATTCGACCTATGGTAAGCTATGGCGCGATAGTATGGTGGCCACGTACCAAACTATCCACAGTCGAAGCTAAACTACAACAACTCCAGAGACTGGCCTGTCTGGCGACCACGGGCTGTATGAGGACTACCCCGACTGCGGCTCTGGAAGCCATCATAGGATTACCACCTCTCCATCTCTTTATAAGGCAGGAGGCTCTAGCTGCGGCAGCGCGGCTAAAGAAACAAAATCTCTGGAGACTGCAGAGGGTACCGCATACTGAAATCCTCTATGAGGCTATTGGAAGGGAACCGCTCATGGAAGCGGTGACCGATGCGGTACCAAAGCAATTTGTCTTTGACAAAAAGTACAAAATACAATTACATGAGGACCCACAAGAAGTGCTTCACCCGAAAGAGTTGAGTGTCTTCACAGATGGATCCAAAACAAGGTCAGGCACTGGCTCGGGAGTATTTTCCGAGGACCTAAACATACACATCTCAAAGCCACTAGGAGCCCACAACACAGTCTTCCAGGCAGAGTGTATGGGCATAATATTGGCTGCACATGCAATCACTTCCAGGAGGGTGACGGAGTACCCCATCCGCATACTCTCCGATAGCCGATCAGTCCTGCAAGCCCTGCAAAGTCACTCGACAACAACAGGGCTAATTTACGAATGCCACAAAGCCCTGACAGAGGTATGTACCAAAAACAGTATAACTCTCCAGTGGATAAAGGGGCATAGTAACTCGCGCGGGAACGATGCAGCCGACGCACTGGCAAGAGCTGGATCGGTAGCAAGGGCAATAGGCCCTGAACCAATACTGCCTCTGCCCTCTGCTTGGCTGCGAAGATCACTGCAAATAAACACCAAGGTGGAACACCAAACCTATTGGTCCAACCTTGGCACCTGCAGGCAGACCAAGGAGGCCCTCCCGACGATCAAACCCGGATTGTCACGGAAGCTGATGCGGCTTGGGAGGCCGCTGCTTCGACTCTTGGTTGGAGCAATAACTGGTCATGCATTACTAAACAAACATCTTTTCACTCTAGGTGTAACAGACAGTCCTCTGTGCAGGGCATGCATGGAGGAGGAGGAGACAGCCGCCCATGTCATTATGACATGTCCTGAGGTGGCAGATTACCGGGCGAGACACCTCGGATCACCGAGGTCACTCCCAGAAGTCGTCGGCAACGTGAAGGGTCTGCTAGGCTTCTTGGAGGAACTGGGGTGGCACAAGTAAAGCCATCCCATCACGCAAAATAGGCGCACCGTAGACGTCGATTTGCGGAAACCCAGCCCGCGAGTATCAAGATCAAGATCAAGATCAATTGAATAATTATGCATAATGAATGCTACGAGTATAAATATTGTTACCAAATATTATTAATGTTATTCATGGTACATCACTACTCATTACGAATTTACAAGTGTCAGAAACGCATTCTCTGAGTGGCAGGACTATAATCATAACAAAAACAAAGGCTTGTGTACGTTGATACAATTTTGAACTTGTCGCAAAATGTACTTACAATCTTTCCGCCTCTTTCTCTCTGAAACTTTGAAATGTCGAGTGTTAGACGCCTATGAGTTCGAATTAAAGCGTCGTTTTGTTATATAGCAATGATTTTTTTATTCGAATTACCAAGTGCATAAAAATGTATTGATTTAGTTCGAAATATAAAGAGATTTTGTAGGGAACTCGTGATAACTTTGAATTATAGAGAGGTTCGAATTATCGCAGGTTTAAATTAACGAGAGTCGACTGTATAAGCTCAGAACGTATATGCAAGTCTAAGAAATTTTTACAAGTCGGTTTTTACAGGAAAGTTTATACAAAATATGTTGTTAACATTTCTTTATTATGATATT
This sequence comes from Spilarctia lutea, assembly GCA_916048165.1. Classification (NCBI taxonomy): domain Eukaryota; kingdom Metazoa; phylum Arthropoda; class Insecta; order Lepidoptera; family Erebidae; genus Spilarctia; species Spilarctia lutea. The sequence goes on from OU696483.1 coordinate 18,936,643, forward strand.
TTACCAAATTGTGATGGTTGTGATTCAAATTGTAATTATCTTTTTTTTATTTTTTATTGATAGAATGTCCTTTGGATTTTAAGAAATTTTTTTAGACTTTAAAAGATATGATCCCTGAGTTTGTTTCGTCCTTCCATCTCAGGGCCAGTAAAGTTAGTAAAGGCCAAACTCATCTGCTCAAACAAAGATTAACTTGCAAGTGATCATGTAACCCGATTACAAAATTAAAGATTTCATTTCATGTCATATCAATGCATTGGCCCATTTGGGTATATACTTTGACAAAGGGGAACGCCTGTATATGGCTTTAGTCAAGCACAAAGGTCTTATATAATTAAGTAATAGGATTAATAATCTTTTAAATTACCAATATTTGTCAAAAAAGCAGGTTGCTATCTCTGATACTAGTCAACATATATATTGTTGTAGCTGTTTGTGAATATACATTAATAAATAAGAGTTTTTCTCTAATTTCCAAAGGTCAAGGACCCTTTCATTGTTAGCTCAAGAACATGAGGTGAGTAATACAAATACTCCTCCAGGTAGTTAAACAAGTTATGCATACGCTCATTAAATTTCAATTAAGATGATTTGAGTATTAAGTAATTAAGTCAAGTGTATAACAAACCACCAACCAACAAGTATAATGATTATTGACCAACTTAAGAAAAGGAGGTTCTTAATTTAACTGTATTTTTTTCTCAGAAATCTGGATAAACCGTTTTTGATGATTTTTTTTTTATTTGAAAACTGGTGCTGCCCGTGTGGTCCCATTTCAATTTGGTCCAGTTCTTAAAGTTGTTTTTGTTTTTTTTTTGTATTATGTAATCCAATTACCTACTTGAACACTAATTATTAAAGTTATTTAATTGGCTGATGATGATGACTCTATTAGAAGAACCTGCGACTCAAAGAGATGTAACTGTAAAACTTTATGGGAGTACTTGCAGTGTTGTCTGTTGTATTAGTATGTTGTGTTACCCAATTGTAATGGATATTCCTATTTTTAGCCAACTAACACATAGCCAAAAGGAAGGATAATTGTTTTGGCAGTATATATATGTTTATGTATTCCACAGTAGCACCTGATACAGAAAATTAATTTTAATGAATAAGGTGTGAATAGTACTACCTACTAATATTATAAATACTAATGTTTGTGAGTATGTAAGTGAGTATCTTTGGGCGGGGACACCTGATACCAGCTCCTCCCTCTGGACCGCATTTAACAGAGAGCTACTCGGCTCGTCAATTGCCAAGAACTTCCAATTCAGCTAGACTCTCAGCAGCAGCAGAGCATTATGAATGCTCCAAGGAATTGTTCGGACGGATCCCTGCTGCCTCTTTCCACCAGAGCCTTACACAACAGAAGTTTCATCTTTCAGAAACTTTTTGCCTTGCACAACAAAACTGTGGAATGAACTGTGATAACGATGATGAACGCCTGCGATATTCCCGGACCAATACAACCTTCAAACTAAATGAAAAGAGCTTACTCCTTCTTAAAGGGCAGCCAACTCACTTGTGACGTCCCTGGTGTTGCGGGTGTCCATGGGCGGCGGTAATCGCTTACCAAAGTGGTACCAACAAATAAAAAAACAAAAGCTGTGCTGAACGCTCGTTTCGTATAAATGTCTTTTAAATTAACTGTAAATATTTATTATTACAGGTCTTTGTCTTATTTGTATTCATCAAGGTTTGTATCAAGGTGTAATGTTTAGTATGTTTGTTAAAACAAAAATATCTACATGAGTTCAATTAGTGTCAAAATAGCAATGTAGATATGTATGCCTGATAATGTCATAACTTCATAAAAAAAGAGGATATTACTGCATCTGTTGCAAATCCATAGTTTTATGTATTAAAAACAACAATAATCTATACTTAAGATTATTCAAGAACATTACGCTACTTACGGCAATGCGGTATAGGAGACGGATGAATGGCAGCAGAAGCACCAGCGTAGTTTTGAACAGCAGCTACAGCACCGCCGTTGTTTTTGGAGTTGTTTGGAGACGTACCACTTGAATCCTCTTCTGCTTCATCATCAGAATCACCATAGTTCGCAATCAAACCAGCCAATGGATTCATTTTGTTCACGTTCATTATAATTAGCAACACAACAGCTCTCTAGGTTTCATAAAAGTAACTATTAAATATGTTATTACACAAATTACACACGCTCTTCTAATATTCACACGTAGGACAACAAAAATGTAACCTGAACGAACTGGTAAAATAACAGAAATGTCCGAAACGTAAAAATCAATAACTCTAAACTCAACCAGCGACTATAAAGCTAAATGATACCACCCACGGCGTAAAAATTAGTGCCGCCCATAGACAACAATTTCACCTCACCACTAATGAAACTTTATTTTAATTGAAACAGGACGTTTGTTATTAATAAATAGATTGATAATTGATTAATATATATGATTTAAATAATAAATTATGGCATATATTAGTATGATAAAATGTCAATTTCAATTGAAGTATACCTCAAAACTCGATAAGTCACAAAAGATGACTAAAATCAGGAGATAACAAAAACTTTAGCCACATTAATGAAAACGCCGTTAAGCGCCTGATCATTCTTCATCTCCCGTGTCGTGTTGGATAACCGTCTTATCAGATTGTTAGAGTTAGGGAACAGAGAATGCACCTGTTTTTGCGCACACACTTGTGCACTGTAATATCTCCTGCAAAATTGTTTTTTTTTGAGGGCATGCCAAAGGGCATGAAGAGTAACATTGATATAGTTACAAGTTTATTTTTTATTCAATATTCATTATCATGTATTGCATTTAATTTAATAATTTATTTATTAATTTGTTAATACAGTCGACTCTCGCTAATTCGAAACTTGAGGGACTCTTAAAATATAACGAATTATCGAGTGTTTGAAATATCAAATGGTTCGAAATTTGTGAGAGAAATTAAATAAAACTTCGAATTATTAAGTGTTGATCAATTATTATTTTTTAACTGCTATTCTATAACACTGTCAAAAGTTTAGAGGTACTATCGACCCAGTTGAAAGGTGACCTTCTTTGACAATTATTCCTTTGTAATCATAAATGTAGTTAGGTTTTCTTCGCTATTTGCACATAGTACGTTTTAGATATAAACATAAATGCGTCATTAAGGGTTAGATGTCAATGCAATTTAAACCTTTGTCACCACTGAACAAGATATATTTTTGATACAGCAGTCTTATTTGAATTTCAAATAATATAATCGTTTATAATCCAAACTCTTTTCATTGCGAAGAAAAAGTATTATAATTTGTAAAATGAAATGACATTATGTGTAAGATGTCAAGTAGTAGTCAATCTGAAAATATTAAATTAAAAATCTAAGAATATGTTTATATCTATAAACGAATCGTATAATGGCCAATTTGGTAGAACAAAGAGCTCGGATTGTAGTGCTCAGTGAGCAAGGTTGCGGCGTTAGAGAAATATCACGTGAGTTAAATATAAGTCGTAACACGGTCAGAACCTGGATCAGACGGCACGCTGAAGAGGGTATCCTTGAAGACCGACGACGACATAATCATGGGGTTCGTCGAATCACAAACCAACAGAGAACGGAAATGCAACACCATTGCGAAGAACATCCTTTTACTCGTACCCGCTATTTTGCAGCACGTTACGACGATTGTCTAGAAACAATTAGAAATAATTTGCACCGCACTGGGCTGCATTACAGACATCATGCTAAGAAAGTTCATTTAACGGTTGCACACAGAACCGCGAGATTGAATTTAACACGTAATTATTTAGATTTCGACTGGACAAACAACATCTTTCCATGGCCGTCTAGGTCACCAGATCTTAACCCAATAGAAAATTTATGGGGTTTGATGGTTCAAATGTGGGATAACAGGAACGAGAGGACTAAAGAAGCAATCGAGCTGCATTGTAACGAAATCTGGGATTTCATGAGGGGAAGTGACATTTGCAGTCGTCTAATCGGGTCTATGCGTAATCGATTATTAGACGTTATTGAAAACCATGTCGCTTACACTCGGTTTTAGGTTTAACCAGTAATCCTACAGACCCAAACAATTGGAACCATTATAACCCACAAATTAACTATTGAGAAGTTTTCTTTTTTATTCGCTTTACGAAGTGAATGCCATTATTTTTAATTTAATAATATGAAATAAACAAAGGTCTCTAATTTTACTGTTTTATTTTACTAATATGTATGACTAGCTGTCTCGACAGACTTCGTTCTGTTAAATAAATGCTTATCTGTTTTTGTTCTACAGTACCCTATGCTACCTTTACGGTACCTCTACCCTCCCACCTCAAGTCTACCCATTATCTACAATATCTACACTAATATTATAAAGAGGAAAGATTTGTATTTTTGTATGTAACGAATAAACTCAAAAAGTACTGGACCGATTTTATTTTTACCGACCGATTAAATAGGGTTCCGTAAGACATTTGCGTTTTTCGTTTATATAATAGGAGCGGAGCACCAATGAAGAATGTTTAAAAAACGGGGGAAATTTTTTATGCTACGGGCAATAGAAGACGCAAACGAGGTTGCGGGGGTCAGCTAGTTCGAAATAAAGTCAATCCTATGTCTCAAACAAATATACAATTAAATCTTTCCTAATATACCTATAGATAAGGACGTTCACTGGCTAACAAACTTTTTCGTGCAATACTTATTACGTCTATGTCTATGTCATGGCTTTGTCAGTGTCTAGTAGAATGATAATGGTTCGTCACTTATGAAATGTATGTTCAAGCTAATTTCAACCTAATGGTATAGAATAATTGTAGGAAAATGACTCTAAGGGGGGTCATGAATCACTTTGGTCCACTGTACATTCGTGTACATACATAATATATGTATTCATAATGTGAATTAATTAATCTTTCGAAAGAACTCTGTTATAGTCAAACTAATCATAACAAAAACAAAGGGTACGTTGATACAAGTTTGAACTTACAATCTTTCCGCCTCTTTCTCTCTACAACTTTGAATTGTCGAGTGTTAGACGCCTATGAGTTCGAATTAACGCGTCGTTGTCTTATATAGCAATGATTTTTTCGTTCGAATTACCAAGTGTATAAAAATGTATTGATTTAGTTCGAAATATAAAGAGATTTTGTAGGGAACTCGTGATAACTTTGAATTATAGAGAGGATCGAATTATCGCAAGTTTGAATTAACGAGAGTCGACTGTAGTTGCATTTTTGCTTTTGACTGATCACTCACTTTTTGTCGTTTAAATAAGAATTAGTGATGCGTAGGTAGAGTTGCCCCATGGCGAACTAATGTGGCAGGTCGGCCATGATCATTGTAGCATTTACCCTAAACTGTCATTTACGATGCCTAAGATATGAATATTTTAGAATGAGCTAAAGAAATGAAAATTATAAATATATATAATAGGTACATCAAATTCTATCTTTTTTATTAAAAACTCGTACGAACGAAACATTTAATTTACTATACTACCAGAAATCCAGTAGTAAAGGCTGGTAACATTTGTCACATGACTGCACCACCCCGTCTACGGGACTTATTTCGTAAGACGAGTTCTTTTATGAAACTGAAATAAACTAAGAAATCCTCTAACGTGTGGTACTTACCGAAAACAGAGTAGCGCTCAAACAAGTTTATAGAAATCTATAATTGACTGCCTCTCTGACGAGTCTGACACAGTGGTTGCTTGAGGTGTCGTGTTGAAATCCCGGGTCGGACCAAATGTTTATATGATCTGCAAATATTTGTTTCGGTTTTTGGGTGTATTCTAGGTATAATATGTTGGTATGTATTTACAAATAAATACATAAATAAATATATGTTATATGGACAGATGCAGTAAAACTATAAGAAATTATTAGTAAATTTATTTAAAATAGCTTCACGTATTCGATATGAGTTATTATATTATTATTAATTGAGTGCAAAACATTTTATTAGAAAATTCTTTTTGGAAATTTCTTAACAAGCCTCTAATGGTCTACCAAAAACTAATTTACTTTAGTGAAAATATTAATCCATATATAATAAATAAATAAGCATATCGGACATCTAGCTCGAGGTCTCGGATTCGATTCCCGGATCAGACCAAATGTTTGTATGATCTGCAAATATTTTTTTCGGAGTTTTTTTTCGTTTTCTAGTGTTCCTAATATAATTAGTAGGTACATTAGACATCGATCTATGCTTGTATCTAAAATAGTGCAGAAACTAATGAAAGGGGTATTTATGAAAGTAACACAACTGAAATAACAGTTTTTAGAATTTTGTCCGTTTGTCTTTGTGTTTATCTCTCACCTTAAACCATTTGGATGCGGTTTTATTTCATGTATTGTCGTATACTTCATTTAAAATTTATAGTTTGTTTTACTTTAATCGATTGACAAATAAAAAATTTAGTTATACGATACGATGATTGATCGAAGATGATGATCATATTGTACGAACGTAGTGTATTTATGTATATATATGTATTGCATGTGTATTCTTTGTAATGTATCTGTATCGCGATGTTAGGATCTACGTACTATTGAATAAATGCCGTCTAAATCAATAAAAAATATTCTCGCTTTTGTTTCATTTTCTACCACGTTTCTATAGGCGATTTATGGGATTACGGTCCACCCGCTTAACCACGTAAAGTTTCGTAAAATCTCATGTTTGAAGTAAGTATGTGTAATAGTTTCTTCTGAGATATAGTGCCTAATGAGTGAGTTGTATTTCGCTTTTATATATTTAGATAAATCAATATTTCGGCCATTTCACACACAACGTCATCTAGCTTCAAACTAGGCAGAGCTTATATTATGATAGCTAGATTGTCTGATCAAATACTTATAATATAAAAGTTTTTTTTTTACTTGTTCATACTGAACAATAGGTAATCGTATCTAATTTTTAAATATAATTGTGCACAAATAATTTATTTGAACGACAAAAAAAGGTTGTAAATAAAAGTTGCGATATTAACAGTTTATACTTTATTTACTAGATCTTACGTTAAAATCCTATTTATTTATGGGCACATGTATAAAAATATAAATAGGCTTTAATTACTATAAATATAAATCTTAGTTTGTTAATTACACATAACAGGCTAGTTACTTACTAAACTTATATAACAACGTTTATAACTTCATAAACATTCAATTACAATGCTGAATATGACCGTTTTCAAACAAATAAAGACAGACAGGATGAATATTTTTAAAACTATAACAATTAACGCAGAATGATTTATCAGGCTAGAACACTTTCATAATATTTTTATTAAACTATTGATCTCATCCCATCAGAGAAAGCTGATAGTAATCACGCAAGTTATGTCACGCCACTGTATTCGCATGCACAACATGTATCTACCTATTTTGTTTATACTTAAGCAACCTTTATTATAATTATCATGTAAACACTTCTTTAACCTACTGTCTGTATTCTGGCATCTGACCAAAATCGTTCATAAGAAATAAATATCGTTTAATAATAGAGTGAACATAGGACTCTTCGAGTTCTTTTCTATTAATGTTTATCTGTTCAACTTCAGCATACTCCAAAATGTTTTAAACTCCACTTTACAATCGTTGAATTAGTCTTACCTGAACTTAATACCGCTATTTATCGTTAATCCAGGGGTTATGTAGACACCGCGAGGAGGCGACGTACGCGTGTGCCGTGCGTCGCCTAAATTGAGATTTTACTAGCAGACGGTGCCCGCTTCAGTGCGGGCAGGCGCTGGGAGGGGTCCGGTTGTGTTAATAACTGCAGTTCCCGGACCCCTCCCTTCTCAGGCGCAGAGTTGGTACACCGTGTGGTTTTAGTCGGTTCGATGCCGACACACCACCCCGCCGCAAACCCCGGTGGGGTGACGGCCCGAGGGGGTTTCCACACGTTAAAAAAAAAGGGGTTATGTAGATGACTCTATTGCATAGCAGAAGTAAATCGAATCAGAAATATTGCTGCGTCGCGAGGGACTTTACAAACATACACAAAACGGGCACAAGGAACACCTAGACTCAGAACAACAATTTGTGAACATTATAACTCATGTCTCACATGGGGAAATAGAAAGCCACTACGTCATTCGCGCAGTTCATTATCCACCTATCCATTCACAGTGATCTTATTTTTGCATTGCGTTTCATACAAGACCGTTTGTATAAAATGCAAGTATGGTGTAAATATGCTTGGTATATATACGTGGGGGAATGGGCGATGCAGGATTAGTAGACTTCGTATAGTTCGTTACTCCGAAGTTTTATGTATATCCGGTAGATGGCGCTGTAGTATGTTTTTGCTTTTGAACTGTATGTGGAAGTAGCCACAGATATTAACCTTAGAATTAAACAGAAGAAGGTATATTTACAAAGACAGTACCTACATATTTATACATAAATGGTTAACACACGTAAGTACTGTGCCATTAGAGGTGAAGCACAAAAAATAAATCTACAATGTTATGTATAAAATAATTAATAATAAGGTATCTTTTTGTTTTAATTAATATACAGGGTCTGCCGTAAATAATGGATAAGTCGTAAACTGGAGTTGGTCCGGCTATGAGACTATTAGAAAATCGTATCTTTTTGCCAGGGTTTCTAACCGTATGGAAATGGCGTAGACTTTTATGTTTTTTTATAAATTTCGCTACTCTTTGCATTCATTCCGTTGCCATTTCGTTAAATTTAGGTATTTCTGTGTGATTTTTTTTGTATTATAGTCTTGAAGATGTGTATTATTTAGTTTTAGTACTGTTTTAGGCGTTTTTAACGTTGGTCATTTTCAAAATTGTCATTTTAAGATTTTTTATGTTTTTGTTTTACTTAGGGTCAACTTTTGATCATTTACTGTGTAAAAAAAAAGTACGGCGCTATAGCTGCCCATGATCTTAATAAATTATCTAGTATGTGTAGATTCTAAAAAGATATAACAATGCATACTTCACAAGTAATATTAAGCTACATGAGCGAGATCAATATCAAGGTGAGAAAATATTTTTTTCATGTAATGTTGTAAATGGTTATAAAACTTCGTCAGAATGATTTATTTCTGCCAAGATTCTTTACACAAACACTATGGGGCCACTATTAAGGATATTCAAAGAAAACTAGGTAGTTTTTTGTCAAAAAAATTTCATGCCTCCTCATTTCATAAAGGTGTTTAATTTTAAAATTGATGTGCTCTAATAGTTACATGCGACAAACATGTTACAAGTTTATTCGTAAAAAGGATCATCAGGTAAAAAAATGAACAAAGACAGCAATACAAAGGGTCTCCCCGCGTGAAAAGGACATTGTTACTAGGCACACTGCATGATGCACCGTCCCTTTCACACTCACGATGTGTGAAAAGGTTAGCATGCGTTTAGCTAGGGCGCACTCCTGATACATCTCTCAGTGTGATTTTGACCATCGCATGTGCTCTCGTTTTCATTACTGTCGTCAATTTGTTACTGCTTTCTAATATCGGACTTAGATTTTCTTTGTGATTTGGACTTGTTAACCTGGTGATATTGACAACTCAGCTCTCATTTATGGGCATCGTGTTGTGCTATCGATTGCACGTGTTATTTTGGAAAATTTTGTATATCATGCCTCAACAATACACGCCGGCCGAATACGTAAACATGCATTACATTTATGGTTTATGTGATGGCAACGCCAATAGAGCTGCTAGAGTTTATCGGGAAAAATATCCAAATGCCCGGCATCCTGACTATCGTGTCTTCATAAGAGTGCACAACACATTTTTGGAAGGACGATTTCCTGGGACCGGCGTAGGCGGGGCGAGTGAAGGACGACCACAACGCCACAGTGCAGCCGAAGTACTGGAAATAGTTGCAGAAGACCCTGGTACGTCCATAAGTGTAATTTCAAGGCGCACCGGTATACCTCAAAAATCTGTACACAGGATTTTAAAAAGGCATGAATTATATCCCTATCATTATCAAAGGGTCCAAACATTAATGCCAAGGGACGCTGCTGCGAGAATAACATTTTGTCGCATAATGCTGCGAAAGATGAGGGAAGACCAAAGTTTTTTTAATAAAATTTTATGGAGTGACGAGTCAACGTGTCGAAAAGATGGTTTTTTGAATCTTCACAACATACACAGCTGGCAACTCGAAAACCCAAGACTTATCCGAGAAGACCGATCGCAATATCAATTTAAAATTAATTTATGGACTGGCATTATTAATGGCAAAATCATTGGTCCATTCGAATTGCCGGCAATATTAAATGCGGATATGTATTTGAATTTTTTAGCAAATACTTTACCTAGTTTACTGCAAGACGTCCCACAAGAGATAAGAAATGAGATGTGGCTACAAAATGATGGGTGTCCAGCACATTACGCTGTTCGTGTCAGGGAACATTTAAATAATACTTATCCAGATAGATGGATAGGGCGATTGGGGCCAATTTTATGGCCTCCACGTTCGCCAGAACTGAACCCCTTGGACTTCTTTTACTGGAGCTGTATAAAAGAAAAAGTATACAGTGAAACAATAAGTTCTGTAGAAGAGTTGCGTGCGCGCATTCAAGTAGCAGCGAGAAAAATTGAAGAAGCCGGTTATGTGCGCCGGATTAAGCGATCGTTTATTAGGCGATGTAGAGCGTGCATAGCTGCCGGCGGAGGACACTTCGAACATTTAGTTTAAGTTGATGAATAAATATTTTTACGTACTAAAACAACCTAGTTTTCTTTTGAATATCCTTAATAGTGACCCCATAGTGTTTGTGTAAAGAATCTTGGCAGAAATAAATCATTATGACGAAGTTTTATAACCATTTACAACATTACATGAAAAAAATATTTTCTCACCTTGATATTGATCTCGCTCATGTAGCTTAATATTACTTGTGAAGTATGCATTGTTATACCTTTTTAGAATCTACATATACTAGATAATTTATTAAGATCATGGGCAGCTATAGCGCCGTACTTTTTTTTTACACAGTAAATGATCAAAAGTTGACCCTAAGTAAAACAAAAACATAAAAAATCTTAAAATGACAATTTTGAAAATGACCAACGTTAAAAACGCCTAAAACAGTACTAAAACTAAATAATACACATCTTCAAGACTATAATACAAAAAAAATGACACAGAAATACCTAAATTTAACGAAATGGCAACGGAATGAATGCAAAGAGTAGCGAAATTTATAAAAAAACATAAAAGTCTACGCCATTTCCATACGGTTAGAAACCCTGGCAAAAAGATACGATTTTCTAATAGTCTCATAGCCGGACCAACTCCAGTTTACGACTTATCTATTATTTACGACAGACCCTGTATAATTATAATAGATTGTTATATGCTACATAAACTATATATACGTATATACCTCATCTTAAAGATTTGTGACATAATAAGCATTACAAATATTTTTTTAAAAATATTGACATATTAATTGCTTATTATAAAATACTTCATACTACAATTATTTCTGTTTGGTATACTTATTATGTAACATTAAAGTTGACTGTTATGGTAGTAAAAAGAATGTCAAAATAGAATATCAATTATACGGATTAACAACTTAATGACGTCATACCTTGTTATGTTAAATATTTTTAAATATGACAGTTTATTTCTAAACGTGTAATTTGAATGAGAAAATGGTAAGTAACTATTATTTGTAACAGAGCTACTGCATTGTTCACTTTTCTTCTTTATGTCTTAACAGCGATATGGCTTACAAACTATACACATATTTTACTAAATTATAAACACAATTTATTAATAACTTATAAGGGATGGAAGAAACAAAAACATAAAATGGTTTCTTTCACTGAGTACTTACCACAATGGTTACTAAATTGTGTATATTTTATTCATCCTGCCTGTTTCATTAATTATAATGCTAGATCTAATGTACGAATCTACTGCTTGTATTTAGATCACTTTGCAACAAACATAAATTTATCTGTGTAATTTATACTTGGGAAGATACTGGCTCCCAACATACAGCTCACGCTAGTTTGGGAATCAGGGCTTATATTAATATTGTTGAATGTAATTTTCTACAATAAAAGATTTATTTAAGTTGTTGTCCCCTTGAAACAATAGGATAATATGTAATTACCTACTGGGTAAGTTGCATTGCTAAAGATTTCAATAAATTCGATGATTGTTATTATTTAAACGAAGACAATTCGTAGATATGAAGAATAAAACAACTTTAGTCAATTGACTCACTCATACTTGTGTCTATAGTACTTAAATATAGCTTGATCTCTGTAATAGATGGCTATAAACTGGTAAGGAATAACCAGTGTTATTTTGTATCACTTTAATCACAAATTAAGTGCAATACTTATATTATTCATACAAAAATTTAGAGCTAGTGTACCTCGCAAATTCCAAAATGACACTAATTACAAATGCAACAGACATCAAGATATATTTTAAGAACTATCGTATGTATGAGTAACAATGACAAAAATATGCAAAGCTGATTTGATTTGAACATACTGTTATTCATTCAGTAGTCAAGTAACTATTATATTCTATGAAGTGGTTTTGGTTTGTTACCGCTCTATGATGCAAGGTTCGCAGGTACCAGGTGTCATATAAGCTGGATGGCATTGGGGACATTTAGGGTTTTCACCGTAGCTTGCTCTCCCTGGCCTAGCCACATTCACTTGGAACGATGTCTGAGCATTGTCACTTTCGTATCCAGGATGTTCTTTGTCCAAAGGAAAAACGTAGTCAGGTACGAAGTAAGAACTAATGATATATTCTACATGACTACCAACTTAATGACGTCATACCTTGTTATGTTAAATATTTTTAAATATGACAGTTTATTTCTAAACGTGTAATTTGAATGAGAAAATGGTAAGTAACTATTATTTGTAACAGAGCTACTGCATTGTTCACTTTTCTTCTTTATGTCTTAACAGCGATATGGCTTACAAACTATACACATATTTTACTAAATTATAAACACAATTTATTAATAACTTATAAGGGATGGAAGAAACAAAAACATAAAATGGTTTCTTTCACTGAGTACTTACCACAATGGTTACTAAATTGTGTATATTTTATTCATCCTGCCTGTTTCATTAATTATAATGCTAGATCTAATGTACGAATCTACTGCTTGTATTTAGATCACTTTGCAACAAACATAAATTTATCTGTGTAATTTATACTTGGGAAGATACTGGCTCCCAACATACAGCTCACGCTAGTTTGGGAATCAGGGCTTATATTAATATTGTTGAATGTAATTTTCTACAATAAAAGATTTATTTAAGTTGTTGTCCCCTTGAAACAATAGGATAATATGTAATTACCTACTGGGTAAGTTGCATTGCTAAAGATTTCAATAAATTCGATGATTGTTATTATTTAAACGAAGACAATTCGTAGATATGAAGAATAAAACAACTTTAGTCAATTGACTCACTCATACTTGTGTCTATAGTACTTAAATATAGCTTGATCTCTGTAATAGATGGCTATAAACTGGTAAGGAATAACCAGTGTTATTTTGTATCACTTTAATCACAAATTAAGTGCAATACTTATATTATTCATACAAAAATTTAGAGCTAGTGTACCTCGCAAATTCCAAAATGACACTAATTACAAATGCAACAGACATCAAGATATATTTTAAGAACTATCGTATGTATGAGTAACAATGACAAAAATATGCAAAGCTGATTTGATTTGAACATACTGTTATTCATTCAGTAGTCAAGTAACTATTATATTCTATGAAGTGGTTTTGGTTTGTTACCGCTCTATGATGCAAGGTTCGCAGGTACCAGGTGTCATATAAGCTGGATGGCATTGGGGACATTTAGGGTTTTCACCGTAGCTTGCTCTCCCTGGCCTAGCCACATTCACTTGGAACGATGTCTGAGCATTGTCACTTTCGTATCCAGGATGTTCTTTGTCCAAAGGAAAAACGTAGTCAGGTACGAAGTAAGAACTAATGTTATATTCTACATGACTTGGTTCAGGAGTTGTGGTTATTGGCTCTGGTCTTGTTACCGCGCTGAATGGGTTGTTACCTTGAAACTGCCCAACTGCTCTTGGTTGGTGTAAGTTGGCAGAGCTAGTTTCATTATCTTCTTTGGGTGGAACTAAGCCAAAAGCTGGTACTGCCCATCTCCATTCATAATAAATAGGTGGTCCTAGCGTTGTTGAAGCAATTGGCTCAGATTTTGTTTTTGGTGGTAGAAGATTTTTTTCGGGTTCTGCTATACCTGTCTTCTTTTGGAATGTTTTAAATGTATTTTCAGGAGCAGGTTTAGGTTTCGTATTAACTGAATGATATCTAGAAACGTCTGAAAACGTCTTATCATTTTTAAAAGTGTTTAATTTGCCGCTGTCAATGTTTTTAGTTTTTCTGATGTTTCTATCCTCTTCATTGCTTACTTGTTGATCAGGCAACTCGGAGTTCAGGTCAATAATTTCTGATTTTGAAATCGCAGTTTTTGTATCTTCATCGGAATTTGGGTCGAACCGTTTGAGGAACTTAAAAACGGGTGCTTCAGCATGAGGGGTGGTTTCGTCATAATCTTCTTCGCTGGAGCTTTCTGTGACTGGGGAGTAAGGTGGCAATAAAGCTACTGATGGACGACTTGCTTTTGAATGCTTCTTGGGTTTATGATGACGTGGGGAATTAAATTGTGTTTCTGAGTCTCGAGCTAGATCAATGTTATGGTTATCCAAATCTACTTCTGTATCCTGGCGACGATTAATGTCATTAGTCCCAAAACGGTTCTGAGTTTGTTTTGTATCCAGATCGTTATCTTCAACTTCGTCGACCTGAAATGAGATAAAAAATAATATTGTTTATAAGGTTCGAGTATATACGTTAAGTTTGAGTTTACCAAGTGGCTTATATAGATGGTCATGAAAATAAACAGCTATTTAATCAAAAGCAGTTGAGTTGTAATAAATATACCCCAAAAGGCTTATTGACTTTAAACAAAGATTAAAATCAAAACATTAGATGTATGCAGGCATGTTTGATTAAATATACTAAGTTATATTTAAAATAATTATCGAACAATAATCGAATCGTCTTGACCAACGGCTGGATAGAAATCAAAACCCAAGACATGATAAAATTGCATTTGATATAAAAAGCAAAATGTAAAATTAAGTTAAATGACTGAAATTTATATCACGTCGAATCTAAATTGATACAGTTAGTATTTAAATGTCATTTTCGTCGTCATGTCTAGTGAGGTATACGTATACCATCGACCCAGATTGAACCTCCTTCTTTTGGAACTCTTTACTATTTTTGTTTATCTCTTTTATTAATCTATTAAGAGTAACTATCAACAATAAAAATGCATAATTTCGAAATGGATGCAAAGTTAAAATCAAGTGCGAAAATTGCTGGGCTAAAAGATAATTGACTAGTGGAACATATAAAAGACTGCTTTCTTACAAGTACACAAATATTCTCGTCTCGGAGAAAATAAAATCGACTTCTTGCGAAGCTGTACGATTCATTTTATCAAGCCTACCTTAGTATTAGTTTTGAGTTCGTCGAAATAGGGGTTATACGGTGGCATAGACAATATGTCCGGTCGAGGTGTGCGTAGGCGCATCTCGTCATCCGACACGAACGGCTTGTCGCGTTGACCTGAAAATAAAACAATACAGTGATAACAAAGCAATTAATTAATCCTACTAAAATTGTAAACGCGAAAGTTTGTGAGTATGTAAGTGAGTAAGTATGTTTGTTGCTCTTTCACGCAAAAAGTACTGAATGGATTTTGATCAGCAGTCGCATACGCTACCACTGCGCCACAGAAGCAGTCATGTCATATCATATACTCGTAGATTACTTATAGAGAAATCAGCGGTGTTTTCCTACGTATGGCTAAAATGACTTTACTCTGCCTGATGGAAAGTATGAGCAGAGAATCCAAGAGTGGTGGTCACCATATTCACCCTAGGGTTGACTGGAAGAGAATGCCTTGGGCATTAAGTCCGCTGTTGTTCAAATGTGAATAAATAAATAGTAAAAAAAACAGACAAACTCTTTAGCTATATTATAATATAATTTGATATAGGTAGATATTTCCGGCAGATTTCTAGGTTAAGTCCGCACTAATTATATTAAATAGGATAAGTTTAAGGTAAGTAGTATAGTAGGTTTAGGATAAATGTATATTGTGTAGTAATCGTTTTATATAATTGTGCGTCCGTATTGAATGCGTGCTATTTAATGATTGCTTTAATAAAAAGTTTCTTTATGATATTCTTCCTTTTCAGAGGAGTACAGTAGGTCGTTTTATTTGATGTTTATTTTTATAACTTCAAGCTTGAATACTTCCTACATTTAAAAAAAAACGAGTTAATTCTAACTATTATGAATGGTACTATGATAAAGGTAAGGTTTATTAGTTGTAATTTGTAACCACTACATGGTTATACCCAAAGCTGAGTGAGTATTCAATGTGGGACTTGATAGCTGTTTGAAAACATGTGTTTGTAACTGAGAGAGCTATGTTTTGGCATCATTAAATCATTTTTATTAGATCTGTCTTTTGGTTGTTGCCAGTCTTTTTTCGTTTTCGTTTTTCCCTCTAATGTTATTGTAATATTAGTAATATACTGTACTGCACTGTAGTATCGAAGAATGATATAAAAACCGGTAACAGAAAACGATGTGAAACAGCGCTTGCGCTTGCGTTTCACCGAGTGAGTGAGGATATCTGGGGCCCAATTCCTTCTTTCCATCCTACTCCCTATCCGCTAAAGGCCAGCGTCGCACATTTGACGCCTCTGGTATTGCGGGTGCCCATGGGCGGCGGTAATCGCTTACCATCAGGCGATACATCTGCTCGTTTGCCCCTATTCCATAAAAAAATATTAAATACCAAATTTAAATTCAAAGAATTTAGAATATAGCTATGACGTCTGAATTTGCTATTGGTTCGGGAGTTTTATAATTTGAGACCATATTTTATATTATAAATAAATAATAAATATTTTGGTCATTCAACTCACAACGCCCTCTGGTCTCAAGCTAAGCAGAGCTTGTGCTATGGCTACTAGACAACTGATACGAACACATATGTACCTACTTTTTTTGTAAATGCATACATAGTAAACACCCAAACTTCGATATAAAAATATTTGTAGATCACACAAACACGTGGTCCGACCCAGGATTTGAACCCGAGACCTCAAGCGCAGCAGTCGCATTTTCTACCACAGCGCCACCGAGGCAGTAAATTTTGAAATTTTGGTGACTGTTAGAATAAAACAAATATTAATAAACTACAGAACCTTATGTCAATAGATATGCCTTTGGTTTGTTATAAATATATTAATTTCATAAAAGCATATTGTACAACAATTTGTCCAAAACAAATATTTATCAAGCAAAAGGCCTTCCTGCTACCGACCTTATAGAAATCCTTATCAATCAATCACTATTTACCGAAATAGTTATAACTTACAATGAATTCACTCAATTAGTTTTCATTTCTACAATGGGGTTTAATTGGTACACAATTATGATAGTTATATACTTTTGTTACACGATATAATCAGAAATACACTTGAAAATAATGGAATAAATAAATATTTTGCTTCTCAAATATATTCAATGCCAACTAAATGAATATCCTTACTAATATATACCAAAACTGAGTAGGTATGTATAACTGAACACATCTCACAAACAGGCTTCTGATACTGAACTAGGATCAGCCTGTAATTTAGTATTTACTGTTAAAAATACTTACTTTCACTGACACAATACTAATTTAATTTATCAGTGTTATCTATTATATATATATTATATATATATTAATATATATATTATGTTGTCTAAACATATGTTATAATCTTTCCAATCGTTTATTTAACTTTTGACAGCTCTAATACTTAATCAAATAGTGATACCCTGATTCGTTACCGATTCGATTTCTTTTATCGATCGATTTTATGCATTAAGAAGTTTTAATCGATTTAACACACTCATTATTTTATTCATATGTGCGTGATCTGTCAAAAGTTAAAGAAGCGATTGGAACGACTATAGTATGTTTATCAGTACATATTTATAGATATTTGACTGCCTCGGTGGCGTAGTGGTAGCGTAACCGTCTGCTGTGCTTGAGGTGTCGGGTTCGATTCCGGGTAGGATGAAATGTTTGTATGAACTTGAAATATTTGTTACAGAGTTTGGGTATTTTCTATATACAATATGTATGTACGTATTTTACAAAAAAAATGAGTGTGTGTACTTATGTACACGCGTTAGAAGTTATACTTCTTTGGCGTATGAAAAAAAATTAACTAAAATGCAGTAGTGATTAATGATAAATATTAAAATTAATCAAAAAGATTTTATTTAAATAAATAATATTTATTTATTCACACTGTTTAATTGTACTGTTACGAAACACGTGTTCTAAATATAAAAATACTAGAATATACAACTTGAACATAGTTATCGATTTTCATGCCACCTAGAACTAACTTCACGATGTAGAATTCAAGTGTCGGTGTGCGCGCGCATCGTAAAAATTCATCATTTTTCTCCATCGCGCCAAAAGAAGTATAACTTCAAAAAGGATAAATGTATTTATACTAGTTATCTAGTATTCATAATACAAGCTCTGCTTAGTTTGGGACTAGATGGCGTTGTGTGTTAGATGTCCAAATGATTATTATATACTAGGTATGTATAGTATTATATACTGTGTATGTACACATGAATAAGTGACATTAAGTTAATGTCTGTATGGTGACAGATTAAGAATATAGAAATTGTCACCCCTATCCATCCAATGGGACACCCGTTGGATAAGAGACGACTCAGGGAATAAACTATGCAGGACAACACCACTGACTAAAAGAAGGAAACCTTGAAACAAGCCCATACCCGTCTGGCAAGCGTGGTACAGCAGGCCAAAAGTTCTGATTAAGACGTTCAGTTTCCCCGGCCTACCCAAATGTCCTGCTAGCGGTAGTGTCGCGCTTCGGGTCGTTAAGGTAGCTAGCTAGTAGATAGGTAGGTAACACGATGGCTGTTGCTCGTATGCCGTCTGTATGGACAGGCCGACTTAATACTAAGGTCCTTTCTTCAAAAGGCCAACCCATATCCTATTCTGTACTTGCATAGATTTTTATTATTTTGTAATTAATCAATGTTCACGGACTTAAAAAAGACACCTCTGTGGTTTGTTTCGGCATTTCTTCCCAGAGTAAGTCTTAGGAAATGCCGGCCTCTTCTAGCTGTAAAGTTCGATGTGTAAAAATATCTGTAAAGATATACTTACAAAATAAATATAATTTATCATTTACAAGTTTACTTGTATCTTTAGATTTATTTCCAACAGTAGACTATTTAGCAGATGTTGATGAAATGATCGTATTCATCTTTTTTTTTTTTTTTTTTTATTTAATTGTGGGCAAACGAGCAGGCGTATCACCTGATGGTAAGCGATTACCGCCGCCCATGGACACCCGCAACACCAAAGGCGTCATAAGTGCGTTGCCGACCTTTGGGGAATGGGAAAGGGGATGGGGGGAGGGGTTGGGGTATGGGCCTCCGGTATCCTCACTCACTCGGTGAAACACAGCGCAAACGCTATTTCACACCGGTTTTCTGTGAGGCCGTGGTATCACTCCGGTCGAGCCGACCCATTCATGCCGAAGCATAGCTCTCCCACGGTAAAAATCGTCGGTAAAAATGACATAGCACCGAACCCACAACCTTTACTTCAGCAGTTGGGACTACTGACTATAACATCAATAGATCAGTGAAACTTTGTTTATTGCACTTTTTGCGAGCAGTCAGGCAAAAGTTAGTAGTCTTATATAAAAAGCTTAAACTTTGATCTCACGATCACTTTAATTTTAAATGTAAACTATTATTGGTTTTAATCATAAAATGAGATTATAAATGCTCGACGGGTATCATCATATATTATATTGGGCTTGTTATAATTATAACCTATCATTACCGCTATTGAAATTGTAGGTCATCTCGCCAAGGATTTATGGAGTAACTGGGTTTATTCACGAGTTTACTCTTTTTATATCAGCTTTTGGTACCTAATTAATTCAGGTAAGTAAAACCAAATGTTTTTTTTCTTAGTATAGAATACCTATGTAAAAGTATAACCATTTGCTGAGATTTTCGCAATGTGTGTACTCGTGTAATGAAAATATATTAATAAAACCTCTGTTCTATGGGTCGTTTCCACAGAACTTGACACATTGACTGCCTCGGTGGCCCAGTGGTAGTAAATGCGACTGCTGTTGGTCTCGGGTTCAAATCCTGGGTCGGACCAAGTGTTTGTGTAATCTACAAATATTTGTTTCGGAGTTTGGGTGTTTTCTATGTATAATATGTATGTATTTACAAAAAAAAGTATATAAGTATTCATATCAGTTGTCTAGTACCCATAACACAAGCTCTGCTTAGCTTGGGACTAGATGGCGTTGTGAGTTAGATGTCCGTAATATTTATTTATATTATTAATAACTAGCTGAACCCCGCGGTGCTACCCGCGGTACGATGATAACTGCGGGCAACGCCGCGAGGCGAAGCTATATCTTTATAAATAGTAGCCTATGTGTTATTCTGATGTATAAGCTATATTGTGGTAAAGTTTCATTCAAATCCATTCAGTAGTTTTTACGTGAAAGAGTAACAAACATCCATACATACATACATCCATACTTACAAACTTTCGCCTTTATAATAGTAGTAGGATTAATTTGGTAGAACTCGTAAACTTTAGGATAGTTCCTGAAATTTAATTAATTAAATAGTGTTCTACCCACAGTGTGGTATTTGTGTATGTGTGTATATGTTTATGTATGTTTATATATGTTCAAATGTAGTAACTCTTAGCTTATGTCAATTGTGTGTTGTTCTGGACAATTATAACCTCGATGCACCTACCTTCCTATATCTCCACACCCCCCAAAGGTTGGCTGGTAGAGAATGCCTAAGCCATTAAGTCCGCCGATGTTCACAAGTGCATGAAGTTTTAAACTAATAAATAAAAAAAAAAAAAGTTGGAGCCGTTTCCGAGGTCCAGATTGTATATATCCAAGAATGGTTCGTTAAAAAGGTATTAGATGCAAGTAAAGAGCGGACATCTATTTTAAGGCATGTCAAAATAAAAAGTATCAACTCACCAATGAGTAGATTAGCGTCATAATCCCTTTCGGACATTGAACAGTTGACCATGTACCAGTGGTCGCAGATCAGCATGCGTTGTTGGAACAGCGTCATATTGGGACATTTGTAGCTGAACTGTCTTCCCATTCCGTCGCACATGTGGTATACCTGTGGAAGATAGAGACCACATTATTATTAAAGAACTAAATTTAAGGATGGTACTCATTGGAGGACACATATAAATCGTTACAATCCGAGATATTGTGTGAGTTAATGGGATACCACCGACTGGTGGTTATGTCGGACTCGAACCGACTAAAAACCGCATACCGTCTGGGGTACACGAAGCCGGGAACCAGGTGCACCCTCGGAAGGAAATCCCTGAAACCGCGACGTACCTCGGGCCTTCCACTGTTTGTAGGTGACCCCCTACTGTGTAGGAACCCTAATATTCCTAATCTATTCAGAAAAGGGTGCGAGCAATTTAAAGAGATACCGCTTCCTAAAAAAAAATTGTAAAATATTGTCAAAATTATTTTGAATTCTTGCAGTTCTTTAATGCCCAGTTCTCATATTTGATAAATGATCCGTTCTAGGTACGAACAGTAGTATATTATACGGGACGTAAGCTAAAATCGTTCCTATAAAAATAAATTGAGGAACGGTATTTACGACTCGTAGTCGGTTGTAGAAAATTTTTACACGGTGACGATTCGTTAAATATAGGAACCGGGCATAAAACAGCTATTCGAAAACACCTCCAGAGAGCAAAACGCTGTTTAAAAGAGTCTACTTAGAGTATAATCTACTAGATCTAGCGTATCATTAGTGCAATGACTAGGCATTATTCGCACAAGCGCAGTTATTGCAAATATTGCAATGTCAAGTCTACAGAAAATAAATAGATAATCGTGGCAGACATATTATATGCACCGTTACTTGCGTTTACCGAAACTAATCGCGTAATGAGCGTATACACATTTTTTTTCGTCAGAAATAAGTATGATTTATTGTTCAAACGGTGATAGTAATACGTTTATTTCGGAAATATATCTATAATATGCTTTATCATTATAGCTTTGGCTTGTATCTTCAACGAGTTGACTCCCAACAGAAGTATTCATACATACAAATATATAGAGAGTGTTAACAAGGTTAAGTAAGCAAAGGACAAAAAAGTCACGCTGATTTCAGCATGATCGGGCTGACTCGACCGAGGTGGTACTACTCTCACAAAAAAACAGCCCTAAGCAGTAGCAGCATTCGTGCTGTCGTGTTTCGCTGCTGAGTTCGAGACCGGATGCTCAATGATGCAGAAGCACCTCAATATGCCGCTATAGTGTGGGTCACCATGTTGCATTGACTGCATTCGCAATGAGTAAGGTGACCGTAGTGGTTGTTGAAGAAATTGGTGGCAAATGGTCTCACAATGGATGAGGGTAAATAATAAGGAAGAAGGAGTTTGGATTCCAGTAACCTCAATGGTAATTAAAAAATAATATATAGGGTATTTAAACAAGTTAGGCATTGGGCATCGCTAGTATCGCTACGCCATGATGCATCATAAAAACACAGCAGCACATACTTATACTATAAATGCGAAAGTAGCTCTGTCTATCACGCTTTCACGGCCAAACCGCTGCACCGATTTCAATGAAATTTGTCATAGAGACACTTTGATTCTTAAGGAAGAACATAGGCTACTCTTTACTGCGATAACCGACAAGCACGCGGGCGTAGCCGTAGGAGAAAGACTTGTACATGACCAGACATGACAAATAATTTTTGTTGACAGCAAACCCAACCAATGTCCCTAAATACGCAACTTAACTCTCGCTTTTTAGAAAACCTGTTAAACATTGAATTACTTAGCAATGCCATGATGCAATAAATAAAGCAACAAAAACCATTTATCATTCAATTACTTGAAGGCATTTGAACCGACTTCAAAACATAGGAGTTTTATGGTTGTTATCTTAGAGCGTCTTTTTTTTTGAATCTGTCAATACCTTCCTTTAGGTTCTTCCAGAATTATAAGAAAGCATGTAAATAATTGATATAGTTTATAACAATACTAGCTGATACGGGCCAACTTCGTACCGTATTTTCGTAATAATTTCTAAATTAAAGGAAAACTTCTTTTAGTAGGTATTTAAGCCCGCCTCAACATAGCAGGGCCGCAGGGTATAGGACCAAGCTGACAACTAAAATATTAAACCTCCGATTTGTTTCAAATTTCCCCTTAACAAACCATGTCGTGCCAATAAACAACACACAAAAAAAAAATTAACCAATTTGGTGCAGTCGATCGAAGTCGTACATACATTTTTATGATTCACTTTTATTTATGTAGATAGATTAAAATATATCGCGGTAGAAGCACATTACAAGAAATCGATGGTACTATTTTAAAGATAATTAAAACGTTTTAATATAATTAATTGACAGGGTATTTTCTTAGTTTTTTAATTAGGTATACTTTATTAATGTTAAAATAAAAAAGCTTATAGGAGGTGCTCATAGCCCAATTGCACTCGGTGATTGGAAACAATTACCAAGGGTAAGCAACGACGGCGCGGTCAGTACCTGGATGGGTGACCGCTTTTGGCATGTTACCATGAGCGTCTCCGTGATTCGTGGCCTCCAAAGTTAAGCAGTCGGTCCCGGTTGTTATTATAGGATAACAGTCGTGAAGCTTAGTTGGAGTAGCCGCAACGTTGTCTTGCCAGTCCCCAACCCGCACTTGGCCAGCGTGGGAACTGCTGCTGCTGTTGTCTTAGTCCATTGCGGAGTGAGAAAACAGTTTATATATGTATCTTTGTAGGTACGTACGTATGAGGCCCCATATATATCAGGCTACGGAAGCAATTTGAGCAGGATAAAAGATCGAAAACTTGACACAATCCCTTTGCTTAGTCATCTGATCAGCGTATACATCAATTTAAAACTTCCATTCTAAGAAGAGTCTTATGTCCATTGAATTGTTAACGACTAGCTGAACCCCACGCTGCTAGCCCGAGGGTACGACAATAATCGCCGGCAACGCCTCTAGGCGAAGCTAGTATCCTTATAAATTGTAGCCTACGTGTTACTCTGATGTATAAGCTATATTATTGTAAAGTTTCATCAAAATCCATTCATTAGTTTTTGCGTGAAAGAGTGACGAACATACTCATATACTATACATACTCACAAACTTTCGCGTTTATAAAATTAATAAGATTGTTGAATGAATAAGGTATCAATAGATTTAATAATAGTCCAAGTAGAAAATATAATTTTATCGTATTCGGTTTTAAACTTTTTTTGTTAACACATTCCTCTCTTCTACACCAATAATGTGTAAAGTCTAAAGAATTTGGCAACATCACTTTAGATATTACACCATCTTTATTTGTAATGCAAAAAGTATACAACTATTTGATTATTTGCATAAAACATTAACAGTACCTACTTCAGAATCAATAACGTCACAGCAAACATTGATTTTTTAATTTAAAGTTAGGTACACCCAAATATACGGCATTGATAATAATTTTCGTCATTATATACGAGCATTCATTATTATATTCTGGCCGACACCAAATAGAGCTTATGAGATCTGTTGTAGTACACAATGTCCCCGATTTAATATTGCATAATTAATAAGTGATCCCATAGAATTGCACAAATCAATAGAAACATGTTTACTAAATATTTGTATTGAATGGAAATCGTATGTATGAATGCATTACAACACGTAAGGTTACGTTTCTAAAGAGCTTAGTTACAACTACAATGTGACCTGTCAATGGTATACCACTGAATAACTATTAATTGAATTGAATTATTGAAATATTACCCAAATTCAATATTTGTTTATTCCATGAAAAAGTCAAATCATCATTATTTAGTCAACGCACACAATAGCAACAATCTGTTTTGTCAAATATTAATCAAAATGTACATATTTTCTTTTTTAAGGACATCTCCTGCATTAGGAATATGGAACCTGTGTTGCGGGGGGTCCTTACAAATATACATGAAAAGGATATGAAGGACACCCAGACTCAGAACAAGAATTTGTGGATCACACAAAGTGTTGTCCCACGTTTGATTTAAACCCACAACAATTGGCGCAGTAGAAAGCGGTGTGACGACCTTTACATTCAGGATCACTGATCGCCAGACCCACAGAGCAGTTAAGAATTCAAAGTTCTGCCCACTCTCTTATACTCCTTATTATTAAAGCAGAAGAGAACCTTGTGTATCCTTCAGCCAGAAGTAAGGAGAACTAATAAGGAATATATAATTGTGCATCTACCATTCTTGGCTCTGCATCACCTTTAGGTCGAATGGTAGAAAATGCCTACGGTATTAAGTTCGCCTGTGCAACAATTATGCATGACGATTTAAATAAAAAAAAATTACCGAGCTAAGCCAATATCCAGGTACTTATAAAGAATCGTAACAACAAACTAGACTAACCCGAAACTAGACAGTATCTATAATATGATAACCGGATTATTTATAAACGTAGTTGTATATTTTTAAATGTATGATGTTCTCCACGAGACAAAACGGAGAACAACAGCAACAACGCAGGAAATATCATAGTGCACAAGTGTGAGCGCAAACACAGGTGCACTCTCTGTTCCCTCTCTAATAATCCGATGGGACGGTTAACCGACACGGCCGGGTAGAGATCAGGCGCAGGACCGACAGCTTTACGTCAGGCCCAGGTACAGGCACGGGGGTTCAGACCCCAACTTCCAAACTCCGAGCTGTTATTAAGTATTTCTATAACTAGATGCTACTTGATCATATTAATAGGTATGCTAATTGCACAGACTGTAGTAAGATGGGGATTAATAGAGTCTAAAGTGTAGAGTCAGGTGCAGGACCGAAAGCTTTACGTGCTCTCCGAGACACAGGGGTTCAGACCCCAACTCCCAAACTCCGAGCTGGTATTAAGTATTTCTACAATCAGAAAAACTCGACACTTTTGGCCCGCCCCGGGATTCGAACCCGAGATCTCGTGATCGGCAGTCGCATACGTCAACCGCAAGACCAACGAAGCAGTTATCGGATTATAAGCGGATTATACCGCTCTTAGTCACAGGCAGGCTAGTATGAGCTGCGTGAGGCGCTGCAAAGAAAACAATCACTAAGTGTTAAAGTCGCGAAAGTATTAAAACAGTAACAATATTATATCCCACTTAAAATAAATGTAGTTTAATTAAATCTGACTTATATTGTTTTTTCAAATAACATCCGTGAAGTACCGAGACAAATCGTGTTCAAAGGTTATATCAAATTCACGTGGTCACGGCTGCCGGTGTTACTGTTCATAAGGTGTTATAATTGAGTGCGCACACGCAGATCGAGGGACGATGCACGATGTGGTGATTGACTTGATTGTTATTATAGAAGGTTTTGTTTAAGATGATTCAGGTACTATAAAAAAGCATAATGTTTTATAAATAAGTTGTACTACTATTGTATACTAATTTATGACTGTTTGTCTTGCGTATTTCAGTGCAGGATCTGTCAATCATCATCTTATTATCTTAAGCAACTGAATTATTCAATGGTCATAAAAAAAAATTGAACAAGAATAGATGGGATCCTATGATTGAAGAAGTCACTAGAACCAATTAGGAATTGATTGGTATTTTTTATTATGGAACAGGGATGTTGGACAAACGAGCAGACGTATAACGTATATACCTGATGGTAAGCGATTACCGTCGCCCATGGACACCCGCAACACCAGAGGCGTCACAAGTGCGATGCCGGCCTTTGGGGGGATGGGGGAGGTATTGGTGTAGGAGCCTCCGGTATCCTCACACAATCGTTTTTTTTTTGTTTTTACAAAATTAAAAAAAATACATAATATATTTTCATAGAGAAAGTCAGAGCTGTGTCTTGAATATTTCCGAAATGTACTTGTAAATTATTTCTTATTTAACGATTAATATCACTCACAAGCTTGACTTCTTTACTTCGCGAGAGAACAATAGAAAGGTCTTAGTAATGTTCAATTTTCATATTTTGATAAATGAAAACTTAAATACATTTCTATATTAAGAATACAATACCGCAACCCCTCGCCCCATCTCCCAAATACCTGCAACGCACTTGTGACGCTTCTGGTGTTCCGGGCGATACGTCTGCTCGTTGCCCCTTGTTCCATAAAAAAGAAGAATATAAACCAAAATTAACCAAATCGGTATGGCAATCCCCGAGTTAAAGCAACTTACAGCAACTCATTTTATATAAGTGATAATGTTATTTCAAATTGTATGTGTAATGTTATGTATTATACTATATTTACTACCAATTTATTTTTTATTTATGATCTTCTAAGCTAAACATAATCGTATAACTGCTTTAAAATTCCATTGCAAGGTTCGACCTGAACAAAGAAACGTACAAACATTGTTATATAAATGATATATTGTAAAAAACCGCTAGTTAAAATCGTATGAACATTCTTGAATACCATGATCACTAAGTAATGTTACTTTATTAAAATAATTGGTTAGTTAGAGCATAATAAAGGTTATTATAATACATTTTAAGAAGGAGTGGTTGAAGGTCTTTTACTTAAATGGTATTGTTGTATTATAATTCTCTGAATGGTGATGAATAAGGTCTCTATAGCTGCTTTGGCCCTTAATAGACGAATATAAGCTCATTTAGGAAGCCGGTCAAGTGTGACCACGTCTATTTCAATGTTCTGTAGTTTATTTAGGTGCCATAGTTATTATAGAAATAATCATTCCATGTTATGGCTTCCACATACAGTGCCATCTACCGAAGATACACTGAACTACGAAGAAATGCACTACACGGAGTAACTACAAATTCTGAATAGCGCAATAAATAGTTCTCGCGCCGATTATCATATACTCGTATACAACATCCCAGGCATGATCACCTCGCCTGGTCGGAGGATCCTCCCTTTGTGTTGGAGGGACCTAACACCCGTTCCTCCACATTGTAATACATATTTTTTAGGATTATGTATTATGTAAATAAAATAATCACAAATTTTAACAAAAATAAACGACGATGAAAACAGGACCAAGATTGAAATCAAATTAAAAAGAATCATCAAAATCCGTTTTACCCAGTCGAAAGTAATGAGGTAATAAATATGAAAAAAGTAGTCGAATTGATAATCTCCTCCTTTTTTGAAGTCGATTAAAAAATAGTAAAGGAAAGATTGACAATGACAAGGTGAAATTACAAAGGTTTAAATTACGGAATACTAATGAAAAATGTAAGCCAAATACATTGTTTTCAGAACCTATTATTTTTTTTTGCTCTATGTAAAGAGACTTCCGGATACCAGCGCGATGAGTTAGCGATGATGTCAGAATTGCCAAAAATCATGGGTGTCTTTAACATCAGACCATGTATGTAACGTGTGGAAATTAATAGTGTCATTGTATTTTTAGTTTTCTTCTGCTTAATTTCATTGGAAAAATTAAATTGTTTTTGAACCCCCAAGATAATTTAATTTTACCTGGGACTTCCCGAGTTTCAGTACGTGTATCTCAGGATCACTAGAAAGGAAGAAGAAATACAAAAAACAATTTACTTTAACGGCATTGCAACACAACAAATTATTAAATGAAATGGTACATAATACAATATTGAAACATTAACTTAAAGCACAGTTAAGTATTATACATAACAGTAGGGTTTACGTGTGGTTTATAACCATGTGGTTAATGTTGTAACAATTTATATAAATATCTATAGAATTCACTACACATATATTGATGCAAAGTTGCGTCGCAGTGCACATTAAAAACAGATGCTGCTCAGCCTATTGCTGCATCATTTACGATACAGCGTTGACTTTCAGCAACACCTTGATGGTGATACGTGCCTTTAGAACAATAGAACCAAAATGAAGATTTGTATTTGGAAACAAATTTACTTTACTGTACGAATGTTTTTAATAATTGTTACGGGATAATTACAGAGTATCGCTGACAATGAGGTGATATCGTTTACAATGTTCATCCATCCCGATTTAAATTAGATTTTTATTTGTTGATTTAATAAAAACGCTTTTAAATTTATCTCAAATGTTAAAGTGGTTTTAAATTTCCGCATGGGTGGAGGCAAGTCATTCCAACATTTTGTTGATTCTGTCATTACAATAGAATCTGTCTCAATCTAACTCCTGTATAACCCCCGCGCGTTGACATTGGGATTGAACCTTGTCATAATAAGAGCCGCGTGACGTCATCCATCGCAAAATAGTAACGCTAGTAACACAATCTAAAAGTTTATTTTTAAGAAATTTAATTTGATAGATTGATTTATTGATTTCAGTTGATAATTCTTGTAAATTTCACATGTACTAACGGTTCACTGACGTCACCGCTCTTAGCTGTCAATCCCAATATCAACGCGCGGAGATAATACAGCAGGGTCAACAGTAGATGATCCTGGAGTACAGGAGTTAGATGGACTAGTCAAAAAGCCCTTGTTATCATTTAAAGTCACCCCTTCTACTTATAAAAGAGTGGTGTACTCTATTACTATCAAAGAATTATTTTAATTTTGTTTTTTTACAGATAACCCTTGCATTCAATTTGCATCTTACTTATCTCTCTCTCTCTTTTTTACACAACCACCGTTGAGGTAACTATTTTTGTTATGCGTTGGAATCAAACTTACTACACTAACGACGGTGTAGTGGCGTAACGATCACTTCAACCATAGACCAGTTAGGTTCACCTTGGATAGATAGAAATCTGTGACCCTTCTAGAATATGGCTATTTTCACCGTGGGAGAGCCACGCTTCGGCATGAATGGGCCGGGTCGACCGGAGTGATACCACGGCCTCACAGAAAAATAGCGCTTGCGCTGTGTTTCACCTAGTGAGTGAGGATACCGGAGGCCCATACCCCACCCACTTCCTCCACCCCCCTCCCCATCCCCCTCCCCATCCCCCCAAGGCCGGCAACGCATTTGTGACGCCTCTGGTGTTGCTGGTGTCCATGGGCGGCGGTATATTCGCTTGCCATCAGGCAATACGTCTGCTCATCTGCCCCCTATTCAATAAAGAAACAAAAATGGCTTATGAAATGAGTGTTTCATAAATTCATTAAAATGAGTGTGTGTACTTATGCACACGCGTTAGAAGTTATACTTCTTTGGCGTATGGAAAAAAAATAACTAAAATGCAGTAGTGATTAACGATAAATATTAAAATTAATCAAAAAGATTTTATTTAAATAAATAATATTCATTTATTCACACTGTTTAATTGTACTGTTACGAAACACGTGTTCTAAATATAAAAAACTAGAATATACAACTTGAACAGTTATCGATTTTCATGCCACCTAGAACTAACTTCACGATGTAGAATTCAAGTGTCGGTGTGCGCGCGCATCGTAAAAATTCACTCTCATCATTTTTCTCCATCGCGCCAAAAGAAGTATAACTTCAAAATAATTAAACCTAGATTATTCAAAATATAAGAATCATCTCAAAAATAGTTATTAGGTTTTCCTTATTTACTTTTTTAATGTTAAATTATGTGGTTAATAACAATAGTTATATAACAATATTATACGAGTACTCGATTTCTCTTTTTATTACTCTTTTATGACAGTTCCTAATGTTCTAGTAGGAACTATAGTGGCGCCGTTGACACCGAGATCTAAATAAACAAACCAAACACGCACGTTTGCTTACTTTGAAGTGTCACGTAGAATTGGAGAAAAAAATCTTTAAGAAAAAAGCAAACACATTTATTAAACACACAAAGCTAATTTATAGCACGCTCATTCGTTCTGTATCTGTAGCGAATTTATCTGTAATATGGATGCATTTAGGAAAGAATATAAGAAATGCAGCTAGTAAGCATATACATATATAAAGAATACTAGCTGACCCGTCAAACGTTGTTTTGCCATAAATATAACAAAAAATATTTAGAAGTGGGTCTTATCGATTAGGGGTATGAAAAATAGATATTGGCCGATTTTTAGACCTAACAGTAATAGGAAACGAAACATAAAAGCAATAGTTTAACTGCGGTTACAGTTCTACATGTATTAAATTAGTCAGTCAGGGTAAGTATTTTTTAACGTATGAATTAGAACGATTATTCCCCAACTTGACTCGGTATCTGACGGCAAAAAAACCTATAAGTAATAGATTATTAGTAGAAATAGTAGAAGCTACTGATTCTTCTGAAATATTTTAGTGAAATCGACCTTTTTCAAGACCACCTTGATGTTAAATAGTCAAATAATTATATTGTTCGTGTAACAATGTAAGAGAGCAAAAAACTCAGTCAGGTCAGGGTCGGAGTACTTCCTCATTCCAAGATGTACAAATGTTATCACGAGGAGCTCACGGATGTCTTGACATATGTAAATAGAGTTCTGTTACTGAATATTAAAGAAGAAACAATAAAAACTGACGTCAGAGGTCGTAAGTTCAATACTATTAGTCTCACATATCACAGACGACAATCCTAAATTAGGCAACGCCTGGTCTAGGTATGGTAACCAGACTTACCATAAATATATCTAAATACACATTTATCTTCACACAATTTAAATTACAGTCGCTTCGCTGTCTGTTGGCTTAGATCTTCTAAACTAGTCAACGGATTTTAACGAAATTCAGCAGCAGATAGAGTGATTCAGGAGGAAGGTTTATATATGTAATACATGTACATTATAGTAGAAGAAATACGAAAATTTCTAAGACTTCCGTGCGAAACCGGTCTCCAGTTGTAGATAAATACACACTCATAGAATCATTCGTAATCATCACGTGGTTATTTGTCCAGTATGGGGAGTCAGTACACGACTTCTGCTATAGTTATCACTAAACCAACAGGCCCGTGACGGCCCGTCGATTGTCAAACTATCTAGTTGACAAATGATTTAGTTCTCTCCCGTCTGTCTATCTGCGTTAAGTAGTTTCACGAAGGACCATTGTTTCTCGAAGGTTCAATAAGTTCGAAGAGAGCTTTCGTACACACGTACAACGAATACGAGACCTACTTCGACCTACCGAAAACCTGTTCTGCCAAATGACATAAGGGTATCGTTTACCGGTTCTGCCACTTAATAAAAAAAGACGTTTTGATGTTAACATTTACATATGTTGAATCACTTTGTCCGAATTTTTTCATTTAGAATATACTTCACAATCTCACCGAACGCGAATTATAGAAACGAGTCCAAAGATTATGACCAAAGAAAGTAAAAGCTTTCCTTTCACTCTTAATTTAAAAAGGTTGTGACACATTCATTGAGCGGAGCGAGTAAATATAGCGGAGCCGTCGACGTTGTCAAAATGCGTACTAAACAGAAGCAGTTTTTGCCTGCAATAAGTTTAGTAAAGTAAAGTTAAGTTTTTGCGTGCAACATCCATACATCTTTACAAGCTTTGGCATTTATAATATTACTGTCTCTCTTTTCTAAATTCCCCTACCTCCTAATTTTGGGGGTAGGATCACAAAAAAGAGCAACGTCCTTGCGACCCTAGGGTTGCAGGCTATTTGTCATCAAGTACTGTACTTGTTTCCCTCCTGTGGCATAATATCTAAATACTATAAATTTTTCATAAAAACCAAAAATATGCTTGCTCGGCGACACGATTCGTAACGAAAAAAAGAAAAAGAAATTAACATAAACCTATAGGCTGTCTCGGTGGCGCAGTGGTAGTGAATACGATTGCTGTGCTTGAGGTTTTGTGTTCAAATCCTGGGTCGAAGCAAGAATTTGTGTGATCTACAAATATTTGTTTCGAAGTTTGGGTGTTTTCTATGTATAATATGTATATATTTACAAAAAAAGTATATATGTATTCATATCTGTTGTCTAGTACCCATAACACAAGCTCTTTTTAGCTTGGAACTAGCTGGCGTTGTGTGTTAGATGTCCGAAATATTTATTTTATTTATAGGATATTACACATAATACTGAAAGTCATTGTTAAGTTAACTTCGCTCCGCTTGGTACTATATACATACTCTCAGATCGTTGTCAGTACGAGCTAAAGGTCAAGGTTAAGCAACTGGTTCACCAGGACGGAGAGGCGCGGTTGCATAACAGATGCAGCGGTGCGTGTGGTTTTGCATCATAATTTATTCTTCACACGTGATTGCACTCCCGATATAAGATGTATTTGTATGTTATGAGGTTTGTACGCAGGTAATTATTAGCCAAGAGTATGTGTATACCCAAGTGAGACTCATTTACTAATTATCTTCTAAAAAATAAGTAACATCTTTAATACTTCAATTATGTTTTCCGTTGCATTTTATTTCAGTTATAGCTAGACAACTTAAATAATCAAGAAAAAGATAAAAATGTACAACTCGACTATGTGTTAAAGTTATATGGCTTACTCGCTAATTGGGCACCCGCAATTGTACCAGCATGTATATCGGTTATCGCGATATAGACCAGCCTATGGCCTTCCTTAGGAAACAAAGTATATCTTTGCCAAATATCGTTGATATCGGTGCAACAGTTTAGGCGTTAAAGCGTAACAGACCGACAAAGTTATTTTCGATTTTTTAAAGAATCATATACATATTTATTTAGATTTCATAGTTTAGGTGCTACGTGATGTTGAATGCCCAAACTATTAACCTTTTGCCTTCACTGTGGTCGGATCAAACGTAGGTAATATCTTCAATTGCTTTTTCAGTTTGCATATAACTTTAAAGCTTAAATGAAACACATGAAATTAAAGGTCCATTGCTAAAGTTAAAAATCGTTTGTTCTCGTAAGGTTTTTCATGATTATGGTGACTAATAAGTGGACGGGTCAGTTACTACCACTGTCTATAGACACCTACAACTCTTGAACCATAAGTGTTCTGCCGCCCTTTGAACTTTTTTTTTTTTTTTTTTTTTTTATTGAATAGTGGGCAAACGAGCAGACGTATCACCTGATGGTAAGCGATTACCGCCGCCCATGGACACCCGCAACACCAAAGGCGTCACAAGTGCGTTGCCGACCTTTGGGGGATGGGAAAGGGGATGGGGGGAGGGGTTGGGGTATGGGCCTCCGGTATCCTCACTCACTCGGTGAAACACAGCGCAAACGCTATTTCACACCGGTTTTCTGTGAGGCCGTGGTATCACTCCGGTCGAGCCGACCCATTCATGCCGAAGCATAGCTCTCCCACGGTACGGAACTCGGTGAAAAGTAAAGAAAAGCTGCTTTATACGATTATTAGCTTTTGCGTGCATCTCCGCCTGCGTTTTTGTCGGGTATCGCAGCAAAGGGTAGTCTATGTACTTCCTCAAGAAACAAAGTATCTCCATGCCAAATTTCAATGAAATAGGTGTAGCGGTTTGGCCGTGAAAGCAGGACAGACAGACATACAGAGTTATAGTCGCTTTTATAAAATCTATATTATAATATAGATATGAATTTATCCCGAGGATTGAACTAATGCCTCTGGCTTAACAGTCAAAATTACTATCCACTGAACCAGTAACCTTTTTCTATGCTCTTTAACTCGCTTTTATTAGCTTCTCCTTCGTGTTTGTTTGTCTATAAACCACTTTTCAAAGGGTGATTTTTTGTTTTTTTAAACAAAATTTAGTTGATTTTCCTTAAAACATTATTCTGTTGCAAAAAAAAATTATAACAATAATCGAACCGATTTATGTTTTATAAAGTAAAGAAACAAAAATTATGTTACAAGATAGCTATTATAGCCGGCACGGCAGGCGAAATTTGAAGGTCAGTAGCACGCGTCAGTTACGCTCAGAGGTCAAGGTCAACAGCTTGATGATTTGGTTCT
Source organism: Spilarctia lutea (assembly GCA_916048165.1). Classification (NCBI taxonomy): domain Eukaryota; kingdom Metazoa; phylum Arthropoda; class Insecta; order Lepidoptera; family Erebidae; genus Spilarctia; species Spilarctia lutea. The sequence continues at coordinate 18,971,596 of OU696483.1, forward strand.
TATAGCTCTAATGTAGTGAAAGTGGTTACATAACTATTTAAAGAGACATCTGTTATCATAATAGCACAATGATACTGCCAACCGATCATGTGGCTCTTGTATTTTAATAAGATTATTGAATAATAAATTAAATAAATCGAACTAGATGTTCGAATTATTTAATTTATTAGTATACGAGTAAACACACAGTGCCATCAAGTCTCAAACTAAGCTTGTTTTATGTATCCCACTAATAATATAAACGCGAAAGTTTGTAAGTATGAATTGATGGATGTTTGTTACTCTTCTACGAAAACCTACTAAATAGATTTTGATGAAACTTTACAATAATATAGCTTATACATCAGAATAACACATAGGCTACAATTTATAAAGATATAGCTTCGCCTCACGGCGTTGCCTGCGGTTATGGGTAGCACCACGGGGTTCACTTTGTATTTTGTGTGTATATATTAGTTTCTTATCGAATTTAAAGACTGGTGGCATTTGAAGGGAAAGGATCCGCGTATAATCAGTAGACGGTAGGTTTATGAGGTCCGAGTGCTCGCGCTATGTTTTAACCACTAGCTAAGCAACTGATTGACGCTTCTCGCGACCAGAAGGCCGGCCTTTTCAAGCACAGAGAATCAGCATTGCCATTCAACGTGGCAACGCTGCCAGTCTTATGGGAACGCTACCAGTAGGCGAAGATGTGGAGGAGTTTTTTAACGCTTGTATGTAAATATATTTATTGTGTTTCTTTAAATTACTATTATATAATATTTAAATAATTCTTTGAGATGCATTAGAAAAATATATTATAAGAAAGTATCTAGGATGAATTGGTTTTAGGTTGTGTATATACTATGACGCAAATTGGGGATATGTGTAGGTATAAAGAAAAGGTGCAGTAGTTCTAGATGTAGACTGTCCAAAAGGTTAAAATATACGTTTATCCGCCTACAGTAGCACACAAGGACACATTTTGTTTTGCAATTCATAATGATCGAAACCTACACTTTGTAAATTGGTGTATAGCGCTCATTTTTATTTCTGTGGTAGTGAAGTTATGAAAATATTTTCACACAGTAAAAATCCGTATTTACTATGTTCTAATTCGACGAACGTCGAGAGTGTGTTATTAAAATAGATAGATAAACAAAACAGCGTACAGCAAAACTGTGGAATGAGCTGTCGCCTGCGGTGTTCCCGGACCAATACGACCTTCAAACCTTCAAACCTTCAAACCTTCAAGAAAAGAGCGTACTCCTTCTTAAAAGGCTGTCAACGCACATGTAACGCCTGTGGTGTTGCGGGTGTACATAGGCGGCGGTTATCGCTTACCATCAGGCGATACGTCTGCTCGTTTGCTCCCTTCCATAAAAAAAGATATCTACATATGTATCTATGACTCACAAATTATATTTTTTATTTAGTTGGTATTTAATTTGTGAATCTCTCGCTCGTCACATGACGTCAGTAGTCTTAAAAAGTCCACTGCTGAATGTAGACCTCTCGACGCTAGCCAGGCAGGTTGGTTTTTTTTTTTTTAACGTGTGGAAACCGCCTCGGGCCGTCCCCTCACCGGGGTTTGCGGCGGGGTGGTGAGTCGGAATCGAACCGACTAAAACCACACGGTGTGCCAACTCTGCGCCTGAGAAGGGAGGGGTCCGGGAACTGCTGATATTAACACGACCGGACCCCTCCCAAGGCAGGTTGGTCTATACCAACCCTGGTCTGCATCAAGTTATCCTTCTCTTTGCAGTAATGTGGTCCTCCGTCGTTAGTTCCCTTCGCCGTTCACGACACCTATGGGTTGAATGGATGTGGTGACACTCCATATTCATAATAGCTCTCCCACGGCAACACGTCAACACGCTAACAGTTAAAACAATAGCGTAGGAATATTATAAAATGAATAGCCAAACATGATAAATGATTAGACAGAGCCTCCATTTTTGGCGTAACTCTAAAGATATGCTTGTGTAATACGATGATTTATAATCGTGTGAATTAATTCTTGTACATAATGAAGTCTATGAGCAGTTGAAGCAAGAAGCATAAACCTCACTCGTACACTTTGAACCCGTACCTCGTTCCTTCAAATTCTGTATTATTGAAGAAATAACTAAGTTCCAAATAATGTTGTATTTTTTTATGGAATAGTGGGCAAACGAGCAGACGTATCACCTGATGGTAAGCGATTACCGCCGCCCATGGACACCCGCAACACCAGAGGCGCTACAAGTGCGTTGCCGGCCTTTGGGGGATGAGGAAGGGGATGAGGGAAGGGGTTGGGGTAGAGCCTCCGGTTTCCTCACTCACTCGGTGAAACACAGCGCAGGCGCTGTTTCACACCGGTTTTCTGTGAGGCCGTGGTATCACGCCGGTCAAGCCGGCTCATTCATGCCGAAGCGTAGCTCTCCCACGGCGATGTATGTATGAATGTATGTTTGATCGATGCTAGCGTTTCCAGCTGGCAGCAACATAACTGCAGATTCTTAGCGCAAAGTGATCATGGTTATCAATTTCGAATCTGTCTTCCAATTTTATTTGGAAAAGGGTGTGTGTAGTAGAGGATTTAACCTGGCATGCGTAGGCCGTCTCGACCGGAGTGATACTACGGCCTCACAGAAAACCGGTGTGAAATAACGCCTGCGCTGTGTTTCACCGACTGAGTGAGGATACAGGAGTCCCATACCTCAATCCCTCCCCTATACCCCACCCCGGCCTAAAGGGGATGGCATCTGGGTGGCGGTAATCGGTTAAAAAAAGATTTTGACTAATCGCCTACCACGTACTCAGATTGGTAGGCGGTTCGTACAATTATACCTATTCCGCGGTACAGTTTCCTATCCGCTAGTTGCCAGGGTATCTTTATATGTCAGGGTAAATGCAACAGTAAGTATGTCCTACGTAACACTACCGTGCGACCGTTTGTCTGTACATTCGTCATTTGCGACACAATCTGCTGCATTTAAGAACAATAATGAGTAATTACACTTGTACCGAAAGGTTACCAAACAATTTTAATGTTAAAATGATGTAAGTTGTAGCTTGTAGTTAACGATTTTCGTTTTTATTTAACATGATACTTAAATCCATAACTCAGATGTCATATCATCATAATTCATCCGATAACTGATCTGAAAATATATAATGATGATAAATAAAATCGCTTGTTTAAAGGACTTTGTCGGTTCCGTAGCCATACGTCTCAGATATATAACTGATAACTGCCTCGGTGGAGCAGTGGTAGCGTATGCGACTGCTGTGCTTGAGGTCTCGGGTTCGATTCCCGGGTCGGACCAAATGTTTGTATCATCATCATATCAGCCGCAAGAAGTCCACTGCTGAACGTAGACCTCCCCCAATGATCTCCACATTGACCGGTCGTTAGCGGCTCGCATCCAACGAGTCCCTGCGATTTTAACCAGGTCGTCCGTCCACCTCGCGGGAGGTCTTATTACGCTGCGTTTGCCGTCACGTGGTCTCCACTCCAGAGCTTTTCTGCCCCATCGGCCATAGGTTCTCCGGGTTATGTGCCCTGCCCACTGCCACTTCAGCTTGCTGATCCGCTCTGCTATGTCGGTACTGTTTGTATGATATGCAACTGTTTGTTTCGGAGTTTGGGTGTTTTCTATGAATAATAGATATTATCTATTCACGAAAAAAAAGTATTTATATGTATTAATATCAGTTATCTAGTACCCATGGTACAAGCTCTGCTTAATTTGGGACTAAATGGCGTTGTGTGTTAAATGTCCGAAAATATTTATATTTATTTATATCAAACTTCACTTTAATAACTGCAGCATTTAAGCAACTGAGTCCATCCCTCATATTCTTTATGCAAAGTATGGATGTGTAAAAAGTTTGAGGTAAAAATAAACATGTATTTAAAACGTGTTATACTAGAAGTCATTGTACAAACAAGGTGACACGCTTAGCATGATGCGACATTGAATTTTTTGTATGAAAAATCACATGAGCGTCGTGACATTTTATTTGCCAAAAACCGGCTGTTGGTTGGTAAAATTTAGAAAACATGCGATGAATTTAAGTAATAAGAATATTCACTAACATTGAATAAGAACAACAGAATGTAATAGAATAAACAAGATAGACTACCTATCCAAATAATAATTTCAAGTGTCTGTTTTTAATTTCAAATTAACAGGTTTTCACTAAATAAATATAAATAAATATTTCGGACATCTGACACACAATACCATCTAGTCCCAAGCTAAGCAGAGCTTGTGTTATGGGTACTAGACAACCGATATGAATACATATATACTTTTTTTTGTAAATACATACATATTTTACATAGAAAACACCCAAACTCCGAAACAAATATTTGTCAATTACACAAACATTTGGTTCGACCCAGGATTTGAACCCGAGACCTCAAGCACAGCAGTCGTATTCACTACCTTTGCGCCACCGAGGCAGTCTAGTCTAAATATATATCTATACTAATACTCACACACACACATACCGTTCATTCCACAGTTTTGTAGTGCGAGGCAGAAAGTTCCTAGGAAACCGAACAGTTGTGGACTGTTTTATAGTTTAACAAGCTCACCCACGCAACCTCGTTTGCGTCCGTAGCCTGAAAAATTTCCACCGTTTTTGAAACATTTGATGATATATAGGCCTATATATATTCCTCGATAAATGGACTATCCAACACTAAAAGAATTTAACAAATCGGACCAGCGGTATTAGTTAGACGATTGGTCAAATAATGCAATTTAACTTTTGATCTAGACTTTTTCGTTTTTGTGTTGGTGTAACGGAATAGATAAAAATATGAACTTGTATATATAAAGAACTAGCTGACCCACGCAACCTCGTTTGCGTCTTCTATTGCCCGTAGCGTGAAAAATTCCCCCGTTTTTGAAACATTCTTCATTGTTCCTCTCCTATTAGTATTAGCGTGATGATATATAGCCTATAGCCTTCCTCGATAAATGGGCTATCTAACACTGAAATAATTTTTCAAATCGAACCTACGTTTCCTGAGATTAGCGCGTTCAAAAAAACAAACTCTTCAGCTTTATTATATTAGCATAGATAGGTATTTATATATATAAGTATGTTTATCGGCATTTTGGTCACCATAGTTAGGGCTGCCATGTCTAAAATTTGGAAACTAGGACAAAAAGCGAAATTTTTAGACTTCAAAGCCCGGACACATCAATTTTTTTTCTTTAGTCATAAAAGAAATTGTTCAAATGGCCCTAAAGTATTTATTTTGAAACTTTTTTTTTATTAAATTAAACACCTTTCGTAGACAGTCACAAAAAGAATCTTCGGTTTGGCCGGAGGCTCGCCGGACGCTATCTAAAATAGGACGAATGGCAGCCCTTCCATATTACAGGTTCTACCTAGTTCTGTCATTATTTAGAATCGTTAAAACACAATTCAGTAATCGAACACTAGCTTTAACATGTGATAAATTGATCAGCCTTATAGTATCAATGTTGCGAAAAAAAAAAATTAATCACTTCAACAATTCTATAGAACTGATCCAAAAACCTAAATGCGATGAACAAATTTTAAGCATAACTTCTTATGAATCAAAGCGAGTAGAGTTTTTCCTTAAACAGTAATCCTTAATGGTTTTTTTTGTTTCATTTCAATGATTCATTCATTAAATGAAAGAGCGAATGAACAAATAATTAAATGCTTTTTTATTTAACTCTTGTCTTGGGTTTTCTTTGGTATATAATGATTTTATAAACAAGGGAGATTCTACATCAAATACAACCAATAAACATAAATTTACTATTATATATATTAATAAATACATATAAACATACATAAATATACAACTGACTTGAATATAAGACAGTTTGTGGACATCTTGATTTCGGTGGGAAGTGCATTTCAAAGCAGAACTGACTGTACGTAGAAGAAAGAAAGGAGAGAGTTGTAGGTTGTGTGAGAATGACATAGAAGAAGCGCATTTCTAGTTGACCGAAGGTTTCGGGCTTGATTGGGGAAACGTGATGGAGAGATATAGAAAGAAAAATATTAGTCAGATCTCGCTAACTGCGGCGCTGACGAATTGGCAGCCATTGCAATTAGGAACTTAAACTGCAATTACATTTAATCAAATTAAGATATAAAAAACAATAAACTTGCGTAGATACTTATGACAAAAAATAAAACAATTCAAATCTCAGAAGTAACATTCCGTACAAATTGTTAAGTCGAGAAAACAATGTAGGTACCTCGACGATTCAAGTGCAAACGTCTAAAGCTGTAGATATTTTGAAAGATATATATAATAAGTATTTATGTATATAAACAAGTATGCATTAAGTTATTATATAAAGTTTAATATCTTTATCTAAACGAGCTATTGTCTGTACGTCATTGAGTCGTCACTCGGATGTGAATAGTTAATTTGACATAAAACATAAGTACGATATGTGCGACAAAAGGTCTTTAAAATAAGTCGAAAATTTGCTTTGTAGCTGATATTTATTAAATTTGGTATAATCCTTACACGCACACATAGGGATTTAATACCCTCGACATAGTCATCCAGTCTGTATTAAAGTTATGACTTTTTGACTGCCTCGGTGGCGCAGTGGTAGTGTATGCGACTGCTCTGCTTGAAGTCACGGGCGAGGAACTTTGTTCTGTGGTCACGGACTCGATTCCCGAGTCGAACCAAATGTTAGTATGATCTGCAAATATCTGTTTTGGAGTTTGGGTATTTTCTATGTATAATAAATGAGTTTACAAAAATAAGTACTTAAGTATTTATATCAATTGCCTAGCACCCACAATACAAGCTCTGCTTAGTTTGGGACTAGATGGCGTTGTGTGTTAGATGTCTAAAATATTTATTTTATTTTATTGGAACGAAGTTTTGGAACGAAGTTCCTTATGGCGCGTTGTGTAAGGGGGCTAGACGGAAAAATTGTCACGACACAATTTGTTGACACGACACAATTTGTTGTCACGACACAATTTGTTGTCACGACACGACGACGACACACACAGATATTTTCGTTTCGTCTTTCTATTTCGAACTTCGTTTCATCCGGGTGTCCCTTGACACCTCTCAAGTTTTTTATTTATTCAAAGGTTTTGAATGGTACTTAGGTGTAAAGATATATATTTAGAATTAGTGGCTAAGGCTGGTATACTTATAAAATTACTTGCTTGACTAATTTATCAACGAAGAACCTGTTAGTAATCTAAACTGCCAAGTCAAAGATTGTACGTTCAAGTATCACATCAAATCAACAGTTCATGTGGCGACCTCCACATACAGCGCCATCTACCGAAGATACACTGAACTACGAAGTAACGCACTGTACCTACAAACTACACTACACGGAGTAACTACCAATCCTGAATCGCGCAAATAAAGTTCCCGCGCCGATTATCATATATACAACATCCCAACATCAACGGTTGGGCAGTAGCCCGCCAGGCATGATCACCTAGCCTGGTCGGAGGATCCTCCCTTTGTGTTGGGTGGAACATGATACCCGTTCCCCCACAGTTCATATTAGTCTACTGTTGAATATAGGACTCTAGTTAAAACGAAGTTTTGGCCACACTGACCAGAGGGGTTGCATTCGGACTTGTTTTAAATTTTCCAACCCTTTGCTATGATGATTTTCGGAATGGTTTGCTTAGTCGTCCCTTACGACACATGTCGGATAAATAGGGGTGGCGAAACTGCCTAATTTTGAATTAGATGGCCTTGTATTATCATTTTCTTTCGCAATTTCTTTAATACTATACCCCACTACTAACAACACACGGCAAGTCCAAGAGAATGTCAAACCAGAGGACGGGTTTATGAATGACACATATTTGTGTGATTCATAAACCCGTCCTCTGATCAGGTCGGCCTAATATTGTATTTTTGGGCGTTTTGCATGGCCATAGCTATTTATTGACAAAAAAAAATACTGTAAGAATTTTAATCTTCTGGCAAGTTTGGGTTTAAATATTTAGGCTAGTTTAATACCGTTTCAACTAAGATTGTTTAAAAGGAATCTCTGCTAGAGACAGCATTTCAACATTGTAAAAATTATTTCGCACTTAAAAACACATTCGGAGACCCTCGGAGTAGCAAAATCTACTTTTATTAATATTGATAAATGCGTCACATTTCATACTTTATCAATAAACTTATTAAAATATTATTTAATACTTTATCAATCAAATATACCGTTTAAGATTGAGAATCTATTATTTTACGGCAATCTTATTTAGATGCTTTTTTGTGACTTTAGATATAAATTTTAGGTTTGCTAGTTTTAATAGTAATTTTGTTCATTCAGTCAACTGATTCTGATCGAACTTGACCTGGTCAGCTGTGAATATTGCTTGCAACAGTAATGAAATATCGGAAACTTATTACCTACTGAAGTTATAGATGAAAATATTACGTTTGTCATAACTTATAGAAGTGAAAATGACCTTCTTCCTTGCCTTTTCCCACTCTAGGTGGCTCTTCTTGTTTCATGTCGCCACAAGAAGGATTCTGCCAAGGGTTGTCGGGTCCAGTAATATCTCCTTTTTCAGGAGCTTGGTCACACTGGTCTACTATGTTAACGTCTTCGTCTTTTTTACCTTCTAGAATGCTTAGAGTCATCCGTACGGCGAGTGAACCATGATCATTTAAATCAACACATTCAACTGTCCCACTCGAAAAAAATCCTAATAATTTTTATAGTAATCCTACTAATATTAAAAACGCGAAAGTTTGTGAGTATGTTTATTTCTCTTTCATGCAAAAGCTACTGAATGAATTTTGATGAAACTTTACAATAATATTAGCTATATATTATAAAGCATATACATCAGAATAACACATAGGCTACAATTTATTAAGGTTATTGTCGAACCGCGGTTAGCACCGCGGAGTTCAGCTAGTAGATACTTGTAAAGTTATTAAGATGAACAAAAGAATTCACATTTAAATTTATAATATTAATTAGGATTTCGAATACGAAGCGTTAATTCGTGAGTCGACGTCGGAATGTGTTAATTAATAATAATTATGAATGCAGATTTTCGCAAGATAAAATTGTAGTCCGTACAACTAATTAAGCGACTTGGTACGTGTATAAGCACTGGATAATTCTCTACAATAATATTATAAACAAGTACATTATATGACAAAGGAATTTAATTAGCTGGTGAAGAGGAACAGGGGCGTATAAATTCCAGGTAGCTACAGCGTGGAAAACATTCAGCAGTAAACCTTATAGTCAGTCAAATAGGTTTAATTACTTGAACGTTTTAGATAATATCTTTATTTTTTACTGGAGTTGACGTAGATAAGAATGGAGACCAACACCCAAACGCAGTATAGGTCGCCACCCTTGCACTACGTTGGACCGATGCACGATGACTTGAGGAAAATGTCTGGCAGCGTATGGATGCGGATGGCCCAAGACCGAAATAGTCGGGTACTTGAGAAAAGCCTTCGTTAAGCTGATGACAACTACAGGCTGATAATGAAGTCCCACTGAAACGAACTGCCACCCACTTAGAAGAAGTATTTTATACGAAATTGTGAGTACACAAAAATGAATGAATGAATGAAAATAGAAGGCAATTGTAGAAAAAAAAAAGTGTATTTAACCTATTATACAATATCTCAGGATTGCGTGTGTGGATGTATCAGCCATCAGATGTGTCATGTCATAACACTTGCTGAGAGACCCATATATGGCCAATTTATGTTCGAACGTTTTGCGGTCAGGCCTGATGTAGGCGAAGAATTGTTAGCGTCCGAAATTTGTTTTAAATAACCTGGCTCATTTTGCAACCATCTCACTGAGAATTTTATGATTACACTCATAACTATAGTAACATATTCATTTATTATTAATTTCTAGGCTTTGATATGGCGTAGTACTCGGGCTGTGGGGATCTAATGTAGTAGCTCAACGTAAAAGACAAAGCCGACTACAACCAAGTTTCGGAAAGGCTCAGAGTAAGACCGCTGGCTAAAAAATAAAAACATAAACACACTTATTAGAGACTGATAAAGGACACTACAGCCTTAACGTAGAATACACAGCACTAATAACTAAAGAACACGGAGATTGTGCAAGGAGAAGTTCCGCAAGGTATATATTTGTAAATAAATTAGTATGTTCGGATATGTGATTGGTAAATTATCGTATTTCAGTGCTTCAGGACATAACGTTCAGTATCCGCATTATTGTGACGACATAGAAAAGATAGCCTTGTGACATCTTAGCATTTTCAATTTAGCTCTTTGTCTAGTGGTTAGCGTAAGCGACTGCCGATTAAGAGGTCTCGGGCTTGATTCCCGGGTCGGACTGCTGTTGGGTATTTCTTACAAGAAATTGTTAATAGCAGCCTGGAGTATGGATTTATTTAATTAGTTATCTATATGTCTATCTATGGCAGTCGTTATTTGGGAAATCAGTGCCCTAAAATATACTGACTCAGGGTTGCGGAGGGCCGATGTTATACTAAATTGATATTCAGATAAAACTATTTGTACTTTTAGCCGAGTCCAAATAATTTTGGGAATAATAAAGGCTAGGAAATGGTGCACGAAAACTATTAGTCGTCCTGCCGTTTCATAATTAAAAAAATAGTTAGTACAATAATTTTCTAACAGGCGATACGTATGCTCGGTTGACTTATACAAAAAAAAATCGTTTAAATTTCATGTAATCATGAATATACTTATCATGTAGCACAGTTGCTAAATAATAAGATTATACATTCTACATTTAGTTTAGAATGAATAATATGACCACCAGTTTAGAAGTATTTTTTTAAGGAATAGCGGGTAAACGAGCAGAAGTATCGCCTGATGGCGATGGTAAGCGATTAGCACCGCTCATGGACACCTGGAACACCAGAGGCGTCACAAGTACGTTGCCGGCCTTTGGGGGAATGGGAAGGGGGGTGGAAGATGGGGATGTAAAATCATACACATTATATATAGAAAACATCCTAACTCCAAAACAAACATTTGCAGATCATAGCAACACTTGGGGAATCGAACCCGTCGCGTACGCTGTGGGAGAGCTATGCTTCGGCATGAATGGGTCGGCTCGACCGGAGTGATACCACGGCCTCACAGAAAACCGGTGTGAAATAGCGTTTGCGCTGTGTTTCACCGAGTGAGTGAGGATACCAGAGGCCCATACCCCAACCCCTCCCCCCATCCCCTTTCCCATCCCCCAAAGGTCGGCAACGCACTTGTGATGCCTTTGGTGTTGCGGATGTCCATGGGCGGCGGTAATCGCTTACCATCAGGTGATACGTCTACTCGTTTGCCCACTATTGAATAAAGAAAAAAAAAAAAAACGCTAGCACTGGCGCCAATGAGGCAGTCAATAAAGTGCGGTGTTCGGAACTAAGAACAAATATTATGTTTTTGGTACTTTATGAGAAATTGCAAAAAAATCTGACGCGAAACTTTTATTAAATTTAATTAGTTATTTAATCAAGTGTAATAATTAGACATAACGTCATCGGTTGTCTAACAAAAACATAAATGACGTTCACACGACTTCTTTTCTGTGTGCAATTATGTAAATAATTAAATAAAAACTTTATTTAAAAATATAAGATTATTGCGCAATATTGCAATGAAATATAGCTCAGTGTGTAAGTGGCAAACTAGTGGTTTAAATAAAGTTGGACATACGGATACACAACCATTTACCCAAATTACATTTTACCCAAAATTCGGTCATACTGTTCGTTGTTACCCCAATGGGTAAATTGGGGTAACTACTAACTTTGTTTGTTCACATTATTTTACCCATATTAATACCAGTGGACGTCAGATTTTCTCAAGCCAGGAAGCTTTGATTTGGTTACTTTTAATTACCACGTGGAAATTCTTGTCTATACCTAATTATCTAATAATTTAAAGTAGTATTATGTTAAGGAAGCCAAATCAAAGCCAGTTTATTTTAACACTTTTTTATTTCTAGGCACGGAGTTTTCGTTTGATAATTTTTTTGAAGTTGATATCTTTTTCAAATTATTTTGAAATTGGAATTATTGCCAGGCTTGTTTTGGATGTAGACCGCAACAATTTGAATGTTTAGAATGAATACTTACTTATGATAAAAACTAGTTGAAGGATTTGACTAGCATCTTCTCGTATCACTCATATTTAACCATTTTTTTTGTATTCTTACGATATTACACCTTATTGTTTTCACATAAAACTTAATTTAAATAAACAAAACTTACCTGACATCCCGTGTCAACATCTGCATAGTAGCCGGGTGCTTTCTCAATACACGAAAACCTCGTCAAAGGGAACATTCGCTTCGGACCACTCTGTAATAGAAAAATAAATATTTTTTAATTTTCACAAATCATAGGAGCTTTTATATTTGTTTTCATAAACTTTTGTAAAGTTACAGATGGTTTTATTAACTTTAGTATTATGAATATGTACAACAGCAGAGGTGTCTTTACTCGTTAAGTGCTTGTGTACAATCATTCCACTAGTTAGCGTGGCACCCTTCAGTGATTGCGCGTATTAATTCCAACCAACACTGCTGCATATGTATGTACTCGTATTTACAAAAAAAAAGTATTTATATATTTATATCAGTTGTCTAGTACCCATAACACAAGCTCTGCTTTGGCCACACACAACGCCATCTAGTCCCAACTAACAACGTTGTGTGTATCTAAGCATTATGTATGTTGTATTATAAAATATAGATTAAAGTAATTAAAAAAAAAACCTGCAAAGAAAACACATTTTTGCCGTGCTAAGTATGTTTTTCATTAGTCGTTCCTTATTTTTTTTAATGCATGATGTAATAACATTTTATGAGGTCTCATGTCAATAATTACTTCTTTGTACAGACAGAAACCTTTAAAAATACATATGCATTATTTATAAAACTATTACGACTTAGCGACGTCAAAGCACTAATTAATTTATATAAAAATATACCCGTATGTTTTGTTTGCACTTCGATAAAGACGTAGACACGATTAGATTTAAATGTTTGCACTCCAACGATGCATTATTGGGCCATCATTGAGATTCTAACATTCACATTGAGCAATGCATTTCGAATTATTGCGCAGTATAATTGGTATTGTGAAAGTGGTATAATCGTGATTTAAAAGTGTGTATTGGTGATAGGCAACTTTGGATCGATGTAATGCTTTTAAGGAGCTTCCCTTATCGCTTATTATAAGTTAAAAATAACATAAAAGCAAAGCCTTACATCGCTATTATAAGGGATCATTCATAAATTAAGTTAATACATTTCTCAATTGGGTGGAGAGAAAACCTTAATAACATTATAATATTTTATGCAACTTCTATACGATAACGTGAGATTCACGCTGAAGTTGTTAAAGAAATAAATGTAATCTCATTGATTCGACAAGTATTGTTTAATATTGATGTGAAGAATTGTGATGGTTGCCGGTTTTGGGGGGAGGCTTCTGTTCAGCACTACGCGATTATAGGTTGAAGATATTTACAATGACAGTTTTAATCAAAACCAAACGTGACAAGAGAAAAAAATAATTTTATGTAATGCCCCAGATCGATCTATCGAGTTTATGCCGAAAAATATGGTGCTGTATGCTGATGATTTGCAGCTATACTACCAAACAGAGTTGTGCAATGTATCGTCCGCGGTTTCGGTTGTAAATACTGACCTAGCAACTATCAAACACTGGTCTGACATGTTTGGTGTATCAGTAAATCCGGATAAATGTCAGGCTATTATCATTGGGAGTAGCCGTAGCATGAGCCTGCTAGACCTAGCCTCAGTTCCACCACTTATCTACGATGGCATGGTTATTCCATATTCTGAAAGTGTAAAGGACCTCGGATTGTACATTGACACAACTCTCAGCTGGCGAAAACAAGTCGCATCCGTGTGCCAAAAAGTCACAGGCTCGTTGCGGGCCCTCTCCAGACTTAAAAACTTTCTTCCATTGAAAACTAAGGCAATGCTCGTCCAGACCCTAATATTTCCAATAATCGACTATGGTGACATGTGCTACTTTGACCTGAATGCAGATCTGCTCAATAAGCTTGACCGTCTTCTCAACAATTGCATTCGATTCGTTTTTAATTTACGTAAATATGATCACGTTTCTCAGCATCGGTCCCATTTGAATTGGTTTCCAATTCGCATACGCAGACAGATTCGAGCATTAAGTACCCTTTACTCTTTTCTCCAACTTCTCCTTCCTACTTAACTACTCAACTTCAGTATTTAGGTACAAACCACTGTAAAAACCTTAGGTCTTCAAATAATCTACTTCTTCACTGTCCCACTCACCACTCTCACTTTGTACATTCTACTTTTCTTGTTCAGTCTGTCCTGCTATGGAACGCGCTCCCTCTCGAGATCAGAATGGCAAAAACTCGGCAGAGTTTTAAATATATGTTGCGGAAACATTTTATAGACACATTCTCGGATCCACCACAATCTTAGCCTCTCCCCTTCAAAATTGTATAGTATTTAGTTATATTTATGTATATGTATATATGCATATATATGTATTTGTGTTATATAATAGTAGTATATTTAAGTATATTTAAGCATTATTTAGTGAATACATTTGTTAAATATCATTTACAATTGCCGTGCATCTACCTTATCTAGCTCTGCATCGCCCTAAGGTTGACTGGCAGAAAATGCCTACGGCATTAAGTCCGCCTTTGCAACATCTGTGCATAAAGTTTAAATAAAAAAATAAAAAACTAAAAATTGCTTTCGTTCAGTTTAAATAATATAGGATATTATTACCCACACAACTACTGTTTATTAGCTACTCAGTTCAATATCTTACACTTCACTCGAAGATGAGAATATAGCTAATGTGCTAATTACTTATTGCACATTTATTAAATCCATTTTGTATCATCACGATTACTGTCAGCCGTTTAACATAAATAGATTTCAATAAAATATTTTGACAGCAAGATTACGACGTGTTAGACAGTCGTACTTATGTACGCATCATCAAGAACGTGAATTGATGTCTGGATATTATAATAATGATCGAAGTATTTATATTAGGTATTATATTCGTAGCTATTACGGTAGTAACCGGTTATCGGTAACTATGTGTAAATATAACACTAGCGCTTATTCTGTTTATCTACACTAATATTATAAAGAGGAAAACTTTGTTTGTATGTTTGTTTGTTTGTAATGAATAGGCTCAAAAACTACTGAACCGATTTTAATAATTCTTTCACCATTCGAAAGCTACCTTATGCACGAGTAACATAGGCTACATTTTATTTTGGAAAAAAATAGGGTTCCGTAAGATATTTGGGTTTTTCGGACACAAGGTGTAAAAAATCAACCAGAAAAGTTACTTATTTTGCGTACGCTGCCTAAGCCATAAAAGATAGAACCATAATATGTTCTAATTAATCGTAGATCTTATAAATATCTACAAAAAAGTCCGCGACACACTATACCTATATATGTCGAGTGAGGCACAACAACCATTTTTTTATTTAAAAATCTTGAATTTTTTTTGGACTACATTTAAACGCGTTTAATTCACTCATGCTATCAATCCTTATCAAAATAAATTATTTCATCACTAACTACAGTTTATGTAGATAATATTTGATCTCTGAATGATAAAAATTGGACGTTTGGTTTTGAAGTCATGACAAAATTAAAATATGTTTTACGCATGGGCAACTTTACGTTGCCCTATCACGGGTCGGGGCTCCCGACCATCAGTATATTTTGTTACCTGAAAATAATTTAACATCAAATGTTGTTTATAGAGAAGCTCTACAGTAATCGCTTTAGTTATCTATCCTAAAATAACGGGTTGCACTCGGGGACTGCCGGCAGAAATGAAAACTTAGTATTAATTACATTTAAATATTTGCCTCATTAACAACTTTAACATCCACAGAATGACTATCTGTGCAGCCTGCGGATAACGACTGCGTCGTCAATGTTAGTGTCGGTGTCTGTGAATTGACCTGGGAATCATTTTGCTGACCGTGTCTTTCCTGGGTAGGCTTTTTGCAGCGGTAACCGACATCCAAGCGGGCGGAGCCGCGGGCGACCGCTAGTCCTATCCTACTACTATTATAAAGGCGAAAGTTTGTAAGTATGGATGTATGTATGTATGGATGTTTGTTACTCTTTCACGTAAAAACTACTGAATGGATTTGAATGAAACTTTACCACAATATAGCTTATACATCAGAATAACACATAGGCTACTATTTATAAAGATATAGCTTCGCCTCGCGGCGTTGCCCGCAGTTATCATCGTACCGCGGGTAGCACCGCGGGGTTCAGCTAGTTCTATATAATATTCTAGAGGCTGTCGATTCTACTTCCTGAGGTAAAATTTATTGATTCCCGTACCGACCACAATGGACAATTGTGTGAAGATAATGATCATTTGTTATATGTATTTACTAATATAAAACTGCCTGATATAAAGCATAAGCAGAATCTAAGAGTGGTGGTCACGATATTCATTGCGAAAGCAGACAATGCAGCATGGTGAGCCACACCATAGCGGCCTAGTGATGCTACTGCATCATTGGGCCTCCGGTCTCACACTCACCAACGAAACACGAACGCTATCATTTTACGTTGATTTTCTGTGCGAGGGTAGTACAGCCTCAGTCGAGCTGACCTGTTCTGACTATGGTGAAGAAAATTTCACAGTAGTGTGGTGATTTACCATAATGTAGGCTTTGTCTGATTATTATAGATCAATTGGCTGTGTGTGAGATTTTTTTAAGTCTCTTCCCTCTCCTATAGAATTAGTAAATTATGAAAAGGAATGCAAGAGTCTAATTTACAGTCTTGGTAAAATATAAAAAAAAAAACAAAAAAAAAACCGACTTTTTTCCTTGTTCATACACATACATGCAATGTTTTTGTTATTTAATCTCAAACTAGGAAGTAATGAGAAAAAATCTATTGTCTAAAACTGATTTTTATTTTGTTTCAATTTGCATGCTTTTAATAGAATCAGGAAGAGGTTTTTGATACAGTGTATATACGGCGAAATATTCGGCCCTTGTGAATCAATCAATATTTTTTCTTAATAGGTCTTAAAATGTTTTATTTTTTATCAAGAGCCGTCTGTACCGCATTACACAACGCAGATGTTCTGATAAATGTTATTCTAGCACTTCCACCTATTGTTAACACATCAGTAACGGTTATTGTGCCAATCTATTTTGGTCTATCTCTACAGAGTTGATGTATTGGTTTCGATGTGCTCTATTTAAGAAAGAGATTGACATTTCAATGAAATTAAAAAATTGCAAAAGAGTTCAAATAATATATACTTATTTTGAACATTACTGAGATTGGCTATAATGACTGCCTCGTTGGTCTAGTGGTTAGCGTAAGCGACTGCAGATCAAGAGGTCTCGGGTTCAATTCCCGGGTCGGACTGCTGTTGGGTTTTTCCTACAAGAAATTCTTAATAGCAGCCCGGAGTATGGAAGATGGCGGTGTTTCCCGCCCGTGCTTCGGAGGGCACGTTAAGCCGTCGGTCCCGGTTGTCATGAACAGCTATGGCAATCGTTATTGGGAAGTCAGTGCCCTCAAATATACTGACAACTAGTTCAACCTTCGAATTCAGTTCGCCCTCAGGGTTGCGGAGGTCAGATGCCAGTCGCTCTGTGTAAAAACTGATATTCAGGTAAAATCGGTTGAACTGGTAGCCGACCCCAAATAATATTGGGAATAATAAAGGCTAGGAAGATGATGATGATTGAGATTGGCTATAATATAACTTATTGTCAATTTTTTATTTCGTCTCGGATCGAAGTCCCGCTTCTTTTATTCCAAAAGGTACAATAGACTCCACGTAATTTCTATCAATAAATTACGATAAGTACGTAGGAATTGGAAAGCCGATTTACAGATAACTTCGTTTTGTGTAAACTAGTGTATCTCACAAGACAATGGTCTCGCGGTTACGTAAGGGTAAGATAGAAAGGACTATCTTGGTACATAACTGTATCGTGAATGTATAATTGTATAATTCGCTGATAATTTCTGTGTAATATGCCTTTGGACTGATCGAGAGATCGCGTGCATCTGTAGCCGTAGCTTGCTTCAATATAATCTTACACAGCATATTAGTACTCTTGTATTAATTACAGATAGTTGATTTAGGTTAAACTAACTGTACTTTACAACGTTTCGCTGTGGCACTTTGTGGTTACATTTACAAGTCAAGACAGTCCTAGATGCTGGTCGTACATCTTGTTAAAATTTTAACTTTATGTTGATTATTTATATTTAATGTCTTACGTGTCAGTACAATGTGTTCACAGTAAGAATGACCTGCAGAAATGAATGGAGTAACATATTAAACGTGCAGCAGGCCTCAAATTTTCAATATAGCAGTACCATGCTGATCTTAGTACGACCGAGCCGGCTCGATCGAGGCGGTACTACCCTCAGACAGAAGACCAACCTAAAATGACAGTATTTGAGCTTTCGTGTTTCGTTGGTGAGTACGAAACCAGAATCCCAATGATTCAGAAGCATCTTAAAAGACCGCTATAGTGTAGGTCACCATGCTGCATTATTGATTTGTCTGCATTCGCAATGAGTATGGTACCACCACTCTTGGACTATGTTCTAGTCTTGATCAGGTAGAGTAGTGATCACCTTGGCAGGCCCATACATATCAATTAATCAGTAACATCGATCTATCGAGGTATGCATATACATGTCGAATTATCATCAATAATGTACCTATGTCATCCGAACTGGGTTTACATAAATATGTATGTATGTACATCCAATAAACTAGTACAAGTATAAATGTTAGCACCATTTATTTAATTGTTGAGTTGTTTATATTAATTTATATTAATTAAATTATGCATACACTGCGTACATGAATGAGGCTTTAAATTCAATTTAAGTGGGACAATTTGTATATAAATTTACCATAAATGACAATCATAATTGACCTACCTTGAACAATGATTGTAAAAATATAATCTGTGTGCAATGATACGATGGGATTGACGCACGATGGTATACCTCAATTATTCTATTAAACAGCAGGTTTTCCTACACGGTTCCGCTTATTTCTTTATATATTTTATTGCCAAAATTAAAACTAAAGTTATTCTATTAAGCCTTATAAAAATAACTGTAAAAAAACCACGTAGGGAAGTGCCTTCTAATTATTGAACATGAGTTTTCTCCTACTGCTATAATATTGACACCTGCCTCGTTGGTCTAGTTGTTACGCTAACCGCTGCGACTATCAATCAAGAGGTCTCGAACTCGATTCCCGGGTCAGGTCAAAGTGTTGGGTGTGTTTTCCTTACATGATTTTTTTAAATGACAGCCCGGTGTTTATAAATTTAGCGGCGTTTCAAGCCCATGCCTCGGAGAGCACGTTAAACTGTCGGTAGCTGTTGTCATAAACATCTATAGCAATCGTAACTGGGAAGCATGAGTAAACTTCATGGTGTCCCCATACTCATTGCAAACGAAGATGTGAGTAACTCACGTAGGTTAATAATAATAAAAACTTTATTTGAAAAACGCAACACACAACCAAAATACAGATTTTCAAACACATTAAAAAATATAATAATTAGATTTTAACAAATACTTCTCTTTTTGAGACTGTAACATTTCAAACCTCAATCAAAGTCAAATTACGTTATATATTATAATGTGCACTCTCTTAAACATACATATTTATGGATTTTATAGTAAAAGACAACAAGAAGGTACACATATTTATTTATACATTTATTTACTTACACAACACAAATTTATTATTAATCATAAAATACTTGTATCTAAATATTATCTTAAAATCATTAGTTACAAAAAAAATGTGTAGGAAGTAAATAAATGTGTAAATATATATGTATACAAGAGGTACCCATACAGACATTGCAGCATGGTAATCTACATTATATTCAAGTGAAATGCTTTTATGTTAAGCTCATAATTGAAACTAAGTTATTGTTAAGCCTTATCCGAATTAAGTAATGTTTCTGTGACGTTATAGCGTAATAGCTTTTAAGCTGTGATCGAAATCCGTTTGGTAGTGGTTTGTACGGGCCAATGACTGTACATTTGGCGCGGTCAGCATATTATGTTCACAACGTCGATTTAAAACAAATTATAAATCAGTGCACTTTCAACAGTCACAGGATGTACTCACTAGCAATAATCATTAAACATTATATCACTAGTTTCACAAGTCATTTTGTGTGCAACAAATAAATAACATACAACTCAACATATAACAAATTAAGAAATGTACATCATTCAGCAAGCTGTATACGCGACCCGTACATATATGGTCCTTCGAGCCGAATCTGAACCAGCGAGCTAAAATACTTTGCAAGATGTGATTGAAACCCGATTAGTAGTTGTTCTCAAAACTATTATATTAAAAGTTGAATGCTCAGCGCTGTACCTGATATGTAACGTAGATAATCCGGCATTACTAACGTTATGTCATAAATACTAACTTTCAAAATGCCTAGTGGCCTGTTTCGATGAACTGTTCATGTATCTGTCTAGAGTTGTTAACACCTCAGAATATTGTTATAAGTTATTTCTTTTTAAATAACTTTATGCACTTTTGTACAAGCGCGGACCTTATGCCCTGGGCATTCTCTACCAGTCAACCTTAGGGTGGTGTGAAATCTTGTGAGGTAGGCGCACAAAGGTAGATACACATTTAGACATACATAAATAAGTAATATATATATATATATTAATAGATATATAAACATACTTTACTCATACAAAACGGTTAGTGGACTTCCTGATTTCAAGCGCATTCCAGAGTAGTACTGTTTGGATGAAGAATGAAGAGTTCACGAAGTCTGAATTGTGCAAGGGACATGAGAGAACCAGATTGTTTTATGATATGAGGTTCATATCAGGTTTATAAATAAATCACTTTTTTATGTTGTGATTAGTTAGTGCCTATCTACACGCATGCTTCGTCATACTATGTTACTTATAAGAAATTGTATCTCATTTAAGTGAATTATTAATTATTTTTATGGGATTAAAGATTCTATAAACCTTAAGTGTTAATTTTAAAGTGCCCTGTACTTATCGTAATCTATGATGCTTTTGCTTGTTGTTATAAGTATTTTTTTGTTAAGTATAGGAGTCAAACGAGACTGGTCACATGATAAAAAGCTACTACCACCGCTTACCTAATCTACAGCCCAAGAGCCATAAATGCATTCGTAAATGAATTTAAAAATAATCAGATAGCTGTATAAGAAATAATAATTATTATTAGAATGTGAGCTGTTATTCCAGCCAGTAAACTTCCAATAAAAGCCTATTCTAGAAAATCATTCCACTTGCAAGGGTTTTTCTTTATAAAAATATAAATTTTGGTTCAATACATATAAGGGTCGACCCCTTCTAACAGTCGAATACGTGGCAGATAGCCAAATGGCCATTTCAATAACTAGACAATAGTCTCAATGCAAATACGTAGTACGTACCATACCTATTGTATTTGACGACTGGTCTAGGTCATGCTTGCTTCATCTACATCAAGCTTAGGTAATTTATGTCATTCATATAAAACTTGACCAATATTGTTTTGCTCTTGTAAAGTATCAGTTACAGACATAGAACGTAACTATCATCGTAA
This sequence comes from Spilarctia lutea, assembly GCA_916048165.1. Classification (NCBI taxonomy): domain Eukaryota; kingdom Metazoa; phylum Arthropoda; class Insecta; order Lepidoptera; family Erebidae; genus Spilarctia; species Spilarctia lutea. The sequence continues at coordinate 18,993,241 of OU696483.1, forward strand.
ACTTTACGACTTTAGATTAAACTTGTCAGTTACTGTGTAGGTGTAGATATGGCTATGTTGTATAATCCTATCATTCAGTCTTTTGTAATCTATTGCTGGATGTTTTGCCAATGTGCATTTTAGTACTTCGCCTTCCGTAGCAAATCAGACACTCTATTATAATAATAATAATAAATAATAAATACTAGACAACTGATATAAATACATATATACTTTTTTTTTTGTAAATACATACATATTATACATAGAAAACACCCAAACTTCGAAACAAATATTTGCAGATCATACAAACATTTGGACCGACCCGGGAATCGAACCCGAGACCTCAAGCACAGCAGTCGCTTACGCTACCACTCGCGCCACCGAGGCAGTCAATTATTATTATTACAAATACTTCAAATTTGACCCGAGTATGTGGTTAACTGTATTTTGCTTCATACCTGTGACACAGTTTTATTACTTCTGTAAATATCATCGGTCACAAAAATCAGGCGGATATTTACAAACAACTGAAATAGTTTTTCAGTTTATCTTAACATTTGAAGCTAAATTAATTGCTAAAATGGTAATGCAAGCTAACAACAAAGATGGTTATTTGCGAACTAAAGTAATATAAGATTTAACTATTAACTTATTGTGTAGGTACACTTAAATAGCCTCTGAATAAGTTAGATTAGTTCTTACATTAAGAATTGGTTCATAACATATATTTTTATACATAATAATTATATAAAAATTACAATTTTATTCTTAAACACAACCTCGTCTGCTTCTCTTATTGCCAGTAGCGTGATTAATTAAAGCGTGAACAATATTATAAAAATGGTTATAGTAAGGCAAACTGAAAAGCTAGACATTATGCTGTCGCGAACTATTTTAGATTTTTATGTGAGAACAATTTTTCACAGATTTTTTTTGTATAATTGACCGTGTTAGCAGCGCACGCAATGGAGGCTATCAAAAGGAATAATTTTCCATCTTTTTTAACATATTATATTGACACTCCGTTCCTTTAGATCGTAGCGTGATGTTATACTGCCTATAACCATAACTGGGCTATCTAACAGTGAAACAAACAAACAAACTCTTAAGTTATATAATTATAATATTAGTATAGATTTGCGTTCATACGTGGGTCAGTACGGATGCTAACTCACATTATATTCAAGGACATGCATTTGCAATAAATCGTACCTTTATTGAGAAAAATGTCACTGCCGAGTCGTTTGTGGAGCTTCCTTTGGAAGTGTTTGATATTAATTATACTGCACTTAAATATAAATATAACATCCAATATAAATATGATTATATTGTATAAAAAAACAAAAAAATCCAACGGCAAGATTACGTAGCCACAACGTTGTATAGACTCATATCTATAATATATTTTTCTTTTTTTACACCCCGCCATCTAGTCCCAAGCAAAGCAGAGCTTGTGATATGGATACTTGACACATGATATAAGCACATATACACTTTTTTTTTGTAAATATTATACATAGAAAACACCCAAGCTCCGAAACAAATATTTGCAGATCAAACAAAGATTTGGTCCGACCCGGGAATCGAGCCCGAGACCTCATGCACAGCAGTCGCATACGCTACCACTACGCCACCGATTCGCGACTATACATTTTAAAATTAACGACATATTTACTACTTTCGATGCATCGCAAACAAAAAATATTTTCATCAAACAATCGCCATGTGTCATTGTATCCAATTGTACAAGGCAATCTACTGTACAAACATGACACTTAAGATAACCATATTATGCAGTATTTGTACGCAAATATACGGACAGCCCTGGCTCTAAATGTCACCACACCATTAGACAAAGCTGTTATGCAATATGCTTCAAACTTAGAGCACGTACCTGTAGATGTACGAGTAACTTCAGCGTTATCTACACATGCTACTTGCCGTGTCTAGTAAATTCATCTACCTAGAGCCCAAACCACTGGAGTTACTTTTTATGTTGTCAGAGTTAACTAAAAAAGGTTTTCTGTATAAACTTCTCCCTCAAAGACGCATAATAAATAAATATTTCGGACAAATGACACACAACGCCATCTAGTCCCAAGCTAAGCAGAGCTTGTGTTAAGGGTACTAGACAACTGATATAAATACTTATATACTTTTTTTTATGAACCACCCAAACTCCGAAACAAATATTTGCAGATCAAATAAACATTTGGTCCGACCCGGGAATCGAACCCGTGACCTCAAGCATAGCAGTCGCATACGCTACCACTGCGACAATGAAAGTTCCAAATTTTCAAAGTTACCAACATGAAAGAACAAATATTCATGCGAACGTATCTGCAGGCTATATAAACTTCCGCTAGTCCATTATAAACTTTATATGACCTCCAAGACTACAGGGCTGAGAGAATTATGTAGATTGATCCTCAAGTAGAACAAAAATAATAAAAAAGTCCACAGACAACTAATCTCATCAGGTACAACCAGTCGGAAATATATGCGCACCCGGACGGATTGCACTTCACCTCTCGCTGCCCCACGCATCGCCCCGCCTTCGCATATCCAGTACCAATGCAAGTACAGTTGCCAATGCAAGCGCCGACACACGTGTATTATTCTTGCTTTCGTAATCTTATTTTTGTTTATTGTTTCCCTGTCAAGTGAAATATTAATAAACTACCAATTTAGTTAACTACTAGCCAGGTTCGCAGATATTTCCGACGGGTTGTATCAAGGATTATTCATTGAGTAAATTTCTTTCAGTTATAAAATAAGATTTATAAGTGTTTTCTCAATAGGAGAGGCAGAAGAGTGCTATAGAGGAAGCCTATTCCCATTTACAAAGTACCATTTACGAGTAGGTAATCAAACTCAAAACATCATAATCTAAAATAAATGCGACGACACCAGTGATATTCTATTCGATTCGGAGAAGAGAATCGAATATAATATATATTATATCATATTTATGTATATAGATGTCATTAATTAATCTTCATCTTGCTAAATAAATCTAGAACAGTTATTAATTAGACTTATTAAACTTTAAATTTGCTTTGAACGACTTCACAAAACTTAATTCTATATCTACAAGTTCTTTAACTACGGTCTCATCTATACTAATATTATAAAACTGAAGAGTTTGTTTGTTTGTCTGAACGCGCTAATCTCAGGAAACGTTGGTCCGATTTGAAAAATTCTTTCAGTGTTGGATAGTCCATTTATCGAGGAAGGCTACAGGCTATATAGCATCACGCTAATACTAATAGAAGCGGAGCACCAATGAAGAATGTTTCAAAATCGGGGGGAATTTTTTACGCTACGGACAATAGAAGACGCAAACGAGGTTGCGTGGGTCAGCTAGTACGTAATATAAATCTTTAACATAATCTAGATAGATCTATTCCGTTACACCAACACAAAAACTAAAATGTCTAGATCCAAAAATATGCGAGTATTGCATTATTTGACCAATCGTCTAACTTTGTATCGCAATAACTGTTTCACTCAATTGTTCTCGACACACGCAAGTTATGTATTTTCTTGGGAACAGACACATTGCTTTCCTTGACAAACACATTTTATGCGACGTGGGTTAACAATTAATGTATGTTAGTTTAATTTATCTAAGGTATTTGTTTGTATCGCAGAATTGACAACCGCTGGAGTAAGCGCGTTCTGGAGTGGAGATCGCGTCTTGGCGAACATAGTGTGGGACGCCCTCTAGCCAGATGGCGGGACGACTTGCATAGGAGGGATGGCAGCTACTGAATGTAAAAAGCAATAGACCGGGCTCTGTGGTGTTCCTTGAGAGAGGCCCATGTCCAGCAATGGACTGCAATGGCCTTATGATGATCTATTTGTGGCATAAACTTTAAATATGTGCTTGTTTATACAATTATGATTGATACCAAAATGTCGTCATAGCCAGAGCTATCGTGGTCTAACTTTGCATAACTTTTACAATGACTTTTGGAATATGTAAAAAACACATTCGCATATATTTTTATAGCCATGTTATATGAATACTAATGCCAAACTGAGTGTGTTTACTGGTATACATTAAACGTTGTCAGAACTAACTAGCGGTTATTGACGTACTGCGGGTAAGGCTGCGAGGCAAAACTAGTCTAAAAAAGTAGCCTAAGGTACTCCATATATTATCAGCTACCTGTCAGTGAAAGTCCCGTCAAAATCGGTCTAGCCGTTCCAGAGATTAGCCGGAACAAACAAACAGACAGACAGACAAAAAATTGAAATAAATGATAATATATACCTTGTTTAATACATATGCGTTTAGTAAAAACCGATCATTTTCACTGTATCACCGATACAGATAAGGTGTAAAGGAAGCCGAGGATCCAATAGCACTATAGGCTGATGATGAAGGTGTAAAGTTGTTTTATTCAAGAAAAGTCCTACTATCGAGCGAAGTAAAAATAAATCTAACAGCAAAAGCACCAGTCATACATATTCAACATACAAACATAATTATAAATGTAATATTTACATATATAAATAAGGTTTAAATTCGTCACGAAAAGCGCAAGTTACAATCAGGATGGACCGGATTGAAACGGACTAGTTTTAATTTCTTCATTTTTTTTTATATTTTCGTAAATTTATTATGAACAAATAAAATTTTGTTTCCAAAGACAATTGTTAAACATGCCAATAACTTTGGAACATTTTGTCAACTAAACGTAGGTATTTATCTTCATTGATTGTCGATATTATTGTTGCGCCATAACCAGATGAATCTAGTGTCCACTAGAAGAATCGAGAACTGTCGAGGACAACGCCATCTAGTGTCGGAAAGCGCGCAACTGTGTGCATTATGACGATTACTCGACGCTAGATGGCGCTACAAGCAGCTCTAGAGTAATCTATTTAGCCTAGAGACATCGATCGAATATTTTCGTAGTTTCGAGTAATTTCCACGGCCATATAAAAGCGGAACGTGTTGGCCGTAGGGACAGTATTGTTTCACGATACAGCGGATAAACATCGAAGAGATCTTCTAGTGCGACTAACGAGTGATTTAGTGATTTCTTATTGTGAAAAGTGTTCTTAATAAATATTGTGTCATTTTTGGTAATTAATCGACTGCTTTAATTTATTAAATACCCAGCTCGTAACAATTTGGTGTCAGAAGTGCGATTAAAGTATGCCGGTATTACCAAAAGAGGACACGGAAGGTATCCGAACCAGGAGTCAGCGCCAGCAAGAGGCTGATCAGAGGCGATTTGGAAGTGCACAACTGCCTACATCGGAAGATCAGCAGCCAGTCATGGAAACCACGCCGTCCACGTCGGCATCGGCAGCAGCTCCAGATATCACGGCCCTAATGGCGATGCTCCAGGAGCAGGCTCGCCACTTGGAAGAGCAGCTGCAGCGGGACAAGGAGGAGCAGGCCCGCCGCCAGGAGGAGCAGGCCCGCCGCTTGGAAGAGCAGCTGCAGCGGGACAAGGAGGAACAGGCCCGCCGCCAGGAAGAACAGATGCTCTTGTTAAAAGGCATTCATGAGACTTTCGGCAAAGAAATCAAGGTAGTCAAGGATCAGGTTCTTCAACACGAGAACCGTATCACTGAGGCCGAAACTCAGATTGCTGACGTGAAGAAGGCCTTAGGAAACCTTAAAGTTGCAGACGGAGTGGCGACTACAGTAACTGCTGCTCCTTCGGTGCGGGGGTTCAAAGTACCGCCGTTTGATGGAACATCTTCGTGGTCAGCCTACAAGATTCAGTTTGAGGCTGTTATGAAGGTGAACGGCTGGACTAAGGATCAGGCTATGACCGCGCTCACCTTGGGTCTTCGAGACCAGGCTCTAACCGTCCTCGAAGCCCTCGATAAAGAGGTTACCTATGAGCAACTGCTGGAGGCATTGGAAGCAAGATATGGTGACGCTCATCTGGAGCACGTGTTTCGTGCACAGCTGAAGGATCGTGCCCAACGCATCGGTGAAAACTTGCAACAATGGGCTCTAGAAGTTGAGAAACTGGTCCGTAAGGCATACCAGTCTGCACCTGCGCTCGTTGGCGGAAATCTGGTGCAAGCTTTCATCGATGGCATTCGTGACCTCGAAGTTAGAGCTGCTGTGAGACTTGGACACCATGAAACTCTCAAGGACGCTCTGGCCCATGCTTTGGAGGTGGAAGCTGTGAGACAAGACCATCGGTTTCATCGGGTCCGGGAGGTTGTGGCATCACCTGTGCGAGACCGATTTAAGGGGTACAGCCCTAGATGCTACGCCTGTGGTGAAAAAGGTCACCTTCGGTCCAGCTGCCCTAAGCGAAGCATAGGAAGTGAGTACGAGCGGTCTCAGGAGAATAGGGCGGTTGATAGTACTGCCCAACAACAGCAGGGAAACGAGTAAACGCCAGGACTGCGGGGCGGGTGCTGGCTGGTGTTCAAAGAGCCCCAAGGATTTCGATCTCGCAAACTCATGATGGGAACAGCCTGGTCATCAGAGGCGAAATTAACGGAACGTCATGTAAGCTGACTATTGATACGGGAGCTTCTCGCACAGTCATCAGTTCCCAACTTGCAAATCGGTTCCTGAGGGACATTGCATGTAACCGTGAGAAAATAAACTTAGTAACAGCCACTGGTCAGCGCATACCCGTCCGAGGCGAACAGAAGGTGGAGTTGAAGTTGGGCAACCAAGTTTACCTGCATAACGTCATTGTGGCCGATATAGTTGACGATTGTATCCTTGGCCTAGACTTCATGAAGAACAATTGTTGTGAGATCGACATCAACCAAGGTGTAATGAGATGTAGTCAAGAAGAACTGGTCATGGAAGGAGCATCATCAGGAAAAGTGTACAGCTTAAAGAACGCTGTTCTTCCTCCCAGATCAGAGACAATTATGCCAGTTAGTCTCCCTCATAATTCTGGACGAATGCATCGGTGTGTCCTTATTGAAGGGGTAGATAATGATCTTCCATGGAAGATCGCACGAACTCTAGTAAGTACCACTAACACCTCTGCAGTACGTGTGCTAAATCTTAGTGACAAGCAACATGTGATTCATAAGGGCACACTGATTGGCACTTGCGAAGATGTGGATTGGATGCGTCGATGCCAAGACTTGACTACTTCGAAAATTAGCACGGATGCACGAGTCAACGTGTCAACACTTTTAGAAGACTGTCGAGATGTCTTGTCTAGGGAAGAAATTGACAAGGCTAAGAGAATGTTAGTTAAGTACACTGATATTTTCTCTACTAATGACGCTGATATTGGAAAGACTGGTTTGGTTCAACACAAAATAAACACTGGGAGTGAGATGCCTATTCGTCAGCGACCAAGAAGACTACCAGTAGCACGAGAACAGGAAGTACAAACCATGATTGATGGAATGGTCAGGGATGGCGTTATAGAGCCTTCATCCAGCCCATGGTGTTCACCTGTAGTGCTTGTAAAGAAAAAGGATGGCAGTATGCGTTTTTGTGTTGACTACCGCCGTCTAAACGACATAACGAAGAAGGACAGCTATCCACTACCTAGAATAGACGACACTCTGGACATGCTAACAGGGGTTAAGTGGTTTAGCACCTTGGATTTAAAAAGTGGATACTGGCAGGTAGAGATTGATCCCAAGGACAAAGAGAAGACTGCATTTTCGACAGGGAGAGGATTGTGGCAGTTCAAAGTAATGCCCTTCGGATTATGTAACGCGCCAGCAACTTTTGAAAGACTGATGGAATCAGTACTCACCGGATTAACTGGAGATGCCTGCCTGGTCTATTTGGATGACATTGTCATCGTAGGCCGTACGTTTGAAGAACATATCCGAAACCTGGAGCGCGTATTATCGAAAATCCGAAGTGCCAACCTAAAGTTAAGTCCTAAGAAATGTTCATTTTTCAAACGGCAGGTTAGCTTTTTAGGATATGTGGATTCGGAAGAGGGTGTCCAAACAGATCCGCAAAAGATCGCTGCCGTCAAGGATTGGCCAGTTCCAAGAGATAAGACCCAAGTAAGAGCATTTTTGGGCTTGTGCTCCTACTATCGGCGATTCGTGAAAAACTTTGCGGATATTGCTAAACCCCTTCATAAACTTACTGAAGAGAAAAGACATTTCTGCTGGGATGAAAGTTGTGACATTGCATTTCAAGAGCTAAAAAGACGTCTATGCAACACACCTATCTTAGGGTATCCAGATACCGAAAATGAATTCATAGTTGACACAGATGCGAGTGATACTGGGCTTGGCGGTGTGTTATCCCAGCGGAAAGGTGATCAAGAGGTTGTTATTGCATATTTCAGTAAATCTTTGTCGAAGCCGGAAAGGAATTACTGCGTCACAAGAAGGGAACTACTGGCCGTAGTGAAGACACTGCAACATTTCAGCAAATATTTGCTTGGGCGTAAATTCCACCTCCGAACTGACCACGCTGCATTAAAGTGGCTCTTACAATTTAAAAATCCTGAAGGACAAGTCGCGAGATGGATTGAGTTATTACAGGAATATGACTTCATGATTGAACATCGCAGTGGAAAGTCTCACGGTAACGCAGACGCACTATCAAGAAGACCTTGCCCTGAAGACTGCAAGCACTGCGCCAAGCAAGAAGTAAAGGAAGCTGTTCCTATAAGGACGATAAAGACGGACCTTAGCAACGAATGGAAGGAAAGCCTGCAGCAAGCACAGCAAGAGGATGCAGATATCAAACCAATTCTCGAGTGGATTAAAGCTGAGACTCCTAAGCCACACTGGAGCGAAGTTGCATCGCTGAGCTCGACCACGAAGAGTTATTGGGCTCAATGGGATAGTCTAGTCATCCAGGATGGAGTCTTGTGCCGTAAATGGGAAAACGCTCGAGGAGACAGCTGTCACCTGCAAATGGTTGTTCCTAAAGCTAAGATACCAGTGGTCCTGCAGCTCTACCATAATGGATGTTCAGGAGGTCATATGGGAGTTAAGAAGACATTGTTAAAGATAAGGGAAAGATTCTACTGGATTCATTGTCGTGATGATGTTGAGGACTGGTGTCGCAAGTGTACCAGTTGTGCGGCCGTGAAGGGACCTCATACACGTAGCAGAGGCGCATTGAAATTGTATAATGTTGGTGCACCCTGGGAAAGAATTGCTATAGACGTGGCAGGACCGTTTCCTGAAAGTGAAAGCGGAAACAAGTACTTCATGGTCGTAATGGATTACTTCACTAAGTGGCCAGAAGTCTTTGCCATTCCCAACCAAGAGGCATCAACAGTTGCAGATAAATTAGTGCACGAAGTCTTCTGTCGTTTTGGAGTGCCTTTGGAAATCCACAGTGACCAAGGAAGAAATTTTGAGTCTCAAATATTTCAAGAAATGTGTCGAGTGATGGGTGCTCACAAAACCAGAACCACCTCTTACCACCCACAATCGGACGGAATGGTGGAACGATTTAACCAAACACTAGAGAGGTATCTGGCAAAAGTAGTTGAAAGTAAGCAAAAAGATTGGGACAAACACATCCAACCGTTTCTTCTGTCATACCGAAGTGCAGTCCACGAATGTACTTCCGTAACACCAGCTTTTGCAAACTTCGGAAGAGAACTACGGTTGCCTGCAGACTTGATCACTGGAATACCCCCTGATACCCCGCGAAGTATAACGGAGTACGCGAATGACTTGCGGAACAAGATGAATGACATTTATGAGCATGTCAGACAATCGGGCCAACAAATGTCTGAAAAGATGAAAACCCGTTATGACCGGAAAGCGAATAATAAGGGCTTCGAAGAGTGTTCGCTAGTATGGCTACATAATCCAGTTCGCAGTAAAGGGAGATCTCCGAAGCTACAAGCAAAATGGGATGGGCCATACCGGGTAGTCACTAAAATCAATGATGTTACCTACCGGATACAGAAGTGTCCAAGAGGCGCCCCAAAGATAGTTCATGTAGATCGACTGGCGCGATACTATGGAACCGATAATGCTCGGGACGAGCATGTCTTAGGAGGGGGCAGTGTTGCGCCATAACCAGATGAATCTAGTGTCCACTAGAAGAATCGAGAACTGTCGAGGACAACGCCATCTAGTGTCGGAAAGCGCGCAACTGTGTGCATTATGACGATTACTCGACGCTAGATGGCGCTACAAGCAGCTCTAGAGTAATCTATTTAGCCTAGAGACATCGATCGAATATTTTCGTAGTTTCGAGTAATTTCCACGGCCATATAAAAGCGGAACGTGTTGGCCGTAGGGACAGTATTGTTTCACGATACAGCGGATAAACATCGAAGAGATCTTCTAGTGCGACTAACGAGTGATTTAGTGATTTCTTATTGTGAAAAGTGTTCTTAATAAATATTGTGTCATTTTTGGTAATTAATCGACTGCTTTAATTTATTAAATACCCAGCTCGTAACATTATTCTCAACTCGCTCTCACTCCCACAGCAGATGGAGTCTTGGTCAAAAACTATCATTACAGATAGCATAGTGCTGTCTTTAGTAGTCAATTTTAAACATTGTCTACTAATCATTTGTATTTAGTAAGATATATTAGTCGAATGACAACGAACAACAAAAAGCTAATACATCATGTCAACGACTTGTAACATTAACTACCTACATGACAATAATGACAGTTGACAAGGGTCTAGTGTTGGTTTTTATAGTACGAATTTATGTTTTAAGTTTTTTTGCCTTGGACTCTTGACTATTGAGATATAACTGTTATGTGTTTCTTGTTCGTTTATCGTTTGATGACATTGACTTTTGATAATGGGTTAGATGATATGTTTTTTATTCTAACGTGATGTCTTCTGAACTTTTTTCTATTTTGGCCAATTGCTTGCGTGACGTCAAAATTATTTGGGAGTGTAACCGATCTTAGATGAGGCAATAGAAAACAAAATGCAGGAAATGGATAGGGTGAAAGAGCTAAGGTAAGCGTACAGATAGGTAAATAAGGGTCGACTCAAACTGAGACTATGTTCTTATTAGAAAATGAACAAACAAACATGAAATGAATAAACAAACACGAAATGACAATGATGTCATTGGCCCAATTATCGCACATTGGTCAAAAGCGCGCGCAAAATGGCGGCGTTTGAATAGCTCAAATTAAGTCAGTATTTTAAATTTCACTTTAAAAATTAGTGAATTCATTATTAACACATGCCTATATCTGCGATAATAGATATTCTTATAGCGAATAGGCATGCGTTTTTATTTCCTAATCTAATCGTTTACGTCTCTATAACATAGAGAATATATAAATAGGCTTGAAAATGGCCAAACTAATTTTTCTTTGATCTTTCCCCGGTCGTGCCGGTTAACCGCCCATCGAATTATGAGAGATAGGGAACAGAGAGCTGTAGGCATTTTCTACCAGTCTACCTTAGGGTGATGCAGAGCTAAGAACGGCAGATGCGCAATGATCAGAAATGTATTTAAATAATATAATCCTATTATAGCATATTTCGAGACAGCGAGAGGGAGAGAGGTTTTATTTGGTAAATTTTCTGAAAATGAATCTTAGCTAGGTCGATTTATCTTTCTCGAAACTCCCTGCATACCAAATACGAGTATTTATATATAGGAATTGCTCTTTAAAGCTATTAGATAATACGATGCATTTAAACAGATTTCATCAAGTATAAATATAAAATCGATATATTAACAAATGCAATCTTCTTTGATCAAAGATTTGAAGAACGGTTTGTTGAATCTCATGTAAGTATGTGAAGGGCCACGCTTTGTATGGTGCACGCACTTTACGTATCAAGGTTACATTTGAATTGAAGGAGCGTCTACTTCTATTGGGACCGAATGGTGTTGAGTACTTGCCTTGTTACGAGTATAAGAAGTCTAATAGTATCTGAAAGTTTTATTTTACAATAAATAATAATAAATATTCCGGACATCTAACACACAACGCCATCTAGTCCCAAGCTAAGCAGAGCTTGTGTTATGGGTACTAGACAACTAATACAAATACATATATACTGGTTTTTTTTTGTAAATACATACATATTTTACATAGAAAACACCAAAACTCCGAAACAAATATTTGTAGATCACACAAACATTTGGTCCGACCCAGGATTTGAACCCGAGACCTCAAGCACAGCAGTCGCATTCACTACCACTGCGCCACCGAGGCAGTTATTACAATTAGTTTATAGGAACACTTTTAGAAGTTGAAACTTTTGTTGAGAAGATGGGTTCGGTTTTTCCTAACTGTCGAAACCAGCTCAGGGATCATCGTCTATTTTAAATTCCAGTTAATCTTCTTAAAAAACAAAGCACAATACACTCTATTCACAACTGTACAAATTTGGGAAAAAGTAATAATAAAAATTGTAAACAACAGCTATAATGAAAGGTCTATTTGTTTCAAATCATAAATTATCGTCACATTAAAATAGGGAATAGTTTGTTCTGACACTGAAGAGTCAAAGTTTTGGTATAAGCGGTCTGATTTGAAGGGGTGATAATACAGCCTCATAGAAAACCGATCTTAACAATAATTTCCTTGTTTGTCATCAATTGAGAGAAGAAAGCACTTAGAATTCTTGAGTTGAATTGTGTGCAATGTATCTGGGCGGCAAAAATTAATTAAATTGTAACAATATCCGATTCAATTTCTACCGTGGGAGAGCCACACTTCAGCATGAATGGGCCGGCTCGACCGGAGTGATACCACGGCCTCACAGAAAACCGGTGTGAAATAGTGCTTGAGCTGTGTTTCACCGAGTGAGTGAGGATACCGGAGGCCTATACCCCAACCCCTACCCCATCCCCCAAAGGTAGGCCACGTACTTGTGACGCCTCTGGTGTTGCGGGTGTCCATGGGCGGCGGTAATTGCTTACCATCATGTGATACGTCTGTTCGTTTGCTCATTATTCAATAAAAAAAAAACTATCAGACAGATAGATGTACTACGTTATCCTATAAGGGTTCCTTTATAAGAACTCTCAAACATAAGGCACAAGCAATACAAACTGGCTAAACAAACATGTTTTAGACAGCGTAGAACATACATTATACAGATAGGTGTACATAAATAACAAAAATACAACAAGAAAAGCGTGTTCTAGTCTAGTTTAGTCAGTTATATAACACTTGTCTTGATGTACAAGATGGCTTCCTCAAATTAATGAATGATTAAATTGTAATAGGTACTATATTACCTCTACTCCACAAACATGACACTTGTATTTATACATATATATACACCATTAGTATGAGGCAATCATTATAATCGAATTAAGACAACTGGTGTTATTTTAAACACTTAATAAAATACATTAATTATTTATAAGGGTCAAGGTTTGGGAAGCGACTTAGGTACAGAATAAAAAACCAATTGATGATAGTTAATAAGATTTTATGTTCTTTCCTGGGTCTCAAACTACCTCTAACCCATTTTTTCTAAATTGTTTACCCGTTCACGCATGATGCCGTGATCAAAGGAAATATTGCTATATATATTACTAGCTGACCGACGCAACCTCCTTTGCGTCTTTTATTGCCCGTAGCGAAAAATTTTCCCCCGTATAGTGTGTAGCGGACTTTTTGTAGATATTTATAAGATCTACGATTAATTAGAACATTTTATGGTTCTATCTTTTATAGTTTACGTAGCGTACGCAAAATAAGTAACTTTTCTGGTTGATTTTTTACACCTTGTGTCCGAAAAACCTCAATATCTTACGGAACCCTATTTTTTTCCAAAATAAAATATAGCCTATGTTACTCGTGGATAATGTAACTTTCGAATGGTGAAAGAATTTTTAAAATTGGTCCAGTAGTTTTTGAGCCTATTCATTACAAACAAACAAACATACAAACAAAGTTTTCCTCTTTATAATATTAGTTTAGATATGATTATGAGGACCGCTGGACGGGGAGTGAAGAACCATAACAATATGTAGATAGAACGAATTATGATGAAAGATATAGTGTAGTATTTATTCCCGATATCATCCCATAAGTGTGAGAAAGAGATGAATGTTTGCATGGGGAATCAATAACTACTAAAATCATTTCGATTAAGATTTAATACGATATTTACACATACGGGTGGACCGCAAGCAATAGCAATCTACGCGAATAATAAAGCTGAAGAGTTTGTTTGTTTGAACACGCTAATAACAGGAACCGTTGGTCTGATGTGAAAAATTATTTCGTTGTTGGATAGTCCATTTATCGGGGAAGGCTATAGGCTATATATCATCACGCTACTACTAATAGGAGCGGAGCACCAATGAAGAATGTTTCAAAAACGGGGGCAAATAAATAATAATAATAAATAAATAAATATTTCGGACATCTAACACAACGCCATCTAGTCCCAAGCTAAGCAGAGCTTGTGTTATGGGTACTAGACAACTGATATTAATACACATATACTTTTTTTTTGTAAATACATACATACATATTATACATAGAAAACACCCAAACTTCGAAACAAATATTTGTAGATCACACAAATACTTGGTCCAACCCAGGATTTGAACCCGAGACCTCAAGCACAGCAGTCGCATTCACTACCACTGCGCCACCGAGGCAGTAAATTTTCACGCTACGGGCAATATAAGACGCAAACGAGGTTGCATGGGTCAACTACTTTATTAATAAAGATATTACAACAGTAGCTAATAAATCTAAAAAATAATTGTATTAATAACAGTAGTTCTATATGACTATCTGACAACTAACCTTGGTTATGGTAATATTGATATTATTAGCAAACTCTAGTACCAGCCTACCACACCCGCTTTGTTAACACATTTTTATCTCTTTTCAAGAAATAATGCCTGCATATTGGTAGAAATAGAAATGAAAGATGTAAAAAAATTTACTACTACCGTACTACAAATTCCTGTGTCGCGATGAACTGTATATTGACTCCATTTTTACATTACATTATATCACTTTAGACACAGACATGAACTAATAATTTCCGGTTATCCCACGTACGTAGTTTTGAAACCGAAACACATCCACTTAGCGACAGCCTAAACCACCATAACATTCATACAGACGAGCAGGCAACTGAATCAAAAAATCAAAAAAGAATTAAAAAGAATCTCACTGTTAACAATCTTTGCTTAATCTGGTCCTGAGACACTAAACAAAATATCCAAAATCAACGTTATGCACTGCCTCGGTGGGGCAGTAGTAGTGAATGCGACTGTTGTGCTCTTGAGTCGGACCAAATGTTTGTGTGATCTACAAATGTTTGTTTCGGAGTTTTTGGTGTTTTCTATGTGTAATATGTATGTAGGTACATATTTAGAAAAAAAAGTATACACGTATTTATATCAGTCGTCTAGTACCCATAACACAAGCGCACCTTAGCTTGGGACTTAATTAAAACTCCAGTCTGATTCCAATTTTTAATATCAAGAAAATTAACAACGAATCAATTTTTCAAACACTTTTTTTAAGTAATTATAATACATAATTATAATCTTTGCCTAAAGCTAAGTCTGACAAAGCTTTCACTAATACCTATTCCAAATCTAACTTATGTAACTCAAGTTTGATGAACTTTGACGTAATGAGATAAAATGCAATCAATAATAAATTTCGATCACGAGTATTGATGTTCATCGATCACGAATCGATTGTGATTCGAATCAACATCGAATTTCATAAAAGTTGTCATTGATTATAACGTTATTTTCTACTTTCAAATGTATTGATGAAATTGTGAACTTTATGCACTTATAATAAGGAGTACGAGATATTGAAATTATTGAATAAGTGTTTTTTATTTAGAAATAAATGTATACTCTGAGAGATACCTGAATCTAGCGTTAGAAAAACTTGTTTCTAATTAACGTAACGATAAGTTTGAGCATATAATTCTGTTGTTTGATATTACGCTTTAACGAGTTCATGAAGTTTGTCATTTCGATTTTGCAAAATTTGGTACTTGTCGCCTCTCGCTCTAGAGGGGAAGTACTGTATTTCAATGTACACCCATTTCAGATACGGTCGAATGCTATATTATATACTGTATATTGCTAAATACATTCGGGCTCATCACACAAATATTAGTCCCGGATGGGAATGAAACCCACTATCTCTGGCACAGCAGTCAGGATCATTAATCACTAGATCATCAGGTCAGTCTAGGCCAGCCTTTAATTTGTTCTAAGCTACATAATTTTATGATTCAGTGTCCGAATTCTATTTCAATCCCAAATCAATTTAGATCCACTACTTCGTGTCTAGATTTCGTGACAACAAATAGAATCCATTCATTACCCGGCTATAGACCTGCCAAGATCACGACCGCCCACAGCATCTATATTCACATGCAGCCATTATCTGGTTCGCGATACTGTAACCTAGCATCTCGGTAATTTGTAAACGATTATCGCATTACGCAATGCTTGCTTTGTGAATGTAATGGACGGCTCGTGTTCCAGTTCCAGCGAAGATTTTACGACATATAAATGTTAGTATCGAATACAAGAAGTAGGAAATACGAACGTGGCAATGCCGAACCGTTAGTTATGAGTACTTTGACCCTACAGTGACTGAAGAGATACCCCTATTCGTCCTGTAGATGTTGTAAAATCCTGTTAAGGGAGCAAACTAAGGACAACAGCACTGTCAAGAAGAGAATATCTTAAAATAAACATCAAAACTTAATTTGCCAATAGATATCACTTTAACACGCCTCTCATTAGCTCTAACAGGCGTAAATGTTTATTTGTAACTTTTGTAACTTTGTAACGATTTCCAAAATCAAAAAAAAACCTTGTTAGAAATCATACAAAATACATACTTGTGTATATTATAGCTTACACTAAAATTAGCCGTAACCAAATGCTCAATACAACCCAAGGGCTTTCATAGTATTCGATGGAGAGCATCGAATTAACTATTTCCAATTCGTGTTCTACAAAATTGACGATCATATAACATAATTACTTGGCTAATAATACTGAATTATATTCTTAGATAAATATAGCTATGTAAGCTATGCAAGACTTCAATACAGACTTCGTCTCTTTAAATTCTACGATTTTTTTTAAATCTATAAAATGTTTTATTTTAATTTAAAATCATTTGAGTGTAAATTATATTTGTCAGTCAAGACATTTTTTTATGTATGGCCCTTTTTTCTTTTTTTTTACGCGGGGAATGCTTTTTACACCATACCCTCCGTAGGGGAGGCATTCGAAGAGTGTGTGTGGGACTCCCGACGAATCGGTCTACCCACTAAACCCCGCCTACCTAGGCAGTCGAGAGGAGCTCTAGGAGCGCATCAGCGGCTTCTGGAGTCCCCCCTGCCGTACCTCACGACTGAGGTACATCCCGGGGTAACCAGAGTCATCCCCGGGGCGGGCCGCTGTCGCACCTCTCACCGCTATACACAGTAAAAGTCACAACACCGACCCGCCTTAGCCAAAATGTCTCTACTCTGCCTCATGGAAAGCATGAAACGAATTCAAGAGTGGTAGTCACCATATTCATTGTGAATGCAGACAATCCCACACCATGGCGGCCTAGTGATGCTTCTGCATCATTGGGCCTCCGGTCTCGCACTCACCAACGAAACACGATAGATAACACGAACGCTATCATTTTACGTTGATTAGCGTGTCTCTACTACCTTTTTTTTTGTTTTTACAGTGATTTGTCATAGCAGAGACAGGATTACATGGCCGGGAGTGAGTTTTGTCAAGATGTAATATATTTCGCAATGCTTTCACGGCTTTGACTGTCCATCTTGATATATATGACCTAAACAATCAACAATAAATCACACAACAACTTTTAAAGTCTCACAAACTCAAATAATACGAAGACAGCTATGTCACTACATTTGCACCGTAGCCAAAATAGATTTATCACCGTAATATGAGTACTTACAAAACGTTTTCAAGAGCCATTAAATGTTGTGTCACGGTGTCATATCATGTCACAATGGCCTGCAACCACACGCATCTCGCGAACTATTGCGCAAACGAACATTACTTCTTATTGCATCTTTGCATTTTTACTAAAATTGATTATTATATATTGCGACCGATGTTTGCTTAATACAGTACACACCGGAGCACAGAATATTGTTCATAGCGCGAGAGAGTCTGCATTGTAATTTGACCATATACCCCGCTACCACAACGCCATCTAGCTTGAAACTAAGCAAAGCTTGTATTATGATAGCAAGGTTGACCAATATTATAGAATACTTATATATTTTTTTTTGTAAATACATACATATATCATACAAAGAAAACACCCAATCTCCGAAACACATATTTGCAGATCATACAAACATTTTGTATAACCCCGGATTCGAACCCGAGACCTCAAGCAGAGCAGTCGCATATGCTACCACTGCGCTATCGAGGCAGTCAATGTAAAAACCTAAAAATACTGTAGTTAAAATTGGCAACCCCCATCCTAGGAATATAACCCGTGAAGCTCAGGACACACTTCCCGACAAATAGTTTTCAGTTACAGATACGCAAGCGTACCCTGCTCAATCGATGTCTTGAGCACTCTGGTGCTTAGAGTTAAGCTGTTGCGCAAATAATAACGTATTACTTAAATGCAACTAGATTTGATTTACCTAATAATGAATTGAGTAATAATAGAAATATATCTTTATACCCATTTGCCCCTGACGATATATATGATGAAAATAATTGATTTGGCAGTTACAGTATTCGTGCTGCCGTGTTTCATTGGTGAGTGCGAGACCAGAGGTCCAATGACGCAGAAGGCCGCCATAGCATCTATGCTGCATTCGCCATAAAATGATGGCCATTACTCTTGGACTCTGATCATGCTTTCTACCAGGCAGAGTAGAGGCTAGAGACATTTTATAAGAGTCAAATATTAAAAAACATATTCATTTTTATAAAATCTGTCAGGGTAAAGTAGTTTTAAACAAACCAAACCCGATAATTAATCAAGGAAATCATTGAACACATCAGAAAACAATATAAATATCGTTGTTATAAGTTACATGTACATCTTACGCAGTACATTAATTTAACGGGTTTCCTAAACGTATTATAGTATTTTATTTATCACTCGCTTTATGTAATAGATAAAACTTTCTAGTTCATTCAAGTTATGGAAAGTGAATGTTGACTCCATTAAATAAATCTTCTTCATTAATGCAGAATAATTAATGAGCATGTTTGGAACTACATCATTTTCCGACGTAATATGTATGTTATATACTATATACTAGCTGACCCGGTGAACTTCTTACCGCCATTTTTTTCATATTTATTTTGTAAATTTCGGAAAAGCTTGTTTTGTATTAATTATGCCCGTCTCAGCTTACCACAGGTAGTAAAGTACAGTCGATGACTAAATAAATTTTACACTTTTAGGTTTCTTGTGATTTTCTTTATTACAAACCTGGTCTTGACAATAGCAAACACATAAAAAATAATTATCCAATTGGGTGCAGTCGATCGGATGTTATGCGCGTACATACATCTTAGTGAACCATTTTCATTGATATAGATATCGTTTTTATTACACACAGCAAGTTAGAGGTTAATTTTTTTTAAGTAGGTAATTAAAGATGCATTATTTTTTAAATATTTTAAGGTCTGGTAACAACTAAGATAAATTTTCGATTAATTAAACTTTGATTTGATTATTTTTGTTAGAGTCAAGTTCCTTCAAATTGTTTTAAGTTAGGTTTAAAAAACTGAGAATAAAATTACTGTGGCCTTTATCGAAGTTTCAAACACCATGATTCTCATGTTCAGACAAGAATGCTGATGAATCATCATCAGAATTCTGGTCTTTTCTGTGTTTTATCTGCTTGCTCTAGTAATCCAGTGCAGTGGTAACGTATGCGACTGTTCCGATTCCATTAAACAAATAATTTTATGATCTTCAAACATTTGTTGCGGATTTATAGTCTTTTCTATGTAGAAATAGTATGTATTTAGGAAAAATCTTTGTAAGTACTGTGCTAAGTGAACTCAGCTTTCATAGTACCTACAAGTATCGCTTAGTTTATAACCAGCTGTGCGAAAAAATAATAGTAATTTCGTAATTGTCTCTCCTCAACCCATCTTAGTGTCAAAACAGATTAACGATTATCTCAAAATTTATTATTTGAAAGTGAAATTTAAAATACTATATTGTATTTCAAATTGTCTTAGAGGCTTAAAGCTATTGAGAAGTAGTTTTGCCACTCACATACATGGTGTTGTGTATACAAATACATATGAAGAAACACTTTCGGTTTTTCCTTTTAAAAAACTTACGTAGGATGCTTAGTATGGAATAATCTAGTTTCTATATGCAACAATGTTAAGTGGAAACCTTCATGTCAATATTGATTCTGTCTACACCTTAAAGGTTGGGCCAGACAGCAGACGAGGGTCTCTGCGACACACAATATGCCACAAAATATGGTTTTCGTAGCTTTGATTCGAATAGTAACGGCTCGAAAACCTCATAACTTTGTCTGTGACTAGCTCACGTACAAGAAATACTTTCGTACAGTCATACGAATTGGATACTGTAGACATGCAAGGGCTGGTTATTCTAGTTCCCCAGGTAATAATTAATAGCAGTTAAGCTGAAAGCTGAAAAGCTGGGAAGGATATACTTATAAATACATTTTAGTAACTAACATGTTTGGATACGCGTAGTGTATGAAGGTCCTTTAGTAATGGCCTACTGTATATGTGAGAGTATCTTGGGCACATATGACGCGCAGAGACAATAGAGGACTGTGTGTGTATGGGCGAGCCAGGGTTAAGAATTATGTAAATCACAACGAGTTCATAATAACATTCATAGTATAGTAAAACATGCTCACGCCACGCAGCGTCACTGTCTCTAACCGTGCGCTGTCTGCCCCAGCTTTTAGTTTGACATATTTTTTATCTATTAGCACGCCTACAACCATTCAATGGCAAGTTTTGTGGCGCCTAACTCCGATCACAGTAGGTGTCTCGTAATAACAATTTAATAACTCCTTAAAGACTGTGGAGACACTGACATTTTGGTATGTATAATTTATATTTAATAATTTTTAAATATATAGAAACCTTTTGAGTCATGTTATTCCTAAGAAGATATTTCCAACTGATGTTCCCACTTCAAGGTCAAAAGTTTTTTTAAAAGAATGTGTGTCACAATACTAAAAGTTACAGTAAATGTAATTTTCGATACAGATCTGGCTTTTTGGATCTTGACTGTTAAGTCAGCAATGGTGGGATCTCTGCCCATTAAGTATTAGAGACATATGTAAATCGGTAGTCTGGTAATCATAACATACACTCCGCCTATGTTGGTATCAAACGGCGGTGTGTGAGATATACATGTCACCCTAAGTATACGTATTATGTCTCCCCAAGGAGCGCTTACTATCCCTATCTTGAGCAGTCCGCATCCATTCGCTACCAGCCATTTTCTTTAAATAGTCGATCCATCTACGCCCCCTACACTACGTTTGCCTAATTGCGCTCTCCATTCCAGCATATTTCGACTCCAGCGACCATTGAACATTGTCTTGAAACATGACCGGCCCATTTCCACTTCATCGTATTGATTCTCCGTGTAAAGTCGATTACTGTAGTTCTCAGTCTTGTTCTAATTTTTCTGTGTGAGATGTGTGAAGTCATTATGACTATTAGGCTTTACTCCGAATTTTCTGTCTAATCATATGTGTCGTAACATTGCTCTCTGCTGATGATTATCACAATAATAAAGTCAGAAATTATGAAAGTATGAAGCTGTTGAAAGGTCAAGAAGTAGTGTAACATTGAAACGTTCTAGATATCTGTAACAGAGAGACATAATGATTTGTGCAATATATCACATTATAGACAATTATGCAAGCAGTCGTCGAAATAATAGACTGTTAATCTATTAATTAAAATAACAATGAAATACCGTTCTCTGAATTTTTTATTTATAGTAAGCAACGGCGGCACGGTCTGTGCCTGGATGAACTATCGCTAGTGGCACGATACCATGAGCTTCTCCATGACTCGGAGGTCACATTAAGCAGTCCGACCCGGTAATTATCACATGATAACAGTCGTGAACCTTAGTTGGAGGCCTTCGAGCGGCTTAAAAACATCCAACGGCAAGATTACGAAGCCACAACGGTTTCTTACCAGTCCCCAACTCGCACTCGAGCCTAACAGCGGGACATTATGAGTTGTTGATCACAGACAAGTGACCCTGCCCGGCCTCGAAGACCTTAAAAATCTCTGATTTCCTCTATAATAATACGCATGCATTACACACATAAACCTTCCTCTTTTATCATTCTCTAAAAACTGCATTTATTTCCGTTGAGTGCTTTAAAAGATCTAAGCGAACAGACAGCGGAATCGACTTCATTTTAAACTATCTTTCTAAGACTTAAAGTAGAATAATAGTCGTTAATATTTATTACGTTACTACCTAGTGAAAGTATATGTAATGATTGTAACTGTAAACCGTCAATTGAAGCAGGATACAAAAGTTTTAGTATCTTATTTAACTCACAACATAATATGTTACTAAAAGTTTAATCAGAAGACAGCATTTTAGGGTTATGTAGTTCACGTCTCGGAACCCTTATATTTTCTTATGTCTATCCGTTTGTCTGTCCTCGGCATACCTACCAAACGTTTAGTGCTAACAAGATGAAACTTTGCATGGATAGGTCCATTTACCATGTCAACATAACGCTAAGTTATAATCATGAAATAATTATTTCTTTTTTGGCACCTCCCCGATGATTATTTTTTCGCTTATTTTTGCACACACATATTTTTTTGATTTAGGTATTCGTTAACGCGATATTCAAGTATAAAACACATTTTTATTAAAATAGGGCGAATGCTATCGGTCTTCTAGGTACCAGTAAATGATGATAGAGAGTAATTATGCATCATGCATACGTGCCTATGAATCTCAATACTGGATGAAAATGAAAAATTTAATTTATTTATTTATTTATGGAAAACTTACAGCTAGATACATTGGTAATACAAAGCAGATCAGTCGTCAAAAAGCCAATAACAAGTTTTCACTTCTAGTGCCAGATTAATATGAAATATTGAAAAACAAAAACCAAATATAAATCAAAAAGAAAAAACTGAAAAAGAAAATAAACCCACACAATACGCAAGCGCCAAACACACAATAAACGATTGCTTCAACGTAAATTTAGGGAAACTATGTCTGCTCAAAAAATCTAAGACCTAGACGCCTTCTTGCCGAGGATACACTAATCAGAAAGGGATCAAAATCATGCTGTTTACATAATTCATTAAAATTTCTACTTGCGCGTACCAAGTAGCTGTTCTGTCTATAGTTAGTCTTAAGAGGGGGGTTAAATCGAAGTGACTTAGATGGCACATTAAAAAATATCTGCTGAAGCAAATCAGGACACTCAATGTGGTGGTTCAAGACCTTGATAAGAAATTTGTATACATATTAAACCGAAACCGTCAATCTTAGACTCTTGAAGTTTTTGAGGTTTATTTTAAAATATTACAAAAGATACACGAAGTATGTGTAAATACTCTTTTTTCTTTAAAAAGGCCAACTCCCACATTGGAAATATACATCCTGTGTCGCAGTTGTTTGTTTGTTTATAAACATGCATGAAACAGATATGAAGAACACTCGAACTCAGAACAACAATTTGCAAATCACAATAAGTGTTGTACCATGTAGTGTTTTGTCCACAATACTCAGGGCAGTAGAAAGCCGCGTGGCGACCGTAACTATGCAGTTGATCTTTAAATATCTCATTATTTTCCTAGCCTTTATTATTCCCAAGATTATTTGGAATCGGTTTTACCGGTGACTGACATCGGACCTCCACAACCGTGAGCAGAGAAAACTGAATTCGAAGACTGAACAACTTGTCAGTATAATTGAGGAAAATGATTTCTCAATAACGATTGTCATAGATGTTCATGATAACCGGGACCGCCGGCTTAACGTACTCTCCGAGACACGAGCGGAAAACATCGCCATCTTTCATTCTTCAGGCTGCTATTAATAATTTCTTGTAAGAAAAACCCAACGAAAGTCCGACCCGAGACCTCTTGATCTGTAGCCGCTTATGTTAACCACTTCAACAACGAGGCAGTCTTCAAATTTCAAGTCCATTTATCGAGGAAGGCTATAGGCTATATATCATCACGCTAATACTAATAGTAGCGGAGCACCAATGAAGAATGTTTCAAAAACGGGATAAATTTTCACGCTACGGGCAATAGAAGACGCAAACGAGGTTGCGTGGTGACCCACGCAAATTGTAGCTGACGCTAGTAATAATATAAATTGATCATGCTTAGTATCTTATTGCTCAATATCCGGCGCAACGTTTAGTTCAAAATCAACTTGGTCATTGAAAGCTTTAAAATAACAGTCGCCTAATATTTACAGACTATGCACATATGACTTTCATGTTATATTTTAACCACTTACGTAAATGGATGTTATAACTGCAATAAATAATATTGGGTTATACAAGACCCACGACTTCACTTAAGGAAATGAATTGTATAATGTTATATTAAGTCGGAAGTTGCATCGTAATTTCGCTATTTAGATAGTACGATACGACCCATCTCAGCTTAATTTTTAAGTATCACTTAAGATTAAATCTAGGTAAGCTATGTATTATTATTTCTTAGATTTAGTTGCACAACTATTAATTTTTAGAGTTCAGTACCTCTGTCTGTCTGTCTGTCTGTCTTGTTGTCCATCAGGGCGTGTGTGGGACTCCCATCCAACCGGTTAACACGCTGAACCCTACTATGGCCAGTCTCGGCAGTCGGTAGGAGCTTCAGGAGCGCATCAGCGACTTCCGGAGTCCCCCCTACCGTGCCCCACGACATGTTAGGTATATGTTTAATAATGTATTTTTTTGAATCCTCTGGCAGCACAAAAATAAAAAGTTGAACTTTATTGATATAAACGGATTTTTCATGCATACATTTACACATACACCACACACAAACAACCAATTACTTTTATATTTACAGACATTTCTATGCCGTAAATCACCCATAAAACCGTCGAGTTTTAAAATGTCAATAAACCAACACGATAGGAACAAGCTCAGAATGTGACACAATCTCTTATAATATAATAACACACATAGTATACGAAACAAAATTTCCAAAAAAAGCTGTAGGCAATGGAAATATATCTAGACAAATACTAGATGAGCTGTATGTTTGTAATTTTTTAGCGTTGGGAGACAAAACAAAGAAGAGATGCAAATAAATAAGAATAAAACATAGAGCAGTTTCACGAAACAATGGAAGAACTGCTTCGGTGGTGCAGTGGTAGCATGTGCGACTGCGGTGCTTGAGGTCTCAGCTTCGATTCCCGGGTTTTTGGTTTGGAACCGACTAAAAACTGCAAGCCAGGGCCAGTAGCCGGAGACCTAGGTACACCTTATAAAGTAAATCCCTGGTACCTATCGTCCTTCGGAGATTTTCTTTGTTTTTTTTTTATTGAGTAGTGGGCAAACGATCAGACGTATCACCTGATGGTAAACGATTACCGCCGCCCATGGACACCCGCAACACCAAAGGCGTCACAAGTGCGTTGCCAACCTTTGGGGGATGGGAAAGTGGATGGGGGGAGGGGTTGGGGGTATGGGCCTCCGGTATCCTCACTCACTCGGTGAAACACAGCGCAAACGCTATTTCACACTGGTTTTCTGTGAGGCCGTGGTATCACTCCGGTCGAGCCGATCCATTCATACCGAAGCATAGCTCTCCCACGGCTAAATGTAAATATCCATGTAGTTAACTCTGCATTAAAACACTTTTTTTTCTAAGACCATTTGATTAATACAACAGTGATTTGTTCAACCAACAAGTAACGGGTGTTTTTTTAAGCTAGATAGAACTTTAAATTGTAAAAAGTAACACAAAAAATTAAATTTTGATGAAACTTTTTTTTTTATTTGTTTCAGTATACTCTGACAAATCATCATGAATAGACTCACGCTTGAACAACGCTACGAAATTATCCAAATTTACTTTGAAAATCAGTCGTCGATTCGCGCAACTTATAGACGACTGTTTTATCGCAAAATTGTGTTCAGCGATGAGGCGCATTTTTGGCTTAACGGGTTTGTTAATAAGCAAAATTGCCGCATATGGAGTGAGACCAATCCACAACAGACCCTACAGACTCCATTACATCCAGAAAAATGCACCGTATGGTGCGGTTTTCACGCTGGTGGCATCATCGGACCTTATTTCTTCAAAAATGAGGCCGGAGCTCGCGTTACGGTCAATGGAGATCGTTACCGCACCATGATCAATGATTTTTTGATTGAAAATATGGATGACATTGATCCGGAGGAGATGTGGTTTCAACAGGATGGCGCTACGTGCCATACGGCGAACGCAACCATCGACTTATTGAAATCAAAATTTGGCGATAAGTTGATTTCGAGAAATGGACCTGTCAATTGGCCTCCAAGGTCGTGCGATTTGACACCTCTCGATTATTTCCTGTGGGGCTACGTGAAGTCACTGGTTTATGCTGATAAACCAGCAACAATTGACGCCTTGGAGGCCAGCATTGTTCGTGTTATACACCATACAAATGACGAAGTCGTCTATAAGTTGCGCGAATCGACGACTGATTTTCAAAGTAAATTTGGATAATTTCGTAGCGTTGTTCAAGCGTGAGTCTATTCATGATGACTTGTCAGAGTATACTGAAACAAATAAAAAAAAAAGTTTCATCAAAATTAAATTTTTTGTGTTACTTTTTACAATTTAAAGTTCTATCTAGCTTAAAAAAACACCCTATACATATATAGTATGTAGGAGGCGTTATTTAATTTCCATGATTAGTTTCCCATTTATTAATTCACGGTCACGCAATCAACCAGGAACTGACCTCCAACAATGAGGAAACAAAAGTCAGAAGAACTAAGGAATACTATCAAATTTTACTTGCACTTATTTAGTAGGTAGTAGAAACACGCTCAACCGGGCCAGTACTATCCTCGCATAGAAGATCAACGTATAATGACAGCGCGTTCGTGCTGTCGTGTTTTCCCAATGACACAGAAGCATCACTAGGCCTCGCTACATTGTCGCAATAAATATGGTGACCACCACTCTTGCATACCGCTTGTGCTTTCCATCAGGCAGAGTAGAGTCATTTTGGTCATACATAAAAAAGCATTCAACTCAGATACGTATAGTATTTGTAGTACAAATAGTAGTATACTCATTGTAGTACAAATAGACTGATTTTTACTTAGTTATTTATAGCACATTCATTTTACATGACATAAGGGTAAACCCGTTACCCGACAAGTCCTCTGACAGATAACTTGTAGGTGTTAGGAGGCAGAAGAGAGTTACCACTCTTTGATTGCTTCAGAATTTGAAAGGAAAAACAACGAAAGAAGAGTTTAATAACTAAAAAATAAGGACCGGACCACCAGGAGAAGCCACTCACGCGGACCACGCTAGTGCACTGAAGGCAGACCTGATGGCGGCGATAACAACCGCCAATATGAAAAACCTCAGCCAAGATCAGTCCGAAGAGGTCATAAAGAGAATCGAGGAGCTGTTGTTCGAGGAGTCGAAGAAGCCGAGCAACAGTACCTCAGAAGGCCCAGCGTTTCGGGGAAGGCCGTTATTGACCGACGGATCCCTGAGACTCTGGTGCGAAAACCAGCCAACGCTGGATTGGCTTAAACAAAGCGTGGCCACTATAACCCTCTCCACTGGAGACAAGTTAGTGGTAAAGCGCCTGGGCGAGGTGACAAAGCGGGTTCGCTGCGGTATCTTGCTCCCGGGTGCCCACGAGGACCACAAAAAGGTGGCACATATGCTGCGTTTCCAGAATAGGTGGGCAGACATTGAAAGATGGCTCCTGCTGAAAATGGACAGGCAAGCAACAGACACCTTCGCTATCGTAAGCATCCCGGAGACGGTGGTGAAACCCCTGATCGAACGCGGGCGCCGACTCAGCTTCATGCTGGGTACGGTGTACGTGAAGTTCTTGGGTCCCAGCGGCAAGTCTGTGGAGTATCCACTAGCCGAAGCCGACTCCGGGAATGCAAATGACACCACCCAACCTATGGACACTACGGAGGGGTCAAAGGTTGCCACTGACGTAGTCGTGGTACCTGAACCCCAGGCTCCGGTGCAATCTGCCCCCGCGTCCGGCGTGCAGGAGGAAGCTCACCTTCTTCGTGACCGCACGGGCGATGGGGATGGCTGCGCGGAGGAGCTAAGGAGGGGTGAGGAAGGAAGTGAAAGCGGAGCTTCGGAGGCAATTGACTCCAATGGCGCTGTCTCCTTCCTCCAATAGCAACATCCTCCAGGCTAATCTCCACCACAGTCTAACCGCGACGGCTCAGATCCGGAAGTGGTTGGAGATTAACAAGACAGCCATCATATTGATCCAGGAGCCGTGGGTCAATAAAGGCAAGGTCTGCGGACTCCGAAACATAGGAGGTAAGTTGACAGTATACGCGGGACTAGAAAATCCCCGCACATGCATATACACAACAAATGATATAAATATACAGGCCCTAACGAGTTTCTGTTCCAGAGACCTATGTGCCATAAAGGTGCAGGGAGCCCAGGATACCGGCCTCGCGCAGGTTGTCATGGCATCTGTCTACATGCCAGAAGCCGACGACCCACCACCGCACGACTTCACACGGCTGGTCCACTACTGCGAGGAGTCAGGGCTCGAGCTAATCGTGGGAACCGACTCCAACGCGCACCATGCCTTATGGGGCATGCCTACAGGAAACGACAGAGGTAGGAAGCTAGTAGACTACTTGTTTACGACAAACTTAAACATAGTGAACACAGGCTCCGTACCAACATTTGTCAACAGACGAAGCAAGACAATCATTGACTTGACCTTGGCAACAGAAGAAGTAGCGAAACACATCTCGAACTAGCACGTATCTAACGATTTATCGTGCTCGGACCACAGATGGATGCGTTTCGACCTTCAGGTAAGCAAATTCAAGGCACCACCCAGGCGGAATCCTAAAAAAACCGATCGCGATAGCTATTCTGTGCGTATCGGTCGGGCCCTGCGTCAGGAGGATAATCCGCATAGGATAGTAGGTGCTGTTGAAATTGAAAAACAAGTAAATCTCCTTACTAACACAATGATGGACTGCTTCCATCAGACATGCCCCCTAACCATCCCACCAGAAGGCCGAACAAATAAAAAGAGCTGGTGGGGGCCTGAGCTGGAGAGACTTAGGCATAGGATGAGGAGGCAACTCAACAGAGCGATGAACACTGGTACAGACCAGGACTGGGATGATTATAAGGCCGCCAAGTCCAGGTACAAAAAACGACTCAGATACAGGAGTAGCAACTCATGGCGGAACTTCTGCACAAACATTGAAACAACGACACAAGCCAACAGGGTAAGAAAAGTTCTCTCTAATAACTCAAACTTATCACTGGGGTCCCTACGAAAACCAGACAACTCCCTCACCAACTCGGCGGAAGAGGCAGAACGTGTACTGGTAGAGACACACTTCCCGGGTTGTGAAATAACCAGTCCAGGAAGATGGCCAGAAGAAGAAACTATTCCAACGGAGGAGGAATGGCAGCTGGCCAATAAGGTAATTGACCCATTCAAAACGCAATGGGCAATTGACAGCTTTGACACATTCAAATCTCCAGGCCCGGACGGGATCTTCCCGGCCCTGCTTAAATGGGGAGGGAAGGTACTCACCCAAAGGCTGTCCCTCATCAGGGGAGCTTGTCTTGCACACAAATACGTGCCAAAACAGTGGAGAAACGTCAAAGTAATCTTCATACCAAAACCAGGTAAATCTGACTACTCGGATCCCAAATCTTTTAGACCTATAAGCTTAACCTCTTTCCTCCTGAAAACACTAGAGAGGCTGTGCGATAGGTACCTGAGAGAGACGGTGCTAGTACATGCACCATTGCATCCGAACCAACATGCCTACAGCCCAGGTAAGTCTACGGAATCGGAACTTCACGCGGTTACAACCAAGATTGAGGTGGCGATCAAGAACAAGACTATGTGCCTAGGCACCTTCATAGATATAGGGGGAGCCTTCGACAAGACTAAATTCACCAGTATAACAGTAGCACTGATGAGACATGGAGTGCACGCAGTTATGACTGAATGGATAAACAAGATGCTGAGCCAGAGAGTCATCAGACTCGAAGCAGATGTAACTAAACAAGCACTAGTGGCGAAGGGCTGCCCCACTACTATGGAACTTAGTGGTGAATGACCTCATCACCACTCTGAACAAAAATCACTATTATACCATCGGATACGCTGATGGCATAGTGATATTAACAAGCGGTATGCACGCAGGTATAGTATGCGATGTCACCCGCTCAGCACTGGCGGTAGTGGAACGCTGGTGCGTTGACAACGAGCTTTCAGTCAACCCAAGGAAGACTGAAATGGTAATGTTCACCAACAAACGGAATCTGGGAAAATACCGACTTCCCAGGCTGTTCAATACAGAGCTCCGACTCTCGTCTGAGGTAAGGTATCTAGGAGTGATATTCGACCACAGGCTGAATTGGAACGCCCACCTTGACAATAAAATCGAAAAAGCAATAGTCGTATTCTGGCAGTGCCGCAGAATGGTAGGTAAAACTTGGGGATTAAGCCTCAAAATCACTCTGTGGCTCTACGAGACAGTAATTCGACCTATGGTAAGCTACGGCGCGTTAATATGGTGGCCACGAACCAATTTATCCACAGTCGAAGCTAAACTACAGCGACTCCAGAGATTGGCCTGTCTGGCGACCACGGGCTGTATGAGGACCACACCGACTGCGGCTCTGGAAGCCATCATAGGTTTGCCACCTCTCCACCTATTCATAAGGCAGGAGGCTCTAGCAACGGCAGCGCGGCTAAAGAAGCAAAATTTCTGGAGACCGCCTAGGGTGCCGCACACCGAAATCCTCTATGAGGCCATTGGTAGAGAACCGCTCATGGAAGCGGTGACCGATGCAGTACCCAGGCAATTCGTATTTGAAAAAAAGTACAAAATACAACTACATGAGGACCCCCCAGAAGTGCTCCACCCGAAAGAGTTGAGTGTCTTCACGGATGGATCCAAAACAAGGTCAGGCACTGGCTCGGGAGTATTCTCCGAGGACCTAAACATACACATCTCAACGCCACTAGGAGCCCACAACACAGTCTTCCAGGCAGAGTGTATGGGCATAATAATGGCTGCATATGCGATCACTTCCATGAGTAACGGATTACCCCATCCGTATACTTTCCGACAGCCGATCAGTCTTACAAGCCCTACAAAGTCACTCGACAACATCAGGGCTAATTTACGAATGCCACAAAGCCCTGACAGAGGTATGTACCAATAATAGTATAACTCTGCAGTGGATAAAGGGGCATAGTAACTCACGCGGGAACGATGCAGCCGACGCACTGGCAAGAGGTGGATCGGAAACAAGGGCAATAGGCCCTGAACCAATACTGCCTCTGCCATCTGCCTGGCTGCGAAGGTCACTGCAACAGAACACCAAGGTGGAACACCAAATGTATTGGTCCAACCTTGGTACCTGCAGGCAGACCAAGGAGGCCCTCCCGACGATCAACCCCAGATTGTCGCGGAAGCTGTTGCAACTTAAGAGGCCGCTGCTCCGACTTTTAATAGGAGCAATAACTGGTCATGCATTACTAAACAAACATCTTTTCACTTTAGGTGTAACAGACAGTCCTCTGTGCAGGGCATGCATGGAGGAGGAGGAGACGGCCGCCCATGTCATTATGTCATGTCCTGTGGTGGCAGAATACCGGGCGAGACACCTCGGATCACCGAGGTCACTTCCTGAAGTCGTCGGCAACGTGAAGGGTCTGCTAGGCTTCCTGGAAGAACTGGGGTGGCACGTGTGAAACCATCCCATCACGCAAAATAGGCGCAAGACGTCGAGTTGCGGAAACCCAGCCCGCGAGTTTCAAGTTCAAGTTCAAGAGTTTAATAACGCATCTTCGTAATTAAAAAATAAGTAAAAAGAGTCAGGTCTTTCGAAAACTACTGGGCTCACTTATTTATTGGGTAACTCTAAATAGCTAGAAGATTCTCAATTTTAGAATCTATTTGTTTATGTATTTTAAAAGGATGACGAGATTGACTTATTAAAAAAATGTTACTCTCTTAATCTTAATGTAATTTTTTGACAGATTCTTCAAAAATCAGATTTAAATGTCTATGAAGTATATAAATAATACTTATAAATAGTAGAATTACAAACAAGGAGTTCTTAGTTTAGAGTTATAATGAGAGGAGACTAGGTAAAACGTACAAAAACAAGTATTCCATTAAAATTACTGATTATCTCTTTTAAATTTCAAGTCATTCAAGTGAGATGTACCTATTCTTACGAGTATTATATCACTTTTAAATATGCACATAAATAATTAAAAGCTAAAGGTCAATTGATAGTCGTGTAAACGGGTCGTGTAACGTTCCACAGATAAGTATTGAATTGTCTATGACAGACTTATCAGCACACGGTGTCAATATACTCAATCGTGTAATCTCGAAATGTCAAATACGATTAAAAATAAGCACGAGCAAGTTGAAGTGGTCAAATGTCATTTCATATAGTCAATTGATGTTTGAATTTCAATTTTAATATTTTGTTGTTTTCTACATACATTTAAGTACGGCTATTTTTATCTATGGCACGCTGATTTAAAAATATCTATGTTTTTAAAAGACAACTCCCGCACTTGGCATATATCCTGTGTTGCGGGGGACTTTACAAACATACATGAAACGAACATAATGAGCATGTTAGATAGCGGCGTGGCGATCACTGAAACCACATGTAAAAAAGCTAGTCAGTAAAACTATCTTCGTAGTTTTTAAGCGTTTTAAACATTAAGTTTATGATGCACAAAAAAAAAAAAAAACTACAGGAAAGCTAAGAGGAAGGGTAATAATAGTTTTGCAGTCTGTGTTTGTATTTTCCACCGTAGTGTTTTAACTTTTGAACCGATTGTAATGAATTGAATATCAATAAATTTGTAACAATGGCCCAGGTGACTTAGCTTAAGTAAATTTTATCAAAAGTTTTTGCTTTTCTTTTCTATTCAAATTTTATATTTGCAAGTACATGTCCATATTAAAGATATCATCGTTGAAAAGAACTGAATCAATAGTAATAAAAAATATAAGTAGTTCTGAAATTTAATTATCGTCTTAGGTTTGACATAAATTTAATAAGAAGGATTGTGTTGTGGTATTCTTAAAGGTTCTTCCCAATATCGTTGTTATTTTGTAAATAGTAATGTTGTGCGATATAGCCTTAAAAGTCTCGAAAAGTATTTTTTGATGAGATAGGGAGCACACTAGCAGAAGCAGGCCCGGGTGGGGGGCGCGCGCGCTCCACAGCACTCGCGCCTTTTCGGGAGAGCAACGAAAACATCGGGGCTTCCACACAGGAGGGGGGCATTTACAAACCATAGTTGACCCGAGTTACGTCGGGATTTCAGATTTTTCCTTTCTAGGGTGTACCTAGTTCCCCGGCTCCTAGTACCCGAGATGGCGTGCGGTTTTAGTCGGTTCGAGTCCGACATACTACTAAATAAAAAAAAAATGTGCATACGAGCGGACAGCCTTGCAACACCAGCGTCGCAAGTGCGTTGCTGACCTTTTAAAAAGGAGTACGCTCATTTCTCTCTTCTTATGCATTTATTTTCGCTAGATGGCAGAAGATGTTACTCTATTTGGTTATTCATTAAGACGTTAATTAAGTCCAGCTGTTACATTTATAGTCACGAGACTTACAAATATTAGCTGTATGAAAACATTTTTGAATTCGTATTAATTTAACGTGATTACTAGTTTGACTGGATTATTTATTATCGTTAAGGTATATGTAGTATTTGGTAAAACTTTGTAGTCGATTGAATTTAATTAGATAAATTTAAAATATAAATTAACATCTGAGCCTGTTTTTTAGTCTTAAATAGAAGCATCCAGATCTTTTGTTATACTCGTACCTATTTTTATTATTTCTGGTATGTTTTTTTTTATTTGGATGTTGTATAATAGGGTTTGAATTCCAGTACGAACTATAATTTATGACAATAGTATGGTAATAATTATTTTTGTAGCATGAGGCTTCCTAAAAGCGAGTCCGATTTCATATAATATTTCTCTACATTACTGCCTCCAATATCAAAAGAAAATTAATGATTGTCGAAGTTATTTAACTGCTTATGCTCCCTTCCCACTGTAAACAATTTTTTTTTAACTGTTTGTGTCAGTGTTGTGTAAGCTCGTAGTCTAGTTAACTCGTTAATAATAGCACAATTTACCTTATGTTTTTATTTAACAAGCTATAATCAAAATTTTAAAAACCCCTACGCAAGCTCTTAATCGAGTAATTGTACGCCAAACACGCGTTAGATAATTTTGGAAAAGAGCTGATACTCTTGCACTGCTGGACCGATATTAAATAAACATAGCTAAGAATTGCGGTGGGCAAGGAAACTGGCTTTCAAATGAAAAAAACATTTCAGAGTCTAAGCTGCTGGGACAACAAATTTGGAATTCAGCGGATACTTTTTATATTCACCCTTAAAGGGTTATTCACCCTGATTAGGGATTAAGGGTTGATTTTCAAAGTTAAAAACACGAAAGAAGAAGACATTAAGCGATGAAAGCGAGTAATATGCCGATGTACAAAATGCATAAAGTGTAAAAATAAATAAATAATATGTTTGTGGATGAAAAATTATCGTGTCGTGTACTCTTTGACCTTAATTCGATTCGTTTTTTTACTTTAGACTCATGTGTGAATCTAGTTTTATCTGTTCTCAATTTCAAGTAACAAAATGTAATATAAATAGTGGAAAATTATGTTTATGGGAAACATGCGCTCACGATAGAATAGCATTGCTCACGGTCAGTTTTTATTTTTAGGGTCCCGTATCTCAACAGGAGAAAACGGCACCTTTATATGAACACTTTGTTGTCCGTCTGTATATCTGTGAAGACCTATTTTCTCAGGAACGCAGAGGTATTAAACTGAAATTCATATCAAATACTCAGCTTTATTGTCCCTTGGAGCTATGAAAACATTTAAGTTTTAAGCCGACCCAATCAAAAGATGCAGCCGTTTATGCTGCACATTTTCGATACTCGCAAGGGAATCAAAACCTACAGGGTACTTCCTGTGAACTCAAAATGTTGAAATTTGGTACGAAGCAACGTCTTATAGCAAAGACAAAGGAAAGCATAAATTTTTAGTTACATCATGTAATATACCTATAGGTTTGTACAGAACCCTCGGTGCGTGAGTCCGATATATAATCATCATCAGCCTAATAATGGTTCACTGCAGGACATAAACACTCTTCTTCGAAAGTTTTGACAAAAATATATTATTTTTTTTGGCCAGCTTTCGAACTCTGGTTAGTTTTGCCAACTATATTTTTAGTTCTACTTATGTAAGTTATAATTAGTGAGCCTGTTGCCTCCAACTAGACGTATCTTAACGTAGAATAAAATGAATTCTCTTCAGCTGTTTGTTCGTTCAGATCTATTAAACTGCTCAACGGATTTCAATTCGGTTTTAAGAAATACATAGAGTAATTCAAGAGGAAGCTTTATATGTGTCATATATGAATATTATAGTAGAAAAAGACTTTAGTGCGAAGCCGAGCCGGGTTGCTAGTAATATATGCTCCTTAGAATCTAAGGCTTAAATGATAAATTACACTGTGACATACACACAAACACATACTGAGTGTCTTATAAGCTCAAGCTTAGCAACCACAAGACGAATAACCAAAGAAAATTTTATACAGTATTTATGTATTCATTTACACAAAAAACGAATGAGGACACCCGAGGTACAAATAGCTAAATTGAACAACAGAATTTGTAGACTTTTACTTGCAAAGTCGCGGTTAAAAAATAGTTGATGATAATATTAACAAGGCAATTAGTAGTAGACATAATAATTGTGATTTTTAAATAAATAAAGGCGTAGAAATTATTAATTAAGCAATATTATTGTAATAATTAAAGTGATGACACAACATAGGTACGTAGGTTCGGTTATAATAATTATACATTTGATTATAATTTCATCTTGGTAGAGCCAGATTTTAACACAATTGAATCGAATTACAAAATCTTTTAAAATTGTAATAAAAGCACTACCTATAAGGCTAAATGATTAATAAACTAAATCGTTTTTTTTATAACTTTCTTACATAGGTACATATTTCCTAAATAAATATATGTAGATACTAGCTGAACCCCGCGGTGCTACCCGCGGTACGATGATAACTGCGGGCAACGTCGCGAGGCGAAGCTATATCTTTATAAATAGTAGCCTATGTGTTATTCTGATGTATAAGCTATATTGTGGTAAAGTTTCATTCAAATCCATTCAGTAGTTTTTACGTGAAAGAGTAACAAACATCCATACATACATACATCCATACTTACAAACTTTCGCCTTTATAATAGTAGTAGGATTCTAATCGAAACCGTGAAACAATTATTTTAATGGTTCTTGAATGATTTTGTTTCCTAAATAATTATTTTGCGTTCAATTCATAAACGGGAAGTAATAGATTATATGATTTTTTATACGAATAATTACATTGAAAAATAATTACTTACAAACTTAGGAGTTCAATGATTTTAGAATTTTGATTGGATTAAGAAAATACCGCTTATTTTAAGGTTCAAATGTTGTGTATAAAAAGATGAGAATCATTACCTGACCGATCCAGAATGGGGGTAATATTTCTAACCGACTGTGATGAAGATAAAAAGGAAGGGTAATAACTACGGCAATCTATGTATGTTTGTATCTTCCGCAGTGTCTAAACTACTGATTTTTTTATGAATGAGATATCAATAACTCGTATTAATGGCACGGGTGACACAGGCTATGATTAAAAGTACGTTACGAGGTATGGTTATAGATTTTTAACTTTTTCTTATTCAATTTAATGTTTGTATGTATACTTATATATATTTCCGCACACTTTATGACCAAAACTGTTTGAAGGATATTTAAAATTTAAGCTGTTGTTAGGGTCATCTTAATCGTGAGAGTGACACTGAATATATAAATATTTTGACTGCCTCGTTGGCGCAGTGGTAGCGTACGCGACTGCTGTGCATGAGGTCTCGGATTCGATACCCGGCTCGGTCCAAATGCATCATTAACTTTTAGTGATGTTTTGGTATGTTTTGTAGCGTAAATAATAGTGTTATACTATATCTTTCTAACTTTATACTAACAGCCACTTGCGGTGTATTGTTGCACTTTGCTAAACTCACAGGAACACATTTCTTCAGATATCAAAAGTACTTAATTTATGTGCTAAAATAAAACTATAATGCTTTTCTATGGGTCAAATTTCTTCCAGGTCCCTTCAACTGTTTTTACGGGCAATAGTAACAAACATTCATCCCCCATCCCCTATATTAATACTGATAAAATGCATGAGTAGATATCTGAATGCATCCAAAAGTACGATAACTATTACAAGGCCTCAAATAGTGATGTTCCACTATTTGAGGCCTAAATTATCGAAGATTTTCAACATTCTATGTTATTAATTATTACTATTATAAATTTCAGACATTGTCATGATTATATTATTATGATGAGAACACTGTTATAATGTTCATACTCTTCAATTCTTTATCGTAACGTTTCGTATTTGATGCAATTACCATATTTTCGTACAATAGAATTAAAATAGTTTTAATTAAAACACATCACAGAATAACAAGGATTTAAAAGCTTTTAATTAATTTTCAGAGATCTGTTAATTTGTATTCAGTAATTTAACCCCTCCCCCCGCTTTACAGCTCATCTTGTACTGCATGAATTACTTTTGAAGACTTAACTATATACTATGTCAATTAAATGTATATTTTTTTCAATAATAATATATAATGGCAGTCTCAAATATACATATAAAAAAATACATAAGTCTTATATTACTACGTTATTTGAGAACCCCACTTACAATGCCACTTATCTTACTACTTGTGTTGTCTTTAGCTGAGAGGGGCTAGAAACCAAGTGATTTTTATTTCATTACAAAATGTAACGTACATTTTATATTATATTTATTGTATTTTATATTCTAAATCATAAATATAGTTTTTAAGTTACGTTCACATTTATTAACGTTCGTAACCTATTTTTAAATATAATAATTTAGAAAAATCCAAGTTATCAGGTTAAATTAATAAAAATCACTCACCTGTGCAACGTCTATGCAACTCAAACATATCAGCAACGCACACACGATCAAACAATGTCTAAAACTCATGATTGCACTTTTTATCTGCACAGTTGGTTCAAACTTCAAACAATCATTACAGAGCTTAACAGACAGTAATGACAATGGGAGGAATTTGATAAAGATCGGAAGACAATAATTACGAAAGAAAAATATGGTGGTTACAATGCGACAAGAAATAAATTCCCAGCATTTATAAAGTTACAATACGATGCAATATTCACTAAGCTTCACCTTTCCTACTTCTAATGTTAATATACATGAATGTTATAGATACAAGCACTATCGACAAAATTTTCAGTTAAATATTTAGTCCCACACTATAAACGTCACTTAATTATTTATTTGAATTTGACATCTTTGATGTTAATGTTCGTTTATTTTTATTCGAAATTAAAATTAACGGTACGCGCGTTCTCAGCGGCCTGTGTAATAAGACTACTTGACATTTGATCGCCGGTCACGAGATAGCGATGCCGCCCTACTCCGTTCGTCTTACGTCCTTGAACGTAAACAATAGTCTCGATTTACGAATTCGTTGTGGTTTTATTATTTACACGTCTGTTGTTATGAATTGGCGGATTCTTTTAATTAGCATCACAATTAAAATTGCTTGTTACCTTTGTTTGTTTTTTAGAATTTATAATAGGTATTATTGATATGAGTTAGTAAAGAATGGCGTGTGATTCTAGATGAACCGAAAATCGGGACACGACATAAGACCAGCCTTTGTGGTAATTTTTAGAGATTCAATTGCCTCATTGATCTAGCGGTTGACATATATGAGTGCCAACAAAGAGGTCTCGGGTTCGAATCCCGGGTCGGGCCATAGAAATATTTAATATCGGCTCGGAGTTCGGAAGTAGGGGTCTGAACCCTCGTGCCTCGGAGAGCACGTAAAGCTGTCGGTCATGCGCCTGATCTCTATCTGGTCGTGTCGAGTAACCGTCCCATCGGATTATGAGAGAGAGGGAACAGAGAGTGCTCTTGTATTTGCGCACACACTTGTGCACTATAATATCTCCTGCGTAGTTAGCTGGTCTCCGTTGAGACTGGCCCCCGTGGCCGTAATCGGTTAGCAGACCATCACATATTCAATTCCAATGTAGTTGTTGGTGTGGTAACGCATTGAGAATACGGATTACCAAGACCCAAGTTCATCCTGTGGATGTCGAACCACACTGAATATCAGCACTACAAGGGAAATCTGGTACAAACCTTTAAAAAAACCGCCTGGATAGTGTGGCCAAGAGTAGGTCAAAACTACTCAAAACCACCCCTAAAACCTATCTAGTACTAGACTACAAAGACTGTTGATGATAATAATAATAAAACATACATTTGACATATTAAATTAGTTACTAATGTTTTAACACAGTTGACTATGACATGTATAAGATATTAATTGCGGTGCCTAACTACCGTAAGAAAATATTTTCGTCATATGTTTTACTTTATTTGATTAAAAATTTGCCATTAAAGATTATGTTGAAAGAAATATATTAATAGTGCAAAAAATACTATTACACAGCAGTCAAATATAAAATCGATCATCGACCATGGACACCCGCAACACCAGAGGCGTTACAAGTGCGTTGCCGGCCTTTTAGCAAGGAGTACGCTCTTTTCTTGAAGGTTTAAAGGTCGTATTGGTCCGGGAACTCCGCAAGCGACAGCTCATTCCACAGTTTTGTTGTGCGCGGCAGAAAGTTTCGGGAAAATCGCACAGTTGTGGACTGCCAACCATCTAGATGATATGGATGAAATTTCTGTCGCGTAGGGCAATGGCGGAAAGATGCGGCAGGGATCAATCCGAACAATTCCTCGGTATATTTCTGGTTCTTGAATCAAGGAGCAGTAGAGCTTAAAGAATTTTCACACAATCATCAAAGAAAAAGCTTGCCATACTTCTTCTGCTAAAATGTATAAATATTTGTAAATAACAAATAAAAACAAAAGTTTAAACGGAACCACGCGGGAAACACCACCTATCAAACAAAAGAAGATACATAAAATCGGTTCGCCCAGTTGAAAGTTCTGAGAAACTCAAAAAAATAACAGTCGAATTGAGAACCTCCTTTTATGAAGTCTATTTAAAAGTGTAAAAAGAGAAGAATTTTAAACAAGGTATGCTGTTAATTGAAAAAAAATGCCAAGGTCCACTAACTGTCGAATGCTGAATTACCATGAACGGCAAGTCTGACAAATTAAGTTATTCGGGAAATGTACAACTCTATCTGCATTACAAAAAAAAAGGTCTGTGTCGTGTGAGTGGGGCAATCACGGGGCTTATCTAGCAGAAATGTAGTACAGCCATGGGTTAGCTCAAATGGGTCGATTCAGCCGAAATGATACCAGGATCTCATCAAGCCAGTGTTAAGTGACTCTTTTATTTCTTATCAACGAATAAGTTAATTGGTGACAAATTAATCCCCACTTCCCCCCTGTGGATGGGGAGTCTAATATCAGTGTAATGAACAATTTAATAAATCAATAAGATCCAAGATGCATTATGCTCTTTATATTGTATAGTTCAATATTTATAAGTTCCGTTCTCGGCTAGTTGGAAAACGTACAATTAAATCTATACAGTACCTGGCTTTGCTCTGTATTTCTTTCTTTGGCAAATTTTCTAAAAATTAATAGTATCTAGATCGATTTATCGCCTCCGAAATTCAATTTTCATGAAAATCGTTGGAGCTGTTTCTGGGATGCAGCATATATATAAATATAGATTGCTCGTTTAAAGATATTAGATACCATCCAATTATCCTGGTACTATTCAGTAACTAATTCAATATTTGTATTCAATAACGCCTACCTCATTGCATAAATAGAATATGATATGCTCCGATTAAGTTAACGTTGTTTTAATATAGTACTACTTGGCAAGTAACAAGTTATGTCAAAACCAGTCATGAAAATAATTATTTTGTCACGAACACCGGTCATATAAACCATTGTTTAGGCATATCGAAGTGTTTTATAATAGTACCCGTAAATAACGTACAACGCTAACAATTTTAAAAAAGTACTCCTTTTTAATTTAGATATCTTCTTTTTATACTGAATGTGGCGACTTCCACATATAACACACCAATAACCTACTACAGCGCCATCTACCGAAGATACACTGAACTACGAAGTAACGTACTACACGTAGTAACTACAAATCCTGAATCGCGCAATAAATAGTTTTCGCGCCGATTATCATATATACAACATCCCAACGTCAGCTGTTGGGCAGTGGCCCGCCAGGCATGATCACCTCGCCTGGTCGGAGGATCCTCCCTTTGTGTTAGTGGAACGTGACGCCCGTTCCACCACACTGAACAATGTCTGATATCATGATCCACTTAGCCTTTTTCTTAACTGAGTCAGCTTCCTGAAAGGTAGTAGTGCCACGCTGATTTCAGCACAAACTACAAACTTCGACCGCTTCGACCGGGGCGTTACTTGTCTCGCACAGAAGATCATTAAAAACTAACAGCATTCGTGAAATCGTGTTTCGTTGGTGAGTGCAACACCGGAAGCCCAATGATATATAGGCATCACTAGGCCGCCATGGTATGGGTGACCATGCTGCATTGTTATATTGTCTGCACTTGCAATGATGACAATCACTTTTGGATTGTGCTTATGCTTTCCATTAGGCAGAGTAGAGTCACTTTAAAAGACCCTTACATTAAAAAAATATATATTAAGAGACTGTTGAACTTCGATAGTTTTAAAAATAAATAAATTTGAAAATAAAAATCTTATCGACTCTTTCGGGGTTACATGACGTGACATGAGCAAAGAAATAATAGAAAACACTATAAGGTGAGATCACATATACAATCATATGAATAAATGATTGTCTAACTTCAATGGGGATAATCTACGTCAAAAAATATCCAAGTAAGTACCCATTATATGAACAACGAAACAATAATTATTGTTTTATTTTTTGTTTAACGTGTCATAACTATGAGACTGGTTTATATACAAGCATTATATGACGTATCTAAACAAATCATTGTTAGTTTTGTTTTGACACCCCACGCGTTATCGCTTCACTGACGTCAAAAGTTAAGATCTGTAAGTTGAACCTAACAAAGTATACATACTTTGTTAGGTTCAATCGTTCAAAATTCATCAAGTCATCGGGTCTTTTGTGGAGGTCTGTGGTGACTGTCACCTATGGACCAAAGAATCACTAGTGCATTAACATCCTTTCAGTTCTTTACTGTAGAACCAGGGGGATGGGTGTAGGGCTTAGGTAACTTTACTTACTCGGAGAAAAGTAATGAAATTAATCTGCTTTACCCCGGTCTACGGTGAGTCGAGATACTTTGTGCATCAAGCCAGCTCATTTTTACTGAGGCATTACTCTCTCTGCAGTGGACTGTTAAAGGAAAAAAAAAAGAAAAAAAAACGTGTTTCTAACTTTTTAACATCCATTTTACATGCTTCTTCCCAAACTGAAGGACAGATTCTTGGCAGACGTAGCTCCTAATTTAATTAATATGAATTTTGTACAATCCGTTTACTACCATTTCCCTTACATGACAGAATGTCAATGACACTACCACAAAGACAGACAAAAGTTCTCAAGTATCTATATTGTTGTCATTTTAATACATAAATTACAATGTTTTACAAATTATCTATTTGTCTGTAAAGCTACTGACAGTCGCTTGTACAAGTTCGCCTCGACTTTCAATAATAATTATATTACAATTTTCTTCCCGTAAGAAATTATTCGATTGTAAACTTTAACAAGACCTGTCTAGATAGTTAAGCACACGCATAATATAATGTTCCCACGCTTTCCATTAGACGTATGTGTGATTGAATATAAAAAAA
Organism: Spilarctia lutea; assembly: GCA_916048165.1. Classification (NCBI taxonomy): domain Eukaryota; kingdom Metazoa; phylum Arthropoda; class Insecta; order Lepidoptera; family Erebidae; genus Spilarctia; species Spilarctia lutea. The sequence continues at coordinate 19,036,330 of OU696483.1, forward strand.
TGTACCACAAGTGAATAAAATAAATATTGTAGTAGTATAGTAATGATAACAAATGACTATTACATTTCTCACGGACCCACAAATGTCAGATGCTGCCATCATTTCGTCATCACGATCATTATGGCTATCCGGATGTATGCAAGTGATTTATATTAATTATTTCATAATTATTTATTGTATGTTCTCATGCAATATTATAGTTTCTGAACTGTAAATAACGCATACATCAATGGATGGCTGGATTTTCCTCAAGAGCAAAAACCAGCAATCTAGCTCAAATGATGAAATTCTGATGTACTTATGACTAATGATAATAATGACTAATATCCTAAACTACAAAAAACCTGTACTATGTTTACTAATCCTTATCCATGTGTGTGGTAACGACGTATGCGTGTTAATGGATTAAGAATAAGAAGTGTCACTGTAGTGTATGCCTCCAATCAGTCAGTTCACTCAGTAAGGCATTCATTCATTCTCTCTCACTCATTGTACTATATGTAAATGGATGAGAAGGAAGCTATATGTCATCTCCAGTGCAGATGCGGTCGTGACACATTTCAGTCAACTGTGAGCGACGGAGGTGAGTGGGCGCGTGCGTCTAAGAGTCGACAATATATATGAAAATACTACAGTCACCATCCAATGGTGACAGTAGTACAGTAGACTACTTTACGTAGGTCTCTCCCTATCAAGAAAATGACCTAATTTGCCACGCTGGTCAGTTGTTTCAAACTTTCCTTTTCTTTGCAATGATGTTATTCTGCGTAGTTTGCTCCCTTAGTAAGCTTTAATGTCACCCACGAGATGAAAAGGGCTGGTGATACTCTGTATTCATAATCCATAACCACTCGTAGAATGAATCTTATTATAATAATAATAAAATGGTTTTTAAAATGTATTTGTTTTATATGTATATTTAAAATGTAATTAATTCAAACTCAAACTCAAATCATTTATTTCCATAGGCCCCAAAAGGCACTTGAACACGTCAAAAATACAAACATAAAAACATAAAACAAAACTCAAGTAATCAGTTCAGTAGTACTAATACTAAATGCACTGAGATGATTTGAATTACCGGAGCTTAGATTGATTTCGATTCAACTCAAAGGTTTAAATTGAAATCAATCCAAGTACCAGCTCCGATGGGTATTGCATTCATGAGAGAGCTGGTGAGAAACTCATGTGCACCATCTTTTCAAATAATTCATACAAAGCTTGTTGGTTTTTACAACAGTATTTCTATGTGCAAGTTAAGGCAACCAAAACACAAAGGCTAGAAAGCGTATAGTATAGTATAGTGTATATACAAATGGAATGAAGATAAATATAATAATAAACATTTATTTACTTGCCACAATACATATTACACTTTACAGATTACACATTTATATGAAAAGGTTTCATACTGATATTATTTAAACATGTCCAAAAATACTACCGAAATTCTTCTGTAATATTTTTTAGAATTGGATACGTAAATATACGAATAGATGTGATATTCTCATAAATTTGATTGAACTCTTCAAGGCAATTTAACATTTAGTAAATTGTTTATTAAAGTAGTATTCTAGTTAATCGCATTGAAATGTACGCAATCGTAACTCAAAGCGCGTCGAAGTAATTTATTCAGCGTCGATGTCAAGGTCATGTCATAAAGTCAGTAAGTACAAGTGATATTTAAAAGTAGGTTCGTTTTTCAACAGCTTTTTAGCGGTTTTGTCTCAATCTGTTTTGTAAGGGGTTTTAAACATTTTGTTCAGGTAGACAGTCGAAAGAATTTTTTTCTTTCGACCGTCTTGTTACTCTGGTAAAAATATAATAAAGCTTTGAGGGATTTTTCCCATCTCATTAGAGTAACTGGCAACACTTCTCGACTCACGACTACTACTCGAGAATCAGACAAAAGTTAGAAATTAACATTTTTATGAATAAGAGCCTTTCAAAGAGACAACTCTGCCATACTCATTGCAAATGCAGACAATGCAACACTGCAGCGTGGTGACCCACACTATAGCCACTTTTTGAGATGCTTCTCCATCATCATAGGCCTCTGGTCTGGCACTCACCCCAACGACAAATGTCAGACACGACAGAACAAATACAGTCACTTTAGATTGGTCTTCTATGACAGGGTAGTACCGCCCCAGTCAAACCGGAACGTTCATATTGATATCAGCGAGGGTCTACTAACTTGAAAGAACATCCACACGCTTCCTCGCAATCTAAATTTCGTAAAATCTGTTAGTTCAGTCCAGTGATACTGACTGCTAAACCAGAGGTCATGGGTTCAATTCCCAACCAGGACAAATCTTTGAGTGATGGACACGATCATTTGTAATATATCTGAGTATGATTTATCTGTAATTTGTTTGTATTTAGAATAATTTATGCATGGTTTTCAGTTGTCTGGTTACCATAGGCTTTGCCTAGTTTGGGATCAGACTGTCGCGTGTTCAATGTATGTAAGGATGGATGGGAATCCGTGAAAATATTTTCGCCATGCATACAAAAATAGTTCTTGTATACATGGCTAATTTCATTTCTTATATCCACAAATAATGGAAACGCAAACAATAAGTTTTCACTACATCTCTTCGCAAATTACAACAAATCGCAAAAGAAATAATCCTTCACTGCAATAAGTTCGCAAAGTCACATACCTACTTAACGCTCACCAAACAAACTATGTGGAACTATAAAGTGCATCGCATTGCGTAAGAGAATGTCCCATCCTTGACTTACTGTTAGCGTTCCGTTACACTAAATGGCTATCGACGATGTTCGAAGACAGCGCTCAATTCAGTCACACATATTACCTTCCAGTAATATTCCATAATCGAATTAAATACCCATTCATCTGTAGATTTATGTATTAACTAGCTGACCCACGCAACGTCGTTTGCGTCTTATATTGCCCGTCGCGTGAAAATTTTCCCCCGTTTTTGAAACATTCTTCATTGTTGCTCCACTCCAGTAGTAGCGTGATAGCCTTCCTCGATAAATGGAATATCCAACACCGAAAGAATTTTTCAAATCGGACTAGCGGTTCCTGAGATTAGCACGTTCAAACAAACAAACAAACTCTTCAGCTTTATTATTAGTATAGATAATTACCTCACATATCTTATACAAGCTCGTTAGATCCCAAACTAGGCAAAGTCTATATTAACAAGACTGCTATGGTTCCGCGCCTGTAGGTGTCGGTATGTCTTATTTATACTAGTACCGGATCTCCTATTTTCGCAGCAATTTGCATGCTAAATGGGTTTAGTCGCCGGCCACCCCGCTACGTGTCAACCAGAAAGAGTTTCCACGCATAAAAAATGATAGCAAAACTGCTGATAATTATATTTATATTTGTCTAAGAACATACTTATTTTAATAAAATTACCACCTAGATGTAAAATAAAAGAAACATTATTATTTTAAAGTACAAATAGTAGAAACTCTGCTTAATTTGAAACTAGATGGCGTTGTGTATCGGATGTTCCAAAATTATTACAAACTCAAAACTTTTAGCTTGAGAATCAGGCTTATTAACTACTTTATATAGTTGTCAGTCAATTAAAAGTACTTTTTAATTTGATACACTGCCAAATACCAAAGTCGGGTGGATCTTAATGTTTTGATTCTGCCAAAGGTTATCTGGAAGAGAAGGCTGCCTTTTGTATATTATCTATTAATACAATTGTTTATAATATTGTCAATTTAACAATGGTGTATATTTAAAATAACTAGTGTCAATAGAAAGAGAATGGACTCTCATCTTTAAATAACTTTTTTTTTATTTGTTAATGTTTATACTGCGCTCAAGAATAATGTAGGTAATCCATTATGTTTCTTCTGTTTATTTCTTTCCTCCCTTTTACCTATTAATAGCGACTAATTTAAATTTTCCGTACCTCATACACAGCTATCTGGTCCCAAACTAGACAGAACCTATATTATAGTAACCAGCTCCACTAGCCTACTCATAAACATACTCATATATTTTTAAATGTAAACTGGACGAGACTAACAGGTTCTCGTAAAATTTTGAGACTTACCTCCATGTGCGAGAGAATAGCGACGAACCCGCGCTTTAATCGTCGGGTAATTTCTGCAATCTAAGGATTATATTATTCCTTAAGCGTGTCCTCGTGATTCGTAACTAAATCGCCAAGTGTTTTTAACGCATGCCACGAAGATAATGTCGCCGGACTCTGTCGTCCGTGGAGATAGTCCTTTTGACTCCCATATTCACACGTATATCTAAAATGCTTTACCTTAGAACTTTAATACGATGCTGCTGAAATGCCAAACCTTAATTTGTTAACGTAAGCCGCTTCTCTCGTGTCTGTTAACAGGTTTTCGTTTTCTAGAAGTTTCTGCTATGCTTTGTTATTAGAAAAACGTTATGAATAATTATCACATTTAGACCTTGAATTTTTTTTATTATTGATCTAAGGAAAGTTTATTTTTTATAAATCTTGATATATGTTTACTTATAAAATATGTATAATATATCTGCAACAGCAAAGAAAAGTTATTTTTAACCGACTTCAAAAAAGGAGGAGGTTCTCAATTCGAATTTATTTTAATTTTTTTATATTTGTTACCTTTTAACTTTCGGCTGGATGAACCGATTTTGAAGATTCTTTTTTATTTGAAAGCTTGTGCTTCCCGTGATATCCCATCTCAATTTGATCCAGTTCTTGAAGTCGGTTTTTGTGTTAAAATATATGATTATTACTAACACAATGGCGCTAAAGCTTTAACGAGTGTCGTAAAATTAACAAGTACTTATAGATAAATACTCACAAACACTGTTCTGCCAAAAATGGCAATCCTCTGTTTTTAGATTCACATTGTTTGAGGTCGTATACTTCTCTCGACACCTTGAGTAATAGCTAAAAAGAACAATATAATTTGTACTACTCAACCTCAAAAGTCACGTCTAATCGTCATAATGAATAATTCTCAAGCGTTGATTTTATCAATGCGATTACAATCGGTACATGAGAATCGCAGTCTTTTGGTTCTCAAGTTTTAGGGGCCCAAATGAAATGGTTGCACTTGCTTCACTTAACTAATAAAGAAGGTACCTAAAGGGCCTGTTACTGTTAACATAAAGAGCAATTAAAAGAAACTTATTTGAGACTAGCAACTTTGCAAGGCTACCATCACAAACATGTCAACATTTTGTAAAAATTGAGAAATAATAGCTAAACTGTAGATTGAAAATCAGTCGATTTTTCTAGGCAAAGTAAGATTTGAAAACGTCGGCTTCAGGTATTATGAATTCCATGGAGATTTTCAAAGATTTTCGTCTTATTTCAACAAATTATCCAAATATATAATGTATTTTCACTTAAACGTTTAGATACGCTTTCAATAATATTTTAACGCTTACGTATCCCACGATGCTTCTTCCCAACAGACAACAGTGAACCATTAAAGGCTGTAATTACGAAATATATTATGTTTAACACTTTTAACGGGGACAGTTGTCATGAACATCGATGGCAATCGTTATTGGGAAGTCAGTGCCCTCAAATATACTGACAAGTAGTTCAACTTTCGAATTCAGTTCGCCCTCAGGGTTGCTGAGGTCAGATGCCAGTCGCTCTGTGTAAAAACTGATATTCAGGTAAAACTGGTTGAACTAGTAGCGGACCCTAAATAATCTTGGGAATAATAAAGGCTAGGAAGATGATGATTATTTCAAACACTTTCTCTAAGCTACATCGGAAAACGGACTTAGCAAATTCGGGTGAAACTATAATGGAGTTATGGAGAAAGGGTTAGGACTACGGAACCTTATCTAGTTTACAGTCCACCCTCCAAGTTAACTTAATCTATTTCAAAACCTCCCAGTTATCTATACAAATACAAATAAATAAAATTGGAGTGTCTGTTTGTAATATTAAAATAACCGCTTTCTACTACATGCATATGAATGTATATACGGTACACATACCAAAATATATATTTTTATTCTGTCTGTCTGTCCGTTTGTTTGTTCCGGCTAATCTCAGGAACCACTGGTCCGATTTGAAAAATTCTTTCGGTGTTGGATAGTCCATTTATCGAGGAAGGCTATAGGCTATATATCATCACGCTACTACTAATAGGAGCGGAGCACCAATGAAGAATGTTTCAAAAACGGGGGAATATTTTCACGCCACGGGCAATATAAGACGCAAACGAGGTTGCGTGGGTCAGCTAGTCCGAAATATAATTGAAATCCATATTTGTCTCAATACAATAGGCCCGCACCAAAATTATTAATCGATAAAATCAGAACACGCGATTATCGATCAAGCTTGGTCTGATCTCGATTCCTATATGGATTGTGATCGAATAATGATCCGAACGCTTTTATCGTTTAGATCACCTTATTTAATTGTGCGTTGTGTAACTAGTGTCTACTAAGGCTTTTAAAATAATGGTCACTAAGTATTACAACAGAGAGCTTTTTATTGTCTACCACTGCAGGATATTTATTGAATTTTACAGACTTGCAGCTCTGTCTGCGTTGTGAGGGATCATGAATGCGAAGTGTCGCCACCTCTATTTATTACACGAAACTACCTGTATAATAATGCAAAAAAAAATAAACGTGCAAATGTTTAAAAGGTCCAGAAAATCATTTTCATGTAATGTCTATCTGTCCCATCTGTTTAATGCAACTAATATCTGAAACGAATACACAGGATTTCGCAAGACTTTTACAAGCAAATATTTGATATTATAAGAAGTAACTTAATCTACTTCTATTCCAAAATAACAAAAAGCACGTAAGCAGAGCTGATCCGAGTATAACTTTTTTTATTGAGTAGTGGGCATAGACACTCGCAACACCAGAGGCGTCACAAGTGCGTTGTGATGGGATTTGGGGATGGGGAGGAGGATGGAGAGAGGGGTTCAGGTATGGGCCGCCAGTATCCTCACTTACTCGGTGAAACACAGTGCAAGCGATATTTCACATCGGTTTTCTGTTAGGCTGTGGTATCACTCCGGTCAAGACGCCCCATGCATGGCGAAGCGTGGATCTCCCACGATTAAACTAGTAAGTAATATGTTTACCAAGCTGTCCATTAAAATGAATACACAAACAACTCATCCAAATCAAATTCTGACACAATTCAATAGTTCAAGAGGTCCTTTATAGGCTTTAGTGGTCATTTGTGCGTAAGGTTCGTCCCACGCATGCGCAGTCGCCATAACCTCATCGATGTCACTAAGCTTCGTAAATGGTGTCTGTGTATACACAGCGATTATTACAACATTTATGAGATATTATTATTCAGTAAGTTTAAACTGTTTTGTAATGTAATCGAGATATTCCATAGAACGTGAGAATCGTTTAGCTTTCGAGGTTGTAGGTAAATATTTTGTTTTTTTAGTAATGGTATGCGCTTACTATAGCTACATATCCAATAGGACGGGTAATAGTTCTGCCGTTTTGGTAGCCCATGTACCACCATAGCGTCTTAACTATTTTAACTGATTTTAATATATTAAAGAAATAAATATTTCGGACATCTTACACACAACGCCATCTAGTCCCAAGCTAAGCAGAGCTTGTGTTATGGGACAACTGATATAAATATACACATATATACATTTTTTTTTGTAAAAACATACATAGAAAACTCCCAAACTCCGAAACAAATATTTGCAAATCATACAAATATTTTGTCCGACCCGGGAATGGAGCCCGAGACCTCAAGAACAGCAGTCGCATACGCTACCACTGCGCCACAGAGGCAGTCGCATATTAACTGTCAATAGATTTGTAACAATGGCTCGGTAAGGCTAAATAAATTTTATCAATTTTTTTACGAAGTCACAACACATTCAGTAATGGTAGTTCAAATAAGTAGTTGCAATTCAAGAAGTACATGTACGTTGCTGCCTTTTAATTGCCTCTTTATACATATATCGACAGCCTTCACTCCGTCCAATGCTGGACATAAGCCTCCCCCTAAGAAGACTCTTACACTCAAGTCATTATTCTCATGCAATGAATATAGTTGGAAATTTCAAAACAAATATATAGTCAGACACATTCCGATATTACAAATAATTAATGACTTTTAGATATTTTTCTGTTAAGTGCTAGTATTGCATTCTTGCTAAACTTTTAATAATTTCACTAATTGGTTAGTGCATAAGATTTAACTGGCCATATAATTTGATTGTGGACAAACAGACTTGGCTTATTAGCTTGAAAGGCCCGCGATCGCAAACTGAGTTGTTAAAATTAATTTCAACTTTATATCATCACGCATGTCGAGTTTTTTTATACACAGATTCACACGTGAAAGTTTTCATGTTATGGGAAATATTATTACTTTCTTTTCAGGCACGGATCCCTAAAACTTATATTTCTGGTAGATTTTACACATATATAGGTACATGTAGCTGGTGAAGAATGAGATGTATCTGGAGTTTAGTATTTCAGTTATGCTCTCTCCCCCTATCCGTTTCAATTACCCTCTTATCTATACTAATAATAAAGCTGAAGAGTTTGTTTGTTTGTTTGTTTGAACGCGCTAATCTCAGAACCGCTGGTCCGATTTGAAAAATTCTTTCAGTGTTGGATAGTCCATTTATCGAAGAAGGCTATAGGCTATATATTATCACGCTACTACTAATGGGAGCGGAGTACCAATGAAGAATGTTTCAAAACTGAGGGAAAACTTTCACGCTACGGGCAATATATAACGCAAACGAGGTTGCGTGGGTCAGCTAGTCTAAAATATAACTATGCCTACAACTCACAAAACTTTTTAATACAGAAAGAAATATACTTTACATTACTGCAAGTGGCTAGAACTAAAAGAGTTTCAATACTTAAAATGGCATCATTCGTGCTGTCGTGTTACGTTGATGAGTGCGAGACATTTTTTATTACTACCGTGGGAGAGCTATGCTTCGGCATGAATGGGTCGGCTCGACCGGAGTGATACCACGGCCTCACAGAAAACCGGTGTGAAATAGCGTTTGCGCTGTGTTTCACCGAGTGAGTGAGGATACCGGAGCTTTGCCGTAGTCGGGTAAAAATGAACTCTACCCTAACCTAAGGAAAATCTAGGTACACTTCATTTCATATTTTGGCCACCCACAATCATTTACCGTCAGGCAAGTAATGAACTTGTTTACCAGGCTATTTTCTGATAAAAAATAAAGAGGTAAGTAATTATAAGCTGATTTTTTGTTCAGATTGGGGAATTCCCTACAAGAAATTGCGCCTCAAACACAAGTTTTTTGTATTTGTTTTTCATAAAATAGCTTTCAATTATACTTTTTATACTTAGGTATGTTTATTAATAAATATTTTTCTCACAGTTAGTAAATAATTAAATATATGTATTTAATTCTTTGCTTTGAGACAAAATTAGATTCGAATATTTTGGGAAGTAAATACTTAACTAGAGGTTAAGCTAAATAAAATGTGTTAAAAACTATTGGAGGATCATTCTCTTACTCAACTGCTTGTCTATATGAAGCGTCTTAATATAAAGCACCAACAGCTGGGCCAACTATCTACCTCGGTCTACTACCATGTGCGTTAGGTACAATTGTCCGAAGTCAGAAAAGGTATGTCACTGTAAAGATCACGGGAAGTCGTTGGATAAGGGGAACACAGGAGCGGCTGTTTCGAAGAACATTATGGGAGGTCTATATCCAGCAATGGACGTCTTTTCACTTAAATGAGTGACATGCACACCCACAGTGAAAGGGACGCTTCCATGGCTCAGACAGTCTGTCTTAGCTTTTCAATTGACACAATTGTTAGAAAAAGTATTAATAATCAAAATTAACAAATAAGTTAACTCTATTTACATAAACCTATCTCCCAGGTCCTACTACCACCGGTCGGCTCGAAATCTTCCTCTACACTAGCAATAAAAGAGCGTGTTCCCAACGTACTTGTTGGTTCTGAGTTACAGATGCCCCAGGGTGACAGTAAGCATTTATCTATCTTCAAGTGAGAAATTAAACTTCTACTGAGGTCAAAGTATCTTGAAGTGCATTGTTGGCGAAATACGTAGATACTCGTGTATGTTGAAAGAAATCTTAAACGCGAATGTGCAAAATACTCCTAAAGATATATCTAGAATATTGCACAAGTAGGCCAACACTGCAAAACCAATGTTTGATCAAACCGATTGTACAATCGCACTCACAATACTGTTTATTATATTGATTAATGCAGCTTTTGTGATCGACGCGTTTCTATGGATGAAGAATGGGGCAACCGGCACTGCAGCCAATAAATTATAGGAATGTTCTGCAAAACGCTTTTGGATGTGTATATATCTTAAACTCACATTATGTTGGTTTTCACAATAAACAAACCGAAGCATAGTTTCTTTTTATTGAATAGGGGCAAACGAGCAGACGCATCGCCTGATGGTAAGCGATCACAGCCGCCCATGGACACTTCTTCTTGAAGGTTTGAGGGTCGTATTGGTCCGGGAATAATAATAATAATAATAATAAATAATAAATATTTCGGACAATTTAACACACAACGCCATCTAGTCCCAAGCTAAGCAGAGCTTGTGTTATGGGTACTAGACAACTGATATAAATACATATATACTTTTTTTTTTGTAAATACATACATATTATACATAGAAAACACCCAAACTTCGAAACAAATATTTGCAGATCATACAAACATTTGGACCGACCCGGGAATCGAACCCGAGACCTCAAGCACAGCAGTCGCTTACGCTACCACTCGCGCCACCATATATCATGCTGCAGGCGACAGTTCATTCCACAGTTTTGTTGTGCGAAGCAGAAAGTTTCGCGAAAAGCGCACAATTGTGGACTGCCAACCATCCAAGTGATGGGGATGAAATTACTGTCGCGTAGTACGATGGCGAAAAGAGGCGGCAGGAATCAATTCAAATAATTCCTCGGGGGTAGCTCCTAATAGATGTACCAACGAAAAGTTATTTGAGGGAAATTTATGTATATTACTTGTAATATATTTTAACAGGAGGTTTATAAAATGTGGGTACACAATTTTATCACTTTTATACCTAATAATAATATGTATAAAATTGTTTTTACGTATAATTCGTATGTATTTACAAAAAAAAAGCATGTATATATTTATATCAGTTGTCTAATACCTATAACACAAGCTCAACTTAGCTTGAGACTAGATGGCGTTGTGTGTTAGATTGCCAAAATATTTATTACTATTATATAAAAAAAGATTTTTTATGTATTCTTCAAAATCTCAAGAAGGTCTCTGCGGAGTCGGCTGGTCTCCGTCAAAACTAGCCATCGAGGCTGAAATCGGCTAGTAGTACATGATTATGAAATTTCACCAGTAGATGTATAAAAAGGGATACATTATTATGTGAAAGGTCGTCATTTTCAATTAAAAAAGAATCACACGAGCGAAGCCGAGGGCGAAAGTTAGTATTAGAATAGATTTATAGTTAATAAAGTTAGAAAGACAAAAGCTTAAACTTTAAGTAGTATTTCAAGTATAACTTGTACAAACATAAGTGTGAAATGCCAATTTGAATGGTATTTGGAAATAGCACGTCGCCTACTACCCATAACTTGCGTTCAGGCATCTCAAGTACTCGTAGTCTATTTGTTAACGAATGTATTGGCGCCTTTGGCAAATCGTCATCAAGTTGTAGAAAACAGCAGATTGTGTGAATATAAAAATTAACTATCCTTTGCTAGCGACTCCGCACGCCTATGTTTGTTTTCACGGTAATTTTTTCAACTTATATAACTTTTTAATTGTCAAGAGAGGGAAACCAAAAAATCGCAGTCAAATCGCTTAGATTGTGGGCACAAACAAACAGTAAAAAATTCTAGAAACTGTTGTCCTGAGTTCTGTTACTTTAATAAAGACCATACTTTCTGGACCCTGTCATGCTACGCTGTGGCACATTGTGGTTTCATTGATAACGAATCGGGTAAACAAATAAAAAGGTGACCCGCGAAACCTTGAAGAGACATAATGCGTAACTGTGTGCGTAAACACAGGTGCAGTCTCTGTTCTCTCCACAATCCGATGGGGCAGCTATACGACAGGACGGGCGAGAGATCAGCCCCCAGTCTACAAACGTAAATGTGTATAGAAAACTAACAAATGGATGGCAATGACGTCACTCAATGCTAAATCACGTGATCAAAACAAATTATTAGCCCTTAATTGCAGAGAATTGGCTAAGGGGGTAGGCAGGTGCACGACTGACGGCTTAACTTGCTTACAGTTTGAAACTAACCAGCTGCTAGATGAAATAACTAGTTGAATTTCTCAGAAAAGCATTAATTATTGCCAATTGTTAGAGGACCGAATTCATTATCGCTACGTACAAATATTTGGAGAGCCTGTTTCTATGTAAAATGTACAATGTACATGCGAAAACTGTATAAGTATGCGTATCTATATATGTTTATTTGTATAAGAGAATCAATACTAGAAACTACGCTTAACTTTGGTCTAGCTTACATAGTAACCATCAGGTTTAAAAGATATTCTACAATATTATTACTATTGTAAATACCTTAACTAGTTGCACCCTGTGATGTTACCTGCAGTTAAAGATACAACACAAAAATACAGTCGAATTGGAAACCTCTTCCTTTTTTGAAGAGATTTAAAAATAACATTTATCTGTGAGCCCTCGAACGTTCAAGTTAATAGATAAACAAATTTATATGACGTCTTTTAACGAGACATAACGTGGTCATAGCAAAATATTAAACAACTAGCTGACCCACGCAACCTCGTTTACGTCTTCTATTGCCCGTAGCGTGAAATTTTTTCCCCGTTTTTGCAACATTCTTCATTGATGCACCGCTCCTATTAGTATTAGCGTGATGATATGTAGCCTATATACTACCTCTACCTCTACTAATCGGACCAACAGTTCCTGTGATTAGCGCGTTAAAACAAACAAACAAACTCTTCAGCTTTGTAATATTAGTTTTATATAATACAATAGACCAGAGGTGATAGCAATCGTAAAATACAAAGAGATTATAATTAAAAGAAAAAGTAATTGAACCTACTTATGCAACAAGGAACTAATCCACACACATGCCAAAATAGAACAATTATCCTTGTCTTCTTATAGATAGGGTTCTTATCTTAGAGGGTGTCAGATGAGGCCATCTGTCACCCTAGCAGAAGCAGGCCCGGGTGAGGGCGCGGACGCCGTGGAGCGTGCGCGCCCTTAGAGACAGTAGCGGGAACATTGGGGTTCCCACATAGGAGGGGCCATCTACAAAGCGTAGGTGGCCGAGGTACGTCGGGGTTCCAGGGTTTTCCTTTCTAGGGTGCACCTGGTTCCCGGCATCTAGTACCTGAGACGGCGTCCGTTTTTAGTCGTTTCGAGTCCGACATGCCACCAAGGGGGTGGTACCCGAGGGGATTTCCGCACAATAAAAAAAAAGGTTTCTTATCTCGATTCTGGCATGTGTGTGAATTGGTTCCTTGTTGCATAAGTAGGTCCAATTGCAGTATTGATTTCTCAGCCTACCACAAAAAGCGAATCCTTTCTCAAAAACTTCTATGAACAATGCAACCAGTAACTAGTTTTTATTGAACACCGCCATTTATGAACATCAATCACTGGTCAGCCGAATCAATGAGCTAAGTTTGCTGTGTCGACACCCGATTATAAATCGGTGTACGTGAAGCCAAGATGACCCGTCTCGCCGCCGGCTTCACGTCGACATGACAATCGATTATTTTATGATGTCTTGTTTGACAACGTAGCTGTCATGTTCCAGTAATAATTTATGCGATAAATAACATGAGTATTAGTGTACGTGATATATGCACCGTGTTTTTATTAGACAGTTTTTTATTGAATAGAGGGCAAACGAGCAGACGTATCGCCTGATGGGAAGTGATTACCACTGCCCATGGACACCCGCAACACTATGATGGGGGAAGAGGTTAGGCATCCTCACTCGGTGAAACACAGCGCAATCGCTATTTCACACCGGTTTTCTGTGAAGCCTTGGACACTGTAAATTAAGTTCTCGTGAAGTAAGGAGCCTGCGAAAAGCCTTTTTTCTTGTTTCTCGTTTGTTAAAAGACTACTCCCGCATAAGAAATATACATCCTGTTTCGCGGGGACTTTACAAACATACATGAAATGGATACAAAGAACACCCAGACGCAGAACAACAATTTGTGGTTTTTTGTAGAATAGCTACCAGAGATTTAGAATGTTTTATCTCTTGTTAATAGAAAGAAATAAAGATATTGTTACTTATAATTATTTATCGAACAAAATTAAATATACAATATTTTAACACATAATATTTTACATCTCTAAAGTAGTGTCGTACAGTCGTGTTTCGTTGGTGAGTGCGAGACCGGAGGCCCAATGATGCAGAAGCATCGCAATAGGCTACTATGATGTCACCACGCTGCATGTCTTCATTCGCAATGAGTATGGTGACCATCACTTTTGGATTCTGCTTATGCTTTCCATCAGGTAGAGTAGAGGCAGGGCCATACATAAAACAAAAGAATGGCTGAAGTTCACGACAGGGGGACAATCAAACCTTTTAGAATTTATGGTAGGAACACTAACAAATGATTTTTAATAATAATAATAATAATAATAAAAATCTTTATTGATACAAAAAACCTTTGGTTTGATTAAAATTATTACATATGTCTTGGTTAACTTAAGGTAATGCGAGTAATATAAACCCTGACTCCTAAACTAGGTAATCCTGTGACTCAGGAGTCAGTGTCCTGCTGTCATTGTGATACAAAAAACATTTTCATGTTGTGCCTTATCATTAGTAATGGCAGTCGTTGACATAACAGATTACTAAGTAACTAGGTTTACATCAATAAAGAAGAACACTAAGGAATTTAGATTCCGATTTAAAGAATATGGGATGGACTGAATATAAGTGAGTGGTTATGTACGTCGGATTTATGATATGTATGTGAGTGTGTATATATGGTGGTATGTATGAGTGGAGGAGTGCATGTGAGTGTGTATATGAATGTAATGGGTGTGTATGTATATAAGTATTTGGGGTACATTTGGGTGTATATGCGGAAGTATCTGTAGCAGTGTATTATCGCTTGGATGATGGTGTTTTAAGGTGTTTGACATTGTGTTATGCTACTGCTGGTAGTATAGTAGGTCCTCTGTTTGGGCGTAGTCCTGATCCTGTAGCCAACTCTGTACTTTATTTTTAGCATCAAAGTGATTTAACCCAGCTATCTGAATAGCTTTACATATTTTTCTGTAAATTACTGAACCTAGAACGTAAAACTGGCGACTGGCAAATGCAGTTCTATGACGTACTGCCGGACATATGTTTTTTGCTTTACGCTTTATGGGGTCTAGTGGGGGTAATTCCTTGTGTTTTTTTAGAGTTGCACGAAGGATAAAGAGCTGTCTCACAGTAAGCAATTTGCAGTCCTTATACAGTCTAGTAGTTGGGAATCTGTATGGTCTTTCAAGCATCACTTTTAGAACTATCCTCTGTGCCCGCTCCAGTACAATAAACTTGGTTTTAGCAGCTCCTCCCCATACAAGTATGCAGTAGCCGATAACGGACTGACACAGTGTAAGATAAATCATTTTTAATACGTCAGTGTCTGCGCAACGTCTCAGAGATTTAAAAATATATATTAATCTTCTAACTTTTGAAGCAGTGTTATCTATTTGCTCATACCATTTCAGTCCGTCATCAATCACTACACCCAGGTACTTCGTGTGATCAACACGGGTAAGCGTCTTACAACGTCGTCTTAATACCTATACAATTAAACAAATAGCAGTTTTGTTATTACATCACTGTAAATAAATCGTTTCACCACCTGCATTGAGTTTTAAACGGTGTTTAACCCACAGAACTACGTAACATCTAGACAGCCATTAGAGATGTTATCAGAACAGTAAATTAGAACACCAAATAATCGTTTATCTAACGTTAAATAGCGTATATAACACATTATTATTATACACAATGTTCGTGTGAAACTTTACACAGGCCTACTTGCATCAGTGTTTATTGTATGTATATATTGGTACTAGCTGACACACGCAACCTCGTATACGTCTTCTATTGCCCATAGCGTAAAGATTTTCCCCCGTTTTTGAAACATTCTTCATTGGTGTTCCGCTCCTATTAGTATTAGCATGATGATATATAGCCTATAGCCTTCCTCGATAAATGGACTATCCAACACTGAAAGAATTTTTCAAATCGGACTAGCGGTTTCTGAGATTAGCGCGTTCAAACAAACAAACAAACAACCAAACTCTTCAGCTTTATTATTAGTATAGATATATCAACGATTTATCTTGAACCAAACTATCAAGTGAGCCCCTCCCACAGATTTCTTATGCTCCTTGTATAATAATGGGCCATTTGACACATAACGCCATTGCCCAAACTAAGCACACCTTGTACAGTGGGTACTAAACAATTGATATTAATACATATTATACACTAGCTGACCCACGCAACCTCGTTTGCGTCTTATACGGGTATTGCCCGTGGCGTGAAATTTTTCCCCCGTTTTTGAAACATCCTTCATTGGTGCTCCGCTCCTATTAGTAGTAGCGTGATGATATATAGCCTATAGCCTTCCTCGATAAGTGGACTATCCAACACCGAACGATTTTTTCAAATCGGACCAGTGGTTCCTGAGATGAGTTAAAAACACTCAAACTTCAAAACAAATATTTATAGGTTACACAAACACTTGATCTGATCCGGAAATCGAGCATAACAGTCGTTACCACTGCACCTTGGAGTCAGTTGCTTCATAGTAATAGGTAAGTTCTAGAAATAAAAGATAATAGGAGTAACTACCAACATCCCAGGATATCTGAACTTCAAGAGACAAAACGGAGGATTTTCATGGCACACTAGGTGGTTTAAGTAACTGGTATTGTCACAACGTGGGAGAGCCACGCTTCGGCATGAATGGGCCGGCTCGACCGGAGTGATACCACGGTCTTACAGAAAACCGCTGTGAAATAGCGCTTGCGCTATGTTTCACCGAGTGAGTGAGGATACTGGAGGCCCATACCCCAACCTGGGGATAGGGAATGGCCTCCCCCCATTCCCTCTCCCCATCCCCCAAAGGTCGGCAACGCACTTGTGACGCTTTTGGTGTTGCGGGTTTGGTGGTTTGTTTCCATGGGCGGCGGTAATCGCTTGCCATCAGGTGATGCGTCTGCTCGTTTGCCCACTATTCAATAAAAAAAAAAACACACTGGTCTTCTATAAAGCCGTGGTAACTCTAGACGAACTAGCCAACAATTGTGTGCTTATTATTCTCGCACGGTAAAACCCGATGTTTGGAAAAATAGTGCACGAAAATATGCCAATTTTATTTGTAACAAAAAACGCCAACCGGAGTTTGACACTACCGCCAGTTGACCTTTTCATATCTACTTTATATACATACTAGGTTTAGGTAAAGCCTAAATACATAAAACTTAGATATACATATAATTATCCCACGATGGGATCAAAACAGGATGTTCGTATTTAATCGGTAATTTTGCCTTTAATGGCGATTTTATGGTGTTAATTTTATGCTACGATGTGAACCTAATTGTTTATATATTGTATTGTACGCAAATCTAGGTTTTGTGACAAAAAAATTAATAGTGTAGTTAGTGTCAAATAACCTGTAATATTTCATTGTAAATGATGCTTAATTATTACAAAAAATTACTCAGTAATTAAGAATCATGTCAAAATTTTAAAAGTTGAAATCATTTTACGTATCAACTTTTTTTAGCGTTGTATATTCACATTTGAAATAATGAAATAAGTAGAGTTATACATCTCACACGCGGCCGTCTAATTCCAAACTACGCAGCATCTATGTTATGACCACCAGACCACTGATAAACTTACTATACGTCCGACATATCTTGGTAAATTTAAACATAGCTGAACTTTAGCGCATGTACAGTGGACCAAAGTGATTCATGACCCCCCTTAGAGTCATTTTCCTACAATAAAATTATTCTATACCATTAGGTTGAAATTAGCTTGAACATACATTTCATAAGTGACGGACCATTATCATTCTACTAGACACTGACAAAGCCATGACATAGACATAGACGTATACTATGATAAGTATTGCACGAAAAAGTTTGTTAGCCAGTGAACGTCCTTATCTATAGGTATATTAGGAAAGATTTAATTGTATATTTGTTTGAGACATAGGATTGACTTTATTTCGAACTAGCTGACCCCGCAACCTCGTTTGCGTCTTCTATTGCCCGTAGCGTAAAAAATTTCCCCCGTTTTTTAAACATTCTTCATTGGTGCTCCGCTCCTATTATATAAACGAAAAACGCAAATATCTTACGGAACCCTATTTAATCGGTCGGTAAAAATAAAATCGGTCCAGTACTTTTTGAGTTTATTCGTTCCATACAAAAATACAAATCTTTCCTCTTTATAATATTAGTGTAGATAGTGTAGATAATGGGTAGACTTGAGGTAGGAGGGTAGAAGTACCGTAAAGGTAGCATAGGGTACTGTAGAACAAAAATAGATAAGCATTTATTTAACAGAACGAAGTCTGTCGAGTCATACATATTAGTAAAATAAAACAGTAAAATTAGAGACCTTTGTTTATTTCATATTATTAAATTAAAAATAATGGCATTCACTTCGTAAAGCGAATAAAAAAGAAAACTTCTCAATAGTTAATTTTTGGGTTATAATGGTTCCAATTGTTTGGGTCTGTAGGATTACTGGTTAAACCTAAAACCGAGTGTAAGCGCCATGGTTTTCAATAACGTCTAATAATCGATTACGCATAGACCCGATTAGACGACTGCAAATGTCACTTCCCCTCATGAAATCCCAGATTTCGTTACAATGCAGCTCGATTGCTTCTTTAGTCCTCTCGTTCCTGTTATCCCACATTTGAACCATCAAACCCCATAAATTTTCTATTGGGTTAAGATCTGGTGACCTAGACGGCTATGGAATGAGAGTAATTTCATCTTCATGCTCCGTAAACCAATTTGAGACAATTCTGGCAGTATGCACTCGACAGTTATCATGAACATAGGAGAATACTGGCATATCTTCACGGGGGTAAACTGTTCGCAAAGTCGGTAACATTGATTCTTCCAATAAATCGACATAGTTGATAACGTTATGACGAGGAGAAATAGGAACAAGTTCGCCTATGTTTCCAGCATCCATCCATGCCCACATGTTAGCTGAAATACGGCCAGATGATTGGTTAGGCACTACGTGGTCTTCTGTGTATCGCGTGTTATCGTAACGCCACAAAGTTAAGCGACCATGTTGAGAAGAGCGAAATGATTTTTCGTCTGTAAAGATGGTGTTTGTCCAGTTGAAATCTAAATAATTACGTGCAAAATTCAATCTCGCAGTTCTGTGTGCATCCGTTAAATGAACTTTCTTAGCATGATGTCTGTAATGCAGCCCAGTGCGGTGCAAATTATTTCTAATTGTTTCTAGACAAACGTCGTAACGTGCTGCAAAATAGCGGGTACGAGTAAAAGGATGTTCTTCGTAATGGTGTTGCATTTCCGTTCTCTGTTGGTTTGTGATTCGACGAACCCCATGATTATGTCGTCGTCGGTCTTCAAAGATACCCTCTTCAGCGTGCCGTTTGATCCAGGTTCTGACCGTGTTACGACTTATATTTAACTCACGTGATATTTCTCTAACGCCGCAACCTTGCTCACTGAGCACTACAATCCGAGCTCTTTGTTCTACCAAATTGGCCATTATACGATTCGTTTATAGATATAAATATATTCTTAGATTTTTAATTTAATATTTTCAGATTGACTACTACTTGACATCTTACACATATTATCATTTCATTTTCCAAATTATAATACTTTTTCTTCGCAATGAAAAGAGTTTGGATTATAAACGATTATATTATTTGAAATTCAAATAAGACTGCTGTATCAAAAATATATCTTGTTCAGTGGTGACAAAGGTTTAAATTGCATTGACATCTAACCCGTAATGACGCATTTCTGTTTATATCCAAAACGTACTATGTGCAAATAGCGAAGAAAACCTAACTATAGTCGTTCCAATAGTTTATTTAACTTTTGACAGCTCTAATACTTAATCAAATAGTGATACCCTGACCCGTTACCTATTCGATTTCTTTCATCGATCGATTTTATGCATTAAGAAGTTTTAATCGATTTAACAAACTCATTATTTTATAGATAATTTCGTACTTCATATTTCTATGTGTTTCAATGTGCGACCTCCTTTGTCAAAATAAAGAAGAAATGGATTAAAAGAATGTTGTTCAAATATGACGGTTCTATGTCATGAAAAAATATATAATAAAAGGAACTGAATTTTCAAAATGTATTATTGTATTGTGTTGTAATTCAGTGGTTAATATTGTATTTGTTAAACTATTGATGATCTTTATTAAATCTCTCTATGTCTATTTTAAAATAATCTACAGTATTTCAATGAGTAACCTTCAATATAGTTGAGTATTTATATTCCTCCGTATTGATTTATTTGTGAATTCTCACGTTTGGTTGAGTTGAGCGTATCGTTCCTGCCTTCGTTACTGTCAAAATGCCAAAAAAGAAAGTACTCAAAGGACAAACAACTGTCAAGTGATGATGATTCCTGGTCATACGAAGAAGACGATTCTTTATAATTAAAATTAGTATTACAGTACCTCTTTTGGTTGTTTTATTTTTAATCCGTAAATTACTACGAATTTCAACATTTTGTACCTGTTCATTACAAGTAGGTACCGCAGGTAGTTTTTATTTGAACCAACTATAGTAAGTCTAAACAATTATTTTAGATTCATTAATTTGCGGCGAATACATTCGATCCCATTACTAGGTACGAGTACGATGGAACTGTTTTCATTACGCAAATTATTTATGCATTGAAACAGAGACATTTAGGGCATTTTAATGCAAAATAATAAAGCTTTTTACGTGATTTGATATAAAATATAATCACAATAATTTTATTGTATGTTTTATTAATATAATCGATAATCGATTTATTTCAAAACCGTTTTTATAGTCTGTGGTCATTAATTACGAATGACACATCCCTAAGTAGGCGGAGCCCGCCCATAAAGTACAGTATTATCTGTAGTACATTGTATCAAAAATTATTACAAAACTTTATGTGCGTGATCTGTCAAAAGTTAAATAAAGTATTGGAACGACTATAAATGTATGATTACAAAGGAATAATTGTCAAAGTGGGTCACCTTTCAACTGGGTCGATAGTACACTCGTGAAGAAAACTATTATTGTCATTTTTTAAATACTAATGTACGAATAAAATTTCCCTAATATAGTGATCAATTAGTACAAATTAAATCATTAACAAAGACGGACTCGCCAAAATACTTCGGCCGCATAGTACTTACTATATAATATGCTTCATATTACACTTACTCATCATCATCATCTTCCTAACCTTTATTATTCCCAATATTTGGGGTCGGCTACCAGTTCAACCGGTTTTACCTGAATATCAGTTTTTACACAGAGCGACTGGCATCTGACCTCCGCAACCCTGAGGGCGAACTGAATTCGAAGGTTGAACTAGTTGTCAGTATATTTGAGGGCACTGACTTCCCAATAACGATTGCCATAGCTGTTCATGACAACCGGGACCGACGGCTTAACGTGCTCTCCGAAGCACGGGCAGGAAACACCGCCATCTTCCATACTCCGGGCTGCTATTAGGAATTTCTTGTAGGAAAAACCCAACAGCAGTCCGACCCGGGAATTGAACCCGATACCTCTTGATTTGCAGTCGCTTACGCTAACCACTAGACCAACGAGGCAGTTACTATCTATATATATAAAAATGTTATGTTGGTTTGTGTACGCTTTAAAAACTTAAAAAGTTCTGCACCGATCGAGCTGAAATTTTAGAAAGATATAAAATCCGCATCAAGGATTGTTTTTATCTAATTTTTGCATCAGTCACGTATCCGCGACCGCGAAAAAACACGAAAAAACCGACATAAACGCGGGCGGAGCCGCGGGCAACAGCTAGTATAATATATAATTACTTTAAAAAATCGTCAAGGATCACTATCTATCTATGTAATATCTATATTCTTTATGGACATGTATATGTATGTTAGTGTGCATATATTTATTAAATTTATACGTTATTTGTATTTGTAAATGTGCACCACAATCTACAAATTACTCAGTATGGTCCATCTTAAGGTTGCCTGGAAGAGATCGCAGCCTGCGATAAGGCCGCCCATTGTACCACTGTTTTTTGTACTATTGTAATATTATTTCTTTATATTAAGGCGTACAATAAAGCGTTCATCTATACATCTATCTACTTTATTTAGCTTTTACGATTAAGAAGCTATGTAAGGTTTCGTTGCGATCGGCTGGATGCAAGACTAGAAAACAGTCACTCGGGCTGGACGCTTGAGTGGTTATATATTTCTAAATACCAACTTAATACGCTAAACATAAAAATTACAACCAGATGTAACAAAGGACGTTTGCACACCGTACAAATATTTTACTGGCTAGAAATTGAAACCTCGAGTTCTCATTTAGAAGTCAGTGTCCCAAGATCGAATAGACAGTCAATGGCCGAAATCAAACATAAAATAATTACGTTATATAGATAGCGTTGTAAAACGATATATATATAAATGTTAAGTTAGTGTATGTACGTTCAAATTTTTCAGGTAGCTTTGATTGAGGTCTTTTAGTACAATACTTAACCGCTTCGACTACTTCTGAGGCGCAGTGGTAGCGTATGCGACTGCTGTTCTTCAGGTCTCGGGTTCGATTCCCGGGTCGGACCAAATGTTTGTATGATCTACAAATATTTGTTTCGGAGTTTGGGTGTTTTCTATGTATGCATTTACAAAAAAAAAGTATATAAGTATTTATATCAGTTGTCTAGTACCCATAACACACGGTCTGCTTAGCTTCGGACTAGACGGCGTTGTGTGTTAGATGTCCGAAATATTTATTATTATTATTGCCTGCTTCAAAAAATGATTTAAGCTATTTTACGGGTTAATTTTGTTTCACATTCCTATTTAAATAATATGTTACAGCAAAGTGTGAGAAATCACGGTTAATGGCCTATCAAAATCTTAATTATATCATGGAGTGATATGTCCACAGAAGAAAAAAGAAATGCAGAGAAGTAAAATGATCCCTTTCTATCAGACAATTCAGTTCAAGTCCAGTATGTTGCATACTTTAAAATGAATAATAAAACTCAGTCTTGAACATTGTCTTTCGATCAGTTTCAAGACTAACAACTATAGTATTGGGATCTGTGTGGCTACCAAATTTTTTTTTATTGAATAGTGGGCAAACGAGCAGACGTATCACCTGATGGTAAGCGATTACCGCCGCCCATGGACACCCGCAACACCAAAGGCGTCACAAGTACGTTGCCGACCTTTGGGGGATGGGAAAGGGGATGGGGGGAGGGGTTGGGTATGGGCCTCCGGTATCCTCACTCATTCGGTGAAACACAGCGCAAACTCTATTTCACACCGGTTTTCTGTGAGGCCGTGGTATCACTCCGGTCGAGCCGACCCATTCATGCCGAAGCATAGCTCTCCCACGGTAAAAAATCCCCTCCCCTCATATCTGTTAATCGGAAAAATAGCCTTAAACGCTTCACAATGCGGTTGCTTTACTCAAACCGGTGTGAAATAGCGCTTGCGCTGTGTTTCACCGAGTGAGTGAGGATACCGGAGGCCCGTACCCTAACCCGTCCCTCCATCCCTCTCCCCTTCCCCAAAGGCCGGCAACTCACTTATGAGGCCTCTGGTATTGCAGGTGTCCATGGGCGGCGGGAATCGCTTACCATTAGGCGATACGTCTGCTCGTTTGCCGCCTATTCAATACAAAAAAAAAGTGTTTAGCAAATGACTTGCCATAAAAATGCTAATATATCATGTTACACCGACTTCGCGTATTATAATTATTAGGACTAAGAATGCAGGAAAAATAAATCTGCTAGGTAGGTACATAAAAACTTGAAGAATTTCGAATTCCACATTTGTAAGAACTAGAAAGCCTGAAAATAAGTGCAAGGAAAACTGTGTAAGTATACATTCGCGTTAGTTATAAGTATATTATGTAGTCAAATATTCAGTAAAAATTTCACATAGACAATGCTGTCGGCAAGTTTGAAAAGCCTAACTTAATTTATGCCTCACTAATTAAATTCCCCAAACAAAGCGTGATGATGTAAGTAGGGTGTCCATCACTTTATCGGGATACGGATCTCCGCAGAACGAAACAAACGGTTTGTTTCTTAACATCCGCACCAAATTTGAGGCCACCCGAATCCGTATAATGGAACAATTAAAGTGTTGTGTAAAACATTGACAATAACACTAGACGCACCACGCGATCGACCTTTGTGGGAATAGAAATTCCAAAGCACGTTTCGACCTACATTACAACTTTTTAAAGTTCACGAAATCATTTTGTGTTTAAATTCTTGAACATTGACTAGAAGCTGAACAGTTGTGTGCTTTGTGAGCACAGTAATATTTCTTGAGTACCTCAAGGTGCGACGTCACATTCACAATTATATACATTGGTTTCAAGCAGACTGTCGCTATTTTTCCTTGGGAATATGGAAGTTTTTAGACTGGACTAATAGGACGCCCATAACCCAGGTATAATGACGACTTGCGCAATATAGCTATCAGGAGCTGGATGCGAGAAGTACAAAATCGATCAGAGTGATATGAAATGGGAGAGACCTATATCCAGCAGTGGACTGCAACAGAGTGATAATGATGATGAAGAAAAACACCCATGGCAAGGGAGTTAGAATAAAGAATACTAGGCTAGTCTCGTACGGAGAAATAGGTCTAAGGCTGTAGGAACTCCAAGTAGCCAGTGCCACAATGTTTTGGAGACACAACTAGGTGAGGGACATAAGTTAGTCGTTCATCTTGTTCAAAATGACTGAGAATATTTACAAGTTCCAAAAATTCAGGGAGTTTGTATGGAACGAACATTAATATAATCATTCAATATCAATATCAATCATTAGGAAACAATACTTGTATTTAAAATATAGATTTTTCATCATTTAACATTAATAAAATTAACATTTCAAGTACTTTTTCCTTGTTTTTTTTCACTACTTATGGTTTTGACTCATGATTGTGCAAAAAAAGGTATGACGCTATAGCTGCCCATTATCTGAATAACATGTCTGGTATGTGTGGATTCTAAAAAGATATGACGCCCTAACTTAGTTCTTTTGCTCCTGGAGCAAAAGAACTAAGTTAGAGCTAGAGTACTAAGAACGGGATTTAAATTTTTCAAGTAATGTCTTAATTTTTATGATTTAGGGATAAAATACTTCAAGACAAATGGAATAAAATCATTTTATTCCATTAAGATTGCAATTTAATGTAAATCTTTTATTTTGATATACTATAGATAGACCGTATGGATATGAGGTTGTTCAAATTTTTTTTTTAATAGTTTTCACTTTTAATAGACTTCAAATAGGAAGAGATTGAATTCGATTGACAGCGTTCGTACTATCGTGTTTCGTTGGTGAGTGCGAGACTGGATATCCTATGATGCAGAAGCATCACTAGGCCGCCATGGTGTGGGTCACTATGCTGTATTGTTGCATTGTCTGCATTCGCAATTAGTATGGTGACCACCACTCTTGGATTTTGGTTATGTTTTCCATTAAGGCAGAGTGGAGCTATTTATAAGCAATAAAAAATCTATTATACACAACTAAACTAAAAAATCTAAATACATAAACTGATTATTGTTAAAATAGAAATTTAAAGAAAATATAGTCACATTATTATTTTTTTAAGCAACGTTAATTATAATTTTTTTTTTCGCCCGCGGCTTCGCTCGCATTTAATAAAAGTATACTATGTTACTTCTAACACCTCCAAGAATATGTGTAGAACATTTCATGATGATTGGTTCAGTAGTTTTTGCGTGAAAGCGTAACAAACAAATTTACTTTTACCTTTATAATATTAATTGTGATTTAAACTCCATTAATTAACGATAGAGCTATATCCGCTGGATTATTTTAAAAGAGTTGTGAGGGTCAACATACTTGAATGTAGCCAGCCTAATGACATAACTTGTTGTAGCGGTGTTTTTTTATTAAATACTAAACCTACAAATTCACCTCTTAAAAATCTAAAGTGAACTTTCTCCTTAAATAAAAATTACGTGAAAAGTTAATAGTAGTAAAAACATATCGTATAATCTATTAGTTACTATCTTGCGAAACAATAAGATTCTGTCACGACAAAACATCTGGTTGTTTCCAATTGACATTAAATCAGTCTTAAAAACACATCACATGACATTTACATGTGATCTTACACGATAGTATACAAACGGTGGATCATTAACTATCCTGTCGAAATGGCCCTTAAAATTATTGCATTAAAACAATCGCTACCACACTTGGTCGAACAATGTGAAGCGATACAGCACATACCGTCCGCGTTCTCACATTAACCTTACCAAGAGGTCGTAGTTATGAACAAACAATTAGTATTTTCTTGTTTTAAAACTTGTTGAAAAATTCACACAATAATTATTTTCACTTGACATTGCCGACAAATAACAACCTTATGTTTCGCTTTGTTAAAAACTTTAAGCTAAACTTGTAATAAACACGTATGCTAAACACGTATTTTTAAGTCATAAGGAGTTGTAAAATCTATAAATACGATGTTTAATTTTTTTACGATCGATTGATATGCATTGCATATATTTAACAAAAAACTAGAACTCATTTATGATTATCCACGTATTTAAATACGTATAACTAGCAATATCAAATTTATGTTCAATGGTTATAATTAAAGATTAACTTATTTCTATTTTAACATTACATGAATATACTCACAACTAAATCCTGGAGGTTAAAATTTGAAATGTTGTTTACCAGTTGTCAATAATACTTCTACCCATAAAATAATGGGTGGCCACCCTCCACCGCGCGCATTTATATTTAAAAATAATTTAATAATTTTATTTACGTAGAGACGAGACAAACTTTTTAGCACTCCATGGATTCACCGTGCGGGTGCTGGGTCCATCGTGTGGCAGAGGGAGAAACTCAAAGCAGTTCCCAGGACTTGTGACCTAGGTATAGGTTTAAGGAGGCTCCCTTTAAGATGTGCATCAACGCTCACATTCACTGTTTGAGTTTCTCGCCCTACCTAGCCAAATTTGGCAGAGCGGGAAACTCGAGCAATGAAGGTGATCGAAGAATAATTTCATAAAAACTGTAATTCCACCATACATTTTTAATAAAATCTAAATAGCCTGTGTCACCCGGGACATTATTCCAAATGTATTGACATCTCATTCATTAAAATCGGTTCAGTAATTTAAGTGCTGCGATGGGTCAAACTTACATAGACTGCCACAAGTATTAAGTTGCCTTATGTCTTCGCCGTAGTTTGGTTAAAGTAGAACAAGATAATCATTTTCACCGTGGGAGAGCTATGCTTCGGCATGAATGGGTCGGCTCGACCGGAGTGATACCACGGCCTCACAGAAAACCGGTGTGAAATAGCGTTTGCGCTGTGTTTCACCGAGTGAGTGAGGATACTGGAGGCCCATACCCCAACCCCTCCCCCATCCCCTTTCCCATCCCCCAAAGGTCGGCAACGCACTTGTGACGCCATTGGTGTTGCGGGTGTCCATGGGCGGCGGTAATCGCTTAGCATCAGGTGATACGTCTGCTCGTTTGTCCACTATTCAATAATAATAATAAAAAAAATCAAAAAAAGTACCATCGAACAAATAAAGTTGTGATTACGACATCATTTTAATCTTAAAACGGTGACATTGTAAGCATCTGTGACGGGTACGTGCATATACAAATTGCGTTTGATTCTATTCATTTATTAAAACAATCTTTATAGTTAAGCCTTCAAAAAGCGCCTTTGAGTATAAAAAAGGTATATCTCCTAGCAAGTACATAATTACAATTAACCCCCCAGGCCCCAGTCTTATCATTTAAGGAGGTTAATGCTGCTAACTAGGTTACTACTCTGTTAAATTCAACACAAACGCAAGTAATAGGTTTTAGGTTGGCTGTTTTACAATAGGTGTATCTAATCTTAATTTTTATCTAAAACAACAAATAATTATAAACACTTATTATATAAGGATGTCCACAGAACGCCGCACATTTAAGAGGAAAGTGTGTTTGCTTTGGGGAGAATTGGCAGTACAGGCACAACGCTAGTACCTGTCTGTGTATTTTATATAATATTAAATATATGTATGCTTATTCAATTATTTATTTAGTAGTAATGTAAAGTAAAGTAAATGTAGTAGTAAATTTGTATAATGTAGCTATAATTTTTTTGTTGTATTTAGTACTTTGTCTGTGCACATACTCCTACATCACCTGAAGGTTGACTGGGAAAGAATGCCTCATGGCATTAAGTCCGGCGTTGTACGTCAGATGCAATAAGTTTTAAATAACTAAATATATACACTATCACTGCGGTTTTATTTATGCTGAAAACTCTACGAAGAAGGCCAGATTTGATTTGATTTATGTAATAAACTTAGTTTCGTAATTCAGATTTCATGCAATGATGAGAACGGAGAAAAATATTACCGCTGCACCGAATTCAATGCAAAAAACGTATTGTAACTTATACTAAACACATTCATCGAATCTACGCACGTAGGTCTACTATTGTGCTTTTTTATGTAAAATCACTTTATTAGAATGCACTTAAAAAACTTTTAACCACTACCAAGAGTTTAATAGGTACAACCGTTGTAAATGTCTTTAAGTAATTATCAAACTGTGACAGGATGACGGGCATTGTGTTTAATTACTTTTTTAAATATTCTGACACTTTGTTATACCTAGCCACTCTAATAAAAAAAAATTAAAAATAAATTGATAAACATTGTCACCCTATTTTATTGGTTTCTTCCTTGACCCTGAATGCACTCAACTTACGAGCGATATCCTGAAATAAATAACACCATCAGACTTTTGTTCTTTTGCTAAAAACTATTTACTAGACCAGATAATAAGTAATCGAGTTTGGCTGGATGTGCCAAGAGGATACGCAGTGATTAGTTGAAATAAAGAGTTAAACTTGACATTCTGGCGTGGAAGAGCCACGCTTCGGCATGAGTGGGCCGGCTCGACCGGAGTAATACGACGGCCTCATAGGAAACCGGTGTAAAATAGCACTTACGCTGTGTTTCACCGAGTGAGTGACGATACTTACGGTATCCTCAACCGTACCCCAAACCCCTCCCCCGTCCCCCTCTTGTGACGCCTCTGGTGTTGCGGGTGTCCATGGGCGGCGGTAATCGCTTACCTTACTTACGTATTAGGTGCTACGGCTGCTCGTTGTGCAAAAACGTGGTTCTTGCGTGAAAGCAAGGCTCTCTGGCTATATCTATGCTATTACGAATTCTGCGCTTTAGATAAACTAGATAAATTCTTCGAAAATCAATAGATGGCGCCTGCATCCCGTGTTGGTAACTTATTGCCGATGCTGTACATAAAATAAATAGTAT
Source organism: Spilarctia lutea (assembly GCA_916048165.1). NCBI lineage: Eukaryota > Metazoa > Arthropoda > Insecta > Lepidoptera > Erebidae > Spilarctia > Spilarctia lutea. The sequence continues at coordinate 19,065,927 of OU696483.1, forward strand.
TTACTGAACCTTGAATCTCAATTAAAGTCACATAGACAAAGTAAACAAATGGATTCATCCTGCACAAACAAACAATGGAGTATTATGTGTTTCGGTTCCCGGTCAAGGCAACGTGTCATTCAGGCAGATAAAAATAGATGATTTTAGAGTGATTTATGAATAGTAGTACGTTTGCTGTAAAATATCGTAGTACAAAGATTTGGTTTATATATTACCTATTGTTTTTATTACCCAGTTGTAAACATGTGGCCTCAGAACTTACGGTTTGTTTGTTGTGTGCAATTCTGATAAAGAGCACAAGGATTTAGGATCCATAAACTTGACTTCCTTCATACATTGTAGTTTGTACGTTGAAACAAAAATACTAATAATGTTTGTTTAGAAGGTCTTATTACAATGTACTTTGTTTAAAACGTCAGCAGCATAGGATTGTCAACAGTCTAATCTAATTAAAAAAGAAATAGATATTAGGATATCACAAAAATACATTTACTGCAAGGTCTAAACTAAAATAGACCAGTTTGCTGTCACCATATGAACACATAACTAAGGGTACGTAGGTACATAAAAAAAAGAAAGTTTGTGAGTATGTAAGTGAGTATGTTTGTAACTCTTTCACGCAAAATGTACTGAATGGATTTTGATGAAACTGTGGCGGTCTCCACATACAACATAACATACTGCAGCACCATCGTGTTCACTCTCACAGCATGTCTCAGACAGCCACTACGCAGCAACCGGCCCGACTCACTGGGGACCTCACCGCAGCACCGCGTTTACACTTTACAATAATATAGCTTATACATCAGAATAACACATAAGCTACAATTTATAAAGATATTAGCTTCGCCTCGCCGCGTTGCCCGCGGTTATTGTTCTACCGCGGGTAGCTCCGTGGGGTTCAACTCGTTACAAATAATTCTGATTGCCCGACTGTCTGTTACGCTTGCACCGTTAAACCACTGCACCGATTTCAATGTAATATGACAAAAAGATACTCTGATTGCTGAGGGAAAACATAGGCTACGCTTTACCGTGATAACGGACCTACACGTGCATGTATTTGCTTGTTTCTACATCATTTTCTTAGGTATTACTAAGTCATGTATATGAAGTAGTTGAATAACAAGGCGCTAACTTGTCTTAATAAATTACTGCCTACAAGAGACATACTTTCATTTTCATATAATGGCATTTAGCAAAGGTATTTAGCTGGACTGGTGTCGAAATATACTAAAGTAGTAGAATTTGATGACAAATAATGAATCATGTTTTCTTGACCATTTGTTACACACTATGCTATTCGTGTCTTCTTTGAAATCCTAAGCGTTCAATACTTTTAATTATGTTCTGATAATAATCACGCTTATTAATTTCATCATAATGCACCACAGCTGGACGTAAGTATCTTCTTATTGAACTCGCTTATGGTAGGTTTTATCATGCAAATGTCTGAGATTTTGACCAGATTGTGTTGATGGAACTCAAGAGTCACAAGCATGGACCTTTGAGTTGGGAGTTCGTTCTTTCTTCAGTCTAGAAATACGGTAAACAACAATAAGTTAGAACACATTTATTCCAATCTCAGAGATTCCAATAATAGGAATGAAAGTTTGGCTTCGTAATATGAATTCTTTTTTAACACTCACCAGAGACAATGTAGAATAGAGTACTCTACATTCTTTATCTGTTGGATGCATCAAATCTAATTATCTGTGCAATGTAAAAGACATATTTAAGCTATTGTATGTTTGGTTGATAGCAATAAGTTTGCTCCTATTACTTAAATAGGAGCAAATGATGGTCGGTAAAATATCACCGTTAAATAAATGTTACTCGTAAATATAACCATGAGTATATTACGACATTGGCAAGCTTCTAAATTAGGCGACTGGAAGCAATATGTTTAGTGAATTACAATTACGTTTTATTAACCGAATACGATTATTATTTCAGGTCGAACATATGTAACTACACATCTTTTAAACTCTCTCGGATTCCATTAAAGGGCAATGTTACAATTATCTACCGAACATCACATAATATAAGTACAATGGCACTAACACAATTACAGTTTAGATCGTAAATTATAGTAATTTCGCACGAAAAACCACAAAATTGATGAAATAATGAACCCGAAGCTAACAGCCATTAAATAATGGTGGCCGCAATTCAATAATTTGGAAGAATAGACGATAAATTGTCGTGATACGATGCGGTCGTGATCATTTGTGGTTGTACTATATTTACATACCACATGCGTACACGCATGCAAAGAACATAGAGTAACTAACTGTAGAACTTCTTCTATGAGAACCTAACGAACTGTTATATATTTTTATGTACGTGGCGACCTCTACATACAACAAAACATACTACAACGCCATCTACCGAAATTACACTGAACTACGTAGTAACGTACCATACGAAGAAACTGCTAATCCTGAATCGCGCAATAGAAGCTATCATAAGTACAACATGCCAACATCAACTGTTGGGCAGTGGCCCGCCAGGCATGATCACCTCGCCTGGTCAGAGGATCCTCCCTCTGTGTTGGAAGGACATGACACTCATTCCTACATGTACATGGATATGACATTCATGTTATGTACATTAATAAACTCATGTATATAACATGGATGTCATATGAGAGTTGCATATGTGCATAACATCTGAGCTAGATCTCATCGGCCTAATCATCAAATAGCACACAATACCCCTGTTAAAGAATTCCTCCCCTTTATTCTACCTGATGGGAAACATGAGTAGTGTCTCTAAGTCTTATTTAGTGATTATATTATAGAAACTCGGTATCACAAACTGAAATTCCAGATACTGCATGTTTGGCCTAGTGGTTAAGCGGTCGCCACGCCGTTCTTTACGTCCCCAAGTGTTGTGGGTTCAAATCTCAAATGGAATAACACTTTGTGTGATCCACGAATTGTTGTTCTAGTTCAGGGTTTTCTTTGTGTACGTTTCATGTATGTTTGTTAAGTCCCCCACGACACAGGAATTATTCCTAGTGCGAGAGTTGTCATTTTTAGAAAAAAAGATACGCCCATAATCATAAAATTATAATTCATAAAACTAAATCTACGATACTATCTAGGTTAACAATAACCTTAATCTTTTAAGAATTTTATTATAGAATTTTGAATTAAACCAAAACATGTTAATTCGTTTGTCAATAGAACGAATTTGAACCAAATATCACGTCTGTCAAAATAAATCATTTTAGTCTGTGCAATATTATGCAAGGGCAGACGCACCTGTGTTATTTTACACTTCTAGAATGTAGTTAGTTGGTATCATTGTTACATTTAAAATAAACTTTATGAACTTAGAGTTATGGTTTAAATTCACGTGTTGATGTTTTATCTAAATTCGCATGCAAATATAATTGATTGGGGGTATTTGAGTCGTGTTCGACTTCACGCATGATAAGAAACTAACATTTAATAAACATTTAGTACCAATAACTATTCGAATAATTTATGTGTGCGACAAGAGTATTGTAGTTGTGTGTATTATGTATGAGGTATTTGAATTCTCTTTCTGCAGGTGACATACGATGTTCTTATTACACTTATAATATAAAGGCGCAAGCTTATGCGTATGTGTGTGCTTAAGTTTGTTACTTTTTCACGGTCGGTTAGTTCAATTATTATGAAATTTTGTATGAAAATGGGGAGATTGACGCTCTGGACACGTAGACTACTTTTTCTGAAAAAATTAGAATGCCCATATAATGAGCAAGGGTAGCAAGTATAACGTACTTAATTCATGTACAGCGAAAGCAGACCAGCCCCCCTAGCCAAGTTGCAAACGTTTATCTTTCTGCAATTGTTAACGCCTAAATTCACGTGTGTCATTGGCACGACAACGAGAATTTGGGCATTAGTGATCGTAGTAAGAAAAACGCTGGGAACTTGGCTAGGGCTCCACATAACTTTTTAAATTAATTAAAAGATTTTTTTTATTTTTTTTTATTGAATAGTGGGCAAACGAGCAGACGTATCACCTGATGGTAAGCGATTACCGCCGCCCATGGACACCCGCAACACCAAAGGCGTCACAAGTGCGTTGCCGACCTTTGGGGGATAGGAAAGGGGATGGGGAGGAGTTGGGGTATGGGCCTCCGGTATCACTCTCACTCACACACTCAGTGAAACACAGCGCAAACGCTATTTCACACCGGTTTTCTGTGAGTATGATATAATAATTTGCGATGACACCAAATATACCTTGTTGTTATGATGGCAATGAGAATTGCCGCAAATAACTATTCTGTAGATTGAAATATAATTGTTTCATGTAAAACTTGCGTACTTATCTCAGGGTAGAACAGCCACCGGGGTGGCGACGCGAGCTCTCTCGCAATCGAAAAGTGCTCGCGCCCTTTTCTGAATAGAGGGTGGGAATGTTAGGTTTCCTACACAGGAGGGGGCCTACAAGTAGTGGGTGGCCTGAGGTACGTCGGGGTTCCAGGGATTTCCTTCCGAGGGTGCACCTGGTTCCCCGGCTTCTAGTACCCGAGACGGTGTACGGTTTTTAGTCGGTTCAAGTCCGACATAACCACCAGTTAGGTGGTATCCGAACTGATTTCCGCACAAAAAAAGGGTAGTACAGCCACGCTGATTTCTGCTCTTGGATTCTGCTCATATTTACCGTCGAACGAAGTGATGTCACTTTGGTATCAACAAAAAAACTTGTACATACAAATAATAAACAGATGTCACTAAAAACACGCAACCAATCGATTCGACAAAGCAATGAGACGCGTTCTTGTTCCACTCGTAATCACTTATGTCCGCCATTCATTACATACTGGCAGTTACTGCAACACTTAATTTTTCTAAATAACCATCACTGAAATATGTTTCTTACTTCATTCTTTAAAATATACTTTAAAAAGGTTAAACTCAACTCGTAAGAGCAATCGTCAAATAATACAACGTTTCCAAAATAAAGTACTCAGGGATACAGTTAATGCACCCTGGTACATTCGGAACTGCGACCTACATCGGGATTTAAACATAGACGTCGTAGATCTTGTTATACAAAAATATGCCGAAGCTCATGAAAACGACTTCATCAGCACGTGAATGTTGAGGCAATCCAGCTTCTTGACATCACTAATATAGTAAGAAGACTGAAACGGACAAAACCGTTCGAGTTAGTGTAGTGTTTTAGTGACAAACAAACAATATGGTGATAAGTGCCGCGTACAAAGAACACATGAAAGTGTCTTCGCCTTAATAAAAAGTAAGTAAGCTAAAAGATTTATGATTAAGTATTAATTTAGGTGAAATGTATTTACTTATTAGTCAACTTGGCTAGATTGTAAGATAAATAAAGTACTGAACATACTTTATTAAAAAAAAAAAAAAAAAGGTTAAACTCAAGTGCTTACAAATTAATTTAGTGCATAGACAAAATTTGATCACATAAATGCCTAGTACAGCGAGCTCGCGTAATGAAAACATTTGAAATTAGACTTTCGCAACACACAATAACGGGCTTTTTATTTTTTCTAAAGTATTGCACTTACAATTGAAATTGTAAATATGCGCACTCAGTGGAATTTGTTTCGTTCTAATTGATCAAGCTTTTCAATCAATGCGAATTTAATAGAATATGAAGATTGTTAACGAAATAATTTTTTATTTTATTTATTAACGAAAGAAATACCGGTCAAGTGTGAGACGGACTCGTGTACCGAGGGTTCCGTACAAACCTGTCGGTGTATTATACAATGTAACTGAAAATTTATACTTTATATATTTATTTTTCCTTTATCTGCGATATAAAACGTTGCTTCGTACCAAATTTCAATATTCTGAGTTCACGGGAAGTACCTTGTAGGTTTTGAGGCTGTATTGTATATTTTGATAGCGTTGGCTTAGAAGCTTGATTTTCTCACAGTTCCAAGGGACAGTTGATTTGAGTATTTCATATGAAATTGTAACATTATGATAGTACAATTTACAGTTATTTTAGTTCAAGAGGGTTGCAGATGTTCAGGTGGGCATTTACAGTTATGCTTAATCTGCTTAAGGTCTTGGGTTCGATGCCCGGGTCGGACCAAATGTTTTTATGATCTGCAAATATTTGTTTCGGAGTTTGGATATTTTATATGTATATATTTACAAAAAAAAAGTATACATGCATTTATATCAGTTATCTAGTACCCATAATGTATTATGCTCTCACTAAGCAGAGCTTATAAGCTCTGGTAAGTTTGGAACTAGATGGCGTTGTGAGTTAGATGTCCGAAATATTTATTATTTATTTATTTGTTATCTTACCGCTTTCACGTATATTTAATATCGGCTTATGAAAGTGTGAAAACCTTGAGAATGACATTTGACATAAAACTAATGATAATCTATAAAAAATTTTTGACATAAGTGACTAAATGACAAGAGGTACATTTGACAGCTTATAGTTTTATAATCTGTGTTCATATTTGATGTAAATCTAAAACTATCCAACATACTAAAGGTAGTAGGTTCGATTCCCGGGTCGGACCAAATGTTTGTATGATCTGCAAATATTTGTTTCGGAGTTTGGGTGTTTTCTATGTATAATATGTATGTATTTACAAAAAAAAAGTATATAAGTATTTATATCAGTTGTCTAGTATCCATAACACAAGCTCTGCTTAGCTTGGGACTAGATGGCGTTGTGTGTTAAGTGTCCGGAATATTTATTTTATTTTTATTTTTTTAGTAGTTATATTTAAAATGCAAACTTAATAAGTGAAAAAGTAAAAACATTTAAATTAATTGTTATAAATTACTTTTTTCTGCACACAATCTTACTAAACGAATGCCACTGCAACTGTGATTAATGGATTTATCAACAATGATTGATGACTTAAGTATTTCTAACTGACAGGTGACTTCTTAAAAGGTTGTAAACTGGTCTAGGAAACATGGTATTGATTATGCAACATTTAACATGTATTTAGTGATGATAACTGACCCACGCAACCTCGTTTACGTCTTCTATTGCCCGTAGCGTAATAATTATCCCCCGGTTTTGAAACATTCTTCATTAGTTCTCCGCCCCTATAGGTCTTAGCGTGATGATATATAGCCTATAGCCTTCCTCAATAAATGGGCTATCTGCCTCATTGGTCTAGCGGTTGACGTATGCGACTGCCAATCAAGAGGTCTCGGGTTCGAAACCAGGGCCAAAAGTGTTACTGAATTTTTATGATTATAGGAATACTTTATAACAGCTCGGAGTTTGCAAGGTGGGGTCTGAACCCTCGTGCCTCGTAGAGTTCCGGTCGTGTCGGTTAACCGTACCATCGGATTATGAGAGAGATTGAACGAGGCTATCTAACACTGAAAGAATTTACAAATTGGACCAGTAGTTCCTGAGATTAGCGTGTTCAAGTAAACAAACTCTTCAGCTTTATACATTGATAAAAGTATAAGATAAGATGATATGGTTCAAAATTTTATGAATCTATTATTACTTTTTGAAAGTGCTATTCTATTTCTAGAAATAATAATAGTACGGAAATCGCACTCGATACCTGAAAGCACAGCAGTCGCATACGCTACCATTGCCCCATAGAGGCAGTCACATAACGCACTTACTACTTTTAAATCCAATTGGATCTTCGAGTGTTATGCCCCCATACATCACTCGAATAGAAGATCCAACACCAATCTAATCATGAGCCCACGTATCAACTGCCTTCTGCCAACAACAGCCCAGTAATTACTGGTAATAAACATAATTAGCGACAACACGGTCATCAATCAACGTTGCATCATTATGTAATTACGTACGAACATCGATTTCTTGCTAAGACAAGGACGGATGCATCGGAGAAAAATATAAGGGTCTATGTCCGCTAGGTCGTAACAAGTAATATTGATATGTAGGAGTTCCTAGTTCTTACATGATACTATTTCAAAAGCTGTTCTAATTGTACCTATGTCGCTGTTTTCGGAGTCTGTAAGCAATAAAAACTGCGAATACAGTAACCAATAGAATCATATAACCAACGTGAGATCACGATCGTTACTGATGCCGCTAGTATTGGAAGGTGTTATGAGTAGTACTTTTAAAAAATGAAAATGAGCGTCTGTTAAGCTTTGTAAATTAAGCTTGTTTGATAACACTATAAAAACTTATTAATAAGTTACTAAATTTGAATACAAAGATAAAATTTCTATCAAAATTCAGAATCTCAAACTAGAGTGTTACTAATTAAAATGTAATAAATAAATGAAAGCTAGATTTATTGTTCACTACTACATAAGAGTAATATTAAACCGATCAGCGTAACTTATGTAAGCCTCATATAAACAAGTATCATTTGTGCAAGTAATGACTATACCATTCATCTTATTGCTGTTTACTTTCTATGTATTTGTTAAATACTATCTTCTGTTAAAAAACTATTTAAAGTAATTTTAAGAAATCATGTAAGATGTTTTTCAATAATTTTGATCGAATGACTATCTAGCAACACACACAAACAAACAATGGCAGGCAGAATGCGAACTGCCCAAACCCAACTATACCCATTGGCGCTTCTTGGGGAGACCATTGTTTTGGAGAAAGGAGAAAGATATAAAAACATTTATGTTGACATTCACAGGAAAACACATGGTACACAACATGTGAACAAGGATAGGTTTATTTGAAACATCTAGTGGTGGATAGTCGAGGTACAACTTTTTGTACTTGAGCACACGACGCCCGACTATTAGCCCTAATATAAAGTGCATACAACTCAATTGTAATCTTCACACACATCTTGATAGATGTTACGAGTTAGTGAGTCAGTTTGTTTATATACAGACCTTGTTATGACAAACATTGCTTGGCTACAAATATGAAAGAATGTGTTCAATCAACGGTGAACTATGATATAACAACAGGCTCCAATTTGTTTTGCCCTCTAAAATTGCTTACCGTGATAATTTGTTTAAATACTTCAACTGAGGAGTTAAAACTTCTGTTAGATATATTTATACGATATAAATAAAACCTATAAAAAAATGTATTTGCTTACAAATACATGCTTACAGTACTTCAAGTGTCATAACCTTAGCACAATTTGAAACTTAGTATTCATGTGTGTGATGAGGAATAAGAAGGAAAAATGGACCAAAGATGTAACTGAGCGATGTCCAAGACCATACAAGAGAAAGAAATGAAGGCAATGTCTTGGGTGGGAAAATGACATAAAAAGAATAGCAAACAATACGACCTTCAAACCTTCAAGAAAAGAGCGTACTCCTTCTTACACTCCTCCTCCTCCTTGCAACGCACTTGTAACGCCTCTGGTGTTGCGGATGTTCAGGGGCAGCGGTAATCGCTTACCATCAGGCAATACGTCTGCTCGTTTGCCTCTTATACAATAAAATAAAACAGAGAAAGAAAACACATGATCGTGTTTTATGACAAGCTTTAGAGTGATTGCATGGCAACTCGTCAAGCATCTCTTTAGGGTAGGGCCGAATCTGGCGAACAACCAATGCGGTTTCCGCCAGGGACGCTCCACCGTGGAAGCGATCATGCACGTGAGGGCCCTGGCGAAGGAAACAGTTTCCCGGGGCAAAGTGATGTTGGCGGTATCTTTAGACGCATAGTCATGGCGTATTTATCAGAGAGAGCCGTTGTTTACCCAAGTAGAACCGGTCTCGGTCGACGTAAAATATCGCGCGGTGTTCCGCAGGGGTCGCGGTTGTGGAATATTGGCTTCGACTAGGTGCTTCGCGGTGCTCTCGTAGATGGTGTCGCCGTCACGTGTTACGCGGACGACACGCTTGTGACAGCGTGCGGCAAGACGCATCGTCAGGCTACCCTTTGAGCTACGGCCGGGGTTGCCCAAGTCGTGGAGCAAACCCTGCGGCTGTGTCTCGAGATAGCAGGCTTTGTCCTTTCATGGGCATCGGAGGAAGCCGCCTGAACCATTAACAAAATCGGTTAAAACATTAAAAAACAAAGAAAACATAAAAAGTAACTCCTTAGTAACCTATTTTAACTGTTGTAAGTCTTTTAGCCCTCATTAAACGTATCTTGCTAAAAGTGTAGTAGACATGAATTTCCACTTGCATTATCTTGCAGTAAGTATATCTCTCACGACACCGCTTATTTTAAATAAAGTTGCCTGGCATTTTTTGTCTCAAGTTCTAACTATTACTAGTCGTAGCATCACGTTGTTAATTAACCGAATATTGACAAGTTTGTATGTTGATGAATGTATTGTTTATAATTATCGTTTTTGTTGTTATTATAGCATTTTGACGTTACTTGTAACCTTGGCCGCAGGTTTATGGGCACTAGGGTTACCACCTGACCCTGATTGCTTACAGATCTGTCGTGGGATTATTATGATGGAGTCTAGTTAACGTGAAGACTTCGGTTAAGTGGGTTCTCTGGTGACATCGTGGTTACATTACATAGTAAAATAAGGTCAATATATGTGAAGTAGAGAGAGAGGACTATGTCTAGCAGTGGACTGCGATAATGTGTAAATTTTGGAAGCTTCCTGAACTTCCATGAGCAAAATTTCTTTATCACCGTTGAGTAATTTGCCAAATCCCCCATCCTAATGAAATTAGTGATTAATAGCAATAAAGAACAGAGTAAACAGTAATAATAATAATAGATACACCAGATTCAAACCAAGGTTAAGTTAAAATTAGTGAAGTACATTGGGCGGCCAACCATAAACAGCGATTAACAAAAATAAAACAGAACGAGAGATGGCTTAAATATTCTTTCGTTTTAAAATACACACAAGTGTCTAACACACATATACCGTAAAAGCAGGACAGACAGACCGAGTTACTTTCGCATTTATAATATAGGTATGGATGTGGATGGTCTGAAAAGTTTTACCTGACAATGATACAATACATTTTTAAGTACCTCTGTAGCGCAGTGGTAGCGTATGCGACTGCTGTGCTTGAGGTCTCAGGTTCGATGCCCGGGTCCGACCAAAAGTTGTTAAATGCTAAATTTTATTTACGAAAAAAGGATGTATGTATTTATTTATATCAGTTGTGGGTACTAGACCCATAACACAAGCTCTGCTTAACTTGGTACAAGATAGAGTTGTGTGTAAGATATCCGATTATTTTTTCTTCCTAAATTATCTAGAGGTTTGTGTATGTTTGTATGATCTGCATATATTTGTTTCGGAGTTTGGGTGTTTTCTATGTATAATATGTATGTATTTACAAAAAAAATATAAATGTAATTATATCAGTTGTCTAGCACCCATAACACAAGCTCTGCTTAACTTGAGACTAGATGGCGTTAGATGTCCCAAATATTTTTTTATTATTTATTTATTTATCCAGGTACCTACTTTATTTAATATGTACCTAATGTATTTACCATAACTACATAATCATAGACTTGTTGGTAAATTATAATTATCAGAGGATGTACAAACATGTTTAGCGCATTCAAGTGTAATTATATATAATTATTTCATGCCGCATTTTTTGTGTAATTACTTCGTATGAGTATCTTCCTCGGCTTTGTTTTATTTTTTTCTTTATGATTTAACGGTTGTTATATAGACAATTATTTTTAAAAACGTATCATTCGAGTTGTCATCGATTCGACGATACGAGTCGATATCAATTTCGTTTATTGTTTTTTTCCGGGTTATGAACTAGGAGTTATATTATTCATTTATTTGTATGTTTATCAAAAACCGTTATAGAACTATAACCAAACTACGTAAAAACTTAAGATACGCGTAAAATTAATATAGCCTATGTTATCCGGACTATTCTCACGAATTCATTGAAATTCATTTAATTAGTTCAGAACATACAAACATACATACACTACACATATAAAGTGACAAAACTATTACCCTTCCTTTTGGTTGTGCCCTAAAAGGGTAAAATTCAAAAAAATCCAGCCTAGTGCGAGTCGCACTCGCACACCGACGGTTCCGTACACACGAGTAGGTATATTATTTAACATAATTACAAATTTATGCTTTTCGCTAAAGTTATACGCGTACGTACCTTTCGGCGAGCCATTTATATATATATAGATATTAATTTTGAATGGTTTGAGTCTAGACTTTCTTTATCTCCTAAAACTAGATGATGCTTTTTTTATATTACTTGTAAGTCAACATGTTCGAAATAGTGAATGTGTTGCAATCTTTTATTTATCTGCGATATAAGACGTTGCTTCGTACCAATTTCAAGATTCTGAGTTCACGGGAAGTACCCTGTAGGTTTTGTTTCCTTTGCGAGTGTCGAATATTTACAGCATAAACGACTGTATCTTTTGATTGCGTTGGTTTAGAAGTTAAATTTTTTACAGCTCCAAGGGACAGTAGACCTGAGTAATTGGTAGGAATTTCTGCTTGATACCTCAACGTGTTTCTGAGATAAAGGGTCTTGACCGAGAGACAGACGGACAACTAAGTGATCCTATAAGGGTCCCGTTTTTTTCCTTTTGAGGGACGGAACCCTAAAAATGAACAGGTACTTAGTGTAAAAATAATTTCGACAAATAGAAAAATAAAATTTATATATATGTTTTACTTTAATTATCTGTGTGTCAGCATGATGACCTTATTTGTAACTTGAACTGCATTGGTTCTGGTCTTCCTTTAACCTTGTGACATTAACCTTGAGTTTTATATTCAAAGAACTTTTTATATAGTGTTATTATATCGATAATTTTGTTATTTATAAATTACATGATGTCATAGAAACCTCATTTCTGTTGCACGTGGTTTTTAATAAAAAAAACTGAATTAAATAAAACCCCTCCTTACATTAGGTACCTACTATATGTTTTTAAGGTTTACATGCTCGACTGCCTCGGTGGCGTAGTGGTAGCGTATGCGACTGCCAAGCTTTAGGTCTCGGGATCGATTCCCGGGTCGGACCAAATGTTTGTATGATCTGCAAATATTTGTTTCGGAGTTTGGGTGTTTTCTATGTAAAATATGTACGTATTTACAAAAAAAAAGTATATAAGTATTTATATCACTTGTCTAGTACCCATACCCACCCTTAGCTTAGGACTAGATGGCGTTTGCTGGACGAGGCGGGCAAATTGTTCGAGAGGATTCTCTCTGCCCGCATCGTCCAGCATCTCAGCGAGGTGGGGCCCGACCTGTCGGACGCCCAATTCGGGTTCCGAGAGGGGCGTTCGACGGTCGATGCCGTGATGCGCCTTAGGGCCGTGACCGAAGAGGCGGTTGGCTGTGGCGGCGTGGTGTTGGCGGTGTCCTTGGACATCGCCAACGCCTTCAATAGTCTGCCATTCAGCTGCATCAGGGAAGCACTCCACTACCACGGGGTGCCAGAGTACCTGAGGCGGCTGGTGGCAGACTATTTAGAGGAGCGTACCGTCGTGTACGAGGACCGAGAGGGCGTCTTGAGACGGCGACCCATGTCGTGCGGCGTTCCACAGGGGTCTGTCCTCGGACCACTCCTGTGGAACGTGGGGTACGACTGGGTCCTTCGAAGTCGTCGTCGATGACACTTTGGTCACAGCTCGGGGGGCCAATTTCCAAGAGGCGGCGCGCCTGGCCACCAGGGGTGTTTCTTTGGTGGTTGGGCGCATCGAGGCGCTGGGCTTGCGGGTGGCCCTGGATAAGACGGAGGCCCTATTATTTCATGGGCCCCGTCGTGGTCCACCCCCCGGCGCCTCCATCGAAGTCAACTCGGTCCTCGTACCGGTTCGGGCCCAGATGAGGTATCTGGGCCTGATCCTCGACGGTAGGTGGCTCTTCGACGAGCACTTCCGACAGCTATCACCGAAGCTGGTCGGCGCTGCCTCCGCCCTTGGGCGTCTTTTGCCCAACTTGGGTGGAGCCAGCGTCGCTACTAGGAACCTCTACACGGGGGTGGTCCGGTCGATGGCCCTGTATGGGTCACCGGTGTGGGTCCCGGCTCTGACCGCCCAGAATAAGGCACGCCTCTGGCGGCCTCAGAGGGTATTGGCGGTCAGAGCCATACGGGGATACCGCACCGTGTCGACGGAGGCGGCGTGCGCCTTGGCCGGAACACCCCCGTGGGATTTGGAGGCGGAAGTGCTCGCCGAAGTTTATCGGCGAGCGGCTGAATATCGGGCGGAGAACGGGTATCGTCCTCCGCCCGAAGAGGTACGCGATTGGCGTGAAGCCGCTCGCCGAGCCACGATGGCTCGTTGGTCTTCCCGGCTGGAGGCTCCACGCGCTGGCTTTGCCACCGTGGAGGCGCTCCAGCCGGTCATCCTCGAGTGGGCAGGGCGGCAGCACGGGACCCTTTCCTTCCGGCTGACGCAGGTGCTTTCCGGGCATGGTTGCTTCGGAAAGTACCTGCACTCGGTCGCTAGGAGGGAATTGAGTCCCGCCTGCCACCACTGCGACTGCAGTGAGGACTCGGCCCAGCACACGCTGGAGATCTGCCCCGCTTGGGCGGATCAGCGCCGGGCCCTCACTGCAGTCATCGGAGGAGATCTGTCGCTACCGGCCGTCGTACTGTCCATGGCCGGTAGCGACAGCAGTTTTACCGCGGTCGCGACCTTCTGCGAAGAAGTGATTTCGCAGAAGGAGGCGGCGGAGAAGGCCCGGGAGGACGATATCCACTCGGACCCGATCCGCCGCCGGCGCACGGGGCGGCGGAGGCGCGCCTGTCAGCGCCTCATGCCGCCCTGAGTGTGGCCGCGGATGGACGGGATGGGTTTTCCCCTTCATCCGCATTACAGGCCAGCCGCGAGGGGGTGACGTACGCGTGTGCCGTGCGTCGCCTAATTTGAGATTTTACTAGCAGAAGAAGGTGCCCGCTTCAGTGCGGGCAGGCGCTGGGAGGGGTCCGGTCGTATAATATCTGCGATTCCCGGACCCCTCCCTTCTCAGGCGCAGAGTTGGCACACCGTGTGGTTTTAGTCGGTTCGATTCCGACACACCGCCCCGCCGCAAACCCCGGCGGGGTGACGGCCCGAGGGGGTTTCCACACGTAAAAAAAAAAAAAAAAAAAAAAAAAGGACTAGATGGCGTTGTGTGTTAGATGTCCGGAATATTTATTTATTTAATAAAAAAAAAAAATAATAATCGCCACATAAAGTGGGTGCCTAAAGTTACAAAGAAATGTTCTTCTAGTAATGCTACTATTTTTAAATGTTTAAACTTCATGAAATAAAAACAATGATCAGGAAGATTGACATTATTTTCACTAGACTACGGCAAAGCCAAAAGGAAGGATAAATTTACGTATGTTAAACTAATAAACCGAATTAATGAAGAAGGTATTAATAGATTTGGGATAATGGCATCGTCAACAGCCTATCGCAGTCCACTACTGAATATTGGCCTCTCCTATTGCACGCCACTTGGTTCGATCCTCAACTTCTTGCATCCAGCTCCTGACAGCCGTCTTGTGCAAATCGTCACTCCGCCTGGCTTCCACACGTCCTACACTACGTTTGCCGAGACGCGGCCAGCCCACTGCCACTTCAGCTTGTTAATCCCGTGGGCTATGTCGATGTACTTGGTTCTCTGCCGGATCGTCTCATTTTATTTATAGTTTTGTGTTTTTTCTTGTTGATGTTATTGTTGTATTTAGATATAAGTGTGTCTATCAGCAGACAGGTTACCATAGTTTGCCTAATTTGGGATCATACTGCCCTGTGTGAGATTTTTATTTATTTATTTATTTATGTATACACATCACCTTTACTATCATTACAGGTTTCCCTAATGCGATAGAGAGGCTACTTTACATTTATATTATTACATACACAGACATACACAAAAAAAAACACATACATTAACGAAATATAAACTCAATAAAACTAACAATCTATCTTAATATTAAAAAATATAAAACAAAAACAAAATATTGCAACTCTTTTAGGTTTTAAAACAAATTAAATTTAAAAGACATTTTGCGAGTACACTCAATTGACATGAAAAAATATCAAAATCTTTGTGAACTTCGTTAATTAGATAGATAATTCGCGTTAGGGGTGCTTTCTCAAGTAAGTTAGTTCTGGCTACTGGTAAAGCCAATAGAGGCGCGCGTCGGCGCCTCCACACGTACCGATCAGGCAATGTATGATGTCATTATTATTACTTACTAGCTGACTCAAGTAACCTCGTTTACGTCTCTTATTGCCCGTAGTGTAATATTTTCCCCCGGTTTTTGTAACATTCTTCATTAGTGCTCCGCTTCTATTGGTCTTAGCGTGATGATATATAGTCTATAGCCTTCCTCGATAAATGGACTATCCAACACTAAAATAATTTTAAAATCAGACCAGCGGCTCCTGAGATTAGCGTTTTCAAACAAACAAACAAACTCTTCAGCTTTATAATATTAGTATAGATTAGTATAGATTATAAATTTAGGTGTACGCAAGAAGCGCTAAGGTCTGTATTAACATCACATTACAACATATTACCAATGCTATTGACTTGTCAAATTAATAATTATAATTAACATGTAAGTACTAGGCACTTTTAAAGTGGCCGCCAGCGAGAAGTGGCATTTATTTTCTAGAACTGATACGTCGTGAGAGATATGCGAAGGTTGATCTTTAAAAGTTAAATTATAAGGCAGATGAATATTATGTAGTTCAAATCGTAGGGTACAACTTCTGGATTGTACTTTTAATTTACTTGTTTCTAATAATTTGGTATATATCACATCACATTTCAAAATTAAATTACATTGTCACGCAATATACACTTGCAAGCGAAATTCCACCTCAACCCAATTTAAATGCAAAAATCCGCTTTAGACCTACAAGAAACTAGTGAATACCGAAACGTATACCTACATATTGTCCATTTATCGAGGAAGGCTATACGCTATATATCACCACACTAATACTAATAGGAGCGGAGTACCAATGAAGAATGTTTCAAAAACGGGGGAAAATTTTCACGCTTCGGGCAATACAAGACGCTAACGAGGAGGCGTGGGTCAGCTAGTCACTTATACAAATACATGGTCTCAAGTCTCAAACACTTTTATCAACGCCACAATGTAGCAACGATGCATAATTTAGACATTTGTATGAAAATCAATCATTTGCTCATATGATGTTTCAAATGTATTATTTTATTATGTAAAATAATGTCACAAACTTTGTTCTATATAATAGCCTTGACCAATAAATAAGATTGAGTTATTTTAACTAGAAAAATAGCCTTTCTATTCAATAGTTGAATATTTTAAGGCTTCTTCACTAACTACGCGGAAAGTTTTTAAACTTGTTACTAAAACATAATTTTTACTTTTTTTTTGTTATATAGCGGACAAACGAGCAGACGTATCGCCTGATGGTAAGCGATTACCGCCGCCCATGGACACCCGCAACACCAGAGGCGTTACAAGTGCGTTGCCAGCCTTTTAGGAAGGAGTACGCTCTTTTCTTGAAGGTTTGAAAGTCGTATTGGTCCGGAATCACCTATAGAAGGCAAATCGATAACTATGGGGAGCGCTCCGAGGAATTGTTCGGACTGATCCCTGTCGCCTCTTTCCGCCATCATCCTACGCGACAGAAATTTCATCCCCATCATCTAGATGGTTAGAAGTCCACAACTGTGCGCTTTTCCCGAAACTTTCTGCCTCGCACAACAAAACTGTGGAATGAGCTGTCGCCTGCGGTGTTCCCGGACCAATACGACCTTCAAACCTTCAAGAAAAGAGCGTACTCCTTCTTGAAAGGCCGGCAACACACTTGTAACTCCTCTGGTGTTGCGGGTGTCCATGGGCGGCGGTAATCGCTTACCATCAGTCGATACGTCTGCTCGTTTGCCCCTATATAATAAAAAAAAGAGTATCTTTCCAAAAACAAAGTCCACTTAGAAGATTACACAATCATTTTGAAAACCAATCCATAAAAATATGAGGTAAATTTGACACCTTTTAAGCATATGTTATGTAACATAAAGTATCGTGTGTCTAACGCGAGCTTTAAAGTACATAATTAATTACATATTATTAAGATGTATATATATAGTTGAAGCTACGTCACCTCTGACCGATGAGCCCCGAGCAAATTATAATGGACCGAATTTAAAGTAGGGTGCGACGCCCCCTTGAATCATATGGTGATGAAATTTGAAATTTCTAGAATGTGGTACTCGTAAAAGTGAAGATTTGACCTTATTAGTAATACTGAAATTAGGCACAAGAAAATGACAGACCACAAGTGAATGACAATTTAAAGAGAAATATCAACCTATTGCCCCTTAAGTTACCGTTCACATCCAGAGGCTATCAACTGTAGCCCGATCAATCAACATATGATGTTAAGAGATGAACTAACTTTGGTGTAGATAGTTTATGTATGGCAGTTGATTCATACAAGTCAAAGTAGCAGATGACCAGATTAAAGGTGTAAGGCTACGTATATATTTCTAGAAATAAAGTAACCAGTAATTTGACAAAGGATAAAGTGAAAGAAGAAAAGATATTACACCGACTTCAAATACATTTCGGAAGACGAATATTTGTTTAGTGTACACAAACACTTTTGGATACCACAAAAAAATGTTTTAGTACAGCATCCATGGTGTCAGGATCATACTTTGTTATTATAGTATATCTATATATATTGTTGGCTCTTAGACGCACGCGCCCACTCACCTCCGAATGAACATTTAAATTAATAAAATACTCCAACAATACGTCAAACAATACGACTATATTCTGTGAATTAGCTCACAAAAAAGAACAGACATTTATTCAAACTTAAATCAAACGTCATCTTCAAGATATATATCAAATCTCAGTTAAGGGGGTCACAGACCTTGACATAATATTAAATACACGTTCAAATCTGAATTTAAAGACTCCTCAAGTCTTGTCAAGTATGGGAGCAACATTGCGCCAGCTGCGCATGATTCACGAAAATACCAACATTTGTGACTATTGTTCCTTTGCTGTCACTTGAAGGTCTACCATCGCAGTGACACCAAGAGGTTACACTTATAGACTTATAGTGATGGACAGGAGCCGTGATCAACGTTTTCGCCATCTGAATATGGTACTGTTACGGTTTTGAGGTCAATACGATTGGCGTGACTCAATTGATTCCATTGTCTCATACTACAACCTTCAAAAGTAAGTAGCGCCTAGCACCTACTATGTGATTTTAAACTTTTCTGATAATAAACATTTGTATCACCAATCAGGGAAAATTTCTAATCTCTTTTATTCATTAATACGTCTAGATAGATTACTAAAAATCTGTAAAAGCGTAAAAACAAACAGTGCCAAGTTTATATATCGCAGTGTGTGTTGACTATTGTTGCAGATTGTATTTGTACTTATACCTGTAAAAATAATTCACTCACAAAAGAATAAAAAACTTCCATTTTATTTACATATCTGTGTACTGTTATGACGATATTAGAATCAGGGTTTTTAAAAAATAAATAGTAATAATCTTGAATTTGAAGGACACTTTAACTAATTAAATAGGACTCAATAAAAGGGGAAAGTGACACGCACGGATGTTGGAATCGAACTGGACTGACTTTACCGTCTCATTACTGTCAAGCACCAAAGGTGCTGTCTACTACTGAACGTAGATCTCTCTTTAGGAAGGAGATTTTGGCCTACACTGTGCCTAAGTCAAAATCGATCTAATAGATTATTGGTTTTAAAGATAGTGGCGCACGGTATACTATGGGGATCTTCAGTCAACTGCAGTGTATTTCCGTGCGTTTAGGTGATTCTGTCATATATACTATAATATTCAGATATAGCTTAGCTTAGGACCCATAATATTATTTAACCCGGTTTCAAAAAGGTGTCTGCCTATTTTGACTTTTTCGTCTCCCACTTTGCTGAGGTGGGAAGTGGACTTATTATAATTTTTTTTATTGTATACGGGGCAATAGAGCAGACGTATTGCCTGCTGGTAAGCGATTACCGCTGCCCATGGACACTAGCAACACCAGAGGTTTTACAAATGCGTTGCCGGCCTTTTAGGAAGGAGTATGCTCTTTTCTTGAAGGTTTGAAGGTCGTATTGGTCCGGGAACACCGCAGGCGACAGCTCATTCCACAGTTTTGTTGTGCGAAGTAACAACAACCAAGCAAACTGGAGGAGTTGGAAATTATATTTCCAACTCCTCCAGTTTTCTTTTGATTAATTTCGTTGCGAGTTCCAAGACTGTTTAATTTTTCCTGGGACTTCCCGAATGTCATAACTCGGTGTGCTCGTGTGCTGCTTATCCTCGTGTAGGTACAGGTGTCACAGTGAGGAGTGTGTGGGCGGGATTAGTCCTACAAACAAGTGGCGTATAAACGGACGGCTTCACTAATAGTCCTCTAAGGGATATGGTTTTTTTTAAAGAAACAGAACCCTAAAAGATTGGATTATACAAAGTATGAAACATATTTTAAACTTGACTATTGAAAAGAATTATTGAAGCGAAGCGATAATAATAAATCGTTATCTTCACATGTATTAATGCATTGCATTTATAATCATCATTTACAGCTTGAACAACAAAGTAAAAGGATCTTTAAGCTTTTCACAATTAGGTATAATTTAGCAGCACTCAACTTGAATAGTACCTGTAACTAACTCCAAGGAAGCCAATTAACTCAATATACAATATTTGTAATTGTATCTGTATTATGTAATATGAATCGGTAATCACTACAATTATTCCTAAAAATTCTTTTAATAGGTTATATGCTAAAGAAATTTATACTTTGTGACTATCGTAAAACGATTTAAAATTTGTTGTGTATGAAATTGACCTATTTGTTTTGAATTGCTCATAGGTTGAACAAACAAAAAGAATTAACCCTTGAACTTCTCGGTAACAAGGGCGATTCAATATAATCATTTTGTGAGAGGTGTTTATTAAAGACTAGCTGAGGCACGTGATTCCGCCCGCGTCGAATGTCGGTTATCGCGACAAAAAGTAGGTTATGCCTTTCCTCAAGAATCCAAGTATCCCAATGCCGAATTCGATTGATATCGGTGTAGCGGTTTAATAGTGAAAGGATAACAGACAGACAGACAGAGTTACTCTTGAATTGATAATATTACTACGGATTTTGTCACCAATTGTACCTCCTAGTTTTATATACCTAACCTTTATAAATAATCTGGTGTACAATAAAGAGATTATTATTATTACTTTAGCGATGTTCCACTTGCTTTTCTATTTTTTTTATTGAATAGAAGGCAAACGAGCAAACGTATCGCTTGATGGTAAGCGATTATCACCGCCTATGGGGTGTCCATACGGGGGAGCTAAAGAAATATTGAAATCAAAACTTTCAATTAAACTAAAGTAAAAAGTGATGGATTCGAGTCTATTTCCATATTTTTCGTAGGTATGGTGCTCAAACGTGGGATTTTAACAAAAACACCTTGTCAAAAATACGTACCAGCCAACGGGCTGGAGAGGAGTATCCTTGGCATCAAGACCATCGACAAAGTCAATGGTAAAAAAGGTCCGGGAGGCAAAAGACAGAGGTGCAGACCAAAGGCTTGCTGGAAAGACGACATACTTCAATTGGCAGTAAGAGACTGGATGAAAATAAACAAAGACAGGATAAAATGGGAGCAACTGAAGGAGGCCTGTACCCAAAAGGGGTCATGACATATATATATATCGAGTAGAAATACCTACTTGCTAAACATTGTTGCTTTTATATATTTTTCTTAATGTCATGGAAATAAAAATGGCTTATTATTATTATGTACTTATATTACTAGCCTTTAAGTCGATGGGGGACTCCAGAATAAAGTGGAGGGCTTGGTCCTCTCCGCTTCATTACACGTTACCTCACTAGAGTCAAAGACCTGGTCAAGATACTTTATGGTTTTAACCGATTCGAGTCTGTAATACCTGATCATTTATCGATTTAACATTAAAACATTTTAGTAGTAGTACCTACCTCCCTGCATTTTTTTAAAGTTTTGTTTCATTGAGTGCCTCGATGGCGCAGTGGTAGCGTATGCGACTGCTGTGCATGAGGTTTCAGGTTCGATTCCCGGGTCGGACCAAATGTTTGTATGATCTGCAAATATTTTTTTCGGAGTTTGGGTGTTTTCTATGTATAATATGTATGTTTATACAATAAAAAAAGTATATAAGTATTTATAGTATCCATAATACAAGCTTTGCTTAGTTTGGGGCTAAACGGCGTTGTGTGATGTCCGAAAAAAAAAGTTGTTGAATTTAGAATGACCCAATGTCAGAATTTTTATTCGTGATAACCCAAGGCTGGCAGCAACTCAATAAATTTTTACAGGACTATTTAACTTAATGTCCTAGACTTTATTATACTCGTGATAAACCAAGGCTATACCGCAATAGCAGCACGTGTGTCAACGAAACATATTCACATTTTACAAGAAATTAAGTGCTTTAAATCGATTCCGGGTGGTACATAAAAAATAATGGAGTTATTTACTACAGCTATTTAAAATACTTTAATGGTTTTTAGACATCTTTAATGGGCTTCCAATTATTGGAAATACATAATAAATAATAAATAATAATAAATATTTCGGACAATTTAACACACAACGCCATCTAGTCCCAAGCTAAGCAGAGCTTGTGTTATGGGTACTAGACAACTGATATAAATACATATATACTTTTTTTTTGTAAATACATACATATTATACATAGAAAACACCCAAACTTCGAAACAAATATTTGCAGATCATACAAACATTTGGACCGACCCGGGAATCGAACCCGAGACCTCAAGCACAGCAGTCGCTTACGCTACCACTCGCGCCACCGAGGCAGTCAAAAATGTTAGATTATATTGTCTATAATTTATTACAGATATACTCGTATCTTGTTTTTATACGATTTAAAAGAGCTTTTCAATATTCTTCGTATATCTGTAGTTTTATTTAATTTGACTCAAAACTCGGTGTTTTATGAACCGATTTTAAGCAAAAAAATTTTTATTAGATTTTTTTTTAAATAAAGATAACTCCCGCGTTAGGAATATACATCCTGTGTCGCGGAGGACTTTACAAACATACATATAACGGACACAAAGAACACCCATACTCAAAACAACATTTTGTGGATCACACTAAGAGTTGTTCCACGTTGGATTTGAAACCACGACACTTGGCGCAGTAGCAAGCGGCGTAGTGACCGCTTAAACCACTAGGCCAACCGTGCAGTCAAGATATGGTACACTTTCCATTTCGGCCAAGTTAGAGAAATAGAAACCATCTCGATTTATAAGTATTAAGGAACGAATGTGTTAGCATATTTCTAAAGTTAATTAATGTATAAGGTTCTCACTAAGAACGTAGGGTTCCAAATCAACCTCACTTGCAAGCGTTGCACAACGAGCTTCTTTTAGAAAAAAACATATTGATTAGATTACGTGGGACCAAAACACTGAAGGTAAAAAGTGGGTGTTTAATGTCTCTACCTACAGAAACAGACATGATTTAATGTATCTATATACTAATAATAAAGCTGAAGAGTTTGTTTGTTTGTTTGAACGCGCTAATCTCAGGCAACGCTGGTCCAATTTGAAAAATTCGTTAGGAAGGCTTTAGGCTATATATCATCACGCTACTACTAATAGGAGCGGAGCACCAATGAACAATGTGTCAAAAACGGGGGAAATTTTTAACCCCACCGGCAATATAAGACGCAAACGAGTTTGCGTGGGTTAGCTAATGTAACTATATAATGTAAAGTAAATATTTAAGACAATCTGTTTTAGCCCACGTTTTTATTTATAATATCCTGCATTTAAACAACTTCTCAGGAGTACAAAGTCCGACTACCCTTCATCCACATCTATATTTTCCCTAGACTCTCTTAAGCAGCGCTTCTTCAAGATATGAAGCTAAAAACTATTTTTGTGTTTCTCTTAAAAGTTATACTGCCATGGGGAATATAAATCAGTACATAACTATCAATATGAAATTACCTTAATCTAAAGATATTGGATTAAATTGACGCAATTAATGATAAACGATTAACAAATGGAATTTTATTAATGAATAGGAATTATGAGTATTAATAAAAACCTTAGTTGTTTGATTAAATTCTTAGTAATTATTTTTGATAGGTAACTTATCTTAATCTATATATAGCTAAATATGAGGTACATTTTATATCTCTTTAGTTTCGTTGTAACTTTATCATCACTAATCATAAGCTACTTTCAGACAAAAATAAGCAGGTTATGAAATAATTAATGATTTATTTGTGGCATCAGGTTATTAGAAAACATTAAATGACTAAAACATTTTATACAACATCCAACGATTTCTGATAATGTAACTAATATTTTCATTGAAGTAATTTCATTTCAATGAAAGCTCTCAAACGGAATCAAGCTCTCATTTTTTTTTATGAGACTCGGCTCTTTTTTTGCTATAGCTATTACCTGATTCAATAAATAGACTGCCTCGCACTGATTTTTTTTTAGATTAGTAGTTCCTGCAATTAACGCGTTCCACAAAACAAAATGAATTTTTGAGAGAATGAGTAAAATATTGTAAATCTACACTAATATTATAAAGAGGAAAACTTTGTATGTTTGTTTGTATGTATGTAATGAATAGGCTCAAAAACTACTGGAACGATTTTAAAAATTCTTTCACCATTCGAAAGCTACATTACCCACGAGTAACATAGGCTATATTTTATTTTGGAAAGAATAGGGTTCCGTAAGATATTTGGGTTTTTCGGACCCAAAGTGTAAAAAATCAACCAGATTAGTTACTTATTTTGCGTACGCTGCCTAAACGGTAAAAGATAGAACCATAAAATGTTCTAATTAATCTTAGATCTTATAAATATCTACAAAAAAGTCCGCGACACACTATACCTATCTATGTCGAGTGAGGCACAACAACCATTTTTATATTTAAAAATGTTGAATTTTGTTTGGACTACATTTAAACGCGTTTATTTTACTCATGCTATCAATCCTTATCAAAATAAATTATTTCATCACTAACTACAGTTTATGTAGATAATATTTGGTCTTTGAATTATAAAAATTGGACGTTTGGTTTTGAAGTTATGGCAAAATTAAAATATTACTAATAGGAGCGGAGCACATTTAGAGGAGCGCACCGTCGTGTACGAGGACCGAGATGGCGTCTTGAGACGGCGACCCATGTCGTGCGGCGTTCCACAGGGGTCTGTCCTCGGACCACTCCTGTGGAACGTGGGGTACGACTGGGTCCTTCGAAGTCGTCTGGCCCCCGGGCTGGGCGTAATTTGTTACGCTGATGACACACTTGTCACAGCCCGGGGGGCGAATTTCCAAGAGGCGGCGCGCCTGGCCACCAGGGGTGTCTCTCTGGTGGTTGGGCGCATCGAGGCGCTGGGCTTGCGGGTGGCCCTGGATAAGACGGAGGCCCTGTTGTTTCATGGACCCCGTCGTGGTCCACCCCCCGGCGCCTCCATCGAAGTCAACTCGGTCCTCGTACCGGTTCGGGCCCAGATGAGGTATCTGGGCCTGATCCTCGACGGTAGGTGGCTCTTCGACGAGCACTTCCGGCAGCTTTCTCCGAAGCTGGTCGGCGCTGCCTCTGCCCTTGGGCGACTCTTGCCCAACTTGGGTGGAGCCAGCGTCGCAACGAGACACCTATACACGGGGGTTGTCCGGTCGATGGCGCTATACGGTGCACCGGTGTGGGTGGCGGCTCTGACCGCCTCAGAGGATATTGGCGGTCAGAGCCATACACGGATACCGCACCGTGTCGACGGAGGCAGCGTGCGCCTTGGCCGGAACACCCCCGTGGGATTTGGAGGCGGAAGTGCTCGCCGAAGTTTATCGGCGAGCGGCTGATTACCGGGCGGAGAACGGATATCGTCCTCCGCCCGAGGAGGTACGCGAATGGCGTGAAGCCGCTCGCCGAGCCACGATGGCTCGTTGGTCTTCCCGGCTGGAGGCTCCACGCGCTGGCTTTGCCACCGTGGAGGCGCTCCAGCCGGTCATCCTCGAGTGGGCAGGGCGGCAGCACGGGACCCTTTCCTTCCGGCTGACGCAGGTGCTTTCTGGGCATGGTTGCTTCGGGAAGTACCTGCACTCGGTCGCTAGGAGGGAATTGAGTCCCGCCTGCCACCACTGCGACTGCAGTGAGGACTCGGCCCAGCACACGCTGGAGATCTGCCCCGCCTGGGCGGTGCAGCGCCGGGTCTTTACTGCAATCATCGGAGGAGATCTGTCGCTGCCGGCCGTCATAAGATCCATGGCCGGTAGCGACAGCAGTTTTACCGCGGTCGCGACCTTCTGCGAAGACATAATTTCGCAGAAGGAGGCGGCGGAGAAGGCCCGGGAGGACGATATCCACTCGGACCCGATCCGCCGCCGGCGAACCGGGTGGCGGAGGCGCGCCTATCAGCGCCTCATGCCGCCCTGAGTGTTGCCGCGGATGGACGGGATGGGTTTTCCCCTCCATCCGCAATACAGGCCAACCGCGAGGAGGCGACGTACGCGTGTGCCGTGCGTCGCCTAAATTGAGATTTTATTAGCAGAAGGTGCCCGCTTCAGTGCGGGCAGGCGCTGGGAGGGGCCCGGTCGTGTTAATAACTGCAGTTCCTCCCTTCCCATTCCCCTCCCTTCTCTGGCGCAGAGTTGGCACACCGAGTGGTTTTAGTCGGTTCGATTCCGATACACCACCCCGCCGCAAACCCCGGTGGGGTGACGGCCCGAGGGGGTTTCCACACGAAAAAAAAAAAAAATCTATACTAATATTATAAAGAGGAAAGATTTGTACCTATTTTTGTTTGTTTGTATGTTTGTAATGAATAGGCTCAAAAACTACTGGACCGATTTTAAAAATTCTTTCACCATTCGAAAGCTACATTATCCACGAGTAACATAGGCTATATTTTATTTTGGAAAAAAATAGGGTTCCGTAAGATATTTGGGTTTTTCGGACACAAGGTGTAAAAATCAACCAGAAAAGTTACTTATTTTGCGAAAATTTTCATGCTACGGGCTATATAAGACGCAAACGAGGTTGCGTGGGTCAGCTATGTTTTATATACAACGTGTATTTAGTATCGGCATTGCACCCGTGCGAAGGGTCGCTAGTGAGTATATAATTTGCTGTTGGGGATCAATGTCCGCCCACTCCAAACATTTTAAAATTAGGAAATTTTCTCTTAAGTAGTTTGTTTTTGTCTTTGGTAGAATCTATGTGGTCTATGAGACAAAAAGAAAATATACGAAAGTCGATTAGTTGAATTAAGAAAGACAAAAATAAAAGAATAAATATATAGTAAAAGGTGAAGATCCACACGGTACCTAACTATATTTAACATTTTCTTTTGCTCAATACAAGCAGAACATTCAAGTTTATAACCACTAGATCATCACCATTACCATGAACATCTCAGCTGAAAGAAGTCCACTGCTGGACATAGACCGCCCCCAAGACCCTCCCTCCACACAATAACTTTATGTTTAGAAGATATATTAATTAGCGCCTGCGTTGTAATTTACAGCAAAATGTAGGAAAACAATTAACTTTTACATCTTTTTTTGTTTGTTTTTTTGTTTTAAAAATACAACTCCCACATTAGGAATAAACATCCTGCGTCGTGGGGGACTTTACAGACATACATGAAACGGACACAAAGAACATCCAGACTCGGGACAACAATTCGTGGATCACACAAAGTGTTGTAGGTACCGCGTGGGATTTGAACCCACGACACTTGGCGCAGTAGCAAGCGGCATGGCGACCGCTGACACCACTCGGCCAACCGTGCAGTCAAACATCAAAGGTGCCTTCGTTCCTCGTAAATACCTCATGCTTCTCAACACATTTATATACACATTTTAAATCAGATATGATTACTTATGTAGAAATATAATAAAATGAGTTCTAAAAACGTATATAGGATTGCGGCTCTGGCATCAAGGCTAGGGTTATGGGCCAATTTAATAAATAGTAATAATTCTTCGTTACCGTGGGAGAGCCACGCTTCGGCATATATCGGCGCGGCTCGACCGAAGTGATACCACTGCCTGACAGAAAACCGGTGCGAAATAGCGCTTGCGTGTGCTTGTGTTTCACCGAGTGAGTGAGGATATCGGAGGCACATACCCCACCCCTTCCCCATCTCCAAAGGCCGGCAAGGCACTTGTGACGCCTCTGGTGTTGTGGGTGTCTACTATCAGGTGATACGTCTGCTCGTTTGCGCTCTATTCCATAAAAAAATAACAAAAAATCTAGTGTTGTTCACGATGAACTTATTTTTAAAACGTATTTTTAATTTGTGTTTTGCTGTCATACCTATAATAGGATAGTTATCACACGATTAGACTAATAGCCGAGCATGATTCAAAGAGGAGAAGTAGCGAATAAAATGCTAAATAGAAATTAAAAGTTTTTACTTTTAAAATAAGCATTTTCAAAAAGAAAATTATTAAGTTATTGAAAAGAATATCATATTTGATTAAGTTTGATTGCCTTACTCGGTGACAAGCAATGAAAACTTGCTTGACAAGGGTTTTCTGTCAGGCGCTAGCGTCATATATGTCAAGCCGGCACATAAATGTGTAGAAAAAAAGAAGGGGTGTTTTTTTAAGCTAGATAGAACTTTAAATTGTAAAAAGTAACACAAAAAATTAAATTTTGATGAAACTTTTTTTTTTATTTGTTTCAGTATACTCTGACAAATCATCATGAATAGACTCACGCTTGAACAACGCTACGAAATTATCCAAATTTACTTTGAAAATCAGTCGTCGATTCGCGCAACTTATAGACGACTTCGTCATTTGTATGGCGTACATAATCGTCCATCTGAACAAGCCATTCGTCGAACTGTGGATAGATTTCGTACCACATACTCTCTAGAGGATGCAATAACACCAGCACGTCGAAGGAATGTGCGTACTGAAGACAATATCGCCGCTGTAAACGAAAGTGTGGAAGAAGATCCAAATTTATCGATTCGTCGTCGGTCGGAGGAATTGGGGCTCTGTCCGTCCACTACGTGGAAAATTTTGCGCAAAGATCTCGGCCTACACCCGTATAAGATCCAGCTGGTGCAGGAATTGAAGCCACGAGACCATTATATGCATCGTTCTTTCGCCGATTGGGCTCTAGAGCAGTTGGCAACTGACCCGTTGTTTTATCGCAAAATTGTGTTCAGCGATGAGGCGCATTTTTGGCTTAACGGGTTTGTTAATAAGCAAAATTGCCGCATATGGAGTGAGACCAATCTACAACAGACCCTACAGACTCCATTACATCCAGAAAAATGCACCGTATGGTGCGGTTTTCACGCTGGTGGCATCATCGGACCTTATTTCTTCAAAAATGAGGCCGGAGCTCGGGTTACGGTCAATGGAGATCGTTACCGCACCATGATCAATGATTTTTTGTTTGAAAATATGGATGACATTGATCCGGAGGAGATGTGGTTTCAACAGGATGGCGCTACGTGCCATACGGCGAACGCAACCATCGACTTATTGAAATCAAAATTTGGCGATAAGTTGATTTTGAGAAATGGACCTGTCAATTGGCCTCCAAGGTCGTGCGATTTGACACCTCTCGATTATTTCCTGTGGGGCTACGTGAAGTCACTGGTTTATGCTGATAAACCAGCAACAATTGACGCCTTGGAGGCCAGCATTGTTCGTGTTATTCGTGACATACGGCCAGCAGTGCTCGAAAAAGTGGCCCAAAATTGGACGTCCAGAATGCACTTCGTCAAGAACAGCCGCGGTGCCCATATGCCCGAAATCATTTTCAAATGTTAATGTCACGTATTGATCTTTCGAATAAAAAAAAATTTTGATTACAATTTAATTTTTTGTGTTATTTTTTACAATTTCAAGTTCTATCGGGCTTAAAAAAACACCCTTTATTACTTTAAGTCGATGACGTGACGTTAGAACTACTACTTATATATTTTTTTTAATCTTTAAAACATCTTATGTATAAACTACTAATAATTTTAAAATTGCAGATCAATATCAATGATTAATTAACGCACTGATTGGTTACGAAAATAAATATTTTGATTATATATATGATTACATATATATTATGAAAACCTCACACCCTGACAGTAGCAGATAGCTTCGCTGCATATTAATATTTTTATGTATTTTCAAAAGATAATGGACATAAGAGCTGATCAGACATCTTTGTATTCTTTTCTCGTCACGTAATCAAAGATTATTAGACAAACACTCTTTGTTATCCATAATCCTACTATTACTATTATAAAGGCGAAAGTTTGTAAGTATGGATGTATGTATGTATGGATGTTTGTTACTCTTTCACGTAAAAACTACTGAATGGATTTGAATGAAACTTTACCACAATATAGCTTATACATCAGAATAACACATAGGCTACTATTTATAAAGATATAGCTTCACCTCGCGGCGTTGCCCGCAGTTATCATCGTACCGCGGGTAGCACCGCGGGGTTCAGCTAGTATTATTATAAATTCGAAAGTAACTCAGTCTGTTTGCTGTTACGCTTTCACGGGTAAATAGCTGCACTGATTTCAGTGAAATTGGTCATCCAGATACTTTGATTCTCGAGGAAGGACATAGGAGTATACTACTATTTACTTCGATAATCGATATATATGTGGGCGGAGCCGCGGGCAAAAATTGTTTTTTAACCGACTTGAAAAAGGAGGAGGTTCTCAATTCGTCTATATTTTTTTATGTTTGTTTGTTTGTTACCCCATAACTTTGGACTGGGTGAACCGATTTTGATGATTATTTTTTTTATTTGAAAGTTGGTGCTTCCCGTGTGGTGTGGTCGCATCTTTCAATTCAATTTGCATTTGGTCCAGTTCTTGAAGTCGGTTTCTTTTTTATTAAAATTTTTAATTATAGAATAAAATAAACCCTATATCTAGTTGTGCACTACACGCTGTTAATGACGACATTACTGATATTTGTTAGATAATTAAAAACATTTTAATTTATCTATCGGCATGGTAGCATATCCTTTGTGAACACAGATTAAATTTTGTAAATAAATTTTGAATGTTTATCAGTATCCGGTATTTCCAATGAATAAATAATCTGTGATAACGAACCCGATAAATAATACTTAGAAGTCTAAAATTTAAATATTGATTGGTATCAATCATAAAACAACACGAAATATACTAATATTCATTATAGATATTAAATATCACGCAAAACTTTGCCTAAACTTGTCAAAAATAACTGCATTTCCTCCAAAAATTTAAAAAGAAAAAAAACTAGAATTATTTAAATTATCGTTAGATATGTATTTAACAACTATTTTTCTGAATTTATTTGGTTTCTGGTCTACTTGAAGTCAAGCTAGTGTGTATGACGCCATGTCATCATAATATTCAAATCAGACAAAATAAAACGTGAATTGTATGAGCTAAAGAAAAATAATTAACGTGGGAGAGCCGCCCTTCGGTATGAATGGGTCGGCTCGACCGGAGTGGTACCACGGCCTCTCAGAAAAACGATGTGAAACAGCGCTTGTGCTGTGTTTCGCCGAGTGAATGATGATACCGGAGTCCTATACACTAAATTTTTAATTTGATTTTTGTTGTGTCATATTTTATTTTATTTTAAAGTAGGTGCTTTTTTGGTTGTTTTTCTTTTTTTGTAACTGATGTAGTAATGGCTTATGTTTGGTGTGTATTGCACTTGTGACTTGGTTCTTGTGTCTGCAACTGTTGGTGGAAATGTCAGGGGCCAGCTGAAAACCAGTGCTGTGCTTCACAGCGTAAACTGAGCTGGTTGCCTTTGCTGCACAGTGCAATTGTTTCCATCATTTTCATTGTATTTTGTAGCAAAAATAAATGGTTTAAATACTCCCCCCATCTCCCATCCGATCCCCCTAGGGCCGGCAACGCACTTGTGACGTCTCTGGGGTCGCGCTTACTTACCATTAGTCGATATGTCTGTTCGTTTGCCCCATATTCCATAAGAAAAAAACCTTGTGGCAATGGGGGGGATGGAGAAAGGTACTGAACTACTGTAGATTAAAGAAGCAAGTCTAAATTATATGTCCTAATTGAAGAAGCCAATACAAATACTCATGATAAAATCAGTGTTATTAAGAAGTAATTCTGTTATCTTTTAGATATTAAAATCGGAAGCCAATTAATGTTTCGTTAAATGAGTTCATCTATTCAGTGGTTATCGTGGGTTGTGTAGTGATCGAGGTATGCTCGACTGATAATGTTATCGTTGATCTAGTTGATATTGTGTGATAAGAGCCAGTACGCTTTAAGTCGGTCGTAACTCAACATGTGTGTGTTGCTTAGTTGAAAATGGTAAGTTTATTTTAAATTTGTTACTCGTTTTAAAAAAAGAATAGCAATGTATCAAGAAAAAATATCTGAATTTCCGTGTGCATATCAAAAAATTATGATTTAATTTCGTATTAAAAAGGAGAAGGTTTTTTTTAATGTCGTATCTTTCTTCTATATCTTATCGTGTTCACTTGGTGTTATCAATGGGATAAGTTTGGAGGTTTGGATGTAGGATAATCTCTAAAAATGTTCATCTTATTCTAGTAGATGGTTCATTAATTTGAAAATTGTTCTAAAGACTCTGAACGCATCATCAGCGTTTATAACAAAAAATTATAACAACTTTACTGCAAGTTAAAAAGCTATCTTTTGTAATTGTTTATATGTTTGATAGTGTATATTTATTGTAATAAGATTACAGAATTCATGAAATACCAGAACTGATTTCGTAGTTTGAACAGAATTGTTAAATTTATAATACAAATGGTATCAAATGCCTTATAGATACTTGTTTAATTACCTTTAGTTAAACTTATGGACATGACTCATAACAAACTGAACTATATCAGTAATTTTCCAAAGATATTTTTATCTTTTATCGAGTTTACAACATCTATGACAGGGACATCAATATTAATAATAGGCACAATAATAAAATAACCAACAGCCATTAAAAACCAACTTCAAAAACTGGACCAAATTGAAATGGGACGAAGGACGATTCACCAGCTTTTAAATAAAAAAAGAATCATTAAAATCGGTTCACCCATAAAAACAAACATAAAAAATACAGTCGAATTAATAACCTTTTTTGAAGTCGTTTAAAAAACGACATTCTAAATATCAATTTCTGATGAAAGTGAGATGTACTACTCGTATTTTATATATAATTTAATAATATTTACGATTTTCTAAAACATATTTATTGAACTATTAGCCGACCCCAATTAATTTCGGGAATAATAAAAGCTAGTACAAGAAGTTTATTTTATACCGCTAAAGTAATAAGATACAAATAAACTTGTTGTCGAGTACCACACACACAAGATTACTTTGGGAAATATCTATAAGAGTATAATGAAGAAGGAAAGATAGATAAAATGAACCCAATTTCTAACAGTTCTCGGTATCCCTGACGAAATATTTTACTATATTATTATATATTACTAATTAGTATTGATTTAGCGTCAATTTCGATTGGAATTATCAGTTGCGTCCTCTAAACATAAACTAAAAATGAAAATGGTGAATGATACAGATATTTTTAGGACCTTTTATCACTGAATTGATTTTTTTTTTTCTTTATTAAGTAGTGGGCAAACGAGCAGACGTATCACCTCAGCGATTACCGCCACCCATGGACACCCGCAACACCAAAGGCGTCACAAGTACGTTGCCGACCTTTGGCGGATGGGAAAGGGGTTGGGGGAAGGGGTTGGGGTATGGGCCTCCGGTATCCTCACTCACTCGGTGAAACACAGCGCAAACGCTATTACACACCGGTTTTCTGTGAGGCCGTGGTATCACTCCGGTCGAACCGACCCATTCATGCCGAAGCATAGCTCTCCCACGGTATTACTTGAGTTTTATTTTATATTTGTAATTATAATATTTGATGTTTGTATTTTTGACGTGTTCAAGTGCTTTTTGGGGCCTATGGAAATAAATGATTTGACTTTGACTTTGACATTAATTCAATTAAAGCTAAATGGGTCTAGAAATTCATAAGTAATATGCATACTAACAAAGAGAATATAATTTTTACGGGTATATACGAATGATGAGCTCATTATACCAGTATCAGTTCGAATAATGCAGGCGCCATGCATTCATACGGCAAAACAAATGTGATGTTTAGTCTTCGACATAATTTTCTATTGTGTTTCAGAGAAAAACACAGTACCATTTGTGTTGTAACTTCATTTCTATTAAGTATACTTAGTTTATAACTTCGTAAGTATTCATGAATTTAACTCCTGTGTGTGTAAAGTGGGCAATACAGGAATAAAGATTGTTAATTTCTGGGAAATTCAGGAAACAGAGTCGTTTCATAAAACTTATAAAAGTATCAAGTGATTTTAGTCAAAGAGAGGGTAAAAAACTATTTCGGATAATTTTAAAGTACCTTTTTTTACTTTGCATTTACGAGTAACATAGACAACAACAAATAACAAACATTATTCACAAGTAAAATGTTATTAATGCTACAGACATACATACTAGGCATACTAAAATATTATTCATGATATTCAGTAAAGATTTACTAAATTACCATCCTAGAATATTGAAGACCTCTAGTATTATATATAGAAATAGATCTCTCGTGAATAATCTTTCGTGTTAATAAATAATCCCATCAAGTCAGTTTGAACAATTAATATTACAATTGAAAATATACACACAAAGGTACAATGAGACGTATATACACCTAATAAATTTAGTCGAATAATTATAGGTTTTGTCTGCATTCACAATGGGTATGGTGACCACTACTGTTTGATTCTGCTTATGCATGCCATCATGCAGAATAGACTCACTTTGGTAGACATATTTCAAAACCCATGACAACACTACCATCATTAATCGAACATTGTATGCATTAGATGGTAAGAAAGGAAATTAATATTAGGAAAATGATTAGAGTTTGAAGCAATAATGTAAGACTCAAACAGGTCAAGATTGCGCACCTAAAACTCGAATTTTCGATTCCCAGCAAAATCCGAGGCCGTTGGCCAATTAGTCCAGTGATTAAAGACACTGCTGCTAAGCCGAATGTCGTTGATTCGATTCCCAACTAGGACAAATAATTTTGAAATAAGTACGATCATTTTGTTCTGTGTCTGGTTGTAATTTATCTACAATATATATGTATGTATTTAGAAATAAATATGTATGTTTAACAGCAGTCCGTTTGTTAGGTACGATTTCTGTCTTGTTTGGGATCAGCTAACTGTGTGTGGGATGTTTAAAATCATTAGTATTGTCTTAACCTGTAATTTAATTGGAAATGAATAATAGCTCGACATAGCGTCTCTAAAGCAGTTTATCTAATATGTCGACATTGCTTAAATGCCTTACCTTAGATTGCTTGTTATGCTGTCACTTATTTTCACGAAATATTTGCCACCTTATCAACACATCCTCGGAGGAAATGATTCATAGAAACCACAGATAGAAACACTCGGATTATGAGCTGGCAATTAATAACAATATTTATAACTTGCGCTGTACATATTTTCTTTGGTTTGTTTTGTCTTGATAACAAACAAACAAGTGTGTGTATCAAAGGTATTCATATCTTCTCTTATAAATATAAAATCAATTGCTGTTCGTTTGTCTCGCTAAAACTCGAATACGGCTGGGACGATTTAGCTGAGTTTTGAAATGTTTGTCATAGTGTAGGAACGAAGTAGTGGGCACAGCTTGTATGAATATAAATATATTTAAACTAGCGAAGACCATGGTGTTACCAGCAACCGCGTGTAATGCCTGGGGGCGAAGTAGTCTAATAAGGATACCTAAGCTACTACTTTTATCATTTGAGAAGTCCGAGGCCCTCTTCTTCCATGGGCCTCGGCAGGCGCCGCCTCGAGATGCCACGATCGTGGTGGGGGGGCACCTCCACACACAGGACACACACCGTCTCTTACGAGACGGCGTGTGTCCTGGCGGGCAGTATCCCGTGGGATCTTGAGGCCGGCGTCCTCAAAAGGATGTACGAGGGGGGTGCCCTTATTCGGCGAGCTGGTGGTACCCTGCCTCCGGAGGAGATCGAGCGCTGGAGACAGGAGGCTCGCGACGATCTCTTCCGGACGTGGGCTGCCAGAATGGAGGGAAGCCCGATGGCGTTCGTTAGGGCCGCTCGGCCTGTCCTGCGACAGTTTGTGGAGGGGGGTCATGGGGCTCCCACATATCACCTCACCCAACTTCTCACGGGTCACGGCTGTTTCGCCAAGTACCTGTGGGAAACTGCTTTTATCATCAGCTTTTTGTCAGTGTCAAAAACGGACACAAAGAACACCCAGCCTCGTAACAACGATTTGCGAATCACACAGTGTTGTCCCATATGGGATTAGAACCCACGACACTTGGCGCAGTAAAAGCGGCGTAGCGACCGTTTAAACTACTAGTGAATAGCTGTTAATTTGATACAGAAACTTCAATTTTATTAATTTGTATAGACATGTATGGATAGATGAAGTCCTCTCCTTAGTTAAGAAGAGGTACAGGAGAGGATTGTTAAAGGTTGTTGATGTTATCTATACTAATATTATAAAGCTGAAGAGTTTGTTTCTTTGTTTATTTGAACGCGTTAATCTCAGGAACCGCTGGTCCGATTTGAAAAATTATTTCAGTGTTAGACAGCCCGTTTATCGAGGAAGGCTATACGCTATATAATATCACGCTACTACCAATAGGAGCGGAACACCAATGAAAAATTTTTCAAAAACGGGGGAAATTTTCACGCTACGGGCAATATAAGACGCAAACGAGGTTGCGTGTGTCAGCTAGTTCCGTATAATATTTCTATACTGGCCTTCTAGTCAAATTGCAAACGTTCTACTTTCTGCAATCGTTAACGCCTGAATTCTCCTGAATACGAGAATTTAGGCGTTAACGATTGCAGAAAGAATTATGCTTGTAACTTGGCTAGTGGGGGCTGGTGTATCATATTCACCCGAATCTTTGAACCGCTGTTGTTTAGTTACCAGCATTTGACAACTTCGCTTCGAGTCTCTTTTATTTACATTCATAATACATTATCCATTTTCTTTATATATAGACCAATTTGGAGTTAGATGGAGAAAAACCCATGCGATGGTGACATGTACGGAATGTAAGAGATAATACAACACAACCGTGACGTGTTTATCTTGGTTTATCAAAGATTACGACTGTGTCGTACTATCTATGTTTGTATTGGTGTTGAGATCGAACAACAAACAATAATAACAAAAAT
Organism: Spilarctia lutea; assembly: GCA_916048165.1. NCBI lineage: Eukaryota > Metazoa > Arthropoda > Insecta > Lepidoptera > Erebidae > Spilarctia > Spilarctia lutea. Next base: position 19,103,119 of record OU696483.1, read on the forward strand.
ATGTGTAACTGTATTTAATTATACGTAACTAGCTAACCCACGCAACCTCGTTTGCGTCTTATATTGCCCGTAGCGTGAACATTTGCCCGTTTTTTAAACATTCTTCATTGGCGCTCCGCTCATATTAGTAGTAGCGTGATGAAACGCGCGTTCAAACAAACAAACAAGCAAACTCTTCAGCTTTATTATATTAGTATAGATAAGGATTACGCATAAATTTTTTTCTACATTCTTTATTGTCTTTACTGAAAAAGTATTTTTTATTTAGTGATTATTTAAACTTCATCATCATCATCAGCCTATCGCAGTCCACTGCTGGACATAGGCCTCTCCAATTGCACGCCAATAGTTCGATCCTCGGCTTCATGTCAGAACCACTTAAAAAAAATATTGGAACGAAGTTCCTTATCGCGCGATACGAACGAAAAAACGAAGGGGGCTAGACGGAAATTGTCGCGACATAATTTGTTGTCACGACACTTTTTGTTGTCACAACACTTTTTGCTATTTGTTGTTTTTTGGTTTTCTAAATGAGATAATTAGGTAGTTTGGGTCCTATTATTCTGTACTATGTGTATGTAAGCAGATAAAAACATAAAAGGACTTAGATAAATTAACTTTTTTTTTGAGTTTTTTTTTCGCTAAACCTATTCAGTATCATGGTCTGATGCAATCAGATGACTCATTTAGAAAACCAAAAAACAAAGAAAATCAATAAAACAGTAATGTATTTTAATATCAAAACAGCTGGCCGGGTGAGTGCAATGACCGCGACAGAGCGCGCGGGCGCGTTAACTTGTACATTGCTGGCTTCTGAAATTAATCAAAATCTTGACACATTGTTTTTTCAAGCTACAATTTTTTTTGAAGACAACTGTTTGTTTTTTTTAATAAGTTTTGGGGTGCTGGATCAGCCCGTTTCGTTTTCGGTAGTCGTCTTTTTACACCCTGTATATAATAGATAGATAAGATTTCGAACTTTTATATATACATATCATCATTATCATCATTATCATCACTATTATCATAATCATCATTTCATCATTTTCATCACTTTCATCATTTTCATCATCTTCATCACTTTCATCATTTTCATCATTTTCATCATCTTCATCACTTTCATCATTTTCATCATTTTCATCATTTTCATCATTTTCATCATTTTCATCAATTCATCATCTTCATCATTTTCATCATTTTCATCATTATCATTATTGTTATTATTAATATTATTGGATACACATATATCATAAAACTAGAAATTACGTAAAATATTGAAGTAAATATAATATTTGTATCGTCTTTCTATTTCGAACTTCGTTCCATCCGGGTGTCCCTTGACACCTCTCAAGTTTTTTTTTTAGCTCTCATCCTCCATATAAATTAGCCGTGCGGAATACTCCTCCGTACGCATAATTTTTAATTAATGAAATGTAGTTCATATATTCTAAAACTAATTCCTATAAAACTTCAGCAACAGCAATTGGGAATTTGAAAAAAAAAAACCATTTTTTATGTATTTTAAAACTTTATTATTAATGATATTGATAAATGATGCAAGAAATTTTAATTTTTTTTTTTTTCAATAAATTATAAGCAATTAAAATTTCAATAAAAATCACGTGACTATAAACGCATCAGAATTGGTCACCGTCCTTGTGACGTCATAATGTTACAGCGTTACCGGAAAATAACAAGATCCGTAAGTTCATCAATCTACTAGGAAATTTATAAACTTTCGTAGGATTCTAAACAGGAGATAAATTGTAATATTTTACGTCCACATTTTCGTAAATTGATAAACTTACTGAACTCACTCGTAAAATAATAAATGCTAGAACATTTGTTGAAGAAGTAAAATTTACCACAGAGCTACGAAAGTTTTATAGTTAGTTTTATAGTAAACTAAATAACCTTTTTTTTTTTTTTAACGTGTTGAACCCTCGGGCTGTCTCCTCGCCGGGGTTTGCGGCGGGGCGGTGTGTCGGAATCGAACCGACTAAAACCACACGGTGTGCCAACTCTGCGCCTGAGAAGGGAGGGGTCCGGGTACTGCAGATATTACACGACCGGACCCCTCCCAGAAACTAAATAAAATAACCTAAGTTTATAAACTTCCTAGTAGATTGATAAAGTTACGGATCTTGTTATTTTCCGGTGACATAGCGACTGTATTTTAGGACGTCACACGCGCTCGGGTTTATTCGGGAGCTGTCGGCGCGTCTTTGGTACTGGATTCAAAACTTAATTTTTATTTTGAAATAACTTTTGAATTATAGCGAAAAAAAAAAAAAAATAGTTTTGTTATAAAACTTATATATGATCTTTCCATTTATCACAAAAAAAAATTTTATTCAAATACCCAATTAGGTAGTCCACAGCTGGACATAAGCTTCTCCTTAGAAACGCAGTTTTAGTTTACTATATCACACTGGCAGGTTGTATAATGCGTTTTTATTAATTCTTTTTGGTCTCTTATGCCCGGTTCCTATATTTGAAAAACGATCCGTTCTAGGTACGAATAGTAGTATATTATACGGGCCGTAAGCTAAAATCGTTCCTAAAAAAAATGAATTGAGGAACGGTATTTACGAATCGTAGTCGATTGTAGAAAATTTTTACACGATGACGATTCGTTAAATATAGGAACCGGGCATAGTCGGCTTTTGCATTACCCACGGCATGAATAGGAGTGTAAACATTCTGAAATCCTAATACGACACAGCACCGACAACATATGACTAACATATAGGTAGTATTCTGTAACCTTATCTGTGAACAGACAATGATTAAGGTGACTCACACTTACCCGAGACTAACTTTAAACAAAAGATAAAACGCTTTAATGATGATGAATCATCTAACGTAAATTATTTACTGAAACACTAATACTCTAAAAGAAGAACAATACATTTGCATACATATATATAAGAAAGAATATTTACCATGCAACATATTCCACTAATTTCTTAAGATGACTCAATTCAATGGTTTTAATACTTTCATATTCTAAATCTTTATTGCTAAGTGTAGATTCTTTCTAGAATAAAAAAATATGTGCTTGTACTAGCGTACACTCGTAAGAAGTGAAACTTCTTTATGACGTTATTTTTCAAAAAATAAATATCATATGTCGACGCAAGGTATAACGACAAAAGACTTATAAACCAGCAATATTCGTGACAATTCTTATTTCAAGTGCAATAAAAGTTAAGGAGCGAGACCTGAGTAAATATTTCGCGATCTGTGGTGTGAATGAAGTAAGTTTGTGGAATATGATGTGTGTAGTTATTTACATTGTGGACTAAATAAAATAATATTGTTTGTAATGTGATATTTCATTGTAGTATTAATTTGGTCCTGTTTGTGTTTGAAAATGTTTTTTGTTTTATTTTATAAATTTGACGCGTAACGTAACGGGTAAATGTTACGCGTAACGAAAAAATGTTACACTAAATTTTTTGACAACCCCGATAAAGAAGTTTCACTTCAATAATAATAATATTTATTGACCCATAAAAGTGTTAACAATTTGACAAGTTTCACAATATTTTTAAAAATGCATGATTATAATGTACCAATTGTGTCTTATTAGCCTCCGCTGTTGAACTAGGTTGGAAACCTGTGCTTCAGCATACGGCACCTCTTCTTATCGTCCATGTACATTAACTAACTTTTAATATAGTTCCAGTGTATAATCCCATTTATTTATGTTAACTTTAGGTTTGAATTAATTTTGAAAATGAGAACGCAATAAAACAAAATATGACAATTACTTAAAATTAAGATAATGTAGGAGGAATAAAACTCATTTGAATTTATTGCACTGACTTAGCGGAATAAATACAGTGAGTTTAATTCTAGAATGTATTTCAACAAGTTCCACCAAGTGCCGACAATCGCAAGTATAAGTTTCTACTTAAGTAAATTTTATGCGTATAGTGACAGATTCAGAATATGGAGTGTCATCGGTACTATTTAGGGACGGGTGGCTATACACTCGTGTATCAATAAAGCGTGACATAGAATGACAAAGTCTTATTTACAAGGCAATTTCCAAGTTTCTATTAAAGGCTATTGATGTGGAGTGACGTAAAGAAAAGTTGTGGTTACATCGTGAGTGACCCACGCTTCGGCATGAATGGGCCGGCTCGACCGGACTAATACCACGACTTTACAGGCAACCGGTGTGAAATAGCACTTGCGCTGTGTTTCACCGAGTGAGTGAGGATACCATAATCCAACCCCTACTCCATTCCCCTCCCCATCCCCCAAAGGTCGGCAACGCACTTGTGACGCTTTTGGTGTTGCAAGTGTCCATGGGCGGCGGTAATCGCTTACCATCAGGTGATACGTCTGCTCGTTTTCCACCTATTTCATAAAAAATAAATGCAGTGCTATCGTTCCACGTATCTTGTTCTCATAGTCGCTTTTTACGATATCCATAGCATGAGTAGAAGCCGTGCCTTTCCGTATTCTTAATCCTTTACCATACGTAAACCTTACCTTGCCAACGGTTGCCTTGTATTCCCTTTTATATTTGTGTCATTTAACGTCAATGTACAAAAAAAACATGAGTGTGTCGTCAATTCGTCATTATCTGAAGGTATTCACCCAATTTTGTTTATCTACCGTCTTTTTTATAATCAAATGCTGTCAATGTCAGTGTATTCGTATTATTTTGTTTGTTTTTATTGTGTACTTATCAATATGTAATTAGACATTTTTGAGCAGTTATTTAAAAGTGAATTGTATTGAGTATTGACTGATATGGTAAGAACAATAATAATAACTTTAATTAATAAAATCTAATCACCGAGTGCAACTAGGCTATGAGCACCTCTACACACATAATTAGATAAATTTTTAATTAAATATTCGACGTAATTTCAAGAAAGTTTCATGATATAAACACTAGCTAGGCCAGCTAACTTCTACCGAGTCTATCAAGTTTCTCAGTTTGCCTTTAAAGCTCGGTACATATTAGTTTGAGCAAGATGTTGTATAGTCTTCTCAGATAAATGGACTATTTAAAACCACTGAGAAATATTATATTTATAATAAATGTACAATAGATCGATGTCTAACACTACAAATTAATGAATTCGGACTAGCTGTTTTTGAGATTACGTTAAATTGGTATACTATTTATTTGACACCAGGCCTTAGATGTATGGCCTATGCTCCAATAGGGTGGTTAGAAGAGGACCTCGGTCTAAAGCTACAACCCAGGCGAAGAGTGACAATACTGGCTATTTCACAACGTTACTAATCCTCAATAAATATTGTGTCTAATGCAGAAACATTCTGAGTACATTTAGAGTAGAGTATGTACAATATCAAGATCGCGGGTCCACAATAGATCCAAATAGCTCGGGATAGAGAAAGATGGAAAGCCTTGGAGGAGGCCTTCACCGGAGATGGTTCCTGATGCATACTAAATGTAAACACAGTGAAAATTTACAATTAAGATTAGGATTAGTTAAAATGTATTTAGATTAAGTGAAATATATACCTAGTTTTATAAATGTGTCAGGAAATAAAAAGGCTTAAATAATAATAAATAATGTACAATAAGTTTGAGACAAATAAGCTTGAATGATTATTACCTTATGATAAGAATATAATGTACTTAAATATCAAAGATAATATTTCAAATTTTCTTTAATTAATAGTAGGGGATTTTTTCGGTATTCTCTACAATAATAGATAGTAATCAGGATACTAAAACTCCTTGTATTTATCGCTGATTAGGCCAGTTATGTTGTAGACATGATCGCTATGGGGTGAAACCAAGACATTTAGGTCAACTTGACAGTGTCTTTGCTGACTAGTTATCCAACGACTTTCCATCTCCCAGTTAACTGTCACGTCTCTAAGATGACCTAAGTCTGTCGTCAGACCATCTAAACAGTATACTGCAAACTTTAATTTTTAACTAGGCCGGCAACGCACTTGTAACGCCTCTGGTGTTGCGGGTGTCCATGGGCGGCGATAATCGCTTACCATCAGGCGATACGTCTGCTTGTTTGCCCCTATATAATAAAAAAAACTTGAGAGGTGTCAAGGGACACCCGGATGGAACGAAGTTCGAAATAGAAAGACGATACAAATATTATATTTACTTCAATATTTTACGTAATTTCTAGTTTTATGATATATGTGTACACAATAATATTAATAATAATAATAATGATAATGATGATAATGGTGAAAATGATGAAGATGATGAAAATGATGAAAATGATGAAAGTGATGAAGATGATGAATTGATGAAAATGATGAAAATGATGAAAATGATGAAAATGATGAAAATGATGAAAATGATGAAAATGATGAAAATGATGAAAATGATGAAAATGATGAAAATGATGAAAGTGATGAAGATGATGAAAATGATGAAAATGATGAGTGATGAAAATGATAAAAATGATGAAAATGATGAAAATGATGAAAATGATGAAGATGATGAAAATGGTGAAAATGATGAAAATGATGAAAATGATGAAAATGAAGATGATGAAAATGATGAAAATGATGAAAGTGATGAAGATGATGAATTGATGAAAATGATGAAAATGATGAAAATGATGAAGATGATGAAAATGATGCAAATGATGAAAATGATGAAAGTGATGAAAATGATGAAAATGGTGAAAACGATGAAGATGATGAAAGTGATGAAGATGATGAATTGATGAAAATGATGAAAATGATGAAAATGATGAAGATGATGAAAATGATGCAAATGATGAAAATGATGAAAGTGATGAAAATGATGAAAATGGTGAAAACGATGAAGATGATGAAAATGATGAAAGTGATGAAAATGATGAATTGATGAAAATGATGAAATGATGATTATGATAATAGTGATGATAATGATGATATGTATATATAAAAGTTCGAAATCTTATCTATCTATTATATACAGGGTCTGTCGTAAATAATGGATAAGTCGTAAACTGGAGTTGGTCCGGCTATGAGACTATTAGAAAATCGTATCTTTTTGCCAGGGTTTCTAACCGTATGGAAATGGCGTAGACTTTTATGTTTTTTTATAAATTTCGCTACTCTTTGCATTCATTCCGTTGCCATTTCGTTAAATTTAGGTATTTCTGTGTCATTTTTTTTGTATTATAGTCTTGAAGATGTGTATTATTTAGTTTTAGTACTGTTTTAGGCGTTTTTAACGTTGGTCATTTTCAAAATTGTCATTTTAAGATTTTTTATGTTTTTGTTTTACTTAGGGTCAACTTTTGATCATTTACTGTGTAAAAAAAAAGTACGGCGCTATAGCTGCCCATGATCTTAATAAATTATCTAGTATGTGTAGATTCTAAAAAGGTATAACAATGCATACTTCACAAGTAATATTAAGCTACATGAGCGAGATCAATATCAAGGTGAGAAAATATTTTTTTCATGTAATGTTGTAAATGGTTATAAAACTTCGTCAGAATGATTTATTTCTGCCAAGATTCTTTACACAAACACTATGGGGCCACTATTAAGGATATTCAAAGAAAACTAGGTAGTTTTTTGTCAAAAAAATTTCATGCCTCCTCATTTCATAAAGGTGTTTAATTTTAAAATTGATGTGCTCTAATAGTTACATGCGACAAACATGTTACAAGTTTATTCGTAAAAAGGATCATCAGGTAAAAAAATGAACAAAGACAGCAATACAAAGGGTCTCCCCGCGTGAAAAGGACATTGTTACTAGGCACACTGCATGATGCACCGTCCCTTTCACACTCACGATGTGTGAAAAGGTTAGCATGCGTTTAGCTAGGGCGCACTCCTGATACATCTCTCAGTGTGATTTTGACCATCGCATGTGCTCTCGTTTTCATTACTGTCGTCAATTTGTTACTGCTTTCTAATATCGGACTTAGATTTTCTTTGTGATTTGGACTTGTTAACCTGGTGATATTGACAACTCAGCTCTCATTTATGGGCATCGTGTTGTGCTATCGATTGCACGTGTTATTTTGGAAAATTTTGTATATCATGCCTCAACAATACACGCCGGCCGAATACGTAAACATGCATTACATTTATGGTTTATGTGATGGCAACGCCAATAGAGCTGCTAGAGTTTATCGGGAAAAATATCCAAATGCCCGGCATCCTGACTATCGTGTCTTCATAAGAGTGCACAACACATTTTTGGAAGGACGATTTCCTGGGACCGGCGTAGGCGGGGCGAGTGAAGGACGACCACAACGCCACAGTGCAGCCGAAGTACTGGAAATAGTTGCAGAAGACCCTGGTACGTCCATAAGTGTAATTTCAAGGCGCACCGGTATACCTCAAAAATCTGTACACAGGATTTTAAAAAGGCATGAATTATATCCCTATCATTATCAAAGGGTCCAAACATTAATGCCAAGGGACGCTGCTGCGAGAATAACATTTTGTCGCATAATGCTGCGAAAGATGAGGGAAGACCAAAGTTTTTTTAATAAAATTTTATGGAGTGACGAGTCAACGTGTCGAAAAGATGGTTTTTTGAATCTTCACAACATACACAGCTGGCAACTCGAAAACCCAAGACTTATCCGAGAAGACCGATCGCAATATCAATTTAAAATTAATTTATGGACTGGCATTATTAATGGCAAAATCATTGGTCCATTCGAATTGCCGGCAATATTAAATGCGGATATGTATTTGAATTTTTTAGCAAATACTTTACCTAGTTTACTGCAAGACGTCCCACAAGAGATAAGAAATGAGATGTGGCTACAAAATGATGGGTGTCCAGCACATTACGCTGTTCGTGTCAGGGAACATTTAAATAATACTTATCCAGATAGATGGATAGGGCGATTGGGGCCAATTTTATGGCCTCCACGTTCGCCAGACCTGAACCCCTTGGACTTCTTTTACTGGGGCTGTATAAAAGAAAAAGTATACAGTGAAACAATAAGTTCTGTAGAAGAGTTGCGTGCGCGCATTCAAGTAGCAGCGAGAAAAATTGAAGAAGCCGGTTATGTGCGCCGGATTAAGCGATCGTTTATTAGGCGATGTAGAGCGTGCATAGCTGCCGGCGGAGGACACTTCGAACATTTAGTTTAAGTTGTTGAATAAATATTTTTACGTACTAAAACAACCTAGTTTTCTTTTGAATATCCTTAATAGTGACCCCATAGTGTTTGTGTAAAGAATCTTGGCAGAAATAAATCATTATGACGAAGTTTTATAACCATTTACAACATTACATGAAAAAAATATTTTCTCACCTTGATATTGATCTCGCTCATGTAGCTTAATATTACTTGTGAAGTATGCATTGTTATACCTTTTTAGAATCTACACATACTAGATAATTTATTAAGATCATGGGCAGCTATAGCGCCGTACTTTTTTTTTACACAGTAAATGATCAAAAGTTGACCCTAAGTAAAACAAAAACATAAAAAATCTTAAAATGACAATTTTGAAAATGACCAACGTTAAAAACGCCTAAAACAGTACTAAAACTAAATAATACACATCTTCAAGACTATAATACAAAAAAAATGACACAGAAATACCTAAATTTAACGAAATGGCAACGGAATGAATGCAAAGAGTAGCGAAATTTATAAAAAAACATAAAAGTCTACGCCATTTCCATACGGTTAGAAACCCTGGCAAAAAGATACGATTTTCTAATAGTCTCATAGCCGGACCAACTCCAGTTTACGACTTATCCATTATTTACGACAGACCCTGTATATATATATAGTATTTTATATATATATATATATAGTATATATATATATATAGTATATATATATATAGATATATATATAGTATCTGGGTTGCTTCAAGCAATGAAAAATAAACTAATAACAAATAAAATTTAAAATAGCAAAAAGTGTCGTGACAACAAATTATGTCGCGACAATTTCCGTCTAGCCCCCTTCGTTTTTTCGTTCATATCGCGCGATAAGGAACTTCGTTCCAAAAACTTCAAATAAGAAGAAGGCTCTTTATTGGGTGTATTTTATTTTACTTTTGTGACTTAAGAACTCAGTCGTATATATCAATCCATTTAAAAAATGGCGTTAATTTGAAGAAATTATTTTATCCCTTTGGATGAAAATTACGGAATGATAAATACAGTGTATTACAGTTCGTTATGGCAGAGACGCTTTGCAGTTAATGAAATAAAAGTGCCCCCATAACTACTCTTAAACCACTAGAAATAGCACAGAGACCTGTTTTAAAAGTGTGTAGTTTTCGTCCCTATCTATTTCCCACGTATGATTTGTATCAGTCTTGTGAAGTCCTTACTGTTCGACAATTATTTATTTTAAACACCCTATTAAGGCAACATTCACGTGTTATAAAGTTTGATAGCTGCGGTTTCTAGACTCCGGAATCACCTTGTTTTTTCGAACGCACAAACATTCACACATGCCTATGTCAATAATTATTTTTGTTTCTTGGGGCCGTATCTCTGTAGTAAAATCAGTAAAAGCTTAAACATAAAACGACTTTAAAAAAAAACATGCAAAACTACTTTATTCTCTTATCTCCACAAATTAACGTACAATGAAACCGAAAACCTACTTTATATTCTACAATAAGAATCACACACTCACACACGCACGTAAATATATATGTGCTCACACACACCTACATACCCACTGACATACACACTGCACACAGATTTCAAACTATTTTCTTTAATTATTTTTTTTCTATAATTAGTTTGTTGATTACACTAAGGCTAAACTGATTAGAGTGAACTGTTTTTATCATGTTTCTATGAAATTACTAATCTCAAAGAGGAGCGCTGATGTCCGAAATATAGATAATTCCATCTAGTTCGGACAACATGTATCCTACAAATTTTAGCATAAGCTTTAGTTTTGTTAAACCACAATTGTTAAACTGTTATCTTTATGGTAAATAAATTATTATTATTATTATTAAAACTTAAATATGATCTGCTTACTTATTAATACTTTCATGAGCGTGTACTTTTGTCAAATTCGTACGATTTCATAACGCTTATAATTACGCATAAAATTATCAAATATATCAATTTCGTGATATACGGAGATAAATGTTTAAATCTTTGTAAATGCTACATAATATTACATACAGCTTCTTTAAGGAAAAATCAACACAAAGTCTACATTGTTACAAATTGGTTTATTATTCCAGAGATAAATCCCACGTTTGATTCTCATTTGGTTAACACAATACACTTTGTTACCTCCTCTAAATGCTTATGTCTGGCTTACTCACCTCTATCGCACACTTCTCTTGGGCGGTTCAAGCGTGACGAAGATTGTTCTGGAGCACACTGGTCTTCCTTTTTTAAATTCCCTTTTTTTGCCTTAGCTTTCCTCCGAACGTGTAGCGCGTACCGTTTTCTGGCTAATTACGTGGTACTCATGAGTAGACCACCTGACGTACACTGGTGGACACACGGTGGTCTAAAAATTTTAATCTTAACACTTAAAAATATAACAACCATTAATATTTATACATAGATTACTGCAGCTCAACTTTAACTGGTCAACACATGAATTATATTCAAAATGATGTATATATATTTTGTCGTCTACAGGATGTTGAAACACAAGTAGTAGTAGTGGCGAGCGTGCTCGCCGCGGCATGGCTGGTGCTCCTCATCATGGTTATAGTCCTGTTCACCCAGCTCCATAGCCTCAAGAAGAAACTGGCTGACATGCAGAACTCCTCACGTATAAAAGTGCAGTAAGTATTTTCGGTGTACTCAAAAGACAATGGACAAAACAGTTCTCAACTTTATTTTCTCTGTCTATTGTTTGACAAGTGATTTTATTTTGTTTACAAATTATAATCGAGCTTCATTTGCAACTCTAAATAAATATGACGGGTGACGATCTAATTGTTAGTCATCTTGACTACTAAAGTAAGGGTCGTTAGTAAGATCACAAATAATTGTGTGTTTAGAATGATCATAGTTATTGCCCTTCCTTCTTTTCTACCTTAACCTATTAGGTATTGGAGACTACAATAGCAAATAATATAATATTATAGTATAGTAATAGGCACATACGCCTTTGAGAACCCCTTTTACGAATCCGCAAGGGTATATAGTGGTAGTGTGTACTATCGACTTCAATTATTCGGTTTAAATCCGAGATAAATAGGCGTAGCGACACCTGTCACATTGTGTATTTAATATATTTTCATACTATTTAATTTTGTATGTCTATATAAATATATAACAATAGTTACATACAAGATGTTTCATATAATCCCTATTTTGCAACTTTCCAGGAAGCTAAAGATGGACAATGACAAGAACCACTCGTTCCACAACCCAGCATTATCTCCAGACGAGGAACTGTCCCGGCGTGGGTACTCCATGTACATGGGACAAGACACTCAGTCTGACGTGGAGAGTGGACGGATCGAGAGACATCCAGACAGACATCAGGAACGGTACGTGTTTTTAGACTTACCACATAATAAAGCATGTGATTTTTGTGGTATTCTGAGAAATGCACTGACCATCTCATAGCGATCTATATCGCATAATAAATATGCAATGAACTCATACAGTTAATGTATGTTGTTAATTATTGCGGACTGCCTCTGTAGCACAGTGGTAGCGTATGTGACAGCTGTGCTTGAGGGGGGTTCATGAACTGCAAATATTTGTTTCGGAGTTTGGATATTTTTATATGTATAATATATATGTTTTACAAAAAAAATTGTACATGTATTTATATCAGTTGTCTAGTACCCATAACACAAGCTCTGCTTAGCTTGGGACTAGATGACGTTGTGTGTAATATGTCCGAAATATTTATTTATTATAACTATACTTAGTAGCTACTTAATTAGATTTAAATCACAATAAAATTCTTAAATTAAACCCAAGGGAAGGTCAAGATGTTAAGTATTTATATTTTAAAATACACCAATTAAATGGCTACGTAAAAAAGAGAATCATTTCTTAATCCCTATTGATTGTGATTAATATGATATTGTATTAATTAAAGCTATTCTATCACTCTTAAAACCCGTATTTCTTCAGTCAGACGGGTGGGCAGTTCGTAGATGAACTGATGCATGAGCTGGACAACCGACAGTCGCGGCAGCAAGCCACCGCCCCTCCCTTCCTGCTGCACAGCATCCAGGAGAACAAGAAGAACAGAAATAGCGCAACCCCTATCGCCAACGGTATAGCCAGGCAGAGTGAAACCAACCCTAACTTTATATATTGAACATCGTGCCAAAATGATTTTGGTAGATTTGTTATTTAGTTCTAATGAAAGAAATATAATATTTTGCATGGATATTAAATATTTAATCTGATTGTAAATAGATATTGAAATTTACATGTAATCATCCCGAAACAACTCAAATTCCAGTAAATAGTTATATGGCAAGCATTAATTTGAGTTGGAGGGAAAACAAGAGTATTAATTCGTTTTACAAAAAGGAATGTCATTTCTAATCGATTGATTAATATTATATAATTATTTATTAACGTTTATTGATGATTTGAATTGAGAATATTTATTTCTGTATGTATCTGTTATGTGTTTTATAATATCCAATTCTTGATATTGTCTTCTAATTAAGTTGTAACTGAGGACGCATTGTTATTATTTATTTACGAGACAATTAATTCTGCTATTTTATTATTTATTACTTTATATTTTATTGTCAGGTGTTTCTACGAATAGAAACACCTATACAATTACTGATTCTAAGAGTCAGAAAATATAAATGTTTCTATACTTTTGTAAATTTTACCTCAAATTAAAAGCGACATCTATTGTTGAAATAACCACAAATACTTACTGTAAAAGCCTGTGAAAATTAGTAGTTATTTCAACCATAGATAGGTACCATTTCTTTTATCATTTTGGTTATAAGTTACTCAAAATTTCTTTTATTTCAAATTCTCGAATTAAAATAGAACTTTTTAATTTCAATAATTGCTCAAACTTTCAATTATTCAAGCTGATGCTGTCATTGTTAAGACTTGAAATATAAATATTATATTTGATTTTTCTGTAATTTTCAATATTTTATTACATTGTGTATGGTAGAGAAAACTAATATAATATTTTTAGTATTAATAGATCTACTACTCACTACAGACATAAAAGAAATGATAAAAATAAAACCGAAGAAACAGATAACTAAATGTGACAAATGTCAAATATAGTTATGTGATTATGTTGGTAGCTCTGCCTGTCAAAAGTTGATATTGTAACTGTCTTCTGGTCTTCTGAGCGGAAACAGCTTTGGGTGAAAACGCATGATAAAAGTAATCTCTTTTGCTAATTTTCATTAGAAAATTAGATAAAAAAGATTATAAATACGTAAGTAAAATAAGATTATTTTTGTTTAATAAGTAATAAATTAAGTTTAAAAGACATTTGTGTTTTTATTTTAAACAACATTCAGATACGGAGCAAGTAACAACATTAAAAACAACATTTCAAAAGGTATTTTTTTTTGGAAACCTATAGTACGCAAACTGTCCTAATTTAGTGTGCCACTTTCGAAATGAACATAATTTTTATACGTCTTATTTCTATAACATTGTATTGGTAACCATAACAATAATTATGATGAGATATTTCTAAAGCTAAAAGAAATATCCGCACAAACCCAAATCAACTTAAATAATAAACACATTTACATGTTAAGACAATAACGATTATATTCAATAAATACTTAAAAAATAATTAAAAGGAGCTTAACTAATCAATATAATCGATGTTTTATCGATATAGGCTTTTTTAAAAACGTTTTCACTGATAAAGTTCTGAAACAAGATAGTATTTCGCACGCGAAGGAAGTTGGTCTATGATAAAAGCAATGAGAAATCACATAAGCAGGGGCCTAACTAGAATGGACACACTTTCTTATTGATATGATTTCAGTTCATCAACGGTTCAAATTGAATGAACAACATATTTAACTTAACTGATTTAACCCAATTATTCGAAGAAATATTCAAAGCTATAAATAAATAACTCTAAATGCAAGGGATCACTCTTAATTTACTAAATCATAATGATGCTAAACGAATATAGAAACGAACCAGAAAATAAATACTAAATAACGACTACAGTTCTCAAAGACGGAGTCCACCTATACGGTCTATTCTTCGACCGATAATTTGCACCCCTTTTCCTGCAGTTGCCGCTTGTACACCTTGGTTTGTTGTTCTCGTTGTGAACCCTGGGCGGTTTCTTCTTCTTATTCTTTGGGTACGTTAAATATTTCGTATTATCGTTGTTCTCTTTCTTATGATTGCTTTCTTTATTAGCTTCGTGAGCCTCTAGAATATCCTGTATACTTTTGTAAGCATCTGTTTCTTCAGGATCAGTCTCTCTATGGTTAATGTAAGGTTTAAAACCTCCCACTGTCTTTGGGAAATTATATTTCTCTTCGCCATTGAGTTCTTCTAAATGTTTTAAATAGTCGTAAGTATCTGGATCACTGTCCGAACTTATCGGCTTGAAGTTTGAGTAACTGACGAAGTTGATGGATGATGTAGCAGGTTTTCTGCTCAGTAATTTCAAAGTCTGTTGGTTTAATGTGTTGCTGTAGAGGTTTCCGAAGTTATATGAGTCCAGTTGTTCAGTTTCTGGTTCGTCGTAGTTCGTTAGATATCTTTCGTTCTTTTGTGAAGCTTCTTTCTTAAGGTCGTAGTTACGAGTGTAAGTTATGCTCGGAGGTAATGTCTCGCCGTATATTTCTTTGTCTGACGTTTTGCCATAAACTTGTTCAAATATTTTGTAGTCATCCGTCCAAAATTGTTCAATCCCTGAAAAAATACATGAATATTTCTTTAGTTGAAATCATTTATTTGTATATAATTCGTAGATTTTGTCTTAACTAGACACGAACCTTTGTTCTTTTCATATTAGTTGGAAATCTATTAGAAGAGAGTATTTTTTTTAAGTAATTATTTTATAATTTTTTTATGGAATTGGAATTTTATGGTCTGCTCGTATGCCCACTACGCAAACGAGCAGACGTATCGCCTGCCACCCGCAACACCAGAGGTGTGCACTGCCGGTCTTTGGGGGATGGGGAAGGGGATGGGGGAAGTGGTTGGGGTATGAGCCTCTGGTATCCTCACTCACTCAGTGAAACACATCGCAGGCGCTGTTTCACACCGGTTTTCTATGAGGCCGTGGTATCATTCCGGTCGAGCCGGCCCATTTATGCCGAAGCGTGGCTCTCCCACGGTAGCGTGTATTTATATACATATATATAAGATGTGACTATTATAAATGCGAGATTAGATTAATGTTTTAAACATCGCCTAACAAATTATGATAATATTATGGAATAGGTACTTAGACAGGAGAACACGCAGAAATTAATAGCTTCTTTGTATTAATTACTACTACTTACTAATTTGAAAAATATATTGTTCCAAAATAAATGAAAGTGACCAAATAACATCTTCAACTTGTAACAGTGACAATTCGCAAATGTAAACTGGTTTAGCAGCGAAAGTGCACACACTGCATGCTACATAATATCATATCATCTCACTTTCAACTATCACATAACGACAATATGTTACAATGCGTCAGCAATTCTTATTTTATGTTATTGTGTCATGAATGGGACACGCACTTCCGACGACTGGTAACTACCGCCCGAGTAATTCTTTATGAGTTATATAACGGATGGATTGAGTTATTCCATCAAAAAAAATTGAATATCTAATGCGTAGATCTACCTCACCAAATTGTGAGATGTGTAATAGTGTGGACGATGTTCAACATTTGTTGATGGAATGTGTCAAGAATCAACCAAAAAGGAATGCAGTAATGAAGCAGTTACATCTGAATCGTTTGGATGTCGGTATAGTTCAAAGTGTTTTGGCTATACCGACATCAGAAAAAGCTATTAAATTATATAGTCTAGCGTATCTACACTAACATTATAAAGAGGAAAGATTTGTATTTTTGTATGTAACGAATAAACTCAAAAAGTACTGGACCGATTTTAAAAAAAATTTCACGATTCGAAAGCTACATTATCCACGAGTAACATAGGCTATATTTTATTTTGGAAAAAAATAGGGTTCCGTAAGATATTTGCGTTTTTCAAGAAACAAGGTGTAAAAAATCAACCAGAAAAGTTACTTATTTTACGATTTACAATAATATAGCTTATACATCAGAATAACACGTAGGCTATAATTTATAAAGATACTAGCTTCGCCTCGCGACGTTGCCTGTGATTATTGTCGTACCGCGGGTAGCACCGCGGGGTTCAGCTAGTGATATATAAATTGACATTTGGTTAACTTAAGGCCTTATGGGGCTGGCATACCCTAATAGGGTATAAGCCCCTAAAAATAAAGAGAAAAATAAAAGATGGATTGAGTGCGTTACTATCTATTATACAAGTTGAAGTTCCACACTGGTTGTGATTGCCAAAATACACATGACAATGTATACTCAAGTCAATTGCCAATTAGATGAGAACTTTAGTAGTTAAATGTATTGTATTATAATTCTCATGTCACATATTATCGATTTTCACGTTTTAAATGTGTGTTTGACTAGCTTGCCTAAGATAGGATAGATAACATTGGTATAAGCGACCATAGCGCTTATACCAAATTAAGAATATACTAATATATTTAAGCTTATACCAACTTCCATATTAAGAATATACATTCCGTATCATGGAGGACTTTACACACACATACATGTAACGGGCACAAAGACAAAGAAAACCCAGAGTCAGACCAACAATTTATGAATTACACTAAGTGTTGTCCAATGTGGGATTTGAATCCACAACACTTGACGCAGTAGAAAGCGGCGGACAGCTCAAACCACTAGGCAAACTGTGCAGTCGAACGTAATATAAAAGTGACGTAGACGAACTTGGAAGTTCAGCAGCTGATTTTTTTATAAAGATTATAAAATATTCATAAATCAAATTAGCTGAACCCCGCGGTGCTACCCGTGGTACGAAAATAACCGTGAGCAACGCCGCGAGATGAAGCTAGTATCTTTTTAAATTGTATATAAGCTACGAGTATATTATTGTAAAATTGCATCAACATCAGTAGTTTTTGCGTGAAAGAGCAACAAACATTACTTACATACTCACAAACTCACAAACTTTCGCGTTTATAATATTAGTAGGATATCCACTGATGTTTGTGATGAAACAGTTTTTGTGGAGCCATTTTTAAAGCTATTTTCAGAAAAGAACTGAGTTGAACTTCGTCATTTAACTAGTTAAATTAATGTAGTTAGTGTCATTTAATAACGTAGGTACCTGTTTTAGTAGCTCCACTGCCGCCGTGTCCCGTCACCGCCAGTAGGAAACACATCGCTGACCAGTCCATCTGATTATCAATAAAAAAACATTAAATTAAATTAATTTAAGGTTGTCTGGAAGATAAGACCAACAATTGTTACTTCTATATTATTATGTTTTTTTAATTTTAAGTATACAATAAAGATACAAATAAATAAATAATAATTTTTAATTATAGGTATATATAAAAATCATATTTCATTTATTATTCATTTTAGATTTCTTTTTAAATAAATAAGTAAATAAGGTCATAGTATTGGTATTGCTGGCTCTGGTTTTCCCATTTAAACTCAATAATGATCCAGGTGGCTAGGTGAGTCAACCCAGCTCCTTCTAAAAGAAGATAGGTGTTCTGGAACTTTTACAAACGATTTTATAGGGCTTA
Organism: Spilarctia lutea; assembly: GCA_916048165.1. NCBI lineage: Eukaryota > Metazoa > Arthropoda > Insecta > Lepidoptera > Erebidae > Spilarctia > Spilarctia lutea. Next base: position 19,121,831 of record OU696483.1, read on the forward strand.
CTAGCTTCCACTTCTGGTTCTACCCGCTTGTATATCGGTTATCGCGGTAAAGAGCCTAGGTCCGTTTTAAAAATCAAAGTATCTTGATGCCCATTGAAATCGGTTCAGCGGTTTAGCCATTAAAGCGTAACAGATAGAGTCATTTTCGAATTTATATTATTAGTGGTTGGTTATTTTCATAAAGACAGAATTTTCTCAGGATCTTACATCGAAGAAGTTATTTGATGTTCAGTAATTAAAATTTTGTCATGTTAAATCGAAGCATAATTTATGAATCATGCTTTCGTCCAAACCTACCCTGTAACCATTCATCCATGTAATTGAAATAAAATTTAAGTATTTGTTTGTTTTTTCAAATTAAAAGCTTGTCACTAAATAGGTACAATTTTTACTGTACTACCTGTTTTAAAACCTCTGGAGAACCTGGACCATTTTCACTAGCAGATAGATAATTATATATGAAGAAACTACGCTACTTTTTTAAACTAGCTTTGCCCGTTACCGTGCTTTATCCGCAGGGCTAAACTAGTTTCAAGGATAATATGTAACTTGCTACCCTTTGATCTCATTCCTTTATGAGGAATTTGAAATTAAACTGTGCATTTCTTCCTTAGCTAACACGAACTACCATCTATCTACGATGATGTAACTAATGTCACAATGTTCTTTAAAATTTTAGTAAATTATATTTTTGAAAAGTGACGGATCAAATGCATAATCATTGCCTCTATTACGTAAATAAGTTAGCTACATTAATAATTATTGGAAAGTACGAAAGTGGGTGAAAATGAACTTGGATGCAAGTCACGACGCCAATATTAAGATACTTTGTAACTTTGAGTCCACCATCTTCATGAGTTATAACTAGTTAATACAATTTTGACGAAACTATTGGTCTAGCGGTTAGTGCCTCTTTTTGCTGTACGGAAATCTCCTCGGAACTCCAACCGACTAAGACCGCACACCGTCTCCGGTACTAGAAACCATGGAACCAGGTGGACCCTAGAAAGGAAAATCCTGAAATCACAACGTACCTTAGACCACGATGTTCTCGTTGCTGTCCCCAAAAGGCGGGCGGGCGAGCGCCCCGCATCGTTCGCGTCGCCACCCCGGCCTGCTTCTGCTAGAATGACAGGTGGCCTCACCTGTCACCCTCAGGCTTGTGCTTATGGAGGACGGAGATCGCTTTGCGATCTCCGGCGCCTGAGTCGTCTGAGGTAAATGGCGGGCCAGAAAAGTTCTAAACCTCGCCCGGTCCCGCTCCGCCGTCTTTTTCATCGGTCAAGCATAACTTACTCGCAGGAAGAGACGGCAGAGTTCAACACGCTCTCGCTCCGCAACATGACCGCAATCAAGTTACCGAGCGAGGTAACCCGATGTACGCCACGAGATCACATCTCGGTTCCCCCCACGCCGGATATTCTGCCAGCGTGGGAGTGCCGTCTCGACGATCTGGCCATCGAAGTAGTGGCACTCAGACGGTGGGTCCTTGCGGATTTATTTATTTATTTAGGTATACCAACAGCACACATACGATACACTTTTAAAAAAATTATACAATAATATTATCTAGTATGCATGCCTATAACAGGTGCACACAATTGATTAGTGATCAATATATCACAGGTCTCTGATCTTTGAAGCATCCTGTGATCACCTGCATCAGCCGGTATGAGGGGGTCGCGATTAGTACCCATAAGTCCTCAACAGAATTCCACTCCCACCCAAAACAAATAATCGTGTGATGAGTACCATTTTCAGTAATATCTTCACATCCCACACACGGCAGTTTGGCCAAACTAGGTACAATCTCTGCTATGGTAACGAACCAGCTGATAATATCATCATCAACAACCCATAATGTCCCACTGCTGCGCTCGGGTCTTCTCTCAGGAGAGGTTTAAAAAATCATGCTGATAAACATACTTATATACGAGTATACTAAGGTGATAAAATTATATCATCATCAGCCTATCGCCCACTGTTGGACAAAGACATCTCCAATTGCACGCCACTTGGTTCTACCCTGCCAGTTCTGCGCACGACGTCACTCCGCCTAGACTGCGGAGTCCGCAGTGCGGACGTCCTATACGACATTTGCCGAGATTGTTTCGTCAGGAATACGTTTACCCCAACGGTTATCTGTTCGACGGGTAATATGACCAGCCCACTAGCACCTGAGCTTGCTAATCCTGAGGTCTACGTCGTTGACCTCGATTCTCTACCATCGCTCTCTGGCATATCATTCCTAATGCGATCCCTTAGAGAAACAGCCCTCTCTATAGCATGCTGAGTGACCAGCCGTACCGCATAAAATATTGCCGTCCAGAAGCCACAAATATATATCAAGTAACTCTGTCTGTCTGTCACCTTCCAAATGGCCAAAACGCTGCACCGATTTCAATGAAATTTACCTTGGAAATACTTTGATTATTGAGGAAGGACATAGGCTACTCTTTGCTGCGATAACGGACAAACACGCGGACAGAGCCGCTGATAAAAGTTACCTAGTACTTATACATTTCTAAATAGATAAATTTAAAGAAAATTACAACAGAATTGGTGGTATTTAAATCCCACGACTTTTGGCTTAGCATTCAGAATCGCTACCAATAAACTAACAAATCTGTTACTTCCCGATTACGAATATAATACGAAATAACAAATCCATATATTACCAATGCGAAAGTAACTCTATCTGTTTCGTTTTCACAGCTAAACCACTGCACCAATTTCAATGAAACTTGGCATGGCGTTATTTTGATTCCTGAGGAAGGACATAGGCTTTTTATCGCGATAACCGATAAACACGCGAGTGAAAGCTAGTAATAAATATTTTTAATAATAAATATTTCGGTCATCTAACACACAACGCCATTTAGTCTCAAGCTAAGCAGAGCTTGTGTTATGGGTACTAAACCACTGATGTAAATACTTAATATAGTTTTTTTTTAAATACATACATGATATGCATAGAAAACACCTAAACTCCGAAACAAATCTTTGCAGATTATACAAACATTTGGTACGACCCGAGAATCGAACCCGAGACCTCAAGATCAGCATATGCTACCACTGCGCCACCAAGGCAGTAATAACTTTAAACTTTACTAAAACAAGTACTTCAGTTTTAACAAAATAAAATACTAATAAAGTGTTATATAGTAAATATGGAGTCTTTATTAACCCTAGATTACTAAGCATCGTCGATTCGACGACGCGGATTGATAAAAATCGCTGTAACTTTTACGTGCTCGAACGCATCTCTTCTAAACTACAGGTAATCCCAGTCGACCCTTTTCCCCCTTGGTGGATGGTAGTGTTTTAAGTGTAGTGGGTCTGTGTTGGCCATTACAACAACCATGGCTCGTCGAATCGACGAAGGTTAGTAAGAACGTTACATTTTATGATTTATTTTTTGCATTGTTTTTTATTTTAGTACATTTGATTTTATAATCAAAGTTTTTTATTATTTGTTTTTTAGACACGATTCGTCAATTATTATTAGAAGATGAAAGCGGAGACGAAAATTCGTCAGGAAGCGAGAACCGAAAAATCGAACCGCACATGCAAAATGATTAGCAATACCGACTCTTCAAACTGCACTGAGGGACTCGATTACACAAATTTTAAACGAGCAAGGAAGTACTACATCGACTTCTGCAATTGTGACTGAACTTGAAACAAAATAGAGGAAAATATGTGCATTATGTCCTTCCGCAAAGCGAATGCGATGACCAAGAGTAGTTGCACCAAATGCAATAAATCGCTGTGTGGTGAGCACAAACTTGACGTGTGTCACAAATGTATTAATTTTACCAAAGTTTTATTTTTTTTATTTTATTTTAATCGTTGTTATTTGAATTTAAAGTTTTTTTCTACAAATATGATTTAAAAAATAATAAGAAAGAGCTTTAAAAAATGTATTATTGTTGATTCTGCATGAAAAGTTTGATCTCATTTTAAAGGCTGGTAAATAATAACTGTGCCATATATATAAGTGTTAATATAAAAAACTTACAACTTAATGTTTGTTTTTAATAAATAAATCTAATATGTTAACCTTTTTTTTCTTAGAACCCATTTAACCCCCTCGATAAAAAACCGTAGTCGAAACGACGAAGCTTAGTATTAAGCATCGAAAAATAAGCTTAGTGATCTAGGGTTAAAATGATTATTCGTTTAATTCAACCAAACAAAACTATAAAATTTATCAAAACACTGTAATTCTTCTGCCAAGACCCATTCCCATAGCAAAACAATAGATATTTAATTAAAATACCTGAAATGACAGAACCAATTCTTACCTTGAAAATTCACGGTATGTTCGCAGATATAAACTACCTTTGACTACGTAACCACCAACACCCTGGTAGCACTGCCGCAATGAAAGTAAGACGAGATCGATCTCAAACACCCTATATAAGCTCGCAGACCAATGAAAGAATGGCGCACGCGCATATAAGTGCGGTCTGCCTACGCCGAATGTAGTAACTATTTAAAATTTTACCATTTTATTTATTTAAAATTTTTTGATCTCTTATTAAACCTATGATAATAAAAAAAAGTTTTAAGTAATTATAAACATAACTCAAAAATATCCAATAGTTGTCTACTCAGTTTCAGATCATTTGATATTCTTGTTCTAGTATTTTCTCCACGCACACAAGGGATGGACGGATGGAATATTTAGGTTCCTGCTGTCTCACCCCTGTCTCTCAAGTTAGTAGTCACCTATATATTCATCCTTTTTCACGTTTTAAAAATTCGATTCTGAAGCAGACGGCCATTTTTTAAACAAAACAATTCCTGCTAACCCGTTTACTGAAAAAGATTGCAGTGTGATTTCTATTCCGACTTTTACGTTCATAAAATATTAACATTTAACCAGAAAATTGAAATTTGTACAAGTTGTAAATGTCTTTGTTCTGCGTAGGTAGCCTTTGGTCCCTAACGTCCGTTGGGGAAAGTCAAGTTCAAGCTCCCAGTAAACGTCCTGCCACGCCTCGCCAGGCGACTTCCACTTTACACTATAAGTACTGTACTGTGTTTAGATATTTTGTTACAAAAGTAATATTCGTAATAATAATTCGCGTAATTCGTCTTACGGTCCTCTTTAATTTACCACATTATAATCTGTGATTGGCAAAGAGTACAAAATGAAAAGTCTACAAAGATCCGATAAAAAAACGTCTTGTCTTCTGTATTCATAGATTAAAGAAGATATTTTTTTATGTTTGTTATTGAATCAGCCTGGAACGGCTATGGGATGATCTGGGTGTAATATAGGACAGAGAAATAACACAGACCACTTTCTATAGTCGAAAAATTTATTGCCAATATCGAAATGGAAGCGATGGAAATTCCGATTTAAGGTTTTTTTAAACCCTTAGGTTCCAAGCAGTTACCTTAGTAACTTTATTAGGTTTTTAAATATTTTCTTTTAATCTGAAATAATCGCGTAGCAATATTCTGTTGCATCGAAGCATGAAACTAATAAATATTTACTGCCCCCCGAAGCTATATATATAACAAAATACTTTTAATGTATGTTCACTTACACTTAATTATGGATTTAATATTACAAACGAATATTAAATAAGCGACAAATTAGATATTCATATTATACTACCTACCAGTTTACCACTTCCGCGAGCGTGCATTCGCGGAAACTGCACATTTTTTTGATATAATGTCCGCATACACTATAAAAATCCTTTGACACTATCGAATTAAGTAAAATTTAAGTGTCTGTTTGTAATTTAAAAATAACAGCTTATCACTAAATGCATATAAAAGTATAACGGTATTAACATCAAAAAGTATATTTTTCTGTCTGTCTGTTTATTCCGGTTAATCTCTGGAACGGCTTGATCGATTTTGAAGGGACTTTTACTGGCAGATAGCGGATGATATAACGAGTATCTTAGGCTACTTTTTAAGACTATTTTCGTTGCTGTACAACAACAATCGCGAGTAACAACGCGGGGCTCAGCTAGTTATCTACAAGTAGGAAGTAGACAAGTTACCGAGACAGCTAGCTCTCTAGTTCGCTACTGATTGTGTATTTAAGTTTGGAAAGTAAGTTACATAGTCATAAACTTGCTAAAGAAATGATTAAGTAATTTGAGAGATACTTTCCTTGTGTGTATTACTTGTATGAGTCAATTTGGATACTATTGTATGGTTATAATCGAAATATTTAGTTGCACAATTGATTAAGAACCTCAAATGTTCAGTTCGAATTAAAAACTCAGTTAGTCATCTTCAATGCTTAACTAGTAGTCTTGGGTTTGATTCCCGCCAAGGGAAGAGAAGAGAGCTCTTCCACGTGGGAGAGCCACGCTTTGGTATGAATGGGCCGGCTTGACCGGAGTGATAACCTCACAGTGAGGCCTCACAGAAAACGAAACGAAATAGCGCTTGCACTTAGTTTCACTGAGTGAGTGAGGATACTGGAGACACATCCCAACCCCTTCCCCCATCCCCATCCCCCAAAGACCGGCAACGCACTTGTGACGCATCTACTAAATACAAACTTGTGGCTTCACTTGTTTAGACCACTCAATTTATTTGACTAAAATTTGTAATAGAAATGTAAATGCAATAATTATATTTCCTAGATGTTTTGTAATATTCGTTTTAATGAAGGAGTTAGTGGTTATTATTTACGATACAGTCAACTACCCTATTGTGCATGAACTTGATTATTTGTTCTGAAGCTGGGTGTAAATTACGTTCCTACAATAAGTATTTATGATTATATTAGAAGGTGTATTGGCCAGCTGTCCGGTTATCGTTTACAGACACTGCCTAGTTTTGAATCAGACCAGACAAAAAGTCATATCATTACATAATTAAACTCGTTTTAAGCTTTTATAAAATTCAAAAAACTCTTTTCTACTTATCATTTATTAATTGGTCCACGTGATTTATTTCTATTTTAACCTTGGAATGAATCTGGTGTACAATATAGACATGTATTATTACTATTTCTTTCTTAGAGCATCTATACAAATGTATGTATGTATTTACATTCGGTATATATGCCAAAATAATATTTAATACCTACAATTTTTGTCTGTCTGTCTGTTTATTCCGGTTAATCTCTGGAACCTTTAGATCGATTGTGACAGAACTTTGACTGATAGGTAGGCTACCTTTTTTAGGCTAGATTCGCGACGCGGCGTTACCCGCGGTACGACAATAGCCTCGGAAAACACCGCGGGGTTCAGATAGTCGAAAATAAAAGAAAGTAAACTGTGCAAGTGTCTGACAGCTGTCAAAGTCAATATTTTGTAAGATTCTCAACTCACTTAAGACCTTATAGTCCACGGGCCCACGTACAAGGGATTTCAGTGATTAATAACAGGCTGAAAGTTTATACACAGCTTCGTTTTGACGAGACACCCAACTTTTATTATTGGACCAAATTCTGATAGTGGCAGGAAAAAGCGGGATAGGGAGCGAAACACGTCGATTTGATGAGTGTCCCAAATTAATAAATAACAGTTTCTAAAAATCAATACTTCGAGAAAATACGATGGAAAACTGAGAAAAACTTGTGGCATACAAAGTGAATGGTACCTTCCCGAGTGACCCCCAGCTCTAACATGTCAGAATGGTGACTTGAAAAATTTATTCATTTTCATTAATAACAAACTGAACTCGGGAAGGTACCATTCACTTTGTATGCCACAAGTTTTTCTCAGTTTTCCATCGTATTTTCTCGAAGTATTGATTTTTAGAAACTGTTATTTATTAATTTGGGACACTCATCAAATCGACGTGTTTCGCTCCCTATCCCGCTTTTTCCTGCCACTATCAGAATTTGGTCCAATAATAAAAGTTGGGTGTCTCGTCAAAACGAAGCTGTGTATAAACTTTCAGCCTGTTATTAATCACTGAAATCCCTTGTACGTGGACCCGTGGACTATTAGTCTTGTTTAATGTTTATTTCTACACAACTTCATCATTTCCTTTTTGTTTGCGAGGTTATGTTTCCTTGTCGTTTACTTTTCTCTTATCCAAAACAGACAAATAGCACCCCAAGGATAGAAAATTTTGGCAGTTTTTTTATTTAAATAACAAACACATTACATAATCCATGTATGCATTTGAATATTTTAAAAATTATTAAAATCTCAATGATTTATCATTTCATAAGCAACTTGCAATTATTCAAATCTTTCTTTTATGTCACTGCTTTATTGCATAAGCACCTACCTATCGTTATAGTTAACTCATATTTTGTATTATGTAAGTAAAAATAAATTAAAATAATATTATCTTAACAAAATTGACAGAGAAATTAGAACCAGGCAATCTAATCGGCAGACACATGATACGGGAACCGCATAGGTACACTTTCTCTGGCTCTTGTGATTATATTCCACATAAATATCATCATACTTGACACTAGTATGTACCTATTTTCTAAGTCTAGAGATAGTGTAGCGGGTAAAGTGGTCGCCTTGATGCTTCGTAACGCGCAGCGTGTTGTCGATTTAATCCCCACTTGGGACAACCCTTTGTGTAATCTACAAATTGTTGTTCTTTTTATCCGTTTCATATACGAGTATGGTGTGCTAAATTCCCCACGACGTAACATATACTTATTTCTAGTGCGGAAGTTGTCTTTTTAATACAAAAAGAAAGAAAATCCTAGTCTCTGTTAAATAAATACACCATATTTTTAACAGTTCCAACGATCTGAAATTCCTGACCTTTAATGAACTCGTGTGATCATAGACGACATATTATTATAGTCTTTTCATTTCAGTGGTAGTTCAGACATAATTTTTTAGTGAATAAGTCCTAAGATGTTGATTAAATATATTTAATTTGTTTTCTTTCCCCCTCTACATACCGGAAACAAAAACTAATCAAGTTCATTTAGTTTCTCTTTGACATAATTAAAATAATTTGCCACCGTCTGTCGTCGCGTCGCACTCACTTCGTGGGCTTTAAATCGAAATGCACCTACACATAACATAAAAAGAAATTGTAAAATATTAAACTTTTCGTTGGAAATCTTCAGATTTCTGAAAATATGTTTTGAACCTTGAAAAAAAATTATACGGTATCAATATACCGATATTTACCAGTAGTATTATTTTTTTAATCGCTTAAAAAATTATATTTCATTTTGATCATTTATCTATGACCCTAAATTATTTAAATTACAAATCTTAAAGTCAGTGGGTATCAATTTTAAACATAAAATCAGATATTTTCCATGTGTACTATATATTCAATTCTAAAATGCCATTTTTATCCCACAATGCGGCGTCGCTGTAGTTCCTATTTAAAGTACAAAACCACATAAATTACTTCTCAGTTTCTGCGGTCAAAATGTGGGGGTGAATATAGATATTGTGAACCATGAATGAATGTGTATTTATATGTATTTCCACTTATTTATTCTGTTAACTGTGATAAGTTGTTGTTGACCTTCTTTTTCGTATTAAGTTAGTATAACGTAACCATTAAGCTGTAAGTTTTCCTATAATTGTAAAATAAAATTAAAATAAAATAAAATGAACATTTAATATTGATGGATGGAAACATGGACAAAAAATTCTTAATTTCATTAATTATATTAGACCCTTATTAGGTCTGGTCTGCTAGACATATCGATGATCCTTATAAATAATGTCGGAACTGTGGATGTTCAAATTTACACAGACTGTTTCTGAAGTGATAACTGAAAGTGTCCTACCAGGTATCCTTGCCTGGTTGGAGGATCATGACACCTGTTCCCCCACAGCGGTGACCCCGACATGATTTAAAGCAGCCTTCGAAGTAAGAGATCATCAGCAGCAGCATCAGCACACCACCATCATGTTCCCTCCCACAGCAAGTCTCAGCCAACCAGCTACCTCGGCCTCAACAGGGATACACCACAGGAAATCGCTACAGTGGTAACCATTAAATAAAACAACTCGATTCAATATTATTTTTTACCTACCCTGTTTATTTTAAACACTATTTACATACAATTTTTTTTTTTTTTGTTTTTTAAAAAGACGACTCCCACATTAGGAATAAACATCCTGTGTCGTGGGGGACTTTACAAACATACATGAAACGGACACAAAGAACATCCAGACTCGGGACAACAATTCGTGGATCACACAAAGTGTTGTAGGTACCGCGTGGGATTTGAACCCAATAGCGCAGTAGCAAGCGGCATGGCGACCGCTGACACCACTCGGCCAACCGTGCAGTCAAATTACATTTCTGTATAAACAATACAAATATGTACGTACAATTCTTCTATAGATACATACATATGTGCCAATTAACTTCACTTAAAACAATTAAATGAAGTTGATTTTGACTTTCTATATTGATTCCTGGGTTGTTTAGATTCAACAATTAAACCCAGCATTACAACATTACAAACTCAAAACTCAAACTCAAATCATTTATTTCCATAGGCCCCAAAAGGCACTTGAACACGTCAAAAATACAAACATCAAAATATAAAACAAAACTCCTAATACTAAATGCACTGAGATGATTTGAATTACCGGAGCTCAGATTGATTTCGATTCAACTCAAAGGTTTAAATTGAAATCAATCCAAGTACCAGCTCCCCCATCGGAGCTGCATTCATGAGAAGAGCTGGTGAGAAACTCATGTGCACCATCTTTTCAAATAATTCATACAATTCTTACAGATTCTTATCCTTAAATAAAATAATTAGAAACCATTGTAGGAGAGATGGAGCAGTGCCACCACGTTCTAGTAATTTCATTCTTACCCGACTACAGCTAAGCCGAAAGGAAGGGTAATAATTTCGGCAGTCTGTTATGTTTGTATGTTCCACCGTAGCGTCATAACTACTGGACAGATTGTAATGCATTCATTACAATCCAGTGGTATCAATAGATTCGTTATAATGGCTCAGGTATAATAGGCTTAATAATTTTTATCCGTGGGAGAGCTATGCTTCGGCATGAATGGGTCGGCTCGACCGGAGTGATACCAGGGCCTCACAGAAAACCGGTGTGAAATAGCGTTTGCGCTGTATTTCACCGAGTGAGTGAGGATACCGGAGACCCATACCCCAACCCCTCCCCCCATCCCCTTTCCCATCCCCTAAAGGTCGGCAACGCACTTGTGACGCCTTTGGTGTTGCGAGTGTCCATGGGCGGCGGTAATCGCTTACCATCAGGTGATACGTCTGCTCGTTTGCCAACTATTCAATAAAAAAAAAAAAAAAAAAAAATTATGCTAATATCGAAAGCAGCTGCCAATTCAGTCGTGGATTAAGGTTTATCAACGTTCACAATCGCCTTTAATTCGTTATTGAAATAATATTTCAAAATTTCCGACTTCTTCCAAGCCTTTGACAAAGTCTTGCATGAAGACCTGTTGTTGACCTGTCATATGAAACATAAAATAACTGCCATGAAACCATTACGTTTCCTTAAAATCGTATCTTACTGAAAAATATTTGTATGTAAGGTAAGTGTAAAAGACCTAACGAATGAAGCTCCACAAGCCCCTGGCAGGAGTTTCACAAGGAATCGCACTCTGACCAACTCTTTACCTTATTTGTATCTCAGACCTACTAATCAGTGATGAGGTGGTTTAATTATCGACATTTAAATAAATAAATAAATATTTATTAAGTTTGAGCTGTAGATATATGTTTCATGATGACATAAACATCTAATCAATAATTCCTAACAATTTGACGGATATTCTATTGAGTCATTTACTTTAGGAATCCCTTATCTACAATATTGTAGAATAAGCTTAGCAGTCTCATAGTTGGAGTTGGGAAATGAGTTCATTACATTTTTCGACTGTTGAAGTCTGTATGTGTTTACAAAACATTACAATAATATACAAACCCACACACTCACACCTTTTTACTTTTATTCAACACATCAATCTTAAGAGATACCACATCTCCAGATGTATCTAAATCAATTTTAAGTTCTTTTCCACTATTTGCTTTTCTCACTCTCTTCAATTCCTCTTCTTTCAGCAACTGTACTCCAGACCGTTCTTCCATTTTAGCAATATGCTTTATCCACTTCTCATTGTCTATGCTATCGTAACCGTCGTATGTTAGTTCTTTGTTTAACTGTTGAATTTCTTTTACGTTTCTTCGAATTCTATCTTCAAGTTTTGATTGTTCTTTTATTCTTGCCAATTTCTCCATCTCCTTGGGCTTTTCTGTGAGCGAGGGTGGTGGGGTGGACGCTGGACTGAGCAAGTTGTCGTTCTGCATTGACTTTTCTAATTCTATCCATTCGGCATATGATAATGAGGACTCTGACGCACTATTCCTGCTACCGCTGTCACATCTTACAACTTCTTCTGTGCACTCTACTTTATAGATGTGGTAGTCTGTGATGCCGATGGGGTACGCGCAATCGACATTTCCACACATTAAAAATTTTTCATCAAAATGTATTTGATACAGATTCAGTATTGATTTGCAGAGAGGACATGCCTGAAATAGAAATTAACAAAGATTATAGACAGCATACACATAATACAATATACAGGTAGTACAGTCACACTGATTTCAGCACCAACGAGCCGGCATGACCGGAAAGGTACTACCCTCTCACAGGAGATCAAATTAAACTGACAGCAATTGTGCTGTCGTGTTTCGTTTGCAAGTGCCAGACCGGTGGTCCAATGATTCAGAAGCATCTCCATAGGCCGCCTTAGTGTGGGTCATCATGCAGCACGGTCTACATTGCATTGTCTACAATGAGTATGGTGGCCACTTTGAATCTGCTCATGGTGTCCATCAGAGAGTTTCCTTTTGGTAAGTTTAGCTAAGTACGCCCAACACTGTAACCCCTAATTTATATAATAAGCTAGTGTACAAACGCAATGATAATAAGTAATCTAATGAGTTAACTATCTATATTCATTGGTCCAGCGGTTGACTTATGCGAATGCCAATCAAGAGATCTCGGATTCGAATTCCGGATGGGGCCAAAAGTGTTATGGAGTTTTTCTGATTATAGAACTATTTAATAACATCTACTTCTTAACAAAGTTCCACTAAAAAAATACTGCTGTGATTTGCATTTTAATAATGGAACAAATTACATTATAGTAAAAACCTATCGCCGTCCCCTGCTGAATGAACGTCTCCCACAAAGAGGTCTTGGGCAGTCCTCATCCATCCGTTGGGAACAACTCTATTCAAATCGTCAGTCCATTATGCCACAGGGTATAAATTACATTAAATAAAACAAATTTATATATTCTTACCTGTGGTCTGAAGTTTTCAGCTTCTCTGGGGTCTTCATGAATCTAAAAACAATAAACAATATTAAAACTTAACATTTTAAAAAACTTTACAATGAACTAATATTAGACAGTTTAAAACAACGGACACTATAGTTCAATGAAAACACTTTTTAGTGATGGATAGTCCCATTCATTGAGAAAGGCTATATGACATTTCTACCCGTCATAAATATCTGCGCACCCGGCTGGAATGCGCTTCACCTCTCGCTTTCCCACGCAACGCCCCACTTTCGCTTATCTAGTGAAGTTACCAACGCAAGCGCCGACACACATGTATCTTGCTATCGTAATATATTAACTCTCTAGTTTTCATGACATCATTAAGCCAGGTTCGCAGATATTTCCAACGGTTTGTACAATAAATAAATAAATATTCCGGACATCTAACACACAACGCCATCTAGTCCCAAGCTAAGCAGAGCTTGTGTTATGGGTACTAGACAACTGATATTAATACTTGTATACTTTTTTTTTGTAAATACATACATATTATACATAGAAAACACCCAAACTTCGAAACATATATTTGCAGGTCTCACAAACATTTGGTCCGACCCGGGAATCGAACCCGAGACCTCAAGCTTAGCAGTTGCATACGCTACCACTACGCCACCGAGGCAATCGAACAATAAGACTTTTAGTAGCCAAAAATTGTACAGAACAGGTAATTATTTTCTTTCAGAGTACCACTGATGAAGTTGTTAAGAACAGCTGTTATTATAATAAGGTCAATTTTAAAAACAAGTGTTACTTACTATCATATTACATTGAGGTAACATGTCCTGTTGATAGACTTCCATCTTACGATATTCAATAAAAAATCTTTAACAACCTGTTTAAACAAGAAATATCAGTAACATTATTTATTCTTACTAATATTATAAATACAAAAGTTTGTAAAGATATTTAGATGTTTGTTACATCTTCATCCTAAAGTCACTTAAACATCTGAATAACAAAAATAATTTATTTATTTATTAACAGTTACACTTGACACGAGGCAGACTTAATGCTAAATGGAATTTTCTACCAGTCAACCGTCACATATACACAAACAGAGCTGCGAGCAAAAGCTTTAGAAATAACAAGAACTTATTTACTCAAAGAAACTGCAACTTGACTTTATTTACTGTTTGTTAGCTTTAGTATGGAGTTTAATCACATTTCTTTCTACCTAGTCCAACTACCTGCATCATTACAAATGGAATTAGTTAAAAATAAACATGGTAAATATATCAAGTTTATATTAACCCTAATAATATCATAAACGCAAAAGTTTGTAAGTGTGGATGGATGTTTGTTACTCTTCCACGCAAAAACTACTGAATGGATTTTGATGAAAATTTGTGATAATATAGCTTATACATCAGAATAACACATAGGCTACAATTTATTTCGTCCTGCAGTTATTGTCATACCGCGGTAAGTACCGCGGTGTACAGCTAATTAACCTATAAAGTGAAAATGACTACGGTAGTTTAAATCATTACCTACATTGAAGGGATATAACCCTCAACATAAACTTGACTTCAGAGCTTCACTCTGTAAACAAACTAAAAGACCTACTTTAGAAAAACTGTTTTGTTTAAATCTATTTAAAGTACTGATTAAACCAATATTTATTTTATTTCAATTTACACTTTTTCAATTTTTAAAGATAGATTTTGTTGGCGATAAAATCAATTTAAAGGTTATGGTGTTCTAATTCCCGAAGTTTCGGACGAAAAAAGTGTGTATGCAGATGAAAGTACAATCAACGTGACTAAATGCAGGTTGTCACACCTTGCGCATCACGAAGGTATCGCTAAGCTATCATTCTACCTGTGACACGAGGAGTACATTCCGTTCAAAACGCCGGGAATTAGAAGATATCGTAACCTTTAAAAAAGCTTTTGCTAATTGAATATATATTAAAACATATAGCTTACTTACTGTTTATGGTTGGTGTAGTAACACTTTCTTCTGTGTATTTATCTAAAAACAACACTCTTGATCACAACAAATAGTAAATACTGCATAGTGCATGATAATGACACATGACAGCTGACTGACAGTTGCATTGCATTTATTGTTAGTGATGATGAAACGAATTAGTAGAAATAATACTTTCAGATCGGCAAGATCTGAAATTATTATTTTCCTCATCATCATCATCAGCCTGTTGCAGTGTTGGACATAAGCCTCTCCCAAGAAACACCCCAGAGCCCATTATTTTCATTCAAGTGTAATTCTAATAAAATTTGTTTCTACTAAAATGAAACAACAATTTTTTTTAGTATTTCATAAAACATAAATCTTTTTGGGGGTGTAAGGGGACGAACCACAATCTTTCGCTTCCAGCCAACCTCACCTGCACGCGGTGCACCCTGCTGACTGACAAACGAGGCTCTGGCGACCGATCGATGGCGGTATATCCACGCCTCTTGGCGTAACTAAATACAATTGGCTGGAGACGGGCAGCAGCGTCTTCGGTGCAACAAGTTACGCCCTGCGATCACCAACCCGCCTGCCCAGCGTGGTGATTATGGGCAAAAATCCTCCATGCATAAGCAACACAAGCCACGGCCCCTAGTTCCCGGGAGTCTCGCTATTCCTAGGCATGGTGGCGACCACGGTAACGGCGTGACAGGGGGTGCTAAGAATCACCGGGTTACGGAAGGCCACCTTAAACGACTGACCCTGGCAACGTTTAACGGCCGCACGTTACGGCTGGACTCGCATCTGGCGCAGCTCGAGGCGGAACTTGGGAAGATTAGGTGGCATATCTTAGGGTTATGTGAAGTCCGAAGAGAGGGGGAGGACACCGTAACTCTCGACTCAGGCCACCTGATGTACTTCCACGAGGGAGACCAACAATCCCAAGGTGGCGTGGGGTTTCTGGTAAACAAGTCCCTCTCTGACAACGTGGTAGAAATGTCCAGTGTGTCGAACAGGGTAGCGTACCTCATTATCAAACTTACCGAGAGGTATAGCCTCAAGGTAGTACATGTGTACGCACCGACTTCGGCTCACTCGGATGATGAGGTGGAGGATATGTTCGATGACATATCGAGGGCCCTCCACTTCACTACTAAAACACACTATACCGTTGTTATGGGTGACTTTAACGCCAAAGTGGGAGTACAAACTTGCAGCGAATCGGTAATAGGAACCCATGGATTTGGAAGCAGGAATCATAGGGGGCAAATGCTCGTCAATTTTCTTGAGCGGGAGGGGCTGTTCTTGATGAACTCTTTCTTCAAAAAATGGCCCCAAAGGAAATGGACGTGGCGAAGCCCCGACGCTATGACTAAAAATGAGATTGATTTCATCTTGACGGACAGAAAGCACATATTCAGAGACGTCTCAGTGATCAATAGGTTTAACACCGGTAGTGATCACCGTCTTGTCCGAGGCTCTCTGAATATCGACTTTAAGGCTGAACGTGTCCGTTTGATGAAATCCAGGCTCCGACCAACTCTGCTCCAAACCGCGATGGGATCTGAAAAATTCCAGTCAAATCTGGAAAACCGATTTGCTGCCATGGAAACCACAAGAGACGTAAACCAGAACCTTGAAAATGTGGTACGGATTCTCAGGGACGAAGGTACGAGATTTTGTAAAATGCAGCGTAAAAGCGGGGGGGTCGAAGCTCTCAGAGAGGACATTAGGGCTAATGAGGGAACGACGTGAGAACCCACCTGCCACTTCGTCGGCAAAGCGGGCTCTAAACCGAGAGATCACCAAACTTGTGCGACACGACCTCCGATGCTCCAATACTCTTTCGATTGAAAGAGCGATCGAGCAAAATCGGGGGTCAAAAGTGTTCGTACAATCTCTTGGAAGAAGCCACCTGACAAAGTTGACCACATCAGGAGGAGAAGTCGTTGCTTCCAAGCCGGCCGTCCTTTCGGAAGTCGAAAGCTTCTACGGCAGCTTATACGCTTCGCATACATCTCGACCTGATCCCGAAAATGAGGACCCTAGAGCTACATTAACACGCCACAACACCGAAGATCTGCCAGAAGTCAGCATTGATGAAATCGAAATGGCTCTTGGACAGCTGAAAAATGGAAAAGCCCCTGGCGAGGATGGCATTACAACAGAGCTGTTAAAGGCTGGAGGTACGCCCGTATTGAGGGAGCTCAAAAAGCTTTTTAACGCTGTCCTGTTCGAAGGGAGAACTCCAGAGGCGTGGAGTAGAAGTGTGGTCATCTTGTTCTTCAAGAAGGGTGACAAGACCATGTTGAAGAACTATCGGCCCATTTCCCTTCTAAGCCACGTCTACAAGCTGTTTTCGAGAGTCATTTCGAACCGTCTTGCGCGAAGACTCGATGAATTCCAACCACCGGAGCAAGCTGGGTTTCGGAGCGGATATGGCACCATAGACCACATTCACACAGTACGGCAGATTATACAGAAGACCGAAGAGTATAATCAGCCCCTGTGTCTAGCATTTGTGGACTATGAGAAGGCCTTTGACTCGATAGAAATCTGGTCTGTTCTGGAGTCCCTGCAGCGTTGCCAAGTAGATTGGCGATACATACAAGTGTTGAGATGTCTCTACAAAGCCGCCACAATGTCCGTCCAAGTACAGAATCAGCATACAAGACCCGTACCATTGCATCGAGGAGTGAGACAAGGGGACGTTATATCCCCGAAATTGTTCACTAATGCAATGGAGGACTTCTTCAAGACGCTGCACTGGAAAGGACGCGGAATCAACATCAATGGCGAATACATCTCTCACTTGCGATTTGCAGACGACATTGTCATCATGGCAGAGACGCTGCAGGACCTACAACAGATGCTGAACGACTTTGCTGACTCTTCTGTACGCATCGGCCTACGGATGAACTTGGACAAGACCAAGGTCATGTTCAATGAACACGTACTACCGGAACCGGTTGCGGTACACGGTGCCGTTCTCGAAGTTGTTAAAAAATATGTGTACCTCGGGCAGACTTTGCAGTTAGGGAGAAACAACTTTGAGGACGAGGTGAACAGGAGAATCCGGCTGGGTTGGGTAGCGTTTGGGAAGCTTCGTCGAGTCTTCTCATCATCGATCCCACAGTGCCTAAAGACAAAAGTCTTTAATGAGTGCGTCCTAACCGTAATGACATACGGAGCCGAAACGTGGACACTTACGGTACGGCTGGTCCACAAGTTCAAAGTCGCTCAGCGTGCTATAGAAAGGGCTATGCTCGGCGTTTCTCTAAGGGACCGTATTAGAAACGAGGTGATCCGACAGAGAACCAAGGTCATCGACATAGCCCACAGGATTAGCAAGCTGAAGTGGCAGTGGGCTGGTCACATTTGCCGCAGAACCGATAACCGTTGGGGTAAACGGGTTCTCGAGTGGAGACCGCGTCTCGGCAAACGTAGTGTAGGACGTCCACAGGCCAGGTGGAGTGGTGATTTGCGCAAGACGGCTGGCAGGTGCTGGATGCGAGAAGCCGAGGATCGAACTAAGTGGCGTGCTATTGGAGAGGCCTATGTCCAGCAGGGGACTGCGATAGGCTGATAATGATGATGAAATCTTTTTTTACTTACAAAATTAGTAACAACTTCTTGGAGATAGTGAACTGGCAATGCTAAGGTTCAGTGCCGACGGATGGAGTTTTTTTTTTTTTTTTTTTTTTTTATGTCTTAGCTGCCAAAATGACTCTGCTCTGCCTGATGGAAAGCACGAGCAGAATCCAAGAGTGGTGGTCACCATCCTCAATGCTAATAGGGACATTGCAGCATGGCGACCCACCCTATGGCGGCCTCTCTGAGTAAAAGTATTTTGTGGTAGCAGCGAACAGACTAGTTTGGTAATAATTTAAATACGACTTAAAGACTATAGTGTTTAGTGAGTTTAGCGATCTCTAAACTGCTTAAACTAAAACTTAGTCAGGGGTCAGCCCCGCCACACACATTGAATCTGTTGCTATTTATTTGACAGAAAAATGAAATAATGTCGAAATTTTCATTTAAGTGCAACACTAGCTGCTCAGATGTGAGTGAACCACGTGTTAAAAAATTCTACTAATGGAGAAAATTTTGTTTTCATCTTTTGTTAAATTTTCCAACAATTAGGTGGCATTTGTAGAATGAAAAATGTACAATTTGGAGCTGGTCACACCGTTTCACGGATCCTTCTTACGCTCGGTTCGAGTACTGCCAATTTATGAATTTTCTACGGAGACTGGTGGTTTCAATCATTCATTTTGAATAAATTTTATGTTCATTTACCTACAGAAAGTGCATTTTTAATGTGGTACCATAATTGTTGGTGGTATTCTGTTGGTTTTAAAAGTTGAATCTAGTGAAGAGCTAGTTGAACTGTTGGCAACACTGGTCGATTCGGTCTTTCGCTTGCGTCAACTTATCGTTAGCCTAATACTACTAGAATCTTTTAAAATCCAATTGGAATCTACCTACGGTGGTAAGCAGTGTTAAAATCGGCATTAAATACCGGTGTAGTGTTTTTTAATTAATTTTGTTCCAACCAATAAAGCAAAATGCCTAAAGCGGTGTGTGTCATTAAAGGAGACGTCTCAGGCACAGTATTCTTCGAACAGAAGGTTATTTTTATTTATTTTTTACTTTGATTAACAACGTATCAATTTTCCACGTGACCTTGAATAATTACTTTAAGTCGCCTATAATAGGTGCCTGATGTATATCATAAAATGTACCTTATAAACAGAATTTGTATAATGTACGTAAATATCTCTGAATGTATTGTAATTCGTTCTCAAACCTAATTTTATTAATTATTTGTGTTCAATATTTTCGCCTTGAAGACTGAAACTGAAAAAAGTCCTTGAAATACATTTAGTTTTTTACTTAAAAGTAAATATGAGTTCAAATTGAATTGAGAACTGCAAGTGTGTACATAATGTTGTACTAATACAGATTTCCATGTTTTATTAGATCTAGAGGAATAACAAACTTATATTAATATATTAAATTAGGTTTTTTTTTTCAGGATAAGGATGCACCTGTAGTTGTGACCGGTGAAGTCTCTGGTCTCAAGAAGGTGTGTATAATTTTTTTTATAAAGATTAGGGTTTTAGTTAAAAAAAAAAGCATTAGGAATTCGGATTAAAAAAACAATCTGTTCTTAATTTACCCTTTTTTTATTTTTCTACTCTTTTTGTTCTTCTACTCTGTTCTTTATTTTTCGAGTTTTCTTAAGCTACATTTCAGTCTTTATAGCTATGAGTTGAATTGATAGTTTTTATCATAAGCAGTTTCTACATAAAAAGGAGACTGTCATACTATACCACATCAGCCAGACATCTTATATCAGTAATCCATATTTCAATACTAATAAATTCAAAAGTAGCCGTCTGACCTTGCACTTTCATGGCCAAACCACTGGACCGATTTCAATGAAATTTGGAACAAAGATTTTATTTATTTATTACTTACAATATCCTTACAGACTATATCCAATTCAATATTGTAGTTACAATATTCTTAAAAACTAATTAAACAACAATGTGAATTCACTCAGAGTACATTAAAATATGGCCACTTCGTCAACTAATAGGTTAAGAGGATGCAGCGTCCGCATCATGGGTGCCTTTTTAAGATACTTTGATTCACCATGATACTCGTAATCAATATACGTGCGGACAAAGCCACTGGCAAAATTAATTTTATTACATGGATCCAGTAATTGTATTGACCTGTTAGGAAGAAGAGAGAGAAGAAGTGACATAGTAAAAAATAATGACATAGTAATAAAAAATAAACCACTCCCTCCAATACGCACAATATGGTTAACGTTTGAAGGAAACAATTTCTACATTTTATTAGATTGTAGATAAGTATTCACAAGTTAGTTTTCAATAGAAAGATGCAATAACCTTTAAAGAACTTTTTAACGATTTATTTTATGTTGCACAAACAGTAATTTATTTGTACAATGCATTTTTGTGATATGCTTATCAATTTTCTTATCAAAGTGTGTACTCTTATTGTTGATGAATAAACGTAAATATTATAAAACAGCTTCTGCACCTGGCTTCACCCATGTATATAATAATTATCGCGAAAAAAATTCGCGTATGTCCTTCTATAAAGACCAATCTATACTGAAATTTGTCTAATCAAATCAGCAGTTTAGTCATGAAAGAGTAACAGAAAGACAGAATTACTATTCTCATAGGCGCAGTGGTAGCATATGCGACTGCTGTGCTTGAGGCCTCGGGTTCGATCCCGGGTAGGATCAAATCTTTGTATGACCTGCAAGTATTTGTTTCGGAGTTTGAGTGTTTCCTATGTATAATATGTATGTATTTAAAAGTATATGTATTTATATCAGTTGTCTAGTACCCATACCACAAGCTTTGCTTAGCTTGGGAGTAGATGGCGTTGTGAGTTAGATGTCCGAAATATTTAAGAATAAAAAAAAACACCGAATATCGTTATTTGTGTATTGAGCTAAGTAGCCTACAAATACTAGTAAATAAATCATAAGAGTAAGGTAGGAATAATAGTTTTGATGGAGGGTAGTTTCATTACCCAATAAATATAAACTATGTAGGTATTTATATACAACAGAATGCATAATTAATAGACTTGCAACGAATAGTATATTCGGCAGTATCCGAATACCGAATATTCGGCGAGGCCCCTGACCGAATAGGCGAATATTAGGCAAAAGTATTCGGCTGGATTTTAGCGCCAAAAACTTGTACAGACGTGATTAAATTATGTACCTGTTTTATGTACCAATGACTTTAATAAATGATTATAAAAGAAATGAGAACCTTACCCTTCTAAATTTTGATTACCACAATAATTCAAATACATAGAATCCTCCATTTTTCCATTTCAGAAGATGATTATGTACCCGTGTTATGTACCAATGACTACTTAAATGATTATAACAGAAATGAATCAAATCAATAGATTTAAATTTTTCGTTTTACCAATTATTTCTCTATGACAAAATATGATATTTAAGTATTCGGTATTCGGCTCGCAGCAAGCGCACACGTCTTCACCCCGCGGCGGTCGGTAGGCCAGTTCCCCGCCCCGCGCACCGCGCGTGCCTTCCTCGAGACGACAGAGATTTATACCAATAAGTCCATGCACTATACACATACCTTTAAAAAACACATAATAATATGGGCATGTCGAATACCGCAATAAAAAGTAATGTACCTATATTCTTTCTCAAGAATCAAAGTATCTCCACGTCAAATATCATTGAAATCGACCAGGTTTAACCATGAAAACATAAGACAGGCTAGTATGGACTAGAATTGATTAAACATTTTTGTGAAATCATCTAATTGAATTTATCAAGTGGTATTTGATTGAGTAGTTAGCACTATCTTCAGTTGCGTAATTTGTAATGTTATGTTGTGTACACAACATCCATAGTTCAAATTCCTTCATAGTGTAGGTATACATGTTTATATGTGACAGGTTATTCAAGGAAAACTTGCATAAATATGCATACTTTAAGTTCCTTTTAATCATTGTTTCCTTGTTACACGTAAATGTTACTGTAAAAAACTGTACTTGACAATTCCCGGATTAGGAATATACATCCTGTGTCGCGGGGGACTTTACAAATATACATGTAACGGACACAAAAAACACCCAGACTCAGGACAACATTTTATGGATCACATAAACTGATGCCCCATGTGGGATTTCAACCCACGGCACTTGGGGCAGTAGCAAGCAGTGTAGTGACCGCTTCAACCACTAAGCACCATGCAGTCAAACTTTTTTGTATTAATTAATACATTTTGAAATATATATTTTACTTTGTTAAACATTAATTTGGAATTTCTTGAATAAAATATCGGTTAGTTAAGTAAAACTCATAATAGAACAATTGTAGTATGTTTTAATACATAATGCTACATACATATGCATATAGGTAAGACCTTGATATTAGTGGTACCAGTAATTATGGCATTTATTGACAATATGTAGTATGTGCTTTTGGTATTGGTAAGTTAATTATCTAAAATATTAATTTTTAAACAATAGATGTTAATAAAACATTTTGGAATCTGAATTGACTGAAATTTTTGTTAAAAACATTAAGTAATTGTTTTTTATTGGTTTAGAACAGGATAATGTTTTTTTTTGGAATATAGCTGATGTAAAACCGTTGTCCACCCAACAAATTTAATTAGGTTCCATCGTAGCATCTAAGCTACTGAAACCATTTAATGAGAAAGGTATCAATGGATTCATAATCCTACTAATATAATAAACGCGAAAGTTTGTAAGTATGGATGGATGGATGTTTGTTACTCTTTCATGCAAAAACTACTGAATGGATTTTAATGAAACTTAACAATTTTATACATCAGAATAACACGTAGGCTACAATTTGTAAAGATAATGTTTACCTGTTATTAATTATTCAATTAGTTTATAATTTGTGTCTTTTGCAATGAAATGTATATAACTGTTGGTGAATCAAATAAATAAATAACTTCGCCACGAGGCGTTGCCTGCGTTTGTTGTCGTACCGCGGGTAGCACCGTGGGGTTAAGCTTGTAATAATTAACGTTCAGGTGATATAGATTATATAAATTTGATCTCTATTGTACCCTCATTGTATAACAAAACGAGTGGAGACAAAACTAAGTTATAGTAACAAATAAAATTATGTACATGACTCGGCTGTTTTCGAGGTGGTCGGTGTGAATAAATATAAAATTAAAAACAGCCATTATCAGCAGTAAGAACAAGCCAAGGTCGCGAACTGTGACGCAACATATCAATCACAATAGTACAATGTGCATGTCATTTTAACATTATTATCGTGTTATTTATATGAAAGTTGATAATATTATTTATAAAGTAATTTCTTTTTTAACCCTACAGCACCAGGAAAGGTTATCGTTGTAGAGTGTGTATATTTATTTGATATATTCTGTACTTTTAATGGCTTAATTATGTTACATACACTCAAACACAACACACTTACATACCTACTTACCATAATATTATTCTCTAGAAATGTAAAAGAGTTCAATCTCCTAATTTCAGGGCAAACATGGTTTCCACGTGCACGAGTTCGGAGACAACACGAATGGATGCACATCTGCGGGTGCCCACTTCAATCCCAAGGCTGTAGACCACGGCGCACCAGACGCAGCTGTCCGTCACGTCGGTGATCTTGGCAATATCGAGGCTGTACAAGACGAGGGAGTGACTAAGGTATTTTGCAAAACTAAAATCAGATCTCAACTGTATTTGATTTCTTTAGATGTATAACTAAATCCCCACCCTCAGAATCAAAGGGAGGCTGTTGATTTGATTCTCTAAAGACTACCTCTGAAACTTCGTCAGATTTGACTGCCTCGGTGGCGCAGTGGTAGTGTATTCGACTGCTGTGCTTAAGGTCTCGGACTCGATCCCTGGGTCGAGTTTTTCGGATTTGTTTCGGAGTTTGGGTTTTCTCTTTGTATAATATATGTATGTACAAATATATATACAACGTGTCCCAAAATTCAACGATAAGCCGGTACCAGAAGGTCGGCCTGCTCGTGACTACTCGTGAAAAAATGTTAAAAAATAATTCTTTTTTTTTTTTTAAATTACGAAAAAAAACTAACATTCTTAAAAATTTACACCTCTTAAGACATTTTTAACTACCATCACCACAATTTTCCAAATATTTCAGATTTTTTTTTTGTATCAGCATCCTAAGTAATACCGTTACCCATCACAATCCTTAGAAAACCCATAACACCTGTAGATTTTACACGAAAATTAATGAAAGTTTTTTCTTTTCTTCAAAACTCTAAAAGATTTTTCTTTAAGGGCAATTTAACTCATCGTGGTGTAAAAAAAATGTATGGTCACTACTATGGCAAATGTTTTAAAAAAATTACGCATCTAACCATGAATCTAAAATGGTACAATACTTCTTGAAAACCAACCACAATAAAAAAATGCAAATTATTTATCTAAACATAAACCAACATTCATGAATTGTTTATAGTACTAAATTTTTGACAATATTTAAGGTTTTTGACGAATTTTTCGTCAACCCTTATTTTGGTAGTAACTTATTATACATAACTAGTTAGATCTCATCTAGATCTACCTAGTTTATAGCAAATTACATAAGTCCGGTAAATAGAAGTTTGAAATTTTTACATACAATTATAGTACTCAATTTTACTACCTGCGCACAGAATGCCTGCCGTACTGCTATTCAAGCGAGATTTGTGAGATATTGTAGGGTAGGATTATACTATCATATTTTTGTACGTAAGTGAGATTCAAAATTATTGGGAATGTTGAATAAAATAAAACAATTTTATACAATTTTTATACATTTATTGCGTTATCAACATTACAGTAAATGTTCAAACTGTTTGACACCGGCATTAATACAAGCATTTTTTGCAGTTTCCCTCGTCCGATCTGGACAAATGGGGTGTCGTTCGACGGGTCTCGGTGAGACTTTTCCAAAAATGCAAAAAATATAATTCTAGGACTAAGGGTCATCGAGCTATTCGACAAAAACCTCAAAAAATACCACAATTTAAGTTAAAATGTAAAAAAATTCAAACTTCTATTTACCGAACTTATGTAATTTGCTATAAACTAGGTAGATCTAGATGAGATCTAACTAGTTATGTATAATAAGTTACTACCAAAATAAAGGTTGACGAAAAATTCGACAAAAATCTTAAATATTGTCAAAAATTTAGCACTATAAACAATTCATGAATGTTGGTTTATGTTTAGATAAATAATTTGCATTTTTTTTTGTGGTTGGTTTTCAAGAAGTATTGTACCATTTTAGATTCATGGTTAGATGCGTAATTTTTTTAAAACATTTGCCATAGTAGTGACCATACATTTTTTTGACACCACGATGAGTTAAATTGCCCTTAAAGAAAAATCTTTTAGAGTTTTGAAGAAAAGAAAAAACTTTCATTAATTTTCGTGTAAAATCTACAGGTGTTATGGGTTTTCTAAGGATTGTGATGGGTAACGGTATTACTTAGGATGCTGATACAAAAAAAAATCTGAAATATTTGGAACATTGTGGTGATGGTAGTTAAAAATATCTTAAGAGGTGTAAATTTTTAAGAATTTTAGTTTTTTTTCGTAATTTAAAAAAAAAAAAGATAATTATTTTTTAACATTTTTTCACGAGTAGTCACGAGCAGGCCGACCTTCTGGTACCGGCTTATCGTTGAATTTTGGGACACGTTGTATATATATAAATATTCTATGAGTCATCAATCAATCCCGCTATCCTAATATAGCTCTGTTTAGGTTGAAGCTATAGATAAATAATGTAAATATAAATAAATATTTTCGGACATCTAACACACAACGCCATCTAGTCCCAAGCTAAGCAGAGCTTGTGTTATGGGTACTAGACAACTGATATATTTGCAGATCATACAAACATTTGGTCTGACCTGGGAATCGAACCCGAGACCTCAAACTTAGCAATCGCATACGCTACCACTACGCCACCGAGGCAGTCAAAAATGATGATGTTGTCCTGCATAGGCCAAATCAAAGTCATTATGATACTATTAAAAAAAACTTTACCCATATGATATCAGACATGGGATGTCCACTTTTGGACTTTGCACATAAAGCTCCCATAATGAAAAATTGTATTGCACATTATCCCATGGTTGCTTGTAAGATATTGCCATGGAGCGATAAGGCCGCCACTTTTACATACTCTATAATAGTTTTAAAGAGATTTATTATTATTTATACTATTACTTAGTTATCGTCTACATTTTGTATCAAGATGTTACAAATAAGAATTTGTTTCCAGGTCTGCATCCAAGATTCCCAGATTTCCCTGTTGCCTGGAGAGAACAGCATCATTGGCCGTACTCTGGTAGTACATGCTGATCCAGATGATATGGGTGTTGGAGGTCACGAACTGAGCAAGACTACTGGAAATGCTGGTGCCCGTCTTGGCTGCGGTGTCATTGGTCTAGCCAAGGTTTAAGAACCCATTGTAACATATTGTAGTTACTTGTTACTAGCTTGCCAATACTAGGTATTGAGATTCACCTAAAAATGTTCTGCATTTGTATTCGAACATGCTCGATAAAAATTGTTTTTATTACCAGTGTCGTTTAAAAAACAAACCATTTTCAGTATATTCTATGTAAGACAAAGTACATATCTCTATTAAAGTTTTTTTAATACCGTTCATGTATGTTTTGTCAAGATTATAAGGCAAGAGTAACAATTTAATAATGTAACCAGTGTCCTACCATATTTAACTAAATGTTGCTACAAATGTATATGTAGTGACAGTTCTGGCGTACCTATTATATATTAAGCTTTATGGCATACATCTGTGAACTGATTTGTTGTATTTTTTTTATATTTGTTTTGGTGCAAGGCATGTGGTGTATGTCATCTGTACTCGTTTGTTTCAAATAAAGTCTATATTCGAATTTTAACCTTTTTTTTAAACAATGTACCCCAAGATTTATTGGCATTCGAGATCTTCAATTCAGATGTTACTAAGTACCGCATGGACATTAAAAACCCTAAGTATGTGTGTCTCATTGTAATTTGGTTTTGCATCTCCAGTGCAATGTGACCTTATCACCTAAATACTAACTACTGAGAAGTATGGTGTAAATTATTGAATGAAAAAAACCTGACTAGGTAGGTTATCTAATAGTAAATACCCATGAGCATTACTGGGGTATTGAAATTGGTCTCCGATAACTTGTTTTCTGTTAGGCAGTGTAACATTACGCATGAGACAGCTAATTTGCGTCAAAACATGATTCAAGAAGTAAACCAAAATGAGGATTGAAACATATTTACTAAGTTTGTAACACAGACAACTTAGTAAATATGTTTTTGTTGCTGACAAACACATGTTATAAACTTAGTAAATATGTTTTTCCATCCTTGCAAAATTGATTAATAACAAAAAAATATTTTGTTGGTTAAAATTAGTCCAATTTTCAACATTATACTTTATCTGGTTATTTATGTTTGAGTAATAATCCCTTGGAAAAAAGTAAGAAACAGGTAAATTAAGTTTATTCTAAACTAACTGAGCCTGGTCATGTTATATTACGTACATTTATATATTATTTGAAAAAAGTTTAAGTAAGAGGTTAGAACTGCATAAGTAACATTGTGGTCTAAACTGGCTAGTTTAAACCACAATGTTACTTGTGCAGTTTTATATACGTGTAGCGTGTATAGCTATGCACATGCACACACTAACGTGTATGGCTAAACACGTTAGTGTACCTGATAGGTTTGCCTGTTCAGTTACGACCGTCAGGTAAGCTTGAACTGAGTAGAGGACACACCTGCGCAGTTGTGCTACATACACTCTGGTATACCTGTTTAGCTCAACTGTACAAGAAAAACTAATAAGCATATCTTAATATGTACTATGTCTATCTTAATTCTGTCACCCCGGCGCTTCCTACTGCGCTGAGGGTTCAATAAGCTATGAAAGTATTGCTTATTGCTAGTTGTCTTTCATTGTGGTAATCATAACCTAAACACATAGATGAACACTGCAATAATACCTTCTTCAGTAAATAACATCTTCACACATGGCTGTCGGGTCCCAAACTAGGCAAAGCTTGTATTATGGTAACAAAACTGCTGATAAATATACTTCTATATTATTAAATACATACATATTACATATTAAATACACCCAGACTGAACAAATGGATTCCAAATACTTGCCTACCACATGGACAGTACTGATGTCAAATGAGTCCCTACTCCTAGTAAAATAGTGTCAAATCTTTGACCACATTGGAAATTGAACCCATGACCTCTTAGTTTAGCAGTCAGTATCACTAGCTGCTGGACTAACTGGCCCCAAAACTATTCACAACCATGGTACGGCAAAACCACACTATTTTACTGGGAGGACTAGGAGTTGGGACTCATTCGACATCAGTACTGTCCATGATAAAATAAGAAAAACTGAAACAGGAAATGGACTCAAAAACATAAACAAATAAAACTACAATAGTGTTATGAATATTGTAATTGTCCAATAGAATGTATTACATGATTTTGGTGTGTGAAAAATACATTACATGAAGAATCATGAGCTTGAAATATCTGAGGGCTACTGGTGTTCCACTGCCACAGACTGTGCTCATTACTCTGCACACTCATTGCCGACCAGTAATGGTCCATCTCTCTCGACATTACATACTCATTTAGTTTTTCACTTATTTTACTAACTAGCGTCCTAGATATAAACCCTTTTACAATATAAGCAGATATTCTAGTTGTTTTCAGTGAATTTTTACTTTTTGGTTGACTATATGAGCTAATGTAACTTTCCGTAGGATTGAGGTCTGTCTGATGTGCCAACATTCCAATCCACTCAGTTATTTCTTCAGTATCTACATCTTTTAGTGAAGGCACTTCTGTGATTTCTGGTGATATATTCTTGACGTCCAAGGAATAAGCTGTTATTTTGATATTTCTGTCCTTAAAGTATGCTTCAATCAATGATGGACAGACTTTGTAGTGTTCTAGTTCCCATTTTAAATGAAGGTCAAATAATCCCAATTTAAATAAGCCTTGTTTAAATCGATCAAGCTTTTTCCATTTCAGATCAATTCTGACTTCATAATAACCATATGGTCTTTTTTTACCTTCAAAACCCAATGTTTGAAAGACTTCTTCACGAAGATGCAAGATTAGTACACCATCTGGAGTAATAGCGACGCAGTTTTGTACAACACAGTGTGTATTCATAGACAAACAAAACAAATTGCCCCCTTTTATGAAAGTTTCAATAAAAGTAGTCTCTAAGAACTCAGTTAGTCGAACTGAAGACAATTTGTAATAACCACTGTTGGCTCTCACAAGTTCTTGAATTAATTTTGGAGTTTGGAATTCATCAGGACACGTTATTATTACACTTTTGTAAAAGCAGTTCAGGTTTAAAGTTTTTTTCACCGATTCTAAATCTTGGTTAACCTTTTTTGATTCCATAACTTTAGGCGGGGTAAAGTTCCATACCTCTGGGCACAACATGTCGTCGAAGTACTTAAGTTTAGACTTAGTACGATAAACTAAATTATTGTATTTTAAATTTAACTTTTAATTCATGAGTCGGTAAAGTAAAAATGATTCAAACACCAAATACAACACAACCTCGTTGATTTCATTTTCATAAACTAATACAGTACTGCCAACCTCAAAAAATAGAAACTCGCCAATAAAATAGAGCAAAACGGCAAAGTGAAAATAAGATGTTACACTTGCCATTAATTAATACAATTACCTACTTTTATAAGGTAGTAAAAAGAACATTCATTGTAAAAAAATATTCATTACAAATATAATGAAAAACAAAAAATAAAAATAAAGTATTTTCACCCTTAGTTCCCTCACATTGATTAAATTAACTTTTTATAATCATAGATATTTTTGTTGCTGCTGATCGCTAATTAAAAACCGCAAAAATTTGGAATGAAACCAAAAACAATGTGTTTAAATAAACAGCAAATCTGCCGTTAAAACAGTAGGGTTGGTAACACTGTCACTTATATGTCATTTTCACATTAAAATTCAGCTTGACGAAAGTATGAAAAATATCGATAAATTAGGAGATCGTTTTTCGTTTTTTCGAACCCCCCATTTCATGTCATCCACATTTTATATATTTTTTATAATTCATTTCATCACGACGACGACGACTTGAAGACTTGATAATTGAAGACGATAAATACTTGACATTGGCAGAAATAGCTGATCCGAGTGATCCGGCTCGTTGCCATTTCATCAAAAAAAAAAGACGATCGATAAATTATAGTATTATTTGATGAAAAACTGATATTCTGATAACTTCGGTTGAACTAGTAGCTGATCCCAAATAATCTTAGGAATATTAAAGGCCAGGAAAAAGAACGGTTATTTTGGCCATGACACGTCTACATACGGCCGATTCCTCTGAAACTAGCCAGAATTTGTAATGTCGTAATATGTATCAATAAGGCAGTCCTCTACGCCAAATAGGTTTGACGCATTGAAGTCGTCGAGTTGCGGAGACCTAGCAAGCGAGTTCAAGGCGTGGACCTACAAGGTGAGGCGTGGGCAATTTCAAGATGTGGACCTTGACGCGGGTTCCTGTCTTTGGAGTTCTAACCACCGGTCCTTAGTCCTTGTACCCGATGTCAGTGATCTAGTATTTTTATATTTTTAAATGTATTTTTATATAAATGTCGCAGGTATATTGTCAAAGCCGTGATATTAAAATTTCACCCAGACTCACTACACTTTACAGCTTAATACATTAAAGTAGACTTAATACAGAGAATAATAATAATAATTTATAATCACTTAATACACTCTTTTGAAAAAAAAACGGGCACTTAAGCAAAGAACTATTTTATAGTTACTATTAGTTTGTTTGACAATTTTAGGTATTGTTATCCTCAGAATTTCATAAATTAATTAGGAAGGAATAGGTATCATCAGTTTTATCATAACATTTTGATTAAATTATTGAGAAATAATGTTTAAGCTCAAAACACTATTATTGTACCTGCTCGCTAAATAAAAATGAAACGCGTTAATTTCTTTGTTTTTCTTGAATACATTAAAAGCAGATAAAAGTTTAGTATTGAGTGTGACCCCCTCTTGCTGAAATCACGGCTTGCTTCGTCTGGGCATGCTAGCGACTATATCTTTTATGGTTTCTTTTGGAATACGTTCCCACTCCGCGGTAATCACATTCTTTAGCTCTCTGATGGTCTGCGGAGCCGGCTGCACTGATCTCACTCGTCGCTTCAGAACGTCCCAGACATGCTCTATGGGATTGAGGTCCGGACTTCTAGCTGGCCAGTCCAAACGACGAATTCCGACTTCTAGCATATACGCTTCCACATCGCCAGACCGGTGGGCGCGAGCGTTGTCGTCCATAAAAAATGCATTTTTAATATTAGTATGGATTACCGTCTCTGTGGAATGTAAAGAAAAAATATCCGGATCGTGATAAAAAATGTAGTTACGTTTTGATATAGGTATCTCCTGTTCGAAAGATTTTTTAAGATCAGTATCTGTAGAACTGGTATTAAAAAACGGGCAATAAAGGCAATTGACTATGTCAAGAGTCAAGACTGACGTTCAACGCCACTCCCTGTTTTTTTTTTCTCCGTGCGGAAATCCCCTCGCATACCTCCTACTGGTGGCATGTCAGACTCGAACCGACTAAAACAGCACGCCGTCTTGGGTACTAGGAGCCGGGGAACCAGGTGCACCTTAGTAAGGAAATCCCTGGAACCGACGTACCTCGGGGCACCTACCAGTTAGTAGGTGGCCCCCGACTGTGTGGGAACCCCGATGTTCCCTTTACTGTCCCGTAGGGCGCGCACGATCCGCAGCGTCCGCGCTGTCACCTGGGCCTGCTTGTGCTAGGGTGACAGATGGCCTCATTAGTCACCCCCAGGCTTGCACTTATGGTGGACGGAGATCGTTCTGCGCGCCATTCCCTTTCATTTTTGCGGAATTTCCCTTGGATACCACTTGTGGTTGTCGGACACGACCCGACAAAAAATCACACAACGCCTCTGGTACTAGAAGCCGGGGAATCAGGTGCACCCTCGGAAGGAAATCCCTGGAAACGTCACTCCCCCCCTGACAGACAACCTCCTCCGAAAAGAAGCGGACTCGTTGAACGTCCCTGTCGGAAGCCAAATTGGCTGTCCAAATGCGATAGGTTGGGCCCCACCCGCCGCAGGTGCTGATTGATACGGGCGGCAATGATTCTTTCAAAGAGTTCCGCCGCCACGGTCCATAAACCCAACCCCTCGCCCCATCACCCTCCCCACCCTTCAAAGGCCGGCAACGCACTTGTGACGCCTCTGGTGTTACGGGTGTCCATGGGCGACGGTAATCGCTTACTATCAGGTGATACATCTGCTCGGCTGCCCCCTATTCTATAAAAAGAAGCTGTGCAGCCCTGTTAGGTTTCTGGATGACATGTATGAGTACCAGCCTGACTTCCTTATAGCCGGAAGGTAATACGCTGTTTCGGAGGCAGTTTGTAAACAGCCGCCTCAGACTACCTCCTAAGATCGTCGAAGCATCCACCCAAGCTCGTTACGGAATCATATCAGGGTCCGAAGTGATGTTGCGGGCAGCGAGTCGCTTCACAGCTCGGTCCAGCTCATCCTCGGTCATGTCTATTTGTTGTTATAGCGGCAACAAAAATACATTATTTCTGAAAATTTCAACTGTAACTATCACAGTTCATGAGATACAGCCTGATGACAGACGGACGGACAGACAGACATACGAACAGCGAATTCTTAGTAAAAATCCCTTACGCTGACACCCTACTATACCTACAGTTGTTAGGTTTTAGATCTAAAAATATTTTATATGACCATTAACTTTTAAGAATGCCATAAGGCCAAACCGGTCAGGTGTTAACTTAATTAAAATAGTGGAATAAGTATAAGTGAATTGGATTCTAGAGTGTATTGCAACAAGTTACATCAAGTTTGTTACCGTGGGAGAGCCATGCTTCGTCATGGTTGGGCCAGCTCGACCGGAGTAATACCACGGCCTCACCAAACCGGTGTGAAATAGCGCTTGCGCTGTGTTTCACCGAGTGAGTGAGGATACCGGAGGCCCACACCCTAACCCCTACCTTATCCCCCTCCCCTTCCCCTAAAGGCCGGCAACGCACTTGTGACGCCTCTGGTGTTGCGAGTGTCTATGGACGGCGGTAATCGCTTACCATCAGGCGATACGTATGCTCGTTTGCCCCCTATTCAATAAAAAAAAAAGAAAAAAAAGTTTACTACAAGCCGACACTCGAGAGTATAAATTACTTGAATTATAATTAGGCTTAAGAGTTTGTTTGTTTGGTGGCGTATCAGGAAGTACTGGTCTAATTTTAAAATTCTTTATGTGTTAAATAGCCCAGTTATCGAGGCAGCTGCAAGCTATAATGTCATCACGCTAGATTCCATTGCGTGCGCGACGTAAACTGCTAAAGATTCATAAAAACAATATATGAATTGTTCCCCTTCAAAAATTCAAAAAAAAGTCCGATACAGCATATTATGTCTATCTTTTAAGACCTTTTTTATATTAAAGAGATTTGTTGACGCTACGGATAGGTAGTAGGAAACGCAGACCAAGTCGCGTGGGTCAGCTACTAAATAGAAAATTTGATTCTTAAAATAAATACAGCGTACACATTAACTTAAACATTTAATTTTTCCTTAATTTAAAACAATAAAAAGTATCACAATTTTTACTAAGAAAATTGAATTATTACAACCGAACGTGATTCACGTTGGTGTCTCTAAGTATTTGAGAACTCTTATTGAGTAAAACTACTGCCTTAAATTCCTTAATTTAGTTCAAGTTGCTCAGTTGGAACTGTTGCATAGAGAGCTTCAACAGATTCGACCACCCGAGCGACAATAGCATGGACGACCGGCGGAGAGATTTCACGCATCACTTCTTTCCAGCTTGAATTGACGAAATCTTCTACTGGCTTAGCTGGAATTTGAAAGAAAAATGGAATCGTTATTAACTTCAAGTATTAAGTAGGATGGCGATTGCACGGGATCGCGAAGAATGGAAATCGGGAGAGGAGGCCTACGTCCGAAGACGGACAAGCAAGAGGCTGTGATGATGATGATGATTAAGTAGGATAATAATATGATTTATAGATAGAACATTTGGATAAATCATGAGGATGTATAAGTAATATAAGTATACATTTTTTCCTCTTAATTTCCAATCTTTTATGGAAATGTTTTCTTAAAAGAGTTGGAAGATAGGAGGAGATGATTTAAGAAAAGCATTAAGCTTACTTGGTCGGGTAACTAGAATATTTGTCAGAAATGTCAAGAACTTACCTAAATCTTTATTTCCATTGAACAAGTTATCAAAATGAAATTGTACACCAGTCTTGACGTCGCTAGCGAAGTGCCAGTCGGCGACGTGCCAATGTTTCTTGTTATCAGCGCCGTCTACCGTCGCGATGGTGGTCGATGCCTTAATAATAATGTCCTCTATAAAAATAAGTACAATACATTAGTTTTATCATTACATCATACATTTTCTATATTTAAAGGAATTAGACATAGGCCTCTCTAGGCCACTTTGATCGATTTTAAATTCGCATAAAACTTCTGCCAGCTTTTTGGAGCAAATCTACCTGGAGAGGTCTACGTTCAGCACTGAACTGCAATAGGCTTATTAATGATAACCATAAAAGAGAACCATTTTGGGACGTATAACTGTTGCATCCTAACTTCTAAAAAACCGTTATCACATAGAACACACTGATACACATCACATATGACATATAAATTTAATAGCTTTGTCTAACTGATTCATCCACGTAGTGCTTAAACCTCTAGGCTAAAAACTTGAATTTTTTGCGGCTAATGTTTTGTATGTTGTGTGCAAACGACAAGAAAGGATTTTTAGAATTTTCAGCCCTAAAAGTCGACATTTGTAAAATAAGGCGTAGAAATTAGGCATGTTCGAAAATTAAAATATTAAATCAGAAATAATCAAGATAACGAGGTGTAGAATAAATACTTCGATATAGTTACCGATACTTACGGATTTTGATTTTGTACTTCCCGTTGCCCTTGATGGGAAAAATGAGCAGCTGTCCAGACAGGTCATAATCACCATTCAACTCCACATCGCATCTGATCACCACCACTTGCTTGCCTTTGTTCAAGGAGTGTCTGCAAAAAATAACACAGGCTTATTTACAAACAATGGGTTTTAGGCAACGATTAAATGATTTCCTTTTAGTCATCAGTATCTTTCAAAGTCTACGTGGAGTATCTTCTTTATGACATGAAGGGCAAGTGATTATCACTGCCGATGATGTACACGTAGCTCTTCTATTGAAGGTTATATTGATCCGGAAATATAATAGGCGATAATTAGTCAGCTTATTTTGCAAACAATCTGGTATACTTGTTTGTATTGTATCGAGGTTTTATCGAGTACCCTGCATATTTAGAAGCTAACTTTGGCCCGCCAGGTAGTGTTAACCTCTGGTAGAATAACTGATGCTGTAGGGGATATGCAGACGATCTGGTCGCAAGAGATAACCAATTGGGCAGATAGGTGGTGATCTTCGTCCAGAGATTTTCAGCCCCAGCAACAAAATAAGTCATTCTTACTGGACATTTTATGTTTTATGACCGTCTTAAAAAACTTGATGTACAAATGAAATATTGCCTACTTATGTATATCTAAAATGCCACATCTTAAGTATTCTAATAATTCCATTAAAACACCTTTGTCACGTTCTAGGGGTCAGACGTCGACCCGCCGACGTACGGAGGACATATAACCAACCGTTTCTCGCGTCGTCGCTGTC
Source organism: Spilarctia lutea (assembly GCA_916048165.1). NCBI lineage: Eukaryota > Metazoa > Arthropoda > Insecta > Lepidoptera > Erebidae > Spilarctia > Spilarctia lutea. Next base: position 19,158,465 of record OU696483.1, read on the forward strand.
ATTTTATTTTGACTTTAAATTGTTACTGAATTAGTCTCTTCGCCGTCACTTCGCCCGTCAGCGCTGACCCTAACTCTTGTATTGAATGTTTAGTGAACACCGAGGTGACGTGTGTAGGTACCTAATTACGATGTTGTAACAAGCTAACAAGGTGTTATGTTGTGCTTGACTCAATATTGATATGGTTATGGAAATTTTTAGCCGGAAGTAATTTTTTCAACTATCTGTGGAGTCGAACGGGTGCTTTAGCTTTGTTCTCAAGTATTTGAGCATTCCTTTGTCGTTCCTATGCTCACTTAGCTAATGGGGTTTTTCTTTTCCCGGGTAAGTGGTTTGTCTGACAGTTTGAATCTATCAAATACTGCATTATTAACTTTTGTATTCATTTTATACATGTAATCATCAATCATAGCAGCATTGCCGCGTTGAATGGCAATGGCCAATCTTTGCACCAGAAACGAGCCGGAACGGTATTGTATTGTATTAATTAATTTGAAAAATGTTATAACATACGTGTTTTTCCATAAATTACTTATGTATGGAATATGTAATTTATAAAAATCAATCAATTATTTATTATTAACGATCCTGATTACTAATAAAGATGTCGAAATCGAGGACAAGTATTATGTGTTCAGCACAATTATTACTTATTAAATTGTACTGAGTCTAGGTGTGTATGTATTTAGACTGCCTCGTTGGTCCAGTGGTCAGCGTAGTGACTGCCGATCAAGAGGTCTCGGGTTCGATTCCCGGGTCGTACTGCTGTTGGGTTTTTCTTACAAGAAATTCTTAATAGCAACCCGAAGTATGATAGATGGCGGTGTTCCACGCCCGTGCCTCGAAGGGAACGTTAAGCCTTCGGTCCCGGTTGTCATGAACACCTATGACAATTGTTATCGGGAAGTCAATGCCCTCAAATATACTGACAACTAGTTAAATTTTCGAATTCAGATCGTCTTTAGGGTTGATTCCAGTCGCTCCGTGGAAACACTGATATTCAGGTTAAACCGGTTGAACTAGTAGCCGACCTCATATAATCTTGGGCATAATAAACGCTAGGAAGATGGTGTTATGTATGTATTTAGAAATAACTTGTATGTTTGTCTATTTATAAATAGATATTGCCGGCAACCGGTTTTCGGCTTGACGCTTTAAAATTTCGATTGGAAATGTATGAATATAAGATAGTTCTTTAGACTTTTGGAGTATACTCCTTAGGAAACGATTTTCAGATTTAGCACGCGGTATGAAAATTTTATGAACATTATTATCGAGCCTTAACTAAAAGTGAAGCATAACGGTGCAGCGCTTTGTCATTAGTTATATCGATTAACAAACTAATATAAGGTAAACAAATTGATATAAATGTTAAGGTAGTAGAGCCACGCTGATTTCAACACGAATGGGCCGGCTCGACCGGGGCGACACTATCCTCGCGGCCTCGCACAGAAAATCAACGAAGTCAGCATCACTAGGCCGCCTAACTGCATTGTTGCATTGCCTGCATTCGCAATGAGTATGGTGGTATATTTTCCATCAGGCAAAGTAGAGTCATTTCGGCAGGAAGCAGCGCAAGAAAGTTTATTATTAGCCATAGATTTCTCGCGACCAAAACGACGTATCACTGAGAATTTTCATGGCGCTGACACGTTTTGTTCAACGAGTACAAAGCGACGAAGCTTGTGGCGCCACTTGACGTACACATTTAAAAATTTCAATCATATTAATTTAGAAACAGTCCCGAGTCTTAAGTAAAGTTGTTTGTCATTGAGTAGTTTAATCTGGCACAAGTTACAATTATGTAATGCATTCCTTTCCCTGGTGATATACCTACCAACAAACCGGCTTGACTGTCCGGTTGCGGCCGTGACATTGACCCAAAGTCAAATCACCGCTAACCGAAGTATTATCTAAGAGGCAGTTTTTAATCCAATTCATTAGTAAAGCAGGGAATAAATAAATACCTAGCTTATGCAAGAAATGTATTATATTTCATGAGTTTAAATATAACAAAATAAATACTGTAATAAACAAATTATTAAATTTAACATTAATTATTGAAAACAAGAAAAGTATAAAGAAAACTGTGCTTGAGGTCTCGGTTTAATTCCCGGGTCGGATCATATGTTTGTATGATCTGCAAATTTTTATTTCGGAGTTTGGGTGTTTTCTATATATAATATATATTGTATTTACAAAAAAAAAATGTTAGTTGTTATGTAGCTGAGTTTGGGATTAGAATGTGTTGTATGTTAGATCTCCGAAACATTTATTTAATTTATTTATTTACCTATAACGATAATAACCGTATATACGTAAAAAAAATATAAAATATAAATAGCCAAGCAACCCGGTCCATTATTACGAATATTCAGGTGTCGCCGAGCCTCACTCTTACAATTATAACTGTTCTAAAGAGACGTCCCAAATCAAAATTAATTATTATAAGTGATTTAGGTTTGTCTTTTATTTAGGTGAAGCCTTGATAGATAAACCCAAAAAAGCGTGCCACAAATACATATAATTATACATACAACTTCAAGTGTATTGAATTGTGTAAAAATATACATTTGACATATATGTGCAAGTAAAGCATTAAAATAATATATACCTATTTATACATTATAACCAATGAATTATATATATATACTAGCTGACCCAGCAAACGTTGCTTTGCCATAGAGGGTTTCATGGGTTCAAAATTCAGGGTTGTATGTATTTCCTAATGCTGTATCATAAAAAAAATACAAATTAAAAAAAAAATTAGGGGTGGTTCACCCTTATCATTTAGGGGTATGAAAAATATACGTTGGCCGATTACACACAAAATTTCGTGAAAATCCATCAAGCGGTTTTGGAGGAGTATGGTAACTAACATTGTGACATGAGAATTTTAAATATTAGATATTAATTTATTATGTATAGGTAAATACATTTAATTTATAGTAATGGTATCTAGTTATTAGTATGAAAAGTACATATTTAACATTGAAATGAGATACAATGTAAATTCAAACTATTAGCGAAAGCAATCTCAATGGTTTATAAATTAAAAAAAAATGATTATTCAATAACGAAGGTTATTTCCGGATCAATTATAACAATCTGCAAGGATAACCTTTTAAAAAAAATAATATTTTTTCGGCAGAACTCAACAAGATTAGGGCAAACCCAAGAAAGACTTGTCGTAAAGAAGTCAAGAGAATGAAAACCATGCTTTGGTATATTTGAAAATCGTTGTTGAACAATTTTTCCTCACATTTGTGTCCCCCAAAAATACTACACACAAAAGTGTTTACCCGACTGCGCCAGAAGGAGCGTAATGTTTTTTGAAATAACAATAGAGAATATTGCTTTTCCGAAAAAATATTTAAAAAAATTAAACTAAACTAAACCCAGTGTTTATTAAAAAAATTAAAAATATTTGTAATCTTTAATATAATCTTTTAGATATAGCTATTTAATGCTCTGCTGTCAGTGTGGTTCCGCATTAGAATATTGAGAGTATCCACAAATTTTCATCCCATAGGTGTCCTTAGAGGTGACGAAGGATGCAAATTACGCAGGAAAACATTACTGTAAAGAGAAACTTAAACGTCTGTTCAAAACTTTCTTTCGAAAGAGAGGCATATGTCCAGCAGTGGATTAGGCTATTAATGATGTCGCTAATGAGGCTTATTTAATACAATTTTAAATAGGAAGTGACAATCACACAAAATCCTTGCAATTTATGAACGGATTTCAATAAATCATTTGAGTTTGTTGAACTGAATTTTGAGGTTGATCTGTTGAAACTGATCCCATTTAAATCTGAACTCAAACTCAAATCATTTATTTCCATAGGCCCCAAAAGGCACTTGAACACGTCAAAAATACAAACATCAAAATATAAAACAAAACTCAAGTAATCAACTCAGTGATAAAAGGTACTAATACTAAATGAACTGAATTTAATAACCTCTAAAAATCACTACACTGATAAAGCCTCTGAAAAGCGAATTATCTTAAAAAGGGTAATGTTTTACAGGTGCTGTGAAGTCGGTGAAACATACTTTTAAATTGAAAATATTATTTATTAAATCAATTAGCTTAAAGAACTTTAGAAGTCACATTTAAGATTGAAAAAATCTATATTATACCTCATAAAATTAGTTATTTAGGTATTTCTAGCTAACTTGTAGCGCTTATATTAAAAGTGTTTAGTATTAATTATAAAATATATTTAATCTAAATTGAATAGGTAGCTATTTTGAAATGTCACCATGTTATTTCCTTGATACAGACTTCATGAACTTTGTCTCATTTTAATCTGTTTACATTTTATTTACATTATTCTAACTAATTTCGTCAGATTTCGCGGGAAAAAGTAGATTATGTTACTATTATAGCCTTGCATTAGTGTAATAATTTTAAAAATTGTTTTGGCCTAGAAAACGTATCGAACCAACTCTCATTCGCATTATAAGTAATGCTAGCTGCCGACGAACGAACCCCAAGGTGTTACCCGCGTTTGTTGTTATAGGGCAACATGGCGGGGCGAACCTGGTCTAAAATAAAAGTACTCTAAGTTACTCCTAACATCATCATCTATCTGCAAGTGAAAGCCCATCAAAATTGCTCCAGCTGTTCCAGTCATTAAACGAAGTAACAAATAGAAATACAAAAATTTTAAAAATTGATTTTTTTGTCTTACATTGATAATTTCTTTCTGTTTGTAATTCTTCTTTCTGTTTGTAATTTCAAATTAGAAACAGACATATAAATTTCAAGTAGGTATCTGTATAGATTATCATTTGTTTTTTCGGTACAATTCTAAAAATGGCGTCGTTTACAAGTATAATTGTAAGCCTAATGGTTGAATAGATCTTTATTGATCTTTTGCCACGAACCGGTTTATTATTGTACACACAATGTGTCAATTATCGCGTAATTGCGTAGATACAAGTTCACAGGAAAACTATTCCATATAAAAATTAACGCAGCTCAAAGAAATTGAATTATAATCTTGTAGACAACCTTAAGGTGTGTCCTTGTCCTTCTTACTTAGTACCAACTAACGCACGTACACCATAGCATTACCTACTTATACATGGTACAATCATTTGATATCCGTAATTTATAATACAAATTACAGTATGTGTAATAAGGTCTATAAATCATTAGCTTTACAAATTAATTTCTATAAAAAATGTTTGAACAATGTTAAAGGTAAAGTTCATATTTTCTGGACATAGTCGTCAGTTAAAATTATTCTAAACTGCTGGAGCTTTCATTATCAATTCGCCTTTATAAGCAAATCTGATTCTTGGAATGACTGCTTGCCGACGAGTCTGACGCATGTACGATGGGCTTACCTTATAGTAGACAATTTAATGACGCTTGTTACGCAGGGGCGTCTTTATCCCTTCCAAAATCAAAACGAGAGCGTTTGTTTTGCGTTATGTTACCTTAAATTCATAGATGGCGTTGGTAAGCTTTCCTAAATCGCGATATACGTAGAGACTACATGCGGCTAATGAAAATACATCATATACAAAGTATTACATCAAAGTGGAACTTACTTGATAGCATCAACTTTGCAGCTCTTCATGCCAGTCACGGTAGTGTCTTTCAACGTAAGAGCGAGTCCTCCCTGGTCTCCCTTCACTTCTTTCAGGAACATGGGATCTAGCGGCTTCACTCCAAGTTCTGGTATACCCACAGCCATGTACGGGACTGCCGCCTGAGCGGAGGCCAGGATGCACTCATTGTCTCCACCTTTGCATGGTTTTATGAAGGGTGCTGTGGGAAAAGAAAGTTACTAACTATTATTTAACAAATTAACGATAATCTAGATAGATCTAGATACAGCAGTAATGGAGCTTTCGTTAAGGTATACAAGTATGGTAAGTTTAGATATTAAAAATATTTAGAATGAACCTCTTTTTACGAAAACAAGGATGACGAAAGAGCATTAGATTTGGCACAGTTAAAGTTATGGTCCTATCTCGACCACTGGGCGATCAATAGTGTGATGTAAATCTCAGTGTGGTTCATTGATTTCCACTTACTACTGTCCTGATAAACCTCTGGGAGTAATATGTTATCTTCTTATGTAATGTAAGTCGTTTTACTGAGGACCTAAACTTCTTAGAAAGTCTACATTTGTCTATTATCTAGGAATTTTATTAACTCACTAGCTGATCCACGCAACCTCTTATACGTCTCCTATTGCCCGTAGTGTAATAATTTTCCCCTTTTTAATAGCATTCTTCATTGGTGCTCCGCTCCTATTGGTCTTAGCGTGATGATATAAAGCCTATAGCCTTCCTCGATAAATGGGTTATCTAACACTGAAAGATTTTTTCCGACCAGTAGTTCCTATATAAGGATGGCATGTTTACTTCGTGACTAAGACATTACATAAACAAATAAATAATTTCTTGAGATTAGTGCGTTCCAACATACAAACTCTTTTACTTTATATATTAGTACAGAGTAGGTATAGATAATAACACACAGAAGGACAACAAAACAACTATTTTAAGTACAACTAGTTTATGGTATGACGTATGTCCAAAGAATATATATACATTTTTTACCACTGATGTTTATTTTAATGCAAATAAAACAGGATTTGCTGTCGTCATTATCTTTTTTCTTTGAATTTGTGAGTTATCGGCAAATGGGTAATAGTTTTAGCAGTCTATGTATGTTGATATGTCCCACCTACTGCCAATATAGCCAAACTGCTAAACCAATTTAATGAACAAGGTATCAATACATTCGTAATAATGGTTCGGGTGTTAAGGCTATGTAAATTTTGTGAAAAGTTTTTACGGGGTCAGGATATTTAAACTTTTTCTCATTACCACAGTCCTTGGATATCTCTATACGAATATTAATTAAATATGTTTGTAAGTAAAAAATTTGTTGTAAAATGTTCTTGGTAAAACAAAAATGCTGTTTATGTAGGTAAGGCTTAATTATGATAATGAAAGTAATGTAACAACGACTTATGAAAAAACTAATATGCGTAATATTATACAGTAACATCTACCGTGTTGCTGTATAATAGCCATACGGAGTCGTTCCTCTCTATCAAAGTGTAAGCCCAAATGGGCCTAAGTGTTACACATTTTTCAAAAAGAATGTATTTACGTATGTGTGTGAAATTCTGAATGTTTTTTTTTCGAAATTATTTTTACCCGACTTCGGCAAAGCCAAAAGAGGGTAATGATTTTGACAGGCTATGACTTTGATGATTTTGACAGATATACATACATATGTATGTATATCTTTTCCCTCATAGCTCCTCAGCTACTTATTAGATCTGGACAAATGAGATATCGTTAGATACGTCTTGATCGTCCGCTGGTTATAGGCTATAGCCGTGTATGGCATATATGGCTATAGGGGAAAAGGCCATATATGGCATGACACTGAACCTAATGTGGCGCCCTCTAGCGCTACTAAAGTACTGTGTTAAAATAAATAAATATTTCGGACATCTAACTCACAACGTCCTCTAGTCCCAAGCTAAGCAGAGCTTATGTTATTAGTACTAGACAACTGATATAAATACTTATATAAAATCTTTTCTATCTTTTTTGTAAATACATACATATTATACATACCTATAAAAAAAGTAAAAACTAAAACCCAACTACGCCAAAAAACGTCGCTGAAAAACTATAAAACAAATTTGAAAAGCCGTCGTCACACGATACATAGAAACGTGCCATGAAACGTGATAGTTGTGTGGCGACCTCCACATACAACACAACAGTAACCTACTACAACGCCATCTACCGCAGATACACTGAACTACGGAGCAACGTACAACACGAAGAAACTACCAATCCTGAATCGCGCTGTAGAAGTTCTTGCGCCGATTATTATATATACAACATCCCAACATCAACTGTTGGGCAGTGGCCCGCCAGGCATGATCACCTCGTCTGGTCGGAGGATCCTCCCTTTGTGTTGGTGGAATATGATACCCGTTCCGCTACAGTTGGATTTTAGGTTTTACATTTTTTATTGTGTATAAATCTTAAAATGTATATGTGTGAAGATTGCCCCCGTAAAATATGACAGACTGTTTTGTATAGGAAAAATATGCTATGCCTTCTACTCTCCGTTCAGTGGGCCGTGTTGCTCTGTGTGCTCTGCGTAATACAGAAGTTGAACCAAAGTTAACAATAGGATTGGAAATAGTGTCGGATTCAAACAATTCATTTTATAGGAACGCATTTATTATAGACTAGCTGACCCACGCAACCTCGTTTACGTCGCCTATTGCCCGTAGCCTAATAACTTTTCCCCGCTTTTGTAACATTCTTCACTAATGCTTAAATTTTTTTTTATATATGGATATATATTCACTTTTTAAACCTACCCTGAACGACTTCTACGACAAATATTTTAAAACCAAAATCAGCTAAATCGGCAGAGCCGTTCTCGAGTTTTAGCGAGACTAACGAACAGCAATTCATTTTTATATATATAGATATAAGACCTTATGCGACCTACTTGTTTTATAAGGTCCTTAATTATATTTCTCAGAAACGGTAATAAATGCATAATTATTACTTAGTTAGGATTGATTACATTAAAATTCAATGTCAATATAAACTACAGCACTAAATACATACTAATACATAGTATTACATGGCAGTATTAATCTATAACAAATCAGTTTTATTAATAACTAGCTGTTGCCCGCGGCTCCACCCGCGTTTTTATCGGTTTTTTCGTGTTTTTTCGCGGTCGCGGATATGTGACTGATGCAAAAATTAGATAAAAAACGACGGGTTGCACTCCGGGAGTGCCGGCAGAAGTGAAAACTTGAATATTGTGAATTTTAGATATTTTGGAATGGTTAGAGAATAATTTTGTACGAATTGCTTTCATTATCAGTATTAAAGTACTATTATTTATGTGGTGGAATACAATATTCATTTATTGCGCTATCGTACACAAACATGACAATTTATATTACATACACACACGAACATTCGCGCAAGCGCCCTGCGCCGCCTTTCCTCTTGATACACCAATAGATGTCGCTGTTTTCAAAAAAAATGAAAACAATCTTTTTGATTTACAAAAGGTTTTGTGTAAGTAGAAAATCGTTATTTTAATTTATTGTAAATCACTCTAAGATACTGAAATATTAACTTTAAGTATATAAAATCATATTGAGAAAGGACCACTATCTAGAAAAACGAATGCTACCAAAGTATATCGGTAGATGGCGCTGTTAACAATAAACATCCGTCTTACGAATTTTTTCGATCAGGACACGTGACCTGACGCGAGTTTATGATCACGTGACCTGACGCTAGTTTATACATTTTTACCCATTCCAAAAAAGTACACAGCGCCGCTAAAGAAGTTTTCACTTCAAAAAAAAGTCATTTCAATGTAAGTTCCGTATGTATACTTGTGCATGCATTCAGTGAAAACCTGTTTATTTGAAAATACAAACAGACTAATTTTATAAATTTGTATAGATATTTATTAGGAAGTAAATCACGGCGTTCATAATAAATAAAAACTGCAAATCCCGTGTGATGATACAAACTAACTACGAACGAACTCCGTACTAGACACATTCCTGTGACCCGGGGGGACTTACAAACATACATGAAGTGGACACAAAGAATACTCTAACTTTCTGGATCACACAAGTGTTGTCTTACAATATACTTTTTTATACACCAATCACAAGTTTAGTTCAATATCTATACTAATAATAAAGCTGAAGAGTTTGTTTGTTTGTTTGAATGCGCTAATCTTAGGCACCGCTGGTCCGATTTGAAAAATTCTTTCAGTGTTGGATATTCCATTTATCGAGAAATACTATAGGCTATATATCATCACGCTACTGCTAATAGGAGCAGAGCACCAATGAAGAAAGTTTCAAAAACGGGGGAAAATTTTCACGCTATGGGCAATATAAGACGCAAACGAGGTTGTGTGGGTCAGCTAGTTAAATATAAATGTGGGTTTCTGAACCCACAAAACGCAGCGCAGTAGAATTGAATTATCGTTGCAATTACGAGAGAGATTATTGAACTATGTATATGTTTATTTATTCGAAATGGTGTCTTTACAGAACTATTATTTCAAAACGACACTGTAAGTGAAAATGGTTACAATTTTTTCAACAATAATGACCAAATATCATTCGTTGTAATAGATCTTTAGGTAACATTTATATATATGGTAGGTATAACATGACACCTAAAAAATTATGATAATAATATTATGGACATCAAATACTCAACGCCATCTATTCTCAAATAAGCAGAGTTTGTACTACGGGTACTAGACCACCAATATAGATATATATATATATATATGTATATATCAATATATATATTGTTATTACATACATATGTATAATAGAAAACACCCATACCCCGAAACAAATATTTGCAGATCATACAAACATTTATTCCGACCTGGGAATCAGAGCCAACACCTCTAGCACAGAAGTTGCTACGTTACCACTGCGCAACCGAAGCAGTCAAATGCAAGATTGTATTATTACAAAATAAACCTTTATATCAATTGTGTAAAGCATCAGCAGCAAGAATAGCATTGTAGTTTATACGTATACACAAAATTTTGAACGATATTGTATCATTGATAAATATTTTAAATATATAGTTCTAAATATCAGATCCTCTGCTAACATAAAAGACAATTCTAAACAAGAATAAGGTTAAATAACTATAACCAGACCACGTAAAAGTTTTGATAAAATTATAAAGCCTAAATCACCCGCGCCATTTTTCCATTGACACTGTTTTCATTAAAATCGGTTTACTAATTTAGGCGCTACGAAGGTACATATACTTTTAAAAACATTACTCTTCTTGTATTCGCTGTAATAGGGTAAAAAGGCAGGAAAATATTTTAATGATTTAAAATAAATAAGAGTTATTGAGTTGTTTCCGAATGGTATTGGAAAAATTAGGTTTATTTAATCTTCATATTCGTTGAGTTTCAAACTAAGAGCCTGTATTTCAACATCACAAACAAAGTGGCCAGAAACGTTACTAGTTTCATATAAACAAAATATATTTTTGGGTATTACATATTGATAAGGTCAAAGTTTTGCTTTATAGTTTTAAATACCACCTGTCACAGGTTTATTCCATAGAACAGGTTTGAACAGGTTCAGTAATCAATTTAGACGAACTGCCCAAAATGTTACATGAAATTAGTGTGTGTATATAGGGTGTAATAGATTTTCGAATCGAATCTATATAAGTTTATGAATTTGAAGTGTCTGTTTGTAATTTCAAGTTTACCGCTTTGCACTAAATGCATATGAAAGTATATTACGATAATTGCAGCAAAAAATATTTTTTTTGAAGTGAAAACTTCTTTAGCGGCGCTGTGTACTTTTTTGGAATGGGTAAAAATGTATAAACTCGCGTCAGGGCGTCAGGTCACATGACCATAAACTCGCGTCAGGTCACGTGTCCTGATCGAAAAAATTCGTAAGACGGATGTTTATTGTTAACAGCGCCATCTACCGATATACTTTGGTAGCATTCGTTTTTCTAGATAGTGGTCCTTTCTCAATATGATTTTATATACTTAAAGTTAATATTTCAGTATCTTAAAGTGATTTACAATAAATTAAAATAACGATTTTCTACTTACACAAAACTTTTTGTAAATCAAAAAGATTGTTTACAATTTTTTTGAAAACAGCGCCATCTATTGGAGTATCAAAGCTTCACTTCCATTTACTACTTACAATCATAATAATTTTTAGTTCTTTTTATTGCACACTTTTAAAAAAAGCATAGGTGTTCATTTCAGGTAAGTTAAAACAACCGTTTGTTTATAGTTATGAGTTTTCACTTCTGTCGGCAGTGCTTATGACTGCTTTGTGTTTTTTTTATTTTCTTATATTTCGTTCAACTTGTAAATTTTTTTTGTAGAATTTTATTTTGACATATCTATCTATACAAATAAAAATGAATTACAAAAATATATGTAGGTCCATAACTTTCGATTGAATTGTACCAAATGGAATAATATTTTTTATATGTATTTGTTATTGTCAGGCCAAGGTTTGTATAAGAGATAATTAAAAAAAAGAAGGTTATATTCTCTTAATCCGCCTAGTTCTATAGACTGCAGTGTTGCAGGATATTGACACGGGCCTTATAAAATATTTTTTCGATAATTTACGCGATACGAAGTTAGCCTGATCACTTAATTATAAAAAATCTCGTCCAAATATTTCACGAGTGAGTGAGTTGACATAACTTTGGTCATTTAATGCAGAAATAGTTGGTTAAATAATTATAATAACGATATTTAACGCAATTTTGAACTATTACTTAAAATTAAGAATTAGATTAGCGAGAATTAGTAAATTAGATCTATTATTTGTCGTCTTTACAAAACACTAATACCATTTGAAAACATCTTGTAGTAGCAGCCTGTATAACGAACGATTCGTGTGTCTCTAATACATAATGGGTCGCTTCCTGTTCAAATTAATTAATCTTATAGTTCATTTCAGTTATTAAATTTAATATTAGGTATATTTTATTATTTTTAAGTGAGTTATGAAAATGAGAAGGTCCTTAATGTAATGGATTTTTTATGTTTGTTTCTTTAGAATATAAAGCAACACGATAGGGGGCAGATATACACAGGTTTGTTACTAATTAATTTAGCAAAATTACTTAAACGGACCAAACTGTATGGGGTAGAGCAAGCTCATGAACGAACGTCTAATATAAAAATAATAAGAAATATTTATTTATCCAAGAAATTACAACAATCATACACCAAATCATACAAAAAAAAGTTTGGAACATTGATACTCATGGTAAGATCTAACTTATGTTATATAGAGAAAATATACTCAATGATCTAAGTATAGCATATGTTTATTAGATGTAAGTTAAAATAGTTATCATATAAGAACGAATGAAAACTCTTAAATTAAAAAGAAAAAAACTGGCATTGTAAAGAATTTTTTTCGACTACGACAGGTCGTATAATACATATGTAATACGTAGTTAATAATTTTATTTAGCCGCTATTACATATTTAACAATATAAAATATACTGTTTAAAATTTTAGGTGTCTTTATTTTCCTTGAATCCTTTAAAGGCAGGTGTTATAGTTCCGTGTGTAAAAATACATATAATTCATTTATGTATAATCTATAGAATATACCTATTAATTATTACGAACAGCTAATTTTGTTGTAAATGTCCACAGGGTTGTAATTCTGGTCATTTTTAATTCATGAAACTAGATTATTGAAGAATGCCTTTGAAGAATTGTACAGTTGATTGTTGTTGATGATGATATGTTAAGTAACATTACGATATTTATTTTCCTTCAATATTTTTTTTGTCCCTTCGATTTAATGAAAAACTTGTACATTAAAAGAAAGTGTCTTGAAAATATTTATTAAAATCTCCACCATGAAACAATTTTTAGTGAATTAAATACGAAAGCTTGTTATTACAATCACAGGGATTAACACAATTTTTTCTTAAATATTAAGGAGCAGTTCGTAAACAATTCTCGAATAAATAAATAAATGATCTTCCTGAATATTATTTTAGCATGAAACTCACCGGAACCGGACCTCGCGGCGAGCACCACACCGAGAAAACAAAGATATCTCAACATTTTAAAGCACTGTCCTGAGTCAAACAACACCTCGACTGGTTGTCGTGAGCAAGGACAGATGCTGTCTTATATGAGCGCTGGGTGTTGTGACGTCACACGCACAATTGTCAACATCGAGACCTGTTCGTGGTTCGTATTCTCTTATATGTTAAGGAGACGTTCTGTGCTAATTGACTTATGCTGTACAGGCACTTTAATTTTAAACGTTTTTCCCTAAGTGATAAATTAAGGGCTTTATCAATATTAAAAAGTTTGTATAGTTAGTAAGGCGCGAACATCTCAGGAACTACTTGTTCGAATTTCAGATTTTTTCCGGCGTTGGATAGACTATATATTTATAGTGAGGCAGGCAATGAATGAAAAATATTACTGGAGCGGAAAAAAATATTACATTTAAGAAATGCAGACAATGTTGGATAGGTCAGAAGTGGTATATAGTTGGAACTAGGTGGAAGTACTTAAGTATCGCTACTTGATTGCACAGTCATAGTATATGCGAATGCTGGTCTAGGTCTCGGATTCGATCCCCGGGTCGGACAAAACGTTTGTATGATTTGCAAATATTAGTTTCAGAGCTTGGATGTTTGCTATCTTTAATATCTATATTTTTACAAAAAATAAATGCTTATGTATTTATATCAGTTGTCTTGTACCCATATTACAAGCTCTGCTAACTTTGAGACCAGATGGCGTTGTGTCAACGTGATAGAATATATGTATATTTTTTAAGCATTGCCTTCTAAACCTAACCTACTCGTAGCTTATATGATGTTCTCTCGTAACCGGCGGCCAGTCTCAACGGAGACTAGCTCAGCATCTCAACTACGCAGTAGATATTATAGTGCACAAGTGTGTACGCAAATACAGGCGCACTCTCCGTTCCCTTACTCTCATAATCCGATGGGACGGATATCCAAAACGACCGGCTGCTCTCACAGTCACAGGGACTAAGACCCCAATTTCTAAACTCCGAGCTGTTATTAAGCATTTCTATAATCTGAAAATGTAAAAATAGATGTCCGAAATATACCTACTTATTTTTTTTTCTTTAAAAGATAACTCCCTCATTAGGAATTAAAATCCTGTGTCGCCGGGACTTCACAACTGTCAACTGTCAGCGGCGGAGGAGAGTGGGCGCGTGCGTCTAAGAGCCGACAGTTATACATGGCTTGGATGAAAATATAACTTCATGTATAATACTAACTGCACCCCGCATTGTTACCCGCGGGACGCAGCCAGTTCAAAAGTAGCCTAAGTTACTCCTTATAACATCAACAGTCTGACAGCGAAAGGCCCGTTAAAATCGGTCCTGTTCATATAGAGATTAATTGGAAGAAATAGACAGAAAAACAGTCAAAAAATAATTATATTGATTTTTCACTGTACTCTGCCCGTGCCTGATATGTATATATGGCGGTACGAAGTTCGCCGGGACAGTTAGTCCAGACCACATATGTTGTGATCAATTTTTTACTTTGACCGTGGGAAAGAAATGTTTTATATAGACCAGCTCGACCACCACTTGGAGATACCACCGAAAGGTAGTTTGAGCTAAATTATTACACTTTACTAAATTTAGTCTTCTAAATACAGAATTCAAAAAAGAAATTAGAAGCTTCTGATCACACTATCCTTATTTATTTACATTAGGGAATCAGTAACCAGTTAAAGTGCGACGGAGTCGGACGTGCCGTGTATTGTCCAGACACCAAAAATATTTTTTTTTGATTATGCCAGCCATGAAGCTTTTAGAGGGAGAACCTACTGTTTACAGAAATGTAGCCCTCACTTCCTGGACATTTTCGCACTACTTCTATTCTTCCCTTCCTATCCAAAGTGCTTGAGGTCTGTGCATATTAGTTGCTTATAATATGAAGAATTTATGAAGACTTCTTATTTTGTCTGCCACTGCCTAACCATACAACTGGAGAAGAAACATTTAAAGTAATGAAAGTAAATTTAGAATACCATAATTTGAAATGACATATCTTTTGCGATTTCTAAGGACCTATTCATGAGAATTATGATTTTTAACTCTTACCACAATAAAAACAAAGAAAGGGAACGCTTCAATACGATCGACAGAGAGATGAGAGCAGCCCTGTTAGCGGTATCTCATTTAGACCGTCTATGCTAACTCGTTTGCCTCTTATATAAAAATAACAAAATAAAACTAACGTAACTTTAAACTAATTATATCATCTATTAAGTGTCGTTTTCCTACAAACATTGATAAATATGCAACGAAGTGGCCATGGCCTCTCAAAAAAAGATTAAAGATGATCTCATTCGGAACACATTGTGACCGCAGTCTAGGTTGTTAGCGACGCCATGGCTACAAACCACAACTAAAGCACGATTGTTTAAAGGTTGGTTCGTAAGACCGGTTTGTGACCAATTTTATGTTTACAACAGATATAGATTAACGCGGGCGAAGATTCAAGCAGAGTTAGTGTTGGTCCGGTGGTTATTCAGGAGCTCGAGAGTTTTAGACAGCAATTTTATACATATTTAATTTTTGTATTAATTAATCTAGAATTCACACAATACACACAAAGAACACCCAGACTCGTGACAACAATTTGTGGATCATACAAAGTGTTGTCCCGTGTAGGATTCGAACACACGACACTTGGTGCAGTTGAAAGCGGTGTGGCGACCGCTTAAACCACTAGGTCTACCATGCAGTCGATCCTTTCCGGCTTTACTCACTAGCGTTCATAAACATTTTTGATCAGTAAAGGTAGATTTTGCACAAAATGGAATAGACTGAACAGACACACACTGTCAGAGTGTTATAAAATCTAACCAGTTGCCAAGTTACATAGATACAGATCATTTTAGTCGTTCTGCCATGATAGAGTACCTCTTCCTTAGCAGTCAGGATCGCTAATAATTAAAGCAATACATCTTTCCTAAATATATCCTACTAATATTATAAACGCGAAAGTTTGAGAGTGTGTATGTGAGAATGTTTGTTACTATTTCGCGCAAAAAATACTGAATGGATTTTGATGAAACTTTACAATCTAGTTCTACTATGCATATATGAATAGGATCTGTCTAGTTTGAGATCAGAAGGCCGTTTTTTATTAAAGTACATTCAACGTCATAAAGTTAGCATACCCCTTAACATGTATACGGAAAGAGTGACATCACAGCACCCCAACTTCACCTTGATCTTGAAATTTGAACTGCAGACTGCACCCGGCGTAATTGTGCATTGTGAGCTGATGACTCTTAGTCTCTTTCTGGTAACGTTGGTCATACGTTACTAGTATATTTGTTAACATCTCCTAGTAACACAAGTACTCTTAGAAACTTATTATACGACGTCTTTTTTTTGTTGATTAGGTGGAACTCACCTGCGAGGACCCGGACCCTGTTTTTTACAATTCCTTTCCTGCGCCTATCTAGGTTCTATCCTGAGGGAACCCACAGACATTTCCCCTTGCTATTGTGCGAAGTGTTATCATGGGCTTACAGAAAACCGTTTTAATGTGAACTTCGCGTTAGGAATAACTATATCCTATACATGAAACGGATTATAGTGCAAAATCCGGGCACTCACGGGTGACTTTTGAGTTGGAGGTATCCAACTGTGTCGCTTACCATATGGACTATAGTAAGTCCCCTGTTGGATTAAATTGAGAACCATCTTCACCAGCATTAGGAAGGAATGGGTTCAATCGAGACACACAGGCTACCTAAGTATATGTAAACTCTGAAAATTGTTATTGTAAATACATACTGTATTATCCTGTATCCATATCCTGTATTACGTTTTACACCATTTTAAAGATTTGATCATTTTCCCGTTAGCATTACTTGCAACTATTCCTCATTCAATTTCTATGTTTTATCACAATAAGGTTTGCACAATCAAGGAGCGTGTATGTACGCCAGTATGCACAATCTGAATACAGTCCCTGGAGTCCTTGCATCAATACTTTAGAATCCGTAACAGCCATTTGTTCACCCAATACAAGAATACGGAAACACCTTCTATTTCCTGTTCACCTTATTATAAGCCTTTTCTATATCTACGAAAGCTTTAAACGGCTTCTGGTTTTTAGCCAGCCATTTTCCGCCATGCAGTATATAGATTTGATGCATCTTAATTAGTTTTATAATTCGTCGGTGTATTCAAATTTATCATCCATCACACTAATAGTCTAATATTTTACATATGTATGTTATTACGGAGAGAAGACTGAGTCCTATCAAAATAATACGGACACATATACATATATTAAACTTTAGATAATGACTTTAAATCCTGGAATCAAATTCGGCCTTTCATTTTATTGTATTGTATTAGAGCGGGCGGTCATATTTCGAACGTTTTGAATGTGTTGCCTTATTTCAATGAACAGTATAAATTAATCTGTTAATTTACAGACTTTTGTATCGCGACAAATAAAGAATAATTTAGTTAGTATTTTTATTAAAATTTCTCATTAGTAATTGATCCTGTGCCGCGAGGTCACAAACAAACATAAAACGGACACAAAGGACACCCAGTCACAGAACAACAACTTAAGGATCACACAAAGTGTTGTCAAATATGGTGTTTGAATCCACAACACTCAGGGAAGTAAAAAACGGCGTGGCAACCGCTTAAACCACTACGCTATCCGAACAGGCGATAATTATTATGTACTAATATAGTTATTAGTACTTGGATAACCGTAAATAATCGATTTTTCACGATGCAATAAACTTATAAGAATCCTAGCCAACATTGACGACACTTATAGCTGCACACCTTACTTATAAGAACACAAAATACTCACTCTCCCTAGCATCTATTTATTGGAAATATGAAAATTTGTTAAAACAAAGTGAACACAAACAACAAAGATACACACTCCCTCATAAATCGAGGCTAAAGTCACCAAATTCAAAACTGAAAATGCACTCTTCGAGCACCTATGTCACCTCCATCAAAGTCTACAATAAATTGCCGCCTGAAGTAAAAACTGAAACCGAATTCAAACCCTTTATAAATAAATTAAATACATTTCATTTTCCATTATTTAAGTAATACTATGGTATCAATTAGTACCTCAACGACCAAATATAGTGATGTGTGTAGTATAGAATGGCCTTGACAGTAATAATTTATAAATCCAAAAAAAAATCTTGCTAATAATATCTAATAATATAAAAATGAATTGCTGTTCGTTAGTCTCGCTTAAACTCGAGAACGGCTCGGCCGATTTAGCTGATTTTGGTTTTAAAATATTTGTCGTAGTCCAGGGAAGGTTTAAAAGGTGAATAAATGAAAAAAGAAAAAAAATGTTTTTCGAGCAGAGTGAAGAATGTTACAAAAATGGGCGAAAGTTATTACGCTACGGGCATTAGATTTAAATGAGTTTGCGTGGGTCATATACATATATATATATATATATATATATGTATGTGTACGAACACACATGTGTTTGTTAGTGTATGTGCTAAGTAAAACATACATATTTATATAACTAGCTGACCCGGCGAACTTCGTACTGCCATATTTACTTTAATGTCTACAGGCAGTGTACACTCCCGTACAAAAATATTGAATTTTCCCGCTATCTTTAAATTTGTTGTATACAAATCTTGTCGTAACAATAACGAACACAAAAAAGAATTGTATAATTTGGTGCAACCGATCGAAATTATGCGCGTACATACATTTAGGCGATTCATTTTTGTTTATTTAAAAGAACATTAATTGTATCAATACTTAAAATTGTATTAGTTTTAAGATTTGTATCGCTCTCTTATTTTGTAATTTTGCTGAGCCCGGCAGGGTTCATAGTGGAACAATTTGAATTACTGTAAGATCTTATATATCTACGTAATGTAAGTATTGAGTATAAATTTTACACAACTACAGTATAATAAAAAATAAGGGCTAACAATTCTGGCTGTCTATGCATCTTTGTATGGTCCAGTGTAATGTCTAAACTACTGAAACATTTTTAAAGAGTGAGGTGACGATACATTTGTAATAATGACCCGGGTGACACAGGCTATGTAAATTTAATCGCAAGTTTAACATAAACGTAACAGATAAGTATTTAATTAGTAGGTAATTTTTATAATTAGTTAATGTGTTATTGTTGCCATACAGATTATAGTTAAAGACAATTATAGATAGTGGCCTCGAGTTTTTTTTCCTAGATCCTCTTGAGAGTGATGCCACGTGCGGTGTGATTGGGAAAAAAATATAATAGGCATTATACACACTCGTAAAGATGCACGGTCAAGGTTATTGCAATTAAGGTATTCTTCCATGTACTCCGTGGGAGAGCCACGCTTCGGCATGATTGGGCCGGCTCGACCGGAGTGAAACCACGGCCATACAGAAAACCGGTGTGAAATAGCGCTTGTGCTGTGTGTGTGTTTCACCGATGTCTTTTTTTATTATTATTAGCATCTTATTTTCAAACTGCCTCGTTGGTCTAGTGGTTAGCATAAGCGACTGCAGATCAAGAGGTCTCGGGTTCGAATCCCGGGTCGGACTGCTGTTGGGTTTTTCTTACAAGAAATTCTTAATAACAGCCCGGAGTATGGTAGGTGGGCCGTTGGCCCCGGTATGATAATGAACATCTATGGAAATCGTTATTGGGAAGTCAGTGCCCTCAAATATACTGACAACTAGTTCAACCTTCGAATTCAGTTCGCCCTTAGGGTAGCGGAGGTCAGATGCCAGTCGCTCCGTGTAAAAACTGATATTCAGGTACAACCGGTTGAACTAGTAGCCGACCCCAAATAATCTTGGCAAAAATAAAGGCTAGGAAGAAGAAGTTTTTAGTTTATTGTTCAATTTTATTTATTGGTTGAAACTTTATTGTATTACTTTAATTTATTGAATAAACTATTATTTACAACATAATTGCAAGTCGATCATAAATGGTTATTCGCTATAAAATGCAAGTTTTGTAGGCACAAAGTACACAGATACAAACACATTTCTTACCTCATCTTCAATGTTTATATGAATGGTTTTTCTCAGAAATTTATCTTGATTACGTCATCAAATGGATCTTACACATATGAAAATCCATTTAGACCCATTCAAGTTAAGTCATGGATGATAAATAACTAGTAGGTAAATAGTAACTACTAAATATATTTTTAAATAACTTAGATTATAAAGAAGATTATGTGGCAATCCTAGTTCGGTCACTCAATGGATGAGTAAACATGCTAATATATTAAGGCCACTCCAAAACTCAGAGAGGACCTTAAGGCGTCAGACGCTAACCGTGGGGGAGCCATGCTTCTCGCTTTGCTACACGCACACACGCACGTGTGTGTGTGTGTGTGCATGTGTGTGTGTGTGTGTGTGTGAGTGTGCGCGTGTTTGTGCGTGTGCATGTGCGTGTACGTGTGCGTGTACTGGTGCGTGTTCGTGTGGGAGTTTAAGTAAATTACTCTATCCTAACAGAGATATCACATATATATATTTACTTGCTTATGATGTACTATTTATGTATTTAATTTAGGTGTATATTATATGAATGAGATTATCAGCATTTAGGTTACTGAAGTATAGTCTCCATTCAGTTTGAAAACTGACAGGAGTGTGTAAAATCGCACGTTATTATTATTACAAATAATATATTTAACTGATATTTTAAGCAAAATTCAGATTACTTCCGACATCTTATACGTCATTTGTATAATTTACAATCCATTAGTATAA
This sequence comes from Spilarctia lutea, assembly GCA_916048165.1. Taxonomy (NCBI): domain Eukaryota; kingdom Metazoa; phylum Arthropoda; class Insecta; order Lepidoptera; family Erebidae; genus Spilarctia; species Spilarctia lutea. The sequence continues at coordinate 19,179,836 of OU696483.1, forward strand.
GCAGAGGTCACCCCCAATAACCACGTTTTGTGATCAGTCCTAAAACAATATACCTTTAAATTAAATCAAATACGAACCGTAAAACATCTCTTCTTATATGTAAATATATTTTAAAAGGTGGAAAAATACACAGAAAAATGCATTAGCACATCATTGTCGAGTTTTTATTGATCCCCTATCTAATACCTTTAAACGATCAATTCTTGTAAATATGCAATCTGAATCTCGGAGTCGGTGCTAACGATTTTCATGAAAATTACTATTCAGGGGATTTTGGGGGCATCTGTCACCCTAGCAGAAGCAGGCCCAGGTGACGGCGCAGACGCTGCGGATCGTGCGCGCCCTAGGTTGTCGGGAACCCCAATGTTCCCTTTACTGTCCGTAAAGGGAACATCGGGGTTCCCACACAGTCGGGGGCCACCTTCAAACTGGTAGGAGGCCTGAGGTACGTCGGGGTTCCGGGGTTTTCCTTACTAGGGTGCACCTAGTTCCCCGACTCCTAGTATCTAAGACGGCGTGCGGTTTTAGTCGATTCGAGTCCGACATGCCACCAGTAGGTGGTATTCGAGGGGATTGCCGCACGGAGGGGAAAAAAGGGGGGTTTTGGGGGCGATAAATCGATCTAGCTAGGATTTATTTCACGATACAGTCATCCAAGTACTACTAATGTAAAAGTAAAGGACGACTAAAGAAAATATGGATAAATGATTGAAAGGGGACATAGGTAGGAAGGGGGTAAGCATGCTAAAGAATAAAACTCATTGCGTAGACCATAATCATCGTCTTTTAACAGTCCACTTTTACATACAGGAATCTTACTCTCACTGGTCAGATCACAAAGAGATAAAGCAACTAAGGTAAGAAGATTTCTCTCAATAGCAATCTCAAACTGGTCTATCGATTGTGATGAGTGTATGTACAAATATAACATACACAAAAAATTCCCCACATATTATTTCTTATTAGCTTCTGAGAAAAGCCGCTGGTTTTTATCGCTGTCGTGTTAATAATCCTCTCGATAAAAAACATGTTTGTTGTTAAGGTTGGACTAAATTCGAGAGCATTTCATACATATTTATAATAAGCAACGGAAGCTTCGGTTTGTTTTGTTTTTATGAATAGGAAACTTTATAGTTTTTATACATTATGCATGTTATTGACTACTTTATGAGACTAGCTATCGACCGTGACTCTACCCGAACTATTTTTGATCTTATTGTGTTTCAGAGACACACTATAAAATCAAACCTTATTTCTATGATCTCCTTGTGGCTATAAAACTGATTTTGATAAAGATCCATTTTCTCTACTCTCTTTAAGTAATCATCAAAACATAAATTTTGTATGTGGAAAAAGTGGAAATTTAAAAAAATTACAACTATTACTTAGAATAGATTTGATAAAACTTGTATCTAAGTCAATCAGGCCATTATTATGAATCTATTGACACTTGAATCATTTAAATCAGTTTAAGCGCTAGGTGGAACAAACATACATAGACCGCCAAAGCTACCCTTCCTTTTAACTTTGTCGTATTTGTTAAAAATCTTTTTGCTAAACATAATACCTTCTATGTCTGTTACAAAATATTGTATCGAGTTATCGTGTCACTCATTTTTTGTAGGATTTTTTAAGGAGAAGTAGGTACACATTGTTTTAATCATATACAACTATTAAGGGAGCTCATTCTAATATTTTTTTAATAGGCATATTACTTTCCTGCTTATTGTCAAAAATGTCATAGCTCGACTAATAAGGACGATTAGCTGATCCACACTACCTCGCTTGCGTCTTCTATTGCCCGTAGCGTGAAAATTTTCCCCCGTTAATTCAACATTCTTCATTGGTGCTCCGCTCCTATTAGTATTATCGTGATAACATATAGCTTATAGCCATCCTCGATAAATGGACTATCCAACACCGATTCCTGAGATTAGCGCGTTCAAATATACAAACAAACTCTTAAGCTTTATAATATTATATAGATATGAAGGGATAATCATTAACACAAGTTCCTTATCACATTTTAACCTCATTATCACATCAACAGCTTATAACAGACCACTGTTGCACATAGCTAATGGGAGGCCTGTTTTGACCTACTATACCACGCTGGCCAACCGCAGGGCCGCAAGCTGCCAGAGTGTGGAGACCTCTGGTAGTTGATTACCTGATGCAGTCTGCGACAGGAGGGAGGCTTGGTCGCAAAACTGCGGTCAGGCCGCAACATATAAAGATTGGGCCGATAGGCAGCGGCAAGCCCAGGCTTCCCCCAGGATAAACGCGGTGTCATTTCTGTTAGGACCTGAAATAAAATGGTCCAAGCCCTCCTCAGAGCAGGGCGCCTAAGACCCGCTGCCGGGGTGGCTTTTAATGGGATCACTACATAACTGGCACCTCAATCCCCAAGGAGCCGGTGAGCCGCAGCGATTTTCTACCTCGTTAACAAAAAAAGGGATGTTACCACTCCGAATTCTTAAGCTGTCACCACACAGACTTTTAGTTGCCAATTACGCTACATATTAGAGTCAAAGAATTTTAGGAATCAGTTCAAAGTATTTTTTTTAAAGATATTCATCCCGCACTAGGAATAATTCCTGTGTCGCGGGGGAAAAACCTTTACAAACATACATGAACATTGACACAAAGAACACCCTTAGAACAAGAATTTGCGGATCATACAAAGTGTTATTCCATGTGGGGTTTGAACCCACAACACTTGGCGACGTTGGAAACGACCTGGCGACCGCTTATTCATTAGGCCAAATGCGCAGTTTCCAAGATTAACCCCAACATATCTACAAACAATTTTTTTCCTGAATAGAACACTTTGTCTGTTAATTCGGTGATTTTTCAATAGAAGGCCAGAGCTAATAGCTTATAAATTAATTCGCTGTCAAATGTCTCGATGGTCGTAGAACAAAATCGTTCATTTAATTTTTTGCCCAAGGATTAGATGTTTTGACGTCAGTGTACAGTTAAAAATAAATATAATTGCTGCGTTACCTTTGACGTTTTCCTATAAGACTCATAAAATGGGCTAGTTTTCGTAAATTGTAGTTTCAATGTTGGATTAATACCTTGATTTCTTGACATATCTCGCACAAAGTCATCATGACGTTTAACTAAGATGATGTTTAACTAAGTAGAGCCAGTACTTGGACGCCAGACTGCTAAGAGACATTCTACTTGATGTTATACATATGCGAAAGTTTGTGAGAAAGTTTTACGAAATACTACAGGATATAGTTCATACATCAGAATAACACATAAGCAACAATTTACAGCGATGACCAATATTCTTAAAACCGAAAAACTTGGGGAGCTCAAACTACGACATGATACACAAGATGGTATTGTCAATTTTTTGTAAACACAAAGTGTTACAGTGTGTGTGTATTACAATGTGTCGCTGGGTTTCTATTTGATAAAAATATTAATAATTTAAATGCATTGCGAAATTTAGTATCAAAACTGGTACTTTCAAGAATTCCCTCAATATCCCAGATATAGATATGTCAACTATGCAAGTTTATAGTTTTACTTTTAACTACAAATATTTTTCATTTGTCGAACAAATTTAATGTTAAATGTAAATTTGCTTTATGATGCTAGTATATAACAGTGAGCACGTAAAGCTGTCGATACTGCGCCTGATCTCTCCCCGGTCGTGTCGTTTAACCGTCCCATCGGATTGTGAGAGAGAGGAAAAAGAGAGTACGCCTGTGTTTGCGCGCACACTAGTGCACTATAATATCTCCTGCGTAGTTGGCTGGTCTTCGTTGAGACTGGCGGCCGTGGCCGTAATCGGCTTGGAGAACATCATCATATCAGTGCAGATACTCGGCTATACAAAGACATTCTATGACTATAGCAGACTTCAGGAATCTACATGATGAGCCATCTTCTCTAATTGGAGATCTTCTAATCTAACCCAATAAACCGGGTATTAACTGTGACACATATATGAGAGTTACGCGGTGCCCTAGGGTTCAAATATAACCCACATATAACGAACCGACGAGTTCATGGCGGAAACTAAGTGCGTAAAACGTCTGATAATACTCTATGCGGTAATACAACACACAAGGTCACTAAGTTCAAGGATGTGGGTCACTGGGTCACCTTCGAACTTAGATGTGACCTTTACATTGAGAGGGAACAAGGTCGTTGTCTGTCAGATGTTATTTATTTTCTCACAGTCTTGCCTACCGTTGAATTGATGAGATGGCTGGCAGTCCACAGCTGTGCGATTTTCGCGAAACTTTCTGCCTCGCACAATAAAACTGTGGAATGAACTGTCTATGGTACTCCCGGACCAATACGACCTTCAAGAACGTACTCCTTCTTATAAGGTCGGCAACGCACTTGTGACGCCACTGGTTTTGCGGGTGTTCATGGGCGGCTGTGATGGCTTACCGTCAGGCGATACCATATTCCATGAAAAATACGCGCATAACTTCCGATCGACTGAATTAAAGTGGATAAATCTTTTTTCTAAGTGTTCGTTATTGTTAGGGCAAAGTTTGTGTAGAACAAAATTAAAAGATAACCTTATAAGTGTTATGTCCGCAAGTTTTTCCGAAATTCATAAAACATTTACGGAAGAAAAATATGGAGGTTTGAACTTCACTGGGGCAGCCAGTATGTTATAATATACCTTATAGAATAAGATCCCAGGGCCACCAGACGTCACGTATTTTCTGACGAACGAAATGTGGCTGATTCCGTAGTGTTAGTATGTACTAAGAACGCATGCCTACCTGCTAGCTTGCTTAAATAGTTGTCTGGTAGACATATTTAAAAATGGAGCATCAGAATTTACGTGAAGTTACGTAATTATTTTGGAAGCTTGAAAGCGTCTGTATAGCAATTCGGTCGACGAAAAGTGTCTGGGAGTTAAGCGACTTATTTTTAAGGATATGCCCTAAAATATACGTAAAAATAAGCTTTGAGAATTTTCGTGAGGTACGTAATGTTTTTATGTACCTTGATTACCTGATACCTGAAAATTGGCCGTCTAAGCAAGCTAGCAGGTAGGCATGCGTTCTTAGTACATACTAACACTACGGAATCAGCCACATTTCGTTCGTCAGTACATACGTGACGTCTGGTGGCCCTGGGATCTTGGACTATTAGACTATACGAGTATAAATTTTATTATTAGTTTTTACATAGCCAGGTTATAGTTTCTCAAACTTTTTCTTGATATTGAAGGTTTAGGTAGAATAGTCACCGCTCATGAGCTTTTGAGACTCAGGAGTCATAAGTACATTTCTGCTTTTTGAGACTCCTTCCTTCAAAATCTGAGATCATCACTAACAGTCCACTAGTAGAGATAGGCCTCTTAAAAATGAGATCTAACACAACGTAGCTTAACTGCCTAGATGGCGTAGTGGTAGTGAATGCGACTGCTGTGCTTCAGGTCTCGTGTTCAAATCCTGGGTCAGACCAAGTGTTTGTGTGATCTACAAATATTTGTTTCTGAGTTTGCGTGTTATCTATGTATAATATGTATGTATTTACAAAAAAAAGTTTATATGTATTCATATCAGTTGTCTAATACCCATAACCCAAGCTCTGCTTAGGTTGGGACTAGATGGCGTTGTGTGTTATATGTCCGAAATATTTATTATTATTTTATTATACCATTAAATGAAGCATCAAAGTACACCACAATGTTTAATATCCTTACACGGTCAGTCTTAATAATAATAATAAGTCGAGTATTCTAGTCTAGTGACAGTTCACTGATGGGCACACTGTCAAATAACTTCATAGTCTCCTGCATGATCTGGGAGACGATAGCCTTCACTATCGGCGGAGCAACCTCGTGGAAGATATCCCGCCAGTTCTCATTTGCAAACTGGTGAATTGCATCGGCTGTAAAAATATATATAAGAAAAAATAATAATAATTAAAATTTGTGTGAGAGTGTGTTTATGTGCGTGTGTGTGTTTGTGTGCGCGTGTGTGTGCTTGTGTGCGTGTGTGTGTGTGTGTGTGTGTGTGTGTGTGTGTGTGTGTGTGTGTGTGTGTGTGTGTGTGTGTGTGCGTGTGAGTGTGTGTGTATCTATGCTGGGTTAGGAAGGATTATTTTCACCATAAAGGAGGCGTTCTGTATCTTGGTAGTTTTTACTTAATAGCCAATTTGTCAGAGTTCTCTTGAGGGTTGCGCTAGGTAGAGAGTAAAAATTTAGATGTTTATTGAGTTTGTTATATAGTTGAGGACCCTGAAAACAAAGAAATCGCTTCGTAAATGAATAATTGCATTTGTAATGTTGGCATATCCTGTCTTTGCGTCTTTTTTTATAATAAGAAAAGGAGTCGCTCGACGTTGCGTTGTGCCCTTTCCAGTTTCAGAATTGTGGTCTTAGGAGCCCCACCCCATACAGAAATGCAATACGATAAAAGTGATTGACAAAGGGCGAGGTAGACTTTTTTGACAATCTGAGCTCCCGCCACATGACGAAGATTCTTAAAAATAAATATCAGTTTTCTGATCCGGGCTGTCAGTGAGTCTATGTGGGCAGTGAAATTCAAATTGTCATCATATATTTTAGGTCTGTTTTGGAGTTCGGGTGTTTTGTATGTATGTATTAATAAAAGTATATACTTATGTATTTATATCAATTGTATAGTACCCATAACACAAGCTCTGCTTAGCTTGGGACTACATGGCGTTGTGTGTTAGATGTCTGATATATTTATTTATTACCACGGCCATCTGATTCTAATTATTGGCCTAGTGGTTAGTTAGTGACCCTGGCTATTAACCAGAGGCCATTGGTTCGATTCCCACCTACGACAAATGTTCTATGATGAGTACGATCATTTGTTCTGTGTATGTGTGTAATTTATCCATAGTATATGTATCTAGAAATATATATTACAAGTATGTTGATCGTTGTCTGTTTACCACAGTTGTTAACTCAGACTAGGCACAAATGATCGATGATCTAATTCACTTTTCCCGAGTTTAAATCGATTACACAACTTACTAAACAAATATTTGTTTCACTTACACAGCAACTTATTTCCATTAAACAAATTATTAAACTGGAAATGTACTAGTTTCTGCACCTCTGATGAGTGCTTCCAATTTGCGACGACCCAGTACCGCTTTTCATCCTCTACCTTGTCACTAAGATAGAATATGATCTTCACTATAATATCACCTACAACAAACAGATAAGTTCGTTACACAATCTCAAGATAACCAATAACATAACACATAATTAAGTATTAAAATATATTATTTAAACTCTCGATCATCGGCTCTATGTGAAACTTGTTAAGACACATTTTAGAATTAAGCTCAATTGTACTTATTCCACTATTTATCTTACCTTACCTTACTTACCTTAACCGTTTTAGCCCTATGGCTTTATTAAGGGTTTAAGTAGATGTAGATTAAATAGAAGAATAAGTATAAATGAGCTTAATTCTAGATTGTTTCAAAAGTATATTTGTAATGGCATTTTTGAGTTTAGGGAACCAATTAAGCAAGACAACAGTGCAACAAAGACTCATCAGACTGGCTGACAATAATTTAGTGATAGAAGAGGGATGTTGAATAGTAAAATTTTACTGCTTTTTTATTTAGTTAACAACTAACTTTGAACCTGGCTCCGCCCGTGTGTATGTCGGTTATCGTGATTAAAGGCAGCCTTAGTCCTTCCTCAACAGTTAAAGTATCTCTTTGCTAAATTTAATTGAAATCAGTGCAGCGGTTTAGCCGTGAAGGAGTAACAGAGTGACAGAGTTACTTTTGAATGAATAATATAGAATGGATTAGGGGGTAGACTTTAGTTATACTACAACTGATTGTCACTTACGAATCTTTATTGTGTATTTTCCATTGCCTTGAACGGGCATGATGAGAAGCTTTCCTCCGAGACTGTAGTCGCCCACCATGTTCAAGGAGCACTTTACATCCAAATATGTGCGCCAAACTGCACGCCTGGAATATTTAGATGTATAATGGGTACTAAACCACTGATATAAATACAAATTAAGTGAAAAAAATTGACTCCTAATGATACGGGTAAAGAAAACAGACTATGCAACAATGTACTACAGCAACCTATTGGAATGCTTCTGCATCATTGGGCCTCCGGTCTCACTCATCAGCGAAACATCACATCACATTTGACTGCCTTGGTAGCGTATGCGACTGCTAAACTTGAGGTCTCGGGTTCGATTCCCGGGACGGACCAAATGTTTGTATGATCTGCAAATATTTATTTCGGAGTATGGGTGTTTTCGATGTACAATATGTATGTATTTACAAAAAAAAAGTATATAAGTTATTATAAGTAAAAAAGTTTTTAAGTATTTATATCCGTTGTCAAGCAAGTCACAAGCTCTGCTTAGCTTGGGACTGGATGGCGTTGTGTGTTAGATGTCCGGAATATTTATTTATTTATCACAGTACGAATGCTGTCATTTTTAGTTGGTCTTCTGTGAGTGCCGGCCCGGTTGAGCCGCCCCGTTCCCACAGCGAACACAGCGTGGCTCCACTACCTTGAATGTTTGCATTGGTATTGTTGAGGATTATTTTGAATATTTTTTCATTTCGTTTCATAATATGTGTTATATTGTTTTTTCTTCGCCTTATTTTCACTTACTTTAAATTGATAACTCTGCAATTCCGTAAACCTGTCACCGTTGTATTTCTAAAATCCATATCCAGTCCAGCCTGATTGGTTTTCACCTGTGGCATTAACATAGGGTCCATGCTAGATATGTTAAATTCAGATAAGCCGGCAGCCAGGATGGGTATGGTTTTCTGCGATGATTCCAGGAGACATCGAGTATCGGAATTGTGGCATGGTTTAATGAAGGGCGCTGGAAAGTTATATAAATATTTTAGTATAACTATCTGGTTTCGGTGTTACCCGCGGTGGTAATTATATCTTTACATCTACAACCACGAGTAACACCGCGGGGCATAGCTAATTTAAACTAAAAGTAGCCTAAGTTACACCTTATAATATCAGCTAGCTGCCAGTGAAAGTCCCGTCAAAATCCGCACAGTCATTCAAAGGATTAACCGACACGAACAGACAGACAGACAAATAAAAAAATATTTTTTTATGTAAGTTTATGTTTCATACGCACTTAGTGATGTGGCGACTTCCACATACAACACAACAGTAACCTACTACAGCGCTATCTACCGCAGATACACTGAACTATGAAGTAACGCACTACACGTAGTAACTACCAATCCTGAATCGCGCAATAGAAGTTCTAGCGCCGATTATCATATGTACAACATCCCAACATCGCCAGGCATGATCACCTCGCCTGGTCGGAGGATCCTCCCTTTGTGTCGGGTGGAACATGATACCCGTTCCCCAACAACTTTTAAAATTTGACAATCTGCATTTGATTTGTCTAAAGTTTGATTCCCATTCTATGGAGCAAATGGAACGGGCACCGATAGAGATTATCATTTAAACACGTTGTAAACATTACATCCATTTGGGTCTAGCGCACAAACTGGTTTAAGTTACTATGTTACTCTTTTACATATTATGTTATAAAGTGGCTCCGCCTACGTGTGTGTCGGTTGTCGTGGTAAAGAGAAGCTTATTTTTTTATATATATATTATTTATGCACAAATGTACAGAGGCGGACTTAATGCCGTAGACATTTTCTAACAGTCGACCTTAGGGCGATGCAGGTCGACTGTTAGAAAATGTATATATATATATATATATATATATATATATGTTATATGTGTGATATCTTTCTTTATATTTCTATTTTCTGTGCATCTACCATGATTGGCTCTGCATCGCCCTAAGGTCGACTGTTAGAAAATGTCTACGGCATTAAGTCCGCACGACAACCGACACACACGTAGGCGGTGCCATATATATATATATATATATATGGCACCGCCTACCGCCGCGATATATATATATATATATATATATGTATAATAATACATACTACTAAATATATATATTTACAAACATAAATACACATAATACTAATTCAAGAGGGAGAGTATAAAATTAAGATGGATCTGATAAACTGTTTAAAAAATGTTTCCGCACTAGAAATCTGAACGTTTGTCGAGCTTACGTCCTTGGTCAATACTCAAAGTATCTTCATAACTGCATATCGTCATCATCAGCCTATCGCAGTCCACTGTTGGACATAGGCCTCTCTAATTTCACAATCAGTTCCTGTCAGCCGTCTTGCGCAGATCATCACCGCACCTGATCGGTGGGCATCCTACACTACGTTTGCCCAGACGCGGTCTCCACTCAAGAACACATTTACCTCAATGGTTATCGGTTCTGCGGTTAATATAGCCAAGCCATTACCACGTCAGCTTACTTATTCTGTGGGCTATGTCGATTATCTTGGTTCTCTGTCGGTTCCCCAAATTTTTTATACGACCCCTTAGAGAAACGCCGAGCATAGCCCTTTCGATAGCACGCCGAGCTACTTGTGGACCAGCCCTACTGTAAGTGTTCACGTTTCGATTCCGTATACATGACTGCTTATAGTATACTATTGGTATGTATATATGAACAGTCTGGTTACTACAGTACAGACTCTATCAAGTTTGAAATCAGATCAAACAACCTATGTTAAGTATCTCAAGTTATTTTAAAAGATTTCCTAATGTTCTAAGCATAAAATCGAATCAATTTATATTTTATTCGATTAATGTGTTACGAGTATTAGAAGATTTTAATCGAGTATTACATTAACGGGATAATCAAAGTGACAATAAAATATTACTAAATACATTAACGTCGATACGAATTTCACTAGTGATAACATAGTAATTATATATAACAATTCTTAATATTGGTAAGTTTATATTTATTTTACTTGTGATATTTCATTTGTTTGTGAAAGTGCTGGAAGACGAGCGACTTATTCATACTAACCTACGTAGGCCGATGATGATGATATGCAGTTATGGAGATACTTTGGGTCTTGACCAAGGACATACGCTTCTCTTTACCGCGACTACCGACAAATACGTAAGCAGAGCCACTTAATAATAAAGTTTAAAAACTTGTATTTTGAACAGAATTCTGAATTTTCTGTTAGGGGTTTCTTTAGTCTATGAAATCCATAAAGAAACATTTCAACAGAGAACTGGAGTAACCGATTTCGCACAGAGAACCAACACGCTGAAGTTAAAGTGGACCAGTCATGTGTCCAGGCGGACCAACTTTTTGGCTCACTCGCTGACGAGAGAGAGTTAATGCAAAACCAACTCTTTCTAAGGCCTCTGTATAAGTACCAGGAAAACTGTAGCGAACTGTTGATTATCTCTTTAAACTTTCTTTTTACCGAAAAGAGTAGAGTTTAAGATTACTATACTGCTGGTTTCTATAGAACAAAAGTATAAAAAACCTCCTGTCCTAGTGAACATGAGTCTAGAAAACCGAAACTTTTATTGTGTAAGAGAATGCTCTAAAGCTCATATCATATCAACGGCCGACTACAGCTTTTAATAGTTTCCTTGACATCAAGACACTCGACGAGTGGCATCTGGTTTAAGTTTGCCTCATTTTACAGGAAAATAATGTATTTATTTCTACAATACGAGATTTGAGAACGCATTGTCGAAATGTAACAACTTTTCTATCGTTTTCCAGCCATCTAAGATAGTTATTTAATGAAAAGAATGAATACTTGGTATAAGAAGTCAGAACTCGCTGTCCTAGAATAGGCTGCCTTACAGTTATTGAATTGACAGTTTGTATACCTACACATGTCGACCACTGTAAGGCTCGCTCGTCATTTATTTTATACACATGTGGATTAGATCACACTTGGTTTTGAATACATATTTGTGTAAGGTTTTGGAGTATGTTTTGAGTTTGTTCATTGTTGCGAGAGGCTCCAAAATCTCTACAAATGAATGCAAGAAACACAAAGGCTCAGAACAACAATTTGTCGAGAAGAAAAGTGTGGTCGGTCACATACCTGTCGGGATAGATCTCACGACACACAAAGAAACCATGAGAAGATACATTCAAAGTTTATGTTAAAGTCCAGTAAATATATTTTGTACCGTATTTGTAAAATAAAAGAAAAAAGTAATTGTTAAATAGATCTATGTAAACACTCACCATGACCGCCGTTAGCTAATTGGCAAATGAATACACAAATAAAAACCAATAAACCCTTCATTGTTATGTTACAAAAACTTCCAATGTCGAAGATGACTGGTGAATGCCCGTCTACACAACTTAGCCCTTCCATTTTATACTACCTGCGCTTATCTAGAAACAAACATCATAATGAACCACAAATCATATAAAGAAAGAACATCTTAATTCATTAAAAATCACTTTTGGAGTTATCTTCCTATTGCGGTTTTGTATTAATAAGATGATCGTTTAAGTATTTTTTCAAAGTCATACTTTTTCTTTATTATACGTGTGATAACCTCGTCGGGTCTTCACTCCTTCTCGGTTTGTTCTTTACATTGTAAACCCGGAGTGGAATATAAAACAGGTGGGATCCACGAACATCTCTTATTTAATAGATGAAAGCATTCTATAACTAGTCTATAGATTTATTTTCATTGTGTACTCAAAAAATAATACATTTGCCATTACCCATTGCCAAAAAAAAATCAACTACCCAGTTGGTGTAGTGTGGTTAGCGTAAGCGACTGCAGATAGCGGTCGCGGGTTCGATTCCCGGGTCGGGCAGCTGTTGGATTTTTCTAACAAAAATTCTTAATCGCAGCCCGGAGTATGGTAGATGTTGGTGTTACCCGCCCGTGGCGCAGAGAGCACGTTAAGCTGTCGGTCCCGGTTGTCATGAACATTTATGACAATTGTTATTGGGAAGTCAGGGTCCTCAAATATACTGACAACTAGTTTAACCTTCGTATTCAGTTCACCCTCAGGGTTGCGGAGGTCAGATGCCAGTCGCTCTGTGTAAATACTGATATCCAGGTAAAACCGGTTGAACTAGTAGCCGACCCCAAATAATATGGGAAATAATGAAGGCTAGGAAGATGATGACTCAAAAAGTAATATATTTATTATCTGGTGTATATATTTTTGTCACTGATAAAATGGACTGATGGTCGCTGGAGGTGATATGTGTTAGAGTGGAGATCGCAATTAGGCAAACGTAGTGTAGGGTGCCCTAAGGCATGATGGACTTGAAAAAAAAGACTGACAGTGGAAGAATGCGGACTGCTCAAGACCGGGATGGTTGGCGCTCCTTGGGGGAAACCTACGTTCAGCAGTGGACGGCAGTATTTTATTTTAAAAACGTTGTATCATCATTGTATTGGATTGTTTGGTACATTCCCTTAACTGGATACCAGTTCAAGTAGTTGTTTGATCGTGAATTCAGGCCAAGATCTACTTTGAAAATTATCATTTCGAATATATTTTGTTTGTCGCATTCAATATTTAAACACTTTTTAGCTAGGGGTAGTGATCGAAATCTCATCTATTTTCAATCCAACAGGATTTTTCTTCAATTAACTTTATCCACCAATCTTAAACATCAGCAGTCTACTGCAGTCCAATGCTCATAGGCCTCTCCCAATGTACGCCACTCTGGTCGAATTTTAATTAACTAATAAAATCTGCAGAATGTCGCAAGCCTATAATATGATTGACTATTTATTGATAAAAGTCTAAGAACAACATTAAATTTTAATACCTGGTAATTTTATAAATATTTCTACTTTCAATTACTTAAAATAGTCATTTTAATCTTAAACTGTTTCACAGGTTTCTTTCGGATCCACATGCTGCTGCATATTCGGATCAGTTGTCTAGTACCCATAACACAAGCTCTGCTTAGTTTGGGACTAGATGGCGTTGTGTGTTAGATGGCCCAAATATTTAATTATTTATTATTTATTTATATCGAAGAAAACCCTATTATATTCTCTGAGTGTTTCACTCCCAGAAGAAATACATGGAGAAGCAGAGAAATCCAAAAATGTAGTCCAGCCTCACCGCAGATTTTAGAATATCAACCAGAATCAGCAAATTGCATATGAATCAGATAAGATGTTTCGATGCGTTTGATTACTTATAGCGTGAACCAGTTAAGTATGTAAAATAAAAGTAATATCTAAAGGTATTTAATTATAGTAATTATACTGTATTTCCATTAAAGGAGGTATTTATATATTTGTTTTACTGTTTGAGGTGCTAAGAATCCTGTGTTAATAGTTATGTAATCTGTTACAAATATCTGCAATTAAATTAATTTATTCTGTAACTATTTTTGAGCCACTAAACTAGATTTTTTTTTTCTTATTCTCATACTTTAGTTAAGTATTATTAAAAATGCTAGTATGTATTTAGATAACGTCTATTTTTGGTGTGATGTAAGTATATGATTTTAATCAATATTTGACATTTAGAACGTCGTTTCTCAGAACTTATTTTTAGTGACATTTAGTTTAAATAGTTTTTAACAACAGAATTAACACCAATATCAGCGTTTTAATCATTGTTATTGACATCTGAACGAAGAATCCCAAACATATTTCACTCTCAAACAAAGGGCTGTGTAAGTGTGTAGGTATACTGTCGGTGACGACAGCATGAGTGTAAAAGGCGGGAAGTCACTCACAACAATGAAAGTTCACGATTCACGGACATCGATTATTGAGAAACCACTTGTATTAAGTATTCCGGGTTCAACTCTACCCGTGCTATTTCTTCGTGAAATTTTTGTACTTATCCTTAAGAGGAAAACATATACTAGATATAAACAGTTCAATCACTTGAGATAAATGTAATTTTAAACATTTCATTCATTAACAAGCTGACTCCCGCGGTGTTATTCGCGGTTTTTGTTACACCTTAGCAATAATAGCCGTGGGTAACGTCGCAGGCCGAAGTTAGTCTAAAGAAAAGCAGCATGAATTACTCCTTTTATCATGAGTTGTCTGCCAGTGAACGTGCTGAGCGAATCGGCCTAGTCATTCCTAGGATTAGCTGAAACAAACAGACACAAAATTGATATTTTTATGTAAGTACCGTATATACTTTTCAATGCATTTAGTGAAAAGCTGTTAATTTAAGGTTACAACGATACATTACAATTTTACTTATTTGTGTAGATAAATGTTTAAGAATGCATACCACATAAAACATTGTAGATAGAAGATTCTATATTGACTGCACGGTTGGCCTGGTGGTTTAAGCGGTCACTACGCCGCTTTGTCTTGGGTTCAAATCCCACGTAGGACATCACTTTGTGTGATCCACAAAATGTTGTCCCCGGTCTTGGTGTTGTTTGTGACCGTTTATTTATTTTTAAATCCCCCGCGACACAGGATGTATATTCCGCAAGGGGGAGTAGTTTAAAAAAAAAAGATTCTATCTCATAAACAGAGATTTTGTAAGTCACATTCTTTACTTTTTCATTTATAATTTATTTTTGTATTAATAAGTGTACATTATTTATTAGTCAAATTAAATTACTGAATAAAAAACTTGTCAGACATCAAAAAAAGTGTGCTCTAGCTGATTTCGCGAGCGTCTTTTCCCTATCATCAATTTAACACGACAAATAAGGTGTATGAAACATACCAACTCAATTGACATTTTAAATTGAAGATACACGACTTGTGCAAAGCTACATACATACATACATACATACAATTCTCAATTAATCTTACGTATATATATAATATTATATCTGATATATAAACAAAATGGGCTACATCTCTCGAAAGTAATAGAGAGTGTATAGTTTTTGATTATTCAATTTTAGAGAGAGCCATGTTTCGGTATGAATGGGCTGGCTCGACCGGAGTGAAACCACGGCCTTACAGAAAACCAGTGTGAAATAGCACTTTCGCTGTGTTTCACCGAGTGAGTGAGGATACCGGAGGCCCATGCAGGGGGCCGTACTCCATAAAAAAAACTCATTTAAAAGGTTCCTAAAGGCTTTATTTGAGTCCATGTTAAAGCTTCAGTAGTACATAAATAACAATTATAATTTAAAAAAATAGAAGTTAGCAGAACAATAGAAATGAGATGACCCTGATGACCTCGGAATAATCTAAAAGTAACATAAAAACTGTGCTTAGCGCTCACCTAGCCGCTTCCTGCACGTTATGGGTTTGATCCTCACATGGTACAAAAATTTGTGTCATCCACAAATTGTAGTCCTGAATCTGTATATACTTTATGTACATTGCAGCTATGTTATAAAGTCCCCCCTGACACAGGATATATATCCAAGTGTAACAGTTGTCCATTTCTTTGAATGTTTTGACTTATAGTTACAACGACTTATGTTTAAACGATCAAACATTAAAAAAACTGGTGAACACCACAATTGGCCTTGAGCTTAGACGGTTTACACACAAGTGGATACAAAATAGGAACAACACACAAAAAATATCATAAACAAGCTATAAAAGCACCTCCTAATCTGTCTCGGTTTGTCTATTCTTGCCGTTCGTGTCTAGTTCTAACATTCATGACTGGTTTTTATAAGGAAACATTCAAGTAATAATAGATAAAGCGTTAGTAATGGAGAATTAAATTACAATGGCAATAACATCAAACATCTAATACAATGAAGTCTGATCGCAAACTATACAGAGTCTGTACTATAATAACTGTGGCCATATAGTAGCCATTCTTAAATATTTCTAAGTAGTAGTTTTTTAACATATACACTTAGTCATATCCTACAGTTTGAGGAAAATAGATTTTTATAGAAATAAAGTAAAGGTATTAACAGTAATTTAGTTTTGTAATGTACCGTGGGAGAGCCACGCTTCAGCATAAATGGGCCGGCTCGACCGGAGTAATACCACGGCCTCACAGAAAACCGGTGTGAAATAGCGCTTGCGCTGTGTTTCACCGAGTGAATGAGGATAACAGAGGCCCATACCCCAACCCCTCCTCGTCACGGAACTCCGATGCCAGTCGCCCCGTAGATTTACTGATAATAGTGGGAATAATAAAGACTACGAAAAAGTGGTACAAAGACTGATGTTAGGTGACTACCGGGCGACTGAACCTGCAAACTTGCGAGACACACCTGTAAGTCAAACTGGCTACTATCGAAAAGTTCACTGAATATAAATCCAACGTTATTGGTGTGGCAGTTGTATGATCTAGAACATCATAGAACCCTCAAACTACAAAGGTTGTTAAATACAGCTTAATCTCTATGACAGTTACGATTAGTGTCTCTTCAAGATCATTTAACGTATGATTTATTGGATAAATAACAAGCTTACGCCTGCGGCTTTGCTCGCATTTAATAATAAGTATTCTATGTTACATATTCTTGAAGGTATTAAAAATACTGTCAGGAATATGTGTACAAAGTTCCATGATGATTGGTTAAGTAGTTTTCGCGTGAAAGTGTAACAAACAAACACTAACATTCACATTTTTATGGAGAATTAGGACATGGCTAACACGTGCTAGAAGAAAAAAATGAAAATATAGATGATTTGTAAATATGATGCTTGTTCAAAGTTATTTCGTAGGTATCGTATTCATCTGTTAATGAGATCATGCTTTATTTTACGGCCAAATGTTCATGTATGCATGTTTAAACCCAAGTATAATGTTGTTAAAAAGACATTTCTTTAACGCCTTATTATATCATAAACCTTAGACTTCTATAAAAAAAACTGCAGTTAAAGAAATTACAGGCGTTTGACTTACTTTGAATTCATTCGAAAAAACTCTTGAAAGAGGTCGAAGAATCATTTTTAGAAGACAGGGCAACTGAGTAAATGTAGAATTATTCTACATAACTACCCAGCGCTGACCACAGACCTTTTATAAAATATAGAGACCGCCAAAGTGACTCTACTCTTCCTAATGAGAATGAGTGTATAGAATTCAAGAGCGATGGTCACCACAATGCACAGCCTCCGCCTTTGCCAGCCTCAGCCTCAGTCCTCCAACAGTTTGGATACCACTGTTCAACTGTTATTCCGGCTCGACGCCTGACTTCTTTGCAACTTTAGTAATGTGGACACGGGGTAATAAAGGACCATTTATTATTTTCTGGTAGATATAAATAACGTGCCATTATAAAAAAAACTAACTACAGTATCATTGATAGTAATTTTAGTATATAATAATGTTTGATAAAAAATCTCAATTATACAATTTAAAGTTGAATCATTTTAATCATAGTAATTAAATTAAATGTATCTACAGTTGAAACAGGAGTCGAAATTGACTTTTTGTGAGTTTATTTATATCACAAGCCATAGATATAGCAAAAACATTTATTTAACTACACTAAACAAGTTGTTGTTACGTACCTTATTATTATTTTGTAGTTTTGATTACCATCTAATAGTAATTAAATGAAAAAAATATTCAAATAATAATGAGCTGTAATAACATTGTGCCGAAAATAGATGAAACGAGGATAATAGTATTGTTCGGTGTACTGTTATTATATTGTTTTGATATGACTTTAATACAAGTTTACTTAACGGTCAATGACCAACGTTTTGTAGAAAAAAAATTGTACTTACACCTATGAAAGGGCAATATTATAATATGCATGCCCTCACTACATATACGCCATTACAGAACTGATTATAAGAGGATATTTAGATACATAAAATTACGAGCTGCTTCTTTTCCCGCGGCTCCACTTGCGTGTGTGACGGTTACCGCGTTAAACCGTAGCCGATGTTCTTCCTCCAGGAATCTCCAAGAATCGAACTATCTCCATATTAAATTTTATTAAAATCAGTACAGACGTTTAAATTTGAAAGTTTAACAGACATACAGTGAACTTACTTTTGAATTTATAATATTAATATGAATGCCCTTAACAGCCATTTTTTTTAGTTTATACGAGTAGGTACTTTGTGTCGAGTCTTGTGTCTTGGACATTGTGTTGAGCCGTACCTGCAAGCGTCGTTTGTGCCCAGTTGCTATAAAAACTTCTCGATGGTCCCTATTAATAATTTCGGATCTGCATAATATAATACATAATGGCATAATAAAAGTGTGTGAAAATTTTAACATTCAAAGCTCTTTGTTTATTTTTTATTTTATCATTAAAACAACATTTGACCTATTCTTGATAAATTATCTCAAATGGAAGCTATTTCGTAATAAATATGCTTTATAGTTTACCGTGGGAGTGCCACGCCTCGTCATCGACCGGAGTGACACCACGGTCTAACAGAAACCCGGTGTGAAACTTACGCTGTGTTTCACCGATTGAGTGAGGATACCGGAGGCCCAACCCCTTCCCCCATCCTTTTCCACCTCTGGAAAAAATTCGTATTTAAGATCTACGTGACGGCATGACCAATCACTGTCAACGATTATGGACATCATTAGATATAAATGATAAAAAAAATGATAACCAAAAAAAAGGTATAATTAAAACACCATTTAGAATAATATCATTACAGACAGACATTGAATAACAGCTTTATGGATGTTTTATTACTTTAATCTATACTTCTATACTAATATTATAAAGAAGTAAAGTTTGTGTGTTTGTTAAATTGTAGGGGGTAATCTCGGGATCTACTAAACCGATTTTAAAAATTCTTTCACCCATAGAAAGGCACATTATTGCTGAGTGTCATAGGCTATATTTTATTTTGGAAAAAAATAGGGTTCCGTAAGACATTTGGGTTTTTCGGACACAAGGTGTAAAAATCAACAAGAATAGTTACTTATTTTGCGAAAATTTTCATGCTACGGGCTATATAATAATTTATAAAGATACTAGCTTCGCCTCGCGACGTTGCCTGTGATTATTGTCGTACCGCGGGTAGCACCGCGGGGTTCAGCTAGTAATTTATAAAGTGATTATAATTCTGTACGTATTACATATACCTTTATACTATGATATATTATATTCCAAGAGCAAGATCACGTTGGAACCGTCACGTAGACAAATTGATATTGTACTCGGACAAGTTGAGTCGTTGACTAATTTGTAATAGAATAAATTATAGGTTGATTACCTAAACCCTACGGTGTTACCCGCGATTTTTGTTTCATCTAACTCATGCAATGGGAACACTAAGTATGTTTTTTGGAGTCAGAACTTCCACTGAAATGTTTGAGACTCGAGCTATTGGTTTATACACTCTATTCCTTTTTCCCACCATAAGAAGGAGAATCCATTCTTAAAATTTATCTTTCCTGGTATTTTTCTTACAATTTTCTGTCGCTTATTCCCTCTCTCATGAGTAGGCGTTAGTTACGCCTATATTTCTGTTGAGTAATATGTTCATCCGTGTCCTGTAAGTGAAGAAAGCGTCGAGTCATGCGTACTGATTAGTTTATTGTTACGGAAAAGTTTAAATTCTGTCAAACGGTTCATAGAATACATCTATTTGAATATGTTCATTTGCATATTACTCACTACTTCTTAAAATTGGCCCTAAAACGTACGTCATATGTGACGAGGTGAGGCGTAAGTAGATTAGGATTGTTGTCACGTATACGAGTACGTATTCAATTCACACGAGTACTTTTGGAAAACAGGAAGTACCTTTTTCAAATATTCTAATAAATACCTATATTTATTTTCTTATAATATATTCTCCCTTTTTGCACTTGGTGAAATATGTTTTTTAACCCTGACCGGTTTCGCCTTATGGCATCATCAAAGGATACCCATCGGTGATTCGGATTTTTTGTGATCTTTAGTCTGTACTATAAGAAGGTGCTTTGCCACGGGGGCATATGAACAGATTGGTCACATAATAAGTGAAAAGAATATCAAGAGACATAACGCATTGACGAACTTTGAACCTCTCTCTAAGGATCAGGAGGACGGGTGATTTCGATACCTCACTTACACACTACTCATTTGTGCCGAAACAAGGCAACAACAATAATAACAATGTTTCTTAGATAAATAAATTAGTAAAACACAAATTACCTGTTACTGACAAGGAGCCGGGGCCCGTTGCTAGTTACCATATCGCATTTAATTTTAATTGACTGACCTGACGTGACATATTGTTGGCACGTACGCAACCTGATCTTAAGCACGTCACTTATAAGCTCATTAGTATTCCGAACGTCGCTATTATATGTCTAACTATAGATCTAACAGGTTTACTTAACGCAGAATTGCTGAATAAATTATAAAAGCAAGTGGATTGAGAGTTCCGTAGCTAATTGATATACATTATATCTAACCAGCTGACCCGCGAAACTTACTCAAAATAATATTTTTATTCTGTTCCTGCAAAGTTTTATATTGATACCCGGCTTTTTTTAAAATACCCTTATAATCCTCCTCAGTCAATGGGTTATCTAATAATAAAAGAAGTTTTCAATGAGGATCAGTAGTATCAAGGATTAAGCGCATCAACAAAACAATCCAGCAAATTCTCAGGTTGATGATATTAATAAAGAAGTATAGATGATACCTTGTCACGCCTTACGTACGTTTTGGGCTGCCTAAGACCAGCAGTGGGCTGAAGTAAGTAAGTATAGATAAATGTGAACGTGGTTTAATCACGTCGCCACACCGCTTTCTATTGCGCCAAGTGTCGTGGGTTCTGACCCCTTTAGGCTACACATTGTGTGATCCACAACTTGTTGTTCTGAGTCTAAGTTATTGAGTCCGCTACATGTATGTTTGTAGTTCCCCGTGACACAAGATGCATATTCCAAAACCGGAAAAAGATAAAATATAGAACTTCTTTCTATTCATGATTTGATTTGTGATAATTATCAGAATGTTTTGATATCAATTTTAAAGACATTCTTTTTCAATATGAAAGGTCACCAATTAAGGTAGCCACAACTGATTTGTAGAAAAGTCAAAGTAGTTTCAGGCTGATCAAAGGTTTCTGTATCAAGGATACACACAAACTGTCGCTAGTAAGTATCAAATGTGAAGTATATTTTAATCACGCTACGAATATTATTTAAGATCTCTTCAATATAAATAAAGAATTAACTTTTAAATTTTTTCTCTCTACGGAACCTTATTGAGTAAGTAGTTTCAATAAACTTTTTCACTAATTTTAATAAACGCAATGAAAATGAACTTTAATATCTAATGGAATTTAAACTACGGCACCTTAATGTATAACTCATGAGGTTTGTGTGAAACGATTGTTAGACAAGTTGGCTAGTATAAACCATATTCTATACTCCCGAGTATCTTTATAAATCTTAATAATTTTAACTATATTTCGAACATCTGACATACAACGCCATCTAGTCCCAAACAAAGTTAGAGCTTGTATTATGGGTACTAACTTTTTTTGTAAATACATACATATTTTATACAGAAGGTACTCAAACTCCGAAACAAATATTTGCAGATCATAGAAACATTTTGTCCGAGCGTTTATCCAACCCGAGACCTCAAACACAGCAGTCGTATACGCTAACACTGTGTCGTGTGATGATTTGACGTGTTTTTTACATTATAAGAGGCTAAATAAGCAGGTACCTTATATAAGATTACCTAATACACTGGGGTTGTTGAGTTGCAGGTGCCTCATATGGTTCTAACTTACCATTTGGTGATCTGTTTGTTCTCGTTTGTTTTAAACTTAAATATATCATTTACGTTTTGAAAGGGTTACAGGACAGCGAATCAAGTCAGAGGTAAAGAACATTATCGTCCATTGTTATTCCTTATGTGAATAGATGGACGCAGCGCGTTTATGTCTTATGCTAGATAACTTTGCACGTATTGTCACGATAAAAATTTGAAAATATTTTCTGTGTCATGTGATCTGTAACACTATATATATACCAGTTATAACTTAAAGCAGATATTAACAACAAGAAAACTATTCATGGTCAAGGAGTATCCAAATACTTTTTTTTAAATCTGTTTCTTTAAACTCTTCATTTTTAAAAGGAGTTTTTGAATTCTAATAAAGTTTTTATGTGTGTGACTTTTCAAAACTTTATGTTTTATTTAATTTATAAATCCGTACCCATGATTGAGGAAATAAGTAATGAGATCGGCCAGTTTAAATAGAATATTAAAAGATATAATGTTTTCAAAGCATTTATAAAGTACTTAGTTTTTCTAAATGATAATCTAATTATCACATTGGGTGTATTATATGTATTTAAATGAATGTACATTGTGGCGACCTCCACATACAGCGCAACAACATCATAATATACCACAGCGCCATCTGCCGAGGTTACGCTGAACTATGGAGTTACGTATAATACGAAAAAACTACCAATCTTCTACCGCATTTACTATGGGGAGTGCTCCAAAGAATTGTTCAGACTGATCCCTGCCGCCTCTTTCCGCCATCGTACTACGCGACAGAAATTTCGGCAGTCCACAACTGTGCGCTTTTCCCGAAACTTTCTGCCTTGCAGAACGAAACTGTGGAATGTCGCCTGCGGTGTTCCCGGACCAATACGACTTTCAAACCTTCAGGAAAAGAGTGTAATCCTTCTTAAAAGGCCGGCAACGTACTTGTGACGCCTCTGGTGTTGCGGTGTCCATGGGCGGTGGTAATCGCTTACCATCAGGCGATACGTCTGCTCGTTTGCCCCCCAATACAAAAAAAAACCTGAATCGCGCAATAGAGGTTCTCGTGCCAATTATCATATATATATACCACATCCCAACATCAACTCTTGCTCTGTGGCCCGCCAGCCATGAGTCGGAGGATCCTCCTTTGGTGTTGAAGGGGCATCACACCCCGTACCCCCACATACATTATAAATTTGTTAATAATTATATAATAAGGTACTATTATATAGCGAAAATTATCCTATAATACAGATAATTGACATACATTATACCTACATCACAGGTGTTCAGTACAAACATCAGCAGCTAATAAAAACGTTTAATTGAACTTACAAAAATAAAACGATATGTTATATTCAGGTTGCGGTTTTAACAGTAGCGCATTAGTAATATAAACATTTCAAAAACTACAACATTTTTGTTATAACGGATGTAACCATGTATTTAATTATTAGCTATTAGAAATAATAATTTGGTTTAAGTTACAAACACGGTAACATCCATACTAATATATATAAATCCAAAATTAACTCTGTCTGTGACGCTTTCACGGCTAAACCACTACGTCGACTTAATAAAATTTGTCGTGGAGATACTTTGATCCTTGAGGCAAGACATAGATATTACAAGGGTGGAGCAGCGAGCAAAATCTAGTTCATTTGTAAATCTACTACCTAAGTAACCGCTAGTCAAATATTAACGAAGGTTTTCAAATACTGAGTAAGTTTTTTACGTATGTAGGTAAACCTACTCATGGACACTTGATATTCGGAGCAGTATCACGAAGGTAGAGTCGTATTTTTCGTAATTACGTAATCTTGTTCAAACTGCTACTAAAGTTGAGCTTACACAATCACTTCTTCTACCCACTCTCAACTATGCTGGTGTCAGCTATCTCGACCAAAACGAAGACCAATCTGAAAAACTTAAGAGGCTCCAAAATTTCTGTATCAAATCTAATTTGGATTACACAAATATGATCATTTAACCGAATTTCGTACAAAACTCAAGTGGTTCCCTTCGTATATTTATTTTAAATTATATGATTATGTACAGACGCTTAAAACTCACAATCACTTCCCTATGCTTGCACAAAGAATGCTATTTTTGCACCCACCTATGTAATACTAGTATATTAAGTTTTAAATTAAAATAAAATAAATAATGGCTCAATGAAACACGCTGTATACAAAGGCAATTAATCCACCAAACCACTACTAACTGGTCTTGATATTTTTCCCGTTTGTTCTCACTTCTAAACAATAACGAAACAGTATTATCCCTAACTACTTAAATTATACTAAAATACTATTGTGCGTTAAGATTTGAAACCGCATTTATCAGTAATTGCTTTAAAAATAATACAAAAAGGTTACGATAAATGTGTATATAACACCATGAGTTGCCGTTCAATGGCATTGTGGCGACTTCTACATACAACAATAACCTACTACAGCGCCATCTACCGAAGATACACTGAACTACGAAGTTACTACACGGAGTAACTACCAATCCTGAATCGCGCAATAGATGTTCTTGCGCTGATTATCATATATACAACTACCCAAAATCAACCGTTGGGTAGCGGCCCGCCAGGCATGTTCACCTCGCCTGGTCGGAGGATCCTCCCTTTGTGTTGGTGGGGCATGTCACCACTGTGGGGAAGCAGGTTGCAGGCCCCGCCATCGCAGGGTGTTACTATTATTATTATTGTTATTTTTTCTTTATTAAAATTTTTACACTCACAATTTTACAAGAAGACAAATATCATATAGAGTACAAGTGTACCATAGGCTACTAAAACATTTTTATATCTATATTTAATCTAATGTACTCCATTATAATACTAATTCCTTATTTATCTACTGCACTTATCGGAGAGGACAGGATCTCTCGCTACCGGCCCTCATACTTCATACGTACACATAAATTATACATAATTATCACTTCTTTACTCTTTTCCAGAACTTCATTTGTCAGTGCAATATTTTAGTTTTATAGTAAGTTACTTTTAACCATACAGAGTTCCGAAATGTAAAGTAAATAGCCAGTAGAGGTACAGATATGCAACCTTGCCCTGCTAAAACTTTTACCTACACTCTTCCATTAAAGCCAAATCTATTTTCTACATACCAAACCTACCTAAAATTGAGATTGTTATTTTCCGATTCTAGTAATCTCAATTTTTCTAATATTTTACAATATAATGCTCGACTTCTATTACGTTACTAAAATTTTAAATTTTAGTTGGCACAATGTGGATGTTTAATACATCCATACCTCTACCCTTTTTTTTCTCGTGCGAAAATCCCCTGGGATACCCCCTCCTGGTGGCATGTCGGACTCGAACCGACTAAAACCGCACGCCGTCTTGGGTACTAGGAGCCGGACGTACAGATAGACCATTATCAGGCCCGGTGGGCCGGGAGAATTCTAAACATCTCCCGGTCTCGCTCCGCCGTCTCTTTGGCAAGCATAACTTGCTCACAGATAAAACGGCGCAGTTCCACGCGCTCTCGCTCTGCACTGGCCATTACGTTATTGCGGCGGTAAAAAGAACGACTTGAACAACCGAACACTGGTTCGGTTGCCCAAATCGTTCCTTCCACCATACCTCTACTCCTACAGTGCACCCATAACACATTTCCACAGCCAAACCGCTTTACTGATGTCTATATAATTTGGTATTTTGAATGTTTGAGGTAGATATAGGTTAATCTTTACCGCAATTACCGACATATATACTGCATGCATGACTACATTATAATGTAGGTATGTATTACCTAGAGATTAACTTTATATCTTTCAAAATAATATAATATGCAGACTTCCAATTGATTTACAACCTTCATATGAACCTTGACAATGACTGCTAACAAAGGCGCGCTTAGCATACGAACACAAGAATTCAATAAGTAGGTATTTAATATTCTGCAGTATATGCACACAATTATTTTTGGTCAACCGAAGTGACTGATTCGTTGATGCACAATCATTGTAAATGCATTGTAAGAAAAAATAATATTTGGGTCTGCCAAAATGACTCTACCTGCCTGCTGTAAAGCATCAGGAGTGGTGGTCACCATATTCATTGCTAACACATGTCTGCATTCAACAATGCAGCATGATAACCCATACCGGCGTCTGATCTGCAAATATTTGTTACGGAGTTTACTATAGAAAAATATACAGGGTGTAAAAAGACGACTACCGAAAACGAAAGGGGCTGATCTAGCACCCCAAAACTTATAAAAAAAAACAAACAGTTGTCCTTAAAAAAAATTGTAGCCGGAAAAAACAATGTGTCAAGATTTTTAATAATTCCACAAGCCAGTAATGTATTATTGCGTGCACCGCGTAGCTACTTGAATACCTATGCGCCCGGCCAAGGTCATTGCACTCACCCGACCAGCTGTTTTGTTTATCAAAATATATTGCTGTTTTATTGATTTTATTTGTTTTTTGGTTTTCTAAATGAGATAATTAGGTAGTTTGGGTCCTATTATGTTGTACTATGTGTATGTAAGCAGATAAAAACATAAAAGGACTTAGATAAATTATAATTTTTTTTGCGTTTTTTTTTAGCTAAACCTATTCAGTATCATGGTCTGATTGCAACCCCCAAGTTTTCGGTAGTAGTCTTTTTACACCCTGTATATGTATTTATGTGACCGCTACAGGTATATTTGTTGTCGAGTACTCATATTGGTTTAGTTCGGGACTAGATGGCGTTGTGTGTTAGAGGTACTATTATTATGTTTATTAAAATATTTGATACAACGAATTTTAAAACCCTTTAAACCTTAACTCTGGGAATAATAAAGAAAAAAAGGTCTTTTAATGTAGTTGTTATTAATTCTGACCAAACAGTTGGCCGTGAGTTCGATTCCCACTAGACATAAATAATTACGTAAAAACATCAATATTTTTTTTTAATCTAACTCACAACACCATCTAGTCCTAAACTAAACTCAAACTCAAATCATTTATTTCCATAGGCCCCAAAAGGCACTTGAACACGTCAAAAATACAAACATCAAATAATATAAGTACAGCTTGTATTATGGGTACTAGACAACAGATATAAATAATAAATAGTGTCTTGGCACAAGATTGGAGCTTTCTTAAGTAAAACTCGGTGAATATGTTAATTACTGTGTAATTGTTCAATAATACAATGTACCAATGAATAACAATGTCAAATGGAAAAATATCTACCGACACTCTGTGAATTGTTAACATAATCTAAAATTAGTGACCGCCAATTGACGGTGGGCTTTTGCTCAATAGAAGAATGTAGGCGCTTGTACATAACCTCCCCCCGTTGAAGGCGTAGACTTCAACCTTCAACGTCTTCAGAAGTAGGGAGCCGACAAAGACGAACCAGCGAACGACGCACGTAGCCCTTGGTTATATTAACATATGCGAGTCGAGCCATCATATCAAGTCCAGGGAAAAGATTAACGACGCTTTGTGAATTGTTAATATAATCTAAAATTAGTAGCCACCACTTGACGGTGGGCTGTTGCTCAAAAGAAGAATGTAGGCGCTTGTACAAATATAGATTTTTGTAAATACATATTATATAAGAATATAGAAAATACTCAAACTCCGAAACAAATATTTGCAGATCATACAAACATTTAGTCCTACCCGGGAATCGAACCCGAGACCTCAAGCACAGCAGTCGCATACGCTACCACTGCGCCACCGAGACAGTCAAATATATAAGTATTTCGGTATAATTTCGATCAGATCACATGGCAATGGATGAGATTAATATTTTAATTTAGTAGCAAACAATGGTAACTACATGGCCTTAGAAAAATATTTCTACTTTGCAACCCAACCAACAGATACCGCTACGCTGAAATATACATATTGTATTTATGTATATACTTAATTTTCTCAATGCAATGGTGTAGGTTTTCATGTGATTAATTTATATTGGACAAGTATAAAATGCACAATAATTTGTTTGTTTGTCTGTTTTTCGACATGTTATTATTATTTAATGGAAATCGACAAGTTGCATAGGGATCATGTACCATACATTTTAATTTTTTTGTGCTTCGAATTTGTAATGGCACGAATGAGCGTCCTTAGCAATTGTTATCAAGTTTTATTTATTTTTTCATTGCATCAATGTGTTTGTGTCAATGTGCTGGCATTATTAATATTTTAAGCGCGAATGTTTGTGCTAAACGATGAAGGGATTTGTTACTCAATCCTTTCGGAACGAGTAACTGAATCTAGATAAGTTTTGACATAGAGATGATCTCAGATACACAGATAAGCTACTTTTATAAGAAAAACATATTGAATAATCTAAAACTCTTGGTAGCAGTTCAGAGATTACATACTTGAGCTACTTACAGTATAGATATATACGTAAACAGGAAATAATTGAACATATTGATAGGTTTTGGGAACCCTCCAAGCGAGACACTGACCAAGATTGATATACTCGTAACGACAATGACGTATTATAAACTACTAGCTGACCCGACAAACGTTGCTTTGCCATAAAAAGGAATATATATATTTAGGGGTGGATCAATAAAAATCGCTATGGAAAAATAGGGGTTGATCGTAGAGGGTTGAAAATTCAGGGTTGTATGTATTTTTAATGCTGTATCATAAAAATGAAAAAATATCTAAAAATTAAAAAAAAATATATAGGGCTGGAC
This sequence comes from Spilarctia lutea, assembly GCA_916048165.1. Classification (NCBI taxonomy): domain Eukaryota; kingdom Metazoa; phylum Arthropoda; class Insecta; order Lepidoptera; family Erebidae; genus Spilarctia; species Spilarctia lutea. Next base: position 19,209,010 of record OU696483.1, read on the forward strand.
TACCCTTAACATACGTATATGGGGATGAAAAATAGATGTTGTCCGATTCTCAGATCTACCCAATATGCACACAAAATTTCATGAGAACTGGTCTAGCCGTTTAGGAGGAGTATGGTAACTAACATTGTGACATGAGAATTTTATATATAAGATTACACTAGTACTGCTACTATATACATAGATACTCCACACTAATATCATAAATTATAAAGTAACGTGGATACTTTGATACTTGTGATAGATCAATAGTGACGCGGTTTGTAAGTTTGTATTACCCTACCTACTTACATATTTTTTTAATAATTTCTGGGTTTAAATAATCACTAAATAAAAATATACCTTTTAAGTACAAGGTGTCTCAAAAGAAATTTCATATTTAGTGGATTGATTAAAAAAAAAGGAAGCGGTATATAGAAAAAATGTTTATTTATTGTTAAAATACACTTTTTGGGAATTCATTTCTTAAAAATAATATCGTCTAAATGTAAACCCTCACGTTGTTGGCACTCATTTAATCGAACAGTAAAATTACTTATGACTGCTCGACAGGTGGAGTGAGGGATGGCTGCCATTTCGTGACGGATATTTTCTTTCAAATGCGCCAGTGAAGTTGGTTTATTGGCGTAAACTTTAGATTTAAGATAACCCCATAGGAAAAAGTCCATAAGGGTTAAATCTGGGCTACGTGGAGGCCAATTTATGTCACCTCTCCGGGAGATCAATTTTCCTGAGAAAATTTCACGAACACGTGGCAGAGATATATTGGACGTGTGTGAAGTTGCTCCGTCCTGTTGAAACCATGTTCTTTGGTTATATTTTTTTGGTTATATAGCCAGGAAAGTTTTGCAGTTCAGGTACCAAGAAGTTGTCTAACATCTCCACATAACGCTCTGAATTCACTGTAACTGTACGCCCCATTTCGTCTTCAAAAAAGTAAGGGCCGATAATTCCTCGCACCGACATGGCAGCCCATAAGGTCACTTTAGGCGAGTGTAGGGGTTTCTGATGTTTGCGTTTCGGATTGGCTGAACTCCAGTAGCGGCAGTTTTGCTTATTTACGTGGCCATTAAGATGAAAATGAGCTTCATCCGAAAACAAAATGTTGGTAAACGTTGAAAATCGCTCAATCATCTGATTTACGAAATTAAGCCTCTGACCGGCATCTTGGGGCTTTAATTCTTGCACAAATTGAATTTTGTAGGGGTGCAGCTTTAGATCTTTGTGCATAATGCGATGTAATGATGATCTATGCACATTTAAAGCACTCGCGCGCTTCCGAATTGAAAGGCTCGGGTCGTCACGTACAGATTGATTAACACTCTCCACGTTTTCTACCGTTCTTGATGACCTAGGTCGCCCGGATTTTGATTTATCCAGCGTTGATCCAGTCTCTTCAAACTTTTTAACCCAATGTCGAATGAGAGGAAGGCTTGGCGCATCATTTAAGTGGCGAAAACCTCGAATACTGCAGAATTTTCTACGCGCGACAGTTGTCGAATCACCGTTCTTGTAAAACTCTCGCACGCACAACGCGCGGTCTGCTCCCGAGAAACGCTCCATAGCGACTGAATCCCCAAGAGCCAAGCTACCAATTGACATAACCCCCGCACCCCTCAAGTACGCAGCGTTCACGCAGTAAGCTAAACAAATATAAAATTTCTTTTGAGACACCCTGTATATTGTAAAGACAATATAGAATCTAGAAAAAAATGTATTTGAGACAAATAAAAATTTTATGCATATTCCCTATTGCAGTTTGTCATGATAGAGATGAATTGAAAATCATCATTCTTTGCACAAATTGCTTTCAACTTCAAGATCGATTTATTGATATGATTTCTTCTAATCGAGTCTAGCGGTTATTTAAATATTTTTTTATTTCAGTTCGCCAAGTTCACATTCTACAAACTTTAATAGAAAACGAACAAACTCCTCACCTCCTCACATTTGTATTGCTATAGACAAGCTGTAGTGTGAGAGAGAGCGCATAACGCATAAAAAATATAAAATTTTCTGAATTTGTACTAAAAACATTTTGCATTAAAGGGATTGTGTTGATTGATTTATACCTACCCAAAAATTGGTGCCAGCTCTCCTACTAATTCTTTAAATCTGTAATTGAGTTGTTTGGACTATAGAGTTGTCCATCGCGACGTGTATCGTAATAGATCTCAAATCATTAAACCTAATAATGAATTGTAAAGGAATTTGTTATGAAATAATATCGTCCACTCTAAACCTGTGAGCACTTATATTAGGTTTAATAAACTGCGTTCGTATCTCATTTATTGTAGGACTAATTAGTAACATTACGAAATATTAGCATCACTGATGTTTTGTCATGTTTTAGAGAAAAACAAGCAGTCAGTTTACTTAAAGTGACTGCCACCGTCCGTGGATTGTTACTTGCTACTTATTCAACAATCTGCTGCTGGACAAAGACCTTTACTTAGTACCTTTGTGGTAGAGCCACGACGATTTCAGCACGAATTGGCCTGCTCGACCAGGGCGGTACGTACGCAGGTTTCGTACTGTCGTGTTTCGTGGGTGAGTGCGAGACCGGAGGCCCAATTTCTCAACAAATGATCATTGATAACTTCGTAGTAAGTTAGATACTATATAAGACCTTTAAGACAGTTGTGGAAAATTCTATACGAAGGAGATTTTCCTTTGATATTTTCCTTACCGCTGCCAAACTTGAACTCGTCATTCTCTTTCATTTTTTTACTACCAATGCCTTTTTAACCAAATTCAAAAAGGAGGAGGTTCTCAATTCGACTGTATTTTTTTTATGTTTGTTACCTCAGAACTTTCGACTGAGTAAACCGATTTTGATTATTCTTTTTTTATTTGAAAGCTGGTGCTTCCTGTGTAGACCCATTTACTAAATTTGGTCCAGTTCCTGAAGTCGGTTTTTTGTTGTTAAAATTTGTGATTATTCTAGTTATAGACATCGCCACTTTCTTGAAGGACGACCCAATATGTAACATTGCAGACCGATAGTACACCGATAGTTATTAGTATCTCGATATCGTTTGTATAATCGATTTCAGAAGGCAAAAGGGAAATTGAAGTAAAGAACTGGATAGAGTGAGGACTAACTCACTCTATCCAGTTCTTTACTTCAATTTCCCTTTTCCAATTAGTGACTACACTAAGCGAGGGATTAAAATTATAGTAGCTCCAACAAGATCGAAAGCACATATGCTCGTCCTATGATTTGAGAGGTTACTAAGTCAAGGTCATTAACAGTTATTTTCAACAATATATATATTTATATAAATTACAATGTAATAGAAGATTCATCATCCTCTATCACCACAAAAGCGACCATTTGTGATAGTTCTTTGAAGAAATAATTAATAAATGATCGTGAATTAATGTCGGCAACTCATCGACACTGCACGTACGGGCAATGCGTTTGCGCAATGTATATAAGGCAAATAGTACCCAAACATTCGCACAGTCAAGCTTGACCTCTCGATCAGAACGTATTTTTAACTTTTTATTTAATATTTAGGTTATTTATAAGTATTTATTCTTAATTTTACAAAATGAAAGTGTTGTGTCTTCTGGTTGTGATTTGCGTAGTCGGCGCGTACGCAGGAAGTTTGCGTGAGTATCATAATTCATATCTATAGATAAATAATTCCTTACTTTTTTAAAATATACCTAAAAGTTTAGGACTTTTCCACTTAAAATATATTGGACATAATGTATATTTAATGCACTGTAGTCAAAAAAACTTAAGAGTAATGTTATCCTCAAACGTCTCGCACACGGTCGTCTGGTCCCAATCTAGGCAAAGCTATGGTGACCAGACTATTGATTAACAAATCATACATATTATACACTATACTATCAAGCAAATTTTAACATTTTAACGTATTAAACATTTGTGAAGATTGGAGTGATTGAAATGTTCGAAACGTTGTTTATTGATTTTAACGCACGTTCCAAATCAAAAAATATATTTCTTTTTTTTTCCTTCATTTTTTTTTTTCTTTTTCTTTTGAAATTTTTACTGTTTATTTGGTTTTGCAATGGATTATTTGATGTAATGATGTGATAACATCCAAAACAACATCATCATTTTCCTAGCCTTTATTATTCCCAATATTATTTGGGGTCGGCTACCAGTTCAACCGGTTTTACCTGAATATCAGTTTTTACACAGAGCGACTGGCATCTGACCTCCGCAACCCTGAGGGCGAACTGAATTCAAAGGTTGAACTAGTTGTCAGTATATTTGAGGGCACTGACTTCCCAATAACGATTGCCATAGATGTTCATGACAACCGGGACCGACGGCTTAACGTGCTCTCCGAAGCACGGGCGGGAAACACCGCCATCTTCCATACTCCAGGCTGCTATTAAGAATTTCTTGTAGGAAAAACCCAACAGCAGTCCGACCCAGGAATTGAACCCGAGACCTCTTGATTTGCAGTCGCTTACGCTAACCACTAGACCAACGAGGCAGTGTCATCCAAAACAACATCAATGATTGGAAAATTAACTGAAAGAAAATCACAGCAAAATAACATTGCAATTGTCAGTATGGAATTAATATTACATTCAAAACGAATGCAAACATGACATGATGAAGCTATTGCAATTGTTAGCCATTCTATTCCCACGAGATATTTTTTTCGTGTTATCTACAAACATTTTTAATTCTGACTCTCTTCTTCATTAGTACAATGGAATTCAAAGCGTATCATGGAACAGGAATCGCCCACAAATAAACATAATAAATGTCTCTCTATACAAACAGTTAGTCACCTAAACTATGTGCCCTTAATCTAAATTTAAGCTAATAATAAAGCTGAAGAGTTTGTTTCTTTGTTTGAACGCGATAATCTCAGGAACCGCTGGTCCGATTTGAAAAATTCTTTCGGTGTTGGATAGTCCATATATCGAGGAAGGCTATAGGTTATATATCATCACGCTACTACTAATAGGAGCGGAACACCAATGAAGAATGTTTAAAAAACGGGGGAAAATTTTCACGCTACGGGCAATTTAAGACAAAAACGAGGTTGCGTGGGTCAGCTAGTTTTAGATAAATGTACAACAATCACTTTTGTTCATTGTTTTATATTTCATACGTGAAATTTTACTTGGCGATAGCATTTGATTCTTATTTAGATTATTACATTACAATTCAGTGGTGCGAAAGTCAATTTTTATTTTATTATTATTAATTAGTCTCTTTATTATTATCTATGTTATTATTACAACTTTTATGCATGGACCCCTTTCAGGTGAAGGCCTCCTCCAAAGATTTCCCCTTGTCTCTGTCTACTGTAATATAAAAAAAAAATACTATTACTTAAATATCTCTTTGTCTTCCAAGCTCTTCATCAGAAGCGATGTAGTTTCTGTTTTCTTTCACTCTATTCAATACATCGTCTTCGGAAACCTGACGTTCGCTCTTATCTCTTAGGACATCTATACCCATCTTCTTTATTCTCGTATTATACCTTTTAAACCTTTTGTTTTTTTTTTCCGCGGCTTTGATCGCGTTAAAGTACACGTATATAACTATCGTTCGTGAACGGTATCTTCTTTCTGTCTGAAATCCTGGTACCATTAATATTTTTACATCCTATTAAGTGTATGTTTGAATGACGTAGTGAGCTAAGCGGTCGCAATCGGGCTCCATTCCCACATGGGATAACATTTTGTGTGATCTATACAGATTGTTGTTCTGAGTCTGTGTGTTTGTTGTTTGAACGCGATAATCTCAGGAACCGCTGGTTCGATTTCAAAAATTCTTTCGGTGTTGGATAGTCCATTTATCGAGGAAGGCTATAGGTTATATATCATCACGCTACTACTAATAGGAGCGGAGCACCAATGAAGAATGTTTCAAAAACGGGGGAAAATTTTCACGCTACGGGCAATTTAAGATGAAAACGAGGTTGCGTGGGTCAGCTAGTTTTAGATAAATGTATTATAATTATTATTTTTATGTTTGTTTAACACAGAATATGTATTATACCTCCAAAAGCAGTTTTTATAACAAATAAACTCACACTACCGTTAATTTTGTTTTTTTTGGTTTGAAAGTTTGAAATCTAAATCTTTTTTAGGTTAGTAAGTTCCTTTAAACCATATTAAAATTAAATGTTATGCTTATGCATTTATTTGAATCATAATGTGATTGAAATTTGTATGTGAATATTAATGAAATATGTGATTCAGTTTTGTTCTTAACTAGCTGACCCACGCAACCTCGTTTGCGTCTTCTATTGCCCGTAGCGTGAAAATTTTACCCGTTTTTGAAACATTCTTCATTGGTGCTCCGCTCCTATTAGTATGGACTACCCAACACTGCAAGAATTTTTCAAATCAGACCAGCGGTTTCTGAGATTAGCGCGTTCAAAAACAAACAAACAAACTCTTCAGCTTTATATATTGGTATAGATTAAATTGTTATTGTAACGTCATATTTATACCACATTTTTTTCCAATAACTTATTCTTATTCTATGAAATTAATTTACAATTAATATTCATTAAACGAAGTGAGCGATAATGTGTCACATCTTACATTAATTCAGCGTGTGTGAATGAATTTATATCATCTGTTCAGTATTAATATGTCAAGAGAATATAATGTCTGATAGCCATGTGCCTAGGTATGTACCTTGAGCCTAGTTCACACGACAATATGGAAAATAAATAAGGGAAATAAAAATAGGTATTGTAATATATTTTTTGTTCTGTGTTATTTATACGAAAGGGAACTGCCGCATTATATACATTCTATTCGCGAGGGACTTTACAAACATAGGTGAAACGGACAAAAGATACCCAGACTCAGAACAACAATTTGTGGATCGCACAAAGTGTTTTCTCATGTGTCATGTCATCAATGGACTATGAAATGAAATGGGACCTCAAATAAAAAAGGAAATATTAAAATCAGTCGAATTGATAACCTCCTCCTTTTTTGAAGTCGGTTAAAAATAATAGTACTTATATAAAATAGTACCTATATTGCTTAAATTAATTAATTTTATTTTCAATAACAGGGGACAACAGCCACTCACCATTGAATCACTTCATTTGCTATTCACATATTCTGTACTTACACATACAGGATGTTCTAAAAAGTAAACGAAGCATAAAACTAATCTATACAACACACTTGCACGGTTTAATGTCAGTAAGGTCGAGTTGTGTAGAAATTTCATGTTTAGAACATGTGTAAATAGACCTTAATGTAAATTTTTATAACTGGCTTTATTCTGAAAGTCAATTCGAGTCACAGGATGACCTTGACCCGACGATCGACTTATTGCATACATTCCCCCAACTTTACCGTAATATTAATATTTCTACTAACTACAACTAATATTTCTAGCTTTACCTCACCTTTCTCAATTTTCCTATCATTTTTTTAAAACAAGTTCTCGTAACTAAGAAAAATATTTTCACATAAATAACAACCAGTCTCAGAGCAACAAATTGTGGATCATACAAAATTGTGTCCTGTGCCTGAATCGACAACACTTAGCGCAGTAGGAAGCGGTAAATTGACTACTTTGAATTCATTCACCATTCGTGCTGTCACATTATCTTAACACATCAACAGCTTATAACAATCCACTGTTAGAGATAGACATCTACTGTAGTACGCTGGTTTCCAGTTTTGCAGTGATTTTATCTTGTCCTGTGTTGTTTGCTCCATTAGTTTTAGACACCCACGGGATGATACTCCGTTTTCTTAATTCTGTACCACAGGGATGGTTAGTATATTTTTGAATGGTTAATAATTTATTGACGTCACATTTGTACAGTAAATAATTATCTGTACAAATATCTATATCTGTACAAATAAATAAAATTGGAACTAAATGAATATGTATGTATACGATCACGGTACACATAACAGAATAACATTCTTTTTTATTTTGCTTGTCTATCTATCTGTTTGTTCGAGCTAATTTCTCGAACGGCTAGACCGATTTAGACGGGACTTTCACAGGTAGGTAGCTGATGATACAAGGAGTAACTTAGATTACTTTTTTTGGATTAGCTTCACCACGCGGAGTTACCCGCGGTACGATAATATGTCCAGTTGATGGTTATTCCAGATATGTGTAGTTTTTTTTTTGTTTTTTTTTTAAAGACAACTCCCGCACTATGAATAAATCCTGTGTCGTGGGAGACTTTACAAACATACATGAAACGGACACAAAGAACACCCAGACTTAGAACAACAGTTTGTGGATCACACAAAGTGTTTGAACCCACAACACTTGGCGAAGTAGGGAACGGCGTGGCGACCGCTTAACCACTAGGCCAAATACGGTTATGAGTGCATGTGTATAAATGGCACATAAATGGCAAGATTCGATCGGAGTGAAACCACGGCCTTAGAGAACACTGGTGTTTAGTAGACCTTGCATTCTTTTTCTTTGGTTTATTTGAGTGAGACTCCTGGAGATCAAACCCAATTCCAAGGGAAAAGACTGAAAAGGCCGATAACGCATTCCTGACTCTCAAGTTGCAGATATCACGTCTACTGTTACTACTGCTTGTTTACTTCCTTTATCTATCTATATACAATGAAATTTTAACCACTCGATATCTGTATATTAAGTAATATTATTATTATAAACGCGAAAGTTTGTGAGTATGTAAGTGAGTATGTTTGTTGCTCTTTCACTTGACGCAAAAACTACTGAATGAATTTTGATGAAACTTTACAGTAATATACCTTATACATCAGAATAGCACATAGGTCATAATTTATAAAGTTACTAGCTTCGCCTCGTGGCGTTGCCCGCGGTTATTTTCATACCGCGGGTAGCTAGTATAATTATATCAAAGATTTAAAAGAAAAGATAATAAAGGGAGTCTTTAATAATAATAACAAAACTCAAAACAACAGTTTTTAGAATCTTTGATCTGTTTAACTGCATGTTTGTGCGAGCTTATCCAGAAATGGCTTAACTAATTTGAATGCCGTTTTTGCTTATATATTGTTATATACTACATTTAGATTTATTTTATTTCAATCAGTTGACAAATAAAAAAGTTATATCAGTTTAAAGATCACCACGACAATCGTCATTAACGTGGGTGGAGTTGCAATCAAAAACTAGAAATAGTAAACTGTGTATATTTATTTATTATAATAAATCTTTATTGTACCAAAAAACGATTACATAACTCTGTACAGCCCTGACTCCCAAAATAGCGTTAGCTGTGTGTTGGGAGTCAGTTTCTCCAAAGACAAGAAATACAATTGTTACAATGCAATGGTGGACACAATAAATATATATGCTTGTATATGGGTGAAGGTGTATGTGTATGAGGTGTGTGTGTGTGTGTGTGTGTGTATGTGTGTGTGTGTGTGTGTGTGTGTGTGTGTGTATGTGTGTGTGTGTGTGTATGTGTGTGTGTGTGTGTGTGTGTGTGTGTGTGTGTGTGTGTGTGTATTAAGTGGATATATATCGTTTGTAGTAAAATTATATTAATAATGCAATACGCTAATAATGAAAGCATTACAGAATGTTCCACCAAAGTCAAGGCCAATGGAATGTTAGTAATATTGTTATATTAATTGACATTAAGTAAACAAGTGCGTTTATGAATTATTATTCATATTTAATGAGACACAAACTAATTACTTATTTTGTGTCTCATTAAATATGAATAATAATATATTTGAAGATTTTTTTTTAATTTATAATTTGATTCAAATCTAATTCTTCATATTATATATAATACTTCATTTGTACGTACACCACAGTTTACATATATTATACAGTAATAATATTAACAATAAAAGTTCTGTACAGAGGTCGGTAATTATTGATTATAATAATGTTTGCCAGACAATCTTTGACTGGTTTCATTTTAAATTGTTTTTTACACCATTCTTTACCGAGGCCTATAACATAGCCTCACATGACTGGGTTTGAGCTCACATAACCTAAATTATTTGATAATTCATGGGGAAGGGCGCGCCTTAGTTGCAAGTATCTATGAACAGCAATAGTCATTAACCATCAGGTAACCCATCTGTACTTGCTTCATCATAAAAGGCTACAAAAAGACTAAAAGAGATTATGTAAACATCACAATGTTGCTATTTAAACTGTAAAGAAAAGGTAAACTTGAAATAAACCCAATACCAAAACATCTAATGCGAGGCGTGTGTCCAGTAATATCTTTTAAAAACTGTTTATGGTGACAATAGTTCTGTAATGTGCTCAATTGTCAACAACAAATATAATTTACATTTGTTACTGTCAACGATTACTTATTATCAATTCGTAAGTAAAATAAATGCAAGTTCAGTTTTAAAGACTTGTCACTATTGTATTGTTCTGAATATGCATAGCTTAACTGGCTGCAGTACATTCTATGGTCTATGGTTAGTGATTCCACCTGTTAATGCAATTCTCGTCCAGATTAAGAGTAGGACGTTTAAACAAAATATTGATAGAATGATTCAAAAAGAATATGGACGGATTAATGGATTAGAACCCATCACCCCTTACATTGTCAAATTTTCTGATTATAATAATAATAATAATTTCTTTATTGTTTCAATGCATACAGGTACATGGTTTGATCCCTAGATCCCACACTAGGATTCCCTGTGTCGTGGGATCCAGTCTCTTTCCGTCCGGTTGCCATCCGATACATCATTACATTAAATTAAACAAACGAAAAAGAAAAGCAAAATACAACGATAAATAAAAATTAGAAATCAGGCAAGCAAAAAAAAAAAAAAAATAATAAAAAATATATATTAAACAAATAAAAAAAAAAATAAAAACAAAGAAGGAAGTGCGGCAAATATACCGAGTGTTAGTGCCTGGGTAAAGCACTGATTGCACAGTTGAATGTTTGTGTCTGTGTCTGTGTGTGTGTGTGTGTGTGTGTGTGTGTGTGTGTGTGTGTGTGTGTGTGTGTGTGTGTGTGTGTGTGTGTGTGTGTGTGTGTGTGTGTGTGTGTGTGTGTGTGTGTGTGTGTGTGTGTGTATGTATGTGAATGGGAGTGATTATGTATGTATAAGTGTATCTATGTGTGTTATGGTTTACTTTGTGTGCATGTTATTGTATGACTTTTAATAGGTCTTCAGTGCTGCCATAGTCAAGCTCAGCCAGCCATTTGTAGACCTTTTTTTTACAACAGTGGTTTGTTAGCTCTATGATACCTAGTTTGGCGTTAACTTTCCTATACAAGTATGGGCCCATAAATTTGTACACTCTCCCTCCAATCGATTTACGACACCTCACGGTGTTCCATACCAACCTACGTCCTGAGCGACTGAGTGTGACATTGTTCAGGGCAGATTTGTGAAAGCGTAGCGTAGTGGAGATTATGTATAATTGTCGGACTCTGAGCAATTATGTCATATTGTTCGTCAAAATATTCAACACAAATAGGTGAAACTCATAAAACACGCAAAAATGTTATGGTTGCCAAAATTGGACGTGCAAATATGATAGTAATAAAATATCAGGTCGCGAGGTTATGTTCACTAGATATGGACATAATTTGTGAAATAGTTATATAGGGCTCACGAAATATACTAAATAGATTGTTATAGAAAGATGCGACCATAGAATATAATAATAATAATAATAAATCTCTTTATTGTACACCAGTAGTAGTGTGATTACATGGTAAACTTAAAAGTACTATGAAGTATGTACAAGAGGCGGCCTTATCGCTCCATGGCAATATCTTACAGGCAGGATCGTAAGTTTAAGTAGTGGAGAAGCTTTACCAGACAACCTTTTGATGGCTTTAACCTAAAATTAATGTTCATTCATTTAACATAGTTTAAATGTTATACAGTATTGTACAATTTCATTTTCATAAATTTCTGTTAATGTATCGAGTTTAGATAACGCTGCGTATTACATATTTTAAAAAGTCTATATCTCTCAACTATTCGTTGCGGGTTCAAGGTCTACATAATAATAAATTTGTTTATTTCTTCCCATATACACATTAGTTATACAATATATATTTGCTTATTGGTAGACTAGTTTCCAAACTTGGTGTAAACCTGTAATATGGCCACTGATACCAGGCTTCCATTACACAGCTAAAACATAGTTTAAGACAGTGAAACAATGTACATTCATGTAGGAGTTAAGAAACAAAAGAGGGGAAAAAAAAACTAATTTAGTGCTTGTGTGTGAGAGCGTGTGTATTATGTGTGTCATAACCTTATTATCGTATAGCTAACAGTTTTTCCGTTTCCTCGTAGTCTAATTTGACCAACAAATTATAACATTCATCTCTTACACATCCTCTAGTCCATGGATATATATCAATCATTATACAAATAGCCGCTCACAAAAGAGAAAGATCTAAAAGTAAAAGTTAGATTATGTTGGTGTACATAAGCTGTACATGGAATAACACTTTGTGTAATCCATAAATTATTGTTCTGAGCTTATGTGTTCTTTGCGCGAATTTCAGGAATATTCCGAGTGCTGCAGTTGTCTTTTCAAACAAAGAAAAGAATGTAAGGTTTAAAGTTCTGCACATTTTTTTTTTTTTTTTATTAAATAGTGGGCAAACGAACAGACGTATCACCTGATGGTAAGCGATTACCGCCGCCCATGGACACCCGCAACACCAAAGGCGTCACAAGTGCGTTGCCGACATTTGGGGGGATGGGAAAGGGGATGGGGGGAGGGGTTGGGGTATGGGCCTCCGGTATCCTCACTCACTCGGTGAAACACAGCGCAAGCGCTATTTCACACCGGTTTTCTGTGAGGCCGTGGTATCACTCCGGTCGAGCCGACCCATTCACGCCGAAGCATAGCTCTCCCACGGTAAAATATGTATACATATATGTATACATACAAACGAAAATGCTTTCTTATCCTATCTTAAGAATACTTTCAAATGTCAAATTTAATTTGTTTTAAATAGGTACTTCTGAAATTATCTAGCGGCTGTCAAAAGTCTAGGTCAAGATAATAAAAAGACAACAACCTATTATACACACGTAGACATTATAATTTAATAAGTTTTGATTATGAATACACGGGCTGCATGCCTATTGCGAAATAAGTTTGATTGTCGAGTGTTGAGAAACGCAGTTGAACTTGATATTTATAAAGTTTAACACTTTCTTTTTTTGAGAAGCTCGCGATAGTTGTCGTGGTCTTAGGCCATGGCCGGCCGACTAGTCCGCTCTTTAAGCTGTAAAGAAATCATGATTTTTGAGTACTTAATAATATTATTTACCTACTTATATGGGCAGATTTTAATTATTAATAAAAACAAAATTTCGTAAGTTTATTGACAAGGTGATCAACATGTAACCCTTAAATTACTACTGTTAAGAAATGCGAAAGTTTGGATAGCTGTTTGTCATTCAATCACATCAGAACTATTTTTTTCTTTTTTTTTTGTTACACAACGTCATCTTGTCCCAATCTAAGCAAAGCTTGTGTTATGGACACTAAACAACTGATATAAATACATATATACTTTTTTGTTTGTAAATACATACTTATTATATATAGAAAACACATAAACTCCGAAACAACTATTTGTAGATCATACAAACATTTGGTCCGACCCGGGAATCGAACCCGAGACCTCAAGAACAGCAGTCGCATACGCTACCACTGCGCCACAAAGGTAGTTTTATCAATCATATCTAGATAGTTTTTTATTTAAAAATACTTTTTGGACATCAGACACAATGTCTGCACAATATAGAATACCTATATACTTTTTTGTAAGTACATACGTAGAAAACAGTCACACAAATATTTGCAGATCACATTTGATCCGACCCGGAATAGGAACGCAGGCCTCAAGCACAACTATCGCATTCTCTACCTCTGTACCATTAAGGCGGTCAAATCTTATAGTTACCACCTTTATTTTTACATTGATAAGATATTTACATGTAGACTAACTCTGAAGATTTGGTTCAATTTTCGTATTTGTATCAGGTTTTGCTATACAAAAAGTACGGTGTCTTATTTAAAGCGTGTTAGTATTTCGTCATATCTAAGTACCATACGGTACTTGATCTGGCTGTCCTTTACAAAGCACATATTTAACTACTGATTATGATGAAATGTTTAATTGACTGCAGCAGCCTTTTAAGTAGGCACAACCGTAAAATTTGACCTAAAATAAATGTGTACTGTATGAGTAACATCCATCCATCACCATTCTTTCGACTGCCTCGGTAGCGCAGTGGTAGTGAATGCGACTGCTGTGCTTGAGGTCTCGGGTTCAAATCCTGGGTCGGACCAAATGTTTGTGTAATCTACAAATGTTTGTTTCGAAGTTTGGGTGTTTTCTATGTATAATATGTATGTATTTACAAAAAAAAAAGTATATATGTATTCATATCAGTTGTCTAGTACCCATAACACAAGCTCTGCTTAGCTTGGGACTAGATGGCGTTGTGTGTTAGATGTCCGAAATATTTATTTATTTATTTATTATTTATTTATCTTTGTATGTTGTCCACCGTAGCGACTAACTACTGAACTGAACTGATTTAGATAAATAAGAAGTCAATAGATTCGTAATTATGTTCAGAGTGGTATAGGCTAAATACATATTATCAAACCATCGGGTTTTAATTTGTTAAACTCTTCCTTTTTTCGATTCCATCTTCCATCTGTCTTTTTGTCTGTTTGTTTAGACTACAGTGCAAATACAAATCCAATACTTTGTATTTAGATCTTTTCCCTTGTTTATTTGTTCTGTATCACATCTTTTGAAGTGTGTTTTATAGGATAGATGCATACGAGAAATGGTTCGTGTTGATGAGTGCCTACCGTCGTTCATAAACACTTACTAAGCACAAGTGCCTTGTTATTAAGTGCATCAATTCTTGGGTATCCTTTCTTCTGTGAAAAACAATAAAAAAACAACATAATACCCAAAATTTTGAGATATAATATCGACACCAATTACCGGCGTGTTATTAAAATTATCATTTTAACACGTTATACTGATAAATTTTGGTTTAGGCTATATAAATTATACCAAAAGTTTTATAGCTTTTAAAACTTTTCTTTGAATTAATTGTTAGTTCTCCAACCATAAAATTAGAAAAAAATTGCCTTTAGGTACTTAACCATGTACTTAATTTTTTGTATATCAATATGATCTTACCTATCTTATCTTACCTACTGCCTCGGTGGCGTAGTGGTAGCATATGCGACTGCTAAGCTGGAGGTCTCGGGTTCGATTCCCGGGTCGGACCAAATGTTTGTATGATCTGCAAATATTTGTTTCGGAGTTTGGGTGTTTTCTATGTATAATATGTATGTATTTACAAAAAAAAAAAAGTATATAAGTATTTATATCAGTTGTCTAGTACCCATAACACAAGCTCTGCTTAGCTTGGGACTAGATGGCGTTGTGTGTAAGATGTCCGGAATATTTATTTATTATTTATTTATTTACCTCAAACTGAAGGTAATTGGTAGGCTTACTTCATGCCCACTTCCCGCGAGTATGGTGTCGAAAGAGAGTGCCAAGGTATCGGTTGCAGTAAGAGGATGTACAGCGGTTTATATGTATATTGCGGTTACACAATCCCTACGAATAAATTAACTAATGAACGCATTAATTTACAAAAATGGACCTCGTTTTATTGTTGGTTCAGTCGTTTACTACCAATAAATATGTTTTTATTTATACCTACTCTATAAGCCCGCAGCTTCGAATTTGGAATTCGATTGTGCTGAAGTCTTGTAGGCATTTGTATATAGCGTGACAATGCAATATTACAATAACATGGAGCTGATCTCTGAGCTGGTTATAGAAACTCTGTAATGAAGCGATGCAACCCATCGAGTTTAGAACCTTTTAATTCGTCTTGAGGAGTACTTTATGTTTTGATAGTACCTATCCGCGATCTGATGATGGAACGTGAACTTAAAATTTGAACAATTAAAGTCTTTTTATACACCGTTTAACTTTCCCTGGATTTAAACAAATATTATAAGATCAACATAAGCGAGATACCGAGTTTTCGATAATTTTGGAAATTTTGAAATTTAAAAAAATAATCGAATTTAATAACAAAATTGAGTCATAGATAGAATAGTGGTAGAAACGAAACTACCTTAAAGAAATTAAACCCTCAACTGGGTTTGTAGAAGAGTTTCATGTATATCTAATAGAGCCCGACTTTACGATAAGTTGACGAGTTGGAACTTAAACTAGATACGTATCTACAGTACCGAAACCTGTTGGATAAAGGGGACTCGCTTGTTGCTATCCTCGCCTTTAAATATTATATGCACTGAACTGAAAGGTACTATAGACATACGTTTGCGTATATTTCTTCATTTTATTTCATATGATGATTCCAAAATCTCAAGAGAAAAAAAAATCTCAATCCCATTAAACTTTTTATTGTTTTTAACCTCTTCAATCATTAGTTTGTTTTTTTAATAACCGAGGCACCTAAAAATAGTAAACATATGCCTGTTCTTCTTGTTTCAGCTTCATTCTTCACACCATGCTCTAAATCAGACCCTGAGCTGAGCGAATGTGTGCAGAAGGTGATATCAGTGGCCGGGCCAAAGTTCACTGAGGGCATTCCAGAGCTGGGCATCGCCAAATTGGACCCCGTCCAGTTAGGCACCGTGGTGGTAGACAACCCTTCCCTAAAGATCACCTTCGTTGACACCGTTGTTACTGGTTTGAAGGATTTTAGCGTCAATAATTATAAGTAAGTATTTATTGGTGTATTTGAAAAATATTATTACTTTAAATAGTCCGCCAACCATAGATACAATAGCGCATGTTAGTCAGGCCAGGCCCATATTTTGAGGAGACCAAGAGAATCATGAGGGTTTCCACACCAGAGAAGGCCATCTACAAACTGTAGGTGGCCCGAGGTACGTCGGGGTTCCAGGGTTTACCTTTCTAGGGTGTACCTGGTTCCCCGGCGCCTAGTACCCGAGATGGCGTGCGGTTTTAGTCGGTTCGTGTCCGACATGCCACGAGGAGGTGGTATCCGAGGGGACTTCCGCACGAGGAAAAAAGTAAATAAAAATAGGCCGCCATAATGTGGGTTACCATACTACATTGTATTCATTTACAATGAGGATGGTAACCACTCTTGGATTCTGCTCATACTTGCCATCAGGTAGAGAAGAGTCATTTTGGCAGCAGCAAAGATCATAACATGACCTAATTATATTATAATCAGTGTAAGTATTTTATTCTTATTTATTTATCTTTATTGCGTACATAATACAAAATAATGCATAAAATGAGTCACAAAACACATATATACAACAATTGGCGGTCTTATCGCTCACGGCGACCTCTTCCAGACAACCATATACACATTTTACACGTCCTTTACATGGCGAGAAGCTCAAAATTGATCATCGGCCTGGGAGAGCCCAATGTCCAGCAGTGGACTGCAACATGAATGACTGCCTCGGTAGCACAGTGGTAGTGAATGCGACTGCTGTGCTTATGGTCTCGGGTTAAAATCCTGGTGTTTGTGCGATCTATAAATATTTGTTTGGGTGCTTTCTATGTATAATTTATTTACAAAAAAGTATATATGTATTTATATCAGTTGTCTAGTACCCATAACCCAAGTTCTGCTTAGCTTGGGACTAGATGGCGTTCTGTTAGATGTCAGAAATATTGATTAAAAAAAATATTTATTATTATTTATTAATATGCTGATATATGGTCGTGATATACTTATTTTAATGTCTTAGATGCAATGATATTGTAGCAACTAACTAGACTATGCAGTTCTAACACTGTCTAGTTACTCGTACCTTAGTTGGATTTATTTTTAATTATTTTTATAGGTAGCCTACTCGTAGATTTACTACAATCATCTACAATACTAGATAAGAAGTCACCTACATTTTTAGTGCTTTTGTCAATCAGCGGTCTTTGAATATTTATTCGCCTTTACAGGATAAATCTCGAGAAAGGGAAGGCAACGTTGGACTTCACGGCCAACGTAACACTCAAAGCTCAATATGAAATGAATGGGCAATTGTTAATTTTATCCATCAAGGGCAAGGGTCTGGCTAAAATTAAAATCAGTAAGTTTCTGTTTAATTACTTATACTTATGATAAATAAATCAATCTTGTAGAAATTCTTATATTTAGATGCGGTCTCCCCAAGACCGAAACAGTTAGCGTTACTTGAGGAGATCTCATCCAGTAGTGGACAGCGATGGAATGATAAAAGAATATTAAGAATACCTACTTAATTAGAAGAACCCGATTTTAATATAAGTAAAGTAGGTTTAAGAAGTCATTAGAAGAAGTGAACAAAAAACTAGTACCTATGTTAAAAAAATTTACAAAGTAAGTATATGTACTTTGACATGTAACAACACAAAAATCTATACAACTGTACAGCACTGTTGGCCTGCTGATCTACTGCGCCAAGTGTTGTAGGATCTACATGAGACAACACTTTTCGGGATCCATAAATTGTTGTTCCGAGTCTGGATGTATTTTGTGTCCGTTTCATGTGCGTTCGTAAAGTCCTCTGCGATGCATACTCCTAATGCCAGAGTTGTCTTTAAAAATAAAACCAGCAGTGGACGGCAGTACACGGTGATGCAATTTTCAGAAGTCGAATTTAATTATAGAAGAAATAAGATAATCTATCTGTTGACACTTCATTTGTTAAAACGGTTTAGTAGTTTAGGTGCTACGGTGGAACATATATAGATTGCCAAATTATTACCCTTTTATTTAGCTTCGCCATGGCCGTGCAAAAATATATACATACATAGCACTATAGAGGTCTAGTGTATGTATTGGTCCAAAAGTTTATACATAGCCAACTAAAGTACATAATGAAATATAACACGAAATTATTGTTGATTAAAATGTAACTTTCTATCGCTACAGCAAACTTAAACATCGTGGTAAGTTACGACTTCAATGAGTCCAACGATCACTGGATGATCACCGGGTACAAGGACCACTACAAAATGGACCGCGCCTACTTCAAGTTTAACAACTTGTTCAATGGTAACAAGGAACTTGGTAAGATTTATTATAAGCATTTATAGGGATTTTTTTTATCCCATATAACTTAGTAAATAATAATTATTATTAAATCATATCTCAAAACTCAGTTAAAGTGAAGAGATTTCAACATTGAATTATAAAGTACGTACGTAGCAATACTAGTGCAAATTCACTAAACTTAAAATTTCATAAACCTAAATGTTTTCTGCGTATGGAAACTTTGCTAGTTTTCAATTTTTATTGTCCATACACAGGTACACTTATTTTTTTAAATGGCAAACATTTATAAAGTGTTAACATTTCAGTTTAAGGCGTTAGAAGTTTACCTAAAAAAGAGTAATTTAATTTGTAGTCAAGTTCTAACGGACCTATAGACCTAAATGTACGAATTCAAAAAGTATTAATTAAACACTAAATTAAAAAACAAAATATCTAAACATGTTGACTCTTTCTTGCTCTCTCACTTAAAAATAAGAATCTGATTGAACTTTTGTATACTTATATACACACATGTTTCAAACACTATTTTACATTAGCATACAAAACTCTTACTTACAGCGCAAACTACAGAAAGATTCACCAATGAGAACTGGGAGCTAATTATGCACGAGATTGCGCCCCCCGCCATCAACCAGATCATCGCCAAATGCATTGAAGTTGTCAATTCAATATTTAAGAGTACACCGGTCACTGAATTGTTACTTCCTTGAATGGTTCGACATAATACTTATCTACATCATTATTACCGTAACATGTTCGTACTTAGTATTTTTTACAACTAACATTCCCAATATTATCCTTGTTCCACTAACATATTATACATTCAACTTTATTAGGTACATTTCACACCTTATTTAACTATTTATTTAATATTGCTTACCAAAAAGGTTTACGTCTTGAGGTTTAATTTCTTTTATAGATATAAAGATCAAAAGGTACAGATTTCATATTATTTTCCTGTGTCTTTTAAGGTTGTAGTTTAAATAAGTACGCGTTTATAGCATTACGTACTTTTAAAATTATACAATCTATCACTTACACTTATTCGAAGAGACAGAGCGAGGTATTTTAAACGGCATTTATTAATACTAACTTTGCAAGAAATTAATTTGAAGGCTAGATATTATGGCATTACCTTTATACTTCATCATTATCCATCATATATATTATTCACTATGTGATCAAACTTAACGAAAATACAAATGTGTTACATATGTACCTACATTTTATTACCGTTATTTATCATAAGCGTTACCATTGGTAATATATTTATTTTTGTTTCTAGCCGATACAATCCTTACAGTTATAAACGAGAACTGGGAGCCAGTGATAAGAGACATAGCCCCTGTAGCCTTCGAACAAATCATCAAAGCCTGCGTCGACGAATGCAAGAAACTGTTTGCAGCCGTGCCACTGAGCGAACTATTATTGCCTTGAATATGTACACACAGAACCAAATCGCATTTTACGACTGTTTGTGATAAGATAGAAACCCAGATTTATTGCAAATAATGTCTGTTGTATATATAATTTTAAACCTTTCACACGTATAACTAAATTAGTAATAATGTGAAACCGTTGCGGGGCATGTGAGGTGATAGGCAAGTCTCGAGTATCACGTTTTCACGTATCTACATATATTTGTAAGACCGGTAACACAATCAAAAAACCTGTTAGATTTATATAATCCTAAGTTAAAAAAAAAAGTAGTCCCGCCGAAATCGCTGACATTGCAGATGCCAATCAATTTGTTTAAATGTCTTTAAATATTAAACGTTCGTTTTCATGTTGTGCAATTTCATGTTCACGTTATTGCATCAGAATATTTTTTAATGGATTGTAGTTTAAATATCGACTGACCATATTTTTATACAAACTGATACTAGCCAACATGTCCTCGAAAATGCATAAATGGTGCTTATATTTCATTATTTATATATGAACATGTTATTCAAACAATAATTTAATATTGATAACTTTAGGCAAGATGATTGTTTATCTATTTAATTGTTTAATACAGTTTGTAAAAACAAGATAAGTTCGTTTTTACAAGTTAACTTTTAGAATGCACCAATCAAAAGTTAAAAAGTAGGCACACACACAATTTTTATACTACTATTATGGTTTAATTATTAATTTGTGGAACAAAAACGATTTTATCTTTAGTAAGGTGCACTTAAATTAGAAATTTACTTTTTTTAAAGTAATGTAATAATATTTAATGTTAGGTTTACTATACATTGATTGTTTAATTGTAAGACAATAATAAAATATTGGAAATGATTTTCATTTTAATTGTGTCTTGCCATTTTTTTAATATGTATTTTGACTGCCTCGGTGGCGTAGTGGTAGCGTATACGATTGCTAAGCTTGAGGTCTCAGGTTTAAATCCAGGACCAAATGTTTGTGGAATCTACAAATATTTGTTTCGGAGTTTGGGTGTTTTCTATGTATAATATGTATAAATTTACAAAAAAAAAAAGTATATATGTATTCATATCAGTTGTCTAGTACCCATAACACAAGCTCTGCTTAGCTTGGGACTAGATGGCGTTGTGTGTTAGATGTCCGAAAATATTTATTTATTTATATTACACCACTAGCAAACTTTGACAATTACTTTTATTCAAATGTTTGGAATAGCCATTTCCCAAGCTAGCAACCAACTTGGTCCCTCTTGCATCTTTTCACCATTCCAGTATGCTTCTTATTTCCAACAGGGTAGGGTAGGTCATGAAATATTTTAAACATGTTATCAATTGTACTAAAATAAACCTGACAATGTAATAAAAATGACTTGACTGCAAGAAAAGTTAAGGGTTAATGTCAGAGTTGAGTTGTTTAGTGTTTGAGTTGAGTAGAGTTGTCAGAGTGAAAATAATTGTTGCAATGTGGTTAAATTCTGTTTTAACAATGAATGACCTATTATGAACTTATGAATTGAATTAATTGAATATAATCAAATAATGAAAGCAAACTGATTAAAATCCAACAGTACTCAATGAATAATTATTTATTAAAACATAGTTATTTAAGACTTAGTAAGTATCAAACTTAAAGCTTAACATAGATATATGTGAATTTATGAAGAAATGTATCAAAACATAGAAACTTATGAAAGCAGATATATACTTATATTAAAAAAAAACAAAGTTGGGTAAAAATTAGGCACTTGAAAAAATGAACACAGATTTAAGTGTTAGCATTTATCGAGGACACATAGCGTGGCGGCCTCCATCTACAGGCAGACTAGCTCCAGTAATATTACTAGCTAAGTCGCTAGCCAAAAATGCAATTGTTGCTGCAACTTCATCTGGCTTTCCGGGCCGTCCTAATGCATGTGTCTCCTTTGTCCTCGCTAAGAATGCAGCATATTGCTCGTCATTCAAACCTCCACGCTTTTGCAGTTCTGTAAGTATCACTCCAGGGTTCACACAGTTTACCCGGACACCCTTAGGCGCCAATTCTAAAGCGACACATCTAGTGAATTGGTCGACTGAGGCCTTTGATATGTTATAGGCAAGAACCCCAGGGAAAGATCTTATGCCATTGACACTAGACACGTTCACAATATTGCCTTTAGTTTTTAGCAAATGTGGCACTGCCAACATTGTTAAGTAATAAATTGATCGCACATTTGTATTCATAAGGCGGTCATACTGAGCCAAGGATGTCGTTTCTATCGTACCAGTTTCAATGATTCCAGCATTGTTAATAAGAACATCTATCTGCCCATACTGATCAACAGTTTTCTTCACAATGTTTTCTATGTCGGCTTCTTTCGTCAAATCGGCAGTAACGGAGAATGTAGACGTGTTTGCTTCGCAGTCTTTGCTGATTTTCTGCAAGTTCTCGACATTTCTACCGGTAAGAGAGAGCTTGGCTCCTAACTTAGATAAAAATACCGCTGTCGCAGCGCCGATGCCGGAACTCGCACCAGTAACTATTACAACTTTGCCGGCGAAATTCATATCACTTGATTTACTACAAATGATGAACTTAAATTTTAAAAATGAGAGACTGGAAAATACAGGTTGTACAGTGTACACTACAACGTTGTTATCAGTATTCAGTAACTTGGTTATATAATACTTGAAAACATATTTCTCAATCAGCAGTATATTTACATTTTAATGAGTAAAGTATTGTAATCAGTATGTTTTCGATTACTATATTTATCAGAAGAAGTTGTATAATGATTTGTGATTGGTCTATTCTATGACAATAAAATATAAAGAAAAACATAAAACCTGTATGCAACAAACAAAAACAAACTACATGTCATGTCATCCATCAGTCATGCCATTTTATTTGACTTTGACATTTTCAATGAAGATTAGATGATTGTTATAACCAATGATTAATTAACAAGTAGAACACGATTTTAAACATAAGCATAAAGCTTAAATTAGGTCATGTCATGATTCTATTTTGGATAATTTAAAATAAAAATCTTTACCTGAATCCCGTTGATTGAAATTTATTTCAGAAGAGAAATAAGACTAGTCGATTCGCTACGTTTGTGAGAGTATTTTTTTTTATTCGTTCGTATTTTTAGGTGCATAAAAATACACTCAAATAGAACAAATGTATTTCCAAGTAGCTGTTCACATGAAAGCGTTATGATAACGCGGCGTATTTTTAAGCCTAACATGAGATATTAGAGACTCTATAAACCTAATAGTAAAACATTTTTTACTTCAATTAAACAGATGCAATCAATCAACGTAGCTATTATTTCAATAAATTTTAATGGCGGCTCACAACTAGACAACTTTCGAGCACAGGTACGCGTTTATTACCGCATGTTAGTATCATGAAGTGTTAAGTGAGGCCACACTAATTCCAACAATTCACCGAATGTTATTATAGTGGTTCGGAATTATATAGGATATTGCATCAAATCTTCGTATGGCATCTCAAACTGCCCTTTTAAATATCCCTGTGCATTCAGGGGATGTATCTAGAATGCCTCCTGTTTTTTTTTTATTTCTAACGACACATCGCGCTATTATAGTAATTTAGCTTTAAGGCGAACCCTACACGACAATAAATATTGTGATAATTATCACGATATTTACTTTCGTATCTCGGGCCGGATCACAGCACACCCTACACCTACAATACGGATCGCGTCAGTACTGAAGCGTTCTTTGTACGAGGCAGACGTGATGGACCCTAGACGGAGGAAAATTAGAGCTTGTGTGGCAATAATTTTAGCCCTTTCTTTAAACAAACGAGTAAAAAGAAAGCGATGGATGAAGAATTGGCTACAAAGGAGAGAAAAGTATACACATCTGAATTTATTGGACGAAATTCGCCTTCACGATGAAATGGACGACTACGAAAATTACTTTCGGAGATGCCTGATGTCTTTATTTTTATTTATTATTTTTTTATAATTTACATGCCCGCTATTCCAAACTTTTGGCATGGATTCTAAATTGAGAATAAACTCTTTCAAAACAATCTTGTCGCTTGTCATGGATTCTTGCTCGTGGCACGGGTTCACCGCGGCAGACGCGGAATCCGCAGACGTCTCTCATCGCTGCCATCTCGCTGCGTACTGACACGATCAATATTGATGCGACACACTACACGCAAGATGAATATCACGATCCAAGATCTGGGATCAGATCACAAGGATTTCTAGAAATCCAGCGATAAATATTGTGATCCGTCAATACACTACCCTACACTTCAATAAATATCATAATCCGATATTTTATATTGACGGATCACAATATGGATCTTCCGTGTAGCGTTCGCCTATAGGAACGTGTTTTATAACAGTCATTACTGCTTTGCATTATTATTATTTATTCACGTTTGAATCTATAAATCTTAAATTAAAACATTTTAAATTAGACAAAGATATAATTACACAAAAAATCACTTATGATTATCATAACAATTCTCCTATTACCTGATAAGACTTCGAATCACAGAACACTGACGTCAAATCCATATTGGAATAATGCAAGCCAATACATGGTCTTTCTTATAATAATTGTTAAGGAATTTTAAATTAAAGTAGTTATTGTAATTAAATATTATTTTAAAATAGATATCAAACATGATACTCCTTAAATTTAATTTATTTATTACAGATACGACGGTTAACCCGAAATCAATACAGCGCCCATAACTCCATCCCTTCAGGAATTTCTTCTGACTGATGTTCCGTCCCAAAAGTTTATAAAATACTTGAAACATTTTTAACTTTTTTAATAATTAAAAAAAAACATTGGTAGCTATTTCCTTTGGATAAGAGGTTTGTTTAATACTGCATTGATGATATCTTGTTCGCCAAGATTAGTTTTCTTCAGTTGGTCGATATTATCGAAAACTGCGTCATACCAGAGACGAGTCCAATCGATGTTTCGGCGTATTTTATCCAAGTTTAACAGCATTACACCCATGTTGTAACCCCTGCCTAATGCTGGCCATCGTGCGTCACTATCTTTATACCAGTTGCTTTCATTCTCTACTAAACCAATCAACTGAAAAATAATATTCTGGATTTTATAAATTAAAATAATATGGAATTAGGCAGAATTATATCTAGGTATACTAATAGTATTAAGCTGAAAAGTTTCGTTTCTTTGGACGCAGGAATCTCAGGAACCGCTGGTGCGATTGGAAAAATTCTTACAGTGTTAGACAGCCCATATATCGAGAAAAGCTATAGGCTATACATTATCACGCTGAGACCAATAGGAGCGGATCACCAATGAAGAATGTTTCAAAAACGGGGGAAGAAATCACGCTACGGACAATAGGAGACGCAAACGACGTTGCGTGGGTCAGCTAGTCTATAATATTTCTGGGGCCTCTATTGGTGTTCTAATTGCACTTCTTTGATAGTAGTATGTAGATTAAAGGAAATACTTTTGATATCCTTAGGTGATGCTCTAGGGTCAATCGTGGGATCAGCACAATACTGCCCATTTAAAACATTGTACACACCTTGTCATCAGTAATATTTATAAACAAATTCCATAATTCTGCAACATCACATAAAAAGATCAGATCAGAGTCAAGCACTATGACCTTTTTCAAGGATATGGGGAGGATATCTGGGAACAGGAGTTTCGTTAAGCCATAGACGCCTGAATAGTGGATATTGGGTACCCAGTTAATTTCAGAGATCCTATCTTCCGCATTGTAGCATGTGTATGTAACTGTAAATAATAAAACAATATTTGTTCGATTCTTTAAATTACTGATAGCTAGGTTTTGGGTTACTTGTGTTTAAGGAAGACAATCTGATGCATTTGATGAACCGTGTTAAATGCATGTATGCAAATCGCTATGTGGAATTTCTATTTACAAGTTCGGTCCAAATGAAAAATGAGCAGATTTCCAGGCTTGTTTTGGGTGCATGGTAGGCAAAGTTTATAAATCAGTCATCGAAAAATACGCCGAGGAGAACATATATTTTCCATTCACCAGCCTTGAAAAGAACACCGCTAGGTATAAGTTTCACCTTACAAAAGGAGATTTGGCCTACTATATCACGCAGGATAGACGAGTCAGTATATAAGGGTTTGTTTCAAGTTTTAAGTTTGTGTTTTTTCAGCTAGACATACAACAAAAAAAGTGTCAGCCATTACTTACCATCAGGCACGTTCCATCTTTCGAAGATTTCACTGATACCACGTTGCGTCCTACTGTTCACTACGATATGAAAGTGTAGCGGGTTTTGACGGTGATACAGCAGAGATTTCAGCATAGGTACTATAAGACTGTTGTCCCTGCCCATACAGACTATTGCAATGTCGAATGTTACACATTCTGCATCTATATCATCTGCTCCTGATATCTGAAATATTTTTTTAGAAACATCTTGTTGATCGAAAACTAATAAGCTATTAATTCCTAACACAATTTTATAAATTACTTTTTGTAATTGTTTCCTACAAAATGTATTTGGTTATTAAATATGGCCCAACGATGCATAAGCATGTCAATAGTCGAACATAGTATGGGGTCACCAAGCACTGTTGTATTGTCTGCATTCGCAATGAGAATGATGATCACTACTCTTGGATTTCGCTTAAACTTTCTGTTAGGCAGAGTAGAGTCATTTTGGCAAGTCCATTAATAACAAAAATCGATAGTACAACAAAAGGATTTTGGAACAAGTTTTGGCGGAGCATAGCTTAAAACAATAAGATATTTGGCTTTCGCATTTTATTTTGCTTTTATCTTCTTCATTGACTGATTTCTATGGATAAACTTCAAACAGTGTACGAATTTTAATCTTAAATATTTAGTATGTACCAAAATACATACTACAGGAATTCCATTATCTTGTAACAAAGCCTTGTTCTGTATGTCCAGCAAGTGGCCCCTCAACATGAGCCAACAAAAAACCACCAAAACAACTATAGATACACTATGGGTTACCCATACTCGCGACAGAAACACTTTGTTCAGTTTAATAGCCATAACGACTCTGATGGGTGGTGTAGCAACCGGCATCTAGCGAGGACAAACACCGATTTGATTAAACATGTCAAGTAATAATTGCACAAGCATTTTTATCTTAGATAAAAGTTACTTTAATTTAAATAATCTTGTCCTGATGTAGACAACAACAACATTTTAATTGTAATTTTTGATGTTTACCATTCTTTTAAAAACTTTTATTGGAATGTCTATAGACTTGTGTTACAAAAGAGGTTTTAATTGTCTATTGATTTGAAATATTATATGTGCGTGTCGTTTTGAGATGGGTAAATCATAATCCGTTACCCAGAGTTTTATCTTTAGTGTAGGGTTTTTGCTTCGACGAGCAGCTGTTTTTAGTCTGACAAACTTTCACAGATATGAACAAAATAATGAATTAGTAGTAGTCTTTAGTGCTGCCGCTTCTGATTAGAATATAAATAAAACCACAATTTTAAACGTTATCAATTTATTTGTTAGTTTTCATCCCTCTACTTCTTTGTAGTCGTTGGATAACGCTTTGATATTTCGGAGGGCAGTCTGGAATTCACCTTCTTCGAGGCCTTCTCCAACAAAATGATGTACAAACGCGCGCTTGGCGTACATTAATGAAAACTTTTTAGTAAGTCGCTCCCACGCTGTTCGTATGGCTGATGTATTTGACACCATCACGACTGCCCTTTGTAAAGCGGCCAGGTCACCGCCAGGAACGGTCGCTGGTGGCATGTAGTTAACGCCAATCTATATTGTCCATAATATGACATTGTTAAAGTATGTTCTGTTTAAAGGTAATTAGGTATAACGAGATTAATATGACAGTACGTCCATAAGTGGTGATTTCCTAAATAGATATTCTTTTCTTACAAATTTTGCTTGAATATAATAGAGGCAATACATGAGAAATTAGTATTTCACATTTAGGTAGTAGAAAACTAGAATGAGCAGCTAAAATGAGAGCTATCTCTTTACTGGTAATAAGTGGCGATTTAGATTTTTTTAATGAATAGGTAGCAAACGAGCATGATGGTAAGCGATTACCACCGCCCGTCAACACCCGCAACACCAGAGGCGTCACAAGTGCGTTACTGGCTTTTGGGGGATAAGAAGGGGTGGTATGGGCCTCCGGTATCCTCACTCACTCGGTGAAACACAGCGCAAGCGCTATTTCACAACGGTTTTTTTGTGAGGCCCTACTATGACTCCGGTCGTTTTCATGAAAACGTGAGTTAAACTAATTGCGAGAATTTACCTTAAATCCAGTGGGAGACCATGATACAAATTTAATTGATCGCATGCCTTTTATTTGATTTATTGCAGAATTTATATCATTTGTGTTGACATCACCTCTGAATAGCAAACAACATGACATGTACTGTCCAAGTCTTGGATCACATTTGACCATTTGATTGCTAGGTTCAAAACACTGCATCATTAATTGTTGGGTAGTGTTAGTTTCATGCATTGCCTTGCAAGCTGACACAAATGGTGCAAACGTAATCAAAGGATAATGTATTCTAGGATATGGGATTAAATTAGTTCTGAATTCAACAAGCTGCACGTTTAATGCTCCTTCAAACCTCAGCGACGCTGTCATACATGATGTAACCTGAAGAAAATGAAAATGAGTTGACTTCAGTACTTATGGCCCTTAGACACAATCAATTTTCAATGGCGATGAAATACCTGAGCAATAAGCCTGTTGAGGTTGGTGTATGTTGGACGCGGGACTTCTAATGATCTAGCCAAAATATCATACAACGCTTCATTGTCAAAAATGAAGGATATATCTTCAGTATCCATGCAAGCATGCGCCGTCAGCACAGAATTGTACGGTTCAACAATTATTGGTGATATTTGTGGTGCTGGGTATATAGAGAACTCAATTTTTGATAATTTTCCATAATCTTTTACTAAACCTTCGAGTAATAAAGCAGTGAATCCAGAACCAGTTCCTCCCCCATAGGAGCGAAATATTATGAATCCTTGAAGATGGTTGCACCCTTCAGCCACTAATCTAATTCGGTTTAGCGCTAGATCAATCATCTCTCGACCGACACCAAAGTACCCTCGTGCGAAATTGCTTGCCGCATCTTCTTTCCCAGTTATCAAGGTATTCGGATGAAACAATTCCCGATATGCCCCCGTTCTTATTTCATCTGAAATTATTTACTGATGGTTAATGTTCTTCATAATTGGCAACAGTTTGTTCCTGTTCAAAACTATACTTGCCAATTGGTGTCGGTTCCAAGTCAATCATTACAACTCTAGGCACAACTTTTCCGGCACCAGTTTCACTGAAAAAGGCTTCATGGCCTGATTCATTATTTGAGAATGCTAAGATACCATCACATCTGATTCCATGTTCAAGACAGTAAAGTTCCCAGCATGCATTTCCGATTTGTACCCCGGACTGACCAATGTGTATATGGATTACTTCTTTCTGAAATAATAACAACGCTTGTTAACAAGAACATATTTATTATATGTTTCATCGCTTTCAATATAACATCATCTACAGTGTACAGTCTACACTCACTATAGCCATTTAGAGTAAATTCTTATAACTAATAATTTTGAATAAAAATAGTTTTGGCCTAAATAATTTTATAATTTTTACATTGTACAATGTTTACTTACTAAGTGTCAACATGTCCACATTTAGTTTTTTTCTGAAATCTATGTGGTTCAAGTTTATTTTTTAAATGAATCAGTGTGTGAAAACCGCCTAATTGTCATATTAGTTTAGAAACATAATCCAGGTTGACTCATGCAACTAACCAAGACTATGGAGGGTAGAGGTAAGGAGTATCATCTGTGTACATGAAAAGTGTCCGTTGAAATGCATTAAATTAGGGTGGCGCCACATTAGCATCAGAGTAAACTTCTTAAAATCAATACACACACTTTTTCATAAAATTGAATGATAAAAAATCAATAAACGTACTATTCACAGTTCAGAAAATAAAATATATTTACTACATTATTTTGTAATACGCAAGTAGTGACAATAATGTTAATTTTTTAAACTCGGCGTACTTCAATTCGTTCACAATTGCTACATTCATACCATACCCTGTGTCTATACCAGCGCCATTCTGGAAGGTTTTTGAACTGTTATTTACAGCTTATGCTGGACACTTTTTTCAATTTTCTACCATATGAGATAACACTCCTTATCTCCACCCTCCATAACCAAGACCCAGACCAAGAAGTCAGATAAAGCGTGTCGAATTTTGTTTTAAAGAGCTATCCTTATTTAGTGTATAACATCAGCTGCTTGTACAACATTCAATTGTCAGCAGACTCGATTGCGTAGCAATGTTATGGAGATTATATTAAAAATGTAAAGGTACCTAGATACATTCTGAAACTTTCTAACAATGAGTGACTTGAGGGGCAAAAACTTTCAATAGAAATATTCGGAATATTCCTGTGTCGCGGAGGACTTTACAAACATACATGAAATGAACATAAAGAATAGCTACTATTACACTATGGTTTTCGATGTGTGGAGTCCTTTAACACAGCAAAGTAAAATACGACGATTCGCTTATATCATTACGCCATCCATTAAGTAAATAGCCTTCAAAAGGTCTTCACCCCGTCCCCCCTCCCCATTCACGCGAAGGGTGCAGGACTCAACTAGATAAGTAAAAGGTAGCTTAAAATCTGTACCTTCCTGGAGTGTCAATATCACGTTAAATAAATTTGTAATAGTAACATTTTCTAAGGTTAAAAATATAATTATTTACATTATTAGTCTATTCAAAACATGTAATTGAAAAATGTCTACTTTTTTTATTTTCTTTTTTTAGATACTTCATTGGAACTCGCCTCTAAAGCACGATATAAGGATCCATGGCTCTCATTTATTTGAAAACATATTTCTGTCATACGCAAACCTTGACTATAATTTGCTCAAAGTAAAACACACGTGCCGCAGCCATAGCATAAATTAATTATAAATAAATTAGATTAAAGAGCTCATGAGTAGGTGTTTATTATTTAATAACCAACTTTTGTCCGAAGCGACGGACTTATGTTAGTTATCGTGGTAATCCGTAGCCTATGCAATGTCTTAAGAATCCAGTGACGTAAAAGTGTAACAAAGAGACCTAATTACTTTCGCATTTAAACTAATATTTAACATTGGCAATACATTGATTACCTCTCCGCCTCTGCGCCCCCCGCACCACTCTCTCTCATAGTAAGCGCTTATCGACGCTTCATTAATTTCAAACTTATTGTGGTAACTTTTAAACTATTCGTCCTAATTACTTAGTGTAGATACAAAGTTTATCCACATTCAATAGGTACTTAAATTGACAAATGTATTTATGGTTCACTATTTTGGTCATAGTGACTTCCACTTAATAGGTAGATATATGTACGCTATCAAGTACTTTTATTTAGAACTATTTAAGACGAATAATCCTACAGTAATTGTCTTTGTGTAACTCCGGTTTGGGCAGCGCACGCCAAGATGACTCTCAGAGAGCTGATTTTTTTCCGACTTACTTGACAGTTATCGTTATAATATGACCAAATTATTAAAAATCACTATACATTTTACTTAAGTATCATGAGTTAGTCTGAGCTATGCTACTGCAAAGTGTCATGAAAAGCCGTTCAGTAGTTTTTGTGTGAACGAGTTACAAACACACACATCTTTACAAACTTTCGCATATTTATAATGTTATAGTCGTTCCAATAGTTTATTTAACTTTTGACAGCTCTAATACTTAATCAAATAGTGATACCCTGACCCGTTACCTATTCGATTTCTTTCATCGATCGATTTTATGCATTAAGAAGTTTTAATCGATTTAACAAACTCATTATTTTATAGATAATTTCGTACTTCATATTTCTATGTGTTTCAATGTGCGACCTCCTTTGTCAAAATAAAGAAGAAATGGATTAAAAGAATGTTGTTCAAATATGACGGTTCTATGTCATGAAAAAATATATAAAAGGAACTGAATTTTCAAAATGTATTATTGTATTGTGTTGTAATTCAGTGGTTAATATTGTATTTGTTAAACTATTGATGATCTTTATTAAATCTCTCTATGTCTATTTTAAAATAATCTACAGTATTTCAATGAGTAACCTTCAATATAGTTGAGTATTTATATTCCTCCGTATTGATTTATTTGTGAATTCTCACGTTTGGTTGAGTTGAGCGTATCGTTCCTGCCTTCGTTACTGTCAAAATGCCAAAAAAGAAAGTACTCAAAGGACAAACAAGAGAGTTTGTCTTGCGACTTCGTGAATACTTTGAAAAGGAAAGCCGTAATGGTGGGCCTCTTATACCAGTGACTCAAGTTAGAGACCGTGTTGCAGCAGCATTAGGTATTAGTGCTCCAACAGTGGCAAAAATAACAAAAGAAGGCTACGGCAGCAGTGGCATGGAACAGAATAAGCTATCTACACCTAAGAAAAAACGTCCGCCTAGTAAAGTTACAGCCGTTGACAATTTTGACGCTGATGCTATTCGTCGTCATATATACGACTATTACCAAAGAAAAGAGATTCCAACATTAAAAAAACTAACACAATCTCTTCGAAATAGTGGTTTGTTCCGTGGTCAAAAATCTTCTCTGACAAAGGTATTGAAAGACATTGGAATGTTATTCCAAAAATGTGACAAACGAAAAATTTTAATGGAACGCAATGATATTGCTTTGTATAGATGCGATTTTTTAAGACAAGCAAAAAAAATAGAAGATTGGTCGAATGTTGTTTTCACAGATGAAACTTGGCTCAATGCGAATCATACGCTGTCAAAAACTTGGACTGACAACACCGTTGGCTCCACTTCTACAGTACCAATGGGAAAAGGCGAACGACTGATTATTTGTCATGCAGGAACAGTAAAAGGATTTGTGCCAGGCGCTCTACTAGCTTTTAAATCCCAGAAAACAGGAGATTATCATGAGGAGATGAATTCGAACGTGTATGAAAAGTGGTTCAGAGAAATGCTTACATCACTCGAAGAGCCATCAATAATATTTATTGATAATGCACCTTATCACTCTCGTCAAATTAATAAAATACCAACACAGGCCAACAAAAAACATGAAATTATAAACTGGCTCCGTGACAATGGGGAAGAGGTGAATGAGTCCCTACTAAAAGTAGAGTTAGTAAAGATATTAAAAACAAAGAAGCTGCCAAAACGATACGTCATAGATGAAATGGCAGCAGAGCATGGGCATACCGTCCTCAGAATTCCCCCATATCACTGCCAATATAATGCAATTGAAATGATCTGGGCACAAGTTAAAGGATATGCTGCGAGGAACAATACAACTCCTCCTTTCACCGCAAGAAAAATGCTGAATTTACTGAAAAATGCGTGTGAAAAAGTAACTCCAGAAAACTGGGCGAATGTTGTAGAAAAAACAAAGAAGGTGATAATGTCGGATTGGGATCGGGATGTTGCATTCGACAATTTATCTATCCAAGAAATGATAATCAATATTACTGAGAACTCAAGTGATGATGATTCCTGGTCATACGAAGAAGACGATTCTTTATAATTAAAATTAGTATTACAGTACCTCTTTTGGTTGTTTTATTTTTAATCCGTAAATTACTACGAATTTCAACATTTTGTACCTGTTCATTACAAGTAGGTACCGCAGGTAGTTTTTATTTGAACCAACTATAGTAAGTCTAAACAATTATTTTAGATTCATTAATTTGCGGCGAATACATTCGATCCCATTACTAGGTACGAGTACGATGGAACTGTTTTCATTACGCAAATTATTTATGCATTGAAACAGAGACATTTAGGGCATTTTAATGCAAAATAATAAAGCTTTTTACGTGATTTGATATAAAATATAATCACAATAATTTTATTGTATGTTTTATTAATATAATCGATAATCGATTTATTTCAAAACCGTTTTTATAGTCTGTGGTCATTAATTACGAATGACACATCCCTAAGTAGGCGGAGCCCGCCCATAAAGTACAGTATTATCTGTAGTACATTGTATCAAAGATTATTACAAAACTTTATGTGCGTGATCTGTCAAAAGTTAAATAAATAAATAAATAAATAAATAAGGTAACTACGTAAGTAAGGTACTGTGAAGCTGTTGCTCTTTTGTGTCTTTTGTTTTTTTAACTAAATCACCAATTCATGAAACTATGCATAAAAGTGGTCACAGTTATAATTGTAATAAAATATATGTTTACATCTCGAAAAAGAAGCAACTCGATGAACAGAAAAAAAAAATGAGAAGCGCCGTAGGACTTAGGACAATAACTACCAGAATGAAATTATTATAAAAAATCTTCCTTATGTTAGTTAGTTAGTTAAATAGTAAATGAGAACTAAGTAAAGTCTTAAACTAGCAACTGTATTTAACAGACTCTCATTTTATACGGAAGTATCGTTTGGTTATTTGATATTTCTACTTTTTTTTAACAAGTTCAAGAATAGGGAAGGGCCAAAGAAATAGTTACACAATTTCTGGCTGCTGATTGAAGTATTAGAGATCTATGTATGTTATTCTAAAATGCATCGTACTTGTGACTTGGTATTGGTACTTCATCCCAAAGCAATAAAATACCTTGGGTTGCAGGTGACCAGTCTACTCGTTTGAGTCCTAAGAAAAAACTCTTCGTTTCATTTAGCGATTACTATACACAATATCGATTCCGTCTTTATTTTGTTAGATGTTTAAAACGAATTTCAGAAGAAGTAGTTGCAGTAAAATTAAAAGCAACGTATAGCAAGTATGGCAACACTAACTTAAAATGTAAGAAAGATTGAAAAATAGTAGAAGACACTAAGTTTGAAGTATTTGATAAGAATTTATTTATTCTAGCCCAGTTTAAGTGCTGATAAAGGCTAGAGGGTTTTAATAAATATACCTTTAGCTTTCATATAATCTGGCCGGGGATATATATATATATAAATACAAGTAAGTTTTATGAATTGTTATTAGTTTCACAAGTAGATAGTCAATCATTTCATAACAAAAACAACACCATTATTTTCTAATTAACAATATTAATTGAAAAATGTTAACTGACTATCAGTTTCTTCAGTAGATACCATGATACCTAACGTGTTAACCTAAATTATTTTCTGGGTAGAAATTGTACACAATATTTTAATTTATTATTCATACTGTTTTACATTCTTAATAGTATTTGAAAGGTCTAAAGGTTGATTGTTTATAGATATTAAATAAGAAAAAAAGGTTTTTTAGTAAATATTTAACAGTGAACCTTTAAATTAAAAAGTAAACAAAAATTCTATTATATACATATGAAATCTTTCAAACACATTTACACTTAATTTGAATTTCTAAATCACTAATATTTAGTAAGAAGGTTTGTTAAATTGCTTTACAGTTTTATAATTTTACAGACTGCCTTACTTATTTCACCTTTATAACTTCTTATAAGATTTTTCTTAGTTATACTGTCGTAAATTGTAATGCCAAGATCATTCATTATATTTTTCAACTTAAATGAGATATTTATATTCAATAAATTAGCTTTTGAATGTGTGTATGCCTGTTATCATAGTAAAGAGTAGCCTATGTTGTTCCTCAAGAATCTAAGCATCTCCATGCCCAATTTCATTGAAATCAGTGCAGTGGTTTAGCCATGACAGTATAATCGACAGAATTACTTTTGAATATATAAAATTAGTATGGATTAGTTTACCTACCTGCAATGTTTATGATAAACTACATATTTATATTGAAGGGAAAACTTCTTAAGTTGTTTTGAGCACTTTGTGTTTGGGGAAAATCAAATGGGTTTGTGTCACCGACATGCTAGTATTTGATGTTAAAAATTTTAATTTAAACATTATGAAATGTCTAATTTTACACTTTAATAATACAAACTACATTCTAAGTTATAAGTTTTCACTTCTATCGGCAGTTCTTATGACTGCCAATTTCTATTTTCATATTGGTTTTTTAGTCTGAAATAAAATACTAACATTATTAATATGTCAATTTCCTTAAAAATTTATCTTTTTTTAAATTTAACATTCAAAATATTTAAATATTTGGTTCTTAGCTAAACCTTTTACACATTATATTTATTGGTAGCCATTCTCCATTTTAAATAACAAAGAAAAAATTATGATTACTACTAATATTCTCATATATTTCAGAAATGTGGGGTGTACTACAGGTCTGCCGCTGCACTCAGTCGTTGCGGGCAGCTCAGGGCAAGCTCTCTCTATCTCATGTATCTAGCATCAGAAATGGCTTCAGTTCTACTAGTCTAGTCAGCAGACAACTCATCACACAAGCTAAACACAATAAAGCAAACAGTTGGAAAGGATTAAGGGTAAGTTGACTCCTTACACGCCACGCTTCGCCGTAAATGGGCTGGCTCGACCGGAGTGGCACCTTGGCCGCACAGAAAACCCGTGTGAAATAGCACTTGCCCTGTGTTTCACGGAGTGAGAGAGGATATTGGAGACCTATACCCTAATCCCTCCCCCCAATGACAAACAATGATTAATTTTGCCCATGTCTGGTAGGCTGATGCATTCCTGGAACTTCTCTCGACTGCTAAGGTCGGCCGCCGGGGGGTTTAGTGGGTAGATTGATTTCCAGGAGTCCTACAGACGCCCTTCATCTGTCCTATAAAAAGGGTTATAAGTAGGCCAAAACGTCATTACTAAGGAGAGAGTACATGTCTCGATGAGGAAGGCTGTAGATGTGACTTATGTGACTATAACTAAAATATTTGTAGCAAGCAGATTACAGTATATTACAACATGTTCAGATCTCACTGATCTCTTTATTATTTTGATATTAACGTGAACTGTGTTAATATGTAAGGTTGTATTTATCACCACTGTAGAAAATTATTTACACAAACAATGGTCTCAAAAATAATTTGTTTGTTTGACAACAATAAACTAAAAACAGTGTAGATAATTGAAATTTACAGACTGGTGAGGAATTTGAAAGAAATTATGAGCTACTAATAAAAATATTCCCTAAAAGCAAAATAACTCCTAATGTAAGAATTTATTGGTTCTATTAACCCATTTGGCGCCTCTGTACCTGATTGGGTACAGCTAATCAATTGAAGGTAGATATAAATTTACTAACTTATACTTGTTTTTTTTCGACCCATATTAAAAATTGATAGTTTGAGCATCAAAAAAATCACAATTTGTGTGGGTATATTCTTAAAATCTGTCACAGTGAGGATCTACTTCGCGATATAATCGTTTACCGAGGTAAGTTCTCTGATATATTAAATTTTTGTGTTTGCATAACCTAAATTTTTGATACATTTATGGTTCTTGTAGTATACATCCTTATTCATAAAATAAATAATAAAAAACTATTTTACAACAAGAATTTACAAAGAAATCGTGCTTGAAAGACAACTGTACCCAATTGTGTACAGCGGCCGAATCTATATAACGATAGTGCTTATTGTTCTAGGATATCGTTACCATGACTTCGAGACATTTTAACGTTTTTAACTGTTACAAAGGCTTAGAAGAAGCAGTCAATGCTGTTTTGGATGACAGTGGCAGTGATGGTGATTATGACTTTGCTTGACTTATACCGCCAGAACCTAGCGTCGTTACAGATGAAGAAGAAGGCGTCGACGAGGACATGGTTACCGCCTCTTTGCCGCAACTTTTATATGCTAATCAAAATAACAGACATACTTTTCAATTAGATTCTGTTATATACTCTGGTATATTGATATTGTCTGGATATCATAAATTACCCAGGGAAGATTTATCCAACAAACCATCAAATATTTTTTGATATTTTTTTTACCAATTATAATCTCTTATTCGAGCTAAAAACAGAAGGGTATCGAGCAACAGGAACCATACGAGAGAACAGAACGAAGAAATGTCCACGGAGAAGCACTAAAGATATGAAGAAAGAAGATTGTGCTTCATATGATTACAGGTTTGATAAGCAAAATGAAATATTATTAGTGAGATGAAAAGATAATAGTGTTTGTACAATGGTGACAAATTAGGACAACATTGAGCCATTGGGAGTTGTAAAGCGATGGTCTCCCACACAACGTGAAACGGTTGATGTCAACATACCCAAACTATTTCAAACATATAATAAAAATGGGGGGAGTCGATGAATTAGACCAATCGATTGCACTGTATAGGATCGCTGTTCACGGAAAAAAGTGGTGGTGGGTTTTGTTTACCTACATGGTTGATATGGCGATTGAAAACTCATGGCATTTGCATGTTATGAGTCATAGTGATAAAATGGACCAGCTACAGTTTCGACGTGCCATTGCAAGATATTACTTACGCCAAAAAACACATCATAAAGCTCGACCGTCATCTTCATTACTGCAAGGTTTGCCTCAAGATGGTGTAGGGCACTATCCAAAAAAGCTTGAAAAACCATTGAGACGTGCTGTTTGTCACGCAAAAGTTCGTTGGCAATGCAAAAAGTGTGTAAAAACATTGTGTTGAAAAACAATGTTTTCTAAATTTTCACCTTTAATACGCCGCTGTACCTAATTGTGTACACCCCTCTCCTGAAAAGCCTAATTTCTTTTTTCAATATTTTTTAATATTTTATGTTTATTTGATTCATAAACAACATGAAAATAAATGTTTTGTAAAAATATTACTGCTGTTTTAATTTTGGCGGTTAATGGGTTAAATACACTGAAATCAGGTTTATATTGGCAATATGTAGGTGTGTAATACCAAGATAGAAGTGAAAGGACCCACCCAGAGGCTGTAGCCCTTTGCGATGGGTAGACCAAACCTGCTCTACCTGATAAAAACAGATAACGAACTATGACACGCCTCACGACCCTCAGAGGTGTATAATATGCTTATGCCTACTACAGTGATATAAGTATGAATGATTATAAGTGTATGTAACGACCTATATTATTATTATTTTTTATTGAATAGCCGGCAACCGAGCAAACGTATCGCCTGATGGTAAGCGATTACTGCCGCTCATGAACATCCGCATCACCAAAGGCGCCACAAGTGCGTTTCCGGCCTTTTTTTTTTTTATTGAATAGTTGGCAAACGAGCAGACGTATCACCTGATGGTAAGCGATTACCGCCGCCCATGGACACTCGCAACACCAAAGGCGTCACAAGTGCGTTGCCGACCTTTGGAGGATGGGAAAGGGGATGGGGGTAGGGGTTGGGGTATGGGCCTCCGGTATCCTCACTCACTCGGTGAAACACAGCGCAAACGCTATTTCACACCGGTTTTCTGTGAGGCCGTGGTATCACTCCGGTCGAGCTGACCCATTCATGCCGAAGCATAGCTCTCCCACGGTTATAAACCTTTGGAGGATAGGGAGGGCATAGGGGAAGGGGTTGGGGTATGGGCCTTCGGTATCTTCACTCACTTGGTGAAACACAGCGCAGGTGCTGTTTATATATACACATATATGGTTGGAAAATTCTGGAGTATTGATTACTCAATAAATTATTCGTTCGCTATTTTTTTTATTTACAATAAAGACGCATTTAGTGATGCAAGATAATATCTTCTACAGCTAAGCGAGATAATCAAATCAAATGGCATGCTGGTCCGCTTCTGTTCTTCCGCGCCGAAGCCCAAGCGGTCCAAGCTGGTGGGCTACTGGCTCCTGGGCTGCTCCGGCATGGTGTTCACAGCCGTCGTTTTAGGTATGACTGCTGGCTATATCATCCTACTCTATAGTGTATATTATGTTATTAATTTGGTTACGAAAACTACTAAAGGAAAATAAGTGTGCCATTCAATTTGTTGAAAATAGATTATATTTTTCTATTTGTGTCAGTGTATTGTGATATATAAGTCATAGATTATAAATGTATAAATTATGTAAATAAGCGGGAATTATCTACTTGAGTTATAGAAATATTATGTTATTATTTATGAACTCAAATCAAATAAAAAGGTAGATAACGCACGGCCGTGGTTCTTGTTGAAGCCAAAAAACTCAGCTACTTCCAAGTAAACACACGCGTTAACGCACACACATGCAACAAATTACGCTACTTTTTGTTAGTTTCGTACAAGTTGTTGTGCAATAAGTTTAACTACAAAATGCCGTCTTGTGTAGTTATATGGTGTAAAAACTACACACAAGTAAACAAAAAATCCGAAGTCCATTTCATACGTAATACATACAAAATAAGTATTGGGAGAGTGTTACCAGGACTTTGTATTCCTAATAGCCAAGAAATGTGGGTAAGTAATTTGTAGGTATATTCATAGTCAAATAATGAAGTAGAGAGTGAGACAAAAGTATTACTATATAGTTAATAAAGTTAGGTAAAAAAAGAACAAAGAATAATTAAACTTATAGTGTCACTTTCGGTATATATTCCTTGCTAATTCATTATCCCAATTAAAACCAGCCATATATTATTACAATGGCTATCAGGATACCTAGATATACTGTAAGCGACAGTGTAAGAAGTATACATGTAAGTAAGATAATATACCTACTCGCGGCAGAAAAAGTGATCGATGATGAAAAGATGATCATACTCATACATAAATTATGTGGTTGTTATTTTTATTATGCATAATGCGTTAAAGGTTTATAACGTAAATTTAGTTATACCCATGTCGACACTGATTTTTTTAAATATTTTTCAATAACGACTACAGAGGAGTCTACAGGGCGCCATATTGGATTCACGACACCTTGTTTGTTATGTTATAATAAGTAGTTTAGAAGTTTTCATAACTTCTAAACGTACAGACGAATATACATACGGGTTAAAACTATAAAACATAACAAAACAATCTTCAAATAACCTTCAAGTATTTTTTTCTGTTCTCACATACATGCCTCCTTCGTTTATATAAATATGTACAATCTAATTGTAATTTATAGGAAACAAACAGATTTATGTTCGCATAATACCTATTTTAATGCAAATTTCAGAGAGATTTAAAAAAAAAGTAGCATCTCTTAAATCATATTAAAAAATGGCTTCACTTTCTTATTCTACGTGCGTTATCTACCTTTTCTTATTTGATCTCTACCTGAGTTTATGAAGTAAATAATTATCTAGGGATTTTTTTACGGAGCCTGTGGACTGAATTGCATGTACGTAATTATGTAAATATAATACTAAGTTACATTTTACAAAATTATCATTATATAAATGGACCAACTTATGCAACAAGGAACCAATCTACACACATGTCAAAATCAATATTAAGACTCAGAAACATATAAGAATTAACCCAGAGGGTTGTTTTTTTAATACCAAATGTATTTTTTTGTCGTGTTTCTGAGTGTGAAATTGGCGGCTCAATGATCACTAGGCCGCCATGGTGTGGGCCACCATGCTGCATTGTTGCATTGTCTGCAAGAGCAATGAGTGTGGTGACCACCACTCTTGGATTCTGCTTATGCTTTCCATCAGGCAGAGTAGAGCCATTTTGGCAGAGCCATACATAAAAAAAAATCGTTCCTGTGTACATTATATATAATTAAATATTTATGCCTTTATCTTGAATTTGGGATGTGTGGATTGGTCCCTTGTTGCATAAGTAGGTCTAAATGTACACAACACATTTATATTACATTGTGCAGTACATAAAATGTACATTATTTTATTGTTGCTATTTTTTTGTCAATTATTGTAAAACAATATTATTTTAAATAGTTTAATTTTAAATGGTTCTGGTCTTAAAGAATACCTGAGAACTGTAAAGATGGAATAAATGGAAAAATAATATCTATGTCTATGGAAGGTTAGGAATATTTAGAAATATATAATCATTAACTATGGTACCTGGTACCAGGTTCAGATTTGAATAAGTTTTTAAGGAGATATACTCGAAGTTGTTGTAAATAATATGTTGCAACTATTATTTTTAAATAAGGCTGTTCAAAAGTAATAAAAACACTGAAATGAATGTTTGTTCGTTTCATTTCTATATTATATTTATATTATAAATATATATCCAACTGTAATGTGTATATTATGAACAAATAATGCGGTTATTTTTAATTAATTGTTTATACTGTTCTGTTCTGAAAGGGCTTCTTCAATCATGATTATTTTAAGTAAAATACAACAGTAATCTAAACCACTATAAATTGACTAATAGACCAGAAGTAATATTGTGATAGGAACTGATAATACTTTTAGTTTTACTTGTCGATTCGCTAGTTAAATATTCACCTATGTTTAATTATGAATACTAATAATATCAGAAAAATATTTTGTTTGTTAAGAAATTAGGCTTAAAATAGTGCAAAAATTAGTCATACCAGAAAATACACTAAGGCCTAGTATAAACTTTCTGATCACCTTATTACTAAATAAGACGGTTGTAAGTTTACATATTTACTTAATAAATGTAACATCCTAAGAAATTATAATGAAAAGTCTTCTATTAGCAAAGAAGGAATAACAAAAATGGCTAATTCTCCATGTGGTGCTATGCAGGTGGTGTAACTAGGCTAACAGAGTCAGGATTATCGATGGTGACGTGGAAACTGCTGGGGGAGAAGATGCCGCGCTCTGAAGAGGAGTGGCAGAAGGAATTTGAGAAGTATCAGCAGTTCCCTGAATTTATATAGTAAGTATACAGAAATGAGATCTGACAATGATTGAAGTTTCACAATATGACACAAAAAATAATGTATTAAATTGATTTATAATATTATTTTAATAATAATCAAGGAAGTGTAGATCAATTGTTAAGGTAAAGATCATAAATAGTTTCAGAAGATTCGATATTTTTTTCCAAAAGTTTCGTAATAGTCCGACAAGTTCGACTTACATCTGGAACATTCTGGAATGTTCTTGTTTTACTAGAACATTCGACTGGTTAATAAACATGATATTCCCCTCTGCCATCGTCAGTAAAAACCAAAGCATGACCCTGTCAGAGTTCAAGTGGATTTGGTACATGGAGTTCGCGCACCGAACCTGGGGCCGGGCGATAGGCGCGTGCGTGTTCCTGCCGGCCGCCTTCTTCTGGGCTCGGGGGTTCCTCGACAGGGGCATGAAGGTCCGCGTTGGGGTCTACTGCGCTCTCGTCACTGCTCAGGTAACTGTGCACTTCTGAAACCTCGTAACTAGTCATTGATCACCAACAGCTGACCGCTGACTGGGTATAGGCCTCTCTCTAAAATGGGTGGTAAAAAGTTAGGTTCAAGTTTTCCTCAGTGCTGTTGCTATGCGTAGTCAACTCTTACGAAACTTCTTA
Organism: Spilarctia lutea; assembly: GCA_916048165.1. Lineage (NCBI taxonomy): Eukaryota > Metazoa > Arthropoda > Insecta > Lepidoptera > Erebidae > Spilarctia > Spilarctia lutea. The sequence continues at coordinate 19,252,683 of OU696483.1, forward strand.
ATCTATTACTATTCGGATGTTTTTATTTTTCGTGCAGATTGGCTAGATATAAAAAAAACGTGTGCATCTTGGGAAGCCCCATTGAAGTGTTAATTTAAAAGTATATGTCTTCGCACACTAAACACTGAGTAGAGAAGAGAGGAAGCGGTTGTCTGAAATACGGCTAGCGCTGTGGGTTAGAGTGAGAGAGGAAGAGCCTGCCTGCCGCTGTCGTATGCGAGAGTGAAAGGGAAGCCAGACACACTGCCGCCGTAACGCGTTACGCAACGAAGCGGTTTACCCTCCCATGAGAAGTTATCACTTTAAAATAAATAATTAGTTAAGTATAGCTAAGTGCTTGGTACATTATAGGGTCTAATGGGCTGGTACATGGTGAAGTCTGGTTTGGAAGATCGCTTTCAAGGTCCATCGGACGTCCCGAGGGTGTCTCAGTACAGGCTGGCGGCTCATCTGTCGCTGGCGTTCATCCTGTACGCGGGGCTGCTGGGCGGAGCCCTGCGGATGCTCCGTCCCTTTCCGCCGGGGACTCTCACTAAATTGAAGGAACTCAAGGGGATTACGGCGTTTGCGCATTCCGTTAAGGCTATGGCGTTTTTGACTGCTGTTTCAGGTAAGTTGGAGCTCAGGCTAGATTTTTTTTATTTATTATTTTAAAATGTTACAAAGTAAGCAATTATATTCCTTTCCAGGCGCCTTCGTGGCCGGTCTCGACGCAGGGCTCGTCTACAACTCCTTCCCAAAGATGGGTGATCATTGGATTCCTGACGACATCCTGGCTTTTTCCCCAACCTTGCGTAACTTAACCGAGAACCCGACCACGGTTCAGTTCGACCACCGGATCCTGGGTACGACGACGTTAGCGCTGGCCACTACGTTATGGCTCATGGCTCGAGGTCGGCCGCTGTCTCCCGCCGCCAGGAGACTGGTCAACGCAGTTGGTGCTGTGGCGTGGTTACAGGTGACGACTTTTATTTGCGAATTCTTTAACCTCTGATTTTCAACAACGTTCTGTATGTAATTCATTTTTATTGTGCGGGGATCCTCTCGGATGCCTTGACTGGTGGCTATGTCGGACTCGTGCCTATGCCAGGACGGAACCAGGTGCACCCTAGAAAGGAAAGCCCTGGAACCCCGACGTACCTCAGGCAGCCTACGGTTTGTAGATGCCCCCCTCCTGTGTGGGAACCCCTATGCTCCTTTTCTATTCAGAAAAGGCTCGAGCACGATTTCAAATACGAGTTACGGATCCAGAACCATGATTTGTTACAGCTATTACTTAGATATATGCCGTATGACAATATGAGAAGTATTCCTTTGCGAGTTAAAATAAGCTTCTGCCTTCCCTGTGGAGACAAGAGTGAGGATCTGTGGTATAAAGTGAGTGTGTGTGTGTGCAGGTGTCCCTGGGTATCCTGACGCTGTTGCACTTCGTCCCAACCCCTCTGGCCGCCTCGCACCAGTCCGGCTCGCTCGTCCTGCTCTCGCTCGCCATCTGGCTCACTCACGAGATCAAGCTGCTCAAGTACATACCTAAGTAAGCAGCCTACACAAGATTACATATTAAATCTTCTTTTAGTACAATGTGTTTTATTATTAACGAGCTCCATTTCCTTAAGTGCAAATACTTGCGTTGTGTTGCCCCTACCCTCCCCTCCCCTCCCAACCCGCACCCGGCCAGCTCGGCCTCTCCCAACAACCAACCTCTCCTGAGAGGAGACCCGAGCCCAGCAGCGGGACGTTATGGGTTGTTGATGAAGGGCAAATACTAAACACTTTAATTAATGTGTCAAATAAAACACATTTTACTGGATTTTAAGGCTTTCTCAAGCAGTATGGATGGTTTAAGATGCTTAGAATAAACCAAAATTAAGACCCAGATAATGAACTTTCGACTGGGTGAACCGATTTTGATGATTCTTTGAAATGTAAACTTCTTTAGCCGCGTTGAGCACTTTTTGGTGGGAGAACATGTCATACAAATACTTGCGTTGAGTGCGAGGTCGCGTCGCGTCGAGAGCTCGCGTCACCGACATGCTGACGTCACATCTTCGAAGTGAAAACTTGTTAAGCCGCGGTGAGCACTAGTTGGTAAGGAAATCAATCTTATGGGTTCGCATAAGTCCTTATGACTGCTAATTTTTCATTTTTATTTGTATTTTTATTTTAATATTAGGTCTTTACCTATGAAATTGCCGTTTTGTATGCAATAAGTGAAAGTACTTATTTTTTCAAACTTTTTTATTTCTATTATTCGAAGTAATCACCCATGCAATCGACGCATCTTTGCCAACGCATTGGCAATTTATTGATGCCCTTCTTGTAAAAATCAGCTTAACGGGAGGCAACAAACTCTTCAAAGGCATTTTGTACTGCCTCTCGGGAATTGAATTTTTTTCCCACTAAAAAGTTATCTAAATTTTGGAAAAAGTAATGGTCGGTAGGTGCAAGGTCTGGTGAGTATGGTGGATGAGGGAGAGCTTCCAACACCAGCTCTTGCAGCTTGGAGACTGTCTGTTGCGCAGTATGGGGTCGCGCGTTGTCGTGAAGGAGCAGTGGGGACGACCGATTGACCAAAGCTGGTTGCAGATGTGCAAGCTTCTCCATTATTCTCTCCAGTTCTTCACAGTACACATCTGCATTAATGCTCATGCCGTTTTGTAAAAAGCTGTGGTGAATCACACCCGCACTAGACCACCAAACAGTGACCATCACCTTTTTAGGGGTCATTTTTGGTTTAGGGCATTGCTTTGGTGCTGAACCAGGGTCTAACCAACTTGCTGAGCGCTTTCGATTGTCGAACAGAATCCATTTTTCGTCGCACGTAACTATTCGTTTCAAAATTCCTTCATTTCTTTGCCTGTTGAGCAGCGAAAGGCAGGTCTCTATGCGTACGTTGCGCTGGCGATCGTTAAGGTCGTGGGGCACCCATCTATCAAGCTTTTTTACCTTGCCAATTTGTCGCAAATGGATCAATATTGTTTTGATGCTTACATTAAAATCTGCTGCTAGATCAGCTGTAGATTGAGTTTCGTCAGCTTCCACAATCGCCTTTAATTCATTATTGTTAACCAAAGTCTCCGGACGACCACGAGCTTCATTTTTCAAGTCAAAATTTCCAGAACGGAACCGGGAAAACCAATAAAGGGTTGTGCGTTCGTTTGTACAGTTCTCTCCGTAAACGTTTTTGATGTTACGTGCCGTTTGTGTCGCGTTGGTACCACGACGGAACTCATATTCCATAATTACACGAATTTTTAAAGAATCCATTATGACGAAAAATGTTCAAATGTAATGAAAATACAACGCTAATCAAAAAACAAAAGACTGAGTTTGTAAATAGAATGTCATGGTTTTAAAACAAAATTAATTTGAATTTAGAATACAGAGCCATTACAAACTTTTTTTATTTGAAATGACCAGTACTGAAGAAACGCAATTTCATAGGTAAAGGTAAAAATTTCATAGGTTTCACCTATTATTCACATTCATTAACTTTCAATGTAACGCTATTCGAAGTATAATAACGTCCTTTTTCAATCAACTCCAAAAAAGAGGAGGTTATCAATTCTTTCGAATCATTCGATTGGCTAAACCAATTTTGATGATTCCTTTTTTAATAAAAAGCTAGTTCTTCTCTTGTGGTCCCATTTCAAACAAACCGACTTCAAGAACTATCCAGTTCTTGAAGTCGGTTTGTTTTTTATTTTTTACTATTTAAAGACAACTCCACTGCTAGAAATACATCCTGTGTCGCGGCTGACTTTACAAACATGCATGAAACGGACACAAAGAACACCCAGACTTAGACAAACAATTAGTGGATCACACAAAATGTTCCATGTAGGATTTAAACCCACACTTGGCGAAGTAACAAGTGGCGACCGCCTAAACCACTAGACCATACGTGCAGTCATAGATGTGGGATTTGGGATCATTAAGTTATTGTGTACTGCTTAAGATAAACACGGGGCTTGATCGATGTGTTACTATTTTTGAAGTTTCAATTCTCGTTTAAAATTTAATGAACATAAAATATGAAGGGTATTCTCTCAATACAACACAAATATTATTCACAAAGTGGTTTATTTGAAAATTTTAAATGCTAACATTGTTTACACACTGAAAAACTGTTATATGTACAACACTGTGTGTAGACAAACGCCTACGGGTCCAGCGGTGGACCCGCACTCGCACCAACATATAACCAGCAATCATTATGATACACGCCGTGAGTTCTCTATTCAATACAAATATATATATCTACATATACAGTACAGGCATGATCCAAACTGTAGTTTCGTCTAAACCCACATCAATTAGTTAATTCTGCTTGATCGTGGCCACAAGTGGCCATACAGATCCCACTTTTGACGTTCGGTGTAAGAATTGAATACCACTGCACCATTTAGGGTCAAGTTTTTGTCTATTAATAGATGATTTATCTATACAACATTATTTTCGATAATTTTATATGTTAAAAATTAACAAAAATTCAAACCAAAACAGTTTAAATAGTTATCTAAAGTTTTTAATAAACATTAAAGATTAAATTTAGATAATTTTACGTTTTTAATAGCAAGCTGCAAAAAAGCTGCATTCAATAAAATTGGGATCTTTTAAATATTAAACCAATGTAGACGTACAATGTGCTTTGTACGTAGATTATTTGTGTACATGACGACAATTCATTTTGTCTTTTCATATTCCAAGTATTTTTATAATTAGGTAAAATAAACAAAACCATTTATTTTGTCGATACAAGGAACACTGTTATTTATGTATAAAACCACCACATTGCTAAACAATATAGAATAGTTTGTAAAGTTTTAATAATATTTTATTTGCGTTATATTTGTTTTGTAAAGGGACAAAAGTAAAAAATAAATATACATCCTCCAATACTCATGCGTAGGTAAATAAAATAATTTTATTGCTTAAGGTACATCAGTAGGTACAGTTGGCAGCAAAAATATATGTTTAACGCACAACTTAAAGTTAAAAGATCAATGATTGAATTATATGTGAGTATGACATTCGTAAAGATATAATTTTGGATATTACCCGTATCTGTTAGTTAACGTATTTTGTGAAAATATTAATGGCGGAGGTATTTAGCAGTACGATAAGCTAACAGATGAAACATATCATGCATGTTCGCCTGTAGTGTTCAGTTTCGGGTACCTGTTCACTTTTTCTGACCCCCTTGAAAAAGGAACAGGGATATTCAGAAAATTTTAAAATAGTTAGATATTTAGTAACCATTTCTTATTACATATATGGTGTAACTTTATCAACGTTACATACATTTTGAATTAACTTCAACATCCCTATTCCTGTTCCCGCCGTTGAACATAGCAAACAATTGAGTACTGCAATCAAGTTAGTGAACGAACAAATATATTTTTACGGCATTGTCAAAACTCGCAAGCATCTTGATGACAGTTAACAAAGCCCCTTCCGCGGTATTATTATTTATTTCATTGTTTTATCACAGCTAAACTATCAAACGATATGCTTGTATATAGGCTACAAACAGTATATAATATTCTTTCTGATCAAGAAGAAACAAACCTTTTGTATATTCCAGTATGTACTTTATGATATTTACGTTGCCAGTTTAAAATTAAATACAGGATAGCTGACATATTTATTGTTACAACACAAGACAAAATACTTTTGTTCGTTCACACATACCACTACTATTTAATAAAATAGGTCCCTTGTGAAATAATAAATTGTAGCACCGTACATAATTCCTTATTCCGAAATCAGATACATGATATACCGTTACAGACTAATGTGTAAACTTTAACTATGGCCGACTATACTTTGTAACCTAAATATTAACTGAAAACTATAAATGTGACAATAATAATCAAGATAATGGTAACACAGGGCGAAATTGTTGACAGACAAAAAAAAATATTTTTACACTGGCAATTTCAGTCTATTTCTAAGGCGAAGAACTACAAAGGATAAATGACAATTTTGTTTAGGCGGAGTGTGGCGATCTGTCTGTGATGGTGAATGCACATCAAACTATTGTACACATCAGTATTAGTCGTCTAGAAATGTTATTCGTTGATGTGTTGCATGTTTACGTTGACGACAGTAGCGACATCTGTGCAAGCTTCACTAAAGCCGGTGTGGTGATGTTACAATGTACTGTTAACTGATATGCTCCCTTGTTTCGTCAGAGTCGCCGTCGAACTAAATAATATCAAGCCTCTTCCCAATTTAACTATTAAATAATTATGTATAAACACTAAGTTAACCTAACAGTTAGTAGTTATATATAACCCTCTTATGATTTACATATAGTAACATACAGCGAGCAGTTAGAACTTGTATCATTCCTTTATATATATATATATATACCACTACGTACATATATAACTTTGTATAAATTCAGGCCGTTTGTTTGTCGCCTTTCATCTATCTCAAATTATGCGACTTCATTAGGTGTCAACAACATTACATGACTTTGAAATTCTACAAGACTACAGGTCCTGCAGACTTCAGATAGTCCAGTTAGACTTCTTCGGACCCGCAACAAAATATTTATAAATATATTGTACGAGTTAGATTCATGATTGTATGTTTTTCACGACAACGATAATATTTTTGTTTCTCGAACAAAAATTTAACACACTCTGCGGTTGCTTTCAATATTAAAACAACATCAAACGTAGCCTGGTAGATACATCAAGTTGTTAACAAATATCGTACAAAAAATAATTAAAACAAAACTTAATACAAATAAAACAGAGTATTTCTAGTCAGTTGCCCTCAACAAATTGTAACTGCTAACGTTTAAATAACCTTAATCCATAATTTCGATTAAAAATTAATCAAATATTGCAATACATAAAAAATGCTGCTAACAGTTTACATACTTGGCTCCAGATCGGCCGAACAATACAAATATTATCATTAAACAATTTCTCGACATACTCTATCGATAGAGTATGTCCAAATTAAATTGTATCGATGTGACGAGTACATTGTCAAAATTAATAATTTGAAAGATAATATTATTACTTTTAGGAACCAGTTTTTTTATTCATTTGATTTTATTACAGTAGAAACTCGATTATCCGCAATACCGACCACGACCAATTAAATAGTTCAATTGGTAGTATAGTAAGGACATATTGAGTCAAGTTACGAAACTGCTGAGTCCACAATTTCTTATTAAACATTGACCTTCGTTGATATGAATTTGCTGTTTTACATTATGTTTGTGCACAAAAAGCCCGCTTTACTTCATACATTCGATTATCCGAATCCTAACAACAACAATTAGTCCAGTTAATTGAGTTTCTACTGTACAAGTATTAATTTTTCAAATACATATTGCATGTAACAATTTGTGTGAATGAACGTGCTTCTTGAGTATCATACAAGATTTTTTTCTATTGCGATGAGAATAATACAAATTGAACCTACCTATGCAAACAGGAATCAAACCACAGACGCCAAAATTGAGTTAGTTCTTAAAGCCGTAAAAATGCACCTCTTGTCGAAAATGAGATAAGTTTAAAAACAAATGTTTTAAAAACTATTCTACTGCAAAGGATTTAATTTAATATTTTTAATTAACCTTCTCTAAAACCACGCTCATAATTATATTATTGCGTCACTAAATTGGAACTCTATTGTCACATTTTAGTGAGCGATTTCTAAAATGCTATTTTTTATGTATGGAATTAAATAAATTCTGTATTTAGTGTGACATAACTAAATTTAGTCAATGTTTAAAATTTGGAACGTCTGACGCAACTCATTTTTAGTAATGTTTAGTTTAGTTCAGAGATTTCCAACAACAGAATATTTTTTATTTTATATCAAAAAACCACCTTCCTCAAAACTGTGTAGGTTCATTCCGTTTAACATAAGTATGATCAGTTTTCGAATCCAATCGTAGTATATTAAAGAAACAATACTTAATTAACAATATACACTTTCATACATAATTATCACTGTTGTGTGAATTTAAGTAAACTAGTAATTTAAAATAAAAAAGACTAATTTGTCTTCGAATATTCCTCGCTAAGGAAATATTTAACCACCGAAGTATTTAAAACGGATTTGTATATGGAACTAGTGGAATATAATAAACTAACGGAACTAACCGCCCTTCTGTACCGATTCACTGGAAGTAGCGGTCTTTAGTCCCCCCCCCCCCCCCCTCACTCACTGGAACAAATCATTACTGGCACTAGAACGTTACGAAATAAAGCATCTGGTCTTGGATGATATGATATGGCGACTGCCACGAATAACAAAAACACTTTCTTGCTACTAGTCCTACATCGCGCAATGAAAGTTGCGCCGGAACCCGCAAGCGTGACTGCCTCGTATAGCCGGAGGATCCTCCTTCTGTGTTGGAGGGACATGACACCCGTACCTCTAGCGTTAAAACTAGTGGCGAAATACTTCCCTAGCGTCAAATGATCTCTAATTATTATTTTTTAACCAAATCTTACTCTAATAATGATCGCAAATAAGAATACATTTATCATATAAATCACTAGCAAATTATAATTTAAAATATGAACGTGTTGCAGAAAGTCAGTTGAAAAACATATTAGTACAGAATTGTCACTCCACAAAATGATTTAAATAAATAACAACTTTCGTACCTACATAATAAAGTGCAATTCAGGTTGCAGAGCGCTAATGGTTACAGTTTTCAGTTTTTTCTTTTATTTTTTATCTCTTCTGACGTTTTAGGGATACATTTTTAAACGTTTACCTGTCTTTCCGAAATCTATACTTGTACCAGAACATTTTCAGTTTGAAATGAAATTATAACAATGGTTGGTGTAGATATCTACGACTAAATTAACTGTCTTTCAGTAACACGTTTATATAGCAGATTAAACTGATCCCAATCCAACTATTCACAGGTATATTTACTAATTTATAGCCCAAGAAGATTATAATAAATATGCTTTTTTTTCTGAATTTAAATATTTACGCAAACATCACTGTGTCCTTAGAAACTTGCAATGTTGCCAAGTCTAATATTATACAGAAACTAAGATCACCTGTGTATACAGTTGCAAATAACGTCTTGCGATTACAATGAATAATCATATATAAAATCAAAAAAGTTTCCATAACTTTACAATAGATGGCAGTAGTTTGTGTAATGGCAGATTTGTATATGAGGTTTATATCAGTTCGGCCTTCGCTCTGTAAATAGGGTAGGTGGGGGTAGTGTTGCCAACAACAATATAGAAACTGCGTAACTTAGTAAAGAAAATTTCCTAAATAGTGTACATTGTGAGCTAAAACTGTATTTTCGAGTAACATTGAATTGCAGAGCACACGTGGTGTAGTGAAACAAACAGCAATTAGACAATAATTTGAACTTTTTTTAATGGCACGCGTACTACCACTTTGATTAAACAACTCTACAAATTAGCAAACGTAGGTCCCTAAATACCCTATATCTCTAAATATTTTGTCATGTTAGAGCGAAATTAGGCGAACGATATTTTACGTATTATTTAGTTTTATAGGCCACTGTCCACTCGTAGCACTTAGTGCGACTGCAATGTTATTGTCTTGTACCAAAGTTAATTTATAAACGTATAAAACACTAAACACGGGTGCGGAAACTATCGCGTTATTTTTAGGTGTACCTAGTTTGCAACAGACTTCCAATTCAGCCGGTACTATAACAATTTACATCTATCATCTTAATAGGAAACTAAGAATCAATAATTTATAATTTATATCATGTATATTATATTCACTGTCATATTTATCGCGTTATGTATTAGAGGAAAGTAACCAATATTGAACCGACGCTTAAATTGGACCACTTCTGTATTTCTACCAAAAGGACACATTTTTTTACACTAGCAACGTTTTGGTTGAAATATAGAAACGGTCCAATTTAATCCCTCGGATGCGCGAACGGGTACTTCCGGTTCCATGCACCGTGCGGCGAAATTGCAAAATTTTGCAGCACGGTGCATGGTGTACGAAAATGATCAAATCTTTTCAAAAACAATGCTCGGTGGTTATAAAAGTGATTATTTTTCAAAAGATGGATAACAAGCGTACATGGTTATGCCATATTTTATTACTAAACTAATGTTATCGCTTTATTATTTACTCACAATTGAGCCAAGTATTAATTTACGCACCTATTGTGTTAATAAACATGATTTTAATATTTTATGTGGTTTATTATTCATTTTACTTATTATCCTCATAAAGTTCGATAACTAAGCTATCTACTGATATAAAAAACACTATAACTGCAGTAAAAATTCATTGAGAAACATATTTGTAAAAATCACATTTCGCTGTCGAGATATTCGCCATTTTGGTACTTTACAATCAAACTATTATTTGCGCCGAACACCAAATTACGTAGTATTTATATAAAGAAATAGTGTTTTTTAGTTAAATAATTTATTTTTTTAGTTAACTAGTGCAAAAGACAGGAACAATACATAAAAAAAACAACCTATTTATCAAGTTATCTAAAAAAAGGACTCGTTTGCTAGACCAGTTTTCATTTATTATTTTTAAGTTCTGAAAATTCTCTAAACTTTATGAAAATGACTGAATGCTAAAGAGAACAAACTGATCGTTCCATTATGTGACACACAAAGTCTATGGTCAATACAAAATAATTTAGTAAAACATAAACAAAGATCAGTTTACGTCTTGTTCATTGTCCGTCACTACTGTGTATGTGTGGGTGTTAATAGTTCCGGGACTTCCCGCTAGGCTGCGTGCAAACACGAATCAACGGCGATATACAATTTTAAGTGGCGTGCTATTGGAGAGGCCTATGTCCAGCAGTGGACTACGATACGCTGATGATGATGTAGAACAGTAATGGCGTGGGAGCCCTTTGTATGTGTGCGTCTAATTTCGCTCGTCAGGCAAAAAATTAGTGTTTATTTAAATATTTAGCTTTTCTAACACATTTTTGTTGCTATTCTATATTCTATATAAGATTCTCATCGCAATTATATCATTTTATCAATAAAAACATAAGAATAAATGCGTAAAAACCTTCAAATGAGTAAGCCCTTTTCAATAGGTAATAGACTCGGTAACTTTTTGAGTAACACTATTCAAAATTACGCATGATTTATGCCTCAATTCGTATTGATAGTGGTTCCTAAAATAAGTATAATAAGTAAAATATAACAACAAACTACCTTCAAAATCACCTTATCGGCAAAAAATCAGTTTTAAGAGGCACTTGACAGATCGCGTTGCGTCATCGTCAACTTTGAAATTGGAACTCGTTTTTTTTACGGCTCTTGAAGCGCACTTGACAAACGAATGTTTTAAAATGTTGTTCGTATAAAGCAAATGCATAACAAACCTTTCTAGACTTCGTTATAATAACTTTAATACCCAAAATTAATTAAAATGCAAGTTAACTGCGAAAAACATGGATCCGTGTGTGCCGCACCGACGGGACAAACATGGATCCGTGTTGCCGCACCCGAGAGGTTAAGCGCTGGTTCAACATTGGTTACTTTATGTAATTATAATATAAATCTCATTGAAATTTCTGTATATAGTTATGGAATAGCGCACAACTATCCTGCAGTTGTCATAGACATACATTAATTACTACAATTGGGGCATTTTTTATTGTGAATAAATTTATATAGATCTAAAAAGTGGAGGCTATAAAACATGCAACTTTCATAAGGTTTCGATAATTATTAAATATAAGCCCTAATTAATTAACTCCAAGTGAATATATGAAATAAAATTAATTCCATCAACTTTAATCACACGTTTTATACAACTACTATGTATTAGAATATCACTTGTAATATTACATACCTTACCGTTTGTTTGACAGTCTCTCCGATCAGTATTTTTCGTACAGTTTTTTGACTACAGCGTTCTGAAGTTATCTCATTATGTCCCTATCTCATTTTTGAAACCCACTAGGTATTTGTTTTGCGACTATTTTCTCCAGTTGTCATTCAAACGTTGCTAACTTCACACAGATCATCTTTTCTGCGTGTTTCGTGCATTGTGCCCAACACGCGTGTTATTCAATAAAAGGTTTCATGTTTTATAGCCGGTCACTACGAACAATAATGAAATATACAATGCGACACCCCATCGAAAGCGTTCACAACATTAAAATCAATGTTCACACTAAACAACGAAACTCGACCACAAAGCAATGATAACATCTTGTGTTTCACCCATCGTGTACACTAACTTACAAACTCATTTACATACATTAATATATTATAATAACATGTATTTAAAAATATGCTTCCTAACGTTAACGTTAGTAGTTTTTTAAACAAACCAACATGATTTTTGAATGGTATGAATAGCATATTTTTATATGACCAAATTAACCAATATATTTTTACGCTTTTTCTTTATATATACAATAAAATACCTTTTACGGTATAATAAAAAGAGCAAGTAGTGTACACGACAGAGGCAGGTATCAATTACACGGTAAATATCCTACGTACCAATAAACTTTAGAATATACTCGTTACGTGGATTATGTTGTCTGAGGTACCTTCGCAACGCATCTTTGTGATTCTACAACTTGTAGGATAAATATTAACTAAAAATTATTCCACAATGTCTCTTTTTCGACCGAGCAATTGTAGAAAAAATATATATTTGTGATCACATAAACGAATAGTGGAGAGCGTACGATTAGTAATAATACGAAAAACGGTAAAGTGCACCACAACAGTAATTTAAAATATAGATGGCGCCATTATCGAAAAATAAATCAATCGTATTTCTAAAAGTTGTCAAGAGATGTCGCTAGGTCTCCAGATATTTAAACTCGACGCGAGATGGAGCTGTTCCAACTTCCCAAGAAGGGCAGGCGTCGAGGAATAGACCGTATGAAGCATAATGAAGGATCGCGCGGATGTGAAGGTTGCAGAGAGACAGTATAGCGCGACTAGCCGCGCGACTATCTGTGCGACTAGCTGCGCGACTAGTTGCGCGACTAGTTGCGCGATTAGCTGCGCGACTAGCTGGGCGACTAGCTGCGCGACTAGCTGGGCGGCTGCGGGTCGGAGCTGACGATGACCTGCACGACGTAGCCGGGTGTGATCTTCGCCTCCTCTATGAGCAGCCGGTCGCCGAGGAGTTTGCCGCCGTAGAACCATCGCTGGCGCCACGGTTCGATGTTTTCTTGAGCCTGAAATTAATAATCACAAACTTTAACAAAAAAAACTACACTTTGTAGCTCTTCATCAAAAACCCATAAGCAGCAAGTTAAGGTCATACGTCCCCACGCTGGCCAAGTGCCGGTTGGGGACTGTAGCTCTTTAGTAGTTTGTAGTTCTAAGGACACCCAATACCCCCTCTTCCCCCTTCTGTGCACTAACATCACAATACCAGTATTCAAAACCTCTTAGTACGAAATCGTTCTCTTTGTAACGAAAGTTTTGGCCAATTATAGCACGTTGTTCCGTTAAACATGTTTCGTACAGTGGTTGTGTCAAGATTTCCTTAGTGGTGGTGGTGACACTCCGTATCCTTAATACATCACTACACGAATTACTATTAACTTATCATTTTTAAATTGCTCAAGTAAGTTCGATAGCAAGTAGTATTAAGGTAGTTACTTCAGCACAAGTAGGTCACCCGAGTAATTATGGTGTCCAAAAATGTAAGGCAGTACTCACAACTACAGTAGCGACCTTTATCGGACAGAAAGTTGTGTGAGCGTAGGGCTGGTAAGCAACTATTTTTAATGGCCCTGTTCATGTCTTATAATGGCTCTAATGGCTGCGGAAGTGCGGACTTTTAAACTACAATTGCAGAGTATTTGTTTTAATGGATTTGTAACTCGATTGTCATAACATTTATTTAATATAATTTTGTTCAATAAAACATATATTTTTGTTAGTGAGCTTTTCGGCAATAATTCTTTCATAACTTTTCACCGAGTGATCTGACTGACGGACTGAGGACAAAACCAAGTAAATGCCACTGTTTATGTCTGGGTAGACGGAATACCAAATATACCTCATATGATCCGGGACTCTCAATAGGAGGACAATGTGTAACCACGATTGCTGAAGCAGTGCCTTTCAAATTTCTTGGTAGAAAGATTGATTACAAAGGACGTACACCATCCTTAGAGGTAACTGTCGCAAATTTTCTTAGTGACTTGAATAAGGTAGACCAACAACCATTAAACAATATTAAAAAAGTTTGGATATACGACAATTATCTTACGTCGCGTCTGACTTGGCCTTTCCTTGTATATGACATCGGTAAAAGCCTCCTGGCAAAACTAGATGCAAATGTCAAGAAGATATTGAAGTCATGGCTCGGAATTGCACACTCAGCTGACCCCTCAACTCTATTTAGGGATCAAAACAGTTTTGGGATGAAATTAAAGAAGCCATCTGAACTCTATAAACACCTCAGAGTGACCAAAATGCATGTCTTGGGACAATCCCAGGATGAAATAGTCTCATCACTCCCAAAAGATAAATATGTTACAGAGCTTGAGTCAAGACTTCAATTCCATAAACAATTTATGGCTGGTGCACAGTTTAATAAAGTCGGGCTGGGTTTCGCAAAGAGGAAGGGAGACCGAGAAATAATAAAATCCTTTATACAACAAGATGAAAATGATAAATATAAAGTGCATGCAATGAATCTAGAAATGCAAAGTGAGTGGTTAACTATAGGTGAGTTCTGCATCCCGTTAGCCCTGAAATGGCGCACCTTGCTATATGATTGGTCTCCTGCCCTATTAAAATTCTATCTGAATGCCTTCCAAATGACCCTCCCAGACCAAAGTAACCTAGTGAGATGGGGGAAAGCATCTGAAAAATCTTGCTATACGTGTGGTGAGGCAGTAGGTACTGCTAGGCACTTACTGGTAGGTTGCAGGGTGCTGCTTGATAGGGGTTATTACTCACGCCGACATGATAGAGTACTAGAAATCATACGTGAAGCAGTAAGTCTTTCAGTAGCTAGAGCCCAAAAAGGATTGACTACAAATAAACGAGAAATTAACTTTATAAAGGATGGCTCAACTACCAAATCTAAAAGCAAGCCTTTCTCAATCCTAGGTACTGCACCTGACTGGACTATTTTGATGGATACGTATGATAAGCACTATAAAATCCCAGAGGATGTTGGTGTTTCGTCATCCAGACCGGACATATTCCTTTTCTCTAGACAAATTAAACACATAATATTAGTAGAGCTTACTGTTCCGTGGGAAACTAATATTTCTAAAGACCATAGAATAAAATTAAATAAATATTACGATCTAACAACTGAACTTAACAAAAATGGCTATGTGGTTAATTTATACGCGGTAGAAGTGGGAGCGAGAGGTATACCAGCTAAATCTCTCTATAACCTTTTGAAAGACCTTGGCCTGTCGAGATCTGCAGTAAGTTCTATTTTAGAACGAGTATCCAAGGCTGCACTAACAGGTTCCTACCAAATTTGGCTAGGTAGGGCGGGAAACTCGAGCAGTGAAGGTGACCGTTGATGCGTATCTTAAAGGGGGCCTCCTTAAACCTACACCTAGGTCGTAAGTCCTGGGAACTGCTTTGAGTTTCTCCCTCTGCCACACGATGGACCCGGCACCCGCACGGTGAATCCATGGAGTGCTAAGAAGTTTGTCTCCCCGTCACTAGAATTCGGCGAAACTCAATGAAATCAGAGACAAACAAATTAATGAATAAATATTTTTGGACACCGGGTATTGAATTCGAGATACGTTAACCGCCAACCTTACACAAACAAGTCTCATGTAAAGTAGGTACGTGTTCGTTGCAATATATCGCATCGCACTGCTTACGTCATACACGGCCATGGATTCAGCGCACTGTACAATACATATTACATAGCTGCTTTAAAAGCAGACCACGGGTACATTAAACTTATTAGCTTTTGCTCCTCAATCCCTGCGTGTAAGTAATATCTTTCCATTGTCTTTCCTTCTAAATTTAACACATCTATCCCTTTAAATATACCTTCTCTTAATATGTGCATCTTTAATTCCTAATTGACGACAACAAACTTTTGCACGACAATGTAATTTTTATCCTATATGATAAAATTATGCCGTATAATATGCTGTTTGCGTACCACTTAGATACGGGGCCAGGACCAGCTAGATCACACTATGACGCGATCAGGCGTCACATTAATATTATTGGAGAAATTGGCCGGGGAAATTTACAGGTTCTCCAGGATTAGGGTCTGAAATCGAACGGTCTGGGTCCTCCAGATTAGGGCGGGCGTCTGAGTCCGCTTCTTGGAGTGGTATTAATTGCAACTCCGCATGGATTTTTATTGAAACTCCCGGTAAACAAAGAATAAATAAAAAAAGAAAAGGAATATATTTTTGTACCTCTTTTTACTAAAAACATGCGAACGGAGGAGTATGAAAGACGCAGTTATAGTTTATGTGGAGGAAGAGTCTAGAAAGCTAAAAAGAAAGAATTATGGCCGAGCTTCGACCACTGGGCGACCAATAATACCTAATATCAAAAACACTACAGATTTGTACATCAAAATGAGTATTTACCATCAATATCTAATAAACATCGTATAGCCTTGTTTCATCTATAATTATGATAATGAATTCGTCGATACCGAGCCGGTAGCGTCACTGTTGACACCTCTCTCGGCCTTTATGTAACTAATTGATTATTATTGGATTGTGAAGAATCCTCTACTCGTGTCGCCCATCCACTATTAGTTACTGCACACTGTAATATAGATAATAAGGAGTATCTTGCCAGTTCTTCTTCGTAGGAATGTAATTTATTAACCGCGCAACTAGGGTCAGTATTTCAATGATACGTTACATTACAAAAGTGCGTAAGATCTACTTGAATTTAGACCTATTTGATTTAGATTTTGATCTTAAAAGTTTTTTAATTAATAGGCTTTAGTGACCCACGATTTATCTTACACTAATCAATACCCACATTTTACACGCTTTTATTAATTTCACCTATATAGGTATTTGTTTGTTTGTTACAGACTTCTGCAAGAGTGCTTTTTAGTTTGAAATATTAATTAATTTTGGTTTTGTTTCAGCTAATGGTCAATGCTTCGCTCCTATATGTAGTAACTCATATATATAGCTAGTAGTTTTATATATTCTATAAATAATTCTCATAAAATTTCTACCCAATCCGGCGCGAATTCCCACGGAAGTCTACTCAGATTTCCTCTACTATAATATGAGCATATAAACATATAAACCGTCCTCTTGATAATTCCGTAACTTATTCTAAAATAAATGGTCTGTCCAATACAAAAAATAATTCGTAGCTGGACCTTGGACTTCCAGAGGTTAAATTAAAACAAATAACATTATCCAAAATTAATTCATACAAATATTTGCATTAAGCGAGAATTAATCCGCGACCTGTGACGTTTGTAGGCAGAAGAATGCGTCACTTCCACGTCACAGAAGAAATTAAATTACCATCACACAGTAGAAAATACTTTCTATATAATCGTTTGTATATTGACACAAAAATACAATTATAATGAAATTGTTCTAAACATTACATAATATATTCAACTCTCATTCGAGTCTAGAAGAGAAATCGTTTCTTTTTTTATATATAGTCATAAAACTAACACATCAAACGGTCTAAAATTGAATATCAAATATTGACATAGTCTTTGAACGCGATGTTACTTTAAGATTTATGTGTGTATATAAAATAAAATAATAATCATGAAGAAAATAAAGGAATAGATAGGGCACAATAACACCGTCCATTAAGCCATGTTGAAACAAAGAAAAGCGTCATTTTATATATATAACTGCCTCGGTGGCGTAGTGGTAGCGTATGCGACTGCTGTGCTTGAGGTCTCGGGTTCGATTCCCGGGTCGGACCAAATGTTTGTATGATCTACAAATATTTGTTTCGGAGTTCTGGTGTTTTCTATATATAATATGTATGTATTTACAAAATAAGAATATATGTGATAATATCAGATATCTAGTACCCTAATAACAAGCTCTGCTTAGGTTGGGACTAGATGGCGTTGTGGCAGATGTCCGAAATATTTACCTATTTATTATTTATCATTTCAAAATCGGGGTTTAAAGTTACATCCGAATGCAAAATGAAATGTTTTACAAGAACATAATTAGTTACAGCAATTTTATGATGTTTTTTGAAAAGAATATACGAGAAGTACCTATAGGTTTTACATGAAAACAGTGTCCGTTTGTTTGTCCTACAGGAGCTATTTTATAAGACATATCGAGCATTTTCTTAACTTGTACCGACTATAAGTGTCTTTTCACTTAGACTGCCGATGAGTAATATCTTTTTCGACTGATTTTGGTCACGGCGAACTCTTCATTTTCTGTTTAAACTGTCGTTGGTGTGTAGCTAAGACCGTTGATCTTATTGGTAAACCAAACCAATCAAACCAACCCACCAAATAAGCCATTGCAGTAATTGTTACAGACAGCACAAGGCAGAGATGCTTTTATTTTATATATTTTTATCGCGCATTTTTATCCACTTCAGATCATATAGGGTGTTAAAAGACTACTACCAAAAACTTGGGGGTTGCCATCAAACTATGACACTGTATAGGTTTAGTTTCATACCTATAGCATAACATAATAGGACCCTAACTACCTAATTATCTCATTTAGAAAACCAAAAAATAAATTGAAATCAATAAAACAGCAATGTATACTAAAATACAAACAGCAGCGACCGGCCGGGGTCGTTGGAAGCCGCACCAAATGGTTAAACGATACCTACTTATCGCGCGCATACTGCCTGCCGCGCAAGCCCATCTCACTTACGCGACTATGACTTCCTTATAATATAAATAAGACTAATGCTGTCTAGGTCATAATGCACTAGGTGGTAACCTAGTGCATAAACAGCATGGCCTGCCTTAACTTTACAAAGTTTTTAAGAAACCGAAGTTCTAAACACAGAATCTTAGCTAAGTACCTGACACGTAAACACAATGCAAATATTAAAGTTAATAGAATGTAAGGTTAATTTTAAAGTTAACTTTATGAAGCGTGCATTTGCGTAAACAATTGTCTATGTAGATAAATTTGTATTAGATATGTACAAACCTTTATTTTACTAGTTTATTAAATTCGTAGGTTAGTACCTACTCACTGGAAAACGAACGAAAACTGTACACGAAACCACTCACTAATCTGGCTTGCTTATATGTTATCAACTAACGCTAAATAGTAATTAATAGGTACCTATCCATCTGGGTATTTTTGTTTTTTTTTTTGCGTTCGAATAATAAAATTATACCTATTAATTCTTGAAATACTCAAACCACTCTGCTTAGTCGTTTCCCACAAGTGGGTACCTATCTTACCTACCCTACTTACCCCCATCTTGGTGTCGTCAGCTCGCAGCCGGCCGTCACTTATGAAATTTTGTTATGGGCCGGGAATCGAACCCGTAGTCTCATGCGTTTAAAATCTTAAGTCTCGACGGGTCCGATTGGCGTAAAACGTTATCCTTTAGGTCCAGCGCCTACCTACAGCGGTTTCCTGGTTAGAAATTCCGATTCGGAAACCTGAATGCTCTTTTTACTTAGGTACAAAATCTTTAACTAGTCGCACACGTTCTTATTTTTTTCGAACGGAAAAATTAACATTTATTTCGTACTAGTCACAGAAACAGGACGATTTTATTGATTATTTATTTTTACGATACATTGTTCAACACCTACCTACTGCCATAACCGTGCCAAAGCGATGTTAAAGAAGAACGCCATCGTGTCAAAGACACTGCTGATCGCCGATGTCTCTTTGGTTGTGTTTAAAAAGGGTTTAATTTCTCTAAATGTTTTGATCTATTTTTTAGTCGGTGTCCAATAGTCGTACTGGGCACTCGCGCGGTGCATAGAATTTGCATTACCGTGTTTTGTGATTTTCTTTTTATTCTTTAAGAAGAGAAGTTGTGTCAAATCTGTATTCTCAGACCTGAATACAAGAAGTGCTGAGGACCCTACATTCCTGAATCGCATTCATCGGTCTTACTTGTGTTAGGCATTAACAACCCTTTAAGGCTCATTGGTCTAACGACCATTCAGTCGTTATACAGCAGACTGGGAGTCCCGCTACCAATTAATGAATCGGCATGTATTCGTATTCGGCACGCGGCCTAACAACCATTGACAACCAAAATAGTTATAAACAGACATTCACGTAACTACACGGAACACGTAATACATTGCTGGCTATCGAATGGAATAAAAATCTTGACACATTGTTTTCTCCAGCTATAATTTTTTTTAAAGGTCAACTCATATTTTTTAATGCGATTTGCAACGCTGAATCAGCCCCATTAGTTTTCGGTATTTATCGGTCATTTTACACCCTGTATAGTCATTTCGCTTAGATAGTGTCGGTACACCCCATTGTGGTTATTGTTGTGAAATATTAATATAATATTTCATACAAGTTAGGTGCTTGCCTAGGTAGTGAAAACAAATTACATAAAAAATAAAACATCTCATCTTCCTAGCCTTTACTAAAACACTTTCAGTTTAAACATTAAAAGAGTCAACAAACACAACCAACAACATTACACTGCGTCGGCGTAAACTAACAATTCATATTTTACTTGTGGGTGTACGCCGCAAAAGGCTCGTTTAATTTTCCTGTGACAAAAAGCCTCACGTGTGACGGCGGCGCGATTATAGCGACCGTGTCTAAGCGAATGGACTATACCCTGTGCTTAAACTAAATTCTAAAACTACTTACATGTAATTTATTCTTGCACTGAGCGACAGTATGCCTCGAGTACACGGCCAAGTCTACGTCCTTGCACGTGCTGGACAGCCGCAACCTCAGCGACACTTCCGTCCCCCCTTCCACCGGCTCCGACCATTCCGCCGGTGAGTCCCGCCCGCTGGCTTCTTTCACCATGTTTATTGGGGGCGATAGACAGTATATTGGGACCTGAACACAGAAAAAAAAAGTTGTCAGTATAGTCGGTTTACGTACGATAATTTTACGTGATAACGTCATAAGAAACCAGTGACGAAAAATATGCGTCACAAGCTGAACGCTTAGGCCGTGCCCCTATATCGCTTGTCCCGCGCTCTCGCTCGCGCGGAACGTGACAATAAGTAATGATTTTTCGTGCGTTCAGCTGGCGTTCATAGATTTATAAGACGTTATCACGTCAAAACTAATCATTTTTTTGAGACAACATGAGCGTTGTTTGAAAGACATAAATCAAACAAAAAATCTCCGAGTCTCCGAGCAACAAGTTGTGGATAACACAAAGTGCTGTCTCGTATTGTTAACGCATTAATGCCCAGTTCCTATATTTGAAAAACGATCCGTTCTAGGTAAGAATAGTAGTATATTATAGGTACGGGGCGTAAGCTAAAATCGTTTCTATCCTACTACTATTATAAAGGCGAAAGTTTGTAAGTATGGATGTATGTATGTATGGATGTTTGTTACTCTTTCACGTAAAAACTACTGAATGGATTTGAATGAAACTTTACCACAATATAGCTTATACATCAGAATAACACATAGGCTACTATTTATAAAGATATAATTTTTTTGCCCGCAGTTATCATCGTACCGCGGGTAGCACCGCGGGGTTCAGCTAGTAAAAAATAAATTGAGGAACGGTATTTACGACTCGTAGTATTTTTTTACACGATGACGATTCGTTAAATATAGGAACCGGGCATAAGTAGCGCCAAGGTGACAGTTTAAACCACTACGCCATTAGTGCATACGTAATCAATATGTACGAGTATTTGGGATACCTACATGAAAGAGGTTTGTTGTTTTTATAACATTTGAAGTCGAGATCACAGTGGTGTTGCAAGTTTCCTCAATATATTATGCTAAAAATAAATAGAACTTTTATATTTTTTAACGATCGTATTTTCTAGAAATATTTCGCTATGGATATTGTTTATACTCTCCAAAACATCCGTTTATGCAATATCCCACTATTAACTTCCTTTATTATCTATGTTTCATTTCAATTTACTTCCAATTTGCCCATCTAAAGCTAATGTATCTGACTGACAGCAATAAGCTTGTCCCTAATAGAGTAACAAATTATATTGGGCAAACTGTGGGCGTTTAATAAGCCATGTTTGTTTTAAAAAAGACAGCTTCCGCATCGGTAATACATATACATCTTGTGTCGCGGGGGAATTTACAAACACACATGAAACGGATACAAAAAACACTTAGACTCAGAATAACAATTTGTGGATCACACAAAGGCTTGTCCTCGGTAACTTGGCGTAATAGAAAGCGTGCAGTCGTGGCCAACCGTGCAGTCAAGATTTTGCCTATTTTTGGGGATATAGGCATATCAGATCATAATTCCGAAGTCTAAGTAAAGGTATTCGGTACTCTGTGTGGTGACAGACTTAGAATACAAGGTGTCACGACCCTTAGCCATCCTGCCGGTGTCGTAAGAGTCGACTAAGGGAGTTAAGTAGAAGCAGCACTGCAAAGAGCCTTTTGTTGACACAAACTATACAAATCCGATAGACCAGTAGGTATGGTATAAAAGGCCCAAATCTCCTTTTTAAAAAGAGGCCTATGTCCAGAAGTGGTGTGTTAAAAACGCTGATTATGTTGATAACTAAAGGTATTCGATACTTTCTAGATTTACAATTATATATATCGTATTTTATGTTTGTACACACGTAATCAATTATACAACATTTCAGCCGTCACAAACAGTTTATCCACTATACACAACTAGTACCCAATATCGATCTGCTTTCTTCTATTTTTCTAGAGCTATGTCATAGACAAAATAATGTCATGTCTCAATTCTTTCCAATTTCATTTAGGGTAGACGCACCGAGTTACAGTTCAAAAGCTTGTGGCTGACTTTGTTTGTATCGTAAACTTTAGTAAATGGAACAAAGAAGAAATTTACTTAGGGCAAGAAAAACGGCGGTAAGAGGTGCTCATAGCCCAGTGGCACTCGGTGATAAGAAACAATCACCAAGGGTAAGCAATGACAGCGCGGTCAGTACCTGGATGGGTGACCGCTGGGAGCTTGTTACCATGAGCGTCTTCGTGACTCGGAGGTCAGTCCCGGTTGTTATCATAGGATACCAGTCGTGAACTGTGGCCTTTGGGCGGCTTGAAAACATTCAACGGTAAGATTACGTAACCTGACTCTAGCCCGTTCGAGTTGTTGAATTGTTCATAGAAAAGCGGATAAAGTGAAGAAGTTAAGTTAAGTCATCAACATCAGCCTATCGCAGTCCACTGCTGGACATAGGCCTCTCCAATAGCACGCCACTTAGTTCGATCCTCGGCTTCTCGCATCCAGCTCCTGCCAGCCGTCTTGCGCAAATCATCACTCCACCTGGCCTGTGGACGTCCTACACTACGTTTGCCGAGACGCGGTCTCCACTCAAGAACCCGTTGACCCCAACGGTTATCGGTTCTGCGACAAATATGGCCAGCCCACTGCCATTTCAGCTTGCTAATCCTGTGGGCTATGTCGATGACCTGATATTTAATTAAGTTAAGTGAGGAAACAAAATTGGGAATGTAGAGATAGAGTCCATCACACGGTTAAAGCCACTTTCGGTATACTGAATCTGGTGTCAAAAGGGGGAGTTAAAGTATTGAGCGAGTAGAAGAGATTAGTCCACATTAAAAAGCTACTTTCGTTTAATTACAACCCAGCATGTTGTTTGATAGGTTTAACTTAAAGTGCATATATTAACAACGCTGATGTCACCCGAACTTCGTATTAATAATTATATGATATCACCGCACTCGTGTGATAAGTATACCATTTTAATGGAGCTTACTCACACTTGCCTTGTGGCGGCATTTATGTTGCACGGGATGGGCGACGGTTTATGGTACTTTACAATTACACAAAGTATTGTAATAATATATTATTTAAAACAGAAGTGGACTAATGGACGATTTTACCCCATAACATATTCAAATCGCTGAACTTTGAATGTTTAATTTCATTTTGTTTAAATATTTATACGTTAAGAACTGAAACCTACCAATACTTAACTTAGGCTTTAAACACTATCATCAACTTTCACTTAAATCATCGTTACTTAATTTGTAATAAATAACTTGTATTCGTTATCCTTGAATATTCGATCTTTAGCGACCAACCTTCGGATCAACCTTGACTAAAGCGACCCGAATTAATTAAAGAATTACTGAGATTATTTCAAATAGCGAAAGTGTTGTGTAACATACCCAAAAAAAATTAAGCACTTTCTTTTTTTTAAGAGTCTTAAAAATATACTGACTTCATTTGACAGTAATTTAATTATATTTTATTGTGTTTAGTGTACTACATTTGTATTTATTTAGTTTGTTATAAGACAACTCCCACACTAAAAACTTGTGGGACAATACAAACACATATGAAACGGACATAAAGAGCACCCAGACTCAGAACAACAATTTGTGGATCACACAAATTGCCATTACGAGTGGCATAGGAACCCACAGCACTTTGGTAGTAAAGCGACCGTTTAAACTTATTACGTCATCCGTGCAGTGATAATTCACGAGTATCAGTTCATCATCACCCTTTAAATATTTTTATATCATGGTATGTGACTTCAAATGACTTAATGAATCCCTTGATAGTATATGACAAGAATACGTAAGTACTCAAAGAGTCAAGTACGTTGCCGCCCCAGAATCATGGAATTTAGGCTCTGGCACCTTCACGTAATCAGTGGAAAGCAACGAAGGAATTACTTAACAGCGGTTACAAGCCGTGATACCACTGGGGTCGAGCTGGTACATCTATACTAGTGTTGCCTGACTGCCTCGTTGGCGCAGTGCAGCGTACGCGACTGCTGTGCATGAGGTCTCGGGTTCGATTCCCGGGTCGGTCCAAATGTTTGTTACATAGAGTTTAGTTTTATTTATTGATTTATTTATATATATATTTCACATTTAGATAGCTCAATTATTGAGGAAGGCTATATTTTTATACGCTACGATAAAATTAAACGGAATATACCAATTCTAAAGTTCTAAAAAAAGTCCACGACAATAATGTCTACCATTTAAAATGGGCTTACTATAACCTTTTTTATAGTAAACAAATATGTTCACGTTGTATAACGCCACGCTTTGGGCAATATCAGACGCAGACGAGGTTGCGTGATTCAGCCAGTATTGTTATTTACATTCCACCAAAAGCCTCACCGCCAACCTATTGTCACATAGCGTCAGCTCCCGATAAGGCAAGTGTCTACACACTGAGTCCCGAATGACCGGAAATTGATACTTAACATTACCGACGCGTTTAGCAGTGATATTGCATCAGAACGTATGTCTTTGGTAGTCACTACACTACCATTAGGCACAGTTACAAAACCATTTTTGATACAAATTGTGACGGCATCTTTACTGGAAGTATTATATACAACCATAGCAGCATACACATCTAACATCAGTGGAGCATTACTGTGTTTTGAAATAATAAAATTCTCATAGTAAAACTAGTATTTTTGTTAAGTATTAGCTGACAAAGTGACTCTAAACTACCTGATGGAAAGCATGAGTAGAATACAGGAGTGGTGACCACTAACGTCCACAATGCAGCATGGTAACCTACACTATGGCGGCCTAACGAGATAGTTTTTCACACCCACTTACAGGACTTTATCGTAGGAAGGACCATAGTGGGAGGAAAACTGGTAATGAGTTCCAGGTTTTGACTGCTCGGTTCAGTTAGAGAGTATATGGCTACCACTCTAAAGCAAGTCGTCATTAACAGCCCTTGATAGTCTACTGCTTAAAATAGAACTCTTTTTAGAATGGATGATTTGGTCTCCTATACCTCACTGTTCAGATGGTGTGGTATAGCTCTTGTTTCATATTTTCCTTTTCTTTGCAGTAAAACAACTATTTTAATAATATCCCAATTGTGTCATAAACGAGTTTATGATTTTGTCCACAGTGGACTGAAGGCTATTGGTATTATTGATTTAGTAAATAATTATTTATCAGGAAGTAATAATTATAATTCATTAAAAATTCAACATTCAAATTTTATGTAAATTGAAGTTTTTTTTTGTGTATGAGCTTGTCAAATTGACTCTAATCTACCCGATGGATAGAATAAATCCAAGAGTGGTGGTCAACATACTCAAACAACAATACAGCATGGCGGCTCCCACTATAACAGCCTATAGAAATGCTGGAATTTAAGCATTTTTAAGTGTAGCACACTCTATTTTCATATATTTTATAGAAGAAAGCTCATCCAAGGTGTTTACAAGTACTACCATCTCGTAAGTGCTTTGACAAGCTTAAAGTATCCTTCAAACAATAAGGAGGATGGACTCAGGGAACCTGACTCTCTTGGTCAAAAGCTTGGAATTTAGTTATACCTTTCATTAGCATTGTTATGAAAGCTTATTAAGAAAGCTTGTTATGAAAGGATATTAAGAGACTGGCCTGTTGAGTAGAGGTTCTGACTGATAAATCAGATAGTCTAGGTTTGATTACCACTAAAGGAATGTCTTCACTTGTCTTTGTGTAACAATAATAATCACAAGTCTACCAACCTAACTTTCCAGTTGCAACTGCATGCAAGAAATAGCAGACCGGGCTCTGTGGCATGCTTTGGGAATGGCATATGTCCAGCAGTGGACTGGAACGGCTGGTTCATAAGTATGTTTATCTAAAGACTGGTTACTGATTATTTGGTATGAGGTGCCTTGCTTCAATTTAGTCAGGTTATATTATTTTTATTTTATTTTGACTGCCTCGGTGGCGTAGTGGTAGCGTATGCGACTGCTAAGCAAGAGGTCTCGGGTTCGATTCCCGGGTCGGACCAAATGTTTGTATGATCTGCAAATATTTGTTTCGGAGTTTGGGTGTTTTCTATGTATAATATGTATGTATTTACAAAAAAAAAAGTATATAAGTATTTATATCAGTTGTCTAGTACCCATAACACAAGCTCTGCTTAGCTTGGGACTAGATGGCGTTGTGTGTTAGATGTCCGGAATATTTATTTATTTATTTATTTATATTTAGATGTGAGATGTATTGAGTAATTGTATTATTATAAGTATTCATCAAACTAAATTGCTTTGTGGTTGTTGTATAAGTATATCTATCTACATATATGTAATAATATAATAAGTTGGTTTGCATATACTTTCAGAAACAATAAAAGTTCCCCACTGACAACCCATCTCAAGGATCTTAACCTCATAACAACACAAAAATGTTTTAATTAATGTTTTTGCATTGTCATGACAGTTTTACTTCTCATTTCTCTTTAATACAAACACAATGTGAAGTGTGGCAGGGTGCAGCTCTTCCAAGGATAATCCGATAGATCATTATATTATTAAAGAAAGTCATTCAAAACCATAATATTACCTTGTCATAAACAGTAGGCAGCCTGCATAAACATCTCACACATATTCTTAGTCACAAAAACTAATGTATTAGTAACAATACCTGGTATCTGGTACCCCATTCATCATAGCACTCAGTGAGGTAACCATTCGGAACTGACACACTGGCACCGTCCAGGATAGCTTGTGCCAGTTGGAAGTCCATCGCTTCTGCAGCGACCGCAGCTGCCCGTAGAGCATCCCAGATCTCTTTTCTCCCTTCGAACGCCGGCGCTGTGTCCCAAAATTCATCTCTCTTACTTCGTAACTGTCCTTCCGTTAATGGCACGTCTGATTTCCACCGTATAGTCTCATGAGACAGCGACTGATTCTTCCTGAGCCCACCTACAACAAAGAGTTATGAGAACACGCACTCGACGTCTCCACGGCAACAGATGACCGTTTACCCTACCCGAATTGGGCCGAGACACAGTGGCCGAAGACTCTTCCATGTGTCCACTACCACTTCTTGTTATTCCAATGCAACCTCCCATTATGACCACATTCTACAATTGCTCATCTAACAAATATTTACAAAAAATTATTAACAAATAACATTTTTTATCTTCTGTACGCTTCTGTCAAAAAAGATTAGCTGTATATGTTATGTTTATGCTCTGAAAGGTCGCCTCTAAATTAAGCATGTTTCTTGTAACATTAAAATTCTAAAGTTAATTTTAGAGTTCTAGTATTTCATTTTAATAAAGATTATTGATATAATCAAATGGAATAAAACGATGTATTCTTAAGATCAGGTAGTATTAAACCAACTAGTTATAACGAGATGAAAACAAAACGTTTAACATTAAAGAATCTTTTCTTTTTTTTAGCATGGCAATATTTCCCTTTTTTGCGTTTAGATTCTCAATATATATTTACGAAAATAAAAATTACAGTAATTTATATAATAGGTTTTACAAAACTTTTGCTTCTTTATAAAAACAAAACAATGAGTTTAAACGTACTTATGGCATTAAAATTATTAATTAAAATAACAAAATTATAAATCTAAAACCCACAACAACACGCATGGGTATGACAGCAAAAACAAATGTCAAGCGTCCATGTCTTCAACTGTTGATCGTTTTGTTTTGATAGGCACTATAATACTTACAAACAATACCTTTTAAATTTTTTTTTAAAGGAACTTATATGTAATGCAATGAATAAAAACGAATTTAATATTGAAACTTATAAAATAAAAAACGTAAGTTGAGAAACATCGCATGCGACTTTTCGACGTAGAATTACTTATCAGATAATCTAGTTTTTATCTCCAGGTTCCACCGACTGCTTACTATGTGTCAGAATTTATAACTGAAAATGAAGAAAAGTCAATTTTGTCCAGTATTTATGCAGCTCCGAAGCCAAAATGGACTCAACTCTCTAATAGAAGACTACAGAATTGGGGTGGAATACCACACAATAAAGGGATGATAGCTGAGTCGATACCCAGTTGGCTCGAAATGTATCTAGAAAAAATACATTATCTTAATGTAATGGGCGGAAATAGGCCCAATCATGTATTAGTGAATGAATATCTCCCGACACAAGGTATAATGGCTCATTTGGACGGCTCATTATTCTATCCGACTATTACGACAATATCTGTTGGATCACACATAGTGCTCAAGTTTTCAGAACCAGCTGTAGACGGTGCAGACAGCCCTAACCCTGTATTCTCCTTTCTTCTTGAGCCTAGAAGTCTACTAATCCTTCAAGACGAACTATTTACTAGCTATTTACATAGCATAGAGGAACTGAGTGAAGATGTATTGGATGATTCTGTAGTTAACTTAGAATATTGTTCTAATAATTACATACCAGGTGAATGTTATAAACGTGACACCAGAATATCTCTGACTATACGGCATGTACCTAAAACAACTACATTTAAAATTAATATTGGGAATAAAAAATAAAATTTGTAATTTATGAGCTTCTTTAGATTAGAGCCACTGTTTATCCTTTACAATTAATGCACATATTCATGCATAATCAGTTACCATATCACTTCAAACCTCACATGGAACAACAAGATGTTGTTCTGACTATGGGTCTTCTTTGTGACCGTATCATCTGGGTTTGTAAAGTTCCCAGTCAAACAGGAATTATTCCTAGACTAGAAATTGTCTTTTTAATCAAGAGACTATAGACAAACCTATCCTGTATTGAATTTAACTCATAAATAAATATTTCCCATCTAATCCCGAGCTAAGCAGAGCTATGTTATGGGTGACAACTGATTTAAATACATATATACTTTTTTTTGTAATTGCACACATATTTTACATAGAAAACACCCCAACTCCGAAACAAATTCCAATTCAAAATAATAATTTCTTAACTGTTTCAAAATTATACAAGTAGGTACAAGGTTTGATCCCTAGATCCTACACTAGGATTCCTTGTGTCGTGCCATCCAGTCTCTTTCTGTCCAGTCCAGTCCACAATAAAAAAAATTGAAATCAGTTGATTAAAACAGAAGGAAGTGCTGCAACTATACAAAGTGTTAGTGCTTGGGTAATACGCAGTCGAATGTGCGAGAGTATGTTGCTTTTGTCTGTGTGTGCGTGTATGACTGTGCATTTGAGTGTTAGAGTGGGTAAGTCTGTGTGTGAGTTTTTTTTATAAAGGTTAAAAAAATACAGTAACATATAAGGACAAGATGCTGTGCCTGGTATGTAGAATCAGATATCAATAGCGGCTAAAAATCTCCTCTTTCGCTAGATTCATCATTCAAGGTGCTACTTACAGTTGCAAAATTTGCTATTGAAAGTAATTCGTAATTGGATTAAGAGGTTAGAGTTGTACTTGCAGAATATTTGCAGCTCATACAAAAATTTGGTCCCGGGAATCGAACCCAAGACCTCAGGCACAGCAGTCGCATATGCTACCACTGGGCCACAAGAGATAAATGTAACAGATATACATCTCTTTATCATTATACACCAGTGCCTTCTTAGTACAGGTTTGCACACAATAAAATACATATTAATATCAACACTTTTATTAAAACATTTACATGTATTTTTTACTAATATAAAATCACAAGTCACAGAATACGCAGCTAGATTTTGTTATGTAACAACTGGAATAAAAAAATCAACATATCCACAGTAACGAAATCTTCAAATAGGTACATGCCTGAGTACATATACTCTAACTCATTTAACTAGGTAATGTCCCTAGGTTTAATCTGTAAAGAGGAAAGTGATGCCAAGTACTGAATACCTACATAAAAAATAGTTTTAAAAAGGATTACCAATTATTTGACATAGCAGACATAAGGGTAGTGACCCGATTTTGATGCTTATTAACTGTTTCTAGGCCAGACTACTCTACGTCAGAATCTTTGCCATACACCGCCAAAACGGCATCAGATGCATCAGTTATCTTTGCAAACTCAAGTTGATATGTCAATCTTGTTTCGTTTCCTGGATCCTGGTTAATTTCGAGGCAGTACCGAGCTGAAGTCGTTAAATACAAATACGATAATTGAAATTATATAAAAAGTCTATTATTTTTTACAAACAGTTTCCTTATGTTTAGAATGGTGTTTTGGTTTTGAGTGACTATCTCGAGCAATGTTCTCGAGGAGCGTGATGAGCGTCCGACAAGGCCTGCCCGTCATGCGTCGCGGGTCCAGGTAGGGCGGCGCCACGAAGTGCGCCACCTTGCCCACGCCTGTTATGTCCATGTGCAGCCAGTCGCCGCAAATGAAGTTCTGGAAAGATAGAATAGCGTATCTAACTTGTTAACTACCGTTAAATTCCTAAGTGCTAGACCAACAATTGTCAACTGTTCGACAGTCAAAAATATTTATCTATCATTTGGAAATTACACTTTTAGTCTAAATAGCCCCAGAAATTAACAAATAAATATTTCGGCATCATCTAGTCCCAAGCTAAGCAGAGCTTGTATTATGAGTACTTAACAACTGATATAATTTTTTTTTTGTACTTACTAAGTACATATTATACTCGTACATATAAAACATTCAAACTCCGATACACATATTTGTAGATCATACAAACAAGTAAGTCCGACCCGGGAATCGAACCCGAGACCTCATGCACAGCAATCGCGTACGCTAGCACTGCGCCAACGTCAATTCTTTGTGTTCTATATCGTCTGTGCTCATGGTCTGTGCGGATGGTGTAGTGGTTTAAGCGGTGTACTCGCCGCTTTCTACTGTGCTGAGTATTGTGGGTTGAAACTTCACATGGGACAGTTTTTGTGTGAGTGTTGTCCCGTCAATTGCTGTGTGGGGCTCTCGGTGCAGTAGAAAACGACCACTTAAACCACTAGGCCCACAGTCACATTACACATTAAAATAAATTTGGGGCATAATGTGGTTTGTTAAGGATTCATTTTTATTTGAAAACAGATAAATAATATTACCTTCAGGAAGGCAGCGCCGAGGCAAGGCGTCGCATGTCCAGAGCCTTTGTTTCTTAAGTCGACGGATGGTTCATCTAGAGTTATGGGATAAAAGTTAGATACCAGAGACAACGACTTCGACGCTGTGTTATAGATAGCCTGATTTAAGATGTCGAAGCGAATGTGGTCATAGCTATCATATCTATGTACCTACATTTCTCCGTTTTCTCGGCAAAGTTAAGTCCTCAATAAAATAAAGTCTAAAGTAGCTCTTGTAAAATAAACGTTGGATAAAGTTCCGTCTTCGCTTTTCATACTTTTAATTCCTAGAATTTTGTAAAAAAAATTATGTTAATCTCGAGTGACAGCTATCCTTTTTTTGATATATTATACTTATATAGATAGCGTCATTCGTCCAATGTTTTCAATTCATCAATGGGGCTTAGCGTGCATTCGAACAGAACTGCAAAGTTAAATCAGTTTTAGATATTATATATACCTATAATATAAAAAATCTTCGGGATTCTCAATTTTTCTTACAACATACAAGAATCAAAATTGGCATTAAAATATTTTGCGTAATTTGTAAGAGCTCAGCGTAGATGAATGGGAAGCGAGTTAATTCGATAGTACGTAGGTAAGGAAGCCGGGGGCTCTACTGACTGGTGATCTGCCGGTGGTAGTAGTCCCAGAGCGGGAAGCGCCAGGGCCGGTCGCCGCAGCAGGCGCCGGCGGCGCGCGCGGCGGCCCAGGCGCGCTCGCTGTTGCTGAAGCAGCCGAAGGCGCCGCCGCCCGTCGCCATCAGCACGCCCTCTGCCACACGCACACACACCGCGCAATTTAATATAAAACTATGGCGCAACTATTGCGCTGTATGTACAGCGCAATAGTTGTTGCAGTTGTAGCGCCATCTATTGCAGATACACTGAACTACGGAGCAACGTATAACACGAAGAAACCATCAATCCTGAATCGCGCAGTAGAAGTTCTCGCACCGATTATCATAACAACATCCCATTTTTTTATATATTTTTTTATGTGTGGCAACCCCCTCGGTCCATCACCCCGCCGGGGTTTGCGGCGGGGCGGTGTGTCGCGGCTGGCCATTAAAGCGGATGGAGAAGAAAACCCGTCCCCACCATCCACGGCCACACTCATGGCGGCCGGTTAGCCGGCGGCGGATCGGGTCCGAGTGAACATCCCAATATCAACCGTTGGGCCGTGGCCCGCCAGGCATGATCACCTCGCCTGGTCGGAGGATCCTCCCTTTGTGTTGGAGCGACGCGACACCCGTTCCTCCACAAAACTATTAAAATCCCGATGTGACAAAAAATCTGCCAACCATGGGTGACTCCCTTACCGATGTTATTACGTAGATCATGATAACATGCAGACCATACAAACATTTGGTCCGACATGAGAATCGAACCCGAGACCTCAAGCTTAGCAGTCGCTACCACTATGCCACCGAGGCAGTCGTATATAAAAATACATTGTCTGTTGTCTAAAATTCGCCACGTATAAGAGCAAGATCTTTCAAAATTGAATATTCTATCTAATTATTATAAATATGAATGTTTGTTTGTTACGCTTTCACGCGAAAACTAGTCAACTGATCATCATGAAACTTTATACATATGTGTACAAAGTTTGGTGATCTTTTTATTTTTTATTAAATGCGAGTAAAAGGTATATTGCAAAACGTTAAATAATTAGGCCTTTAAGCATTATTAAATATGCAGTCCACATACGTGTAAATGTTGCCACGTCTATGACCAGGGAAGGTTTGTAAATAGCTTGGCCGTAGACAAGCGCGTCCGCCATCATCAACCGACCCTCATAATCCGTATTCTCAATCTGTAATCATCATTTAAATACAGGTATAAGGAGTTTCATTTCAAAGCTGCATGAAACCCTTTTCACTCATTACAAAAATTCATGAAATAGGTACAAAATATTTAAAAACA
Organism: Spilarctia lutea; assembly: GCA_916048165.1. Classification (NCBI taxonomy): domain Eukaryota; kingdom Metazoa; phylum Arthropoda; class Insecta; order Lepidoptera; family Erebidae; genus Spilarctia; species Spilarctia lutea. Next base: position 19,286,453 of record OU696483.1, read on the forward strand.
TAACCTTTTTAATTATCGAACTTAACTCGTTAAAGTTTCAATTAACATTTAACGCTGCTATTTCATGTGGGAATCGTTTTCAAAACGGATAGAAGAAAGAAAACGAACAAAAGGATATAGCAAGTCTCGGTGGTGAACGAGGACAGAGATTCTCGTAGCTCAAAGAGGTTTTGGTTGCCACTTACTTGTATTGAAAGTCCATTTAGCGCCTTCACGATGTCGCCCACCTTCATGCACTGCCCACTCACCATGTTCTCACACAGTGGGATACACCCAATCACGTTTATAGGTACCTGCGTACAGAGCAGGCACTCTTAATAGGGAACTTTTACGTAGATTAAGGGGCCTGGACAATAACTTGGCCAAAATAAATTATAAATAATAAATTTTCCATAACTGGTATAGATACGAGATGCTACATGAAAAGAAAAGGATAAAGTGTTATTTTTTCTTTTACAATTTTGTATATGTATTTCGTATACATCTTATACATATACGAAATATAGCTGACAGGAGCTGGATGTGAGACAACCCGTAGACTATAAGGTTACTTTATTTTTTTCTAAATAAGTCTCAGGTACGTCTACTACAGGAATACTTCAAGTTAGCTAGGTACCTTTAGTTTAGCGAGTGCCTTAAAAGTGCCGAGAGCGACCGCAGCGCCGGCCATACTGCCGCGGTTTTCCGACATTAACTCGCATTTCTTCAAGCACAGACCTCCGCTGTTAAATTAAAAAATAAATAAATAGATAAATTTGTTTTCAGAGGCCATGTCGCTGAACAAAGTTAAAATTTCTATATCCTATAAAAGGTTGCCATAGCCAGGTTCTCTAGGCAGCATCACACGACAACAGCGTCGTAATTAGAAAGTGTACTTTAATGTTAATTTCAACTAAACTTGAAAATGACTTTGTTTGTTCGTTACCCTCAAAGTAATTAACAGCTACGGAACAGCACCTACCTAGGGTTCCTTCATCTCGAAGAAGTAGTTACAGCAAACCTGTAAGATTTTAAGGACCACAGGACAACAGTTCCTACTGCAAAGAGAAAGGAAAACTTGAAAATAAAATCCTATACCAACTCATCTGGTCAGCGTGGCAGAGAAGGCCAAAGCCACATTTCTGAGGAGAAGCCTATGGCCAACGGTGGACTGTTAAAGGTTGTTGATGTGTGTGTAATGTGACCTGTCGAAGGTAGCGTGGTATAGAAGGCCGGTAACTTCTTTCTCAGAAGAGGTCTATGTCCAACAGTGAACTGTTGAAATGTTGGTGTGATATGACCTGTCGAAGGTGACTCCCTTGGCGGCGATGAGCACGGGCGGCACGGCGTCGGGCGCGCCGCGGTAGGCGAGCTCCAGGAACAGCGGCGCGTGGCACGAGCCGCGCGCCACCGTCAGGAAGGCCTGCATGCGCTGTGCGGTGATCCACTCGCGGTCGTTCGCTTTCACATTTACGCCCAGTGGACACAGCTCGTCCAGGGCCGCCTGTACCGCCAAAGTCAAGTATTTAGCTATGTGACTGACATTGAAACATCTGTATCGTAGTGTTCAACGTAAATATCTTCAAACTCAAAAATATATTGACAAAAGTAATTGTTTTGGTTATTTATTGGGGTAAAATATTAAAAAATACACCAGTACCTCACTCAGCACCACAATCTGTCTTCACCCTAGCAATCTCATGTAATGTAAAAACTACCATAAGATTACCTACAGTTCACCGAGTGAGTGAGGATATCGAAGGCCCATACTCCAACCCCTTCCCCCATCCCCTCCCTATCCTCCAAAGGCCGACAACGCACTTGTGTGGTGTTGCGGGTGTCCATGGGCGGTGGTAATCGTTTACCATCAGGCGATAAGTCTGCTCGTTTGCTGGCTATTCCATAAAAAAAGAAAACAAAAAAAACTATGAATCGCGATGTAGTAAGTAGATGGTACCTGTGCTAGATCCACTGGAGTCATTCTGTTGGCGGGCATATCCGAGAGGTAACGCGCCCAGTTCTGAGCCCTAGCGCGGATGGAGCCTTGCTCCCACAGTTTACTCTTGTCTTTACCGTAGGGGTGTACATGGCATCTCGGTTTGCGATCCTTTGACGACTTGAATACATTAAACCTGAGAAAAACCAGCATATGTCATATACCTAATGTAATTTAAAACAGATGCTAAGCGGCGCAAGTATTTCTATATCGCAATACACGATTAACAGTTACTCCGTAGTGCCATGTGTCTGCGGTAGATGGCGTTATAGTAAGCTTTTGTTGAGCTGTATGTGGTAGTCGCCACTAACACATATTTTTCGTAACTCCGAACATATTGACAAAAATAAATGACATGAGTGAAGATGAAAGTTTACCTCCAAGCCGCAAGTTCAGCGGCTTCGGCTGCAGCATCAGGAGCCGTGACCGTGTCAACGTCTATAGACCCGCAACCACGCAGCAGTAGCAAGCGCACACCGGACCCAACGCACCAGCGAATATTTTCCTGTGCGATAAGTTACAATATCTTCTATGGAAATGGAACACTGAACTGATGTAAATTTTAGCAAATCAGTCTAAGTAAGTGAGAACTATTAACTATTCGGGTTCTATCATAATTAAAGTTAATTAATAAAAACATACACAAAACTGCTCTCTTAAGTGAAAACTATAGCAAGTCGTAATAAGCGTCAACCACAAGTCGTGTGGTATTTATTCTGTTCCTTCTTTTCTTCTGAATATAACTTAGCTCCTAGTTTGAAAAGCAAAACATGTTGTCTAAAAAAGGGTTAAATTCAGGGATTCTGACTACAAGCACTATGGTTACTACGTTTTATGCAGAATTATTCTAATCAAGTACCCTGGATTCATCCAAAGACTCTAGTTCACTGTAGGCGCAGCCCTTGGGTCCGAGCAGTGAAAGAGCCACGGCGGAGTACTCGGGGAGAAGATCTGTCACCACAAAAGCTCTTCCCATTTTCATCTCACCTGACAATCTGTTACAAGTAATAAGTAACGGCACTTACTCTTAGTATGATAGTGATAATTCATAATCAACCACGCTGGCCAACAAAAGTCTGGTATTGTCCAACAAAAGTCAATGTTAGACGACTCATCGAGAGGAGAAAGCTCTGGAAAGCCCTCATGATGAAAATATCCTCTCGATGATTTCGTTTATAATCAAAGCAAGTAGTGAACATTTTTATAGTTGTTGTTAAGGTAGGTATCTACTTCATAACAGAAAGTAGTGTATTTTTTTATACATTTTAATGGTGACCAAACGAACACCCGAATGAAGTCCCCTATTTTGTAATCAATTGAAAGGGAGACTTCGAAAATTTAATTTGCTCTAATTAAAACTATAAGGAAAATGAATAATATTCTTGCTTACTCATTCAAATATTTAGCTATTTTGCCACCACTTTTCTGGTTGACTTCTTCGGCGGCCGGCGTCAGGCAATATTGCTTGTTATTTTCATATACGCCTAGAACGAGGCCTTTCTGTGAAACATCACATGACAAGTCATTTTATACTGTAACTTCATACCCAAAGGCTAATGTAGCTAATTGTTGAAATGTTAACCCACAGGATCACAGAAAAAGAGGTGTAGGAAGGTTAATAAACTAGATAGATAAGCCATCCTAGCCAGGACAGTCTATGATAGGTGTTTATTCTTAATGCATTGAGACCTCTGCGTGTCTCGGAGAACACATCAAGCCTACGGCCATAACTGCCATATTATAAACAACTTTGTCAGTCGTTATGAGAGCCTTTAAAAAGTCTGATATGAATCTCTACAGAATTTTGATATCGCGAGTAGTAAAGTTGTAGAGGTTCAGCCATATCGTAGTTGATTTAAAGGCGACGATGCTAATTTGGGAAAAAAGTTCGGAGGAAAATAACACGTTATATGAGCGCCGGTGAGGGTATCTATTTGTTTATATACTGAATTATTAACATCATGTTTAACTAGACCATATGAGTAGTGATTAGCCAGAGGTCATGGGTTCGATTTGAACCTGGACACCCTGGCCTGGATGAATAGAGGTCCTCCGAGTTCGTAATCTATTACCACACGGACATGGGTCTAAATGTTTAGGTATATTTAATAATAAAAAACTGACTTTTGGTATGGCTCCGCCCGAGGTTAGGCCGTTAAAAAATAGCCTGTTATAAGCTAAAAATAATGACTTACCATTGGTGAAAGAATTTTTGAAATCGGTATAGTGATTTTGATGTGTAAACAACTCGCATTTGCATTTTTAACATTAGTTAATACCTTTATTAGCAATCTGGTTAATACCATACAGTTAACTCATACATATAGCCTATTTTGGAGTTATAGGTATATGGCCAATTTTCATACTAGGAAATATTCCCAAAAGTATCTTAAAACACTCACTTTTTGACCATCCACATGTGCTGTTTTATCGCCTTTCGACGGTGCTTTTGTGGCACAAGAACATGATCTAATGATTACATTGTCGAACTTTATTGCTCTTTGGAAAATTTTGGAATACGTAATTAATTTATAAAATCTCATTTTTGAAAAATAATTGCCAAAAAAATACTAAAAACCAACTACTGACATAAAAAGGTATGCCATCTAGATGTGGTATTAAAAGTGTAATAAGCATAAGTTATCTTTAAAATTAGAATTAAAGGTTCTTTTTGAAGAGGTGACATTTTGACTATCCTATTTAGGTACTCTGATATTATTCGTTGATAGCAATCATCTGAAGAAACCCCCTTCTTGTTAAGGTTTTAGATGGAAAATGAAAATCTTGTGGAAAAACAAAATTTGCCTACAAAGGACATTTTCGCCTCAGCAAAACACGAACTGAAATCAGTTAAATGAAATCATTTTTTTTAACCTTTTCCGATTTACCTAGTAAAACAATTATCTCATAATGTGCGTTGAAAAAAAAATAATTACAATCATTGAATTTTTGTTACGTAACGTACATGAACGAAAAATACTTTTTCATCCCGGTAAGAGTATTTGTGCCCTTCAATATCTGAGTGCAAAAGCCGTTTTTATATCCGCTAGAGGATAAAGTAAATTGAATTTAGAACGTCGTGTGCACTAAGTTTGTGAATTCAAAACATCATTAAACCTATTTAGTTCTACCTCCATGGTTCCAAATTTATCATACAACTTTTTTTAATTTGTTAAAAAGTCAGACTTGGAACCTTTTTTGTGTACCTACTTTTTTTAATTTGCTTTGCCCGCGCCATTTTCTTTTTTGCATTTAGTCATTTCCTCGATAAGATGGGATGAAAAGTTACGTGTTGAACAACTCGAGTGCAAAGGTTTTTTATTTCGTGCTCCTTTGATTCCCTCGCTAACGCTCAGGATTCTAATTTTAGAATCCTTCGCTTGCTCGGTCATCAAAATTGAACACGCGATTAAAAAGCAACTTTACACTCTTGTATAACAAATAACTATGATATAAATTTCCAGTGCCCAGTACCAGCTCCTCCCTCTGGACCGCATTTAACGGAGAGCGGCTCGAATTGTCGATTGCCAGGAATTTTCAATTCGACTGGACTCTTTGGCATGCATCTTCTACCGCATCTACTATGGGGAGTGCTCCGAGATTGTTCGTACTGATTCCTGCCGCCTCCTTTCGCCACCGTCCTACGCGACAGCAATTCCATCCCCATGTCTTGGATGGCTGGCAGTCCTCAACTGTGCGCTTATCGCGAAATTTTCTGCCTCGCACAACAAACTGTGGAATGAACTGTCGCCTGCACGACTCTCAAACCTTCAAGAAAAGAGCGTACTCTTTCTTAAAAGGTCGGCAACGCACTTGTGACGCCCCTGGTGTTGCGGGTGTCCATGGGTGGCGGTGATCGCTTACCCTCAGGCGATACGTCTGCACATTTGCCCCCTAGTCAATAAAAAAAAAAAAAAAAATTACATACCCAAAATAAGCTAGTCACACTCATTTCTATCTTAGCAACAAATTCCGGGCTGTCAATGGAGGCCTGAGCAATGCTTATCAAATATCAGATGTCATTGATACAACGTCTTTACTCAAGTGGTAAGAAATGGAACTATTTGCAACTACGTCCGTTATCCTCGGACCATTGCTGCGCTTTAGAACTCAAAAATCTAAGAAATTTCCTCTGGACACCCTCAATTCGTGACTTATAAATGTCATACTGAGGATTGCAGACTTGAGACGCGTATTCTAAGTGGCTTCGTACGAATGAACAATATAATACTTTAATTGGCTTAAGGGACTTAAAGGAAGTCGTTGTTCTAATTATGAATCCTAGTGCTTTTGTGGCTTTTTTAACAGCATCATCAACGTGTTGGTCATACAGAATTTTACTGTCTTGTATAATTCCTAAATTTCTGATAGTATTAACCTTGCTGATCAATTGATTGCCGATTGTGTACCCCGTGGTTATTATAGATTTCTGGCGGGTGAACGTTAAATGGAAACATTTAGATATGTTTAGTTGAAGTTTATTATGAGTGCAATATGCCTCAAATCTCTTCAGATCGTCTTGCAATTCGCACGTGTCAGATAAACTTCGCACGGCTTTATGTACCTTCATACCATCAGCGTATAAAAGAATATACGAATTTTTAAAGCAGTGTTTAGTATCGGCAATGAAAAGTGTGAACGAAAGAGGTCCCCAAATTGACCCCTGATATATATAATCGAAAATAAATTGCTGATATCTTCATCTGTGCAAGCTGATATGTCTTTAAAATGCATTATGTTAGGGTATGTATTGCTTTGTCGTTTACTCTTAATATATGACCAAAATGATTTAGGATTTTTTATAATAGAAGATTCAACTTTATCCATATAATGGAGAATGTTAACTAATTTTGATTATTAGCACTCCATATTCTCTGCCAAAAATAAAAAATATTAGTGAAAGAATTACTTCGATATGTCAATTAGTTTCCGATTTAGAAGTAAAACAAGTTGTAACCGTACGACGCGGGCTGCCGGTTACGGTGAGTCGTCATAGCACAACACGCTCAGTCTGGCTCACTCAGTCCGCTCGCGATCGCGCGCCCGTGCCGTTGAAATTATACCTAAATACTTTAAAAAATGTCCAATCCAAATACTAGGAAATCATGTGTTGTGCTACATTTAACCGTACATACATCACCTACTCTTTTTACTTGAACATAACCACTATTGGCTATCATCATCGCCATAGCTGTCTTTTGCCAATCTACACTTCTACACTAATATTATAAAGAGGAAAGATTTGTATTTTTGTATGTAACGAATAAACTGAAGACTGCCTCGGTGGCGTAGTGGTAGCGTATGCGACTGCTAAGCATGAGGTCTCAGGTTCGATTCCCGGGTCGGACCAAATGTTTATATGATCTGCAAATATTTGTTTCGGAGTTTGGGTGTTTTCTATGTATAATATGTATGTATTTACAAAAAAAAAGTATATAAGTATTTATATCAGTTATCTAGTACCCATAACACAAGCTCTGCTTAGCTTGGGACTAGATGGCGTTGTGTGTTAGATGTCCGGAACATTTATTATAAACTCAAAAAGTACTAAACCGATTTCAAAAATTCTTTCACCATTCGAAAGCTACATTATCCACGAGTAACATAGGCTATATTTTATTTTGGAAAAAATAGGGTTCCGTAAGATATTTGCGTTTTTCGGACACAAGGTGTAAAAAATCAACCAGAAAAGTTACTTATTTTGCGTACGCTGCCTAAACTGTAAAAGATAGAACTATAAAATGCTCTAATGGGTAGGCTTTTTGCAGCGGTAACTGACATCCACGCGGGCGGAGCCGCGGGCGACCGCTAGTAATATTATAAAGAGGAAAGATTTGTATTTTTGTATGTAACGAATTAACTCAAAAAGTACTGGACCGATTTTAAAAATTCTTTCACCATTCGAAAGCTACATTATCCACGAGTAACATAAGCTATATTTTATTTTGGAAAAAATAGGGTTCCGCAAGATATTTGCGTTTTTCGGACACGGTTTCTCTTTCACGCAAAACCTACTAAATGGATTTTGATGAAACTTTACAATAATATAGATTATACATCAGAATAACACATAATCTACAATTTATAAAGATACTAGCTTCGCCTCGCGGTGTTGCACGCGGTTATTGTCGTACCGCGGGTAGCACCGCGGGGTTCAGCTAGTCTGAAATAAGTTTCAAATAAAAATAAATGGCCTTACGTATTTTATTAGAAAAAAAATACAAATAACTAAAAAAAGTTCAGTACATCTGTTCAAAAATCTGTATTTGCCATAAAAATTAAATAAAATAAAATGGCCTTACGTATTTTGTAAGTTAAAAAATATAAATAAAAAGGTTTCGTACATCTTTAACGTTCAATCCACTACATCTACATAAGTAGGTACCTGTCCTACTTTCTACTAATATTATAAATGCGAAAGTTTGTGAGTGTGTGTGTGTGTGTGTGTTTGTTATATTTCACAAAAACAACTACTGAACGGATCTGGACGAAGCCTGGGATAACACATAGGCTACTTTTAATCCTGGGAAAATGTACAGTTTCCGAGGGAAACTGGGGCGAAGCTGCGGGTGGAAGCTAGTTTGCAATAAATCAATGTGTGTATGTATTCATTTAAATTTACTAAGAAGAGCGGTACCTGCCTATATTATACATACGTACCTACCAATAGCTACAAAACTATAATATATATTTGTTGTCTTTAACGTAAAAAAATAATGGTAGATAGGTACTTCGACTATTAGAGTTGCATTCTTCCATTACGACATTAGTTGGGTATTTTGTTTTGATAAAACAATTTAGAACAGATAAACTATTAAGCATAAGTAGTAGCACCTTTGCATTTTTATTCCTCGCATTTCGGCCGCAACGATATCACTATTTGTTGATAAATAATGCGCAACCATTAAACCATCTATTTTAGGAAGATTTTCCGATTGCCCTTTTTCGAATCCTTCATCCATTTTATTAATCGAATAATATTTACTATTATTAAACTATTAACTTAATACGCGAACGCAAACCAACACAACAAAACACTACGCGAGTTATTACACCTACTATAACCGCTGGCGACTTGATACGAAGCGAGCCGTGGCCAGTGCAGCGCGTTGTGAAATGGCGTCACAAGCGGTCACGTGACTGTTAGCGGGACTCGATATTTTTCAAAACTTTGAATACCTATAAAATCAAAACTACTAGGTATTTTTGACTAAAACAAAAACTAGTGTGTTTGTATACATACAGGCTTTACTGAGACAACATTTCAAGCGATTTGGCATACTTAGTAACAATATCCATTATCAAAACAAGATTTTTCCAGTTCAATTACTCGTTTGCGAAGTAATGTAAAAGAATGATAATCCGATAAATTGCGATATTATTGATGATACTTGTATTTTTCTTTTAACATTTTAATTAGAGCCGTATTGTACCATGGGGGATGGCATGATCGTTTCGCATTTTTCAATGGAATATATAGTTCTCTTAGTTCATACAATTTGTCATAGAATTTAGTGACGGCACTGTCCAACGACTTCGTCATCCAAAAACTCATGCCAGTTTATTCGATTTAGTTCAAAATTAATAGCTTTATAGTCTCCTCTTGGAAAAAGATACTGAGATGTTAATTTTTCACTTAGTTTATGAAGTTCTACATAACTAGTTTGGATAACTTGGCTTGTGGTGTGTATCAACAGGTGTAGATAAAGGATCCATGCTTTCATTAACTTTAACGCAGTCATTAGAGAAAATCAAGTCAAGCAATCTATCGTTCACATTACGTAATCCGTTGTACTGAGATAGATTCGACGCCTGAACGCTGTCCAAAAATTCCATTATTTGTTATCATGAATATGATATGAATTCCCTAAGTTTTGTTTACAAAGATATAGTGCACAAATATGTGAATTATATGTCAACTGTGGCCTCGATCTTTTTATAATAAGTGACACCCATAAGTCTTCAGCTGAACGACGCCACTCAGGTCTCTCAACAACTGTATATACACTCTACCGCAATCAAAACATCACCTCCCCGCTTCTGTGCGGTTCGCGAATAATAATAATATGTTTATTTCCACCACAAACAACACATTATAGCATATCTATGAAATTAGTACATAGACAAAATTTGTAGGTTGGGGTGGACTGGAGCCTAAACTAGGTCAAGATCTGTATTTCAGGACTCCAGGATTCACACCGGCTCAGTTAAGTCGGTCGATAGATTGTGGTGCGTTACTATATGTGTGTGCGTGTGTGTGTCTTGGCTGTGTGAGTTTGTGCATTCGTGTAAATGCGCGTGTGTATGAAATAAAACTGATTCTGGCGATGGCGGTAATTCTTCATCCTCTGATGTTGTCATTTCTTGTTCTGTTTGTGTTCTTGTTTGTGAATTAATGTTACGTTTTACTGCTTTTACTTTAGCTTTGCAAATCTTCTTTTCTTTTTTCTGTTTCTTAGCTGCCCACTCATTCTCAATTGCTAGTTTTTCCGGTGTGTCGGTTAAAATCCTTGTTTTACCTTTTTTTCTTCCCTTTCCAGAGCTTTTTCTCAGTCCTGCTTTCGGGTGTGGCCTTATTACTTCAGGACTTACAAATGCTGACGTGGAAGGTTGTGGAACATAAATATTGTGAAAATGGGTCGGTGTGTTAGGTCTATCGATATTTCTTATCTGTGAAGAACCAGTTGCAGTCGGTTTTTTATTATTATGAGAATTCACAAGACAATCTCTATTACTGGCTTTACATACGGATAGCAATTTTGGGGGAGATTTTGTAGAATAATTTTCCTTTTCATTGTCAGAAATATCGGGAGTCACATCGTCATCTGGAATTGGCACTGGTGCAACTGGCGCAACATTGTCTGCATTTATCCTAAAAGCAGGTGAAGGTGGCGCAGCATTTTCTGCATTTATTGAATGCGCAGGTAGAACTGGTACAGCAATTACCACAGATTCAGGTGGAGCAGCTAGCAATGGTTCCTCATTGCTTACTAAAGGCACATCAATTAAAGGTTCATTATGTAAAATAGATGGTGATACAGATGATGAGGTTCTTACATTCTGTGTTTCAGTTTGCACGTTTTCTCTGTCAGTAACGTAGGAGCTTAAATATTCGTCATCTGTAAATATGTCAGGGTTAAATGGGAAAATACCAGTAACTGAGAAACTTTTCTGAATATTTCTAGGAGTCATGGCATTTGGGTAAGCACTGCCTAGACATCCAGCCAAATCATATATGGTTAACGGCAGACCTGGATGACTAACCATCCAATTATCGCACGCAGTATTATAATACGACTTCTTTTAGCAGTTGTAGCGAATCAATGAATGAAGATGACTCCAATGACTCCATGATCATTGGGGATTGGGTTGTGGTGAACCTAATCTTGCAAAAGAATCTCGTTCATAGATATGTTGGGCAAATACTGAGTGGAAGTCAAGGTGGATATGACATTAAATTTGCAAAAAAAAATCAATGATAAAATTTTCAAGTGGCCTGTTAACGAGGATATTAGTTTAATTGCTAAATATCAAATAGTGAAAAAGCTACCAGTTCCAAAAGTGAAATCATCATCAAAGAGAGTCATTAGTTTTGAGTTTCCAAAATCATTAAGAAAATTTAATATTAAGAAGTAAAAAGTGTAAAGAGAAAATATAATTGTTAATAGATAAAAGACAAGACTGGTTAACAATAATAAAAAAAATAACTTTTATTTAATTTTCACCAAAGGGGTATTTTGTTTTGTGCTAAATGTAAAATTTATTTTATTTTATTTTTTAGTTTTAAACAGAAGATTTATAAGAATTTAAGTGATACAGTGGATAATACAAGTGGTTTTTAGTTGATTAATAAGCTACATAAATGACAAACAATTGAAAATTAGAAAAAAGAATAGATGTTGATAGATGGAAAGAAGACACTATTTAAGTTTAACATATATTTAATTAAAATTATATCAAAGATTTATTTCACGTTAATTGAGTTCAACCAGAAGATTCTGTGATAATAGAAACATTAAGTGATGTATGCTGAAAACTTAGGTATATGTGATTTATTAAAACAGTGGATAGATTGTTGTTGTTTCCGTTTTACCTGCTATACCAAAAAATCAATGTTTAAAACAATAACATTTTTTTTTTCATTTTCTTCTGTCTTGGTATCATATCACCCTAAACATGGGAGACTTGTTCCCCCCAGGATCAAGTGTTCCAGAGGGGGGCATCAAGTCGGACATATATATGGGACACATGATATCATTCCCAATACGAAGTTTTAGTGGGCTGGTTACTAAATTTATATAACGATGTCATTAGCAATGCCTATACTTAGCTAACAATGAAATTCCACGTTTTTCAGTACCAAGATATTTCAAATCAGATCATTATTTACGAAATAATGGCAAAAAAACAAAAGGGGGATCAAGTGTCCCCAGTCTCCCCTATAGTATGGAGGTCTACCCTCCATATTGTATAGGTATGGTGCAAGAAAGAGATGTTGTCGTCTGAGAAAGGCAGTTTTATGTTGAACAGTATCAAAAATTCGATTCCTTCTTCGGGATGAGTACGTGGTATGTGGGTCAAAATAACTCATTTTATGTATACGAATAATACTACTTAAAATAAATATTTCACGAACTGTCATGACATTGGCATCCTTGTGTAAATTTGTTGTTGGGTAACAAAACGGCTTCCTAAGCATAACATTGAGGATTGATATTTGAGCCCGCTCAACTTTTATTATTTTAGTTTTATAGGTACCGCCCCAGACCGGTATACAGTATGAGAGGATTGATTGTACCAGAGCATAGTAAATAGTTTTCAATATTTTAGGATTGAGTACATTACGAATTTTTTTAAAGATCAAATCATTTTACGCATTCTGGCCGAAATAAGATCAATATATGGAGCCCATGATAGTAGTTTATCTAGTTGAACACCTAGGTATCATCTTATGGTTTCAACTTTTTCAAATTGTGTACAGGAACATAGTGCCATTAGATGGATTGTATTGGTAGAGCTCATTAATGTAAATGAGGAAGAGACTTGGGCCAAGGACACTTCCCTGTGGGGCGCCACATGTGATTGGTAGAGCTGTACTAATAAGATCCTCAATTTTTATTGACTGGAATCTATTTGTCAAGAAATCCTGGAGAAGTTTCAGGGCCATGCCGCGTAGGCACTGCCTCTAGTTTCTTCAAGAGGGTGGAAGTAGAGACCGTGTCGAATGCCTTGGCGACGTCAAGGAAAACACCCAGACATTTTTGTCCTTGATCCAGAGTACTAGCGACGTGATTAACCAATTTCGTTACGGCGTCTTCAGTTGATTTGTTAGGTTGAAAACAAAAATTTGAGATTGAGAGATGATGTTCTCCTGAATAAAGAATTTCATGAGACGTGTGTTGATAATTTTTTCGAATAATTTGGTGATTCCGGTCAATACGGAGATTGGTCTATAGTTTTCAACACAGTCTCTACTGCCACTTCTGTGTATTGGATGAATCAGTGAACGTTTCAAACTATCGGGTAATACGCCGTCTCTCAAACAGATGTTAAAAATATGTGTTAAAATTGGAGTAATTTTATGTTTTATTTTTTTAAGAAAAGAGACAGGTATACCATCCTACCCGGTAGCGGATTCATTTTTTAGACTATTTATCAAACATTCCACTTCAATATTATCAGTCTCTAATAGCACAAAAGATTTTATTCGGGACGGGGTTTGGATATTAGATATATCAGTAGACGCACTTATATTTTGTGCCATTTTATTCCCAATCTCAACAAAGCAACGGTTGATTTCATTTATTGTAGATAAATTGTCACTAGTTTTAGAAACAAATAGTTCAATGGCTGGGTTTCTGTTTACGTTAGTGTTAATCACATTTCTAATAAATTTCCAAGTTTGTTTGGGATTTTTGCATTTTTCTGATTCTGATCTCTCATAATTGTTTTTGATTTTGCTTAGAAGTTGGTTACAATAGTTCCTGTATTTACGATAGGTTGTTTTAAGATCATCGTCTGTCGGCGAAGCTTTAAGTTTCTTATGAAGAGCATTACGGTGACCAATACATCTCAACAAGCCAGGGGTGATCCATGGTTTTATAATGAACTTTCTGGTAGGCACTTTACGTACTATTGGATTATTAGTTAATTCTTGTTTGACCTTTTCAATTAATGTGTCAAGAGCGTTGTTAGGGTCATTAATCTCGCAAATATTAGAAAGTTTCTGATTCAAAAGGGATTTGGCAGCAGCCTCATAATTCAAAATATGTTTCATTTTCAGGGTGGTAACTTTTTTAGGTGTTGTTACATAAACAAGACCGGTAAATGGTCAGTAATTTCTGTTTTTATAACAAAAGCTTGGGCTTTACAGTTCGTTTTAATGTTAATGTGATCTAAACAATTCGATTCGCGTGTTGGCAAAACATGTGTTGGCAGCAGTCCATTCTCGGCGAGAAGATTCAGATAGTCGTGGCTTTTGTTATCATTTGAAGAGGGTTTTATATCTATATTGATATCACCGATAACGCATATTGTTTTGTATTTATTGAGGTGTTTCAGGTTCGTCTCTAGTGAGGAAAGGAAGTTCTCAATATTTTTCAGTGAAGGTGATCGATAAATACCGAGGATAGCTATATCCGAAGTTTTTATAAGTACGCGCCTCATTAAATATAGGCTCCTAAACAGTGTGAGAAATATTATTATGTATGTATGCGACTACTCCATCATTTTGGTTTGAAGGAGCCGTTGAGGTATATAATTGATAATTATCTAGTTGAGGAGAAAGTTTATTATCAGATAACCAACATTCTGTTAGTATAATAATATCACAATCTAATTTCAGAAGTTTTAGAAAAGCTATAAAATAGTCGAAATTGCGATGTATGCTTCTAATATTAAACGTTATAATATTCAAAGCGGTCTTTGAGCCAACAAACGCGTTTGTCAGTTGTTTCGGATCCACTATGGCTGATTCAGAGATGTTAATATTGTCTAAATCTGTCGATAGGTAAAAAGTCTTCGATTCCAACCTTGCCGCAGCTACAAAATCCTCTTTCATATATCGGTTACAAAAAATTACTATAATTGGTTTTACATGGTCATTTTGCAAAGATGGAACTCTAGTTATAAAAATTTATTTGTTGCTTCGTAATCCTGTAGTTAATCTTTTCACCTATTTTGGACACAATATCAAATAGGTTTTCGTTCCTTGTCTGCGGTATGCCCTTAATTTCCGTATTGTTCATCCGCGACCATTGGTCCCTTTTATCTGATTCCTCATCCAATTTATTCATTCGTGACTGCAGCTGATCTACTCGATCTTGAAGCTTTTCCACAAGCCCAATGTGCTGTTCCATTTCGTTCAGTTTCACACTGAATTCCTTGACAGTATCATTAAACTCTTTTGTGAGAGAGGACTTTAAGTCAGCAAACTCGCTTTTTAGGGTCAAGATTTCTTCCCTTAATCCCTCCAGTGGAGCAAACTTCATGGATAAAGCACGAATTTCACTGACTATATTTGTCTCAGATTCAGGTTTCGGTGATCTCGGCGAACTTGTTGGCTGGGTGATGCTAGATGGCTTACATTTCGAGCAACGCCATGTTAGCCTTCTATCTCCCAGCCTCGGCAATGCCCGCATTGTGGAAATGCAATGTTTGGCTACATACTGTACAATGAGCACCTTCAGACATCGCTTCATCACAGGCACCACACTTATTAGAACTCATCTTGATGCAATATATAACAATGACAAAAAGTTGAGAAACACTGTTTTTCAAAAGAACGACAGTAGTGAATAATAAAACGACCGTTGGCGGTAAGGTCAACGGACTGACTATATGGAGTGATTTTATGTTGAAAGAGGGTTGTATGGAAAATTAACAGCTGTCGTACGTTCAGAAGATTACATTTATCATATAGTATGGTTGTTGAGAACATTATAGGTCGAAAAGTTGCTACTTTTAAAATAGCTCTGTGTGTAACTCAAGAGGTTTTATTATAGTTTTCGCTGCGCCACCCCAGTAGGAAATACATTAAGTGACAATAGGTAAGAACAAGGCATAGTATACTCTACGAATAACAAATTGGTTTGTGATAAGCCGCAAAGTTTTAAATACGTAAATAAGTTTACGAAGTCGGCCTACAAGTGCATTGATATGCAGTTTAAAATTCAGATATTGGTCAAGGTTCACGCCTAGGTATTTAATGTGATCAGTGGATAATAACGATGTACAGTTACATATTAGCTGCGATGAAATATTACAAGAGTGTGCTTTAAGGGTTAAAGAAGATGAGGGTTGGGATATGGTACTAATGGGGAACGTGATGTACTTGGGTTTAGAAGTATTTAGCATCAACATTTGCGATTGGAGTCATACTCGTATATGGGCTGCAATTAAACCGAATCGTGCCCTACGTTCCAGTTTTGTTCACGTGTCTACAACAAAAGTCAATGCGGTTTCATCCGCATAACACACAGTTCTAGTGTTTGGAATTTTGAGCTCACAGAGGTCATTTATAAACACTAAAAACAGCGCGGGACCGAGTATGCTACCCTGCGGCACGCCGTAGTGTATCGGTAGTTCGTTGCTAGTGTGGTTATCAATTTTAACTACTTGTGATCGATTCGTTAAGAAGCTTTGAAATAGAGGCAAGTTGTTTTCCCATAACACCTACTTGTTCAAGTTTGAGTAAGAGTGCAGCAACGGAAAACAATGTCGAACGCTTTTGCGAGATCCAAAAATATTGTTAAAAGTTTTCATTTAAATTTTGAATTATAAAGTTTGTCACTTCGTAAATAGCGTCACAAGTCGATTTCTTTTGACTGAATCCGTATTGTTATGGTAATATCGACTTAAAATCTAGGTAGTCAACCAGCCTCTGATTTATTAACCTTTCCAATACCTTCGATAATGCGCAAAACTGCAATCGGGCGATAATTGTTTGATTTACTCCCGTCGCCACCTTTGAAAATCAGATGGATTACAGCCTTTTTAAAAGCATTGGGAAAGACCACAGTGTCAAAGCAAAGATTAAATAGATGACAGGACACACCTTTGATCTTTGATGGAGACACTTGGGAAGAGACCTATGCACTTGCTCAGGCGGGATTCATTGCGGCGTGTTCTTGGTTTAAAAACAATGACTTAACACTTAATATAACTAAAACTAATATGCCTTCATAGCGAAAATGAAAAAGATTCCACAGAATCTGCTTAAACCTTTATCTATCACGGCTCACACCTGTCAAGCCTTTCACTCCTGCTCCTATGTTCATCTAGATCATTGGTCGTCACACTTTACTGGCCAAGGGCCACACATGACAATGAGAGCCTTTGCACACATATGTATTCAGCTCACTTCGTTATTTACTCCATTTCCGTGGGAGTTGATGTCGAAAAAAGTACTTATACATATTTATCATTAGAATATTTATTAGAAATAGATAATTTAATTTATAAACATAGGTAGGTAAGAAATGGTTAAAAAAGTTTAATTTCGTAATCAAAAATAGGTGTTTTATAATTAGGCATTATGGTGTTGAACTTTTTTAATTATTTCTTGTATATTGGCATCTTTTGGACTACATGCAATCCTCATGGTGTCTTCTAAATGAGTGGACAGACGTTTACGGTACCTATTTATTTTTTAAGAAGCTCATTTTCAAAAATGAAGCTTCACAGAGATATGTTGAAGAAAATATGGTTAAAACAAATTGTGCGCAGTCTTGTAAACATTTATACTCGCTAGGAGCATTTTCCCAAAATTCATTGTACTCCTGCTTTTCACGATGCTCAATGAAACTAGCTTTTAGCTGCGTGTCGTGCTTTAGTTCAATGATTTTATTCATTAACTGAGTTTTAGAAAATCCAAACTGGCAAAATAATTTCATATCTTCGTTTTGAACATGCCAAGGGTTTTCCACAAGTATGAAGCAGTTCTTAATTTCTCGCATATCGTCAAATCTATGTTTATTTATTTATTTATTTATATAAAGTACTACCACATCATACATATTATACTTATAACTAATTATACTAACATATGGGATTGTATCTGATATGTATGACAATTACGGTGTACATAGCATTTACTGCAATACGACAACATTATTCCAATCTACTTAAATCATCCACTTAAAAATAACAAACTAACTATATTATACTACTACAAATTTTTATATATATTTTACTGCTCACGGAAGACTTTCACTATTTCAGTTTTAAATATATTAAACGACTGGCCAAAGATGTCAATGTCAGGATTATGAGTTTGGATATTATTATATTGATTAAGAATTCTATTTATGGGTGATTGTTGACCTAAATTAGTTCTGGACAACCGGGTGTAGAATATCTTAACTATTTGATGTCTGGGATAACAGTAGGGAATATTTAAACATATTTTTTCTAATAGACTATTACACTGGACACGATTATTGACTACATTATGAAGAAAACATAATTCCAAAATACGTCTGCGATTTGAAAGAGTAGTCATATCAAATTTGGATAGCCGCTGGTCATAAGGACTCCTATGGGAAAAACCACTGCAAGAGTAGGCAAGATTCCTCGTGAAGGTTCGCTGAATGCCTTCTATTCTTTGAGAATGAACAGCATACAGTGGTGACCATACAATACCCGCAAATTCGAGAATGCTGCGGACAAGAGTATTGTATAAGAGTAATTTAGTGTCTAGTTTTTTAAAGTCTGTAGTGTTTCTTCTCAAGAAACCCAGCATTTGAGCTGACTTAGTTACAATTTTGTCAATATGCGATGTAAATGTCAGCCTCGTATCGATGATAACTCCCAAATCGCGAATTTCATTGACTTCTACCAAATTGACTCCATCAACCTCATACCTAGTACCAAGTGGCTTTATTTTGCGGGTGTACTTAATATGAAAGCATTTTTTTACATTTAGCTTCATGCAGTATTTCTCTCAGATATTCTTTCAAATAGGATATCAAATCTTGATGAATAGTACTGTCGGGAATAGAAACTTCAGATTTCAGAGTAGAAACAGTTGGAAAATTTGAAAAATCTCCTGCTTCGAGTACGTTTATATATAATTGCAGTTTGTCTTCAAGTACAAACACTTTATATGCCCAATTAATTTGTTAGGTCCTTGCATATCTAAATTAAGACTATTGGGAGAGCCGCGCTTAGGCATGAATGGGCCGGCTCGACCGGAGTGATACCACGGCCTCACAGAAAACCGGTGTGAAATAGCGCTTGCGCTGTGTTTCACCGAGAGAGTGAGGATACCGGAGGCCCATACCTCAAACCCCTCCCCCCATTCCCTCTCCCCATCCCCCAAAGGTCGGCAACGCACTTGTGACGCTTTTGGTGTTGCGGGTGTCCATGGGCGGCGGTAATCGCTTATCATCAGGTGATGCGTCTGCTCGTTTGCTACCTATTCAATAAAAAAAAATAATAAAAAAATAGTGATATCGGTCAAAAAAGCCGCAAGTGCCCACCAGTCATTTTGCTGTAGTTGGGGGAATTCTTTGCCACTTTGTTGCAAAAAAAGTATTATTTCATAAATGAAAGAACCGTTCTAATACCTCTGCTTAACCATCTGACGGCTGTATGTATTATTTACTGCGGACTGCGGACATCTTACACACAACGCCATCTAGTCCCAAGCTAAGCAGAGCTTGTGTTATGAGTACTAGACAACTGATATTAATACATATATACTTTTTTTTTGTAAATACATACATATTATACATAGAAAACACCCAAACTCCGAAACAAATATTAGTAGATCATACAAACATTTGGTCCGACCCGGGAATCGAACCCGAGACCTCAAGAACAGCAGTCACATACGCTACCACTGCGCCACAGAGCCAGTTTGTATGTAAAATAACATCGATATAATTAGCTTGTAATTCTTCAAGAAGGTCTTTGAATTTTCGATGATTAAGTTCGCGCGCGCGGATAAAATTTGTAATGTTTACAATCGTGTTAATCGTCTTTTAATATGTTAATCGAAATTTTACATGCTAAAGTTTCTTGATGCAGCAAGCAATAAATAGACCAAAAAGTAGGTAAATTCCATTCCTTCTTCATTAAAGCAATCAAACCATTATTTGCACCTACCATTGATGGACAACCATCAAGATATCAGTACACACTGATATCAACTTATTTACAGGTATTCTGTTTTTCTACAAATTCTTTTAGAACTTCCATAAAATCATAACCTCTCGTATGACCCTTCATTGTAATCACTGCTAAGAAGTCTTCTTATATGATTCCGTCCATTGTGCAATACCGTGAGCACTGAGACATAGAAGTTATATCCGTACTGGAATCGCAAGCAAGACTGTTTTTGACAGAAGACAAGTATTTGCAGTTTTTCAGTTCGTCAATTAATGCCTCAAACATTTTTTTTCAAAATATCTTCAATACGACGACGACAGGAAGATTCAGAAAGTGTCGTTTTTTATTTGTGGCATTATTTGTTAACTATTTGAAAAAAATTTAAATAACGTTTGAGAAATAGTAATCATACACTCTCTCATCAATTCAGCATCAGTAAAGGGTTTCATGCGTTTTGCAAGAATGTTACACACTTTGTATGATGCTTTTGTAACAGCCTCATTTTGCCCGACCGCTGTCGCCATTATCTTTTGTTGACGATGAATTGACGATTTGAAATGAGTTATTTTATTTTTTCTTTCAATCGTTTTTAAAGGGTAGGCTTCGGTAAATGAACTATGCTTACTTGTGTAGTGGCGATTCATTCCGACGACAGTTTCCCGGCATATTAAACAAACAGCAGTCACATCCTTATGTCCACTTATAAAACAAAATTCTTTTTCCCATTTTTCTTGAAAACTTTTATTTTCGTCAGTTACCTTTCTTTTAGTAGCACATTTAGATGATACTCCCGACATTATACATAGAATACCGGGGAGCAGGGGGCGCGGGTCAACGCTACCTGCTCGCCGCCCGCGTGGACTATCGTATCGTGAGTTCGTCACTCGTCACTACTCGTCAGTCACCGTCGCAGGATTAGAACACAAAGTCCGTTATTGATTTTGTTTATGATTAAGACATGTAATGTAGTTGACTATTGAAATAATTTATTTGGCCGCGGGCCGCACAAATAACGCACACGGGCCGCAATTTGACGACCACGGATCTAGATAGTACTTTTACCATCAAATATCTCGGTGTGGTGATGGATAGTTTATTGAGCTTCAAACAACATTCAGATCTTCTTACATCTAGAACTCGTAAACTGATATAGGTATATTTTTAAAAGATTGTCTAACGTGGCTGATTAAAAAATAATGAAAATGGTTTATAAGGCCTTAGGCCAACCAATACTATCGTACTGTTTCTACTCAGTATGGGGTGGCGCCTGTAAATCTAACCTAATAAATACAACTAGAGAAAGCTTAAAGGGCAGTTCTTAAGGCGAGCCATTCCCTGTCCTTCTTATACCCTACTAAGGAGTTATACCAACTGGCAGATGTCCTAACGGTACATCTTAAACACTATACTGAGGCAGCATTCTCATCTCGCTTGCGATCTTATGCGCTCTAAGAAACGCCTGAATAACAAGTTTGCGTCACAACTGAGATTTTGAGGTCTACTACATTTGCGGACAAATTCTTTATGTTTATGGGAAGGTTTCTGTACAATAAGGTGAACAGAAACCTTGTCGTAATATTCGTATAAACGTTGTCTGTAAGAGATCGCCACGAGCGAAAAGATCGCTAATTGTCACGTTTTTATATTGTAAACTTTTTTCTATTTGTTTATGTTTAAATAATTAATATAAATCAATAAAAAAAAAACTTGGTCTTTGACAGAAGGTCAGAAGTCCAAGCTCAAGGTTTGCATGCTACGTTACTCTATACCTACTAGAGTACACGTAGCGCCAGAGAGTCAAGCCGAATTGAAAGATCCTGGCAATCGACGATACGAGTCGCCCTCCGCTGAATGCGGTCCAGAGGGAGGAGCTGGTATTGGGGTGCCCCTGCCCAAAGATGAGGACAGTATTCCATGTGAGGCCGAACTTGCGCCTTATAAAGCCGAAGTGAAATACTGCCTCGATCTGTCGAGCACACCTAGCTTTTTCGACGATCTTGACGCCTATCGCAGACTGGCCGGAACTGGCTTTAAATAGAGAGAAGTGGCTTGTTGCAAGGGAGGCCTTTGCCCAGCAGTGGGAAATAACTGGCTCATAAAAAAAAACAAACAAATGCTTTTTTTATTGACTGCGCTAACAATTCGAAATACAAACTCAACTGTCCTTAAAATATATGGCCGCCTTAAAAAATATTCTCATGTCAAAAACAGAAAACCAATTTTCTCTCAAAATATAGCATTGAGGACAACGGATAAAACGTAAGATTTTAGTTAAAAAACTTACTATAGTTTGCGTTAATCTGGGAGGTAAACTTTAGTCAGTAAAGGCGAAAAACATTGGGGCCTCATTTCAAATGTTTAAGTAAAATTCAACTTTAATTTACTTCTTAACAATTGGATTTTTTTTAAATAAATTCACAGGTATTTAACTAAAATATTTTAAAGTCTTAGTTACGTATTTGTTTAGATAGATGCATTTTTTGCAGATTCCTCTGTAGAGACGTTACTGAACTTTATTATGCCGCCATAAATTCGTTATTTCGATGGGATTTGTACGATGCAACCGTACACTTAAGAATTTTTAAATAAAAAACATTGACCTAAAGGCAGTACTTCCGGAGATCTAGGCTATGTCATGTTTTGCAAGCATCTGAACTGAGGCCTAAAGGTTTTTGATCATAACAGCTTTATCTCACGTTTAAGAAATTTATGACCCCTTGCTTTAGGTTTTTATTATTTTTAACTAATTTCTATTTCAATTTGATATCGATTCGTACCAGTCCATGCACACCAGTCGCCGAGTACGTGCGCTGAAGCCCTTTGATTTGTGCCACAAAAACCGACAGCGGATTAGTGGCAGACGCGTCTGTGGACGTTAAATACCTGCCATAGACGAACACAGCACCCCCTCTACACGTACACAAACGCATCCGCCAAATCACCCAATTTCAGATAGACCGGGACGTTCTATTTCACAATTTATTAATTGAACATATATCATTTTGTCATCACAATATTTTTTTCAATCTCTTATTTCATTATCTGTTTTACTGCTTTTAGTAGGTATTGTACAATTTGCCCAATTGTGTCGTTGCACTAAGATGTCGTTTTTGTACGAAATATTTAGCAACTTCAACATGTTTACGTTTGTTATTTTCTCCATTTATTCTTGCATGCTTCTATAACGTTTGCAGTTCTATGATGTTTTCCAAACATTAAAATGATATCAGAAATCGGATTAATCTAAACTGCAAATCTATACTAATAATAATAAAGCTGAAGAGTTTGTTCGTTTGTTTGTAGGCGGTAATCTCAGGAACCGCTGGTCCGTTTTGAAAAATTCTTTCAGCGTTTTCAGTGTTGGATAGTTCATTTATCACTATATATCATCACGCTAAGACCAATAGGAGCGGAGTACCAATGAAGAACGTTTCAAAAACGGGGAAAAACGGTTTTTTATAAATATTTTAGGTACTTGCCATTACAATTTTGTCGGGTTTTACGAGGGGGACAGAGATCCGATTGTTGAATTGATGGTTGCAGGAGATCAAACTTCCCCTGCCCTCAATTCCTGGGGAATGTTGATACGACTTTCGAGCGGAGAGAGTTCATGGACGGGCACTGAGCTGGGTTGTTGGTGGTAGACACAAGCGATCTTTTTGTATTTATGCAACAGCTGGTAAAACGATGCACTTTTTGTGCTTTACTATTTAGTGTTGTTAGGTATTAACTATTTCACAACTAGAAACAATACAGTGTGCATGTGGATATTAGAAATAAATACAATAGGGTTAAATGAAACACCGATGCTTATTGACCTAAAAATGAAGAAACATTTATTTTCAGTATGTCTTTTGTAAAATTTAATAACAGAATGAATCAAACGTGGTAAGATATAACAGAGCGGATTACTTTCCATTTCGATAGAATTAGTTTCACCAACTATAGAAATATAATATTTATCAAGTCATTTACAGATACAATTAATGCAGTACCGATAAATCTAATTTATTCGTTTACCGAGTTAGTTAAATTTAAACATTTATTACGATTCATAATGTACACGGAGTGAAGCGGGTCGCGGCGAGGGGCCGGCCCGGAGGACACTAGATTTTTTTGGGAATTTTTTTAAATTTTATTTCTCACGTACTTTATAAATATCTCATACTTGAAAAAAATTTACATTAAAATGTATCGGAAAGGTGCGGACGCTAACAACCGGTCCGCTGAAGTCGGCGAGACGCGGCCCGAGCCCGGCGAGCGGCCCCGGGACCAGCGGCGGGACCGGGACCAGGCGGGACCGGGGGCCGAGCGGGACCAGGGGCCGGGGCCGGGGCCGGAGCGGGACCGGGGGCCGGCAGCGGTGACAAGGCCAGGCTTGCATCAGGCAGAGCACGCACGCACACATACTGACGCCACGGAATATACACAACATATAAATATGAGCCGACACGAACCCGAGACTTATACCATCACATTGCGACGCACACCGATTCGTTTTCCCTTTGTACCGCTACAGTTAAAAATTTTCTTACTTAGTAAAATTAACGGAATACTTTAAAATCTAAATAAAAAGAGGAGGCGGAGGCGACGGTCGACCGACGCCCCTACGTCCACACCATACAAGTACATCATTAAACTGAAACGATGACAATATTTAATTTATCGCAAACACTAGAGAAATGCAGGTCCAATACGATGGTAATATTGTGTGTCATGAAACAAAATGTATATTTAAATTCTCTGCTTTTTACACACACACTAGCCGGCGGCTCACTTCGACGTCATCATGGTGACGAATTCTGAAAGAGAAAACGAGACAGAATTAGTTAGATCGTAGATAGCGATGCAGAGCCCGCGACACATTGCCGAGGTTTACAGGAAAACTTCACATAAACCCTTGCATAACATGTCTAAGATAAAGTGTTAAAACAAACATTATTAACACAACGAAAGTAACCGACAGAGATAGAGGTGCACTAATAAGATGTAACCGCTAGTAGACAAATAACCACTAGATGTATTAATTAAATATCGATAAACACCAGACATACACATACCCGCGCCCTCGCCCATATCCCTCGATCGCGCACTCGCGACGGGTAGGTGTATATTTGATGCAGCGACAGACAACATAAAGAAACCGAATACGTATTTTACCTCAACATGCCACTACAAGGGGATTATGTGAAATACCACCCTCTGGATATATGCATATCAATATACAATTATTGATCTCGAGTACGTGTGAGCGAGAGCACTCGGATACAGGAGCCAGTGCTGTGAACGAGTTCCCAAGTGTGTAGTGCGAAGCCTACGGCAAGGTCGATAAACATCGCTCGTGTATCAGCGCGGGGTATGTTTGCTGCTCGTCTGTGTGCGTCTGTGTGCGCTGGCAGTGTCTGCGAGTGTCAGTGTATCTGTGGAGTGTGAGCACGCAACAAGCGAGCGGGACCGGGCCGCGGCTACTCGCCGGGTAACACGGATCACCAGGTGGTATTTCTATAATAAAAAATCTATACAAACATTAGACACATGCACCAGTCAAGGAAAACATATTCAGCACCCTGAGGCGGCCGCGTGTAATTTTGTTCCCGAGAACAAAATTGCAGACGTTCCGCTTCACCAGTAGTGAGTTATAGACAATCGATAGCCAAGTGTGAGATCCCAACGAGAGTGTGAGAGCGGAGCTGGCCGGGGCGGGACAGCTCGGGAGGGAGCAGCTAACATATCCAAGGTAAGGAACAGTTAATAACGAGCAGCAAACCATTCAGATTAACACTGGGGTATACCTATAGTCGCACCGCACCCGACGTAGGCCGTAGGCATCGATCACTACACACTACTAAGGAAAATTGTTTCGAGATCACAGCGTTGAGTCTTTTCTTATTGTTAATTACGATACTAATATCACAAGTGTGCCTGGGCGTGCGCTAACGGCTGCCGTCGCCGCGAGCGAAAATGATTTGGGCGAGTGCATGGAAGTCTGCAAGAGAGAGAACCGAGGTCGGATGATACGGCTAACATAGCTCTGTAGTACTTGCTATAGTACAATACTCGTATTATGCCCGCTGCCCGCGACTCACCATACCATATTCCAATTTACATTTTATGTCATACAATTTTAAGAACGACGGGTTGTCTGCGTGTTTGTGTATGCAATTAACTTTATATAGGCAATCCGCTCGTTAAATTCTCAATTGCTCACTACAAACATGCACATTCTTTTAATTTTTCCGGCGTCTGAAGTGATAGTTGACATATTGGGTCTAATATTTGCTAAACTAAGCTAAAATTGGAATATCAGTGTTTCGCGAATATTGCAATTTAAAACAGCGGATTAGTGTTCGACCCCAAACCTCGCCAATATCTATCCCAACTTTACAGTCATTGATCCATGCAGCAGAAAACCAAGCTTAACGTACAAGCCATAATTAAAAATAAAGTGATATGAATATCACACCTTAGGCGACAGCTTTTCAGCCAGTTATCGAGTAAAAGTAGCAAGCAATCAAGTGTCTTGTCATCGGCTCTTTCTACTTAACTAAATTGATACACGTTGTAGGATAATTATACTCTTTTCGGAACATAAACTTAGTAATCGTAAACAAAGGGCAACATGAACATTTGACGAGGGAAGGTACTTTCGTGGTAGGCGAGTTTAATAAATAAAGTGGACCTTTTGGATACAAGCAAAACCCAACTGTTAGTGTGAACACGAACTATGTAGATACTACATGCTGAAGTGAGGTGTATCCTTGATACCGACGTACAAGTGGTGATAAAATATTAAGTAGTGTTAATCTGTCGACGAGCATTTTGTGGTACTGTTACAGTTACAGCAAATTTTACTATGATTCTAATCGCAGATGAATAATTTAAATTGCTATAATAAAGTAAAGAGCCACATCTACATTCGAGAAACAAGTGTGAAACAATCGTTTAATACGAATGGCCAAGATTACAATTGTACAATAATAGTAGTGTTTGTTTGGTCAGAACACGAACACCGAATGTATCCCCAGAAGCTGTGGGTACTCACCCTCATAATTGACTTGGCCGTCGCCGTCGATGTCGGCCTCGCGGATCATTTCGTCTACCTCCTCGTCGGTGAGCTTTTCGCCAAGGTTGGTCATCACGTGACGCAGCTCGGCGGCCGATATGAAACCGTTGCCGTCCTTGTCGAACACGCGGAACGCTTCACGGATCTCCTCCTCGCTGTCCGTGTCCTTCATTTTGCGGGCCATCATCGTAAGGAACTCGGGGAAATCTATCGTGCCATTGCCTGGAAATATACACAAAAGTTATGTTACTTTGAGATCCATATACCAACAATAAATTGAGGATGATTTATGTACCTGTATGCGTTATGTTTATTGAATGTATGTAATTCGTCAGCCCCTTAATTACCGTACTTTCGTTTTAATTTCTTGCCGCATTTTTGCGACTTTTCTTACTGAAATATTGTTTAAATAACTTTTATCACATGTTAGTTTATGTCAAGCGTATTGTAATGTTTGTTAGTGTACATTGTCGCGCCGATGTTACGAGGGACGTTAGATGCTGTTTGTTTTGTTCGCGCCCATAAGTTGGGTTTCCACGAACGAACTGGTAAACATAACATGTGATTTATCATCTGGCTGGATCTGTACACTGTCAAGACACGTGAACGCGATGCGTGCGAATAATAGATAATATTTTATAGCGGCAAATCTATAGGTTTATGTTAAACTTCAAATTATGTTTCTTCTGATGAATCGAGCTTACAAATATAACGTTCGTTACTATAGATCGTTCTTACGCTAAATTGGATTTATGTATTACGGGCCATTCCATTTTGTTTTTTACTTATAGAATGGTCTCATCCAGTAATAATTATTTCACGAAGAATTTGGTACCTACGTATAAACTTAGGTAGTTTAAATTATTAAGCAGGCAGAAGCCTTATATAAACAATAGGTACATGCATTAACTTTATTAATTTTATGTGTCGTGCTATCTTGTTCAAATAGTGTACACCAACCGTGTTCTATAAAAATGTCAGCTTTTATTATGATTTGTCTGTGTATTTACTGGATAGGCGATCGTATTGGTGTGGTAGTCGACTGACGTGTAATATTACTGAAAGAGGTAGCTGAGTGGAACATTTAGTTTAAATATTTATTGGAAAATTTTGATAAGTACGTATATTGTCATTGTTAAGAGTGTGTGGAGGTGGGGCTATACAGACATGTAATCCCGGAATCGAACCAGCGCGATGACTACAAATTTCACTTGCAGGGAACAAGCAGCGGCCGCGTGAGTGCGTAAAATAGAATAATTTATAGCTGATCGAGGCATGTACCGAGCGCTCATTAAAATACTACCCGTCGCTATCCATATTTACATTATACATCAATTTACGACTATATCAAGATTTACAATGTTTCTTTTTAACTGATTGCAACTCAGTTTAGGACTCGCATTGTTTCAGACGTGTTTATGCAAAGTTTAATTTTACACCACTTGCCAAGATTGTTTTTTTAACGTCTGAAAAATACAGACCGCATAATAACTTTAAGAACTTTGTGTTTAAAATAATAGCATCACTAGAAATGTTAATGGCCACCACCTAATCTCCTTGGGGTACACAGGGTCACAGGTTTTAGTTGAAGCCCTTAGGGGCTTTAACTTCTACTGAGTCCTGGAACCTGGACTTCTACTTGGAATTCAAATATTTCCTATACCCAACCCAAGGCTTCCCCCCCCCCTCCCTCCTTAGTCTCAATCGCCTATGACCAGCGATGTGAAAAAACGAAAGCCATACTGCTGGCCACTAAGTAAATGATGACCTAGATGCCGCAGAAGTTGACAGTTGGTAATGGACTCCCATTATTTTCTAGAAGAGGGAAGTTATAGCTTTCAGCCTGTAGTTGAACGGATTAGAGCGATCGCCTTTTTTTAGGATCGGGTGGACCAATGCTGCCTTCCATGATGACAGGACTACGCCAAAAGAGTAGTAGAGCCGAAAATGATGCGTTAAGTCCATGCCAGCTTAGAGGCGCACATCTTCAACACTGTAGGAGGGATTCCATCAGGGCCACTCGACTTATGGATATCTAAGGATAAAAGTGCTAAACACACTGAGCGATGGTGGAACTTACTGAATATTCTTGGCAATCATGTCTAGAAATGTCAATATGATTATAAACCATCTAGTTATTATACTACAGGTGCTAGGTTGTTACATATCCGCATGGCACGTGATGGTCTGTCGAGGTGAAGCAAAAATAAGTTTCCGAGTTAAGTTTAAACAGTCTAATTCTGGGTTTAACCTTTCCGAGGTGGTTCGCGCGCTATTAATAAGCGCCGCGTGAACTGAGCTTTCAAGAGTGCACTCCACACACCCGGTGTTGGCTATTACTTTTATGGCACACGTTGATCAAGCAAATAGTATGTGCTGTGCTATTGTTAGCTATATTTAGCATTTTAGTGTAATTTATTTTTAGAAACTTTAATCGAATATTAGAATAGGAAGTTAGTTTAGTTGCTAAGCACGATTAGAGGGAGTCGGTCTTGCGAAATTATTAAATTTTAAAACTTAAGGCTTAAATTAAAACCTGAAGTTTCTTTATGCTGAATTAAATTAACACCAAATAGCGTTTTACAGTAAGATTGCAGTCTAGACATCATTATAATTAGATTTAATAACTGCGAAAGAGGTCAGTGAACTATGGAGTGAGCCTTGCACGGTCTTTGCACAGAATATACCTATTTGTGGGTAACAACAAGACGGAATATGTGGCATTACTCTCTATACACACAATTTTATGAACGTGATTTAAGATCTAGGGAAGAATTTCCCGGGCTACAAGATGGGGGCAGACACGGTATATTTTAACTTAACAGAAACTGGTACTAGAACGACGCCGCGATTAGATTAATAGTCAGCAGTTTATCTTCCATATATTAAACATAAGCTGCCATGATTCAGCGTATTTTAGTGGTCAATAATATGTGTTTTGTCATGTTTATGTTTAAAAATTAAACAAAATTTATCAGTGTTTAGATATAGCGCATGTACTCGTATATTGGTAGCAATGCGAGATATCGGGACTGAATCACGGCAAAATATTTCTGCGCTTTGTTTGCGTTGTGTAAGAAACCAGCTTTGCTTGAGTATTGGCGTTGAGTTTTTCCCGAAATATTACTTTTATGGTATACACTAAAGGGGTACAAACGAGCCGACGGGTGGTGACCTATCTGATGGTAAGCGATAATCTTCATCAACGGACACCTACAATTAGAGCGTCACAAGTGTGTTGCCGACCTTTTGTCCCTTCCTGAAGATAAATAAATAAAAAACAAAATAAAGCTCAAAGCGTTGAAGAATACAATACGTACCAGCAACAGCTATAATTAACTAAACGTACCAGCCGTGGTATTTTGCTGTGGTTTTATAGACTGTTGATAATGAAATGAATTGGTCCCACATGTAAACTGGTATACAAGTACGCCACAAAATCTATCTCTCACACGTTAAACGGCTACTTTACAACTAGAATTATTGTAAATAATATAAGAGCACAGACTCGTTAAAACAATCATTTATGTGCGCAGTTCCTCGTTTGTTTCCTATCATAGAAATTAAAAAGGGTGAGTCAAGTAGCAGTGAGTCAACAAGCAATCACTCATTGCACTACACAAAACCTTTTAAGGGAACTCGCCTGGTGACTTACAAATGCGATTTGTAAGAAGTAAATAACAAAACAAATACAACGTGACAATATACTAAACTGAACTACGATTTTGGCAATAAAGTACAGGTTTGACACGTGTTGTGATGTTTCCATTCTTGTGGACCAATTTTGGTTCTGGATAGATGCTGATAGATAGACAGGTATTATGTTTACAAAATTCATGATGATCTAAACATATCGTGTAAAACATTTGTGCCTGTAACCGTTCCCCGTAGTTTTATCTTTAGTCACTGCTTGTCACTCAAGGACCGGAGCGTGTTACACAGCTCATTATCGTCCACAATAAGAACTCATCAAATACAAAAAGAAGTATTCAAACCCCAGCCCTAAAAATCAACTCTCAGGAAAAGAAAGCAACCGGACGATACATTATCTCTTTCAAAAATCTCTTTTAAAGATAACCATTCACGAATCATAATGCTGCAGTTAATGTTTAGAGATACCTAGATGCGATAGCGACGAGTTTTGCAGAATCCAGCTGTCGAACGAGCGCTTCAGATATGTTTAATGGACCCCGGGTTAACCTTGCCTCACTCACTCGCGCACAATGACGTGAGATGGCTGTGTGATGAATTGATGATGCAAACAATGTAAATTATCTATGATTTATTCATGAGCTATTTTTATGACGGACTGGCCGACAGGTTGATATTCCACACTTGTATTGTGTTTTTTTTTCTCTGAAACTTTCCTAGTACAGATGTTATACTTTTCTGAGAATCCGAGTATCTTTCTTGTTAGTGTATTATTTTAAAGCCGATTTAGCTTGCAGTACACAGCCTGCAGTGCTTTATAGCTGTTAATGTAAGCAAGTATCAGTCGGGACAGGTTACAAAAAAACTCAATTCTCATCACGATACAATAAATAAGTAAAGCCCAGCTAGGATAAGTCACTCACAAGTGTTTAATAATTTTATCATCTACACGCCGATTTTGAACTTCATTAATAGCTGTTGGATTGAAAATAACTTGATTCAATTAACTGTCATTAGTTGAAATATCAAAACTTGTTCATAAATAGCGCGAAGGTCTAGCTAGTTAATGAATCGATGCGATTAATTGAGCTAACTAATGCTAATTCTCGATCGTTAAATCATCGATGTACTACATTTTACGGAATCTAGTCTCAGCGAGGTGCACCTACGTCCTGGATGCCGCAGACGCGATCGATACGTACAAATCTCTGGTTGAGTTTGACACTTCCTTACAGACATTAGGGAAATGAAATGTGATACATGCAAACTGCCACTGCTTGAATTTAGAAGACAAATACTTCATGTCTCTTACGCAAAAATAGTTAACTTTAATTACTCATTTAAATATCTCGCTTAAAAGAAGTTTCTGTCCACTGTGCATCTTTGTAAGCACGTTTAAGCTATGAAAAGGCTTTACATTCGTACTATGTGTAGTCAAAAAATTACAAACCTACTTTAGATATTCAGAAAATAAAAACAGGAATCTTGTACGTTTGATTAGCATAATACATTTATAACAGCTTCAATTTGTTAGAATAAATAATAGACATTTTAACAACCGATAATTTTAAAAAGTTATTTCTGTAATACGCAGTTTCGCAGCTGCCTTCTTCACTCTTGTGAGCGCGCCTGTGTAATGGTACCACTAGTCTAACGATTTGTTAGAGAAAGTGTATCAAATGTTATATATTTTTCTCAAATAGTTACAATATATCAACTTAAAAAAACCGCTCACTCTAAACCGAGAATATTGTATCATTCTTGTGCCGATAATGATGCAGTAGATGTACTACAAATATTTACCTTCAGTTTTTTATATTTAAATGTAAAAGACTGACTTCAAAGCATTTCATGAAGGCCGATAAAGCAGCAAATCTCAGGTGAGTACATTCATGCAGCAAGATCTCGTGTTACGACATAATAAAGCCCATTAAAAAGCAGTTCTATGAACCAGCAGCGAAGTTAGAAAAACTAGTTAAATGTAACAGTTTCTGAACACGATTTGATGATGGAATAATTCAACAAACTTATGTAAATTGCGAACTTTGTATCTTTGTGTCACGCTTTACTGGATTAGTGCCACACAACGATTATATGAATCACATAAATTGTACCAATTACAAGTCTCAACAGTTATTGTCAACATTTATTACACGAGTACGATATTTCAGAGTCTTTGAGCTGTTGATAGCCAAACTCACCACTGACAGAAGCTCTAAGACGACTGGGACTTTTCTTCATTTGGAGTAAAATTCTATCCATACAAATGTCCTTTCCGGGACATAATCTCGATATGACCCATTTCAACACATTCACGTGAACATAAATAAAAAGTGCCTACAAGTAAGTATTAAAAGGGCAAGCCTGCTAGAGTTGTATATACGTATATGTTGAAGTACGAGTATTATTAAGCGTCGCTAATGTAGTGAATAGGACCGAGCGAAGCCTTGCAAATAAGTCTGCAAGGACGCTGACTCAGTAGAGTGGCGTCATTCATCGGTATGCGAGTGCCTAATACATTTTTTGTACTTATATAGCCTAACCAATTTATTGAAAAAGTAAGAGCTGTTAATTATCTCTGTACCTATCAAATACAACTTGTGGTTGTTAGTAATACTTATTTAATGCGATTGGTTTACACGAGATATTTGCAAATATCGTTGGTAGGTTTAATGTTAACCAAGTTATTGAAGGTGATGATAGATGGCTGGAACAATCAACGTTAACAAAGATGAACAACCTAGGAATGGACACACACAGGGAATCTATAAGTGTGGTTTTTGAGACAGAAAGGGTGCGTAATTTATGCGCGAATACTAAACTTTAAATTATTTATCAGGCGTAAATGATATCACCACGATAGTATTAAGATACGGTAAAATATGATTCATACAAAATTTATTACATTACACTGACATTATGCCCAAAACCTATATGCTCAGGGGTATGCCAATTACCTAGTTATAAAAAACTTTTATTCGTCGTCGTCGTCGGCTTTTGGTAATAATTGTGTTACGTGTTCTGATGTCACAAAGACGAGAGATATTAAAGTGTAACAATAGAATTGGATGAGACACGCGGAAGGAGCAACAATTATTGGAGAGCAAATAGCCGCATGGGTATACACTGTACTCGGTATGATGATATATTTGTGACGCGTGCCTATCATGGAGGGGCTAGCAATCACTTAAGCTTTTACT
Organism: Spilarctia lutea; assembly: GCA_916048165.1. NCBI lineage: Eukaryota > Metazoa > Arthropoda > Insecta > Lepidoptera > Erebidae > Spilarctia > Spilarctia lutea. Next base: position 19,320,453 of record OU696483.1, read on the forward strand.
TTATAGATAACATTACTGAAGATAGTGACACACAAACACCTTTATCTAATATTGTAAGTGTGACATTTTTAGCTATTGGCCACTTCCAAGACAGAATAATATACTTGCAAATAAAACTAAAAGAAGTGCATCTGTAACAGCAAATACTTCACAAATAGTGTGAATGACAAGAATATATATTTATCTAATATAATAAACAAATAATACACAAGTTAGGGCGATGCTCCGATATTCGCAAAACCACGCGACTGAGAGCGACCGTTCGTTGGCAAAAAGCCAACGGAATATGCAAAATCATTTGAGATTTCGTTGCGATCCTAGTAGAAGCAGCTAGATACGTGGGATGTCAACAGTGTTTACCATTAGTTTAAAAAATGTTGTGATAAAAAACAGCTGACGAAAACCATTGTTACAAACGCTCTCCAATTTAAACAAAACCGTCAGCGCATCTGGCTTTAACCTAGGTTCAAAATAAATTCGTGCAAGTGGATCGTGATTCACAATTGAAAAGGGCAATGCAATTAAGAAGGCAGTGGGTCAGTCATGTGTACAATGTACGGGGGAGGTATTCCTGGTGTAACAGTCGAGCTACCTCGATCAATACGCCGTTTGGCAAGCTCCCAATAGCTTGGGTACTATACATTGACATCTGATACAACAATAACAAACGTTATTTTTCTTTTTCATGATAATAGTAAAGAAAATTATACTAAGGTATATGATATTCAGTGTCATTGGTCAAAAGCATTTTAAAGATTTTTTAACAACTTCTGTGTTCGATTTGCGCATATATTTTAATGTTTCGACATTACTCGCGTCGTTGGTAATAAAATAGCATTATGAGTAAGTCAGGGATATTAAATACTGCTGCGGTTGGTTATACTATACCGCCTATTAAATACCAACAATATTATGACAATTGGACTGGTAAATAAGTTACTTCCCGTTCAGCTGGTTCGACCATGCAGGAGGGCTGCTGCGTGGATTGTGGAGCGTGTCATTATTACACGACCGATATTAAAAGAACTAAATTGTTAAGCGAGTAAATACACCTATACCATTATTCAGTCAAGGTTTAATATTAATTGCGGATTATTTCTTGAAGAACATCTTTAGAAAATGTTCGCGTAAGTTACGGTGTAAACGAATAAAACCGTCATTAGTCTGTCTCGCATAAACATGGCGTATTTCGTTGAGTAGAGTTTGAGCTTTCGGCAGCTATTTAATCATCTTGATAGATTTATACCGCCGATGCAATTAAGCGACATAAACCAGACACTCGGCGTGAAACGTTTGGGAAGGACAGCCTTCAATTACTAGTTAATATTTAACATCGCCGTACGTCGTTTCAGATAACAGAGGGAAACAACTGGTATAATAGGCTATAACGGTACTAATTGGTAAACAGTATACATTGTTAACCGCAAAAACACGAACAATATTAATGAACCTCGCTCGGGAATGAGGAGGACAACATATGAAATTGCTATAGAAATATGTAGGTACGTCGAGGAACGGGATGTACCTCGGACGTGAGGTACAGGGGGACAGGGCGGCTCCTGAAGCCGCTGATGCGTTCCTGGATCTTCCGTCTGCTGAGGTAGGCCGCCGTGAGGTTTATAGTTGGTATTCCGGTTTTCCGGGAGTCCCCACACATGCTCTTCGTGCACCCCCCCCCTCCTCCCACGAGGGTATGGTGCGAAAAGCATTCTCCGCGCAAAAAAATATTAAGACAAGAAACCTCACAAAAACACAGCACATTGTAACTCGTGCGAGTTCGTAATTTGAGAATCAGAATTTCTTTTTCAAGATTTTTTGTAATAACTGTTGTGGTGAGCGAGTCTCTAAATTATTTATCTCCTATCCAAAAAGAGTTCTAAGGTACAGTAACATATACCTATTGTACGGAACAATATCTCTAAATGACTAACAAGCCTGTTCTCAGTTGTGATCAACAGTGATATCACTGCCTAAATCGGTATGCAAGAACAATACGCTGTTTTGCAACAATAGGCAGTTGTGCGATGTCTAGTATTGCTCACTTGCAAGGTCACAGGCTTGGCTTGTTAATGTCGATAACTAAAAATAAAACATGCATATTAATTTTGCATATTGATTGTTTACATTTCATTTTGTATAAGTACTAGGATACATTGGTTTTTGTCATAACGAAAACGAGCAAAGTACATGTCTGTCTGCTCGTTTACATTTTCAGTAATCAGAATGTAAACCAGGTTTTACTATTCTAGGCAGTGTCGATGTCAACAATAAGTGCGAGTTTTTCAGCAAAAACTAGTTGGCTTTTATTCAAACAGTTCAAAACATGGTAGGTTGTAATCAAAACTACGAGAACCAGTCGGTGATAAGATATTTCTAAAGGTTATTATTGTGAGCGATAGAAGGCGCGATCAATAGAAAGTTGCTTGACCGGACCGTAACCTATTTTTATGGACAATCATGTCGGGATACAGTAAATAAGCGCATGCGCTGTGCGAACTCCCAATCTTTTACGAGTATAGATCAAACGGTACAGCGAGTAGGTGTCATTGTTATGATTTCGTACTCATTGTAATGGACCAGAACCGGTCTTAAAAACGTTGCAAATTTTTAATAAAAATGCTTTAGCTCCATTTATAACAAAATTCGACTCTGATATAAAAGGGCAGTTTGATTGAAGCCAACTTAGACTTCGTAACCAACCCGATACGTTAAGGCTTCAAATGATTAAGAAAGTGTCGAATTATATCACATCAACGAGAAGCGATTTGCATAAAATCAAAAGTATTATAAATGACGTGCCAGTATTACAAATAGGCAGCTTTCGAACGTATCGATTAGTATAACATGTTAATCGATTACCTACGTGATAAACATATAATAGAATTAAAGAGTTATCAATAGTGGCGGAGGTCAAAGTGGGTCAATCGAAACGGTGCGCCCGGTATAACACAATACAATCTATCTAATTGGCCGTACGCCTCTACGACAATGGTCTATCAACCGAGCTCATCGTGCGCCACCCACCTACAATAATTACATGACGCATTTGAATTTTTATTATCCCCGTATAATCGTTCGGGTTTACTAGACGCGAGTCGTAAGTAATACAGCAAATCTGTTCAGCAAACATGATGTCCGATAATCCAAACACGAAACGCAAACACGGGAGATTAGGGCGGATATGCTGTGAAATTTTCCAGCGGCGATGTGGGCCGTGAAGTTAGGCGACCTATTACCCCCGACACGGCGCTCGTATCGATCGCCACCCCGTACCCCGTCGGTAGCCACACGCGCCCCTCGCAAGAGCGCTTTACGAACTACATAAATGTATAGGTATCTGCCTTTTACATATTTTTAGAGAAAGACATTTCCATCAAATACGAATAGAAAACAGCGATAATAGGTGGCGAGGGAAACAAATGTAATTACAATATAAAACGAATTCGTTTATATTAGGAACACAACCTTTTTGTGGGGTTTTCTGTATTGTGCAAATAAATTATTTTCTCACCTATTTATATATATTATCTACTAAAATTGGCAATTCGATTGGCCGTGACTGACAGACAGACTTAGCAGTCCCACTCTTCTTCGATATCAGAATTAAAACTTAAGTTTACACTTTTCAGCAAAGACAAATTGAACAGTACACTATCGACTTCGTAAAAGAGGGTTTGACTCAAATATTTCAACACACTACAGTAGGATTTACTGAGAAAACTGAAGCCCTATTTCGTATTTGTCTTCTATGGACGCGTGGCTACTCACAGCACGTAATCAGATGTCAATAAATTGTTTCTGGGGGAGCTGTCAATTTTACGTGACATATAAAGTTTGTTGCCAAAACTTATAAACGTCGTAAATGAAATGCTCACACAGTACAATTTATTCAATCGTCTGGATTACTAATTGTTAAATAAAACTTTACAATATTTCTACTTTACTTAAACAAATACATATCCAATCTTATTACGTAAATTTACATACGTACATGGCAGTAAATTGAATTAGTGTAGCACGGAACGGTAAATAACTTTACACTCACAAAACAAGTATGTATGTGCTTAATTTATTATTTTACTAGCTGAACCCCGCGGTGCTACCCGCGGTACGATGATAACTGCGGGCAACGCCGCGAGGCGAAGCTATATCTTTATAAATAGTAGCCTATGTGTTATTCTGATGTATAAGCTATATTGTGGTAAAGTTTCATTCAAATCCATTCAGTAGTTTTTACGTGAAAGAGTAACAAACATCCATACATACATACATCAATACTTACAAACTTTCGCCTTTATAATAGTAGTAGGATATATTTTAATTAATTTTATTTACTTTAAAACAGAGTATGGGTGTTTTCTATTTTTTATTTTTCAAAAGTCGGTAAACATGTATTTATATCAGTTTTATAGTATCCATAATACAAGCTCTGCTTAGTTTGGGACTAGATGTTATTGTGTTAGGAATATTATAATTAACATAATCTAAGATAGCATACACACCAGCCATTCGTAGAGTGAACCATTCGAGTTTGATGGTCGGTAGCATTGTGCCGCAAATAGCTGCCCTGGTGCCGGCTCGTTCAAGTGAAACACGGTGAGACTATCTCTCTCTGTCGAGTGAACGACTTCTTATCTCAACGTCCGTGACATCACCACCAAATCTCATGCCAACTAGAGAAATGTTACTTCGATTTGCCGAGTTTTCCTCTACTATAAATATTCAGCAGCATACCTATACACTGGCATGTTTGTGTTATGCACAACAACGATATAAGGAACCCGTTTTGCCTTTATGTCTAAGCGCATGATTTCTGCATACTCGTCGTGCTTTACATAGCATGAAAGCGCACTCGAGAGCCCATAAAACGTCCTTTCAACATTACGGCTGAGGTCGATGAAACTTGCTAGAAGTCATAGCTCTTAGGATAGAGTGAACTTTGGCGTTGGTCGGTAATGTAAGTCACGATTGGAAAAAAATTTGGCAAGGTATGTTGTACTTCATCTGGTATGCTTGTTGTAGATTGTCAAAATAATCAGTGTACCCCACGCTGTTGTCAACCGACGCGAGATTTTCTGCCGGTATACCTACTTCGGCACTGCATCCGTAGTTAATATTTGTTGATTGTGGTATCATAATATTGTAATAAATGTAAATTGTGTGAATTGTTACTGTTTGATTAAATCTATTGGTCAAGTACAAGGTCTCGCAAACACAATACAATATTTAAGGGATAATTACAATCGGTATTAATATTGATTGGTGTTTAGAACTAAAAATACATTCTAATTTGTACCGAGGTGCGACATCGTCGGCCCCAAGGCCGGTAGTACAACCAACTGTGGATTTGCCAAGAGCACAAGCGTTTATATTGTAAACAGTCAGAATTAAAGTGGCTAGACATTAAAATAATTGTTGCAGAACGGGCCGACGACGTTCAATAACTGCGGAAACGTTGCCCAAAATAATATTTATCGATTTAAATCAAACGTAACTACTTTGAACAGCGATAGTGACCAAATAAATAGCACCAAGTGTAAAAATAGTTTTAATAAAATTCAGATCCCAGAAGTAACTACATACTCATATTTAATGAGGGAAATTCACGAACAACTTGTGGCAGTCGGAAGAATTGCTTGCGAGTGTTTGGGCCATTACATACTGCAGATTTAAGCATTAAGTTCAAAGAATGGAGTTTTAAACATAGATTAGGGCAACACCTTTTTTATTCTGTTATATAATAAAAGCACTAGTTAAGGTGTGGTAAGTAAATGCGTGGTTGTCTAACGACTCTGTTCAGTGACACCACAATAGCAACTAACAACTCAAATTAGTACCTTCTTACTAAAAGTCACAAATATAAGTTAAGTACAATTTTGTAAGAAATAATAAGACGGTTAAACCAAATTACTTGTCATATACATATTAATCCGAGCTGATTTTTGTTTCATTATTTCGAACTTAATGTTATCTACCCACATAACGTAGCCGGATACATTATGAGGAGTAACTAGGATCATTTAGCGCAGACACCTCCATTATTTGGATTTATTACCGTCCGCCTTGCACTAGCTATTACAAGTTAAGGCGGCGTGGATTGTCTGCTTGCACAATTTAACGTCACTAGTTTTCTGGTTTACTTCATTTCTGTCGTTCGTATTCGCTTCATTGCATGATTCTGCCAGACCTCGCTTAATTGTTTTCAATGTTACTAGAAGGAATTGTGCAGTTCCGATGTATTAACTTTTAAGGTGAATATTCACATACAACATCCATCAAAGTCGATCTATTTGAATATGCAAAAGCTCTGTGTTCTAGGACCAATACGAATCGCATTCCTTTATCAGATTCATAAAAACATCACAAATTACTTTAAAACGTTTTTTATCGGCTATCAGCTTGTCCTTGGAACATACTACTACCTACGCAATTAACATAAATGGTCAAATATTTGTCTACAGATATTTGACTAATGAATTGTTACCATTCGTAGACAATATTTATTTCACAAGTAACCTTCCATTCGCATTGGAGTGGTGACGCAAAGGCCATCGGTTCGGCCGGATACTATACGGTATTGTTGGAAACTATGCACGGACCTGATTGACGTCATAATTAGGACATTTTAAAAAGAACAATCCTTCGTTTCCTGGCGACCTTTCGGATCGCATAATTGATGTTCGGAAACCCGGCTCAGGTTCTTTTACAATCAATGTAATCGAATACCTATTTCCATCGGTTTTCATTACAGTATGCCGTTCTTTTGTATACACTTGATTATATTCTCAAAGAAAAAAGGCGTTAGGCTAGAAAACAATATCACGCCTAGAAGAATTAGGACAGGAAAATGATCATTATATAAGTAGCTTAAAAGGAGTCAATACTACATATTTAAAAATAGTTTTGTGAATAAATACATAGGGATTATTAGGGATCTAGGGTCTGATTAATTATTAGTTTGTAGCAATTCAAATGCAAGTCTCCTCTTAGAACTAAGCAGTTTTATCTTATGTTTGATATCTACAATTGCTTTACGTGACTTCGCTAACCGTCACTGCAAATTTAAAATACGCTTTAAGTAAATAACTTATAAGAAAATATCAAAACATTATATGTAGGTCAAAATAGCAGTGAAGATACCTCGTATAGTGCCAAATAAGTTAAGCGCCCGTAAAGCAACGAGTGTAGATAAAAACATCAGAAACTCTGATATGTAAGCACGGTCAGGAACCACTACATTCTGCTCTTGGTCTGAATAAATAATTATTGGACATTAAGCTAAGGTATATTTAGCCTTAAGGACTTATGTACTTTAAGAACATAACTCATAAGTACACTTAGCCTTTAAGCCCTTTACTGAAAGGTACGTTGACGGAAGGTCTACTTCATATAACGTCGGTTAGTAACAAAGTAGATTAGGCCTAGTGACCCAGAATTGGTTATAAATTACGTTTTTATTCATAGGTAATAATATTGCGCACGTTCGCACAAATACAGTATTGTTATAATCACCTCTAAAGGGTGTATATTGGTAATATTGATACGCTATCAACTTCTTAGTAACCGCTTTATATATTTGATAATGAATGTTATATCATACGAGTATGTTATCGGAAATCACATATCGATACGTAAATTGCAAATACTTTTATCACCAATACGTAAATTCGTCATTAACCTTTTAAAAAGATCTATTAATAAATTAATTAATTGGTTTACTTTTTGACACGACTGCGGCGAAGCCAAAAGGAAGAGTATTGTTTTGACAGCCTATGAATGTTTGTGTTCCACCATAACGACTACTGAATCGAATTTAATGAATAAGGAATCAATACATTCGTACGTGTCTCCGTGGGAGAGCCACGCTTCGGCATGAACGGGTCGGCTCGACCGGAGTAATACCATGGCCTCACAAAAAACCGGTGTGAAATAGCGCATGCGCTGTGAGTCACCGAGTGAGTGAAGATATAGGAAGCCCATATCTCTAACCCCCCCCATTCCCCAAAGGACCGCAACGCACTGTGACGCCTCTGGTGTTGCGGGTGTCCATGGGCGGCGGTAATCGCTTAAGATGAGGCTACACGTCTGTCCTTTCAATAAAAAAAAACGATCAAATTTATGAAAAGGTTTGACGTAATCCGGTTTTAGTTTCTTAAACTTTTCCTCTTCTTTCGGTTGAACATACCTACGGTGAAGTGGTATCTAGCACTTTGTTTTATCAAACAAGAGTTAGCAGATGTAGGTATTTATACAAGCTCATAAAACTTGAGGAAAAATTTTCGCGTTTCGATTGTGACAATTTATGAAGGATTTATACATTTTAACGGACTTTGAGCATGGTACCTACCTAATTAATTTAAACCAATCAACAATAACATTTCATCTTTTCTCATAGAAAACAGACTTAGTTTGCATCGTAACTATATACTCGTATCACTGTAATTACTATTTATCTACTTATTTTAACAACAAAATAATTAGCGACTTCAAGAACTGGACCAAATTGAAATGTGACCACATGGGAAGCATCAGCTTTCAAATGAAAAAAGAATCATGAAAATCAGTTCACCTAGTCTAAAGTTATGAGGCAAAATACTTAAAAAAAACAGTCGAATTGAAAATCTCCTCCTTTTTAGAAGTCTGTTAAAAAATAAACGTACATACATGCGTATCAGTTATTTTCCAATGTACAACTTTATTTTAAGAGAAGAATATTCAAGCTATTGGGATTTCGTTTACTTTCCAAGAACTATGTATATACATTTCACGAATACTACAGACGTGACAGTAATTTTAAATAGAAATAAAATTTAAAGTGCGTAATCAATACGATTAAAGAAATAATATTTTTGTCGTGTATTCAATAATATATTCCATTATGTAGGTATTTATATGTTTATTGAAGTGTCATGTGTTGTGCATAGTAATACAGTTATTAATTCGATGTGTTACATAGAGAATATAAATGGGAATCTAAAATTTAACATACATCATGGCCAACCAGTTTAGGTGCGGTAATTTCGTAACAAATAGATATGCCTATGACATAATAATAATAAATAGCGACCTTTACAGTATGATAATATTGAAAGTCAAAGTCAGTAAGTATATAATAGTCTGTATGAAATTATATTTAACCAGCCAACTTAAAAAAACAGGTTTTCATTTTTATTTTATAGAGCTCAGAATGAGGTCACTCATTCATACCTAAGGACCACGTCATTGACGAAACCTGATAGGTCTCCAAATTGGAAGAACAAGGGCGGTAACTGATTTATTATAATATAGCCACTTTGAAGACGTAGCTACATTTTTAAGAACTTTAGAAATATGAAATACATAAAGATACAAAAAAGAATATTATCATAATCGGTATACTTCTAAGTGATGTGACTCAACGGTACATAAATTATCATAGCTTCATTGCTTTGAACACGATGTCAGTTTTACCTAACACTAGTCTAAATTGTTTATGGTGTCATTTAGTTCAGAATGACGATGACGTCATACACAACGCTTAAAACCAGTGGAATCAGGGTCAGACAAGTTTACAAGTTAATGTTTTTTAAATTGTCTCGAAGATATACTAGGACGTATTACATTTTTTTCAAAGATAACTGTCAAGAGTTGTATGTGACGCCCTTCTCTAGTGGTGTAGAATCCAGCTAATTTGATAAATTATAGAAACTTTTATGGTGTACTATCTGATTCAATATCCAGAATTCCATTGCGAAAAAAAGCTCATCAATTCTTTTGTTACAGTAATAACTGTACCGCGTCTATTTCAAACAATCTAAAATATAAATTTGCGAAACCAGTCCAGCTGTTCCCAAGTATAGCAGCTTGCAGACAAACAATTTCTTTTGTGTATATTTATACAGAGAATGTTTACATTAACTAAATACGCAGTACAGCAAGACAGTAGAAAGAGCGCTAAGTCTACACGCGGAGATTTCTTATCAGTAATCACAAGGTGTTGTAGTGTTGAGTCGTATTCAAACATACGTGAGGTATTCCGCTTATATGTGTGCAATCACGAGACTAACACACGTTTACTTATAGATTATATTAATGTTTGTTATACACAGTCGCAAATAATAAAAAATACAAGTTGTTTGATGACGCCCTTGTCTATCAACGTGGGGTCACCGAGGGCGGCGTAATATTTGTTTTTAACGGTCGTCATCCTAGCACTGGTTGATGTTCAATGTCAAGTGTTTTAGTACGTACGAGAGACCTATGTCCAGCAGTGAACTGTTAAAGCCTGTTGAAGAATTTTTTCGTATGGTTTGTCATTTTAGGTATTGTACAGTTATGTATGTATACAAGAATTAACGAAAGCTCAGTTCAGATCTATGAATTTTGATCACAATACGATATGACGCTATTAAAATTCACGATAGATATACATTAGTATTTATTAGAATCCATTTTATGACTTTAGTACGATGGAGGGTAGGTATATTTTTATGGTTACAGTATTTTGTGACCACGAGTGCAACTACGGTTCCGCATATACCTACATACATAAATGGTAATGTTAGTAGGGTATTGCGTAACACATTCCACATCTTTTCAGAACGGATCTTTCGAAGAAACGTTTGTATGAACTTGAACAAAATATCTGCAGAATAAAATCTGTGGACGCGCGACTTATGATAGGATTTATAATGTAAAAATATTTGGGTTTCAAGTTAAATTCGCGCTAGTTGTTCATTGTTCAAAGCATACAGACCGACCAATAGTAGTTTTATATTAGGTACGATTCTGAATTAAGGAAGTGCGCAAAGAAACACAAAAACAACCTTCGTGCGATAAAGCTGAAAAACGTCTTATTCTTCATCGTGGAGTATACATACAGCCTTAGATGTCGACTACAACTTGGTTGTGTCACCAACAGTACTTAATATAAAGAGGTACTGCTCTGTGTTCAATTTTCTTCTAATTATTATTTTTTCTTTTTTGAAAGACAACGCCCGAATTTGCAATATATCTTGTGTGATTTTACAAACGTACAGAGACTACACAAATATGTAACAACAATTTGTGGATCACTGACACGAACTGCTGTCCATGTGGGGATCGAACCCACGACACTAAACGAATAAGGAAGTGGCGAGGTGATCGATTAGTCACTAGACAAAACTACGATATTTATTTTTTTAGTACAAATAATATCTTGACATGCTCAACATTTCATTATATCTACAGATATTTTCGAGTTCGACTGTTTTCAACATTATTTCATATGACTTTTGATGATTTTTTATATTACTACCATCTACAAATTGTATAATTTGATTTTAGGGTGTTTTTGAGAAAATCATTTTTTTAATTCTGTTATTTTGGATGTTATTTCTTCATAAGTATCAAGTTAGTTACAAAAAAATATCAAATACGTTTAAAAATGACGGCTTGTGGGTACTATGTCGTAAGGCATACAGTAACGGCTACATAGCTGTCTGATTATGTCACAGATAACGACGGAAGCGTGTTGATTACAGTACAATTGGTATGTGTATTATATTTAAGGACATGTTATCAACTTAACTATATAATTTTTATTTGCTTGATTACATTTAAATATCGATAAGTGTCTGCGAGGAAGACATATGATGAAATCGAATGACAATGTATTCAGTCGGAAATAATAATTTAATAAATTAATACCAAAAAATTACTAGAGTTCTAATTAGAGACATCTATTAAACTACGTTTACGCGTTATAAAGGTTATACACGTGTTTATCTTCTATAGCAATAAAACCTAATCTATTGTAGGTATTTTTCGTTCCATAAAATTTTAGTTACATTTTGATTATGATTATGTTCAAAGGTCATTGTTGAAAACAATGGGACATTAATATCGTTACATGTAGGATCGTCTAACAGATGTGTACAAGGATACTGATTATATTGAATAGCTATTAAAATAAACATATACCAAAGACATATTTTTTTGAATTTTCATATCCCATTTAATTTAATACATGATGATAGTGTTTAGGTGTGAAAAACAAAAACTTAAGGAAAATTGAATAATATATCCTGTTTGTTACCTCTTAATCAGTAGGTAACCACGTTGCGGTTAACTGTATACACGTGTTTTAGACAAATAAATAGGTAGCGAGTAGATTTCAAAGCAAGGTTAGGTACTCACCGTCCGCGTCAACTTCGTTGATCATGTCTTGAAGCTCGGCTTCTGTGGGGTTCTGTCCTAGGGATCGCATGACGGTTCCCAACTCTTTGGTTGTGATGGTGCCGTCGCCATCTTTGTCGAACAGTGAGAACGCCTCCTTGAACTCGGCGATCTGTTCTTCTGTCAGTTGATCCGCCTGAAAACAACAAACAATTATTATTAAAACTACACAGACATGTAATTATTTGCTAATAATTATGTTGACATACGGAATTGACGACCATCGTGCACGAGTGTTGTAGACACAAGAAAATACAGAGCGCCGGTTATCAGTTACCGCCGTGATAAGATTACACCGGCGATTATACATAATTACCCGGCCGGCGGCCTCGCCACGTCACACTGCGGTCTTTTACGTGCCAGATACTGAATACTGCATTGCCATTTGTTTATCATTAAACAATAAATATTAAATTTTGATAAAAAAAAACACTCAATAAACACAGATTGTAGTGTTGAGTAATGCCCGCACATTTATTAACAAATACCCATCGTGATAAACTAATCATTAAACAGTAAAATCATAAAACAGTTTATACTTTTTCAATGTGTTATTTCAAACCAACAGAAGAAATATTTTTAAGTGCGAGATATAATATTAACTATTTTTTTATTTTAGCTAAGTTATATTGTTTCAATGCAGTAAATAGATTGTAATTGCATTTTAAACTGGATCAATATCAAATTAATAACTTTAAATTTGTCAGTGTAATATGCATCCAGATGCACGTGTGAGTGACGAGAAGAGTAATTAATTAGTATTTCCTATTTTAACATTTGATACAATATTCGTTAGGTTATAACAATACTAGAGCTCTTTTCCTGCTGATATCACAGTGAAGGACACAATCATTGCTAAAAATAAAGCATGACTACAGCTTATAACTACAAATACCATCAATTATGGAGCGGAAAACATTATTGTTATCTACAATCAATATTACTTCCACTACACACTTGGACAGGAAATAGGTGGCTATTGAAATTATTGGATACAATCCTATAAGAATATTATAACTTGTAAGAATAGGGTACATCAAGATTTAACATATTAAATTAACTAATCAAAAGGATAAAATTTATGTTATATTATTATTTTTTATTGTATAGAGGGCAAACGAGCAGACGTATATCCTGATGCTAAGCGATTACCGCCGCCCATGGCAACACCAGAGGCATCACAAGTGCGTTGCCGGCCTTTTAGGAAGGAGTATGCTCTTTTCTTGATTATTATTTATTTTATTGGTCATGATAAACTTCCTACATTTTAAATAGTGCAAATAGAGAATGAGAACCCACTTTACAATAATACAGATTCCTATATGTGTAGTTAGAACACACTTTTGAAACTAACTGAACTTTATTATACCAAGCTTAAAAAAAATAGAAGGTAGATCACGATTTTCTTTAATTCTGTAGGCAGTGGTGGTCAAAACAGGCTCTAAACAAGAATATGTGTTTGTAATAAGACAGTCTTTCCTCTTATTCAAGTGTTCTAATTAGAATCTGGTTCTTTATTATATACCTACTATTATGTATATACTATAAACCAGTTAACCTTCAGCAAAAATATTAGTACGTCGAGATCACACCAATTAGAATCGTTGTACGTTTTTTAGAAAAAGACAAATGAGAGTCAGCTGTGCCAGGTGCATCGGCTAACTATTGACATACCATCGCGACAAGACAATGCGACCCAGGAGTGGGAAAAAGTCGGCAAACCGAGAGCTCTCAGACCGGCGTAGATATGTGCAAACCGTTAAGCGAATGGCGTATGAAAAGTATGCGAACTAGGCGGTGATGAGTCAGTCAACGGGCGTTTGACAGTTGCGCCCGGCCGATCGATCCACCGTCAACAGGGCGCGACTACTAGCCCTAACGCGACATAACACACAAATCCACTTGTTTTCATACTACTACTGACGGTATGTACGCCATTTTAAAGCGTCATCAACGACCGGCTTCGAACCAAAACCAACGTCATTTAACCGGCACCACCTACGAAACTATGGCGACGGATGTTTCTCGAGACTTTCTAATGGTCTTATTGGAAAGTTCAGAAATAATTTAACACTCGCGCTTGTTAGATACGATCCGCAATGAAAGTTCTTTATTTTTATTGTAATGTCAACGCAGCTGCTGACCCGCAATGCGGTAAAAAACGGCCATCACAATAATATAATGGTGGCCGTCATCACTAAAAAACACCAATGCACCACATCTCGAAAATATACCCCGAAACTGATGCAGGACGATTTCCCGAATGCACTTGCGACACCTTTCAGCAAAAATATCACTCACCATCGTAGATTAACTTGGATTAACAGGAGCTACACTAAAAAATCACAGACTACGCCGCAAAAGCGACCGCTCGGACCGACGTTTGAAACGATACTGCCGCCCTCACTCGCGCGAACGGCCGCGCTGGGAAACTCGCGACCGCGATTCGTTTCGTGCTCGGTCGCGAATCGTTCCGAATCGACTATGAGATTCACCGTATTTTCATATCCGTTTCCTGACGATCGAAACAGTTTTAACACTACGGTCGCAGACGTTCCTTTTTAAACACGAATCACTCGAACGTCCAAGTCCATGTCTCGGGACGCACGACACAGGATTAAATTTGATCCGCAAAGGATAGTCGGTTTTATATCGGGGTGGTGCGGCGGCGTGGACTAGCGTTCGGCGCGCGCCGATTGGTCGTCGCGCACCTGCAATGCGTCACTGCGGGCCGCGGGGCGCTAGCGGCGGCCGGAGCTGCCGCCGGCGGCGTCGGCGGCGGCAGCTCCGCTCGCCCGCTGCCCTACTTCGCGCTGAGAACAGGGTGCGCCGCAGTGCCGCCCGCAGCCGACCAAGCCGCCCGAGCTAACGAGATAACGCGCCCGGCGCCGCCCTACGCCCAGCGTAGGCTTCCCGGCGCGGCGGCGGTCGGACACGCACCGCATCCTACGTACCGTACCGTCACACGCACTCGTTACGAGCATGCACGTCGCATAATTGACACAATAGTAGCGATTCTGCAACGGTTACGTACCCACAAACCACAAACACGTAATCCAGAAACTTCACTCATTCACTTTCCCTTGACATTTAATGATCTTGCTCTTGCCACATATGTAAGTGGCAAAAAATCACAAATATTTAAACGAACCGGAATTATCACAAAGAAAAAATAATTAACGTTATATTATAGTAATACTTATGTCGGTGGTATGGTACTCACAAAATAAAAATTAATGAAGACATATAATGAAAATATTATATATGTATTTTTCGTACATATAACATGTACATAACAATATGTTAAATTGTTTTTATTTAGTATTTATTTCGAATAATTTTATACTTAGCTGTTGGGCTCTTAGTTCATACCTTGTTTGATTGGGCGCCTTTTCCAGCTATATGACTTTTTGCGGCTTTAAATAACTTTCCCTTTTTATCAGATAAAATAAAAGGATTACTAATAAGTTTTTTATGTCCAGTAAACGAATAAATTTCAGTAGTACAAATAAGTAAACCCGTGGCTATTCTTATTAGAGAATTGATTTGCATTACTGGTAACTTTTAAAACAAAGAATTAATAAATCACAGTCCTTAGAATTGTATGGCTAAATTGTATTTTAGTTATGAGCCACAAAGTGTTCACTTTTGTTGAAACGTCACTATAGCATAATAAAAAAACGTTTAGGTATTAGTTTAAGAAGTCGAATAATTTCGTTGTTCGGATAATTCCTCTTTTGTGAATTACGATTATAAACAAACTATGTTGAGCACTATTCACGTTATATATGTGTTTTTATTACATTTATTCCATTTGTTTGATTCGGTTGATTTCGTTCATTGCATGATAATTTATTGCACTATATACAAATACCTATATATATTTTTATCTAAGTTTTAAAACTTTAAAACTCTAAGATTTATTTAATAAATAATTTACTGTTTTAATGATAAATATATTTAAATTGGAAATAGTCAATCTTCAAAACATTATGATACATTTTTAAAATATATCAAATAAATATATGTATAAAAAAAAAACAAAAAAAATTACAATATTGCAGATAAAGTTCTAAAATCTCAAATTATTTTATGTTGATTGTTTATGGCCAAGGATTTTTTTAAATTATGTAAATATTTTTATTTTAAAACCAATAAATATCCCAAATACCATCTGTTACCGAATAGACGCAATATAAACACATATCATGGTTTGTTACGATTTCAAATTTTACGTTCAATTTAAAAATGTAATAAAAATAGTAATCGTTATTGGATTCCTACGCCTGATTAGTTCATTTCATTTATTATGTTTTACCCACAAGTCAAGTAACATTTTAAGAATGGTGCTTGAATTGAAATCATCATCATCACCTCGGCCAAAAGACGTTCACAGCTGGACATATTCGTCCCCCTATGGGTTCTCCATAACAGCCGGTCATGTATTATCCGCGTACAACAGCTTCCCGTGACCAATAAAAAGAGAATAGAAAGAGTTAAAAGCATTTGTAAAAATAATTTGAAATTCGAGATCGTATGTCCGACGTTTACAAACGACTTGCTTATTGATTTCAATAACAAGTAGGTATACTTAGTTTGAATACTATATAATAAAAATCGTGTCGCCAAAGATGGCCGTTTATTACGTCTTTGACCAATCTTCTGGCGATTCAAGGAACGGCTGGTTGACCTTTCCTTGTATCGCTATAAGATTAGACAGAGAGGTATTTATTGCCAAACCTGTAGGTATAACAAATGCAATTTTCCTCCATCTGTGCTAGGTATAAGACGTTGCGAAGAAATTAAGATACGAATCTTAATTTCAAGATTCTGAGTTCATGAGCCGTACTCTATAGGTTTTGATTCCCTTGCGAATGTCGAAAATTTGCAGCATAAACTGCTGTATCTTTTGATTGTGTTGGCTTAGATGTTTGATTTTTTCACAACTCCAAGGAACTTGAGTATTTGACATGAATTTAAGCTTGACACCTCCAGATGTTTCTAAAAAAAAGGGACAGACAGACGGACAACAAAGTGAACTTACAAGGGTTCCGTTTGTTTTCCTTTTGAGGTACGGAACCCTAGAAACGTGGAAATCGGTTTCAAAAAATATATTTAATAGGATTTCGTATGTGCAGTCAGTGCCCTCAAATGTACTGACAATTAGTTCAACCTCTGAATTCATTTCGCCCTAGGGCTGCGGAGGGCCAATGTTAATCGTTCCGTGGAAAAACTGACAAGCAGGTAAAAATGGTTGACCCAGTAGCCGACTCTAAACAATCTTGGGATTTATAAAGATGATGAAGACAAAATCTTTATATAAATACATCAAAGTAGAATAATATTTGAAATTTCATGTGAACAGTTTTAATTATCTAGATATTTATACTTCTAAGGTATTTTTGAAGAAAACTTCCACATTCGGAATAAATAGGTTTCAACTTCAGTCCCCAGTGGCCCCACCTGTGCAGGAACCCCGATGTTACTTTCCTGCTCCGAAAAAAGGGCACGCGCGCTTTGTAGCGCTTGAGCCGCCAACCCGGACTGCTTTTGCTAGAGTGACATATGGCCTCACCTGTCATCCCCGGGCTTGCGCTAATGGAGGACAAAGAGTTCTAAACCTTTCCGGGTCCCGTGCTGCCGACTCCTTTACAAGCATAACTTACTCGCTTAAACAGACGGCGGAGTTTCACGCGCTCTCGCTCAACAACATGTCCGCAATCATGTTACCGAGCGAGAGAACCCCCACTCCTAATGCGGAACGCTTTTAACCTGTTTATGGATAAATAAAATAAAAAGGATGTAAAGCAATTCTTTCGTAGCTTTTTACCCTTTATGTATAAAAAGATCATAAAATACAAAAACATCTGATAACCATTTATAAATATTCGCTATTAAATTATCTACATTGTAGTGTCAATATATTTTCATTTGTTTTTTATACGAAGCAACTCTAGGGGTTTGCAATAGATTTATGTATTTTACTTTTTATATTTTGTAAGCCAACTAAGACTAATTTCAGCTGTACTTGTTTAACTACTGGTAAAATATAGCACAACATTTAGGTATTTTAATCAACGCAAAAAGAACGATAATTATTAAATCATAGAAACATTCAATTCCAATGTTAATATATTTAAATTTAAGGACAAATTAGCACTTATAATATATATTTATGGCGCAGGGACATCAAGCTGTCTTATTAAAAACTCGACTGATACCTATAGATACAGTAAAAAAATCCTAAATCTAGATACTAATGATAAATGGCTCTTTTACACTTTGCCTGATCGTAGACTGCAGGCGCTTACGCGTAAGAAGTACACCTATGTAATTAACAAAATTAAATATAGCCTCAAAAGCGATACTGACGTAATTTTTTTTTAATAAAAGGTCCTCTTCAGGTTGTCTAATAAATAATGCGATTGCATGAGGTGGCTACGATTTCCCAGACACAGCTTGTTCAAGTATCAGAAATGTCACCCTGACCTACTTAAAAGTGCTATTGAATACATTCCCCAATACGAGTATAAGCAATACCCCTGTCCTAATTTATTATATATTCACTGTTTCACTTCTTTCATTCTCAACTTACGCCTTGATAGCAATACTTTTTAAATTAACTTGTGTAGTAATATTAACAATAGCATTAAACTTGACTAGTTGTCAAAATTTGTCCTTTATTACGCTTTTAGAGACACAGGCGTGATTATCTACATGTAGGTATGCATTTAATGAAGCAATTGTTACATAATATACAGTGTAATACAATTGCCAGTGCAGATTTACCGTGGGAGAGCCATGCTTCGGCATGAATGGGCTGGCTCGACCGGAGATAGTTGATACCATGGCCTCACAGAAAACCGGTGTGTTTCACCGAGTGAGTGAGGATACCGGAGGCCCATACCCCAATTGGCCGGAACACGGATTTGGAGGCGGAAGTGCTCGCCGAAGTTTATCGACGAGCGGCTGAATACCGGGCGGAGAACGGTTATCGTCCTCCGCCCGAAGAGGTACGCGAGTGGCGTGAAGCCGCTCGTCACCATGGCTAGTTGATCATCCCGGCTGGAGGCTCCATGCGCTGGTTTTGCCACCGTGGAGGCGCTCCAGCCGGTCATCCCCGAGTGGGCAGGGCGGCAGCACGGGACCCTTTCCTTCGGACTAACGCAGGTGCTTTCCGGGCACGGTTGCTTCGGGAAGTACCTGCACTCGGTCGTCAGGAGGAAATTGAGTCCCGCCTGCCATCACTGCGACTGCAGTGAGGACTCGGCCCAGCATACGCTGGCAATCTGTCCCGTCTGAGCGTCGCAGCGTCGGGCCCTCACTGCAGTCATCGGAGGAGATCTCTCGCTACTCGCTACCATCGTCTATTCAAATATTATCATTTTAAAAACTTTTTGTTTAAATGTAAGACAAAATGATCAGCCATTTCTACTTTATTCGACTCTTTTAATTTTTAATGCGACAAGTAGCTGCATTCCAATACTTTACATCTAATAAAATTAATGTAGGTACTTACATTTATTCAGACGGGTTAGATGGAATATTTAAAGGAATTCCATTACAGCGTTCACAATAATTTTTTAATAAATCCGGACATTTCAACGTCGGCTTTCGAATTTGAATATTTTATGTTTAGTGTCTTCATATTGAGACTTTTACGTGAAACAGGTCCTTTTTTGTGGACGGGGTAGCTTCTCGGGACACAGGAGCTAGAACTAGAAGTATGTGGTGTTTCCACTAAAAACACCCCGATGACTGGCCTCTGGCGCCCAACTCTGGGCGGATCCGGACGTGAAACAAAACCTAGCTGTAAAGTTTAAAGCGGTTTCAAAATATTCATTAACACCTGTGGCGACTTCCACATACAGCGCAACAGCGACAAACTATAGCGCCATCTACCGCATACACACTGAACTACGCAGCAACGTAAAACACAAATAAACTACCAATCCTGAATCGCGCAATAGAAGTTCTCGCGCCAATTATCGTATATACAACATCCCAACATCAACTGTTGGGCAGTGGCCCGCCAGGCATGATCACCTCGCCTGGTCGGAGGATCCTCCCTTTGTGTTGGGTGGAACATGATACCCGTTCCTCCATACACCGGATGCTAGCTACCTAATATGCTATCTAGATAGTGTTGCGTTATCTGCAATAGTGCCAACTTTCCATATAGCTAGAGGACACAGGGACAGTCCCTAGCATGTTTATTGTGTTGATTGTTTAGACTTTTATTTCGAGCTGCGCGTCTCTGCCGCATGTAAATCCCCCAGTTTCGTTACGAATAAAGAGCTTATGCTTTATTCATGAAATATTCAAAAGAACGCGCACATTGCTAACAAAAACCCGTAACAAAGTTACCCCGCGACTGATTCAATAATGCAATGAAATATAATAAAAAAAAGTTACAATAAACTTCTTGAGCGAATCAATAGAGTTTCGTTTTAGTTTTTAAGTGGGTGTCTCTTGATTTTTATGAGAGTCCGTAACTCGTTTAGATGTAGACAGGACCATACTTTAATTTACTTTGACGAGTTTTGTGAACTAAAATTGAGTTTGTTAGGTTAGGTTATTCACCAAGACGTGTCCTATAAAATGTTTGTTTCGGTTGTCAATTCAAACAATTCTATTACAAGAAGAAAATGTAATCGTATGTCCTTTGAAACGGCTATAAAAAAATGAAATGAATAAAGTTTTATGCTGTTAGTATTAAACTCGTCGAACATTCGTATCTTTGAATAAAGATTGAACGACTTCTAGCGATAATGGTGTACCTACTTATTTTTTTTTATTTTTTTTTCTTTTTAAAAAGACAACTCCCACCATAGGAATAAACATCCTGTGTCGTGGGGGACTTTACAAACATACATGAAACGGACACAAAGAACATCCAGACTCGGGACAACAATTCGTGGATCACACAAAGTGTTGTAGGTACCGCGTGGGATTTGAACCCACGACACTTGGCGCAGTAGCAAGCGGCATGGCGACCGCTGACACCACTCGGCCAACCGTGCAGTCTTATTTACTTATTGGATACTCATTTAGATTTACTTGAAGTTATTTGCAGAAATAGAAAGAAATCCAAACAATTATTTCCTTTTATGAAGGGTTGAACAACTCTGTCATGCATAAATTAGGTACTGTTGCCAGGCGTCACCTATCGACTCATATCTATCGTTAGTACATTTCTGTAATTAAAAACATTGAACAATCTTTGTAAGTGACCTTTTGATAAATGCTAAGTAAAAGGCGGGTAACGAACAAATGTATTAGTTTTCACCGTAATTAGAAAGGGCGCGGTGTTGGACACGCGCTAATTCATTAAATTCAACGCGAGGTGTGTTTTAAAACACGTAGTTTCCTAGTAGGACTGTGGGAGTCGCGCCTTCCGGCAATAGGTACGAGTAGCTTCGAGTTTATGTACTATATTTAAACCATTTAAACCATTTATTTATGCTACAAAATACAATTTACAAATAAAATGTTGGAAACAATTGCACTGTGCAGCAAAGGCAACCAGCTCAGTTTACGCTGTACTGAAGCACAGCACTGGTTTTCAGCTGGCCCCTGACATTTCCATCAACAGTTGCAGACATTACTGCATCAGTTACAAAAAAAGAAAAAGAAAAACAAGCAAAAAAGCACCTACCTATATTAAAGTGGTGTATTCATTTGGTCTTAATCTTTGAGTTTGATACGATTTTCTTTTTGTTAGTACTTAGCTTTTTAGTTTAGATTTCTAATTTCTTCAACCAACTTTAAAGAACAAGACACGTAAAAGTGTCTGAAATAATCACTTACAGCGGAAATTAACTTTTTTATTTAGAAAAAAGATTTACCTCGAAGGTTTAAAAAACAAAAAGGTGGTAATTAACAATACTTTAGTAAAATGATACGTCTGTTTTTGTGAAAGGTTCAAGGCTAGATTACTGACTTAGCAGGGACATTTCCAGCAGCTAGTAGTTGATACAATTTAATCACCCTACGGCTGTATAATACCTCCTTAGTACAATTTGAGAATAATGTAAGCAATAACTTTGTAAGCAATAACGGCGGTAATAACTTTGAACGTTTGCGCTTCATGATGTCTGTATTGCAGGGAATTAATGTAATGGCTTTGGTAGACTTTTGAATTATCTGAGGGTACAATCAAATTCGTGATGTCACAGACTGGCTCGCAAAGGTTAAATTTGTCAAAAAAAAGATTAATTATGCGCAGTGGTAACATATGCGACTACTGTTCTTGAGGTCTTGGGTTCGATTCCCGGGTCGGACCAAATGTTTGTATGATCTACAAATATTTGTTTCGGAGTTAGGGTGTTTTCTATGTATAATATGTATGTATTTACTAATTAATTATATATGTATTCATATCAGTTGTCTAGTACCCATCACACATGCTCTGCTTAGCTCGGGACTAGATGGCGTTGTGTGTTAGATGTCCGAAATATTTATTATTATTGTATATATTATTATATTACTCCTCGTGTTAGAAATATACGTATTTTTACAAAATAATGTAATAATGACAATAATGCAGTTTCAAAATATATTTGTCAAATATAGTGTTCAAAGTTTGTATGCCAGTTGAATAGATGCCGTACCTAATTGTGGAAGTTTTACTATATTTGTCAATACGATAATCCCTTTTAGAAATTTAAGTGGCAAATATATTTCGTTAATTGATTAGAAAAACTACAGGTAAATTAGGTGTATAGCCACATTACACTGTTACTGTAAAATTTCACATCCTAGAAATAATATACAATGGACTTACCTAGTTCAACTACTACTTAAAACATTTTTACGTGCTAGTGTGTGTAAAGTTGAACAATAAGCGAACGGTATTGTCGTACAATAACTGTCCAATACTTTGGACATTTGTTAAATAGTTTTAATCAGCGATAAAGAAAGTTCGACATCTTTCACATAACATTAAGTTCCATTATCCATTGAACTATTAATAATTCTGTTACAAGCGTTCCAAGTTTCTATTTTAATTCTCATTTATAAAAATAGTTATTTGTCCATCTCTATAATGCATATATTTGTAAGCTCATTTGTTAACCGTTGTAATGATTTTCGTTCGTACAGTCTCTGAATGAGTTTTTTTTATGTTGTTAAGGACCTTTGAAAATGACTATGCTCTGTCTGATGGAAAGCAAAAGTAGAATCCAAGAGTGGTCACCATACTCATTGCGAATGCAGACAATGCAGCATGGTGACCCACACTATAGCGGCCATGTGATGCTTCTGCATAGTTGGACCTCCTGGTCGCGTATCAACGAAACACGACAGCACGAACCTGTCATTTTACGTTGATCTTCTGTGCGAATGTGTGTTATCAGTTTACCACACAAATACATCCAAAAACAATTAGCTGCCCCGACAGACTTCATTCTGTTGAAATTATAGAAAAATGGTTTAATTTACTCTCTGGTTTGTGTGGGACAAGAAAAGTGTTCTTTTTACAATATTCCTTGCAATTTTTACGTTTTATCACTCCGTAAAACGTTCCTTGTCCCATAACGAAAATATTTAAACAAAATAACCAGTCGAGCGGTTCTTGAGTTTGCAAAACACATTTGGCGATAGTTTGAATTTAGTAAGCAGTACTGTACTAGAATTATATAAAAGAAATATTTTATACGATCTATGTCACTGTCGTTAGCAAGACAACATGATAAGCAAATACTGTCCTGTACTAATACTGGACAGTACATTAAAAGCTTCATATTTAATTATCTTAATACAAAAACAAATTGCAGACTACGATGCTTAAAATAAATAACTTCTCCCAGATCGGTGATAAGCCATCTCCAAATATTATGAAAATTGTAGTTGTTTTTATATAAATTATAATCTTCGGATCAACACAGACAACATGGTAAGCAAGCTTTAACGTCATATTCGTTGTATCGTATTGACGTTTAGTTAAATGACAAACATGTGACATTACAGTCACCTACGCTGGGTTATAAAACACGATAAACAGTACTAGAGTAAACATATCGTTGGTCTTATCCATGGTAATATATCTAACGATTTACTACTACGATTTTTAAATGTATATAGCTGTGTAGAATAAAATATTAGGGTTTCATGCTAAAATAGTATTTGACAAGTATTTTATTTATTATTTTATTTTATGTAATATGGGATAAACGGGCAGACGTATCGCCTGATGGTATGCGAATACCGCCGCCTATGGACACCCATAACATTAGAGGCGTCACAAGTACGTTGCCAGCCTTTTAGGGACAGGGAGAGGGTAGGGAGTAGGTATAGGCCTCCGGTATCCTCACTCACTCGGTGTTTCATACCGGTTTTCTGTGAGGCCGTGGTATCACTCCGGTCGAGCCGGCCCATGCATACCGAAAAGTGGCTCTCCTACATGTTACAAAGATAAAAAAATTATCATAAAAATGATATTTTTTCGAGTTACGCAATCATAGATTAATTTAGACTGCTGGAAGTCATGACCTAGACATGAAAACATTTAACATCATGACAATTACACAGTCATAGTTTACCTAGACTTACAAATATACAATGAGTAGTTTTATTGGTTTAAAAGTGTTTGAAAAGATATATCTACGAAACAATAGCTGTAAAACGGCTTCAGGGTGGTTACGAGTTCCTATAAAACTTTGAAACACCATAAGTAACACTTTACTAACATAAAAAGTAGAAGTGTTGTTTCAAAGCTATTGTCTATGCCTGCAAACAACAACAAAAGTACTGTAACACTTTATTTATGTTTTAGATTCTTTACAGATATTAGTTTTATACAAAAAAACAAGAGCATAAATAAATATTTGAACTCCTGAGTAATGCAAAGAATACAATAAATTATAATTAAATCTTTAGCATTGATAACATAAGTCGAGAAAGGGCGCCGTTATCGTTCAGAGCAATCTCCTCTAAGCAACATTAGAATGGACTGAATTTTTTTTAATAAAAATGTTGTGACTGACTGACTATTACATATGCAACGGTTGAAATCGTTTTTATATTGACATATCTATACTAATAGCTGAAGAGTTTATTTGTTTGTTTGCTAATCTCGGGCACTACTAGTCCGATTAGAACAATTATTTATATAGCCCATTTATCGAGGAAGGCTATAGGCTACTTATCGTTACGCTAAGGCCAATAGGAGCAGAGCACCAATGAATGTTACAAAAACCGGGAGGTAAATATTACGTTACGGGCAATAGGAGATATAAACGAGGTTGCATGGGTCAGCCTTCAAATATTCTTAAAAATGAAAATAGATTCACTTTATTATCTTGCATAGTTAAACCGCCCTATCTATGGTAGTCTTTGGATGGGCGACCATTCTTAACTTATCAAGACCTCTACTTGTCTCAGAGATCACGTTAAGCCGTCGCGGTCACGGTTGCCATACAATCGTTACGGAAAGTTGGAGCCCTGCAATGCACGTTAAACTGTCTATTTACAAAACTTCGATGTTGCCTAGTACTCAGGTAGTCGAGGTCTGATGTCAGCCACTTAAGGTAAAACTTTGAAGTTCAACCATAACGTATCGTAGCAGACTGCAAGCCGAGCCGAGCACTTAATAAGGTTCCCTTATCTACTTACTTTAGAAAATATTCGAAGAACGATTTCATACATATACTTTTTATTTCTTATAAATCCAAACGCATAACTTGTAAGAATTAAGATGCTGAAAGTCAAGATCCAGAAAATTGGTTTTGATGGGCCCATGGAACGTTTATTGAGGAAAGTTTTCATATCAAAGTAATGATGTAAAAAGTTTGTTTGGCAAACGATTACGTCGTGAAGCGTGATGATAGCGCTTACATTAAAATATTACTTTTACGTGCTTTGAATGTAATCTTTTAAATGGTATATGTATTTCAGCTACTAGTTGTTACCTTGTCTCTATTCGTAATAAAGATATTGATATTAAGTGTTAATATACCTATAGACTAGATTTGAATATAAATAAAAATAATAACAAAATATTAAGACTTCAAGAATTGGACCAAATTGAAATGGGACCACACGGGAAGCACCAGTTTTCAAATAAAAAAATGATTATCAAAAGCTGTTGACAACGAGGTCAACAAAGTTCTTACGAGGCAACAGCTCTATAATATATTTCAGAGAATTAAATGTACCTCAAGTGATCATCGTCACGGCAATGTTACGGGAATTAACATGACCTCGTAACAAGCCTTTGTACTGCCTAACGGTTTAATTAGGTTGCATTGGCCAAAGTCAAAGACTCACTTCAGACTAATGCTATTTGGATGTGTGTTACTCTTTCACATAAAAGCTATTGAACAGATTTAGATGAAACCGATGATACTCAGTATTTAGATTTAAATCAGAATAACATATAGGCTACTAATACATATATATTTTATGTTGTAGGTGGCAAACGAGCATACGTATCGCCTGATGGTAAGCGATTACCACCGCCCATGGACACCAGCAACACCAGAGGCGTCACAAGTGCGTTGCCGTCCTTTGGGGGATGGGGAGTGGGATGAGGGAGAGGTTGGAGTACGGGCCTCCGATATTCTCACTCACTCGGTGAAACAAAGCACAAGCGCTATTTCCCACCGGTTTTCTGTGAGGCCGAGGTATCACTCCGGTTGAGCCAGCCCATTCATGCCGAAGTGTGGCTCTCCCACGGAATTCAGATAGACTGACAGGGGTTTCAGATAATCCCTGCACAGAAAGTATTTTAAAGGTCTGATAGTGTTTACCGAGCCCTGAGATTGAACACTCGCCATGTCCAAGTTTAAAGTGTACATCATACTTCTATTTTCTTTTAAAAAGTAGTATCTTGTAACAGAACATACGTGTCTCTTTCATTCCACTCCTGAAAAGCTCTAAAGAAAATCCAATTATGTCCTTATATAGCGTTACAAAAAAGATACATATACAAACAGACATGCGCATTTATAACCAGCTAGGATACTGTCTAGTATATTATGAACATACATCATATCTCAAAGAAAGTAAAATATATTTGCTAGAGGTAAATTGATATCGTCAGTTTTATATAAGGAGTTTTATTTTGACAAAACGTACTATATTTTATTATGAGTAATATTGGATAAATAAGCTAACGATTCATGTAATAATAACTTTCGTAACCTAAAGATACATGTAACTCAAAAGACACGACTCTCCTAGTCTATTAACTTTATAACGGAGGGGGGAGTTTGGTATATATTTACCTTATTCAGTCGATAAATAAAAAAATTGCGCTTACACCAGTTTTTATGAGGGCTGTGATATAACTCCGGCTGATGCAGAAGCACCTCAAAAGGCGACCATAGAGTGTGTGTCACCTTGCTGCGTTGCCTGCATTCGGAATGAGTATGGTGATTACCATTTATCTCTCTCCATCTGCTACTCACTTCAGCAGGTTATTAAATACAAAAAGCTCAACTGTATGAAGCATGGCTATCTCACGGTTTAAAATTAACAGTCAAAAACTTATTATCCCTGATCCTCAAAAGCGGTGCAACGATCGAGCGAAACTGCTCAAAACATGTTCATTCACCACAAGTAATATTCAAATTTGAAGCGTACTAGATATTAGATGCGCGCTAAAACATCGTCTGCAATATTTTATGTCCAGTCCAATTTATTTGTGATGAAATGTACAACGGGTTCATGACTTTTGTGGACCATCAACCGTTCATTCGGTTTTATGTGGCCACTTCTCGTGATCAAACAAATTGAGAACATTTCAGTCTGCCACAGGGCGCGACAGTACGATACTACTATAAAAATATCATTATGGTGGCAAGCAGTTGTTATTTTGTAACCGACATTAAAAAAAGAGAAAGTTCTCAATTCGACTGTATTTTTCTCTTATGTTTGTTACCTTGTAATTTTCGACTGGGTGAATCCATTTTGATAATTTATTAATTTGAAAGCTGGTGCTTCTTGAAGTCGGTTTTTTTTGTTAAAATTTATGATTATGTTATTTATAAACAAAGCTTGAATTGCTTTCTAATTAAAATTTATAGTTTCACGTGGTTACTTTGAAAACTTGCGAGTGGAGATTCAAAACTTTAGTTAGGTATTTGTGGTTTGTACAATATATTAGTTGTTTAATGTATTAGCCTACCAAAGTGACTCTACCAGCTGATAGAAAGCATAAGCAGAATCCAAGAGTGGTGGTCACCATACTCATTGCGAATGTAGACAATGCAACAATTATACGTGGTGACCCACACTATTGTTGATTGTTCGATTGCTGCAGGATTGTGACTATAATATTAGTGTACACCGAGCCCTTACCCTGGGTAGACATTTGAAGTGAAGGACGGACTTATCACCGGTTTTACTACAGTAATTAACGGTTGTCAGCTAATATTAATTTATATTTGTGTTATATTTGGATGTGATGTAATAAAATGAAATATTATGGAAAAGGCAGCGAACATTTTAATTATTAAGTAATAATTAACTAATCTTTAAAGAACAGCATCCAAGAACTGATGCCCATTTGTGGTTTTTAAAGGAGGGAGGAGGAGGGAGGGAGCAAGTCACTTCATAAGCTTGCTTTTTTACTTCATTGTGGTGTTGTGGCAAATTATTAATAGGTATCTACTAGAGTAACCTGTAGAAGTAAATAGTGTAGTTTAAGTCCGTTCGATTCTGATATATCGCCTCAATGTTATTGCCGGTGTGGCTAGGGGATTGGTGATGGCGTCAACACACGGCAAATAAGCCACGAAAACCTATTTATAACCCTCCAATAAACACTCAGCTCACTAATTAAGAGATTTATACAAACACTTTTTTATTTTAGTATAAAGTACTAGAAAGTAAGTAGGTATTTTTCGCTTGTAACTGTGCTAATTAAACGTCACAACGTACAAGCTAACACATGTACTGTGTAATGACCAAAGTGAAGGCCCGACCTAATTTGTTTACCGACTGCCTCGTTTATCATTGTGTCATTCAAAATATTAAGTTGTGGAGTTTGGAGTAGACGAACGAGATGATTCGCGTTGAAGCATTATGTTTACTTTAGATCATAATGAGTCTGATGTTTAAGTTTATTTGTATTTACTTAGTGTATGTGTGGTCACAGAAGGAGAATACTTAGTATGACTGCTTCTACTCACCACGTGGGATTCCATTATGGTTCACTATCCATCCCATGGGTGTCGTAAGAGGCGACTTAGACGGCAAGCAGAAGGAAAACTAGAAACTACCTTCTAAGTACCTAACTGTGGTTTTATTATAGAACTAAGCGATATTACTGTAATTTTAATAATAATTATATAATGGTAACAAATATATATTTAGTTAAGAGGTGCAGAATAATTTCATTATCGCCATTTGAAATCGATGCAATGGTCAAGACTGTAAAAGACTAATTGGTTTCTTATGTGGCTAGCCGCCTGAGCCTGCCTGATTAACTCTTGTTGTAATCACTTTTATAAGATGTATTACTTACTATATTAATTATATTCATCAATCAACTTCAACGGCTTATCAACAATACAGTACTGGATATAACCCTCTTCTTAACAAAGAGGTTTAGTAGACAATACCTAACAAAAAGTTAATTATATAAATATCCTAATTTTCAGATCTTCAAAACTGCACGGTTGGCCTAGTGGTTTAATCGGTAGCTACGCCACTTTCTCCTGCGCCAAGTGTTGTGGGTGAAAATCCCACACTGGACAACACTTTGTGTTCTAAGTCTAGGTGTTCTTTGTGTTCGTAACATGTAGGTATGTTTATAAAGTCCCCCTGCGACACAGGATGTATAATGCTAATGCGGGAGTTATCTTTTTTAACATAAATATCATTCTTCAATGTTTTTTTGTTGTGATGTCTATATATTTTAAAAAAAAGTGAGTGTGTAACGCAATAACTTCGAAACAAAATGTTTTTTGTAACCGAAATAAATTAAAAAGGGTAGGTACTCATTAAATAAAGCTCCAAATACATAGCCAATAAAATTTCATGCAAATCGAGTGGAACGAAATGTGCCGGTAAAAATGAGCGTCGGCCGTTATTCGATAGAATATTAGATGAGCTGGCGGGTGCCAAGTACCAAGTACCAAGTTTTTGGCAATTGGCACCGCCAGCGCGTCACTTGCCAAATTAGAAAACCATACGCGGCTCATGGAGGAATAACTTATGAAGACATAAACAACACTATATAGGGATTAAAATATCTTTATATGATTTTAAGTACACCTAAAATAGCTCAATTAAACTATAATGAATTTCAATTTTCTGGTCAATCTGGCCTTCGGTTAATACTTCAATGAAATATGAATATCGTTTTCAATCATTTCTTCAATCTTTTTTGAGATTCAAAATCTACTCTGCCTCATAAAAAGCATGCATCCAAGAGTGGTGATCACCATACTTATAACAAAACAACGCCTTCCTGAAAGGACCCAGGATTATAATGGGAGGCAAACTTGTGCGTTGGTATTGGCAGTGTAATTCTTTTTGGTTTCGAAAATTAATTTATTACATTAAAACCTTCACTCACATATAATCATTAGGATTACAATTTAGAGTTCTATAGGGTACTAAGATTTCCATTGCTGTGTATACTAGAATCAATGGCAACGCCAACGCGACTCACAAAAACATACCCTGTACAAGAGTTCAAAAATGTTTTGTTTTAAAACATTTTCAATTAAGGATTTTCGGTTACAATACGTCTGTATAGTGAATTGTAGTAGCATTACGATACCACAAGATAACTTATTCCCAATAAAATGCAAGTTTATTTATCGTGTAAGAATGATATGACAAAATTCTTTGGCGTACGGTTTCCCTTTATGAATATGCGGCACACATACGAGTAGTTCGGACTCGCTATTCATATATTGACGTATACATAATACTGCTTTTATAATTCAAATCTTTAGATGAAAGAAGGATTTTAGGACTTTTTTTGATATGTACATTATATGAAATAATTTCTCGGAAACATGACTAACTAGGAGCTAGATTAGAGTTTAAAAAGTTTTAAGGAGTAAACGTCCGAAATAACCGTCCTTTTTGAGTGGACATTTGATGGTCGTAATTCACATACACGATATCAACATTATATATTTAAATTAATCAGTGATTTGCTCTAGTCTTGTCATCTGGTAAATTTATCTGATAACCCCTTGTTTTTGCACTAAATGACTGTACTACTCACACTGTTCTACGTTTACTTAATGTTTTAAATAACTAAACGTCTCGTTATCAGATATGAGTTTACTATTAAACATAGGCTAGCTCGGCCCGGCTTGTTGTGGTAAAAATACAGAATATATTTAAAGAAATTACAGAATAACCTTCTGGCAACTCTTGACTAGAGCGCGTAAAACATTCTTATGTTATTTTCGTTGTTTTAAGGGGATAATGTAATCAATAGAAGTCATTCTGCTCTGTTCGTGTTTCTAAAGTTTTAATCTTTAATGCCACAGTATACTAGGAGTCGCAATGCAGGAGCATTAGCATATTACGCGATAGTATACACGCCCAGCGGCAATTACAGTGCACGCTGTAATTAGTGGATTGCACTCCTTACAGCACGGCCCCCGTGTGTGACTTGCAAGGAGGTTTATAAATAAAGGAATAGCCTCAGACACAACTGTTTACAGAGGTAAAGAAAGTTAGATGAGTCATAGTTATGCAGAATAATAAAAATGTAACGATATCCACACACAGTGAAACCAATATAACATACCACATTAGTGCTAAATTGCTCTAGAGTAGACGTGACGATGCTTACGATGATTTACCTAATTAATTACCTTTTTCAATGAGTGAAAGGGTTTACTGCAATAGATTCAGGCATTGAGCGTTGTAAAAACTAGCGAGCGAGAACTTAATTTTTTTGTTAATTATCTCTTTGCTGAAAAGGATCCGGCTAGAAAGCTATTGTTTGCAAATGGCTCAAAACCATTTTAATTATGTAAATATTATTCACCCTAATCACGGGTTCGCGTTTTAAGTAACACTTAATTGTACCAAGCGTCAACAGTAAGTGCTACTGCAGGGAACGGTTGCATTCGCTCGCCCTTTTCCCTCTACAATCAACGACCATAAATAAATCTATGACATATTTTTTTACTTAAATTCGTATCGTTCATTCGGTTCTTGGAGGAAAAGAAAAAATTGAGGAAAACCCAATGAGAAGTTTCCTTATTGAATTAATAGTTGTTGCCCGTGACTCCTCCAGTGTGTATGTTGGTAATAATGGTAATCGCAGTAACCAGTAGCCTAAGTGTTATTCTGATCATAAACTATAGGTATCACTCTAAAGTTGCATCTAAATCAGTTCAATAGATTTTGCGTGAAAGTGTAACAAACACATCTTTACAAACATGCATTTAAAAACTTCCTAAGATATTTGACGAACTACGAATTAATTTACTTATCATGAAGTTCCTCTATCACATAGACAGCGCCCTGTCATATTGTTTTCAGACTCCACATTAACAACAACAGATATGAACAGTATAGTATATTGTAATGTATTTAACTAATACTAGCATATTTGTTTGGATATCCCGTAGTTATAATGAATAAAGCAAATTGAGTATAACTTCTTAAAGCCTAGTTTCCCGAATAAAACAATACAATGACATCAAATAAATGGTATTAAAATAGTTATAAATAAATAAGAAATGTAACACAGGAATATGGCGAACCTTTATCATGGGGCTTGTAACCTGACAGCCATACATACCGCCCTGAATAACTTATGTCCTCATTCATCTTTACTTATAAGACGTTCTTGGAATATTTCCTTTGTGTACAGTTAGCTACGAAAATGGCTGAGCTGTTTCAAAAGATCAAAAAGTAATTCTTTAAAGTGTAAATTACCGATACCACGAATATTTCAAAAAATCTCAAAATATAGTCTGTAAAATGTGCTTATATTTTGGAGTTTAAGGTCAGTTTTTGAGTCGTGCGAGTGAAAATTATCTGGGCCTAACGCCCGACTTAAAAGTTTTCATTCGTAGTTAGATACGCTCCGAAGACAAACAATCGTTGTTCTGCGGTGAAGTACTAATTTAGGCCACTCAAAACATTACTAACCCAATATCTTAATCTTATCTTGCTATTTAATTAGTTTAAGAAAGGAAAAAGAAGAAATTAAAGAATTTGAAAAGTGGTAGCTGTTTTATTCTGAGTGTACTGTCAGGTTTGACTGTACACAATCTTATGATGTGATATTTCAAGTAAAAGCGAAAGAACCATTAGTATGTGTTTGAATATTATTTTTATTTACTGAATTATGAAGAATATTCGTGATAAATTTAGTGGACCTAATAGACACCTACCCTTCTTGTCAGAGTAAATCAATCCGACGTAAATAATATGTAAACCGAAAAATAAATGTTACGTGAAGAAATATGTGAAGTGTCAGATTGTCGGCTTTCTTTGTCCTATTAGCTAGGTCCACATCGGACGAGCCATCACGTTACGATCGTACGCGGCAGGAGCGCGATCCAATTATGCAGGTGGTGTGGACGTGCCTCGCGCGATCCATTCGCACGTATTAGAGCGCGTGCTCCCTGCTGCGCCCGGTCAGTACGTTGTCGGTTTTCTGCCTCGCTTGCGTGGCGCGCGCGGTGTGGACGGTGTGGCACCTGGTTCCCCGGCTTCCAGTACCCGAGACGGGGTGCGGTTTTAGTCGGTTCGTGTCCGACATAACTACCAGTTGGTAGTATACGAGGGGCTTTCTACACAAAAAAGAGGGTGGAATAGGGGTTGAAAGTTTGTATGGAAGTCCGTCATTTTTTAAGTAAGAAACATGAAACTTTATTTTTGGGCTACTGATTAAAAATGAGTAGATACGTATTTAAGCGTTTCTGGATATTCTACCCCTAAGAGGGTAAAATAGGCGTTGAAAGTTTGTGTAGAAGTTCGTAATTTTTTATATGAGAAACATGAAATTGTATCTTTGGGCTACTGATTAAAAATAAGTAGATGCGTATTTAAGCCTTTCTGGATAGTCTACCTCTAAGAGGGTGAAATAGGGGTTGAAAATTTGTATGAAAGTCCGTTAATTTTGAAGTTTCCGTAAACTTTGTCTTCAGACTTTTCATAACAAAGAGATGAATATATAGATCAGCATTTATGGAAATTCTACTCCTAAAGAGGTTTGAAATAAGGGTCGAAAGTCCTTATTAATGAGCTGTTGATTAAAAATATATACGTTTAAAAACATGAAGATATTATCCATACATACACAGTTTTGCTTATGCACAGCTAATGAAATACAAATAATCAACAACCACGAGAGTCACGCTGTTGCCTGGGAGGCAGCAGCTAGTTTTACTATAGATTCATAGAGTAATGTTAGACTCACACAAAACTGTGGTCCATCAATACAATATACCCAATATATTTAATATTGTATTTGATTAACAATATGTAAAATGAAAAGAGGAATAGAAACATTATTGCCGTGGGAGAGCTATGCTTCGGCATGAATGGGTCGGCTCGACTGGAGTGATACCACGGCCTCACAGAAAACCGGTATGAAACAGCGTTTGCGCTGTATTTCACCGAGTGAGTGAGGATACCGGAGGCCCATAACCCAACCCCTCCCCCCATCCCCTTTCCCATCCCCCAAAGGTCGGCAACGCACTTGTGACGCCTTTGGTGTTGCGGGTGTCCATGGGCGGCGGTAATCGCTTACCATCAGGTGATACGTCTGATCGTTTGCCCACTATTCAATAAAAAAAAAACAAAATTAATTAAACCACGAATATCCCTCTTCTCCTCTTTAAATCTATTCACATCTCTCTCGTGCTTCTTATAACTCTAATCATTTAATAGAGTCACATCTAAAGTGATATAAAACTGTACAAATATAAGTAGGCATAATAACAGTCATTACAGCCCTCTTCAAGTACCACTGTGTACTTCTGTGTCACTTTGAGTATTGCAAATCTCTGATAGGATATTGAAACGAATCCAAAAGGTTCAGCGATATCTGTTGCTTCAGTGTGAAGTTCAATAACTTGAAGATTGAGGGAACGGCGTTGGTTTAAAAGACTTTAAAAATAATCCTACAGTGAAGGTAAGTTTCGTTAAGTAAACGATTGGCCGCACGTCGTGTGGAACGCCCTGCTGTACGTTGGACCGACGAGTTGAGGAAATTGGCTGGCAACGAATGGATGCGGACTATTCAAGACCGGGATAACTAGCGCTCTTTGAAAAAAAAATTGTCTGGTTTGTGTAATTTTGACTGAGTCATAGATATTATTTTAAAGTTATTTATACCTATCAAGCTGCTTGTTTTGATTGACCGATTTATCAATCTAGCGCAGCTTCTGCTACTAAAGGATATTTGAAAATTTTACCCCTCAGAGGACAAAATAAGGAATAGACGATTGCATATAAATATAAACACGACGTGTGATCCTATTGGATATAATAACGTGAGCGAAACCAACACGACCATTATACTCGTAGTATCAAAATCCCTGAAATATAAAATTGGTCTCGATTATTATTTAAAAATTTACATAAAAATACCAGTCCCTAAAAGCCTTAGGCTATATTCAGATGAGAGTCGTTGAGAGCGCATATTGTTAATGCACATTAACAAATGCACGAATATTCCGTGAGCCGTCCACATGCTAATGCACGTTTCAACATCAAAACGCTCGTTATCCAAACGTGGCCTTAAGTAAATCGGACGATAAAAATGGAAAAAATTGAAAAAGTTTGTTAACTGGCAGAGAAACTCCTTTATTTATTCAAAACGACGGCTCAAGTCGGAAAGGCTTTTCTCCTTTTTAATACACAAGGCGGCTTCAATCCCGTATAACTTCATCAACAGACTTCCGCAGGTAAATAACTTGGGAGTTGTTACTGTTGAAGCTTATTTAGGTATTCTCACTTCGTGAAGGTTTTGTATTAACAAAATATACATTTGAATAAATATAACATTCATTGTATTTTCATAAAATAATTTCATTATTTTGCTGTTGTGCTTAATGTCTCTAGTTATACTTGCAGATCATACAAACGATCCGCAAATATTTGTTTGGGAGTTGGGTATTTTCTATGTTGAATATGTGTATATTTCCAAAATGAGTAGATATATATTCAGATCAATTGCTTGGTACACATAGTAGCTCTGTTTAATTTAGACGAGTATAAAAAAAATGAATGGGACCTTTTTTAAACCTTCTACTGGATGAGATTTTATGCATCTTAAAATGTATTTTCGTTTTTTTATCGCATTATGTCGCTATCCTCAATTTTAAAGGTGGTGACCTCTATTTGGAAGTATTCTGTGAGTGACAGCTCGCCACCTGTTCCTGTCCTGAGCAATGTGAGGGGCATCACGGATCGTACTGTTGAGAGTAGAGCAGATTTAGTCTGCCCAGCGACAAGGGTTGCGATCACCATCAACCTTTTCAGGTTACCACCTGCCCTCCTTGCAATGTGAACGAACTATTCAAGAATTGTACGGCGACCCAGGGAAGATAGGCACCAGTATCCAGTTCACTGAGTTAAAGTTCACAGTGAGTAGAGGGGCTACCTGATGAAAAAAACTACCTTCATGATCTTCTGACCTAGCAGTAGTAGGAGGGAGGTGTGGATCTCCAGTAGATTGCAAACGTAGACATTAGGAACCCACACTATGACGACCTAGCTCACGCCCCCCTAAAGGACCCAGGATAGTAGTGGGATAGACAGTGAATTTTTATTCTTATACATAGTTTTTGTTATCATCAAAACCTATATCTCAGATGAAACATGTCCACTGCTGGTCATAGACCTTCCACAAGGTTGAATTTATCTTTAAATTCATTGCGCTTCCATAAAATTACCTAAGTCTTACTTCGACACGTACTTCGTTTCTACAGTTTGAGAATTAGCTTGTTGTCCTTTTATGTTCAAACAGATTTTTTTTTTCTCAAGAAAACACTTGGCGAGGGACGCAATTATTTGAATCAAAATTAGTTTCTATAGTATTATTACACGCCCTCAACTAGTTTTAAAAATAAAGGTGTTAAAAAATTCCAATATCTATTGTAAGTCTAAAAATGCTAATTCGCTTGAATTTTTATTCAAATCTTTTCCCCTTTTTACCCCAGTATGGATTAAATTGCGCAAACTCTCTTTCCACGCCGCGCCCGCGTCACCAGGGAAGCTGTCCAAATTTCGTGTAATTAGTTTCTGCGGTTTCCCGGCGCTGATCAAACATTTTAGGTAAACATACATATATTATGTATATAGTATTTTTTCGGGTTCATAGCTACATAAGTAAATTAATTCGCTTCTTACTCGTATGATACACTGTCTTAGTTAATATAAGTACAAATGTAACATTACCAATATCATCCAACTCAGAAACAGAAGGAACTGTTATCTAGTAGTGATGAAGCAGTTACATCTGAATCGTTTGGATGTCGGTATAATTCAAAGTGTTTTGGCTATACCGACATCAGAAAAAGCTATTGAATTGTATAGTCTAGCGTATAATATATAATTGATATTTGGTTAACTTAAGGCCTTATGGGGCTGGCATACCCTAATAGGGTAAAAGTCCCTTAAAATAAAGAGAAAATAAAAAAAAACTATTATCTACCCTCATAATAATAATAATCCTATATTCTAAATGTGAATGTAAGTTTGTAAGCGTAACGCTTCCACGCGAAAACTACATAACCGATTATCATAAAACTTTGTATACATATTCTTGGAGGTATTAGAAGTCACATAAGATATTTTTTTTATGAAATGCGAACGAAGCTGCGGGTGAAAGCTAGTATTGCATAAAATTGAACAATTAAGTTTGAGTGAAAAAGTAATCGAAAGGCATTGATGACACACAAAACAACTACACACACGCGCATGCTCAAAGACACGTCACAAAAATTAATAACTATGTTATCTGTTTATTACTATAAAGAGTCTGGTGAACTGCAAAATAAAATAGAGTCAATATCTTGATGAGCTTCTCCACCGATATTAGGTAGAAAGTCCTCAGTTCTACGACATGTAATATCATGTACAAGTTATTGGTATCCTTGTAGTTACGATCTGTACGTGATGTCTAGTGATGTCGCAGACGCCGAGAACACGAAATAAAACTTGCTTAAGATAGACATAACATTTTATTTGTTCGTCTTCGACAAAACATACTACATTATTTATGTAAAGTTTTATTTATCAGGGGTTGTAAAGAAGAGTTATTCTCAGCAGAAGTAGTAAGTTTTAGAATATTACTTTTATCCAGGTAGGTAGTTGAGGTTAAGGTAGAATGTTGTGTATAGTGAAAAGTTAAAATGAAACCTGCTGTAAACATAACCAAACTTAATACCACCAGAATAAATAAATAAACATTTTTGCTATCTAACACACTAGATGACGTATCTAGCCCCAAGCTAAGCAGAGCTTGTGTTTTGGGTACTGGACAACTGATATAAATAATAATATTATTATACATAGAAAACACTCAAACTCCGAAACCAATATTTGTAGATAACACAAATATTTGGTCCGACCCAGGAATTGAACCCGAGACCTCAAGCACAGCACTCGCATTCACTACCTACTAGGCAGTAAGCAAGAATTGAACACCTATGTAAATTTCGAATTTACGTAATTTTATAAAATCAAATCCAGATATTGCAATTATAATGTAATATTTTTAAATCTAATTTCATTACATATAAAGAACTAGTAGTAATTCTATTAGATATTTTATACTCGTCACCATAACAATATCAATATTCAAAATAAAAGAAGCATTTTTATCACCTGTTCAGAAAAGTTTTAACAATTTCTGTAACTTCATTTAGTTTTGTCCATAGTTATAATTCAAGATGAATTTCTAAATATATAAACTGTTATGTTTCTTTCTCACGGAGGCCAATTTCTAAAATGCCTATTTTCATGATCTGGCTTTCATACGACTCACTCATGATACAATTAAATACTTTGAAGTATGTGCCGTTTTATGTTCCGTGATTAAATAAAATGTCGTTAAAAGTCCACATAACAAAGAAACAAAATTATGAAGCGAAAGCTTGCCAGCTGGAGAGCGTCGAAGAAAGGAGGCCACCGAACATTTGTAATTAATGTTTCCTTTCAACACGTAACAATATTAGATAAATTGAGCCAACACAAACACTAATTGATACTTAAGTGGGTTTTAAAGAAAAATTGTTTTGTTCGTCATCCTCGTGCTGAATATTCTGGTATTAGGTTACCAACTTTTGCCGTGGTGATCCAATTAAGCCAGTCATGAAGTACTGCAAAGCGTCAAGACTTATGTGTAATCATGGTATTGTTGTGTGTATACGTGTATACTCGTATATGCCGATAGAACGTCTGCCCTCAGTCAACAAATTAAATTGTACGCATTGCACGTTCACCTTCGTCAAGAAACGATAACGATCAAACAAAAACCACGAGTTCGATGACAACGGTAACACAATCGACCCTAAATGTTGAAATTATAAGATCCGTGATTAGTAAGTCGCGTAGTATCTGATTCAGTGAGGCAGCGAGGGTGTGGCGAGGTGAGACGGGGCACTGCGGGGCGAGGCGGCGCTGCTAAAGAGGGAGGAATACGACGTCGGCGGGTGCTCCTTATTTTATTATCGCCTTCCTTTCCACCTCGTACCCTTCCCTCAGTTCTCTGCCCGGCCGACAGCCCACGGCGCCTGCGTCGAGCTGGGGCGGGAGGCTCGCTAAAGGCATCACACTCAACTACATCCACGTTTTTCTTTTCAAGTTCAGGATTATTAACTATTTATTTCGTTCGTTCCATTCTTGGAAATAATATAGTTTATTTAGTTAAGGTTTATGTAACCGACTCTATTGAAGTCTTTCGATTGACACGCTATATTGAGAAAACTGTCTTCAAATTATTATTAGTTGGTGGTAAGTTGGAGCTAACTTGATCAGCAGCCTTGCGGGGAGCGCGGAGTGTTACAGATTTATCAAACTTACTGCGCTCACACTGACTTTTGATACTCTCTATCACAACTTGTACAATTCAATTTGGCTTTGGTATAAAAATCCACAGGTGCCTCGTGTTATCAGCACTTTCTAGAGTGAGTTTATCGCTATAACATAATGAGTTTTACATTGGGTCATTTTAGATAACCACGTGTAGAGAATTTTTATTCTATTAATTAAACTGTTAATTTTGTGACCTAATAAAAATCACATATATTTCGGAAAATAATTTAACTAAGTACCTACATTAGTTCTCCTCACGGTAGAAGGTAGTGAAACTTATTCAAATATTCTATTTCAGAGTACGTATTTTACGTTAATAACTCTTAACTGATAATGCTATTATCAATACATTAAATGTTTAGAAATAACTAGTTGTATTTCCAAACATTTAATGTATTGATAATAGCATTATCAGGTAAGAGTTAAATAATATTGAAACTTGACTTAGGCACGTGTTGTGTGATGACAACTGTCTAAGGTTGTGAAGAATTGGAGAGGCTTTTGAGGAATTGATGATTTGATGTTGATCATGCACGATAGTTGGCTTACCGGCTCACTCCGGTGCGGCGAGGGGTCGCGCGCTGACCTTACTGCCGATGTACTATATAGTAACATTTGTAGCCGCCCGTACCTATTACATATACATAGTCTCCCTTCAACTTTAATTAGCGAGCTCTCTTGTGCGTAATTCTGATTTTATTAAATGTGTGCAAACTGAGTTATATTGTTCGAGGTTGATTACAGACGTAATTTAATATTTTATATTCTGGCCGCCTGTTTGCAGACGCAGCCGCGTTTGTTGGGGATTTGGTATAATCAACTTCAAATTCAAATTCATATATTCATATATTTCTAAGTACAAGTATAATGTGATCGTTAAACTAGTCAACCAAGGTTGTATAACGCATGTTTCTATCAGTAGTGAACGTTTGCTCATAACATCAGCGCGAGCTACGCCTAATTGTTCAGTCACATATCAAGTTATATTAGCAATAGTTCATGAGTCTTGACTCTACTACATATTTTCTTATAAGAAATTGATTGTTTTTCCAATGACACCTTTACAGTTTTGTCATACAGATTTGACGATTGTCGAAACTCGTACAAAACAGATGTATATTATTCTATCGACTATAATATATCTAAACACATAGATACACCCCAGTCTGTAGTCATCCATATGACTTTATTACACGTTACGACCTATAATTAGTCG
This sequence comes from Spilarctia lutea, assembly GCA_916048165.1. Classification (NCBI taxonomy): domain Eukaryota; kingdom Metazoa; phylum Arthropoda; class Insecta; order Lepidoptera; family Erebidae; genus Spilarctia; species Spilarctia lutea. Next base: position 19,361,851 of record OU696483.1, read on the forward strand.
GTAGTGAACCTGTGTGTGGGTTGTGTGAAAGTGTACATACATTGTGGGAAAGTTCACGTCACGACAGTTCAAAACCATCAATATAAGGAATTGTGTCATTTAACTAGTCGTTATATGACCCCTGTTATGGTCATTTAAAAAGAAGGTGTCAGGAATAATACAGGAATTACAAATGCGAATGCGAGCTGCTACTCATTCGATATGACACCATAAAGTAATGCATATTTTAGCAATACCGAAATGAGCAAAGGACAGAGAGTACATTTCATTTACCAAAAAATAACTTTTCTTTCTTTTTTGATGAAATGGTAACCAGCCGGATCACTCGGATCAGCTATTTCTGCCAATGTCAAGTATTTATCGTCTTCAATTATCAAGTCTTCAAGTCGTTGCCGTGATGAAATTAATGAAAAAAAATATATATAATGTGGATGACATGAAATGGGGACTGTCTTTCAAAAAACAAAAAACGATCTCCAAAATAACTTTTCTCGAGTATTGACTAGCTAGTCACTTTTTTACTTTGACATTTTGACTGACAAATATTTGACGTTTGTGAAACCGCAGCTTGCATGTTTCTCATGTTTCTAATTCAGGTTTGCCTTTTCTGATTTCTTTCGCCAGAATAGGAAGTAAAAAAGATATTGTTTGAGATTGTCCAACGGAAGAGAAAATTTCCTCAAATAATATAGCGCAATCAGGCTCAAGAGGGGCGCGTCTGGTTTCAATAACGCCTTCATTGTTAAATATATCCGGACTCAGTCTCCGAGCGAGTGCAGCTCCGATATTTTTAAAGATGTAGTGCCTTTATATCAATCCTCAATAAACTCCGCTCATACTATTTTATCTATATCATCTATTTTATGAACTTAGACAATATTTGTTCTTATTATTAGGTATCTTAAGAAATTCAATTGTCCATAGTTTATCCTATAAGGTACGTTCTTGGACTAAAGTGTAATAGTCTATATTTAACTCAATACTGAATAAAGAACGTCTGATTTTAAAATGTGAAATGCAAAACATATAAACAAGTATATGGGCACGAACTCAGGTGTCTGGCCCTAATTGGAAATCAATTGTGTAGCGAGGTGGCACCTGCCGCCGGCCCGCCGGCCCGCCGCTCTAACCCGGCGCGAGGTAGTACAAATCGCGTGTCACTACTGATAATACCTTTAAGTTACAAAAAAGTTTAGCGTTGAACACATAAAGAAGTATTCACAATAAGAAATAAATCTTTTTAAAAATTGATTCATGACCCTGATGGCTTTTAACACAACTCCGCTCTATAGATATACGTCAGGATGTACTTACATTAGTAAATACATTACTTGGCAGTTACTTCATAACAGATTAATCAGTCTCTCTCTCTGGAGATTCTTCCATATATGCATTAATAACTTACATGTTCGAACCTGTTTCAAGGATGTGCGAAATTGTGTTTAAATCTTAGTTTCGAGTGCTTAGTTATTATTGCTTCTCAGTTACACGAAGCATACTGAACAGATACAGTACCTACTGAAAATCAATTTATCGTTGTTTAAGTTTACTCGATGGCGCTGACTTGATGATAAGTAAGTATTAATAATATCTACATTTAATCAGATACGTGTCAGATTTCAAGTAAGTATTGCTATTCCTGGGGCTCGTGAGACATACTCTACTTTCTTATGGATCACGGTAGCCAAGACCTTCGATAAAAGATCGAGCGTTATTGATAGTACAGTACAGTTTCATCTCTTATTGATATAGTTGTATAAATATTGTATAGATAGAGTTGTATAAAGCAGTATGCGAGCAGTACTCCTACAATAGAAATGAAAATTGTGTTAGAAATTAGCCAATTACAGTATTACACAGATACTAACTTAACATTTGATGTCACCAATCTAAACATGTTCAGTTACAACCAATACCCTTTAGAGAATAATGGAATGTCTAAAATCACTAAGATCCAGTGCCAAGCCAGTGTGAGTCACCCCTCACGTAAAGTTTATCCCCCAGGCTTGTGCGCTCATTCGTTTCATGTCGCTGGTTTGTGTTTGCATCCCTCGCCTTGTGCGTCTATGCCACTGAGAAATGGCTCTTTGTCATGTGACAAAGCACTCCTTTATTTATTTAGAGACATGTTCCCGTACTATTGACCGTCGATACGTAAATAGAATCGGAACACCTCTGTTGCGTCCTTGAACCTGATAAGCGAAATGTAATCAGAATAATGGTTAATTTGTTGAAAAGGCCGTTAAGTAGTCAGTCGTAATTAGTGCAGGGTATTTAATTCACAAAGGTGGAATGTGAAAAAACATTTAAAATTGAAAAAGTAGTAATTCTAAGTGATGAATGATTAAATGTTTGTTGTGATTTAACAGTGAATTGAGGAATACACTAAGAATTAGCATGTAAATTGTATTGCTTGTCGGAGGTTCCGAATAAATAAATGTTATAAAAGAATGGCCACTAAGAAAATACTTTGAAATTGTTGACTTCTCTTTTTGTAGTTTTTGTCTTTATTAAAGAGCTAGCTAAACCCCACGGTTGGCGTCGTATCTTTGCGCGAAGCTGGTTTATGAAAATTAGCCTAAGTTACAGAGATTAGCCGGAACAAACAGACAGAAAATCATTTTTTTTTTATGTAAGTACCATATTTACTTTCACATGTTTTTAGTGAAAAGCTGTTAATTTGGTATTACAAACAGACACTTAATTTTTTTCATTCCTATAGATTATTAAATATCGTTTCCTAGTAGGGGCGATTTTACAAATAACAATGAGAATCATATTTCGCCATCAATCGACAACATCTAATCAAGTCCAATTTCAGTTGTAAGATATTAACTGTTATATTCATTATCCTATCATAACCTCCAAGTTACATATTTATAATATCGAAGGAACTCGTTCTTTTAAATAAGTATTAGAGTCCGCTTGTTCGTTCTTAAATAATATTCGCAAATACTTTCCAACTTTCAAGTTTTATGACTTTCAAAGTATAACTGATTTTAATGGAAATTGTACTCAAGAATATCTCCGGGGAGATAAGCTACTGGGATTATTTTTACACTAAGCACTGGAAGCGTTCGGCTTTGTTCCGGAGGAAGATTGCTCAAGCATTTATAAGAAATGTTAAGTTACCAGCTTGCTGAAATGTTTTGCAAACGACAAATTAACTTCCACATTTAACAAAGACTTCATCCTTTATTAACGCAGGAGTGCAACAGTTAGTTTGAAGATCAAATCGTTGGCGAAGAATTTCTGATATACAAGAACTTAAAACCAATATTGTTGACTGCTCTAAGTATATTTCGGTCTTTTTCTTTTTTGCGCTAGGTGTTGTGGATTCAAACTTTACATGGGACAACACTTTGTGTGATCCACAAATTGTTGTTCTGAGTCTGGGTGCTCTTTGTGTCTATTTCATGTATGTATATATATATGTGTAAATCACAAAAGTGGAAGTTTCATTAAAATCAGTCCAGTACATAATTTCAAAGACATAGGGACTGAAAGTAGGAACAAACCAGCGAACGTTTACAATGAGGAGTTTTAGGTTTCGTAAGTTCATATTTTTAGGGTTCTGTACATCAAATGGAGAAACGAAATCCTTATAGAATCACTTTGTTGTCCGTTTGTCTCAAGAAATCTTCTTATAATAATTAAGCATATTTTTTTAGTTACATCATAAATATACCTACAGGTTTGTACGGAACCCTCAGTGCGCGAGTCCGACTCGCACTTGACCTATTTATTTTTTCTTGTCTGGGGTTCCTTTTTTTATTTTCATAATAAATTTTGGTGGCACGGAGAACTTTAGGAAAATTAATTCAATGGATACAAAGAACGCGTTGTGGTTCCCACGAAGTGCTGTCGTATGGGGTACGAACTCATAAAACTCATCGCAGTAGTAAGCGGTGAGGTGTCTGCTTAAACCACCCAGCCATTCTTGCAGTCAATCCTCTACTGCTTATATTCTTTAGCCATAAAGATATTGTATGTATGCAGGATATGAAATGTATCAAGATACTGGTATGCAAACGTCTGACCAACGTGTCGGTGCAAGGGTAACATTCAATCAGACACTTATATTATGTTATCTTATATTTAAAGGCTTCGTTTAGTGAGCAATGCAACTATTTTATCTCTGTTATTTTGCATATCAGCGTTAGAACTAACCAAGCATCTAGAATTTGTGAGTTGATATTCTGAACGTTGACGTGCTGAATGTATTCATATCGTGAACTTACATTTGACAAAAGATTCATATCATCATATTTAGATAACAAAAAGCTATTGTTATTCTTCTTAAAACAAGTTTTAGCATTTTGTGTTACGTACAGTTTACTACAAAGTCCGAGGTCGTGGCTTCGATTCTCATCCAGGACACAATAGTGTTAGAAGCACGATCATTTGTTTTGTGTCTGTATTTTTTATTCACCATAATTAGTAGTCTCGATACCATAATCAAGGTGCCTGGTTTGGGGTCATAAGCCGTGTTTGAGATGTGTGAGTACATAATTATTATTTAAGTTCAATTAACTCAGTACCATTTTCTATGATATTGTTGCGCCATAACCAGATGAATCTAGTGTCCACTAGAAGAATCGAGAACTGTCGAGGACAACGCCATCTAGTGTCGGAAAGCGCGCAACTGTGTGCATTATGACGATTACTCGACGCTAGATGGCGCTACAAGCAGCTCTAGAGTAATCTATTTAGCCTAGAGACATCGATCGAATGTTTTCGTAGTTTCGAGTAATTTCCACGGCCATATAAAAGCGGAACGTGTTGGCCGTAGGGACAGTATTGTTTCACGATACAGCGGATAAACATCGAAGAGATCTTCTAGTGCGACTAACAAGTGATTTAGTGATTTCTTATTGTAAAAAGTGTTATTAATAAATATTGTGTTATTTTTGGTAATTAATCGACTACTTTAATTTGGTCAATACCCAGCTCGTAACAATTTGGTGTCAGAAGCGGGATTAAAGTATGCCGGTTTTACCAAAGGAAGACACGGAAGGTATCCGAACTAGGAGTCAGCGCCAGCAAGAGGCTGATCAGAGGCGATTTGGAAGTGCACAACTGCCTACATCGGAAGATCAGCAGCCAGCTATGGAAACCACGCCGTCCACATCGGCAGCATCTCCAGATATCACGGCCCTAATGGCAATGCTACAAGAGCAGGCCCGCCGCCAGGAGGAGCAGGCCCGCCGCTTGGAAGAGCAGCTGCAGCGGGACGAGGAGGAGCAGGCCCGCCGCCAGGAGGAGCAGGCCCGCCGCCAGGAGGAGCAGGCCCACCGCTTGGAAGAGCAACTGCAGCGGGACAAGGAGGAGCAGGCCCGCCGCCAGGAGGAGCAGGCCCGCCGCCAGGAGGAGCAGGCCCGCCGCCAGGAGGAACAGATGCTCTTGTTAAAAGGCATACATGAGACTTTCGGCAAAGAAATCAAGGTAGTGAAGGATCAGGTTCTTCAACACGAGAATCGTATCACTGAGGCCGAAACTCAAATTGCTGACGTGAAGAAGGCCTTAGGAAACCTTAAAGTTGGAGACGGAGCGGCGACTATAGTAACTGCTGCTCCTTCGGTACGGGGGTTCAAAGTACCGCCGTTTGATGGAACATCTTCGTGGTCAGCCTACAAGATTCAGTTTGAGGCTGTTATGACGGCAAACGGCTGGACAAAGGAACAAGCTATGACCGCGCTCACCTTGGGTCTTCGAGACCAGGCTCTAACCGTCCTCGAAGCCCTCGGTAAGAAGGTAACCTATGAGCAACTGCTGGAGGCATTGGAGGCAAGATATGGTGACGCTCATCTGGAGCACGTGTTTCGTGCACAGCTGAAGGATCGTGCCCAACGCATCGGTGAAAACTTGCAACAGTGGGCTCTGGAAGTTGAGAAACTGGTCCGTAAGGCATACCAGTCTGCACCTGCGCTCGTTGACGGGAATCTGGTGCAAGCTTTTATCGATGGCATCCGTGACCTCGAAGTTAGAGCTGCTGTGAGACTTGGGCACCATGAAACTCTCAAGGACGCTCTGGCCCATGCTTTGGAGGTGGAAGCTGTGAGACAAGACCATCGGTCTCATCGGGTCCGGGAGGTTGTGGCATCACCTCCGCGGGACCGATTTAAGGGGTACAGCCCTAGATGCTACGCCTGTGGTGAAAAAGGTCACCTTCGGTCCAGCTGCCCTAAGCGAAGCATAGGAAGTGAATACGAGCGGTCTCAGGAGAATAGGGCGGTTGATAGTACTGCCCGACAACGGCAGGGAAACGAGTAAACGCCAGGACTGCGGGGCGGGTGCTGGCTGGTGTTCAAAGAGCCCCAAGGATTTCGATCTCGCAGACTCATGATGGGAACAGCCTGGTCATCAGAGGCGAAATCAACGGAACGTCATGTAAGCTGACGATTGATACGGGAGCTTCTCGCACAGTTGTCAGTTCCCAACTTGCAAATCGGTTCCTGAGAGACATTGCATGTAACCGTGAGCAAATAAACCTAGTAACAGCCACTGGTCAGCGCATACCCGTCCGAGGCGAACAGAAGGTGGAGTTGAAGTTGGGCAACCAAGTTTACCTGCATAACGTCATCGTGGCCGATATAGTTGACGATTGCATCCTTGGCCTAGACTTCATGAAGAACAATTGTTGTGAGATCGACATCAACCAAGGTGTAATGAGATGTAGTCAAGAAGAACTGTTCATGGAAGGAGCATCATCAGGAAAAGTGTACAGCTTAAAGAACGTTGTTCTTCCTCCCAGATCAGAAACATTCATGCCAGTTAGTCTCCCTCAGAATTCTGGACGAATGCATCGGTGTGTCCTTATTGAAAGGGTAGATAATGATCTTCCATGGAAGATCGCACGAACTCTAGTAAGTACCACTAACATCTCTGCAGTACGTGTGCTAAATCTTAGTGACAAGCAACATGTGATTCATAAGGGCACACTAATTGGCACTTGCGAAGATGTGGATTGGATGCGTCGATGCCAAGACTTGACTACTTCGAATATTAGCACAGATGCACGAGTCAACGTGTCAACACTGTTAGAAGACTGTCGAGATGTCTTGTCTAGGGAAGAAATTGACAAGGCTAAGAGAATGTTAGTTAAGTACACTGATATTTTCTCTACTAATGACGCTGATATTGGAAAGACTGGTTTGGTTCAACACAAAATAAACACTGGGAGTGAGTTGCCAATTCGTCAGCGACCAAGAAGACTACCAGTAGCACGAGAACAGGAAGTGCAAACCATGATTGATGGAATGGTCAGGGATGGCGTTATAGAGCCTTCATCCAGCCCATGGTGTTCACCTGTAGTGCTTGTAAAGAAAAAGGATGGCAGCATGCGTTTTTGTGTTGACTACCGCCGTCTAAACGACATTACGAAGAAGGACAGCTATCCACTACCTAGAATAGATGACACTCTGGACATGCTAACAGGGGTTAAGTGGTTTAGCACCTTGGATTTAAAAAGTGGATACTGGCAGGTAGAAATTGATCCCAAGGACAAAGAGAAGACTGCATTTTCGACAGGGAAAGGATTGTGGCAGTTCAAAGTAATGCCCTTTGGATTATGTAACGCGCCAGCAACTTTTGAAAGACTAATGGAATCAGTACTCACCGGATTAACTGGAGATGCCTGCCTGGTCTATTTGGATGACATTGTCATTGTAGGCCGTACGTTTGAAGAACATATGCGAAACCTGGAGCGCGTATTATCGAAAATCCGAAGTGCCAACCTAAAGTTAAGTCCTAAGAAGTGTTCATTTTTCAAACGACAGGTTAGCTTTTTAGGATATGTGGTTTCGGAAGAGGGTGTCCAAACAGATCCGCAAAAGATCGCTGCCGTCAAGGATTGGCCAGTTCCAAGAGATAAGACCCAAGTAAGAGCATTTTTGGGCTTGTGCTCCTACTATCGGCGATTTGTGAAAAACTTTGCGGATATTGCCAAACCCCTTCATAAACTTACTGAAGAGAAAAGGCATTTCTGCTGGGATGAAAGTTGTGAAATTGCATTTCGAGAGCTAAAAAGACGTCTATGCAACACACCCATCTTAGGGTATCCAGACACCGAAAATGAATTTATAGTTGACACAGATGCAAGTGATACTGGGCTTGGCGGTGTGTTATCCCAGCGGAAAGGTGATCAAGAGGTTGTTATTGCATATTTCAGTAAATCTTTGTCGAAGCCGGAAAGGAATTACTGCGTCACAAGAAGGGAACTACTGGCCGTAGCGAAGACACTGCAACATTTCAACAAATATTTGCTTGGGCGTAAATTCCACCTCCGAACTGACCACGCTGCATTAAAGTGGCTCTTACAATTTAAAAATCCTGAAGGACAAGTCGCGAGATGGATTGAGTTATTACAGGAATATGACTTCATGATTGAACATCGCAGTGGAAAGTCTCACGGTAACGCAGACGCTCTATCAAGAAGACCTTGCCCTGAAGACTGCAAGCACTGCGCCAAGCAAGAAGTAAAGGAAGCTGTTCCTATAAGGACGATAAAGACGGACCTTAGCAAAGAATGGAAGGAAAGCCTGCAGCAAGCACAGCAAGAGGATGCAGATATCAAACCAATTCTCGAGTGGATTAAAGCTGAGACTCCTAAGCCACACTGGAGCGAAGTTGCATCGCTGAGTTCGAACGCGAAGAGTTATTGGGCTCAATGGGATAGTTTAGTCATCCAGGATGGAGTTTTGTGCCGTAAATGGGAAAACGCTCGAGGAGACAGCTGTCATCTGCAAATGGTTGTTCCTAAAGCTAAGATACCAGTGGTCCTGCAGCTCTACCATAACGGATGTTCAGGAGGTCATTTGGGAGTTAAGAAGACATTGTTAAAGATAAGGGAAAGATTCTACTGGATTCATTGTCGTGATGATGTTGAGGACTGGTGTCGCAAGTGTACTAGTTGTGCGGCCGTGAAGGGACCTCATACACGTAGCAGAGGCGCATTGAAATTGTATAATGTTGGTGCACCCTGGGAAAGAATTGCTATAGACGTGGCAGGACCGTTTCCTGAAAGTGAAAGCGGAAACAAGTACTTCATGGTCGTAATGGATTACTTCACTAAGTGGCCAGAAGTCTTTGCCATTCCCAACCAAGAGGCATCAACAGTTGCAGATAAATTAGTGCACGAAGTCTTCTGTCGTTTTGGAGTGCCTTTAGAAATCCACAGTGACCAAGGAAGAAATTTTGAGTCTCAAATATTTCAAGAAATGTGTCGAGTGATGGGTGCTCACAAAACCAGAACCACCTCTTACCACCCACAATCGGACGGAATGGTGGAACGATTTAACCAAACACTAGAGAGGTATCTGGCAAAAGTAGTTGAAAGTAAGCAAAAAGATTGGGACAAACACATCCAACCGTTTCTTCTGTCATACCGAAGTGCAGTCCACGGATGTACTTCCGTAACACCAGCTTTTGCAAACTTCGGAAGAGAACTACGGTTGCCTGTAGACTTGATCACTGGAATACCCCCTGATACCCCGCGAAGTATAACGGAGTACGCGAATGACTTGCGGAACAAGATGAATGACATTTATGAGCATGTCAGACAATCGGGCCAACAAATGTCTGAAAAGATGAAAACCCGTTATGACCGGAAAGCGAATAATAAGGGCTTCGAAGAGTGTTCGCTAGTATGGCTACATAATCCAGTTCGCAGTAAAGGGAGATCTCCGAAGCTACAAGCAAAATGGGATGGGCCATACCGGGTAGTCACTAAAATGAATGATGTTACCTACCGGATACAGAAGTGTCCAAGAGGCGCCCCAAAGATAGTGCATGTAGATCGACTGGCGCGATACTATGGAACCGATAATGCTCGGGACGAGCATGTCTTAGGAGGGGGCAGTGTTGCGCCATAACCAGATGAATCTAGTGTCCACTAGAAGAATCGAGAACTGTCGAGGACAACGCCATCTAGTGTCGGAAAGCGCGCAACTGTGTGCATTATGACGATTACTCGACGCTAGATGGCGCTACAAGCAGCTCTAGAGTAATCTATTTAGCCTAGAGACATCGATCGAATGTTTTCGTAGTTTCGAGTAATTTCCACGGCCATATAAAAGCGGAACGTGTTGGCCGTAGGGACAGTATTGTTTCACGATACAGCGGATAAACATCGAAGAGATCTTCTAGTGCGACTAACAAGTGATTTAGTGATTTCTTATTGTAAAAAGTGTTATTAATAAATATTGTGTTATTTTTGGTAATTAATCGACTACTTTAATTTGGTCAATACCCAGCTCGTAACAATATATATTGTCGTGCACATATTTTTGATATTCTATGCATGTACATTTCAATTAGGAGTAATTCGTGACTGGGTGAGCTATTCACTTGTACAGTAAGGTAAAACCGCCCTTCAGTATTCATAAACTAAATGGGGCATTATCCAAAACATCACGCCATATTCTCAGAGAGTCCGCACATAGCGTGCGACAGTTGCGTGTATTGTCTTCAAGGGATTATAACCTTTAATACAATCAGTTAAATTAGTTCGAAGTTTCTATTGATTTTTAGGAATGTGTATGCTCAATTGAATGTTTTCAAACATTTTCTGTTTTTTTAATCAATTTTAAAAAAGGAGGAGGTTCACAATTCGTCTTTTTTATGTTATTTTTTGGTTTTGATGTCGTTTCCTTTTGTTAAAATATGTTTTTTGTATATGGCCCTACCAAAATGACACTACTCTGCCTGACGGAAAGCATAAGCAGAATCCAAGAGTAGTGGTCACCATACTCATTGTGAATGCAGACAAAGCTACAACGCAGCATGGTGACCCACACCATAACGGACTTTTGATGCTTCTGCATCATTAGGTAATTATTTAAATACAATTGCTACTTTTCGAGTATCTTAGGTATGTAGTTAAATAGTAAAATACAATAAACAGTGGCGATTTTATAGAACTATAAAGTGTCTAGTTCCTGTTAACTTAAATATGAAATGTATTTTAAAATATGATTTTAACGTCTCACACGCGGCTAGGATCGCAAACTAGACAGCCCTGTACCATGAGATTCATACTGCTGATAAACAATAGTAATAAATAAATATTTCGGATACCTAACACACCACGCCATCTAGGCCCGAGCTAAGCAGAGCTTGTGTTGTGAAGACAAAGATTGACTTTGAATTCAAGGGTCTTACAAGACGAAAAGGCCTGTACAGTTAATTCGGTTTTTGCGAAACAGCATCAAAAGGGGTTCAAGAAGCGAGTTTTAACAATAAAGAAATGCAAGCAGCTGGTACGTGTGATTCCCACGGTGCTATATTACTACTATTAACAAATTTGCGTTCCCTTCTATTTGTATCATCAATTTAATAATGTAAAACGGCTTAAAATTCATTCATTTTATCTTGTGGGAACTAGGCATCTTAGGTTATTTTGTTCTCTCTTCTTGAGTTCATTTTTTAACTAGCTTTAAAAAGAGGGAGAGATTCTCAGTTCAGTTCTTAAAATGTCGCAATTGATGAATTGATTTGGAAAACACTTTTTTATTTAGTGTTAAATAAGTAAAATTAAATAGAAAATAGGACCAAATGTCCCATATACTCATGAGAGTATATCCCTTTGGTCCTGTTAACCTTTATTTTTATTAAAATATGACACCGAATATTAAAATAGCGGTAATCACACACAGGCGACTTCTTTGCTATCTTATATCAATAAAAACATTTAAATACAATACTAGTAATATGTAGCTAAACTAATCTTAATCTATTCTAATACTGAAATATTTTTTGTAGGTCTGTTTGCCAATCGGCAAAGGCCTCCTCCAACCCTTTCTATTCTTGTCTATCTTGGGCAACTCTATTCCAAGTTACTCCTGCTACCTGCCTAATGTCATCATCCCACCTTTTTTGTGGTCTGCCCCTTTTCATTGTCCCTTCTCTAGGGTACCATCGTGTCACAATTTTGCTCCATTTCTCTTGGCCCCTTATCTTGTGCTCTGCCCTTGCCATTTGAGTCTTCTGATTTCGGATGTTATGTCTATATATATATATATATAAAATATATTTATATATACACATAGTTAGTAGTTCTTAATACTTTGTAAATAGTTACTAAGTTGGTCTGAATAAAGGGCTTTATTATTATTATGACTAGTAATATGTAGTACTAGTAGTAATAAGCGATTCCCTTTGCTACGGCACATTCCTAATAAAACCCCTCTAATTGACCTCGTCAGAGACGCGCGTACCTTCTCTACAAATTATATACAGTCCTCGTTTCCAAGAATATTTTAGTTTCAAAGATAACAGAAAATGAAGCTTTAATATAATGCTAAAATATTCATTAAAGCAGCCAAGTTCTCTCCTAGATCAGCTCGGATACAGACTAATCGCTGTAACATAATGGATTTTATCCGCTTACGTCTTGTTCACTGTATTCTTTTCTTATTCCCTTTATGTAACAATAGCTTTTACTTACTTTTAAATTCGATTAAGCTTTCATAAACTGCAAAAAGAATAATTGGGGTAAGTACTCTGATAAAAATTGTTATCTTAAATGTAGTATGTAAGCTCTTTGTTGGGTGTTTTGATTGTCACAATTAACGGTCAACTTTTTGAACATTTAAAAAATATTGTGTGTAAAGAATTGTTTATCAGTTTAGTGGAAGTGGTGGTGAGTGGTCCTTACTGTTAAACCAAACAGTTTAATATACAATTGAGTCTAAATTATTGGAATTGTTTAAACAAATCACATGAAGTCAAACTTGCAGGTTAAGTAGTAGATAACGAGAAATTTAACTGGACTGTTTTTTATTGAATAAGGGCCAAACGAGCAGACATATCGCCTGATGATAAGCGATTTCCGCCGCCCATGGACACCCATAACACTAGAGGCGTCACAAGTGCGTTGCGACGCCTTTGCACGTTGCGTTGCGTGGTTGGGATGGGCCTCCGGTATCCTCACTCACTCGGTGAAACACAGCAAAGGCACTGTTTCACACCGGCTTTCTGTGAAGCCGTAATATCACTCCGGTCGAGCGGGTCCATGCCTACCGAAGCTACTAACTACATATACACACAACATATAACTTCGATACGTATATACTAATCACTCCCACATGCCCACTATCATCTCTTGTATAAATTAGTAATTAATCAGAAGTAGGTAAATTGGACGTGTCAGAAATTATCCCATGGGTTTACTCTTACACTTAGTATAGAAAAATAAAATTTTGAGAAGTAATAAAATAATTTCAATAAGTGTCCTTTTGTGAATAAACTCGAAATTTGAGAGTACAATCGTATATCTTTAATTAACATGTAAAGTGGCAAAAACGACACAACAAACATAAATAAACTCTTAAGGACACTTAACATTAATAAAAAGGCGATTCGGGAGTATTTAATAACAGAAGCCTGAAAGTATCTCAATAAAAAATACATAAAAGTTTAATTATGGCAGATGGCAGTCTTTATAAATACCAGTAAAAATGTTTTGTAGCCGTTATGGTAATTGTTTGGAACAATCTTAGTATTTTGTTTATAGCATATGAGCAAACCCTGATAATAAGTGACGCTGTCGCACTTATTTAACACTTTTCAGTATCACTGCTATCACATGCACCTGAAAAGTGATAACTGGTTTTGGCGTAACCTCTTTTTTCTTAAATGATTGACATTGACATGGGAAACATTGGTTGTGCGAGTCAAAAAGTCACAAGTAATTAAGTCTCAATCTAGTGATATAAAGATGTTTGAACATGATGAACGTAGGCGTTGAAACATGGTGAAAAACTGCGGATTGTATAAACTCGATCAAATCCTCGGAGCACTCCTCATTCTAGAAAGGAGGAGAATGCAGAGCGAAGTTAAATCTCTACACAATGCAAAGGGGTCAAATCGATCGGAATTATCCGCACAATCGACGATTCGAGTCCCTGTCATTTGAACAAAGGGAAAAGTTATGACTGCACGAATAGCGTAGGGGATTAAGCGCTTACATCGCTGATTCGCATTGTGTAAAGTGTTGTGGGTTCGATTCAAACATTAGACAACATTTCGTGTGATTCTTAAGCTATTATTCTGAGTTTGTGTATTCTTTGTGTCCGTTCCTTGTTTGTTGCAAATGTTCACCGCGATGTTCAAGTTCGAGTCTAAGACACATATCTGTAACTCGAACTGTTTGTTGCGGAAAAAACTGAGTCCTGCAACCTATCCTTGTGTTGTTACCTACCGATTATATGTCTGCATAATTAATTTATGAATGAGAAGATAAAAAAAGCAGTTTTGAATTGCTGGATGGAAAATGCAGGGTAATATTTTAAATGTGGTGTGTAATACCATGCTATCATCATTACAGAATTGATGCGGGATATATTCCTAGAAGAAAGCTGCAGCGTCCCTCCTCAGTTTAGAGATAAGAACATTGCTAAAATATCTGAAGCTGCTGATGATATAAACAAAGATCTGATTCAAATATGCACTTGGAGTAAGGAGTATGGATTAAGACTCAATCCAAGCAAAACTCAGGTAATTATAATAGGTAGTCGTAGGATGAACTCCGCTATAAATTGGCAGCAATTACCTGCCATATCTTGTGATGGGTCAAATATTCCATATAGTGACAAGATTAAAAACCTTGGGATCTATATGGATAAATACATGTCCTGGGCCCCCCAAATTAGTGAAGTTAGTCGTAAATTGTTTGCTACAACGGGATCACTGCGAAGACTTCGTAATTTTCTTCCTGCCAACACGAAAATCGCCCTAGCTCAATCCCTTCTCCTTCCTATCCTTGACTATGGTGACGTTAGCTATCTGGATCTCACTGAAGAACAACTGAGCAAACTTGAGCGCCTCCAAAATGTCTGCATTAGGTTCATATTTGGTTTACGTAAATATGATCACATCTCCGAATATCGCGTTAAGCTCAAATGGTTACCTATCCGCCTTCGCCGGAATGTTCACATTCTCTCCATTTTATACAGTACTCTGTTTCTTCCGCATACGCCTCCCTATCTCAAACAACGCTTTGAGTTTCTACACAGTTCACATTGCAGGCTCTTGAGATCATCGGAGAATCTGAAACTGAAAATGCTCAGCCATTCCACACAATTTGCTGATAAGTCATTCTCGGTGCAAGCAGTTAGACTGTGGAACAACTTGCCTGAGGCAATTAGACAGGCTCAATCTTTGCAAGTTTTTAAGAAGCAAGTCACAGATTACTACTTGACAATGTAAAGGCTTCTGGGGGGGTATTGATTGCTGATGGTGAGAGGTGTGTAGTGTATTCATTGTTTTCTATGTGTAAAATGTATGTATTTGCGGGAAAAGTATATAAGTATTATATCAGTTGCCTAATACCCATGAGACAGGCTCTGCTTGGCTTGGGATTAGATGGCGTTGTGTGTTAAATGTCCAAATGTTATATATTAGGTATTATATTATAAATTATTCATGACATTTATATGTATTTTATACATATATATGTATGTTATCATATTTGTATGTATGTATTTGTGTTATATACATATATTAAGTTTATCTATTGATTATTTATCAGATTATTTTAAACTTACATACACTTTGGAGACTACCCAAAATCCAATCACACAATATCCGTTTAAAGGTTGTCTGGAAGAGATCGCCGTGAGTGATAAGACCGCCTATTGTTATCACCCATTTTAGTTTTTTCCTGTAGTTATGTCTGTAAATTTTTGTTTCTTTGTGGAGTTCAATAAAGCTGTATAAATAAAAAAAAAAATAAATAAATTATGCTAATGGGTAACTACTTTATAAAAATAAAAGTAGCAGTATAGAACTAAGAGTTAAAGTTAATGCAGTTCAAACTCAAACTCAAACTCAAATCATTTATTTCCTTAGGCCCCAAAAGGCACTTGAACACGTCAAAAATACAAACATAAAAACATAAAACAAAACTCCTAATACTAAATGCACTGAGATGATTTGAATTACCGGAGCTTAGATTGATTTCGATTCAACTCAAAGGTTTAAATTGAAATCAATCCAAGTACCAGCTCCGATGGGTATTGCATTCATGAGAAGAGCTGGTGAGAAACTCATGTGCACCATCTTTTCAGATAATTCATTCAAAGCTTGTTTGTTTTTGACAACAGTATTTCTATGTGCAAGTTAAGGCAACCAAAACACAAAGGCTAGAAAGCGGTCTAATAAGATATTAAAGCTAGGAAAAAAAATTTTTGTCTAATAAAATAATAAAATTAGTCCATAGCATATAAGGTTGCAATCACTTACACATCAAGGAGTAAAAGCAATGTGTGCATACATACTGGTCCCAGAGAAAAAGAAAAAAAACGTTTAAAATGTAATAAAATAATAAATACAAATTATTTAAGCTCCAACAATGTAAACACAGATCGCCTCAACTTAACAAAGTTCAAATATCAGGTAATAAATGCAGAATAAGATGTCAAGAATTAATTACAATCCAATAAATTATTTCACTTTCACTCACATCCAAGGCACTGCATCAGTCAAGAAATCGTTTATCGTATAATAGCCCCTCTCCACAAGACGACTCTTAACGGCACTCTTGAACTTTTGTAGGGGTAAGTTCAAGATTTCGACAGGAATTTTGTTATAAAAACGCACACCAAGTCCTTCAAATGAATTGTGGACTTTGTTAAGGCGATAATGTTGGCCTACTAATTTGTGCTTATTCCTTGTGTTTAGTGAATGATGATCACTTTTGCAACTATATTTATCTATGTTTTTTCGTACAAACATAATATTAGCAAATATATATTGAGATGCAACTGTTAAAATACCTATTTCCTTAAATCGTTCTTTCAGAGAATCTCGAACTTTAAGTTTGTAAATCGCACGAATTGCCCGTTTTTGAATTACAAAAATGGTTTGAATATCAGCTGCCTTGCCCCATAGTAGAATACCATATGACATGACACTGTGAAAATAACTAAAATAAACTATTCGCGCAGTTTCAATATTAGTTAACTGGCGAACTTTCCAAACAGCGAATGCCGCGGAGCTCAGTTTCCCTGCTAGATACGATATATGGGCGCCCCACTGAAGCTTATGATCCAAGGTTATTCCTAGAAACATAGTTGACTCTACGAGATCAATCATTTCATTATTTATTATAATGTTCGTGTTGAGTTTCTTAACATTAGGCAAAGTGAACTTTATACATTTAGTTTTATTCGAGTTCAATAGTAAGTTGTTGCTTGTAAACCAATCTTGGACTAGTGTAAGTGATCTGTTAATATCATCAAAACTATTCTGATTACGATCAACTTTAAAAACAAGCGAAGTGTCATCTGCAAAAAGTACTACATCACAGAAATTTTGCACAAAGAAAGGTAAATCATTAATATACACTAGAAAGAGAAAAGGACCGAGAATTGAGCCCTGTGGCACGCCCATTGAGACAGGTAATCCGGAGGACCTAATTCCATTTATATCCACTTGTTGAACTCTGTCTCCAAGGTACGAGGCAACCAGATCAAGTGCAGTATCCCTAATGCCATAGTGCCTGAGTTTTCGCAAAAGCGTTTGATGTTCAACGCAGTCAAATGCTTTGGATAAGTCACAGTTGTTTTCTATGCGACAGTTAACACACCAATTACTCGAGCCGTTGCTGAGGAACCGAATAAGTACTCTAATATGTATAAAAGCAGCAGAATCCATTTACATGCTCTGAGGAGGTCCCTGGACGCTTGTTTAGTTACAGAGCGAAGCGAACGAGGCTGCCTTCTACGCAGATCATATTTTATTGCGCCTGATATTTTATGCTAGCTTTGCTGGCGGGTATATTTATAGCTAATTAAATTCTACTGACGTGACGTAAAAGAAAGTATGGGTGAGTGTAATGTTAATGTACATTTGGGTGTCCATCTGTGGCAACCTAGCTCACAGAAGGAGAAATCATTTTTAGCTGAATGAAACAAAGATTTTATTTCATTTTAAATGGTTTTATTTTAAAATGATTTCTTTAAGTTATTATGTAACCTTTCTTGAGATTAACTGTACATGAGCTAGCAACGTAAAAAAATGCAAAATAATCTAATATGTGATGGTATTTTTAGGTGGTCTTTTTGTTCATTTTTATTTATTATGTTGACCAAACTTCCCGTTGTTTAATTCTTAGTTATAAGATCTTAATTATATAAATAAATAAATATTTCGGACATCTAACGCACAACTCCATCTAGTCCCAAACTAAGCAGAGTTTGTACAAGGTGTCTCAAAAGAAATTTCATATTTAGTGGATTGATTAAAAAAAAAGGAAGCGGTATATAGAAAAAATGTTTATTTATTGTTAAAATACACTTTTTGGGAATTCATTTCTTAAAAATAATATCGTCTAAATGTAAACCCTCACGTTGTTGGCACTCATTTAATCGAACAGTAAAATTACTTATGACTGCTCGACTCCACCTGGAGTGAGGGATGGCTGCCATTTCGTGAAGGATATTTTCTTTCAAATGCGCCAGTGAAGTTGGTTTATTGGCGTAAACTTTAGATTTAAGATAACCCCATAGGAAAAAGTCCATAGGGGTTAAATCTGGGCTACGTGGAGGCCAATTTATGTCACCTCTCCGGGAGATCAATTTTCCTGAGAAAATTTCACGAACACGTGGCAGAGATATATTGGACGTGTGTGAAGTTGCTCCGTCCTGTTGAAACCATGTTCTTTGGTTATAGCCAGGAAAGTTTTGCAGTTCAGGTACAAAGAAGTTGTCTAACATCTCCACATAACGCTCTGAATTCACTGTAACTGTACGCCCCATTTCGTCTTCAAAAAAGTAAGGGCCGATAATTCCTCGCGCCGACATGGCAGCCCATACGGTCACTTTAGGCGAGTGTAGGGGTTTCTGATGTTTGCGTTTCGGATTGGCTGAACTCCAGTAGCGGCAGTTTTGCTTATTTACGTGGCCATTAAGATGAAAATGAGCTTCATCCGAAAACAAAATGTTGGTAAACGTTGAAAATCGCTCAATCATCTGATTTACGAAATTAAGCCTCTGACCGGCATCTTGGGGCTTTAATTCTTGCACCAATTGAATTTTGTAGGGGTGCAGCTTTAGATCTTTGTGCATAATGCGATGTAATGATGATCTATGCACATTTAAAGCACTCGCGCGCTTCCGAATTGAAAGGCTCGGGTCGTCACGTACAGATTGATTAACACTCTCCACGTTTTCTACCGTTCTTGATGACCTAGGTCGCCCGGATTTTGATTTATCCAGCGTTGATCCAGTCTCTTCAAACTTTTTAACCCAATGTCGAATGAGAGGAAGGCTTGGCGCATCATTTAAGTGGCGAAAACCTCGAATACTGCAGAATTTTCTACGCGCGACAGTTGTCGAATCACCGTTCTTGTAAAACTCTCGCACGCACAACGCGCGGTCTGCTCCCGAGAAACGCTCCATAGCGACTGAATCCCCAAGAGCCAAGCTACCAATTGACATAACCCCCGCACCCCTCAAGTACGCAGCGTTCACGCAGTAAGCTATACAAATATAAAATTTCTTTTGAGACACCCTGTACTATAGGTAGACCACTGATATAAATACTTGTTTTTGTAAAAACATACATATTATACATAGAAAAAACCCAAACTCCGAAACAAATATTCCGACCGACCGATCCGACCCGGGAACCAAACTCGTATGCACAACAGTCGCATACGCTACCACTGCTCTATAATAATAATAATAAATCTCTTTATTGTACACCAGTAGTAGTGTGATAACATGATAAACTTAAAACTATTATAAAGATAATGTACAAGATGCGGCCTTATCGCTCCATGGCAATATCTTACAGGCAACCATGGGATGGAAAGAAGAGTAGGGATCTACCGAGGCAGTTAACACAGTGGTTGTGATTACAACACTTCATCATCATCATCATCATAGCCTATCGCAGTCCACTGCTGGACATAGGCCTCTCCAATCTCACGCTACTTGATTCGATCCTCGGATTTTCGCTTCCAGCTACAAAACTTAATCACAATTAACTTAAAACTGTATCCTCTATTCTAAAACTGTTACATCAGTCCGTTGCTACTTGACCTTATTGTTCAATTCAAATAAAACAATTCGCATTAAGCCCTTTACTCAATGTGTACACAGGAGTTGTTGGTACGGTCGCAAACGGTTTACAAATTCAAACGTTTATAAGTTTGTCGACAGCGCCATCGGTCGCCAGTTCGCCACGCCCAGCCGCCCCACTCGCCGCCGCCGCACGGTTGCGCCACTTGCACTTGATTGATTCACTTTTGTTGGTTGACAAGTTACACGCTTTGAAATAATTAGCCAGACAAGTCTCAGTTAATCGATTTTCTTTATCGACAAATAAAATAGTCGATTCTGAATAGAATTTAGTTAGTAAGTTTTTACAACAATAGGCAAACGCTGTGTAGGGCGTTCTGCGATACTTTAAACCGATGACTTCAGGAAAACGGTTGGCAGGAAGTGAATACATCCATCCCAAGACCGGAATGGATGTTCTTACATTCTGCTTTGTCTATCGTGTGTGGATGTATCACCTCTATGAGCACAAGACTAATGAATGTTTCTTTCTTTCATGGAAGCAGGTCAGGTCAAAAATGTCGTCTTTAAGTTGGAAGAACAAATTTTCTTAAAGGTTTGTAGGTTTTTAAATACGTTTAGTACTTGCCAACAAATCTTACAGATCTTTTCAAATTTCATTTTTGATGACACAGATGTTGCTTAATGTATCGTGAAATAATAATAACTTAATTTGTCTTAGTTTCGCCACAAACGTCTTAAGCCCCTGACAAAGTTTTCTGACGTAGGTCTGTGTTGAACAAAAACGAAAAGATTGACTGGGATATGAGAATTCCTATAGCTAATTAAATAAACAACGATTATAAGTAACTTATAAGAACTTATCAAATATTTTCAGTGTAAATTATGATATATAATCGGTTTGCGATATTACTGTCACGATAAAATATAGGTAACAATTAGATAATAGCGGCAAACCATTTATTTTTAGTGACAAATGGGCTATATCGAAGTTCATTCGCATTTATTTTACGAGCTACTGCCAAACGAAAAAGAAATGAAGCAATTACAGTTGCGCACTCGCAAACTCTAATATCGCAATCTACATTGCACAGTCTCTACGACCCTACAGACGGCTTTGGCAATAAAAGCTAGCTATGAATACAATACCAAAAGAAAAATTGCTCTGAAAATTGTAGTAAGTGGTAAGAACGAACATTGCACGTGGCCTAAAACTCGATCGATACTACGTACAACAACTGTTGCGCTAATCGTGTATCTCACTCGCACCCACACCGAATAAAGTTACCAAGCGAGATGGAACTAAGGACTCCAGTACAAGCTCATAGCGCAAAACTCACGCACCACATCACCCGTTTCAGGTTTTTATTGTGTAACGTCAGTTGTTGGAAGGAGAGGGGAGATGCGGCATGGCATGCTCCTAAAACGTCACAAAGGAGGTCGCCCGATGAATAACAATGCGGACTGCGGGAATGATGTCCTTACGGAGGACCGGCCACTTAAAACTAAACTGTAAAAATTACAATTACCTAGTCGATAATATCGCTTTGCAATCAAACACACATTTCATTGCGTCCTTTGTTTACATAACGCTGAAAATCGATAGTGCGTCCTGCAGTAGTAACCGAAGTAGTAAAACTACCTTCATACATTTTTACTGTTAAAAATGAGTACGAAATATTACTTAGTTAAATCTTTCATTTCTTTATATCATCGTAGAAAAGCACGTTGGTTTTGATCCATTCGAAGTTCTAATCTCAAGATCTTTAATTAATTACTTCACCCATTACGATAACACCGCGAAACGCACATACAATATATTATGTATTATGAGCCACGAATGCTTAATGGAAATACTGAACACAACTTTGTTCGATAATCTTCGATAACTGTGACATGTACGAGTAGTTTTGTTTTCAAACATTCTCTAATACATTTATAACAATAGATGTATGTAGATATAATTTTTTCTTTGCCTTTCCGAGATAGGAGACAATTTTATTATTGTATGTTGTGCTCTTTTCGAATAGCATCTAATTGAATAGAAAACATTGGAGTAAAGCGAATGAAAATATGAAAAGTGATGCTCGGCAAAGGAAATATTAAAGCCATAGCTTATACGGATGGATAGAAAATAATTGTTCGAGCAATTCTGAGACACATACTTTTAACTCGAAGTGTTTGTTGCTGGAAACTCTTAGTAATGTAACCTACCCTTCGATTAAATGTCGAAAGTAAATATTTAATTTATGAACGAAAATATAATAAATGTAATTTAGGATGGATGGTTGCCTGGAAGAGATCGCAGCCTGCGATAAGGCCGGGCGGCTTGTACCACTGTTTTGTACTATTGTAATATTATTTGTTTATATTAAGGTGTACAATAAAGCATTTATCATCTATCTATCTATCTATCTATCTATGGATGGATGGTAAATGCAATATTCTCGTAACATATTAAATGTATCGTGTAATACCATCTAACATCATTTTAAAATCAATTTATCAACATAATAGTAACATGATACATCTTATGTAGTCTGATAGGATATGTGTGAGATATGTTTCCAAAGACACGCAAACTGAATCGTATGTTAATCCCTGGTAGGATCAAATCAAACGAACAAAATCAAACCCATAAATAATCTTAGGCTTAGGACACAGTGTCGTACAACAAAGTGTTGTTCCATTGCTACCTGGTTCTTTGGATAGCAAATTTGTTATACCTCAAACTGGATTGGATTCTGTTTATCAGGCAGAGTAGAATCATTCCGGCAGGGCCATACACAAAATAAAATAGAAAGCATAATAGATATTCAGTATGGCAGTTGTTCATTAAAAATGTTTATGTACTGGATTATGTTAGGAATATGTGTTTTCATATCTCTAGCAGCTTTTATGATCATTAAACAGAATTAAACTAATTGAGTATAATTCAAACTTCCTCTTCCTAACCTGAAGATAGCAATTTAATTAAAATATATGCTTCACACAACACGCATAGCTTGTTTTAATATTCAAAATGATTCCCTACGGTGGTGATTAAACAGTAGGTAAATATATCGTTTATGTTACTATCGCACTGAGGGCGCGGCCTGGTGCTTATACTTCCTTGTGTACGTTTAATATAAATTTGGTAACTACTAGGCGTATCTATTGATTACTGAATAAAGATGACTATTGCTGCTCTTCTATAGTAACTTTTAAACTATCGCGTTCCACTATACTTATATCATTTCGTTCACAAGAATAACGCCTAAATTTGTAATGCCTGACGTTTCGCTCAGGTTGTATTGGTCATAGTTTGGCTGACTTACTGACAATAACCTGTTATCACGAATAGTGTTATTTAATTAATTGTATATATAATTATATTCTACATTTCTGCTAGAAAACGAAAAAAAATACATATCTTTTTTCATTTCTTGTACTTATCATGCCTGCTTGCAGAATTTCTCAAATTATCGATATTAGTATTTAATCTTTTAAATGTAAAAAATATGTCGATAGCTGTAAAATTAGTATAATATCAGCAGAGTAGTTGGTCACAAACTTGTTACAACAGCGAAAAGCTAAATGGACTTTATTAAATAATCGTTTTGTTTCCAGTCAAATCTATGTCGAACTTTTAATGACTCTAAATTGTTGTTTTTGAAATTCCAAAGCTTATAATAGAATATTTACATATAATTTTTAGTTTTTTAGCTTCAATTGTAATATATATAATTGAAGCTAAAAAGGGAAGTCTGTATATCATCGCGACTTTTTCATGCATGTTACTCGAAAACTTCACAGAAAACGAGTGCTATGAAATTTCCTGGTTCCCCTTTTGCCTAACTTCGAAGTTGGTTTTCAAGTACGACACCACACTCTTTTAATTCTTGAGTTACAAGTGTTCATGCATTGGAAGCAAATCGGTGGGTACGCCGTCAATTTTTATGTCTCCTAAAAACATTACGAGAATGTGGCAGTCCTCATTTGAAAAAGATTGCCAGCCTCGAGTAATGTTAATCAAGTCTTACCACTTTCATGTACTCCAGATGAATACAAGCGGTATAACTTTAACATGATATTTTTATAATATCAATATTATATTCTTGCCAATAAATATGTTGGTGAACAATTGTACAGGTGAAATCCACCAGCTACGTACGTATAAACGTGCGGTCACAGAGTGTGCGGGACTCGCTCCGGGCACAGACGTGAAACTTCGTTACCGACCTCTTTTATTTTAACTTGAGTCTGGACAAAGAAAACGTGGCCTTTTGTTTTAATGAGAACCAGTATTTCATGTTCCGGAGTTAAATTTACGTGTAAACAATCCCATTCCAATTTAATTTTAAGTATGGTATTTTATCAAAATAACATCAACATCAACTCAAAATATACGTATTACATACTTTAATGAAGACTCATAATTCAAAAAACTCTTGCTTGTTGTCTTTGGAAAATAAAACTTACTTAATAATTAAAAAACAAACATCATACGAAATCTGATGTACCTATACATATACGTATGTTGCGCCCACAGTGAAAGAGACAGTTGGTTTTATGGCGATACATCGGATTTCCTCAAGAGACTTATTAAGAGAGAAAAGTACTGCAATCCTAGAATAATCCTATAGATACAGATAGTGTTATGTTTTTGCTGTTCAAGATGAGAAAAGTATAGAGTTTTTTCCGTGGGGGAGCCACGCTTCGGCACGAATGGGCCGGTTCGACCGGAGTGGTACCACGGCCTCAAAGAAAACCGGTGTGAAATAGCGCTTGTGCTGTGTTTCACCGAGTGAGTGAGGATACCGGAGGCCCATATCCCAAACCCCTCCCCCATTCCCTCACCCCATCCCCCGAAGGTCGGCAACGCACTTGTGACGCCTTTGCGCCTTGTTTCGGGTGTCCATGAGCGGCGGTAATCGCCCACTATTCAACAAAAACAAAATCAATTTAACAGATCATATAAAAAACTTATTTTACCATGTTTGGTACATGGTAAAATAAGGTAAGTAAGGTAAAATACATGGTAAAACATGTTTTTATTACTTTTTTTAATTTGAAGTATGACATATCCTACTACTATTATAAAGGCGAAAGTTTGTAAGTATGGATGTATGTATGTATGGATGTTTGTTACTCTTTCACGTAAAAACTACTGAATGGATTTGAATGAAACTTTACCACAATATAGCTTATACATCAGAATAACACATAGGCTACTATTTATAAAGATATAGCTTCGCCTCGCGGCGTTGCCCGCAGTTATCATCGTACCGCGGGTAGCACCGCGGGGTTCAGCTAGTTATTAATATTTTTAAATTCAAAAGTAACTCTGTACTGTTACACTTTTTAGGTTAAAAGCACAAAGTAGATGCTTTGATTCTTGAGAAAGGACATGGGCTACTCTTTACTACAATAACCGACAAACACGCGGGCGAACCCGTGGACAAAACACGGGTTCGCCCGCGTGTTCATAGTGTATCTATCATATATAGAGCGCTGAATCAAAACCATTTTGTAGCAGAACTGTGTTGAAACATGCCGTGTTCTGCAAAAGTCTTTATATATTCACAGATTTTAACGAACTCTTATAGGTTTATTATGGGAACACTCTTTTGTAGTCTTAGTTGAGTCACTCCCTCGATCCACTCGTTCACCTGTTATTAGCCCTCCTCACGAACCGCTTACTCAACCCTATGTCGTCGCTTTATCAAAATTCCGCAAGTAATACTCCTCAACACGCAAAGCCAATTATCTACCTATGAAAACGTTTCCACAATTTTATGAAATACAAATTACTTAACGACTTATGTAATCCAAATTATATTATATTAAAAACATCATCATCTTCCTACCCTTTTCCCAAATTTAACAATTTTGTTTTAAAGTTTCAAGCCATAAATAATCGATTGTGTCATGGATGGCCATGGCTGATCTCGGCAATCAATTTATTATAATTACTACTTTATCTTATTTATCATTATAATATATGCTCAATAAGCTAGACCGTCTTCTCAATAATTTCATTCGATTCATTTTCAATTTACGTAAATATGATCATGTGTCTCAGTATCGCTCCCTGTTGAAGATGCTTCCAATTCGCCAACGCGGAGTAATACGAGCATTAACTACCTTATATTCTTTACTCTATTCACTAATTTCTCCTTCTTACTTCACTTCCTAACTTCAATATTTAAGTGCTAACTACGCAAAAAACCTTAGATCGCCAAATAACTTACTTCAGACCACCACCATTGGACCACTCAAGACTCGGATTTTGTATATTCTTCTTTCCTGAATCAATCTGTCCTGTTATGGAATGCGCTGCCTCTCGAGATCAGGATGACAAAAACTCGTCAAACCTTTAAACACTTGTTGCGGAAACATTTCACAAAAAAATTAACACAATCCTAATTTTATCCTCTCCATAATAAAAATATATAATGTATTATGTATGTACATATATATATATTTATTTTGTAATTTACATTTGCAAGCTATCTCTCTCTCGCTCTCTGCAAATATACTTTAATAGGATTATATTATTTAAAATATATTTCTGGTCATTGTGCATCTTCCATTCTTTGCTCTGGTTCTTAGCTAAGGTCGTCAGGTAGAAAATGCCTACGGCATTAAGTCCACCTGTGCAACTTAAAAACAACTTAAAATTAATAAAGTTAAAGTACGATTAGAGTACAACATTTAATTATTTGTGTAGTACATATGTACAATGTTTCTTGAAATGCTTTGTAGAACAAAAGGTATCAAAGTTCAAAGCACAATTGCGTGGGGATGAAACGTAATTCTGCGAATTAATTAATTTTACGGGCCGTAGGTGTGTAACAAGTAATTATGTTAAATAATTGTAATTAAAGCCCATATAGTTCTTGTTTTATAACTGGCATATTAGAAATATAACTCTATGTTCTGACAACGACAGATAGTGGCCATGCCGCAGGAAAATAAATGGTAGTAGTAGTTTTTTTTTTCAAATACAGTGTCTACAAAACGTATAATAATATGCATGGCTTTTTAATGATACATAAAATCTGAAAGGTGCTAACCCAGTATATATTACCATGAAGTCTAAAATCTTTATCGATAACTCTCAATCGCAGCCCCTGAAACAGTGATCGAGCCGTGTTTCAATACAGTTTCATGTAGTTTGTGCGTTTTTATTCTTAATATCCAAATTTTTGTAAATAAAGTTAACGATCATAGATTAAGTAATTTTCAAGCGAGGTCTAAGAAATGAACAAACAAAATTACTTATCCATTTGTGCTATTAGTGACGACTAGAATTAGTGACTACAAAGTAAAATGAACCCAGATATCCGCAATATGTAGCTATGTATGTAAACACCGACCTCATATATTTGTGTGTGTTTAGAGCACTTTGTTTGTCGAGCACTAATAGGTGTTTTGTGATGTAACGCCGCGTCTGGCAGGGGACGTGATCTCAGTAATGAAGTCCAATACAGCAGTGAGTCGAGGCCAACATATCTTACAGAACCTTATTAGTATAATAAAGGGACGTACAGTATAGCAAAAGTTTGTTAGTCGCGGGGGAAACGTTCTGTAAGTTGCTGCGAACACAGACATCGTAACAATGAAATTGTTATAGTGAATCCGTTCCAAGGTTACGAACAATATCAAAACTAAATTTCACTACTTAACTAAGTCTATCAGTAACTATGATCACACGTTAGTTTTAAGTATTTAAAGTAATTAGTTTCATCCGGATGAATAAGTCATTGTTTTAATGAAGTAATAATAATATAACACAAAACACACAACGCCATCTAGTTCCAAACTTTGGGTTCGAGGCAATTGATATAAATACATATGTACTTTTTTTTAATGCACATCTAGACAAAATCAAACATTAAATGTCAGTGCAGTTCAAAGCTGGGGTGCCGCAGGGAAGTGTATTAGGCCCGATGCTGTATCTATTATACACCAGTGATATCCCAGTTACTGAAGATAATCCTATAGCCACTTTTGCCGATGATACCGCTATTATGGCGATAGGTTGTAGCCATGAGGCAGCTGTTGAAAAGGTCCAGATAGCAGTAAATCAAGTTCTTAACTGGACTAAAAAATGGCGTATCAAGCTAAATGAAAGCAAGTCCATTCACGTTGACTTCACAAATAAAAGAGCGCAATATTTTCCTGTATTTATTAATGGCCAACAAGTCCCTTACTCAAATACAGCCAAATATCTTGGTATGACTCTTGACGCTAAACTGCGCTGGAAAGCACACGTCAAGAAAAAAAGATCGGAACTGAATATACGTTACCAAAAAATGTACTGGTTGCTGGGAAGACACTCTCCTCTATCAGTATACAACAAAGTCCTACTATACAAACAGGTTCTGATGCCTGTATGGACTTATGGTATCCAGCTCTGGGGCTGTGCCAGTAAGAGCAATCGTCAAATAATACAACGTTTCCAAAATAAAGTACTCAGGGATACAGTTAATGCACCCTGGTACATTCGGAACTGCGACCTACATCGGGATTTAAACATAGACGTCGTAGATCTTGTTATTCAAAAATATGCCGAAGCTCATGAAAACCGACTTCATCAGCACGTGAATGTTGAGGCAATCCAGCTTCTTGACATCACTAATATAGTAAGAAGACTGAAAGGGACAAAACCGTTCGAGTTAGTGTAGTGTTTTAGTGACAAACAAACAATATGGTGATAAGTGCCGCGTACAAAGAACACATGAACAAAGTGTCTTCGCCTTAATAAAAACTAAGTAAGTGTTAATGGACGCATTCTTAGAATTATGATTACGTATTAATTTAGGTGAAATGTATTTACTTATTAGTCAACTTGGCTAGATTGTAATATAAATAAAGTACTGAACATACTTTATTAAAAAAAAAAAAAAAAAAAAAATGTCAGTGCATCTAATTGTACTTGCGACCTTTTGCGTTGTAGTCCGCTATCCGCTACACCATCTAGTCATCTCATCTTAATGACAGGCAGAAAGAACAAAAGATCAAAAAAACAAAAACGAATCAGGAAGCGACTTTTACACTTTGTTACTGAGGCTGTTTAACAAGTACCAATAATACGTGTGCGGTGTGGAGTGAGTCGGCCCGGACTGACCCACGTACCCTAATACGTTTTTACTACTTAACTTTACTAATACGTGTTTCTCTAACTTAAATAACTTATCTTAGCTAGGGAACGTAACATATTATAAGAATTATTGCGAGTAAGGCAACTGCAACTTGTGATGTAATTGATTACAATTGTTCAGAAGATAATAGAAACAATAAAACGTGAGCCAAGGTATAAATATCTGAAATATTTTTGCGGCGAAATTAATTCTGTATTGGTATGGGATAGAGGTATCACCATTATATATCATATCTACCCACTCAGGACAAATTGTGTAAAGTGCACGATCATTTCTTCTGTGTTTCTGTGTAATTTGCTATCATAATATCTATACTTTTAAAAACTCGTAACATGTCCTAACTGACTGATTTATCATTGCCGAGTGAACTTTTAAAGTAAGGTCTATGAAATTTGGTGAGTAGGATCGTTTTATTGAGTAGACGTAGTAAGGAACGAATTTTGGAATTTCTACCCCCAAAGGGGGTGAAATTGGGGTCGAAAGTTTAGTGCATAGAAGTAATTTTTTGATTTAGAAATGAATGGTGTTCCCGGACCAATACGACCTTCAAACCTTCAAGAAAAGATCGTACTCCTTCCTAAAAGGTCGGCAACGCACTTGTGACGCCTCTGGTGTTGCGGGTGTCCATGGGCAGCGGTAATCGCTTACCATCAGGCGATACGTCTGCTCGTTTGCCCCCTATATAATAATAAAAAAAAATGCACTACTGTTTAAAAATTTGTAGATATGTATTTAAGCGTTTCTGTATATTCTTAAAATGGGGGTTGACATTTCATATATAGGTTCGTCTGGAAATTCGATATTTTAGAAGTTAGTAGCCTGAAACTTTGTTTCAGGCTTTGAAAACAAATAAATGAATACTTATATTCATTTATTTTATTCTGCTCCTAAGGGGTTCCAATAAGGGTCAAAATTTAAATAAAAATATAAAATAAAAGTTTAAAAATATGAATATTATTTATACATACGTATACGGTAATTAATAAAATACACAAACCAACTTCCACACAAGCAAAGCAACAGCTAGTTTAGATATATATATATAGGTCTATATAATATCAGGAAACACAATACTAGGACACGTTTTTGTTGAATTTAGAATCAGAAGGTGTATCATCGACAGCTTTTAACAGTCCAGTGCTGGGCATACGCTTCTCCTTAGCAAATAGGTTTTGAACTACTATAGCACGCTGGACAGACGTGTTGGTAAGGGGGTTTCAAACTTTCCCTCTCTTTGCTCTGCTGCTTTGTCCTGCGTATTTTGTTACCCTTAGTTGCCTATAACGACTCTCTCTCTCGGCGGCTTTATATTTTATTTCGATAAAACATTCTCTGGCAAAATGATAACATGAAAATGTTAAAATAAAACTTCTACCGAGATATTGTGGTACTTTTCTCCATTTATTACCGTGACACTGACTGTCACTAATACCTGGTTTTGTCTGTGAGTTTGGAAACTTTTTTGGTTTTAGTCATTAAACTTTATTACAAAAGGTGTCGTGACAGTACCTTGTCACTCATAAATTACTACAATGTATCCTGTGGATTAATGTTAAAAAGAAGCCATCGCCTTTTAAAATAAGGAAAAATGTTTAGAAAAAAGTGTCATTAGTTTGCGAGTCGCAATTTTCTAAGTATTATTGGCCTTCAAACCTACCGTACAACATGAGACAGACACATAGACTTTTCTAATTTAGCGTCAGGCCTTTGTCGTCACCAAATTCTTTTGAACTAGTCGTCACCCAGATGTCGTAATTCAATCATAATTAATTGTTATCATTAACATCCTATAACGTCCCACTGCTGGGCTCGGGTCTCCCCTCAGGAGAGGGTTGAGGCCATACGTCCCCACGCTGGCCGAGTGCGGATTGGGGACTGGCAAGACAACGTTGTGGCTACGTAATCTTTGCCGTTGGATGTTTTTAAGCCGCCAAAAGGCCACAATACTAAGCTCCACGACTGTCATCCTATGATAACAACCGGGACCGACTGCTCAACGTGACCACCAGTGGGACACCGAGTGCAACTGGGCTATAAGTATATAATAATAAATATAAATATATTAATTTTTATAGTTTTATTTTTATCTTTCTGCACTCCGCCTCCATATGAACTTTAACTGTGCCAAATTTCATACCCCTCCGGTCGTATGATTTTTATTAAAAGGAGTATTGTTACAAATACTTCTCAAGGTTTACTTTACTTTATAATTTTTTTATGAACCTATAAAAATATTCGAGAAAATCATGTCGTAATATCATTTTCATTTCAGGTTGATAAGATTGAAGACAATTCGTTACCAGGCGGATACTGAAGAGTCTCAACAGAGAGACAGCTAGAGCAGACAGGCCGACATTAAAGCAATCCTATAAAATTTTATTTGCACCCATTTCAAATAAGAATCTTTAAGATATTAAGAAAATCGTCGTCTTCGACAATCGTCATCCTTGTATGCACAGAGATGAAATAGTAACACACAAATCTCGAGTACATAATAAAGACTAATAAAATATACTAGCACTAAAACCAATGAAGGAAGTAAAACAAGACTGTACAAAAGGGCATGCAATGCGGATGAGCAGCACTGCCAACATCTACACCCAGACAAAAGCTTGGCAATTAAGAAAAAACCGTTTGGCAAATGCGTCATCGCCAAGTGCCAAGGAAGGCGGCCACTGCTGGCTTCCGACGAGCCTATTTGCCAGTGCCAAACTCACCACATATGTACATGTATGTGTGCTGAATCTTTCAGGATGACTTTATGATATTATATATTAGTTACCACACGGATAACAGGAAATCATTTCTCATTTTAAAAATTTTTCATTTTACATTTGAACTCTGTACACGCTGGAAAAATCGAAGTGTTATTATTTACACATTATGCACATAATGCAGTAAAAACATTTTAATATATTTAATCTCGGGATTTATCTTTACATTCTTAGGTGTGAGACAGTTTTATAACAATTTCAATCAACAGTTTGTTAATTTTGAGTTACCGACTGACTGTACGAAGTATATTTTGTAGAAAACCCAGTACTTAATTTAAATTAGTTTTTCTAAGCTCAGTTTATTCAGTTGCACCGGAACAGTCACGTGGCCTGTACAGTGTGACGTCATATCGTTAGCAAAAACTCACTTGACATTTATAAAACTTATTGCTTCACGACATACTGTAATGACGTCACCTTCATATGATAAAAACGCCGGTGAAGTGCGAGTCAGACTCACGCTTCGAGGGTTCCGTACTAACCTGTAGGTATATTATAGGATGTAACTAAAATCCATGCTTTCGCAATTTTTCCTATATTTGGCCTGTTGCTTCGTAACAAATTTCAAGATTCTGAATTCAGGGAAGTACTCTGTAGGTTTTTATTCCCTTACGAGAGTGAAATTTTACAGCAAAAACGACTGTATCCTTTGATTGCGTTGGCTTAGATGTTTGATTTTGTCACAGCTCCAAGGGACAGTAGACTTGAGTATTTGATATGAATTTCAGATTGATGCTTCCTAAGAAAAGGGTCTTAACAGACAGACGAAGTGATCCTAGACGAAGGGTTCCGTTTTTTCCTTTTGAGGTACCCTAAAATTCTGTTAAAATAGATTAGAAAAAAATGTTTTCATATCAGTTTCGAATTAGCTGCTGTCAGTTTGTTGCCAGGACCAAAGTTACTTAGCCAAGTTGACAAAATACAAACATTATTGGAAATAATAATAAATGTTTTCTTTATTTACCCAATTATAAAAAAATCGTGGAAAGCACTTAAAGTTAGTCCAATAAGTTAGTTTTATTTACTGAAAATACAACATATATTAACTTGAAAAAAAACTAAATTGCAATGAACAATTGGTTATTAAAGCTTCTGTGTTTCAAAAATAAAGTATTCAATGTAGTGTAAGGGAATTGCGGTGCGTAACTAATGAAGTGTGAAGTAGCATTGCATTTGTGTAATAACTTTACACGGGTGCAGTGAGGGCGTGAAGCCCGTATAACGTAAAGCCGATGCTTGCTCGACAGTAGGCTAACTTTAGATACCGCTTTATACTCAATAATAGAATGTTCTAGTAAACACTCGAATTTGTATGTATTATACAAATTGTGTTCTATTTAAATTTAAACCATTTAAACCATTTAAACCATTTATTTATGCTACAAAATACAATTTACAAATAAAATGTTGGAAACAATTGCACTGTGCAGCAAAGGCAACCAGCTCAGTTTACGCTGTACTGAAGCACAGCACTGGTTTTCAGCTGGCCCCTGACATTTCCACCAACAGTTGCAGACATTACTGCATCAGTTACATAAAAAGAAAAAGAAAAACAAGCAAAAAAGCACCTACTTCAAAATAAAATAAAATATGACAACAACAAAAATCAAAAAGAAAGAAACAAACAAAGTAACAGCAAAGCATACACAAGGTTCACTATTACAAATACTACAAAGACGGGTGCGATAGACACACAGTTCTGCTACAGTAATTTCTGTTGAGCAAGAAATTTTGTACGTAAATAATTTTTTAAGGTGATTTGGGACATGCTTTTTCGCAGAGGTGGCGGTAAGTCGTTCCATATCTTAGTAGCAGAATACTTAAAGCCTCCCTTGTATTGAGCTGTTCTGTGTGCCGGTATTACCAAGTTATTTGCTTCTCTTCTGCGAGTATTTCTCATTTGCACATTTTTAACCCATTCTAGCTTTTCATACAGATATTTTGGTAT
Organism: Spilarctia lutea; assembly: GCA_916048165.1. NCBI lineage: Eukaryota > Metazoa > Arthropoda > Insecta > Lepidoptera > Erebidae > Spilarctia > Spilarctia lutea. Next base: position 19,395,746 of record OU696483.1, read on the forward strand.
TTTTTTAAAGGCAATTTTGTGGACCAGACATGTTAAATGTATTTTTCTACGAGCCTCCATTTTTAAGGTGTTGGCATCATTTAGATAAGGTGTAATGTGAGATCGCCTAGGGATGTTGTAACAGAAACGAGCGCATGCGTTTTGCACCCTTTGTATGACCTTTTTGGTTTTATTATAAAGTCTAGGCCCGTAGACAGTATCACAGTAGTTAAATTGCGATAATATAATTGATAAAATTAACTTTATGTAAATTGTACAGACGAGAGCAATAATCCTCTTCACAAAAAGATACGAGAAAACGTTGAACATCAAATTTGCAAGCGAATTGAAACGAATTCCGACTAACAAACAATTAAGTATTCTATTAAGAAAGTAATGAAACTTCATTACTTATGTTCGTAAAAAAGAAAATAAAAAGCAATCTCACGTCAAAATTTAATGGAACACAATATTTTTCACAACTATAGAATTTCATTTTTCTAGTGTTAGTTAACCACCAACGCTGATTCCAATTCAATTCAGATCTAATTAACGAGAAATTGATTACGTACATTTTGTGTATATTTAGAACCTCTACTGCCACTAGACTCGTTATTTTTTTAAGACTTTTCTCGTACTGTTGAATAAGCCCACTGTGGCAATGATTTTAATAATTATTTTCTCCGCATATTTAGTATTCTACACTCATAGTCACATTTTATTAACATCGAAGCCATTCCAAGGAGGGTCTACGAATAACTTATGATTTTAGTGCGTTTTTTCCCCTTTTTTTTGCCGATAACTAATGTAAAAGGGGATCGATTAGCAATAGTGCGACGACTTCGGTATACAATAAAAGAGAGATAATTCGCCATATATCACTTTTTTATTATTAATAAAGTTTTTATTTTTATTAAAATTATAGGTTTCACACAGTTATTAGTTTCATGACCCACAGTTACTTATTTCGATAGTTAGAAATTGTCGACCAATTATATGTCCTAACGTATTATATAGACACGTGGATAATTACAGTAGGGTGAATTGAAACATAGGTCGATAGTATAATAGACACATATTTTTAATGAGGAGCTACAAAACTGTATGAATAAATAGTGAAGGTAATTGGTAGAACGTTACATTTACGTATTATTTGAAAAGATAATACGAGCGCAGGACGCACTGTGATGTAATGAGCAAACTGATTGAAACCGCATACGTCATAAATTCCATTAATTGCAGAGATTACAGATTGTACTAAAAACAGAGGTCGTGGCTTTGATTTCCATCCAGGATATGTAATTGGTTGATTGTTACAATCATTTGTAGAGAACAAATCCGGGTGTAATAGATCTATAACGTTTATTAAAAGAATATGTTTATAGCAATCTGAATATTGCAGTACAGACTCTCCGAAGTTTGAGATCAGATCGCTGGGTGAGATTTGTGAGAAGGGGTTATTGGGTTATTAAACGAATAAAAAGAACACTTAATACCAAGGATGTGAATGGAATATATAAAGTTTTTTCTAAAATCTGTATCTCATGTGGAGATGATATTCTTATTTCAATAATTGCATTAAACTACATCGTGGTACGTATACGAAACGAAAATAAAACAAAACAAAATACTTATTCCTAAATAACAACTTAGTTTGCGTTTGTTTCAGGCGTGGCCTACAAGCTTACAAATAAATTACGAACGCAGCCTACAGAAAAAGCCTCTGAGTACAAGAGATGATGCCGTTAAAGATGTTTACAACCCAAACCGCTTAGTCTTACTGCTGAGTAAATAAGTCTACTTACGCTTGAAATAAATTAACCTTTCAAAAATTCAAGTTGTAAAGCTACCATATTTTAAGCATTACCTATCAAAATGACTCTACACAGACTGATCAAGAACATGAGTCCAAGACTAGTGGTCACATTCATTGTTTTATCAGAACCTGGAACTCATTCCAGGTTCTGATAAACAATGAATTTAAAATTAAAAAAATATATTGATGCTCTTGGGTGTATTAACTACTGTCATTGTCAAGTTTTTACTTCAACTGGGTGATGTTTTCAAGTTTCACAATTCATCCATCCTAAATTTCGCGTTTTTGTCATCTGCCTGTCACCTCTGACGGCATACCTGTTTTTAATTTCTGAGAAAAATACTTTTTATTGACATGCGTCGAGATATCGAGAATTATAATTGATGTCATAAACTTAGGATGTTTACCACTTGACACTGTGAATTTTTTTAAGTTTCTAAGTTAGTACGAGTAAACAACACGGTCGTTGTATGCTAACACTTTGACGTAAATAGATTTTTTGAGTTAATTGAGTTGTTTTATTATCTACTTTTTAACTTGCGCTTGGAAAATTAATTATTTTCGACGTACAGAGAAGTATTTTACAACAAAATAAAGTAAGGTATGTCATTAGTAAAATATTACTTAAAATCTCGATGCACGTACAATCTAAAAAACACACAAGATCAGCTTTTTCAAAGGTACTTATAAAGGTAGCTCCCTTGTTGGGCGGCGGGTCCAATTCTCCAGTGATGTGTTCTCCTACCTTCAACTATCCATTGTTCAAAGGTATTAAGTAAATATTATCTATTATTACGGGCTATTGTTAAAGCCTAAACCCTTTCTATTTTAGGCTCGTGTTCCACCTACACCAATATCATATATCCAAACCGACAAGCTTACCGTAAAGGATTTTTTGACATGATTTGATAGGAAATTTATGATTATGTTATCAATAACAGTAAAATAAAAGCTATAAAATGGACAAGCGACGTAAACAGGTCTGTTATTGACGCAGCGTATAACTCTATCAATGTCAAGGTGACTGTTTGCGGGCGACACTTGTGCCGACATCATATCGATTGCCAGCACTCGGGTAACGCAGTTTTGCGCCTTACAAACATCACTTGTATATATTAACGATTAATGAGTTTATTGCACATAGCATTCAATTACTTTTTATAGCTAGATGAAGCTATTATTTCTTATGTCTTGAGAAGAAACTCAAACCGTGCAAGGGCCATATAAAACTATTGACCTGACACGACTAAAATGTTTGCAATCATAGATTCCATATTATTTATTCACACTTATAAGTACATTACATAAACAAATATCAAGTTCAAAAACTAAAAACAAGAAAATATAGAAAACCGTGTTCTGTAGATAATAAGTATTAGAGAATGTACTTTCCGTTGTTTACTCACAGTGAAAGGGAATTACTCGCTGTTTCCTAAATAAAGGGAAAATCGACGTTCATAAAATCCAACGCTACGAAAATATTACAAATTTATAGAACTCTGTAATATTTTGGCGAAATATTGTCGGTTTAACGCAAGTTCGCGTGTTTATTGAACTGGAATTTATGCGCGCAGACACGACATTGGATTATTCTAAGCACACAGATTCACGAAAAGGGGAAGGACATGCACAAGTTACCTTATCATTGTTCGATCGGTGGCTGGAGGTAGTAGGTACCGATTTTAAATTAAAACTGTAGATATTTGATAAAGAAGAATATTATGTCACTTTAATGTTCAAAATAAGAAAATGTTGAACGGTAGCTGTAAACCAGACAGCGGTGTGTGAGTATTGCTGATCTTTTGACGGCTGTAGTCGCAAGAAAGAATTAATTATTTGTTCTAGAAGAATTTGCTTAAAATAATCTTAGGTAGAGTAGAGTTGCTTGACAGAAGATGTAGAAGTGTGTCTCTTCTCTGACATCTCTCTTCCTGAAATTATATAAGTCATGGGCGTTTAGAATCACTGAAAAAGAAACGAAAGTGTTTGAGTTTCGTTTCGATAAACATTTTTATGATAAGTTACGTAAGCTGGGCATAGTCAATGAATGATGGTGCCTCTTTATATTGTTGGAACACGAAGTTACGGGGCTATTATGCCAATGATATGACTTGTTTGCTCAATAAAATAAATTGTAATGAAATGTCTTATTTTTCTTCTTTTATTATACATAACTATGACTAACTATAGTAATGTGACGTACGTACAAAAGCTGAGTTCAGAGAAATCTTAAAGTTTGTAAGTCTGTCAAAAGGAAGATGTGTTTTAAACTTTTAGCCGTATTGCGTAATAACTTATTTAAAACACCTTCTATTTCTCTATTATATATAGTTTTCGTGCCCAGTTGTTGCTCATGATGAACTCCGAAATCATTTAACCAACTTCAACTTTTTTAAATGCATGCTATGCTGGCGTCCCTAAGATAAGATAGTTAACATCACACTTAGGCCAATCGGAGCCAAGCATGATTTAAAAGCGAAGCATACGAATTTGCGTGGGTCTACTAGTATTTTTATAGATATCAAGAATTTTAAAAAGAAATATGCCGTGTATGAGATTTGTTTAGTTATAATAATAATTATTTTGTAAATCCTGTCTTAGCTCCAGTATCATATGTAGGTACAAGATGTCAGATTTATAGTACACACATATACAAAAGACCTTTCCGGCTGTGGTAGGGACATCGGCCCATCTCTTTACCCGAGATAGGCGCGTAGTGGCCGCAATCGTACGAGTTCTCGGGGGAAATACGCTGCCCATTATTTATTTACCCTACACATTATAATAAGAGAAATTTATTTCGTTTCTAGCTGTTTTTGTGCGGATTTGTTTTGCGTCTGTTTTATGTACGACTGCTGATGTAGCTGAGATAAAAGTCGTGTGTGTTTTTTGTACAGAATGTTTCGTGATTAATTTAGTTTGTAGATAGGAATCTATTGTCCTTGTATGGGGGATGAACACATACAAGCATATTCGTGAATCACAAAGCGTCTTTTGTCGGGTGATATTATTGCCATAGCCAATATCAAAGTTTAGTAATAGTTTTAAAAATGTAAAGTTCAAGTGGTCTCTTTCTATCATGATGAACATCTATATGAACTTAATACACCAAATGAATAAACTTTTAGCAAAACAATATTCCAATTAGTATAGTAACTACGTCTTCTTCAAAATTGTTGCACAGATTTACAAATCCACCAACGTAACAAATTTTCAAGTTAATTAAGCTCATAGGTACAAACGCACAATCTACTTTTTTACATTTAAATAATATCAACATAGAAGAACATTCTTTTTGTGAAGATTCATTTAGAACCCATATTATGTCATCAGCTCCATAAATTCGTAGCGGACACGTAGCACGCCTACGATATCGTAGAGGCGTATATAAAACAAGATACGAATAATAAGTAGATGAGGCTTTGTTTGTCACGTTATTATTTTGTGAATTCTTAGCGATGGCTCCCTCACAAAATAATAACGAAGAAGCAGGGGCTTGAAGCTGGTTTTTTGCAATATAATTATGCCTCATTTATGTTACAAACGAGAATGTGAGTTTGTTTGTTAAGTCTTAACTACTTCATTACTGGATATGGTCATTGTTTTTGTATCGAATATGATGATGATTATAACCCGAGCAGGTTTCTTGCCAATAATTGATGAAACTTTAGATATAGAAGTACGAAGTGAGGAGAGAGAGGAAGTTAAGGTTTTAGGTTTAAATTCCTTGTTGTATATTTAGTCACTGAGTAACTGGTGAGAAAATATGCAACAAAAACTTTCATGACACTGCTGAGGCCACAGTATAATTCTAATCTACACATATATATATATAAATATTTCAGACATCTGACATACAACGCCATCTATCTACAAACTAATCAGATCCTGTACTAGATTGACTGATAGAATATTTTTCTTTTTTTCAACACACCCAATTTTCATCCAATCTCCGAAAAAAATACTTGGAGATCATACAAAAATTTGGTTCGATCCCATAATTAGCCCATACTTTTTCAGCGTCGTTTGTTGCCGTAGTTGGGTTTTAGTTTTCACTTTTTATTATTATCCAATTGATATTGACAATACCCATAGACGTTGTATTACTATTGCACTGCTCGACATTTTTTATTTAATATGACAATATTTTGAATCTATTTGTTAACATACCTTACTAATATTTTTGACATTGCATTCGGTATATATATATATATATATATATATTTAATTTAATTAATTTAATTTATAAAATGTATAGTACTAAATATTTGCATAGCGTATAATGTAAATAAGCCATATTTAAATATAAGAGCAGACTCTGTACATACACAAACAAACAAATGATTATGTTTATAAAGAATTATACGTACGACATACCAAGATGCGCAAGAGAGATAATTACATCCAAACACAGAACAAATCGTCACGATCACACATCATTTGTCCTAGGTGAGAATTTAACTCACGACCACAACACACTATACGGCACAGACTTTTTTTTTTTTTTTTTTATTTATTGAATAGTGGGCAAACGAGCAGACGTATCACCTGATGGTAAGCGATTACCGCCGCCCATGGACACCCGCAACACCAAAGGCGTCACAAGTGCGTTGCCGACCTTTGGGGGATGGGAAAGGGGATGGGGGGAGGGGTTGGGGTATGGGCCTCCGGTATCCTCACTCACTCGGTGAAACACAGCGCAAACGCTATTTCACACCGGTTTTCTGTGAGGCCGTGGTATCACTCCGGTCGAGCCGACCCATTCATGCCGAAGCATAGCTCTCCCACGGACTATTTTCCCTTCAATTTTATGTTTGTTTACACGCGATAATCTCTGGCAATATTCATCAAATTGACTTGACTTTCTCTCTAAGAAGTTCCAATCACAAGAGAAACCGTATAATCAGCAAAACTAGCTGTGTAACAATTTCAAATTCTGTTGGTGTAGTTAATGTAAAAAATCCACTATTATTACCAAATATGAAAAAAGACCTCAAGCAAGTATAAACATTTTTTTTCCATGAACAAAGACATAAAAGCATCGCTATCAGCCCATCCTCAACCCGATTGTTCAATGTGTGTATTTGGGAACCCTTCTTTATTGGTGTTTGCGTTACACTCGTGCCAGACTAGTGAGGTTCAGCTGCTCTGCTTACTTAGGACACAAAGGAAAAGTAGTACTTCAGCGTTCTATGGACATTGTATATTATACTATCAATAAAATAGGTCAACGCCTTGAACAAAAGTACGTTTGGCTTATCATAAACAATTTTCCAGTCGTTCAATTTGCGTAATGCGTAATATGAATATTGAATGGTAATTTTCATTTTGTCCTTTTTGGCAGAAGGTGATTCTAAGAAAAAGAGGGTGTGGAAGGTTCTTGAGTTGCTGATGCCCGTGGTCGCAGTAGTCATTTCTCGTCTGTGGCCCTGCCTCTTTTGTTTGCCCTTCTGTGCTTACTGTGGTAAATATAAGTTTTAAATTTCTAACAAAAACATATAAGTTTTTTCCAGGATCAGTTAAAAGTAAAATATACTCCTATACAATAATAAGATACAGTTTATATTATTTTCTATTCTTTAAACATAGTAGGTATCACATGGTGCGTCTAAAACGCTTGATACTGCCGAAACGAGATCGTCGAACTGAGTTGATCTCATTAGACGGCCAGCTCTCGCCTCATCCGCTATGCAGATGATGGCTTTCAACCATCCCCTACTCTCCACTTCACCTCTTTGGCCCACCTTCCCAGAATGGTCTTGTGGGGGAACTAAAGTAGTTTAACGAATTTAAAAACTTTAGCTTATAATACTTAAAAAATTTAGATACTATTTAGATGTGAACGAAAAACAAATTATAGAAGTAAAATATGTAAAAATAAAATTTATTTTATTACTTTAGATTTATTTACTAAGATAAAAGTAGCAGTAGCAGGTGGAACAGATGTAAATTGATGATGATTCTATTATTCTCTATTATATAACACTTGGTTTTGTAATTTTTGTATCCTTTGGAAACAAATTTGTTATCCGGTTAAAAGTTTAATGATTACGAGATAAAGTAGGAGATCCTTTATCTTTGTACACGTCCTCGTAAATTACATGCAACATTTCATAATTTTTTATTTAAAGTGTAACCAATGAAAAAACTCAAATTTGTTATTCCATACGTTTTAAAATAAATCTTTTTAAAAAGACAATTTAAAAAATTAGAACAATAATTCATAAAAACAATTGCTCAAAGATAAAGAACTCAAAACAATTTATATGTATGTGGTTTGAGAAACTAAAAGGGAATATATCTATATATTACTCCTTTATTGTGAATAACACGACTGTTTACTATGTACATATAACGAAGAAATACTAAGTCATAATTCATTTCTGTATGTTTTATGATTACGGTTTTAATGGCGATCACGAACACGCTTCGAGAATTTCAAGGGTTATTAATGTGAACGTTTGAATACAATTATTGTTTGTCCTTTAAAGCATCACAATGAATACACAAAAGAGTATTTACAATGCTGTAATAAAGCGTATATCATAAACATAGATATAATACATTTATTTCCTCTGAAATATTTATTTATTATTTATTTTGCCTAAATCTGAGGTCTAACCTAAATTGGTTCTGTGCATAGTCTTTCGCTCATAGTTATAGTTTTCTACTTGGCCAGGAAGAAGAGCATATAAAAACTCTTACGCACTTATATAACTCTCGTCGTCAGGCGTCAGCAGTCATACTGGGATCTCGACGAACTATCTGCAATCAATTAAAAAATGTCTGTAGATGAAATGAAATACTTTGAGCAAAGGCGGTATAGATTTAGAAGTCTAGAAATATGTAAATTAAGAAATATCAACAAATTTTTCTGTTTATTTTGCCTGCCTCTGTGGCGTAGTGGTAACGTGTGCAACTGCTGTGCTTAAGGTCTCGGGTTCGATTCCCGGGTCAAACCAAAAGTTGGCATGATCTGCAAATATTTGTTTCGGAGTTTGGAAATTTTCTATGTATAATACGAGTATGTATGTATTTATATCAGTTTTTTAATACTCACATTTTGGGTACATCTAGTCTTAAACTCTGCTTAGCTTAGAACTAGATAGTGTTGTGTGTGATGTAATATTATTATTTATTTTGACAAGATCATTATTATTGTACCTATTATATTCTCGTTTTATTCTTTAGAGATCAAGAGGTTGATGAATGTATATTATTTGTTACCTTACGAAAATTATCTGTCAGATCGCCTGTTTCTCATATTTCAATATGAACCAGTCTTAACATGCTTCAATGAATTATATTTTGCTAATAAAGCTCTTATAGCATATGTAATAAAGTCTCTGTCAACCGATGCATGTACGTCACCACTTGAATTGAAGCTTGTTCGTCATCACCTACATTAACAAAATTACATTACAAACAGATGACGTAGGTATATAATTTATGTTCGACTTTTTTTATAATTTATTGTACAGTGTCAAGGCTTGACCTTTAACATCAAGCTAATGGCTAAACCTATCATTTTAATGGATGCAGTGTTAGTGAAAAATAATCATATCATAAAATAAAAAAAATCAAGTAATATTGAACAAATATTAATAACATCACTCCAAAAAGAATGAAAACTTGAATAAAAGTTTATACTACCTCCGTGTTAGTATAAACTTTTAATCAGCTAGCGTTGTAAAGGATTCCAAAATATTTCTTAACATGTTCAAACTATAACAGAATTAAATCTGGTTCAAAATAATGATCGGACCCTTATCACAATCGTGTGTCCTAGGTGAGAATCGAATACAGGTCCACCAACTTAGCACACACGGTGGTCATTAGCCATTGTAGGCATCACAATGATTTGATGGTGACTATGATGGGGTCAGAATACATTAAAAAGTATCTAGCATTAGTAATTCACCCAAAAGATACTAGACCGATAGCACTAACCAATACAATTTCCAAAATTTTCTTTAGCGTACTACAAACAAAAATGACAAAGTTCATGATCAGCAATAGGTATTTCAGGCCAAACCACCAGAAAGGGTTCTTGCCCGGTATTTCTGGCTGCCTGGAACATAACACATTATTAGCGGAAAGTTTGAAAGATGCCAGAATGCATGAGAGGCAAATAACGGTCTGTTGGATAGACCTTGAAAACGCATTTGGTTCTGTACAGCATGAACTGATGATTTTCGCCCTGAAGTGGTATAACTTTCCTACTGTGGTTATCGACATAATCACATCTTATTATTCTAAATTACAATTTACCATAGCAGCAAACAAGGAACACACAGAACCATTGCATTATAATGTAGGGTTGTTCCAAGGCTGCTGCTTGTCACCAATAGCTTTTAATATAATTATAAATATTCTTATAGATAAGTTAATAAGTCATGAGAAAAAATGGGGCTATCGGTTTAAAATAAACAACAAATACACAGAGTCCATCTTAGCCTTTGCAGACGACCTTGCAATACTGACACGTAATCCAAAACAATGTCAGAAGTTATTAATTGAAGTGGATGAGTTTTGTACATGGACTGACGGACTGAGGGCAAAGCCAAGTAAATGCCACTGTTTATGTCTGGGTAGACGGAATACCAAATATACCTCATATGATCCGGGACTCTCAATAGGAGGACAATGTGTCACCACGATTGCTGAAGCAGTGCCTTTCAAATTTCTTGGTAGAAAGATTGATTACAAAGGACGTACACCATCCTTAGAGATAACTGTCGAAAATTTTCTTAATGACTTAAATAAGGTAGACCAACAACCATTAAACAATATTAAAAAAGTTTGGATATACGACAATTATCTTACGTCGCGTCTGACTTGGTCTTTCCTTGTATATGACATCGGTAAAAGCCTCCTGGCAAAACTAGATGCAAATGTCAAAAAGATATTGAAGTTATGGCTCGGAATTGCACACTCAGCTGACCCCTCAACTCTATTTAGGGATCAAAACAATTTTGGGATGAAGTTAAAGAAGCCATCGGAACTCTATAAACACCTCAGAGTTACCAAAATGCATGTCTTGGGACAATCCCAGGATGAAATAGTCTCATCACTCCCAAAAGATAAATATGTTACAGAGCTTGAGTCAAGACTTCAGTTCCATAAACAATTTATGGCTGGTGCACAGTTTAATAGAGTCGGGCTGGGTTTCGCAAAGAAGAAGGGAGACCGAGAAATAATAAAATCCTTTATACAACAAGATGAAAATGATAACTATAAAGTGCATGCAATGAATCTAGAAATGCAAAGTGAGTGGTTAAATATAGGTGAGTTCTGCATCCCGTTAGCCCTGAAATGGCGCACCTTGCTATATGATTGGTCTCCTGCCCTGTTAAAATTCTATCTGAATGCCTTCCAAATGACCCTCCCAGACCAAAGTAACCTAGTGAGATGGGGGAAAGCATCTGAAAAATCTTGCTATACGTGTGGTGAGGCAGTAGGTACTGCTAGGCACTTACTGGTAGGTTGCAGGGTGCTGCTTGATAGGGGTTATTACTCACGCCGACATGATAGAGTACTAGAAATCATACGTGAAGCAGTAAGTCTTTCAGTAGCTAGAGCCCAAAAAGGATTGACTACAAATAAACGAGAAATTAACTTTATAAAGGATGGCTCAACTACCAAATCTAAAAGCAAGCCTTTCTCAATCCTAGGTACTGCACCTGACTGGACTATTTTGATGGATACGTATGATAAGCACTATGAAATCCCAGAGGATGTTGGTGTTTCGTCATCCAGACCGGACATATTCCTTTTCTCTAGACAAATTAAACACATAATATTAGTAGAGCTTACTGTTCCGTGGGAAACTAATATTCCTAAAGACCATAGAATAAAATTAAATAAATATTACGATCTAACAACTGAACTTAACAAAAATGGCTATGTGGTTAATTTATACGCGGTAGAAGTAGGAGCGAGAGGTATACCAGCTAAATCTCTTTATAACCTTCTGAAAGACCTTGGCCTGTCGAGATCTGCAGTAAGTTCTATTTTAGAACGAGTATCCAAGGCTGCACTAACAGGTTCCTACCAAATTTGGCTAGGTAGGGCGGGAAACTCGAGCAGTGAAGGTGAGCGTTGATGCGCATCTTAAAGGGGGCCTCCTTAAACCTACATCCAGGTCGTAAGTCCTGGGAACTGCTTTAAGTTTCTCCCTCTGCCACACGATGGACCCGGCACCCGCACGGTGAATCCATGGAGTGCTAAGAAGTTTGTCTCATAAAAAATGACAGCCCGGAGAGACGGGATGACGCTGGAAAGACAGATGACTGGTGGAAAGGCACCTGACTGGTGGAAAGACATCTGACTGCTGGAAAGACAGTCGAGGGCAATGGCCTAGCAAGCCTAACCCGGGAAACCCAAAAGCTAAAAGTCCAAAAAAGTGTAATACCCCTGGGACAGTCCGAGAGGGGGGGCGGAAGATCTGTCCACCGATAGATATAAATGACGACCCCGGCGAGAATACGGAACTGAGATGCCCTAAGTGCGGGAAAACTTACAAAAGACGAGCCTGGTATCTCAAACATTTAAAAACGCACGATAAAGTTGAAGCACGGCAGTCGTCGGTCAGTACTTTAACAAACACTGCGGATAGAGTTAACCCTCATACATCCCAAGGTGAGCCATCGTGTGAAAATCACCAGGAGTCCATTGCCATCAGGACACGTCTTAGCATTCCTAGTTTAAAAAACTCCATCTGGAAAGTACATGATGAAAACTTGGCAATCCTGCTGGAACACCCGGGATCTAAGAAAGACTTGAACAGCCAAGCAGAAACTTTGCAGGACACGGTATATACATACTTTTGTGAGCGCTATCCACCACCAAATTTTTATGCGCATAAAGATAAAGAAAACACCTTTAAATCGAAAATGCGGAGAAAGAAAAGAGAGTTAATAAAACAACTTCGAAAAGCCAAGGCCATGGGCGATAACCATCTAAGTCACCAACTGTCTAGGGCATTAAGATCGATCCTTAAATTAATTCAAGGAATATCGCTGCAAATCACAAAAAATCGCGATAATTTTAACAGAGCTAAACACGAAGTAGACTTTGATAAAAACCCTTTTCAATACTCGAAAAACATTTTCAATGAACAAAAAGGAAAGCTTCTTTTGACCAACCAACAGATTTACGACCACTTTAAAAGCACATACCAAGTGCCTAAGCGCGGGAGACGGTATGAGGATCCAAACGTCCAAAAACCTCATTGTCCTCTTGTCGATTTTGAAAGTTGTCCACCTACCCTAGAGGAAGTAGACCATCAAATTAAAAAGAAAACATCCAAGTCAGCTCCGGGCCCTGACGGTATTCCTTATATAGTGTACAAAAAATGTCCATCGGTTCGTAAACATCTCTTAAACGTATTTTGTAAAATCTGGTCAAAGAAGCAAATACCAACATCATTTGGCAAAGCAATTTTTGTCCTCATTCCAAAAAAAGACGAAGTAATTCACCCAAAAGATACTAGACCGATAGCACTAACCAATACAATTTCCAAAATTTTCTTTAGCGTACTACAAACAAAAATGACAAAGTTCATGATCAGCAATAGGTATTTCAGGCCAAACCACCAGAAAGGGTTCTTGCCCGGTATTTCTGGCTGCCTGGAACATAACACATTATTAGCGGAAAGTTTGAAAGATGCCAGAATGCATGAGAGGCAAATAACGGTCTGTTGGATAGACCTTGAAAACGCATTTGGTTCTGTACAGCATGAACTGATGATTTTCGCCCTGAAGTGGTATAACTTTCCTACTGTGGTTATCGACATAATCACATCTTATTATTCTAAATTACAATTTACCATAGCAGCAAACAAGGAACACACAGAACCATTGCATTATAATGTAGGGTTGTTCCAAGGCTGCTGCTTGTCACCAATAGCTTTTAATATAATTATAAATATTCTTATAGATAAGTTAATAAGTCATGAGAAAAAATGGGGCTATCGGTTTAAAATAAACAACAAATACACAGAGTCCATCTTAGCCTTTGCAGACGACCTTGCAATACTGACACGTAATCCAAAACAATGTCAGAAGTTATTAATTGAAGTGGATGAGTTTTGTACATGGACTGACGGACTGAGGGCAAAGCCAAGTAAATGCCACTGTTTATGTCTGGGTAGACGGAATACCAAATATACCTCATATGATCCGGGACTCTCAATAGGAGGACAATGTGTCACCACGATTGCTGAAGCAGTGCCTTTCAAATTTCTTGGTAGAAAGATTGATTACAAAGGACGTACACCATCCTTAGAGATAACTGTCGAAAATTTTCTTAATGACTTAAATAAGGTAGACCAACAACCATTAAACAATATTAAAAAAGTTTGGATATACGACAATTATCTTACGTCGCGTCTGACTTGGTCTTTCCTTGTATATGACATCGGTAAAAGCCTCCTGGCAAAACTAGATGCAAATGTCAAAAAGATATTGAAGTTATGGCTCGGAATTGCACACTCAGCTGACCCCTCAACTCTATTTAGGGATCAAAACAATTTTGGGATGAAGTTAAAGAAGCCATCGGAACTCTATAAACACCTCAGAGTTACCAAAATGCATGTCTTGGGACAATCCCAGGATGAAATAGTCTCATCACTCCCAAAAGATAAATATGTTACAGAGCTTGAGTCAAGACTTCAGTTCCATAAACAATTTATGGCTGGTGCACAGTTTAATAGAGTCGGGCTGGGTTTCGCAAAGAAGAAGGGAGACCGAGAAATAATAAAATCCTTTATACAACAAGATGAAAATGATAACTATAAAGTGCATGCAATGAATCTAGAAATGCAAAGTGAGTGGTTAAATATAGGTGAGTTCTGCATCCCGTTAGCCCTGAAATGGCGCACCTTGCTATATGATTGGTCTCCTGCCCTGTTAAAATTCTATCTGAATGCCTTCCAAATGACCCTCCCAGACCAAAGTAACCTAGTGAGATGGGGGAAAGCATCTGAAAAATCTTGCTATACGTGTGGTGAGGCAGTAGGTACTGCTAGGCACTTACTGGTAGGTTGCAGGGTGCTGCTTGATAGGGGTTATTACTCACGCCGACATGATAGAGTACTAGAAATCATACGTGAAGCAGTAAGTCTTTCAGTAGCTAGAGCCCAAAAAGGATTGACTACAAATAAACGAGAAATTAACTTTATAAAGGATGGCTCAACTACCAAATCTAAAAGCAAGCCTTTCTCAATCCTAGGTACTGCACCTGACTGGACTATTTTGATGGATACGTATGATAAGCACTATGAAATCCCAGAGGATGTTGGTGTTTCGTCATCCAGACCGGACATATTCCTTTTCTCTAGACAAATTAAACACATAATATTAGTAGAGCTTACTGTTCCGTGGGAAACTAATATTCCTAAAGACCATAGAATAAAATTAAATAAATATTACGATCTAACAACTGAACTTAACAAAAATGGCTATGTGGTTAATTTATACGCGGTAGAAGTAGGAGCGAGAGGTATACCAGCTAAATCTCTTTATAACCTTCTGAAAGACCTTGGCCTGTCGAGATCTGCAGTAAGTTCTATTTTAGAACGAGTATCCAAGGCTGCACTAACAGGTTCCTACCAAATTTGGCTAGGTAGGGCGGGAAACTCGAGCAGTGAAGGTGAGCGTTGATGCGCATCTTAAAGGGGGCCTCCTTAAACCTACATCCAGGTCGTAAGTCCTGGGAACTGCTTTAAGTTTCTCCCTCTGCCACACGATGGACCCGGCACCCGCACGGTGAATCCATGGAGTGCTAAGAAGTTTGTCTCAAATAGCAGTGAGTAAACCAACTGCACCCGCAAGAAACACACGTTGAATAAAGTAATGTTTTCCGCACTTACACGAGCAGGCAACATAACAATATTTAAACTGTATTACGAAACCTCTCGATTTGTCGATAAGCGATAGAGCGGATCCCGCGGGATTATCCCCTAGTCCCCGGGCCCGGGAACTACGCACATTAAGCGGCTCTTATCTCTCCCGGGATCACCTCTACGTGGATATGAGGGTCCGTGTTATGTCTTAATATCGGCTTTCAACTAGGGTTGCCAGATTTGTTAATGTAGACTCCCTCGTGATATTTAATTAAACTAGGCTTTTGAAGAATAGGAATGAATAGAAGTGGAAGCGGGAAATTGCTTGAGATGTTAACGGATGTAACAGATTTATACCTTATGTTTATGCTTATGTTGAATAAAAATTTGTTGATATTTGCAATAGCAATAGATGAAGATTACTTTTTCCGCCTAATTTAGTTAGGACAAAAAATAGACTACACTGTAAGTAAATAGAATACATGAAAAGTATGCATGACATATATTTTTTCACATTTTAGTTATATATAAGATATGTATTTTATATAATGGTCTAGCTCGACCGGGGTGGTACTATCCTCGCACAGAAGATTACCCTAAAATAAGAGCTTTGTTCTGTCGTGTTTCGTTGGTAAGTGCGAGACCGGAGGCTCAATGATGCAGACGCATCACTAGACCGCCAGGGTGTGAGTCACTGCACATACTGCGTTGTCTGCATTCATATTGAGTAGGGTACATCACACCACAAAGAAAGAAACCTTTGTGAAAGAAAAAACAAATCTATTATTTGCCATCAAAATCAGCCGCGAATGAGCTCACAAAGCGAATAGACAAAAAAGCACAATTGACATGTGCATTACCGAAAATTTACTCAAAGCAGGAAAACCATTACTGGAGGAATTTGATCTCATTTCCTTCGTACACCCGTGAGAAGCAGGGGCAGACAACTAGATTCAAACACAAAGTGCGAGTGTAATTCTCACAAAGCTTACTATTTCACGAGGGTCTCGGTACAGCATTATCGTAACTTTTGCGGCACATAAAGTCTTCTATAATCGTAAATAACATGACGTGTACAGCAGGAGACCGCCGCCGAACAAACTACTGACTAGTTTTATATTTTCTAACCAACTAGCCGTCCGTCTCCTGGTAATGTTTGAACTTTTCAATATAAAGAAAGTTGAGTAAACTTGAGAAGATTGAATCCTTATACAGATGTTTTAGTTAAACGTGCGAATCTACAGAGCGAATAGCTGTCTTTGGAACTTATTTTGGCAATTGATAGTTAAACTCATTGTATTTATACTTTTTAAGTCCCGCTGCGACTGTTTGGTATGGAACAGGGCCTTAAACGTATCTAAATGGATAACTTGAATTCCTATGCAAGCTGTTGATGTATTCTGAAATACACAAACTAATTCATAATACGTAAAATGCGAAGCTCACGACCTGACGCGATGGCGAAATGCTGTGGACGCTCTCTGCTCCATCTAGGGGTCATAGGACTATAAGTCAAGTCAAGTCAATTCACAATATGTACATGACATATAACATAGACCACACCACAGTATTATGTCCCGTTAATGTATTTGATAAAATCAGAAAAAACCCCAAAAGGTTTGACTTGTAATGCTATCCGACTGTAGCTAATATCCAATCAGAAGGGATATTTCGGTCATACTCGTAGTAACAATTCAATTTATTTCAATCTTGGAACCATTTGGAAGGTAAAACTCCAGGACATCGGCATCTACATAGGTGTCGGGGGACCTATACGAGGTCAATGGCAATTATATTAGGAATATCGATTGATAAACTAAGGGGAAATCGTCATCTGATTCTTGTAATTTTATTCATGGTCTTAAAGAACAGGCTGCCTCTGAGAGGTGATTAGATAGCTGAAAACATCGCCTTAAGGTATGTACCACTTCATTTTTGGATCTGGTGTGTACTTTGACTAGAAGCGATGGTAAAACTATAATAGTAATTTTTATTTTATTTTTACAAGAAATGGATTACAATTTTCACTGAGAGCGGTTGATGCAGTTCCGCATTGCTAACAAACCACTATATGTTTGCTATCGACCTTAGGATTTTGTTCTGAGCTCTCTGTTTGACATTTATATTGAAGTATTTTGTGGAGTCCTACATTTGAATACCGTACATCCAGGTTTAATTATCGTCTGATATATCAGAAGTTTGTTGTTCAGTGATAATTTGGAGTTTCGTCATAACATCCAGTACAGACTTTTGTGCCGCATATCATCTCGTTTTGCTTTGAAATGGTTTTTCCACCGGTCTATATGTAAGCCCAGGTGCTTCACACATTCACGTTGCGGTGTGATATTTTTACTTGTCATGCCACCGACTGGTCCTGGACCCCACGCCGTCTCGGGTACTAGAAGTCGGAAAACCAGGTGCACCTTCAAAAGGAAAACCCTGGAACCCCGACGTACCTCGGGCCATCTACGGTTTGTTGATGGTCCCCTTCTGTGCCGAAATCTCGGTGTTCCTTTTCTGCGCAGAAATAAGCGCTTGCAGCGCCGTTACTCTGACGAAGAGTAAATGTTATTTGGGCTTATTTAGCGGCATTTACTTTTATCCTCTTGTTCTGTAGCCAATTGTGAACTACAAGAAGCAAATGCGAGACTCGCTTTAGATCTTTGTAGCTCACAAGTGGCACCAGACCAGACAAAGATAGAATAAATTAACTTTTTTGCTCAGTGTACATAGAAGAATTTACACTGTGATAACAGACATACCTTCTTCTGCTGGTACAAAGTTCCAAGAGCTACTGTGAAAAAGTACGACAGTGTCATTTGCAAGCATTGGTAGGTCTGCGATCTTGATCTGATGCTTTCATAACTCATTAATATGAGCTAACAAGAGCGTTGGTCCAAGGGTACTGCCTTGCGGGACCCCATACGTAACCGTGTCGTAGTCACTTACGTGATTACTAATTTACAAAATTTTGACAAAGACTCATAGTTCGATAAGATTCTAACAGATGACGGTATTAGATAGTCAGTTGACTGGATTGAGTAAGTATCTAATAGATGGCGCTAACACTCTAATTAATAAGCTACAATTTATTAGTATAAACTTTTTTTTTCAAAATGTGTGTTTTGTTCCAACTTAAGAGGATAGGATAGTTTATATCTCAATTTGAGATTGCACGGGACAGGTGAAACTAAATAAAATTTTGTAATAAATTCAATTTATATACGAATGAAGTCACGTGCAAAAGTTAATATCTATACTAATAATAAAGCTGCAGAGTTTGTTTGTTTGTTTGAACGTGCTAATCTCAGGACCCGCTGGTCCGATTTGAAAAATTATTTCGGTGTTGGATAGTCCATTTATCAAAGAAGGCTATAAGCTATATATCATAACGCCACTACTAATAGGAGTGGAGCACCAATTAAGAATGTTTCAAAAACGGGGGAATATTTTCACGCTACTGGCAAAATAAGACGCAAACGAGGTTGCGTGGGTCAACTAGTCTATACTAATATTATAAAACTGAAGAGTTTGTATGAACGTGCTAATCTCAGGAACCGCTAAATTCGATTTGAAAAATTCTTTCAGTGTTGGATAATCCATTTATCGAGGAAGGCTATATGCTATATATCATCACGCTACTACAAATAGAAGCGGAGGACCAATTAAGAATGTTTCAAAAACGGGGGAAATTTTCACGCTACGGGCGACGTAATAGAAGACGCAAACAAGGTGCGTGGTTCAGCTAGTCATTCTATATTTTATAAAGCAATATTCATTTTGCCAGATAGCCTTTTATGATGTATATTTTTATAAACGACAACCTCTTTCTTCCATCTTCATCCTTTCTTGACTATTCTCCTATCTCTCTTTTCTTGTAATTTTCTAAACAATTATTCACCAAATGACTTCACGACTGTAGGCTTACCTGCCATTAGCAGGATCAAGCAGAATTAGGATGTAGCATTGTCTCTCCGGAGATACAGCTATGAGTTACGGGGAGGGATTTTTGTTTGAATTTAATGATTACTTACCAAGGCACGGAGGAAAAGTTTTCCTACCTTGGACGGAACTTTATGCTAATCAATAAATTAAACGAATTATACTTTAATCCTAATGGGCAACCATAAACTTTATGTGTAAAATTCTCGGAATCTTTGCGTGCATGGAAAGAATGAAACTGTAAAGAACTTGAGGTATTTTCGTTAATTCCTACAACCCTGTTGCATGTATTCTTCAGGTTGTTTACTGTGACCTAATTAATATCGGTAGCGTTATGGCGACTGGTACTGAACGTACTAGCCTGGTATATATTAATAGTTCCAAAGGCTATAGTCATTTGTTAACTACGTAGTTTGACCTTGTCGTATATTATCATTGAAACGACAGAAAGTTAATGGTAGTGTATTTATATTGTCATGAAATTGAAAATAATTGGTGTACATTAAATATTTACTAACACAACTTTGATAAATCTATTCTTGGTAGTCAGTATTCACGATAATTTTATGAGTTTTGTTAGTTGGTCTATTACCTTACCCAGTGAAAAACGTTCAACTAGGTTCAGGAGTAAAATGTTAGTTAATTATCTTACACTGCCATACCTAGCGTGCGTAAAAACCTAGCGTGCAAAAATCAATAAGGGATATCTAGTACTAGCTGACCCTCGCAACCTCGTTTACGTCTACTATTGCCTGTAGCGTAGTAATTTTCCCCCGTTTTTTAAACATTCTTCATTGCGGCTCCGCTCTTATTGGTTCTAGCGTGATGATATATAGCCTATAGCCTTCCTCGAAAAATGGGCTATCTAACACGAAAATATTTTTTCAGCTTTATAAAATTAGTATAGATATGCATACTAGATACCTCTTATTGATTTTATAATTACATTTTTAATAACAGTCATTTTCTTTTTTACATCTGTCAAGCTCCCACGGTAGCGGCATGCTTTTGTGGTGGTAATTGTATGACTTAAATAACACAAGCGACAAATTGTACCTTCAGCACAACGATTTGAAGAGTACATTTTCCTTTTGCAACAGGCCAATAAAATTGTTTTATTAATTTTTTGAGTGGCAAAACTAAAGCTGATGAAAACACACAATGTTTTATTATCCTACTAATATTATAAAGCCGAAAGTTTGTGAGTATGAATGGGAGGATGTTTATTGTCCTTCATGCAAAACCTATTGAATGGATTTTGATGAAACTTTACAATAATATAGCTTATACATCAGAATAACACATACGCTACAATTTATAGAGAAATTAGCTTCGCCTCGCGGTTATTGTCGTACCGCGGGGTTCAGCTAGTCTTCTGTAAATGTTTATTTTTATAAATTACTAATAATTACGCAAGACAGACTATTGTATTATCGCTTTAGCTGCAACTCTTTATACTTAGAACATTGAAGTAAGTGTTTACGGAAGTAACATCAACACGTCCGATAATTTCAATTATCACAAGAACAACAAGTGTTGTGGGTTTCAATAATCCAAAAATTGTGGTTCTGAGTCTGGGTGTTCTTTGGTTCTAAGTCTGGGTGGTATATTCCTAATGCTGAGATGCTTGTTCTCTTTTAAATTTAAAAAGTATGATATCTCTAGTCCTCATCGAACCATATGAAATTCTTCTGTTAATTAAATCTGGTAATAATTTCATTCCCAAAGAGGGGTTACAATCAAAGAAGCACTCGGCCATATAATGTACCAATTGTGTCGCAGTTACTAGAAAACATTTTACTAAATGGGTTTGAAACTTTTACGTTGACTATATTTGACCTTCATAGCATATTGTACCAAATATCGTCAAGCTATGTAAGTGAACAGGCACTGTGTTCGATAAGTGATAACATTCTAGAACCCTAAACGGATTGGAAATGCCGCAATCTATTTCAAGGATGGTTTTTATTCCATTGTTACATTGTCACATCGTTATTGGATTCTGTTTTACTTAAGTTTGACAATTCTTTTTCTTTTCTTCTTTATTGATCTTGTTATCACTTTGTTTTTCACTATCCAGTTTGACATAAAATTGTGCGATTATATGAGAATACATAGGTCATTGTAACAACACAAATACTACACAAGTAATCTTGGCTCTTTAGAAAGAAATCAACACAAATGTAACGAAACTTGTTCAATAAAATGCTATTTTCATATACATTCTAAGTAGCAGCTCATGATTGGAGGTATTCATGAAAATGCTAATAATGTTACCTTGGAAAGATCGGTCTTTGTATCTGAACGATTGATGGCAAACATGCGTGATATCCGATTGTGATCCGTGGTGTGTCTGCTCGTTTGCCCACTGTTATATAAAAAAAAAAGCTAAAGTAGACTATAATAAAAAAAAACAAATTTCACAACGACAGAAGCTTGTACAAAAAGTTTGATTGTGACTTTTATCTAACTCGTTTACCCCCTATACAATAAAAACAAATATAAAATCTTTCTAAGGTTCTTCATTTTGAATCTGATCTTTAGCATTTAATATATCTTATGTGAACTTTACCTTTTTTCGATACCAAAGGTGACCAAATCATTCAATATAAATGATTTAATTTAAAAGTTTCTGCTAATTTGAAACTGGTTGACTGGTTAACATAAGGATTGTGGTCTAGTGAATGTGTTCTGTTGAAATTAAAGCCACAGACGAAATATTTCAAACGAGCTGGTATTTAAATTCCACGTATTGTTACTTCAAATGTGGTGTCTGCCGTTAACACTCAGCCCGTTAATCCAAGATATGCCAAATTAACCAAGTTTCTTTGTTACTCTTATCGCCTTGCTCCTAAACTCCCATACAGTACTAATAGCTATGGGCGTACCTTACGCGGGCACCCTCATCATTAAATCTTCTGAAGTTCATTAATGTTACGTCTCGACTTTCATATAATACATTAGATATTTTCTTTTACTTTCCTTTAATGACCTACAAGTTTATCGTCTTTTTGTTTTGTGCGTCACATTTCTTCCTTCTAGATCTTACCCCATTTGATTGAGGTCGGCATATTTGTCTACGTTTGCCATTTAGCACGGTCGTATTACCTTTTCAACCATAGTCCACGAGTTGACGGGTAGATTTCCACGTGATCTTTTTGTTATTGGTAAGTCTAGGGCTAACTTCACCATATGATCATCTGGGCACCAATACCTTAAGGTAGAAAATATTAGCAATAATAAGATATTAAAATGTTTGTTTAGTCGTCAAGGAAGATAAAAGCATACTCCAGGGTTAGCCTGTTTACATGGTACGCTGTGCAAACACGTGTTACAAATCTGAATAATATACATATTCTTATTTATAACAGATTACAAGAAGATAACAGTCGTTATTTCTAGAGAATATTGCTTGTCTTGTGAGCATGTCATACGATATGTTCGTCATTCCACTTTTAAAGATATTTTTATATTAGCTTTTACTAGCGTTTAAAACATTTTCTCAAGGCAAGTTTAAACCTCTTGAATCTCGTCCGAGTATGCTATTGACGGGGCTCCCAGTGGCGAGCTGAGGGTGCTTTACTGAGATCCAATCGATAATCGCCACCGCCTCGGCTTAAGAGCCCTCGACCTGACTTGTGTCACACACGTAATACTTACTTATTACAAACTTACTATATTATGTTGCAAGTTTAGTTTTTAGACATCTTTTAAGGGACACGAACAGATTTAATTAGTGTGATCTCGTAGATAAAATCATTTTATTATTAGTTTTTATTTTTTGCAGTTAGTAGTGTACTGTTTGTAATATATACATATAGTTACTATACGTACGTTTTTATCTTTTTGTATATGACAACCTCATTGTAACCATTTGTACCTACATAACATATATACTGCCTCGGTGGCGTAGTGGCAGCGTATGCGACTGCTAAACTTGAGGTCTCGGGTTCGATTCCCGGGTCGGACCAAATGTTTGTATGATCTGCAAATATTTTTTTCGGAGTTTGGGTGTTTGCTATGTGTAATATGTATGTATTTACAAAAAAAAATGTATTTAAGTATTTATATCACTTGTCTAGTACCCATAACACAAGCTCTGCTTAGCTTGGGACTCGATGGCGTTGTGTGTTAGATGTCCGGAATATTTATTTATTATATATGAGTTAGATCGTAGAGTATCTTTGCTTTGTTATATGTAGGCGACTATAGAATCGCTTAGAGGATACCTATGTCACATGGGTTTAATTCCAATGCTTCTTTTACATTTTTTTTCTATCGCTACAGTAGATCTTGACACATTTCATCAGAACATGTTGAACGTCTTCCTCTAGTTACCCCACACACATTACAATTTGGAGATTCAGTTTTATGCATCAAGAATGCAAATTTGATTGATGGAATGTGCCCTGATCTTAATCTTGTTATTTTCTTAATTAAATCTCTGTTAAAATTACATTCTGTAAGCCATAGTATATCAATATATGATTGCTTACGCTTCAACTTATCTAATAATATATGAAGTGGTTCACATTGTATAGACTTATACCAAATTCCTTCTTTTATCTCAAAGTATATAAAGTTTTTTTTTATATAAATAAAGTCAATTTTACCTTATCTTACAACTGTAACTATTATTAATTAAAATCTGAGCGGTTTGTGTCTTCATAAGAAAACTAAATTGCTCCAAAGTGCACATTATAATAAAATGAAACCGTTTAAAACTAAGTAAAGCGTTGAGTTTACTACCAATGGAACAATATCGCACTTTAAAGTTTATCACATGCAATGAATACCTATTATTTTTGGTTAATATGGCTTACGATAGCCACCTTAACTATTTCCAGTTTAAAAAATTCCAGCATGATTCTGCGAAAGAAACTTTCTATCTTGTTAGAAGTTTAAAATAAACAAAGATGTACCGAAGTTTAATGAATCTCGTAAAACAAAATCTAATAAACACAAAAGACAATCCCTAGATTATCCCACAAAACTTTACAGTATAAAGCTAGTCCGGCCTCGTAATAACCAGATGCAAACAATAAAAATTCGTACGAAGGAATGTAATTTAACTTTTATTGTATTATCCTTGGGCCCACAGTCAGTGGGGGTTTTTAATAAAATTCTCAAATTCCATAGTGACTGTGGAAGTGAGTCGAGGGAGCAAGGGAGATAGGAGGATGTGATATTGGTGTATAAGGCGACTGTGAGGGACGGTCGACGTCACCAACGAGTAGAGGTACGATGTTAACGCCTGTAAAATGTTTAACTATTTGACGAGCAGCCGTCCCCTCGCAGACGTGTTTCTAAACAGAGTTTATTTTTATATTATTATGTCAGTAAAATATTTTCCATCAAATATGTATTTAACAGTCTTAAATTTATTGATGAATACTATTAAAATAGTGTCTAAACTGTGAATTTAAATATTTTCAAAACTTGAAGCATTTGGTGGAATATATAAAATAGTTTTTTTAAATGTACAGGATCAAAACACAACTCTTAAACTAGATGTAACAAGTACACATTGCCCTTCGATTTGTCCTTTTAATATTACGTGCCTCTTTTTGATGCTTAACAGGTACTCATTTTAGTAAATATTCTAAATTCACACCATTTTGAGATAGAGTGAGCAAAGTATAGAGTAGATACTACACATTTTTAAACGATTTTATTTAACTTACCTTGATTGTTTATTTGTTTGGGTCAAACCTAGTTATTGAAATTTAGGTACACATCTTTAGTTTTGATATTAATTCAATTTAATATATTTTGTAACCCTGCAAATACAAGATGGCCGACGCTACATAATGGCGGATTATATATTTTCTTACAACTATCTCTACACTAGCTAAATACATTATATTAAATTAATTAATAAAATAGCGCGAGCTGCAATGATACGGCTGGTAAACTTAAAATTCGCAAATATGACATCAAATATATAAAAATTACCAACTTCCAAAACCTTCGGCAAATTTCACAGGTAAAACTATCAAATGATTGGACTAGAGAGTGATACTCTAGTGCATATTCAAAGTGACTCTGGTTTTTAAGTGAGCGTAAAAGAACTATATGATTCTAGTCGGACATCCACAAATACATCAGTGACTAAAAAGGTTTAATAATTACGAATACTCTTCAGTCTTTTATTCTAACTTTGAAAAGTTCTTAAACTCAGGGACTTTTATTACAAAGGAAATAAGCCGCCGCACAGAAGTTGATACATAAAAAGAAATAATGATTCAGTTAGCGTTCTTGTGTTTTGTTTGGGACAAAGAAATTGTGAGATAACGAAATTAGGAAAATGAAAGTTTTTGTGTAATTTAATTGGCTTTATCTTTCATACGTGGATGAGCCAAACTATGGCCTAGATGGGCCAGGCTTGACCGGCCACGCCCTATAGAAAACTGGTGTTGTTTCTTTCTTTTCTTCTCGTAGCTTTTCAGTAAGATTTACAGTTCACTGCTCCTCTTCTTGGCAAGGAGATTATAGTCCACTACACCACGCTGACCACACGAGTTGGATAAGGGTTTGTTTCAAGTTTTCCTTCTCCTTATTGTCCTGCGTAGTTTGCGTTCTTAGTCGCTTCTTACAACACCCCCGAGATGAGCAGGTGTAGTGACACTCCGTATTCTTAATCTGTCACAACTTCGACCACGTTTCAGCATGCATGGGCCATCTTGACCGGAGTGATACTATGGCCTCACAGGAAACCGGTGTGAAACATCGCCTGCGCTGTATTTCACTGCGTGAGTGAGGATACTGGTGGCCAATACCTCAATCCCTCCCCCATCCCCCTCCCCACCCCCAAAGACTGGCAACGCACTTGTGACGCCTCTGGTGTTGCAGGTGTCTATGGGCGACGGTAATCGCTTAGAAGGTCTACGTCTGGTCTTTTGACCCTTATTCCATAAAAAAACATGGATTGAGTGACTTTACCGGAGTCTAAATTATTTACTTTAACTGGATGGCATAATATTCTGGCCTAATCGTCCGGACGTTCTATTACGCATTGTTCTCCTTCGGTTAAAATCGAAGGTAGATACTTAAATCGAGAGTTGAGTGGAGTCTTAAATTACTTGATAATCCCAAAATACACAAGTAGATAAGTCAGACCATTTGTCAAATACAAAACCGTTTTAAAAAGTTAATGTGCGTAACAATTAAGAGGCCACGATGAAACCTCTTTCGTTTTTCATTGATTATTATTATCATTTGTTTCTTGTTCGCAGCTGATACGTCAGTTATTGTTAGCAACATAGAATTACAAACACATATGAGAATACTAAAGGAGACTTTATTATTCTCATTTTGTTTCGCCTCTACGACATCGTAGACGTGCTACGATTTGCTACGAATTTATGAGACAGATGATGCCTTATTGAATTCACATAAATTACATCCCGCGGGACGTACTTTTGATGCTAATTTAGTTTTTATATTCAGTGGGAATATTGAAAGTGTGTATGTATGTATGTATATACGTTTATGTGTACGTCGGCCACACATTACCGTTAGAACGAACTGCCCGATCCTGGCTGTAAGTCTACATGTAACCTCAACTAACTTTGTTGTTTATGGCTGTGGTGGGGCTGTATATTTAATAGCGGGAGCTGTTTGGTACTTACAATGTTACTTGGGCTGAATTTATTGAAATTCTATGCTAATGTCTATGGTCATCGCGGGTTCATAATTATTTACCTCGTATACATTTTTATTTTCAATAGTTTCTTTAATAAAATAAAGATATTGCAAATGCAAAAGGGTATATTTCTTTCTTTTCCCCTTATACGTATAAAATCTGTACACTATAAGTTTTGCCGCTACGATTTGTCTAACAGATGTTTCAATTCTCGGCATGTTCGGAGTCACACTATAATGCTGTTATTCATCATAACAAGTGAGAAAGAGATTTTTATTGACATGTTAAAATATATGTTTTTTCTTTTAAATCATTTAGTAGTTAATTTTTTCGTGAAGCTGTTATAATTGAAATGTAGTTAAGTTTCTTAAAATGAAAGTTACCAGTTTATATTCAGCATTCATTTCGCACCACAACCTCTTATTCTCGAGTTGAGATGAAATGAGCCCCAAGGTTGTCGTAACAAGTGTGCAATCAAAATGTATTAAGCTCACTCGCCCTCCGAGCCCAGAGGTCGAGCCACGTACCGCTCTCACACACAAACTCTGTTATATGAATAAGTTGGCTCGGTGCCCTAGGGCTAGCAACAAAAGGGCGGTAGTTGTACCCTTTTAGATATGCGGCCAGTCCCGAGCGAGCGATTTGGCCGAAATAAGCCCAGAGATACCGCTCTCAATGGCACACTACAATTTATTTACAGCACTTGATCGCTATTTCTTTGGCTATTTTAGATTTTGGCCCTAAACTATATAATTAAAAACTCGATCTGTTTATGAATAAGAATCGCTTGCAAGTGAAAGACAGGTAGTTAATAGTTGTATTTTTCAAAAATCCAAGCCCATAAGTAAAATTAAGTCCGCCTTGTGCAATATATTTGCAGGAACTTTTAAGAAATAAATAAAATATGAATATTTAATTGTTGGCCCTGTGGATATTTAAAACATAAAGCTAACAGTGTCTACAAAATGTTTAGTAAAACTAACTCTCAATATTTATTTATTTATTTTAAAACTTTGTGCACACATGAACATCTACCAGTCAACCTTTGGGAGATGTGGTAATTTTGTGAGGTAGGTGCATTGTGGTGAAAGTAAAAGGTTGTAATTGCCATCAACATATGGACTGACATGATTCATTATACACATATACATATACATAATATATGTATAATATATATATATATGGATATACATACACACTAATACATGAACCTTACATAAGTACACTGTGAGTAGGTACTAAATTGTATCTTAATTATAGTTTTCCTGCCATTTCGTCAAGAGGTAGTTTTGACGTTCGTTTTGAATGAAACACGGCTTGTTGACATCCCGATTTTATCATTAGTGCATCACGTATCGTTCGCCTACGTATTTTAGTATAGTATTACATATTCAATGTTACATAGTAGTGGTCAATACCACTTCTATTTGGAGAATTTGAGTATACACACAACAAAGTGCAATTTGTTTACAGCCCAAATATCTATGCGTTGGTAGCTGTAACCTGCGTTGCTGCCAGAGCCTCCATCACATATTTATGGGAAAATGTCGAATATTTTGACAGAAAACAACCAGTGCATGTTTGTACTATTATGTGTCACTTCTCAAGTAATTAAAGAGATGATGAAAAGGTTTCATGGAGCACTGCCTTCTACTTTAAATATATTTTTTAGCATCGTATCCTTTTTAATATTGAATCTCTAGTGTAACATAGCAAAGAGCCTGAGGCGAAGCGTATCGGTTTCAGTAAATCCCAAAAAAATCCCAAGCACGGTAGATATAAAGTATAAACATTTTACAAATTTTCTTCTTTGGGTAAAAGTTTTGGCGCTTTTTAATTAAACTTACTTTTGGTACAGCGTTTTCTTAATTATATTATAGGGATTAGTAAAGCAGTGTTCTGTACTATTAAGAGAAAACTTACTGTTACCTAATTCAACTAGCTTTAACTCGCGGTAACGCTTGCATTAAAGGCGATTTAAAGTTTGTTTTTTTATTAAAACTAGCTAATAGTAACGTAACTTTGTACAACATTTTATCTAAATCGATGAGTGTCCAAGTAATAAACATTCATACTAACAAACTTTTGTGTTTATCAATGGAGTCTGAAGCTGATCTATTAGATATAATATTTACATAATGCAGCTGCAACATAACACAGTTTATATGTAGTACTTTGCATTTTATAAAAAAAAATTTGAGAAGCCTTCACAATTTCAAGAATTGAAATTTTTGGGATTCAGAAACTTCGTGAACAAACGTACTAAACTCACACATACAATGATATTACTACAGATATATATATGTACATAATCTATAGATATAAATTCGATTTAGCGGTGAGTCCCTTAACATAGGCAGAAAAAAATATGTCTTTCTTTAGGCGCTCTTAAATCAGTAAAAAAGTGAAATTTATGTTTTAATAATGGAATAGCAATGGACCGATGTTATTTTTTCTAGCGTATCGCAGTATCGGGCTGCAAGGATTGCTTGCCAGCGGGTGGTAATGGAACGCTGGCGGTCGCACGCAGCCGTGGCAGGGGGTGCGCACTTAACGTCACACACTGACTTAGATTTGATATATTGTAGTGAACTGTAATGAGGTCGAGTAGGAGACTGTGTGCCAACTGGTAATGGAAGATAACGTTTTTGATAGGTCACAATTTAACTAAGGTTATATATAAAGTTCTTATACAGTTAAATCAGTTCAACTGTAGATACTTTAAATCGATTTGTTAGGTCGACATACATTTGAAGATATCCTTTGTTTCTAGAGATATAAAGACAGCTACCTAACACCTAAGTAAGTTGGTTCTGTGTGCTACAAAGTCTAAACATTAAATATGCACCAATATAAATAAGGGCCCTTTTAATTTTATGTCTTTTGTCAATCTGACCAAATGTGTTGTGGCGACCTCCACAGCACCATCTACCGAAGATACACTGAACTACGAAGTTACGCACTGTACCTACAAACTACACTACACGGAGTAACTACCAATCCTGAATCGCGCAAATAAAGTTCCCGCGCCGATTATCATATATACAACATCCCAACATCAACTGTAGGGCAGTAGCCCGCCAGGCATGATCACCTCGCCTGGTCGGAGGATCCTCCCTTTGTGTTGGGTGGAACATTATACCCGTTCCCCCACAGTGGTGACCCCGACGTGATTGGAAGCAGCCTTCAAGCCGCGCCACCATCATGTTCACTCCCACAGCAAGTCTCAAGCCAGCCAGCAACTTCGGCCTCAACTGGGATTGGATATACCACACGCAGGACGCGACCGCTCCAGCCTGGTAACCCCTACGGCCTCTACAGCGTCTAGGCGTATAATCTATAAATATTTGTTTTGGAGATCAGGTGTTTTCTATGTATAATATGTATGTATTTACAAAGGAAAAGTATATATGTATTTATATCAGTTGTCTAGTACCCATAACACAAGCTCTGCTTAGCTTGGGACTAGATGGCGTTGTGTGTAAGATGCCCGAAATATTTATTATTTTATTTATAGTTCAAATAAATTACATCCAAATTCAAAATAGATGAGTTTGCTCATTAAATAACTATTAACTATGGCTTACAATCAAGTCTACGTTCTCTGGATAAACTGGATCTCAGTCAGAATCATAAACTGGCAAAATAAATATATATATGTACAGTTTAAGAGTTTTCTAATATTCGCTCGACTTGTTATCGTTAACTTCTGAGCGTATGTAAATAATGCAACATTGTTTAATGGCGCTTGCGGCGACATAAACAATTCGTCTTACAACACGTGTGTAATACGTACAAGCCAGAGGTACCAACGGCCATCAACAGCTACAAACTTTCCTGCTTTAAAATTTAAATCGAAGCGGAGAAGTGGGGTCTGACTCGGTACAAAGTCCTCTGCAGATAGGTGAGGATAGGATGATAAAATACTCCTCTGTATGTAAGCTTACGTTACAGTCATTCAGCATATTTCTAATACTATGGAGTACTGGAACTATGCCATATAACGAAACTTTAACAATAATTAACAATTCTCTTATAGCGTTGTTAAGCCTTTAGTAAGACTAATGGGAAGTAGAACATAGTTTTTTAGTACGTAGGCTAAAATAACCTCATTCTTCATTTGTATTGCCTAAGAAACTTTATTTTGTTACAGTTTAAACAATCATCAACAACTGCTGGGCTCGGGGCTCCTCTCAGGAGAGGGTTAAAGCCATACGGCCCCATGCTGGCCGAGTGCGGGTTGGGGGCTGCCAAGACAACGTCTACGCAGGTATTGAGCTCGCCGTCGTTGATTTCCCTCCGTAATTGTTTCTAATCACCGAGTGCAACTGGACTATGAGTGCCTTACACAATCACAATTATAAATTATTATTTAATATTAATTTCAACCGCAATTATCGACTCAGGTCTTTAATTTTCACATTAATTATATTAATCCAATTAGTATATTTTCTGTTCAATGTATACAACATTCTAAATATCTCATATGTCAAACATACGCACACGCAAACTGTATGAAAGCCCCTATAAATCACCAGTCATACACACATAAAAGATAATCTCTGGATATCATACTTCACGTTATGTAACTACTCACACATGTACGTGTGTTCCGTCATGTGCATTGTGACTGGGGTCATAACTCATTCAGCATTACGAGCGAGCTTTGTGACATCATAACTAGCTGCCCCCGCTCCTTTTGTGGAGGGTACACTTGAGGGACATTGTTGTCATAGTGTGATTGACCTAGTGGTTTATCATCCTGCCTGTTAAGCCAAAGGTTGTTAGTTCGATATCTATCTAAGATAAATAATTAATAAGCATGCAATAATTATATATTAATAAGCATGCTCCATCGTTACGTGCCTAGGTGTATTTAGTACCAAAGTAGAAGATCTGTCCAGTTTACAATGACATGTTCGTGTCTAAAATAAAGACTGTTGATTATATTTATCCGTTTAAAAAGAAGAGAATAGTGTACAAGTATTTGCATAATACCCTCAAAACTGTGTACACAGTTTTTATTCAAAGGGGCTCCAGCGCTAACAGTAGGTAGGTAGGTACTTATAGCGCGTTTGGCGAGATTCTTGCGTACAGCGAGCGTCATAAACCACGCGATGTACTTTATGAGTAGGATAGCCGTATATTTAAGACTCTTGGAATTAATAACAATAATATATCTTTACTTATTTCTCCTCATAAAAGCAGAACCTTATGTAACAGGAACATGAGTACAACTTAATGAAATAATATATTAGGTCTTTACCTATGAAATTGCCGTTTTGTATGCAATAAGTGAAAGTACTTATTTTTTCAAACTTTTTTATTTCTGTTATTCGAAGTAATCACCCATGCAATCGACGCATCTTTGCCAACGCATTGGCAGTTTATTGATGCCCTTCTTGTAAAAATCAGCTGGACGGGAGGCAACAAACTCTTCAAAGGCATTTTGTACTGCCTCTCGGGAATTGAATTTTTTACCCACTAAAAAGTTGTCTAAATTTTGGAAAAAGTAATAGTCGGTAGGTGCAAGGTCTGGTGAGTATGGCGGATGAGGGAGAGCTTCCAACCCCAGCTCTTGCAGCTTGGAGACTGTCTGTTGCGCAGTATGGGGTCGCGCGTTGTCGTGAAGGAGCAGTGGGGACGACCGATTGACCAAAGCTGGTTGCAGATGTACAAGCTTCTCCATCATTCTCTCCAGTTCTTCACAGTACACATCTGCATTAATGCTCATGCCGTTTTGTAAAAAACTGTGGTGAATCACACCCGCACTAGACCACCAAACAGTGACCATCACCTTTTTAGGGGTCATTTTTGGTTTAGGGCATTGCTTTGGTGCTGAACCAGGGTCTAACCAACTTGCTGAGCGCTTTCGATTGTCGAACAGAATCCATTTTTCGTCGCACGTAACTATTCGTTTCAAAATTCCTTCATTTCTTTGCCTGTTGAGCAGCGAAAGGCAGGTCTCGACGCGTACGTTGCGCTGGCGATCGTTAAGGTCGTGGGGCACCCATCTATCAAGCTTTTTTACCTTGCCAATTTGTCGCAAATAGATCAATATTGTTTTGATGCTTACATTAAAAGCTGCTGCTAGCTCAGCTGTAGATTGAGTTTCGTCAGCTTCCACAATCGCCTTTAATTCATTATTGTTAACCAAAGTCTCCGGACGACCACGAGCTTCATTTTTCAAGTCAAAATTTCCAGAACGGAACCGGGAAAACCAATAAAGGGTTGTGCGTTCGTTTGTACAGTTCTCTCCGTAAACGTTTTTGATGTTACGTGCCGTTTGTGTCGCGTTGGTGCCACGACGGAACTCATATTCCATAATTACACGAATTTTTAAAGTATCCATTATGACGAAAAATGTTCAAATGTAATGAAAATACAACGCTAATCAAAAAACAAAAGACTGAGTTTGTAAATAAAATGTCATGGTTTTAAAACAAAATTATTTTGAATTTAGAATACAGAGCCATTACAAACTTTTTTTTATTTGAAATGACCAGTACTGAAGAAACGCAATTTCATAGGTAAAGACGTAAAGGTAAAGAGGTAAAGACCTATTATATAATCACTATTTATTAATATTTTATTTTTCTCAAACAACAAAATGTGGTAATCCTATGTGATTAAGTTTTCATAAATCTGAAAGTTTCATGCTACTGGTAAAGCAAAACAAGTTTTTTTTTAAATATCTTCCAAAAAATGCAGGTTTACAAAACAACTGTTGAAGTGATAACTTCTTATAGGAGGGTAAACCACTTCGTTACGTAACAGGTTACGGCGCCAGTCTGTCTGGCTTTCCTTTCTATCACGCATACGGTAGCGGTAGGCAGGCTCCTCTCTCACTCTTACCCACAGCGCTAGCCATATTTAGGACAGAGGTTTCCCCTCTCATCACTCAGTGTTCAGTGGGCGATAGACATAATTATACTGTTGACAGTGAGCATATAACCTATGTTAAATAACCTTTCCTTACATTATCACATTAATTTACAATTTTTTTTTGTATCTCTATAATAATCTAAGCTTTTCTCATGTTAAGCTAGTGGTTTATCATCCTGCCTGTTAAGCCAAAGGTTGTTAGTTCGATATAAATGATTAAGACTATAAAGACTTGCCCAATATCGTATGCGACTCCTGAAAGAAATATGTGAATATATGTCAAAAAACTATCCTATCTTAGGGCACGCCAGCAAAAAACTTTAAGTGAAAATGCTTTAGATAGGATAATATAATGCTTTGGAGTTCATCGTGAGCAACAACATGACACAAGAACTATATGATTAGATAACAATCCATCATTTGTCCTGAGCTACTTCCGCGACTCATGGTGCTCGTATTCATAAAAGACAATGGAGTGTTTACACTTGACGCATGCGCAGTTCCGGCTGTTAACAGTCGATATACAAATTAATTAGCAGTAATGAGGCGTCGCTTTATGACGAACAAACTGCGGCCAATTCTCGCTTTAATTTTACGGCCAACCAATTGGGCGGAAACGATTGCTATTTCATCAAATTACAATATCTATTATAGCAATAAAAACATTTTGTTTTAATTTTGTTTGTTGTATTTTATTTTGCTGTATTTTGAGGTTTTGCAAAACGTACGAAGTTTTTCATACTACTACATATTTTGCACTGCTTATAATGCAAAGCACTAAACATTTGAAAAAATCGTGAAACATGTCACCAAGCATTTAGCCAAGTTGCAAGTGTTTCGCGTCAATTTATATTTCTACAATCTTTAACGGAACGAGAACCAATACATGGAGTCAGCCAGTACAAGAGAATAGAGTTCTCTTGTACTGGCTGGCTCCCTATACGAGTATACGAGCAATTTTTTTGTTTTGATCTCGTGATGTTGAGAGACGTTATTCTCATACGTTTGTTAGTTTTCAATTAATGTTTAAGTTTGTAGAATGCAACTTGGCTAGCGTGGCTGACGTACTTTTTTTAGAAAAACAAATATACGTACACCAGCTAGTCATTTCTGCAGCAAGAAAAGTAAATCATTTTTTTAGGTATTGCTTTGCGATTTTCATTCTCTCTGTATGTAATATTTTTTTAACAGAATAAGGGCCATTTTACCAGTTCCTGGTACAATTTCAGATAGTTAAATTATACTTAACAATATTTAAAATTTGATGATACAATATACATTTGATTATTTAATATATTCGTCACCATCCGAGACTTTGAAACCGGATCTTTTAGACATATGTCAGTACTTTGTGAAAAAGTCATGGGTCTGGGTCAGTCATACATCAGTTTTGTAATATAAGATATGATTATTTTGGGTCACTGTGTACATTTAATAAGCCAAAGTACTAAGAGCTCTATATATACGTATAGAATATGATAATGTAAAACAATAATTCCACTTGAGTCAGCTGTTTGCGTTGCCAATTTATTCGTGTCATCGACCCAACGTCGCCACGTCCTCCCTCTGTTCTCGTCGCCTCAGCTCCAATCAATAAAAAATACATTACAAACAAATGCATAATCTCGTGATATGCACAAATACTATTATAGTATAAGGCATCTTTATCTTTTTAGTTTTCTGTTATTGTTAAAGAGAGAGACCAACATCTCACTCTAACTCAGAATATAATTATGTTTCTTTTTCCATTGTTTGAGAGAAGAGGCGACTAGGAGAACCACAACCAATTTGTCTACAGCCCCTTAGTTAACTTGCAAGTGTTTCGCGTCGATTCTTTTTCTACAATGGCTAATGTCTTTTCAATCATGTGACTTAGCGTTGAAAGATGTCAGTCTCATAGTCTGTAGATTGTATCTTCAAAGTTTAGGATATAAGGAAACTGAGGAGGTTATAGCAGTGTTATCGTACATTGTACGTTTAAAGTTTTAATTACGTTCAACTAAGTGTATATTGTTTATACTCATTTTAACATTATATTACTCTTGCATGAATACCACCCACCTCTAACAGATACACAGGATGTGCACTCAAACACACATGTGCACTCTCACATCTACACACACGGTACACATACACCCACATAAACACAAAGAGAGGTTCACTTCACACATTTCATTTCGTTTTTCTAATTTTAGAATTATTATATTTTCTTTTATATAATACTAGTTAAGTTGAAATTCCCGTGGGGAATGGCGCCGTTGGCCGAAATACAGGTTTGTACCAACGAGTAGTTTGGCTACAGAGGCTATCTCATGTTCGATTTATAACTAACTAGTTTTAAGTTGAACATATTGTATTTTTTGTTTTCGTGCAATAAATGTTATTATTATTATCTTGGCTAGGGGAGTTGGTTATCATACGAATAAGAAATTTTAGCGCACGGCTCTCGGCGGTCTGTTTCCAAGGTGAGTCAGGAAACCGAAGTAAAACAGAAAATTTAAATAGAACATTTGAGGAAGCCATTCCGTGTTGGTATAATCATCTTCATCAAATGCTTATGGACTTGATGATAATTGATTGAACTAGAATTGTTTGATTGAACTAGAACTGTCTGAAACCTCGCGTTTTATGCCATCATCATCATATTCAAATACTACAAGAGTAGCACCATCACGAGTGTCACACCAATTCAAATCAAACTTCACGTGTCTTTTAGTGAAAACATTATTTTTCTATACACTTTTGACACTCATTCCGATTAGGTATACCCTGTTCTTTTTGATCAGAATACAACTTGTCGTAACTTCTAGTCTTATAATTTTTTGAAGTCACATTTCAATAACGTTGATATTTTAATAAACAATAAATAATTTGTGTCATCATCATCGCATCAACAGTCATTAATGGTTCACGGTTTTGCCCAACTACACCACGCTGTCCACACTGGTTGGCAAAGGGTTTGCTTTAAGTTGTCCTTCTCTTAGCAGTACTGTTGTCCTGGTAGTTTTCTCCCTCGGTCGACTCTTACGACACTCACAGGATGACTGGGAGTGGTGACACTTCTTATTCGAAATACATCACTACAAGGATACTTTATATACATACGAAGTATGTACTGTTAATGTTTTGTTCCACAATGATTGATGATGCTTCAACAAGTGAGTTTTAACGAGGAAGTTTTTATACAATTTATTTTTTAAATATACAGTACAAATGTTAACCTAAATATAAAAACCTATCTTAGGGTCACTGGTAGACGTTAAATTTGAGTAACTTACTTTAATTTCCACTTTATTTATGACTTACATCAAGAGAGCAAACCTAAGGTACAGTGGACCAAATTGATTCATGACCCCCTTAGAGTCATTTTCCTACAATTATTCTATACCATTAGGTTGAAATTAGCTTGAACATACATTTCATAAGTGACGAACCATTATCATTCTACTAGACACTGACAAAGCCATGACATAGACATAGACGTATACTATGATAAGTATTGCACGAAAAAGTTTGTTAGCCAGTGAACGTCCTTATCTATAGGTATATTAGGAAAGATTTAATTGTATATTTGTTTGAGACATAGGATTGACTTTATTTCGAACTAGCTGACCCCCGCAACCTCGTTTGCGTCTTCTATTGCCCGTAGCGTAAAAAATTTCCCCCGTTTTTTAAACATTCTTCATTGGTGCTCCGCTCCTATTATATAAACGAAAAACGCAAATATCTTACGGAACCCTATTTAATCGGTCGGTAAAAATAAAATCGGTCCAGTACTTTTTGAGTTTATTCGTTACATACAAAAATACAAATCTTTCCTCTTTATAATATTAGTGTAGATAGTGTAGATAATGGGTAGACTTGAGGTAGGAGGGTAGAGGTACCGTAAAGGTAGCATAGGGTACTGTAGAACAAAAATAGATAAGCATTTATTTAACAGAACGAAGTCTGTCGAGACAGCTAGTCATACATATTAGTAAAATAAAACAGTAAAATTAGAGACCTTTGTTTATTTCATATTATTAAATTAAAAATAATGGCATTCACTTCGTAAAGCGAATAAAAAAGAAAAATTCTCAATAGTTAATTTTTGGGTTATAATGGTTCCAATTGTTTGGGTCTGTAGGATTACTGGTTAAACCTAAAACCGAGTGTAAGCGCCATGGTTTTCAATAACGTCTAATAATCGATTAAGCATAGACCCGATTAGACGACTGCAAATGTCACTTCCCCTCATGAAATCCCAGATTTCGTTACAATGCAGCTCGATTGCTTCTTTAGTTCTCTCGTTCCTGTTATCACACATTTCTATTGGGTTAAGATCTAGTGACCTAGACGGCCATGGAATGAGAGTAAATTCATCTTCATGCTCCGTAAACCAATTTGAGACAATTCTGGCAGTATGCACTCGACAGTTATCATGAACATAGGAGAATACTGGCACATCTTCACGGGGGTAAACTGTTCGCAAAGTCGGTAACATTGATTCTTCCAATAAATCGACATAGTTGATAGCGTTATGACGAGGAGAAATAGGAACAAGTTCGCCTATGTTTCCAGCATCCATCCATGCCCACATGTTAGCTGAAATACGGCCAGATGATTGGTTAGGCACTACGTGGTCTTCTGTGTATCGCGTGTTATCGTAACGCCACAAAGTTAAGCGACCATGTTGAGAAGAGCGAAATGATTTTTCGTCTGTAAAGATGGTGTTAGTCCAGTCGAAATCTAAATAATTACGTGCAAAATTCAATCTCACAGTTCTGTGTGCATCCGTTAAATGAACTTTCTTAGCATGATGTCTGTAATGCAGCCCAGTGCGGCGCAAATTATTTCTTATTGTTACTAGACAAACGTCGTAACGTGCTGCAAAATAGCGGGTACGAGTAAAAGGATGTTCTTCGTAATGGTGTTGCATTTCCGTTCTCTGTTGGTTTGTGATTCGACGAACCCCATGATTATGTCGTAGTCGGTCTTCAAGGATACCCTCTTCAGCGTGCCGTCTGATCCAGGTTCTGACCGTGTTACTACTTATATTTAACTCACGTGATATTTCTCTAACGCCGCAACCTTGCTCACTGAGCACTACAATCCGAGCTCTTTGTTCTACCAAATTGGCCATTATACGATTCGTTTATAGATATAAATATATTCTTAGATTTTTATTTTAATATTTTCAGATTGACTACTACTTGACATCTTACACATAATGTCATTTCATTTTACAAATTATAATACTTTTTCTTCGCAATGAGTGGGAGAGCTATGCTTCGGCATGAATGGGTCGGCTCGACCAGAGTGATACCACGGCCTCACAGAAAACCGGTGTGAAATAGCGTTTGCGCTGTGTTTCACCGAGTGAGTGAGGATACCGGAGGCCTATCTCTTACGCACCTACCACATCATATTTTCACATCATCCTAAGGTTGACTGGCAGAGAATGCCATATGGCATTAAGTCCGCCTTTGTGCAAGATGTGCATCAAGTTTAAATAAATAAATAAAATAGAGTGCGAAAGTCTAGACAATCACTGGTCTATTTGAATCAAACTAGTCAGTAACTAACTATTAACTAGAATAAATTAAGGCTCCGGGTGTATTTATACCATTTATTTATGTTAAGCTAACATTTTCACAAATAGTTTCATTTTATTTATTTTTATTCAGGACAACAAACAATTGCGCGATAAGAGGTTATAAAATATGCCTTATTTCTAAGATGTTCTTTTAAATTATTCACGCAACCAGCACCGTTATACACAGAATAATACGAGTATTACTCAGTACATAGTACTAACGTTATAGTGAATTACAAAAATTACAAGATACAGAGCAACAAAAGAAAATACAAATGAATTAAAAAGAAAAAAAACTAAACACGTAAAATACATCTTTTAAATGTTGAGATGGACAAGTGAAATATGTCTACATCAGTGAAATTATCGTTAGAACATTGCAGATTTCTTCTTAGAGGTTTCCTTCTTTCTTTCTTTCTTCTAATTGTGATGGGACGCTCAACTTTTTCTCTTGCAAAATTTAAGTTCATCATCAGCCTATCGCAGTCCACTGCTGGACATAGGCCTCTCCAATTGCACGTCACTTAGTTCGATCCTCGGCTTCTCGCATCCAGCTCCTGCCAGCCGTCTTGCGCAAATCATCACTCCACCTGGCCCGTGGACGTCCTACACTACGTTTGCCGAGACGCGGTCTCCACTCAAGAACCCGTTTACCCCAACGGTTATCGGTTCTGCGGCAAATATGGCCAGCCCACTGCCACTTCAGCTTGCCAATCCTGTAAATTAAATTTAAGTTAGTAAACATTATTTATACACACAATATTCATAGTATATATAAATATGTACATTGCGAACCAAAAGACGCAGTGTAGTCGCGTGCTTGTAAATTTACATGTGTTGACAAAAGTATGGTCGACTACAAACTAAATGATACAATGGTGACAATAGGGAAATTGTTTATGTAAACACGTAGGGCTTGATGTTTAGTTAGTTACATATTCAGTTTGTTACGTGTTATTTTTGAAATGTATACTTAAGACATACAATCATATAAACGATACATGCCTTATTATTTTTTTAAATGCACCTTGATTTAAAAAAGCCATCAGGTTATTTATACTGACTTCAGAAATAAAACTAAAATACACCAGTAAAACAGAAAATATACTAACAATATTTCTTGATTTCTAAAATTAGCACTTAATGTATTTTGATTAACTTACAAATTGACAAACTGACAAAATAACCAAATACTAATATGACTAATAAGTGAACTAATGTATTAAATAACTTGCTTTCGCCCGCGGTTTCGCTCGCATTCAATAAAAAGGATCCTATGTTCTAATACCTCCAAGAATATGTGTACAAAGTTTCATGATGAACGGTAAAGTAGTTTTCGCGTGAAAGCGTAACAAACAAGGTAGGATCAATTAATCTATGCAAATAAATAAAATTGGAGTGTCTGTTTGTAATATTAAAATAACCGCTTTCTACTACATGCATATGAATGTACACATACCAAAATATATGTTTTTAAAATTTTTGCCTGTCTGTCTGTCTGTCTGTTTGTTCCGGCTAATCTCAGGAACCACTGGTCCGATTTGAAAAATTCTTTCAGTGTTGGTTGGTCCATTTATCAAGGAAGGCTATAGGTTATACATCATCACGATACTACAAATAGGAGCGGAGCACCAAGGAAGAATGTTTCAAAAACGGGGGAAAATTTTCACGCGACGGGCAATATAAGGCGCAAACGAGGTTGCGTGGGTCAGCTAGTCCTTAATATTATAAATGTGAATAGTGAATAGTTGTTCTATCGAAATTTAACTCTGTTGTGGAGGCCTATATCCAACAGTGGACGTCTTTTAACTGAGATCATGATATAAAACGAGTATTAACTAGTTTGGATTTTAAAACTGTACTTTGACATCTTTCATCACATGAACATCCAAGCTCACGTAGCGAAGGAGCTTTAGTAAAAGTTGCAGAGATTTTTTTCTAATAATTTATCAAACAGTTTTAAATAAGTTTTCATCTAGAAAAAACTTGCTAAAGTAAATCATCTCAAAGAAGACTTACCTAAAATGACGGCATTATTTCTGTCGATTTAGCTTTAGGAAGGTTTCGTTGGTGACCGGAGGTTCAATGATGCGCAAGCATCTCAATAAGCCGCCATAGTGTGGGGCATCATGCTGTGTTATTGCATTGCCTACATTCGCAATGAATACGGTGACCATCGCTCTTAGATTCTGCTCAAGCTTTCCATCGGGCATCGCATGGCAGGTTCATCGCATGAAGAAAAACTAGAATTACTTCAACAAGGTCGGTCCATCATCATTACTTAGCATTATGAATCAGTGATTGTGGCCTGTGATTCATTTCTTCCTCTATTATAATCACGTTGAAACATCAAAGGCATTATCCTTTTTCGTTTAATTTTATTCTACCTCCTTTGAGTTTTTTCCCTTTTCAAAGGCGGGGTCGTTTGTTAGAGCGATAAATCTTAGTTAGGTCCATTATAGCATACCGCAGCGTAATAAAATTATGGTCGTCTTTAGTGAAATTATTCGGAAACTCAAACTAATGCCTTCCTCATCTAAATCGGTTAGTTTATTGATACTAAATTGAGCGCTAGTAACATATTATATTTAGTTAAGTGATTCTAATTATTTAAATGGAAAGTCTGAGTCTCGTTGCGTTAGCCGCCCGAAACGCCAAGTTTTTGCACCGCTCCGCGATTAAAATCCATAGTTGTGGGATATTTCTAGTATATATACCAGTGTGATACATCGTCGGAATCGCGCTGACGAGCCGCGTCTTTTGATATATCACACAGGAAAATCGGAAAACTTTTGTGAAACACGTGGTGAAAAAGTGTTGTTTTTCGATCACTCCGGAGGATTTATCTCCGGATTTTGATCTGCAACCTTTGTTTTTTGGACTGTACGAAGTTGCGCTGGGACCCCCCGGACCCTCTGAGACCCCTCCCAGAATTTTCTGGTGAGGACCCGAGGCACAGAAGTCGAAAAACCAAAAACCACGTGGAGTCTTTTTCAGCCATTTCAGCAGATTGGCTGAAACTGAAACTTACATCGTACGAAGAATACAAAGACAAACTCATAGACACTTTTTGTGTTAAAATCAGACAATCGTGTGAAGCAGGACAGTTGACAAAAACAAAAACAGTTTGTAAAAATTTAAGATACTTTTTTAAGGGTTTATTGTGACTCATCAAGATCGGTAACGTACACTTATTACTATTCCTAAAAATAGTTCGTTTAACAAACTAAATAGTGATACCTAAATTATAATTTTAAGACGAAAACTTTTTTATTAGTTATTAATTTAAACTATTAAGTCTTTTGCCACAACAGCAAAACATAAAGTTGTAGAGGTCGGGAACAGCAGACCCTTATCCTGACACCCAGACCACCAGGGTGGTGTTTCTAGGAGCCTACCGAAAGACCTTTTATTCTAGGAGAAAATTCTCCTGTACTTACCTCGGACTCCAGGAGCTATTTGCAGAAAATTGTCAGCCACCCCCGATTTCTGCAGCTTCCAGAGGGTGAACAGCGGACCTGACGACCTTCGCGCAGCGACGACACCTAGAAGACCTCTCCACCTTTAAATAAAAAATTTAAAATTTAACATAGATAATTTATTGTAATTTTGGGGAATTTTTTATAAAAGTGTGTCCTAAGACTCCATTCCCAATTAAGTTGGTACACCCCCTAACTCAGCAGGGGAGCCCCTTAAAAACCACCCCCGGGAAGATTTTTTCACATTTTGTAAAAAAATTTTGTTATCCCGAACCCCTATCAATTAGAAAACCACTTTGACTGTAAATTTGGACCCCCCCCCCTACACGGCCGTACTTTTTATAAATTTAAAATTTTGATCTTAAGGTCAAAACCAAGCAGTCAAAGTTGGCAAAATTACTTCCCCCCGATTCCCCTTTGGAAATAAATTAGACAACGGGCCCCCCCTTCTTCCTGGTTACGGGCGCTGGATAGACGGATAACCGGACAACTTTTAGACACACTCATCGCAATTTTAGGACAAGTATTTTGGAAAATATCAGCTAATTAAAGAAATTCAAAATTAAAACACAGCGATAAAAAATAAGATTGTAAAGATAAGAGCCGAAATTTTAACCCCCTGTAACTCGGGAACGGGGCGTCCTAGACCAAAAACGACCAAATTTTTACCCCCCCCCCTAACAACTCCCCCCCCTCATTCGTTCCGAATGACCAAAAGCCATAGTCCGAACCTACCCTCGAGGTTACAACCCCCTACCCTTACTCTAAAACTTAGACCAGTTTAACTTGGTCTCTGACCTGGGGTGGTTAAACTTGCAAGACCTATAACTTCGGTTTGGCTGGACCGATTTTGGTGAGATTTTTTGGATTCGGAGTTTCTCAGCCGAAACCACCTATTAACATCTTGGCTGGACCATTTTTGATGGGATTTTTGTGAAGGGATAGGGCAAAATTAAGGGAAAAGTCCCATATCTCCGGACTGACCGGGCCGATTTTGATGGGAATTTCGGAAACGGGGAGAGGAAGGAGTTTCCATCCCTTGTAGGGTGAAAGGTCACTTTTGGAAATTTTGAAAAAATTTAAGTTTGCACAAATTTTTGCATTTATTTTATAAATTGTTCCACGAAACCGGAGAATATTGCAAACGCAATATCTCCGCTTTGGCTGGGCCGATTACCGAAAATTTTTCGGAGATAGACTAGACAGAGAGGACTATCTGATAGAGTGGAGAGGCGCTCTACCTAGAGCTAAGTTTTTAGTTTTAAATTTTTGTTTTGTTAGTTGACCTTGTTTAATATATTGGACAGCTGTCCCAACAGCTCTACATCAATTAGTTGACTCTACACATACTTTATTATATTTATCTTCTACTTCTTTACCTTGACGGGGACTGTCTTCATCCCCTGAACAAAGACAACCCTGCCGAGCAGAGTTAAAACGTCTCTA
Organism: Spilarctia lutea; assembly: GCA_916048165.1. NCBI lineage: Eukaryota > Metazoa > Arthropoda > Insecta > Lepidoptera > Erebidae > Spilarctia > Spilarctia lutea. Next base: position 19,440,359 of record OU696483.1, read on the forward strand.
TATAGAGAAAATTTTATTTGGTTTTATCTCTTATTACTTTGTGTAGTGTGTTAATTTGTGTGTCTAATATTGGGTAACGCTTTGTACTAGGTCCTATTGACCAGTACAATTAGTTTTATTTTAATATTAAGAACCGGGACCTTACGTCCCACTCAGTTGACTCTACACTTGCTCTAGATAGAGCAAAAAATTTTATTATTATTTCTTAACTGTGTGCTCGGGTATATTACTTTAGAGTCTAAATATCTTTGACTGTCACTCTACCACTCTGGTAGAGATACAAAAATTATTTTTATATTTGTCTATTTTAAAAATACATTGTGGATCACTTACCTGACGAATCCCTTGTCGGAGCGCGCCTGCCGGTTTCACCGCCGAACAAACACCACCTGAAACAAAACAATTACCACTAAACTTAACTTACTATACACAATTAAAATCATCCATAAACATCATCATCCATATTTTTCATTTTGGACATCCCACAGCTGGGCTAGCAGATATTGATAAAAAACGACGGGAGCTTGTCGCTCAACTCGACCATGACTTGGACCGCATTTCTCAATGGGGCTCTGAGAATCTGGTCGAGTTCAACGCCAAGAAAACACAGGTGTGCGCGTTCTCTGCCAAAAAGTCTCCATTCCTTCCCCTTCCCACTTTTCAGAGCACTCGACTGCCATTACAAGGTAGGCTCGATATCCTGGGCATGGATATCAGCCGCGATCTCAACCCTCGCGAATACGTTGAGAGTGTCACTAGGGCGGCCTCGCGGAAGCTAGGTATCCTTAATAGGGTGAGACGGTTCTTCTCGCCCGAGCATCGGTGTCTGCTTTACAAGACCCAGGTTCGCTCGTGCGTAGAGTACTGTTCTCATCTTTGCGATGGAGCCGCGCAGTATCTGTTCGACGCTCTCGACCGGTTGCAGCGGCGAGCTATCCGCATTGTCGGCAGTCCCCAGACCACCGAGTCCCTTGAGCCACTGCAGTTGCGTAGAGATATCGCCTCTATGGCAGTCCTCTATCGCCTTTATCATGGAGAGTGTTCCGAAGAGCTGTTCCAACTGGTCCCCCCTTCTCCCTTCCTCTACAGGACAACACGTGCCGGTCTTGGATGTCACCGCTTCAGAGTGGTAGACATACGCTCTCGTACTCACCGCTTCGGTTCTTCCTTCCTGTGCCGAGCGGTCAAAACCTGGAACTCACTACCTGCGTACGTGTTTCCCTCCCGCTATGAACCCGGGTCCTTTAAGCGGAGCGTGAAGAAGCATCTCACTAGGCCGCCATAGTGTGGGTCGCCATGCTGCAATGTCCCTATTAGCATTGAGGATGGTGACCACCACTCTTGGATTCTGCTCGTGCTTTCCATCAGGCAGAGCAGAGTCATTTTGGCAGCTAAGACATATTTTATACATTATTTATACTGTTTATAGTCGTTTTTGCACAAGTTTACAATCTACATTTTATTTGATACACTTGACGTTCAGACTAACAGACCAACCAACATAGAAAATGATAGGCACACGGTCACCCGTGAAGAGGCCAGGGAGCGGGTCTGGTAAAAGCCCTTCAAACGCCAAGGATGAAGCAGGACCTTCCTCCTCCACCACTAGCGTGAGACGAAGCGTAGGCGAATGGGAAGCGGGAAAAATTGACCCAAACCCCCGCGGTAGTGCCGCAACAACATCAGCGGCACCCCAGAGGACAAAGAAAACTGCGCTTCCTCACGAGGCGAAGGCACCGACAACCCGTAGAGTTTCTACGGAGACAACCGGGACATCGCCGAGCCTGAGACAGGAAACAGCAGCGCCAAACAGCAGGACAGCCCAGGCTAGGGTCTGGCTTCAGAGAGCGAAGGGTTGCGTGGGCGAGTCCCGCAATTTGAAGACAGACCTGAAGCAGGGAATCCTAAACGCAATAGACCATCTATACCAATTGGTTAAGGAGGCGGAAGCGTCGAAGGGAATGACACCGCCCATGTCACAGGATAGGGGCACAAATACGGATAACAAAAAAGAACCGGAAGAGGTGGGGGCAACGACCACAGAGACAGAGTTATTAAAAAAGGCACTGGAAGAACATAGCCGCCTTTTACAAGTTAACACCACAAAAATGAGCGAACTGAGGGAGGCGCTGCAAACGAAATGCGAACAGGCTGAGAAGTCCTCGTACTCGGATGCAGTGGCCAATCGACCCGCCTTACACGCTCCAAAACAACAACAACACACAGCACTCCACTCAGTGGTCGTCACCTCGACCAATGAACAAGACACAGGAGACGAGGTCATTGGCCACATACGGGAAGCTGTCAATGCTAAGGACGGCTGGATTACAGTTGACAGAATCCGGAAGGCCAAGGACCGGAAAATCGTATTGGGATGCCGCACTGAAGAGGGGAGGGACGCGATAAAAAAGAGACTTGCCAGCGTCAAAGATAAACTAATAGTGGAGGATGTTAAAAACAAAAACCCTCTTGTTGTATTTAAAGACCTGTTAAAATGCAACACAGATGAAGACATCAAAAAAGCCCTGAAGAACCAGAACAGGGACTTATTTGTCGGATTCAGCGAAGAGGAGGAACAATTTGAAATTGTTTTTAAAAAGAGAACGAAGAATCCCCACACACACCACGTCGTTCTCAGAGTCTCCCCAAAAATGTGGAATAAACTGCAGGAAAGACAGGTAGTATATATAGACTTGCAGAGGATCAAGGTCGAAGACCAGTCCCCTCTGGTTCAGTGCTCTTTATGCCTGGGCTATGGGCATGGTAGACGACTCTGCAAGGAAAGCATAGAGAAATGCAGCCACTGTGGGGGACCCCACATGAAGACGCAATGCGCCGACTGGCTGGCTGGGGCGGCACCCAGGTGCTGCAACTGCGTGCGCGAAGGCCTGGATCGCGTTGAGCACAACGCATTCAGTGCCGAGTGCCCAGTGCGTGGTAAGTGGGAGTCGCTGGCCAGATCCAGGGTGGCGTATTCCTAACGGTGGCAAGGCCGGCACCCGGATTGGGAGACGCGAGAAGAGCAAAAGCACAACACACCATACACTGAAGAAGCCGGGCGCCACTCGTAGTGATGCTGGCTGTGAATCGTATGGCAATTCAAAGTCAGCATTATGGCTGGACCGGGGTGGCGCCTTGTTTCATCTACCTAACACATAACACTGTTCAGTGAAATCGACAGGTGTGACAGAGCGGGTCTCTGCGGGGCACGGGGGACTCTCCAAACAACCGAATGTTCTCGGGTGTAGGGAGAACCCGTCGGGCACCGATAACCAACATGTTTATCAAGCGGACTCCCGGATCCGGTTGAAACACCAAGTCAACACGGTTGTTAAAAAGCGTAACAATAACAACAATAAACGTAAATAAAATATTAAAACTACAAAGAAATAATAGATAAAAACACAAAAATATAGATAAGACAAATATGTTTAGATATATATTGTATATATATGTAGGGATTTTGGTCCCCTATTTAGGAGTGTCGGTAGATTCCATATTCTTTTTAATGAGGGTAGACGTGAGTTGTCGGGCGAGGAGAATGATAGCAATGGTTTTCCTCACAATCGCTTTGTTATAATCACTTTACGATAATACATAGTGAAATACAGTCACGATAATCAATAATGGTATACAGGTTACAATTTAGGTACGACACTCCACCGAACATGTGATGCTACTGCGAGATGCTAAACGATAATCCTTGCCCTCCGGCTGCGTTCCATTTTATAACTATCTCCGGCTGCGTTCAATTAATAACTACCCACAGTTCTTTAGGGATGGGATCAAAGTCACTGTTACCCGCAACTAATCACATAAAATAATCGACTACCATCAATTATCTTAACGCGTGATTATTATTTTTTTAAGTGGCAATGATTTCCATCCCTATTGTCATCGGTCGCAAGCTCCAATGCTCGGTGTTGCGTCAGTGTCTAACTACCGACACTTGTGTTACCAAATAAAATAAGTGATGCGCCTGTTTACAGTTTGCCATTTATTAAGAAGAAGAAGAAGAAGAAGAAGAAGTGATGCGCCGTCATATATATACATACAAGCATATATATAAATAGTAAAAATAAATAGAATTAAGCATATAGTATAATAAAAAGTGTAATAAAATAGTATTTTAGTATTACAAATAAATAAACATGTATTAGACTAAGGAAAAATGTATTAGATTAAGGAAAAAGTAAATTAAAAAACTTGTACAAATTATTTCCCCGAAAAATAGAAATAGATGGAAACAAAAGCATAAGAAATAGTTAGAATAGAATTAGAAATGTGGCAATCCCAACCACGATAAGAATGTAAGAGTGAAGGGAGTAAAAGAAAGAAATAGGATGTGGAAAAATAGTGCGAGAGGCATAATTGAAGATGAGTGACAAAGAGACATAGTTACACAAGGACTCCAATTATGTTGGAGGATAGTCTGAAAAAAAAAAATTAAAAAAAAAAAAAAAAATGGAAAGTCTGGCTATAAAGGGTGTAGTTTAGTAAAGTTGACTGGAGTACCTAAATAAAATTCATGTCGAAATATACTGAATTTATTGAAGTACGAGCTTAGCAGATTAAGTATTCACTACACTCGAGCTTTAGTTATTTGTAGTTCAATTAGATTTTTTGAAGAGGAACGTACTTACATCTGTATGTGTTTAAAAATATGAATATTTGGAGAGATATTAATAATCTCACACAATTCATACACGATCATCAGGATCTAAACTAGACAGAGCCTGTACCATGAGTCCCAATTGCTTATAAATATACTTATATATTTTTAAACACATACATCTCATTCATTGCGTGGTTGGCCTAGTGGTTTATGCGGTCGCTACGCTGCTTTCTACTGCGTCGAATATTGTGGGTTCAAATCCCACATTGTGTGATTCACAAATTGTTGTTTTGAGTCTGGGTATTCTTTGTCTGCGTTTTATGTATGTTTATGAAGTTAAGAAAAAATCATAGATTAATTACACCCAGATACAGAACAAATAATCGTGTCTATCACACAGATATTTGTCCTGGGTGGGAATCTAACTCACGACCTCTTTCGTAGCAGGTAGGATCACTAACCAGTAGACTGCTTAAATACCATGAAAACCACTCGGACAGGCTTTAAACATGGAAAGGTTACCCCGAGACCCTTGAGGGTCTACGAGAAGAACCTGTAGTCAATAGCAAAGTTAAGCGTTACAAGAAGTACAAAATAGTGGTTTGTACTACACAAATAAATTAGGTTTTCATTCAGTGATTGGTTCAGATACGTATTTGTAATAAAAATAAATCTTTCAATCACGGCTCTAACAAAAATAAAATGAACGTATGGAGACATCAGCTGAATGTGAATTATCTGTTCCATTTACTCTTTATTTGAGAAACATTTCGCGGGGAACGTATTAAAAAGAAATTGGTAGACTCTTTTCGCTGAAGATGGTAGCTACTGAGTACAATTTATGGCTTTGCATATTTGTATAGTCCTCGGCTTGGGTAAATCAATGCAAATGTTTTTTTTTTATGTTGTCTTTACTATCTGTGCCCCGAAGATTTTGATAAAGGTAACATAGCGTATATTTAAAGGAGAAAAAGAAACCAAAGATCGGTTGAATAAAATGAAAACAAATTTATTCGCTGCTGCTAAATGTACTAGATTTGGGTAGATTTCTCAAGTGTAGAATTAACTAAAAATTAGAAAACAACGTTATTTTTTAATTAATTCTACGATTTTAACAAAGTATTTATTTCTTACAACTTCATTATACTTCTTATACTCATTGTTAATAAGGTCAATATTTCAAATTAGTAATCAATTTCAAATGGATGGCAAAATAGCAATTATATAGCTAGTATGCATATAGTTTTAGTGAGAATACTTTTAATGTATTATACCTATTGTGTAGACGACTTACCAAATAATGTATTTAATAGGTACACATAAACAATCTAAATGAAAGTTTTTTAGTCTAGATTGCTTTATATCTGAATGAAAGCCTATAAACATATTTGAAATACTTAGTTGAATCTCCTCTTTCGCGAAAAAATGATTTATATTTAAAACATCTGATCATTTAGAAAACTACAACACGCTTCTATGTAAGTAAGTATTAGATTATTCCCAAATGATCACCTTACATTTGGGGTACTTCATTAAAATTATTTTGGGTTATAAACGTTTTTACCTTTGCTATATTTTTAAATATAATTCAGTAACATTCTTGTGTTTATTCGTTACAGTTCCGAGACAGACCTTGGTTTTTGGCACCCAGGAAGTGTTTGTTGCTAGGCGCACTGTGACGTCGATACGCATTGCCCTCGTGCTATTGATTTTACGGTAAAAGATATACATCCATGACTATCTGTGATTTCTTGGCGTTGATATCGACCAACTGTTTACAAACTATAGCGCAATGGCGTACTTATTCTTTAGTTAGTATATTTAAATGAGATCAAAGGACTTTACGTGATCTTCTAATTACTCTATCCGGATTTAATTTGGGATTAGCATAACGGGTACTGGTAAATGATTTTGCTTGTATTTTTAATTAATCTATATTGCTAGCCGCTTGATTAATAAAAATCCTTGATAGGCAGTAATCATGTACAGACTACTAAAGAATATAAGTTAATAGGCATGAAGAAAAGAATAGGATACAAGAGCTAGCATAAAAGAGGAATGTATATATAAATATAAATATAAATGATTGTGTTAATTAGTGTATATTATGTGTGTGTATGTTTATGTATATATTTTATGCGTATGTAGGTATGTATATTTGTATAAGTAGATTTATCTATATGTGTCCTATTATATTCAATAAAAAAAATGTGTGCGTGTACTAGCGTACACTCGTAAGAAGTGAAACTTCTTTATGACGTTATTTTTCAAAAAATAAATATCATATGTCGACGTAAGGTATAACGACAAAAGACTTATAAACCAGCAATATTCGTGACAATTCTTATTTCAAGTGCAATAAAAGTTAAGGAGCGAGACTTTCCCCGCGGATACCACCTGGTGGCATGTCGGACTCGAACCGACCAAAACCGCATGCCGTCCCGGGCACTAGATGCCGGGGAACCAGGTGCACCCTAGAAAGGAAAACCCTGGAACCCCGACGTACCTCGGGCCACCAGCGCTTTGTAGATGGCCCCCTTCTGTGTGAGAACCCCAATGTTCCCTTTAATAACCCCCAGGGCGCGCACACTCCGCAGCGTCCGCGCCATCACCCGGCCTGCTTCTGCTAGGGTGACACATGGCCTCATGTGTCACCCTCAGGCTTGCGCTTATGGAGGACGGAGATCGTTCTGCGCTCTCCGGCGGCTGAGTCGCCTGCGGTGCCTGGCCCGTTCCCGGGCCCGGCGCGCCGGGAGAGTTCTAAACCTCTCCCGGTTCCGCTCCGCCGTCTCCTTGGCAAGCATAACTTGCTCGCAGAAAGAAACGGCGGAGTTCCACGCCCTCTCGCTCCGCAACATGGCCGCAATCATGTTACCGAGCGAGCGAGACCTGAGTAAATATTTCGCGATCTGTGGTGTGAATGAAGTAAGTTTGTGGAATGTGATGTGTGTAGTTATTTACATTGTGGACTAAATAAAATAATATTGTTTGTAATGTGATATTTCATTGTAGTATTAATTTGGTCCTGTTTGTGTTTGAAAATGTTTTTGACGTGACAACGTCTTATAAATTGGTTTGCCGGGTGACACTTCAAGAAACTGCGTTACGCTCCGCTCACGTTATGCGCTCACAATGAGAGCGAGTGAGAGGCACGCGTCCCTTCCACTCGGGCATGGTTAGCCCGCCTAAGAGCGAGAGAGACAGACATAAAAAGTGAAAGGCACGCGTCGAATTATATTTAAAACGTTAAAATTAATATTTTAAATATAATTCTTTGTATAAATAAATGTTTTAAATTGTTACTATTATTTCATCCTTCTTCCTACTATACGAATGAATATTCACATTAAAATTATTTTACCACTCAAAGTCGTTGTCACGTAAAACTTTCGCCCGTATACCGACTTTACAGGCAACCAATTTTTTTTTGTTTTATTTTATAAATTTGACGCGTAACGTAACGGATAAATGTTACACGTAACGAAAAAATGTTACACGAAATTTATTGACAACCCCGATAAAGAAGTTTCACTTCAATAATTTAATTTTTTTAATTCAATTGCACCGTCAACTGCTGCTGTCTCCGATACTTTTAATCCATCCTAAGGTTGCCTGGAAGAGATTGCTTTCGGCAATAAGGCCGCCCTTTGTACATTACGTTATATTTATATGTCATCTTATAATATGTAAAAAGGTGTACAAATAAAGAGTTTTCTATCTATCTAGTCTCATCATTCCCTACAGATGAACAGTCAGTAAAATTGTTGCTAACCAAACTCTACATTGACTTACAAACTGCTTATCTATTATGTTAATACGAGAAACAAAAACCTTTTCCCTTTTTACAAAAATTGTGCGAACGGAGGATACAAAATTTGGTACATTTAAAGTTCAAGGAGCAGGGGTGCAGAAACATAAAAATGAATTATGGTTGAATTTCGACCACTGAGCGACCACTAGTAAATATTTATGAGCCGACTAACCTCACCGGCTGACTAGACCAAGGTAAATTAAAAGCAAAACTTTTGGACCTCATCATGTTCACTAATGCATGTGAAAGTACATTTTGTCATCAAAAAAGAGTACCGTAATTTCCTAGTCCCAAATTTCCCTCCGAGCGGCGCGCGGCGCAGCGCGGGGGAGTCTGCCCCGACATTGACCCACATTGCGGCGCGCTGCCTGCACAGGTGCGTCATTCATGAGCCCCTCCCTGCAGAGGGGAGGGGGAGGCACAAAGCGGGTTACTGGTTGCAATCGTTTGTTACCAGATCAAACTAGTATGTGCGGAAAATTGAACCACACAGCAATTTTATGTCTCGCCTGGAGATATTGATACGAATGATGTCTTTGTAGGTTTTAAGAGTATGTTATTAGTTTTTAGTATATTTCTTCTCATATAATACAGAAAAACAGAAAGTACTGCTGTAGAATTTGTGATTAAATTTTCTGTACCTTGGTCCTTAAATACTCGGATATTATTATCTAGTGATTAAACGATGATCTACAAATGAGTTAATAGCATTCTCTTATCTAATTATTACTCGTGTTTATTTATCAACTTTGATGATATAAATCAACATCAGTAATCAACTCGACAAATATTTAGTTATATTCAAAAGAGACAATTGATAGGACCTCTCAGGATATCGGCTTTTATCAGTTTTCAACTGCTTACCTGTATAGTTAATAATAAAATACGCCAAACACCTACCATCTACCAGGCATTGGGTACTTTTATATTTCTCTTAAGCTTCCCTATAAAAATGTAGTAATAATAAAAACCCTTTAATGCAGGCCCTCTTTGGACGTTAGTAGTACTTGAGTCGATATTACACACTGAATGGGCCCGTAGAGGGCGCTGCCGGCGAATGGCTCACAGGTAACGCGGTTATCTCGGGAATACAGCCTCGCTGATAGTTGTGAAATAAAGTACGATTTGAGCGGTCTCAACGATACGTACTGAATACATAAGTTTTATTTTCTACAAAGACACGAAGGGTGTCCTTACACACACACACACACACACACACACGTACACATACACTAGCCGACATTTGTCATATTAATTGAATCTGTACTTATTAAACACTGTGTGACCCACGCAACCTCATATGCGTCTCCTATTCATCATCATTGGTGTTCCGCTCCTATTGGTCCTATTGGTATTCCTCGATAAATGGGCTATCTAACACTGAATTTTTTTTCAAATCGGACAAGCATTTGCTGAGATTAGCGCTCAAGCAAACAAACAAACTCTTCAATAGTTTTGAATAGATTTTAACGATCCATTTTAATTAGGATTTATATTTACTGAATTTTCTAAAAAGTTATTTTGCAGTAAATGAAAATAACACGAAAGTAGTATACTGTGCACTGTGTAGATTGTACAAAGTACCTACTCACTCGGTACTAACTTCATGTTATAATAGCGGTAGGGCAGCAAATTTACCTCATAAAACTAGAACGAGCTCAGAGAGCATTACATTATAAGACACTTTTAAACAGTTAATTCTTTATGGTAGGTATATATAGTTTGACTGTAAGGCTCATAATTTATTTTAAACTATACCTATACGTTTGTCATTATATGTTATATTAAAGCAGTAGTGGTGTAGTAAGGGCCAGTTTCAGATATTTGTTTAATAGATAAAAGTTGTTGATATAGTATATATATAACTACTAGGAGTTGCGCGTTTGTCGGTTATCGCAGCAAAAAGTATCCTTCCTCAAGAATAAAAGTGAAAGCAGGACAGATAGACAGAGCTACTTTCGCATTTATAATATAAGTATGAGTCAAACTAAACTTACTTTATAATAGTTGTCTGATATATTTGTATCCGTGATTTGTAAAACCGTTTTTTTTTGTTATATGGCAGATAAGTTTAAAGTACTCTATCAGGAACTATATCAGCAAACGGTGAAACTAGCCCTAAAACTAATTAAAAAAAACACACTCATATAACTTACTGTAACGCTCTATATACTCCATACACCTTCTCGTTTGAACATTAGGCCATTGTCACTTGTCATCCCTTGGAGTTCTCAAAACAAAGTGAGTTCGCTAGGACACATTCATCGATTGACTTAATTAAAAACCAGTGAAGAATTCCACTAGCTAGCAAATCTGCTACAAGATACTAGATTATTGTAGTTATACAATAAGAAAATAAAATTGCTACGAGGAGAAAGAAATAATACCACAATTTATCGAAAGGCACACCTAACTGAGAAAAATCAAACAAAGAAAAATACGACGAAAAAGTGTAAAGTAAATTTGAGGTAGATCCAGTAAATTTCTTAATATTAAGACCAAATAATAAGTAATACATCAAATGTGAGTAATTGGTGGGTAATGTTGCGGCTAGATTTCTGCGAAAATAATGGTTAATGTTTCGTGTTTAGTTAACATCTCTCTGTAACTAACCTCTTAGCTATAATTTCGCTTCGTACGACCAAAGAATAATAAGTAGACCTTATAGTTCTTGAGAAGTGCAGAAGGGAAGTAATTAAGTGAAGATGGTATTGATAACTCAGTAACCAGTAACAGGGAATAATTATTAGTTACACAAGAGTGCTAAGTTGTTTTTTAACCGCGTGCTCAATTTTGAGAGAGGAAATCAAAAGAGCACAAAGTGAAAAATCTTTGCATTAGAGTGCAACACGTAACTTTTATCCCACCTCAATGAGGAAATGACTTAATGCAAAACAAGCATTAACAATCACAAGATACTTTTAGTTCAGTTTGGGTATTAATATTTTTTAGGTACTACATTATGATACATAAGTATTACAGAATAATCTTTTCATCCATCATTCTTTTCATTCATTCATCAATCTTTTCATCATCATTTCATCATCTGGGCAAGACAACTTTTTAAGTTTCTTATTTTTAATCTAAGGTTTTAACAATATGACTTGAAAAGAAAATGGCACCGCCAAAGAAAATTAAAAAAAAGTACACCAAGAAGATTTTGAGTATGAGTTTTTAACAAATTAAATAATAAAAACGGCTTTTACATTCAGATCACAAAGGGCAAAAATACTCTTTCCGAGATGGGGGGATGAAAAAATATTAATAATAATATAAAAGCAACACTATCTTAATGGCCTTGTGATTTTTTTAAGGTATTGTGGCGACTTCCACATTTAACACAACAATAACCTACTACAGCGCCATCTACCGAAGATACACTGAACTACGAAGTAACGCACTACACGGAGTAACTACTAATCCTGAATCACGCAATAAATAATTCTCGCGCCGATTATCACATATACAACATTCCAACATCAACTGTTGGGCAGTGGCCCGCCAGGCATGATCACCTCGCCTGGTTGGAAGATCCTCTTTTTGTGTTGGAGGGACCTAATACCCATCCCCCCACATACATAGGGACAGAAAGTTTAGGAATTTAAAATACTGAATTCATAAAATATTAATGATAGTTCTAAAGGTTAGCATGTCTGAATGCTAAGCAAATGAGCAAATGAACGTCTGTATAAATGTCAGTAGTTCTAAAATAATGATACGACACCGCGACGTCACGTGAAGGTCCCCGTGAACAAACTGCTTAGAATTGCTTAGACGCCATGAACGTCCAATGACACTATATTTATGAGCAGTAGTGGATAACCACCTCAAACATACACTAAGTAAAAGAAATGAATACATTTTTTGATAATTATCACCTTTTATCCATGTAATGTATTTTGATTGATGACTGCCATAACTCCAACCTGCTTCGCATTTGTTTGCTTCCCACGACGATCACTTGACATTTGATTGGATTTACAGATATACCGAACCTAATTGATCAGTCCCTTATAAAGTCTTTGTTGACGTTCGCGATGGCGTATGACTTTAGATTCACCGCAATTTTGGACAAAGAATTTTGGCTGGTTCCTTTGATGGCCTGAAACCTGATCTCCTGGAATGAGCGTTACATGGTAAATGAAGAAGGCTAATTGGAGTTTTTCACCTCAATTAACTATGAAAAACTATAAGAAAAATCTAGTATTTAATGAATCGGTACTGAACTTGCATAGCTCCAAGAAACTGGAGTGACGTACTGTCACTGCACTGTACTGTGACGTGTGTACTGTGTCTTGCAATCTGTGATTGAAGTCGCCACTAAAACTTCAGTATTATGTTTTGCGTCAATCCTAAATAAATAGAATTTGTGAGTTTGGTTTGGCCTTGCGGTCGGCAGCGCAGTGTCACTGATGACCCGCGACGTCGCTGGCCGCGCCGCCCTCGCACGCCTCCAGTACCTCCATCCTCGCCAGGAATTCGCCTCGTTTTCATATATCTCTTATTACGTTAGTAGTCGCGGCCCTGATATTTGGTAAATTTAGGAATTTTGTTCTGGAGTATGATTTAAAGTCGTATCGCATTTGTTGTTATAACGCCTTCACACGATACGCATTGAAAAGGTTTTCGTGTTATGTGAAATAGCTGGTTAGAATATGTAAAAAGTTCTTCTGATACATCTGATAAATATAAAACCTATGTGTCTTGAGGGTTATAATCCTGCTTTTAAAAAAGTGTATTTCATTACAGTCAGTACCACAAATCTACTTTTTGGACATTTTCTCCTAAACACTTATTCAAATGTTTATACCGTGATAGAGCACATACTGTGTTATAATCACATTTACATAAAACGCGTGCGAGCTCATGACGTATTGCTGCAGCATCGCGTCGCCCTCTATGTAGCTTGGTCATTAAATGACATATATTATATCAACACAGACATTGCACGACGTGAAGTGAACATGATTCGTATAATTACGTGTTCGAATCTCACAAGAATTGAGAGACGAGTTTCTATCAGGCACATCAAAGTGTGACCAACTTACAAACAGAAGTAGTTTTGAGTACATAATATTTAACTAATTCAGTTTCCAAGAGTAGTAAATTACCATGTTTTGAGGAAAAAATATGCTCGTCGATCGGCCATAGTGGTAGCTAATCCAGACGACCTCGCACCATTGACATCGACATATTGAATTCTATGTTTCAAGTAGGAAACAATTAGTTCCAAAGGAATACCATTACCAGCATAATGTTTAAGTTTAAGGATAAGTGTGTTAGTACACAGTCAAAAGCTTTTGAAAGATCGCAAAATACACCTATCGCATCCTGCAAATCCTCCCATGCATTAAATATAAGTATGTCTCAAAAGAGTTGCACCAGCATCAATTGTTAAACGATCCTTTTTAGAGCCATATTGTCCTTTGTGAAATAAATTATTTAGATTAAAATGGCTTTCTAGGTGTTTCAGGTAATTTTGAAATTGGCCTAAAGACAAAGGGTTGTACAACTGAACCATAACCTGGTTCAGTTGTACAACCCTTCTTGAATAAATGTATTACTTTGCTATATTTCATCTAGTTGGTTAGGAAAAACACCAGAATCAACATATTGATTGAATGTTACAGCTAGAAATAAAGTTGAAAATCGCGCAAACAGATCTCCAAACAAAAAATCGTCTAAGCAAACTCTCAATGTTTTTTAAATCTCCTGTGACCTATCTAATGAATACTCCAAACTATGGAGATTCAGAAATTTTCTACGAATAGATTCGAGGTCGTTTGTGATGTTATTAAATCTTATGACACCGTTTATTCAAAAGCCAGAATCCTCCTATCCTCCTACGAGACAGTAAAAGTGCAAAAGAAAGATTGGTCGTAACATTAAGATTTATTACAATAGAAAACTCATATTTAGATTTAAAAGTCAGTTCTTTAATTTTTTAACTTTGCTGACAAAAGTTAAACCTGAAATATGGCTATTTATAAATGTATGGTACATTAATAAAAAGATGAGTAAGTAAGTACAAAATAAAAGTATACGTCCTCACGCTCGGACCGTTACGTAGCGACTGAAGTTACAATTTAATAACTAAATGCGATTATACCTTTCTAAATGTTTCTAATTAGCTTTATAAATGATTTAGCCAGTCAGAAACCATCCTTTTTCTGTAGGATGCTTGCTAATTACGATTACACATGACTAAATTCAGTAACGAATAAATTAAGATGACTAAATTCAGCCAAGTAGAATAAGCCCTTTAGGCAAGTTTCCGAGCTACTGCAGTTTCGATACTGCTTCATTTCCGAGACATACATAAGTGTACTTTACCTTAGCTCTCTTGCCCTATACGTTTACCCTTTTCCTTGCCAGCAAGTTTCATTGCCTAACAAACAGATTGGGCAAGGGACGTGTACCTACATAATACTGAATAACAAATCGTGTCGGTATCTACAATATAATATAATAAGAGGTGCGATATTCTTTTTTATTCGATTTAAAATTGATAATACCAATAAAAAATATGTTAGTAATCCACAAACTTCACAATTAATCGAAATACTATAACTAATAAATTGCAGCATGTTTAACTTTTTTCTGAAATTAAACACAGTTGCAAAAATGAACACTTTTAAATCGGTTTAATGTGGATTACGGCGAAACCTTCGCCGTCTGAACTGTAATATCCAGCAACGACGGCATGTAGCCGGGATTAAGATATTAAAATCTAGGTCTAAAATACTTCGCCGGATTATCGCCGGGCCGAGCGAGTAACTTTAGCACATTAATGGCGATAAGGCCGTCCTCTTCGGTGTTACCTGGAAAGTTAATATCGCTGTAAGGAGGTTCGGTAGGTTTTACTTAAATAGATGACATGATTAAAAACTTACTCTAGTCATCTGTCTTCGTCATAACATTGTAGGTACTTAGACTTAGTGCGGTAATATGTAGTTACAGAACAGTGGACTATATAAGTACTATATTAAATATCAGTAATAGAATAATATATGTATAATAATAGACAGCTGCTAATGGGGAGATGAATAGTTTTTATAAACTCGACCGTTAGGAGGTTCCGGTCATTATGAATAACAAAAAGTATTTGCCCCAGCAAAGAAATGTATGTATGTAGGTATATCTATATACCTATATAAAAATGTTATGATGGTTTGTGTATGCTTCAAAAACTCAAAACAGTTCTGCACCGATCGAGCTGAAAGCTCGTTCCGGCTAATCTCTGGAAATGCTGGACTGATTTTGACGATGACGATGATTTTGACGGGACTTTCACTGCCTGCTGATGTAAGCAGTAACTTAGGGTTTTTTTTATTATTATATAGGGTGCAAACGAGCAGACGTATCGCCTGATGGTAAGCGATTACCGCCGCCCATGGACACCCGCAACACCAGAGGCGTCACAAGTGCGTTGGCGGCCTTTTAGGAAGGAGTACGCTCTTTTCTTGAAGGTTACTTTTCTAGACAAGCTTTTCTCCGCGGTGTTACCCGAGGTTGTTGTTATACCACGGGTAACACTGCGGGGCTCAACTAGTGAATATTAAATTTAAAAATAGCGTTATGACTGCCATCTATTGAGAACGTAAAGAAACAAGTGGATTCTAAATAACTATTTATGCTTGTGAAGATAGGAAATAATAGTTGTTTATGAATTCAATAAATAACGTTTAGAATTTTTTATATATGATTTCAAAATGTAATGTTCGACATCAAAAATTTCTGATAACATATTTCAGGAACACAATTATGGTAAATGTTCCACTTTTAAACGGTTTTATTTAATCAACTAATATTTTATGTTGTTATTTCTGGATTATTTAAACCTCAATATTTTTCAATAGAAGTAATTTTATTTTGAAAGATTCTTTAGTGGTTTAATTAAAAAACTCTCAAGTTTCACATATGAATGGAGAAACGGAACGCAGATATAGTTCATGTTTACGAAGAAAGGTATATGATGGTCTAATGTATTGGAAATGATAAAAGAACAGGAACTAAAAATTAAATAAAGTGACAAGAAAGTATTCATCGTATTTAAACTAAGCATAGTAAAGTTCAATTTACTTTTGTTGGGACAATCTATAGCTGTAACGAGATAATGATGAGCTAACAGAATAGGGCTAACAAATTGTAATAGGATTCCGCGAACTATGTTGTCATCTGTCAAGTTTAGCCTTCAATACGCTGCTGATCTTGAGGGTCTTAATGCAATTTCGATAAGGTTTTGCAATGTACGAGTAAAGTGTTCATTTATTTCAATGTTGTGACATATTGTTAAAATAATTTATATGTGATAATGACGTCGAGGAACAAGAATGCTGTGCGGAGCTTTGAAACTGATATCGAAAAGAGTCGCGAAGAATCAAACTGGAAAAAGGCAATAGAGTTGGCTCAGCAGTTGAAGGCCAGGTCAGCCCAGCACGGTCAGTATTGTGATCTTAAGCTCCTCTTGAAAAGTAAGACATTTAAATTGGGTTTTTAGTTACCACAGCCTGTAAACTCTTACATATATGTATATAAACTCTGGACATGTAAACTTTTAGAATAGAGAAAATATAGATTGCCTTCTAATTAACTAAAGTTTAATCTAAATACTGCTGACAATGTCTGCTAATTTTATTAATATAATAATAATTTATTCAAGTTTCACTCAGACTTTGTTATGTAGTTTGAGACCAGATTCAGATTTTAGCTATATTTAATAGCTTTAATCTATTAAATAACAATTGATTATTTAACATCTCTGGTGATTAAGTATGTGTTTTTCAAGTATATAAATACTTAAGTAAATATTAATAGAATTTCAAAAGAAGTGTAAAAATAAAGTTAAGAAAATTATTGTTAGCATTTAAGTTTTATTGCAGTCACAACTAGTGAAAAATTTAAGGCAATAACAAATTGACAATTATAAGATCATGGTAATAGAGTGTATTCCACATACAATGTTGTAAAAACAAAATGTAAAAATAATATATCATAGAAATGTGGTTTGGTATTTACTATGTACGAGTATACTGAATGCTTTTATTCTTGTTTATCATACATACAGGTGTTGTCATGCTAAGTATCATGAACACAGTTCATTAGTTTTTTGTTCAATATTTATATTCAAGTGCCATTTTCCTGCCTTATCTTAATTGTCACCATAACATAATAATTGATATCAGAAACATGGCTCACAGTGTGTTTGAAAATATGATAACACTTACTAAAGAGTAAAGAGTAAGGGCAACTATATCACTAGTTTGACTCCTCCTTTCCATTCCCCTCCCCCCTCCCCAGCCCGCAAAGGTTGGTAACACACTCGTTACGCTTCTGGTGTTGCCATGGGTGGCGGTAATCGCTTACCATCAGACAATATGCCTGCCCGTTTGCCCCCTATACCATAAAAAAAACATCCACTGTAGGACATAGGCCTCTACTTAGAAAGCAGGTTTTGGCTGGATTTAGATTATGGAGTGTCACTGCCTCTATTCATCCCATGGGTATCATAGGAGGTGATTAAGGGAGTAAAGAGAAGGAAAACTTAGACAAGCCCTAAACTAATCCATCTGGCCAGTGTGGTAGTGGGCCAATGGCTCCTTTCTAATCGGCCTGGCTCCAGCAGCAGACCATTCAAGGCTGCTGATGATGATGGTGTTGAATTAAATAAAATTGATATTTTTTTTTATCAATAAATATTAAATAGAAATTAGTAAATATTAATTAATTGTTAATTACCATAGATCACTTATTGTTAAAACTATCTTAATTAAATTTCTTTATCAACAGAAAGCCTTTGCCACTTCCTAATTGGAGAAGGCAAGCTTGAGGCACACCTAGATGAATGGCCACCCACAAAAGAAAACATCGAGAGAGCTCAGAGGGAACTGTCAGATGCTCGTGGATACCTGACATTGGCCACAGACGAAGCTGGAAAACGAAGTGGTGTTGCGTTAGATGCTCATCTTCTTCTCGGCAAGTTGAACTATGCTTGTGGAAGTTATGATGTAGCATTAAAACATTATGAATTGGCCGAGTTAAATAATCTAACGGAAAAAGAATTGCCTGTGTAAGTAATTAATATTGTTTAACAACCAGCAAAAAAATTAGCATTTTCTACAATATTTCTCAAACCAGGAAAACTAGTAAGTACTTTACTACATTGAAATTACATGTGTATTCCTAAATTATATATTATACTAGCTGACTTATGCAACTTCGTCTGCTTCTCTTCAAAAGAAATATTTTTTTCCCAATTAGTAAATTGTGATATAAACTATCCTATCTCTCAAGTTGGATCGAACTGCACATGGTGTGCGAATTTTATTATAATCGGTTAAGTGGTTTAGGAGTCCATTGAGGACAAACATTGTGACACGAGATTTATATATATTAAGATTAGCATATTTATTGGTTAACTCTTTGTGATTTATGAATAATTCAAAATTTGTTCAGGAACTATTGTTACTTATAGATTGTTGTTTATGGTTAAATGAATTTATGTATAAAATTATAACCTCATTCATTCAAAATAATTTTGTAATTGATATAGGTATTTTTAACTTTTTTAAACATCAGAACTTGGACCTATCAGTGACATTTAAATGATTCTTATTGTATTGTTTGAAATGTTAGGAAATACTAGTCTATAATATGGCACTATGATAATCAGGACTGGGGCAGTGCAGAGCTATTCATACTGAAATAGAATAAGAATATAACCATTTATCTGAAGCTGGTGCTATCTTTGGTCTAACCAGTTTAATGTAAATTCATTATATGTATGAATCATTTACAGACATTTATACACATACAATGTATATAACAATTGTCTTTGCTTTATTTAGTTACACAATTGATAACATTCTTTCTTTCCTATTGTATTAATTTATGTGATAGTAAATAACATTTATAGGCTGATTTGGGAAAAATGAATGCACATCTTTAGTTTTATGTTGAACAACTTAAGAGTTTAGGTTCTTTCTGGTAATATATCTGAAGGAGTATAGTTTTTTTAGATGGGGAACTCATATAGCAGTTAACAAAAATGTCATTTTTTTTTATTTTTTTTTTTTTTATTGAATAGTGGGCAAACGAGCAGACGTATCACCTGATGAAAAGCGATTACCGCCGCCCGCCCATGGACACCTGCAACACTAAAGGCGTCACAAGTGCGTTGCCGACCTTTGGGGGATGGGAAAGGGGATGGGGGAGGGGTTGGGGTATGGGCCTCCGGTATCCTCACTCACTCGGTGAAACACAGCGCAAACGCTATTTCACACCGGTTTTCTGTGAGGCCGTGGTATCACTCCGGTCGAGCTGACCCATTCATGCCGAATCATAGCTCTCCCATTCTTCAGAGTAATTTTAATTCAAGCTACTTTCTTCTAGCTTAATGTGAATCTCTTTTACATCAACTTGTTGGTGAGCATGTTCGTCGTTACGCCAAAACAGCTAAACGTTCTCGCCGTCCATAATGAGATGGATGTAAAATTAACTCACATTAGGTCCTCAAAAGAGATACTAAATACGAAAAATAGCACATCGCAAGTGCTTGTCGTAAACGCCCTTTGATCTACCATAAATAACGTGTCTCGTGTCTCTACTGTTGATGTGACGTCCATTACATCACACAGACAGGATAAACAGAACGTTATCTGTACAAATATTGTCTGCGCACGCGCATTTGACTCGTACTGATGTTTAAAACATTAGATGTGAGGTTTTGCGATTACAGTGAATGCTAATGGCTCTTAAATATTCCTTTCATACGGTCACCAGGAGTCAAGTCTAATATATATAATAATATATATATATATATATATATTTATCATTAACTAGCTGACGCACACAACCTCGTTTACGTCTCCTATTGCCCGTAGCCTAATAATTTTTCGCCGTTTTTGTAAATTCCTTAATTGGTGCTCCGCTCCTATTGCTTTTAGCATGATGATATATAGCCTACCATGATAAATGAGCTATATAACACTGAAAGGTTTTTCAAATCGGACCAGTAGTTCCTGAGATTAACGTGTTCAAGCAATCAAACAAACTTTTCAGCTTGATATAAGATTAACTAGGCATAGATTCGACGAGTTAGCGTCTACTAACATCTAAAAATTAAATATAAACAAATTGAATTATCTTTGAATCCAATATACATTGTATCGAGTATGTAAAATATTGAAAAGTCGATATTCGCTGAATCCTGATAAGGTAAACTGGATATATTTGACTGCCTCGGTGGCGCAGTGGTAGCGAATGCGACTGCTGTGCATGAGGTCTCGGGTTCAAATCCTGGGTCGGACCAAATGGTTGTGTGATCTACAAATATTTGTTTCGGAGTTTGGGTGTTTTCTATGTATAATATGTATGTATTTACAAAAAAAAAAAAGTATATATGTATTCATATTAGTTGTCTAGTACCCATAACACAAGCTCTGCTTAGCTTGGGACTAGATGGCGTTGTGTGTTAGATGTCCGAAATATTTATTTATTATTATTATTATTTTATATACTCAATGTCGACACGTCGTAAGTTAAAAACAAGACGAATGCTAGAAGGAGCCACTTACTATTGTTAACAGTGATCTCACGATGATGACGTCACTTTGAACTTTACCTCGGAATTAATTACATTGCTAATGTGATGAGATATTTATGAGTGATGTTGATAAACTTTAAAATTCTAAAGATACCCAATAGTTAGAGACATAGTTCAACTTACACTGGCATTGTTATAAGCAATAATAACCAAGCCTTCTATTCTATTACTTTCTTATCTACTATTCACCAATATATATCACTAACTGACCCACGCAACCTCGTTTGCGCCTTATATTGCCCGTAGCGTGAAAATTTCCCCCATTTTTGAAACATTCTTCATTGGTGCTCCGCTTCTATTAGTATTAGCGTGATGATATATAGCCTATAGCCTTCCTCGATAAATGGACTATCCGACACTGAAAGAATTTTTCAAATCGGACCCGACGAATGGTAATCTTTTAAATTCTCAGTTATTTTTACCCGATCAGAATTTGATTCTCATTTGTCTATATCTTAATCCAGAAAATCCCATACGCAAATAATATATCGGAAATAGGTTGTATAGTAAGTGGGTTCTAACATCACTTCGGCAGTTACGGTACTGCCGTTTTTATGCTTAAATATTGTTGTGAGATACATTCTCACGATTCCTACAAAAAGACAATTGTTTTAAACAGTAAAGTGTGAACTTTATAATCGCGGAGTAAATTTTTGATATTTTTATTGTCCAAGTCGTTGTAAGAACTGTTTAAGTCACACTGTTCTAAGAGAGTCTATGTCCTAAACACAATATCTTTGCTCCACAAAGATTGTCTTTTTTAAGGTTACAGTCATTATATTTGCGGTATAAATGTATTTTGTGATTGACTAGCTGATCCACGCAACCTCGTTTGCGTCTTATATAGCCCGTAGCATAAAAATTTTCGCAAAATAAGTAACTTTTCTTGTTGATTTTTACTTTACACCTTTTGTCCGAAAAATCCAAATATCTTACGGAACCCTATTTTTTTCCAAATTAAAATATAGCCTATGTTACTCGTGGATAATGTAGCTTTCGAATGGTGAAAGAATTTTTAAAATCAGTTCCGTAGTTTTTGAGCCTATTCATTACAAACAAACATTTCCTCTTTATAATATTAGTGTAGATTAACATTCTGTAAGTATGTACATTTTACAGGCGAAGTCTTCGTATCGTAGCGGAGTCGTACGCCATCAAAGGATTATGTCTAGAACAGAACACCATTCCCGCGTCGACGAGCCGGTTCAAGCAAGCGGAGAGAGAATCGGAAATGGTAAGACACGTGCATGCCTTCGCGTTATTTTCGTAACTCAGTCTCAAAAGTATTTCGAGCTCATTGTCTTTGACGATCGGAACGATCAGCGGCGATGGCGATCGCTACAGTAGGTGCGGTATGTGGTCCCCAGATGCGCAGCTTCGAGGTGTCGTCGGAGCTGACGCTGCTGTACCTGCAGCGCACGGCCAGCGCGCGCGCCGGGCCCACGCTGGAGACGGCGCTGCAGCGCGTGCCCATCCTGCACATCCGCGCCGGCCGCCTGCACGCCGCCATCGACAGGTGAGGTCTATCGATTCATTCGCACACGTGTAACGTTTGGTTTTTGTGCTTGTTTACTTTGAGCCAATATTAGAACTTTCCACGACGTTGTCTACAGATATCGCGAAATGTTAAACGCTGTGGAATCGGTGTCGACGCAAGCGTTGCGACTCACGCTCACGAGGCAGCTGGCCGAGGTTCTGATGCGGGGAGTCACTGGACAGGTAACCGACATGTAAATGTGATTCTCTCACATTGCCGTAACGTACGAGTCGAGTTATCGATTTGTGACGATGTCGTACACGGTTCGATGCGATGTAACGGTTTAGACGTGCCGCAGGTGTACAAAGCGCCAGAGAAGCTGGCGGCGCCGCCGCCGCAGGGCACCCTGAGCCGGCGGAGGGAGGAGCACGTGTCGGAGGGCCCCTGGAAGCCCAAGAAGTACGCCGCGATCAACCAGGTGAGGTCTCGCGTCCCGCCTGCCCGTGGCACGCTGCGGTGGCGGGTGGCGGGTGGGTAGCGAGTAACGCGCGGTGTGGTGTGTGCCGCAGTTCGTGCCGCGCAACGAGTACGAGGAGGTGGTGCTGCTGCTGCTGGTGGGCGAGGCCATGGCGGTGCGCGACGCGGTGCTGTCGCAGAGCGACGTGTTCGAGGCGGAGCGCGCGCACTCGCTGCGCAACGCCGTGGCGCTCGTCGACCTGCTCGCGCTCGCCGCCACGCGCTGGGGCCAGCTGTGCCTCGTGCTCGAGGTACGTCTCGCTGCTCCCGCTCCTAGCGCTCCTCCCGCCCCTGTGCCTAGCGCACCTAACCGCCGTGTCGTGTGTGCAGTCGCTGGAGCGCGCCATGAAGTTCTCGTTCGGGTGCGCGCACGTGTGGCGCCAGCGCGCGCTCGCCACGGCCGCCGCCGCCCCCGCCCGCGCGCCGCCCCCCGCCCCGCCCGCGCCCGCCTCGCACGTCGTGCCCGGTGCGTACACTTTACAATATTACATTATCTAACGATACCTTCCTTTAACTATGCCTGTCCAATGTTTACTGCTGTCTGCAACTGGCGCATGTACATGTGGAGGACATGTACATGCGCCGGTTGCAGACATCAGATCCGATTAAAGTTTTTAGTAACCTTACTCGATGAAAATCTTTACTCACCGGGTCATCACTAGAGTCGAACCGACCGATGTGCCTTTAAAATGTTGTCTCCTCGATTTTTCGAAAACATTTGATTAAGTATACCAAACTTTTTTGTCAAAACCGTCATGATCTAGCAGTAGGTATACGATTCAAATTACGCAATAGATTGAATAATTTCTTACGAAGATATCACGACTTTTTAAAATCGATATAATACATTTAGAATTAGACATGACCGTACATTTTATCGCGGTTTACATAGTATCGGAGATTCAGTAATTGTGCAATGTAAAAATGAATTAAATGGAGTTCAACAAAAATATCTTTACTTTCTATCATCTATCTAGGTAAAGATAAGAACCATAAGTAATTAGTACTAAGATTATCGCTTTCAATTCCAAGAGTGCTAAACTAAATGAGTAACTATAGTCGTTCCAATACTTTATTTAACTTTTGACAGATCACGCACATAAAGTTTTGTAATAATTTTTGATACAATGTACTACAGATAATACTGTACTTTATGGGCGGGCTCCGCCTACTTAGGGATGTGTCATTCGTAATTAATGACCACAGACTATAAAAACGGTTTTGAAATAAATCGATTATCGATTATATTAATAAAACATACAATAAAATTATTGTGATTATATTTTATATCAAATCACGTAAAAAGCTTTATTATTTTGCATTAAAATGCCCTAAATGTCTCTGTTTCAATGCATAAATAATTTGCGTAATGAAAACAGTTCCATCGTACTCGTACCTAGTAATGGGATCGAATGTATTCGCCGCAAATTAATGAATCTAAAATAATTGTTTAGACTTACTATAGTTGGTTCAAATAAAAACTACCTGCGGTACCTACTTGTAATGAACAGGTACAAAATGTTGAAATTCGTAGTAATTTACGGATTAAAAATAAAACAACCAAAAGAGGTACTGTAATACTAATTTTAATTATAAAGAATCGTCTTCTTCGTATGACCAGGAATCTTCATCACTTGAGTTCTCAGTAATATTGATTATCATTTCTTGGATAGATAAATTGTCGAATGCAACATCCCGATCCCAATCCGACATTATCACCTTCTTTGTTTTTTCTACAACATTCGCCCAGTTTTCTGGAGTTACTTTTTCACACGCATTTTTCAGTAAATTCAGCATTTTTCTTGCGGTGAAAGGAGGAGTTGTATTGTTCCTCGCAGCATATCCTTTAACTTGTGCCCAGATCATTTCAATTGCATTATATTGGCAGTGATATGGGGGAATTCTGAGGACGGTATGCCCATGCTCTGCTGCCATTTCATCTATGACGTATCGTTTTGGCAGCTTCTTTGTTTTTAATATCTTTACTAACTCTACTTTTAGTAGGGACTCATTCACCTCTTCGCCATTGTCACGGAGCCAGTTTATAATTTCATGTTTTTTGTTGGCCTGTGTTGGTATTTTATTAATTTGACGAGAGTGATAAGGTGCATTATCAATAAATATTATTGATGGCTCTTCGAGTGATGTAAGCATTTCTCTGAACCACTTTTCATACACGTTCGAATTCATCTCCTCATGATAATCTCCTGTTTTCTGGGATTTAAAAGCTAATAGAGCGCCTGGCACAAATCCTTTTACTGTTCCTGCATGACAAATAATCAGTCGTTCGCCTTTTCCCATTGGTACTGTAGAAGTGGAGCCAACGGTGTTGTCAGTCCAAGTTTTTGACAGCGTATGATTCGCATTGAGCCAAGTTTCATCTGTGAAAACAACATTCGACCAATCTTCTATTTTTTTTGCTTGTCTTAAAAAATCGCATCTATACAAAGCAATATCATTGCGTTCCATTAAAATTTTTCGTTTGTCACATTTTTGGAATAACATTCCAATGTCTTTCAATACCTTTGTCAGAGAAGATTTTTGACCACGGAACAAACCACTATTTCGAAGAGATTGTGTTAGTTTTTTTAATGTTGGAATCTCTTTTCTTTGGTAATAGTCGTATATATGACGACGAATAGCATCAGCGTCAAAATTGTCAACGGCTGTAACTTTACTAGGCGGACGTTTTTTCTTAGGTGTAGATAGCTTATTCTGTTCCATGCCACTGCTGCCGTAGCCTTCTTTTGTTATTTTTGCCACTGTTGGAGCACTAATACCTAATGCTGCTGCAACACGGTCTCTAACTTGAGTCACTGGTATAAGAGGCCCACCATTACGGCTTTCCTTTTCAAAGTATTCACGAAGTCGCAAGACAAACTCTCTTGTTTGTCCTTTGAGTACTTTCTTTTTTGGCATTTTGACAGTAACGAAGGCAGGAACGATACGCTCAACTCAACCAAACGTGAGAATTCACAAATAAATCAATACGGAGGAATATAAATACTCAACTATATTGAAGGTTACTCATTTAATTCCGTAGATTATTTTAAAATAGACATAGAGAGATTTAATAAAGATCATCAATAGTTTAACAAATACAATATTAACCACTGAATTACAACACAATACAATAATACATTTTGAAAATTCAGTTCCTTTTATATATTTTTTCATGACATAGAACCGTCATATTTGAACAACATTCTTTTAATCCATTTCTTCTTTATTTTGACAAAGGAGGTCGCACATTGAAACACATAGAAATATGAAGTACGAAATTATCTATAAAATAATGAGTTTGTTAAATCGATTAAAACTTCTTAATGCATAAAATCAATCGATGAAAGAAATCGAATAGGTAACGGGTCAGGGTATCACTATTTGATTAAGTATTAGAGCTGTCAAAAGTTAAATAAACTATTGGAACGACTATAAATGGTTCTCATGACACACAAAGTTGTACTATTTCGTAACAGACGTATAAATTGAAATCAAAGAAATACACTCATTTGCAAAAAAAACGGGCGGTTTCGATTTTCTTCCTGGCTGAAAAAAATAAAATACCAAAAAGGTTTTAATCATTTGAACATGTTACTGGCCAGTTATAAAAGTGCCATAATGTTTATAAGAGTACATTCCAAATTCAAATTTTTGACTGAGCCTGGTTTTCAAATAAAACAACTTTTAACTACATTTTGTGGCGTGAATTCCCTATAGTTAATATCGACTCTAATTAACTTTTTGTCAATTTTTATTAAATTATCTGATGTCCTTGACATTTAAAAGTATTGTTATTGCTGTTTAGCAATCTCGAAAATGGTAGATAAAGTGATAAAAGCGAGCAAAATTATTGCGCTGCTTGAAGAAGGTTGCAGCCAATGCTTCGTTGCTCAGAGGCTAAATGTGAGTCGGTCGACAGTTCAAAGGACCTGGCAGCGCTATCAAGAGACCCGTTCCGTCAAGAGAAGGCCTGGTTCTGGCAGAAAGACATGTACCGAACCACGGGATGATCGTTTTTTAGTTAGTCAAGCGTTGAGAAATCGCAAATCTTCTTATGTGGACCTCAAGAACAGCCTCGAAGAAGTAAGAAATGTGCAAATTAGTCTATGGACGGTCAGGAGGAGGCTTCTCGCTGCTAATATACACAGTCATCGCCCGGCACGCGGCCCTAAATTACTCCGTGGACATTTTTTTTTTTTTTTTTTTTTTTTTATGTCTTTGTTCACGCATCGTCATTCCGCTAGATGTCACCACCATCACGCGCCGCACGGCCAATGAGGGACAGCAGCATACTTCCCAACCGCCCCGACAGCGACCGCCACTTTCATTAACATTCGCTATTCATTCGCTTCAATACACACTCGTTACTTTGTTACCTAAAATTCAATATTATAGAAAATTGCTATTCGAAGAAGATCTTTTATTCATCTCCAAACATAATTTGGACCTTCCACGCCGGATGCAGAAAAGGAATCGTCGCGACCAGCATAAATCGGACGCTCGAAACCAGCATCGCATCGCCATAATCAACGGGACCAGCATAAAACGGTCAGATCAATCATCCTTTCTTTTTCCTTTCTTTTTCCTTTCTTTTTCTCCTTTCTATGTACCTGTGCTTTAATTTGTGTTAATATTGTGGAGAACGTAATATTTTAGGCGAAAGTGTTACATTTTTACGCGTTAAAAGGTGTACTTTGCATACCCCCAACTTAATTTAATATCAGATATTTTATTTTTCTTATCATTTATTCTCTTTCGTAATCACTAAAATGACTAAAGGTAAAGTTGCCGATAACATTGATGAGGATATTATTAAGGATTTAAATAAAAAAAGGGGTATTGTTCGTGGTAAATTTACATTGTTTATGAAATACGTGGATTCTTTAGAGATATTACCGGTTACTGAAGTTGTAAAAACGGAATTACAAACGCGATTAAATAAAGCAGATATTTTGCTGCAACAGTTTACCGAAATTCAGGATGAAATAGATTTAAACCAACCTGATACTCAGTTGGACAAGGAACTTATTGAGAGAGAAACTTTTGAAAACCAGTTCTATGCTTATGTGTCTAGATCTAAATGTATCCTAAGTGAAAATAATAATCAAAATGAGAATTTATCTAAAATCTCAAGTAAAATTAAATTGCCAACAATTTCGCTACCCTCCTTTGACGGCTCATATGATCATTGGTTGGAGTACCGTGATACTTATTTGTCTCTTCTCTTTATAAGAGTACATTCCAAATTCAAATTTTTGACTGAGCCTGGTTTTCAAATAAAACAACTTTTAACTACATTTTGTGGCGTGAATTCCCTATAGTTAATATCGACTCTAATTAACTTTTTGTCAATTTTTATTAAATTATCTGATGTCCTTGACATTTAAAAGTATTGTTATTGCTGTTTAGCAATCTCGAAAATGGTAGATAAAGTGATAAAAGCGAGCAAAATTATTGCGCTGCTTGAAGAAGGTTGCAGCCAATGCTTCGTTGCTCAGAGGCTAAATGTGAGTCGGTCGACAGTTCAAAGGACCTGGCAGCGCTATCAAGAGACCCGTTCCGTCAAGAGAAGGCCTGGTTCTGGCAGAAAGACATGTACCGAACCACGGGATGATCGTTTTTTAGTTAGTCAAGCGTTGAGAAATCGCAAATCTTCTTATGTGGACCTCAAGAACAGCCTCGAAGAAGTAAGAAATGTGCAAATTAGTCTATGGACGGTCAGGAGGAGGCTTCTCGCTGCTAATATACACAGTCATCGCCCGGCACGCGGCCCTAAATTACTCCGTGGACATTTTTTTTTTTTTTTTTTTTTATGTCTTTGTTCACGCATCGTCATTCCGCTAGATGTCACCACCATCACGCGCCGCACGGCCAATGAGGGACAGCAGCATACTTCCCAACCGCCCCGACAGCGACCTTATTTGTCTCTTATTCATAATTCTAAAGAAATAGACAATATACAAAAATTTCATTATTTACGCTCCTCTCTTTCTGGTAGTGCACTGCTTGTAATTAAGTCCTTAGAATTCTCATCTGAAAATTACTTTGTAGCTTGGGAGTTATTAGAAAATAGATTCAATAATAATCGATTACTTGTGCAAACTCACATCAAGGCTTTGTTTTCTATGACGCCACTTACTAAAGAATCACCCATTCAAATCCGTAAATTGATAGACAATGTATTAAAAAATATACGTGCCCTCAATAACCTCGGCGAACCGACCGAGTCTTGGGACACTATAATTATTTATCTTATGAGTTCAAAACTAGATTCATCTACGGAACGGGAATGGGAGACATATAAAAGCACACTAATAAATAATCAAAATAAATTAAATTCACGATTGTCGCTTAATGATTTGATAACATTCTTAAAAGACAGGGCTGATGTTCTAGAAACCATCAATGTCAATCACAGTAAATCTCCCTCTGAAAGTTTTACAAAGAAGTCGCCTTATCTACCTGCTAAATCGCATAGTTTCGTATCTACACAGAATAGACAAATCAATTCGGTTAATTCTAAACGTTATCGTACTTGCATTATGTGTCACTCTAATCACCCGCTTTATTCGTGTGATAAATTTCTAAATTTATCTCTTAAAGATAAATTAAAATTTATAGATGAAAAAAAGCTTTGTTGCAATTGTTTACGTGTTGGACACACCGTAGTTGAGTGTTGGTTCGGGTCATGTAAATTATGTAATAAAAAACACAACACTTTAATTCACAGTGATAATAGTGACAATGTGGGTAAGTGCACATCAGCTGTTACGCTGAAATCGCCACCAAGTGCATGCACTAACTCTGCGACGTTACAATCTGCGTCGTACACTACACACACGCATAAAATCGAACACAAAAGTACAACTCATTCATTATTAGAGACGGTACTTTTGTCCACGGCTGTGGTGGAAGTTGCAGATAAAAGTAATAATCATCACACTGTCCGCGCTTTATTAGACAATGGTAGCCAGCATTGCTTTATTGCAGAGTCTTTATGCAAAAAGTTAAACGTTAATTTATTACAGTCCACCGTTCAAGTCTCCGGAGTAGGTAACTCAGGTAGGTAAGCAGACTGTACATAAGTGCATTTCATGTACTCGTCAGAAGGGAAAGGCACTATCCGTTAAAATGGGTAACTTACCTCGTTAAAGACTGGAGCCGGGATATCCATTTCTACGTTGTGGTGTGGATTATGCTGGACCTATGTTCATACTAAATCGGAAAGGAAGGGGAGCAAAACTTGAAAAATGCTATATATGCATATTTGTATGTTTCACTACTCGGGCGGTACATTTAGAGTTAGTCACGAGCTTAAGTTCTGAAGCATATTTACTGGCTTTAAAGAGGTTTATATCACGTCGCGGAAAACCCGCTCATATATTTTCTGATAACGGGAAAACATTTGTAGGCGCATTGAAGGAATTTTCTCAATTTTTAAATAGTTGTGAAAATGACATTTTAGATTTTACGTCAAGCGAAAATATTAAATTTAGTTTTATTCCTCCCTACTCACCACATTTTGGTGGCTTGTGGGAGGCAGGGGTTAAATCGCTTAAGTACCATCTCCACCGGGTAGGGAACGCGAACCTCACTTATGAGGAGTATTCCACACTATTGACACAAATAGAAGCCATCTTAAATTCTAGACCCATGTATCCTATGTCCTCGGATCCAAGTGACCTGCTTCCTTTGACACCAGCCCACTTCTTGATTGGTCGACCGCTCGTTGCACCTGCCTACAAAGATCTCACAGCTGCAAACACTTCACACCTGATCCGCTACGAGCGCGTCGAACAAATGCGTCAGAACTTCTGGAGGCGCTGGTCACAAGAATATGTTGCAGAACTGCAGAAGCGTACAAAATGGCAGACCAACAAGGATACAATAGCACCCAACACCTTGGTGCTCATAAAAGAAGACCATCTGCCACCACTGAAATGGCGTCTTGGACGAGTGGTACACACTTCAGTTGGAAAGGACGGACTTGCACGTGTAGCTGACATCAAAACAGCAAACGGAATCATACAAAGGTCATACCCAAAACTGTGTCCACTTCTAGAAGACGAAGAACCTGTCCAAAACTGAACACAAGAATATACTTCTTCATTGGAGACTGTTGCTCCAAGGCGGGGGGCATGTTCACGCATCGTCATTCCGCTAGATGTCACCACCATCACGCGCCGCACGGCCAATGAGGGACAGCAGCATACTTCCCAACCGCCCCGACAGCGACCGCCACTTTCATTAACATTCGCTATTCATTCGCTTCAATACACACTCGTTACTTTGTTACCTAAAATTCAATATTATAGAAAATTGCTTTTCGAAGAAGATCTTTTATTCATCTCCAAACAGTCTTAGCTGCCAAAATGACTCTGCTCTGCCTGATGGAAAGCACGAGCAGAATCCAGGAGTGGTGGTCACCATCCTCAATGCTAATAGGGACATTGCAGCATGGCGACCCACACTATGGCGGCCTAGTGAGATGCTTCTTCACGCTCCGCTTAAAGGACCCGGGTTCATAGTGGGAGGGAAACACGTACGCAGGTAGTGAGTTCCAGGTTTTGACCGCTCGGCACAGGAAGGAAGAACCGAAGCGGCGAGTACGAGAGCGTATGTCTACCACTCTGAAGCGGTGACATCCAAGACCGGCACGTGTTGTCCTGTAGAGGAAGGGGGAAGGGGGGACCAGTTGGAACAGCTCTTCAGAACACTCTCCATGATAAAGGCGATAGAGGACTGCCATAGAGGCGATATCTCTACGCAACTGCAGAGGCTCAAGGGACTTGGTGGTCTGGGGACTGCCGACAATGCGGATGGCTCGCCGCTGCAACCGGTCGAGAGCGTCGAATAGATACTGCGCGGCTCCATCGCAAAGATGAGAACAGTACTCCACGCACGAGCGAACCTGGGTCTTGTAAAGCAGACACCGATGCTCGGGCGAGAAGAACCGTCTCACCCTATTAAGGATACCTAGCTTCCGCGAGGCCGCCCTAGTGACACTCTCAACGTATTCGCGAGGGTTGAGATCGCGGCTGATATCCATGCCCAGGATATCGAGCCTACCTTGTAATGGCAGTCGAGTGCTCTGAAAAGTGGGAAGGGGAAGGAATGGAGACTTTTTGGCAGAGAACGCGCACACCTGTGTTTTCTTGGCGTTGAACTCGACCAGATTCTCAGAGCCCCATTGAGAAATGCGGTCCAAGTCATGGTCGAGTTGAGCGACAAGTTCCCGTCGTTTTTTATCATTATCTGCTAGCCCAGCTGTGGGATGTCCAAAATATCGCCCGTGAACTGTGCTGTCGTCTGCATAGCAATGAATGTTGGCAAGGGCGAGCATGTCATTGATATGCAGAAGAAACAGCGTGGGTGACAGGACAGACCCCTGAGGTACTCCAGCGTTGATCAGCTGAAAATCGGAGGCCGCACCGTCGCAAAGGACTCTAATGCGGCGCTGGTGCAGAAATGCGGCAACCCAGTTGCAGAGTTTGGGGGGTAAACCGTATGCCGGTAGCTTGGAGAGAAGCGAACGGTGCCAAACCCTATCAAAGGCTTTGGCCATGTCAAGGCTGATTGCCAAGGATTCCCCATGCCTGTCAATAGCTTCACCCCAAAGGTGTGTCACATACGCTAGAAGATCACCCGTGGATCGGTTCGGTCTAAAACCATATTGACGATCGTTTAGTACGGAGTGATCCTCCAGGTAGTGAATCAGTTGTTTATTTATTATTCTTTCAAATACCTTGCAGAGAATTGAGGTGACGGCTATCGGACGGTAGTTTGCCGGGTTTGAACGGTCGCCCTTTTTGGGGATGGGTTGAACATTCGCCTCTCTCCAGGCCATCGGGACAGTTCCTGATGAATACGACAGGCAATACAGGCGCGTCAATACCGGAGACAACTCTGGTGCACATTTCTTAAGAACCACCGCTGGGATGCCATCGGGTCCACTGGCTTTCCGGACGTCGAGTGACCGAAGCTCCGCGCGGACATCATTCAACCGGATGCGAATATCCCGCATCGTAGTGTCGCAGGTCGGAATGGTAGGCGGGTGCTTGCCACGGTCGTCGATTCGGGAGTTAGCCGCAAAGAGATCAACAAGCAGTTTTGCTTTCTCCTGCGGCTGATGGGCGAGTGATCCGTCGGGGCATTTCAGCGGTGGTAGCGAGGACTGGCAGAAGTTGGACTGCACGGCTTTAGCCAATCGCCAGAACTTTCGGCTACCCGTAGGGTGTGCGACGAGTTCTTGGCCAAGCCGCGCAATGCGCTGGGCATCCGCTCTAATGTAAGCCTTCTTGCATTCCCTTGTGGCTTTGTTGAACGCTGCTTTTAGTTGACCTACGTCGGGGCAGCCGCGAGCGTGAGCTCTGGTCCATGCGCGGTAAGCCGATCGTTTTTGCGCAACAGCATGGGCGCACTCGCGATTAAACCAAGGACGGGTCGTTGCGCTGGCGACCTCACTGTAGGGAACATAGTATTCCATTCCAACAGTGATTTCGCCAGCCACGGCGGCCGCAGTTTGCGACACATCTTTGTCTTTAAAGCAGCGTTGAGCCCACGGGATGGATGCAAAATAATCCCGCATTCCATCCCAGTCCGCTGACGAGTAGTGCCATAGTCGTCTTTTCGTCGTTAACTAAAGGCACCGTGGTAGACACCAGGCAGTGATCGGAGGATCCTAAAGGGGCGAGCACCGATATATTGTACTGCGCTGGGTGACTCGTCAGCAGAAGGTCCAGCAAGGAAGGCGCTTGACTCTGTATGTCTGGTATCCTGGTGGGCTGGAGTACCAGCTGGGTGAGGTCATGCGTGAGAGCGAATGCGTGGACAGTCCGACCCGCGTGGTCAGTTCTGGAAGATCCCAACCAGGACTCATGGTGGGCGTTAAAGTCTCCCAGGAACACCAGTTCGGCGGTGGGAAACTGCTCCTGCGCTTTGTCCACCGCCTGACTGAGATATTCAAATAGTCGAGTTGTCTCAGAGTCTCCGGAGTGGGATCGATATAGGCACACGTAGAATCGGCTCACGGAGCCAATATCCACGTGCAACCACAGGATGGAGAAGGATGGGTCCTCAAGGCAGCGGAAACGGCGACAACAAACATCCGCCCTAACGAAAAGACATACCCCAGCCTTCGCGAGGAAGCACTCCTCAAGAACGTAGCCGGGATAGTGTAGATATGTCGTGTCGGCAGGGCGGCGTATTTGTGTCTCCGTTAGAAAAAGCATGGCCGGCCGTACCGTCTCAAGATGCTGGTGGACGGCGTTGAGGTTTGCATGGAGTCCACTGATGTTTGTGAACTCCACCTCAAAAAGCGCGTTGGTGGGTGGATGGAGTGCCGCTGTTGAACATTTTAACTTTTTCTTTGCTGCCATGATAAAAAAAGGGGGTAGGGGAAGGGGAGCGTAAAAGGCGCGACAGTTGTCGTGGCTGTGTAGAACTGAGACTCGTAGTGCTGTGTCGTCATACAACAGTGAGGCATGACGGTGACCGAACCGTCGGACGGAAGGGCCCCCGTACCCTCCCGGAAGTGGTCGCCTGGTCCCACCGTCCGGTCACCAACCGGCACGACGAGCCACTCCGTGGATTATGCGCGACAAACATCACATCGAGTTGCCAGGCTTAGCTTCGCTCGAAATTGTGTGTCATGAACTCATGAAGACTGGGATAGGATATTGTTCTCCGATGAAGCCAGGATATCTCTGCATGGTGAAGACCGACGTCGGCGAGTGCTACGTAGACGAGGAGAACGCTTTCCAGAGGCATGTTTTGAAGAAATCACACCTTATGGAGGGGGCTCTGTTATGTTTTGGGCAGGAATAAATTCCATGGATCGTACGGAGTTAGTCTTCATCGAAAACGGTACACTGACTGGACACCGATACATAACGGAAGTTCTAATTCCTTATGCACAACCCGCTTTAACCGCTCTTGGCGAAAACTCATTTTTTATGGACGACAACGCTCGCGCCCACCGGTCTGGAGATGTGGAAGCGTATATGCTAGAAGACGGAATTCGTCGTTTGGACTGGCCTCTAGCTGGCCAGTCCGGACCTCAATCCCATAGAGCATGTCTGGGACGTTCTGAAGCGACGAGTGAGATCAGTGCAGCCGGCTCCGCAGACTATCAGAGAGCTAAAGAATGTGATTACCGCGGAGTGGGAACGTATTCCCCAAGAAACCATAAAAGATATACTCGCTAGCATGCCCAGACGAATGCAAGCCGTGATTTCAGCAAGAGAGGGTCACACTCAATACTAAACTTTTATCTGCCTTTAATGTATTCAAGAAAAACAAAGAAATTAACGCGTTTCATTTTTATTTAGCGAGCAGGTACAATAATAGTGTTTTGAGCTTAAACATTATTTCTCAATAATTTAATCAAAATGTTATGATAAAACTGATGATACCTATTCCATCCTAATTAATTTATGAAATTCTGAGGATAACAATACCTAAAATTGTCAAACAAACTAATAGTAACTATAAAATAGTTCTTTGCTTAAGTGCCCGTTTTTTTTGCAAAAGAGTGTATATTGGTCGATCGAGTGGTGCGAAACAGTGACGTCACAAGTGTGTATTCTGTACATTTTTGGTAGCAAGTGATCGTTCGTAAGGTGTGATGTGTACACGGTAGCACGGTAGCACGGTAGTTAAGAGGTCGGTCCCGCACTCCGCAGGCAGCAGCGCGTGGAGCGCGGGCGTGCGCGCGGCCGGCGTGGCGCGGCGCGCGGCCCCGCTCGCGCCCAGCGACGCGCCGCTGCGCCTCGTCGCCGCCAACACCTGCTACCGGATGGGCTGGGTGAGCGTCTGCTGCATGTAGTGTCTCGCCACTCTTCACACTCACTGCCTCCAGTGTTGGCCATTCATCGATTACATTTTAATTTAACTAACTAATAGATTAAATATTTATTGGCATTCAATTAATTGCAATTGAATTCGACGCAATTAAACATTTAATCGTGAATTACAATTAAATTATTTCGATTAATGCCCTTCAATTGTAATTAACTAATTGCAATTAACTTTTTTTATTGATTTATGAAACGATTGCAAGTGTATAAAACCACGATTAAGAATTAATTATGTGTTAGTTGTTTTTTTACAATTACGATTAATCAATTGTTAGTTGCTAAGGTGTCGTTTCACAATTCATCATTGTTAATCATATTTGCCCAACACAGGCTGGCGCAGTGGTAGCGTACGCGTCTGCCGTGCATGAGCTCTCGGATTCCATTCCCGATTCTGCAAATATTTATGTATATAAAATATGTATGTATTTATATATATTTGTTGTCTAGTACCCATAATACAAGCTCCGCTTAGCTTGTGACTAGATGGCGTTGTGTATTAGATTTTCGAAATATAATTATTGATTATTTACAGATTTATTACAAAATAATATGTCAACCCCATCGTGACTTTTTTGACAGATAGAGGAGGGCATAGAGAGTGCAGAGGAAGCATTATCGATAGAGGAAAAAAGAGACGGACCGATGTTGGCGAGGTGTTGTCTCCATACGGGTATCGGATATCAAATGAAAGCTCAGGTAGTTTGTTTGCCCTTAAGTTTCCATGCGTTATTTCGTATTTGTTTTCATGTCAGGCACTAAGCTATATAAGAAATATTTGTTTGTTTACAGAAATGCAACAGTCGGATAGATAAGGACGCAGCGAACGACAAATCGTTGAAACTACTAATAAGGGCGGTGCAATTAGACGATAATGATCACCTAGCGTTTTACTACTTAGCCTTGCAGTACATGCATCTTGGGATGCTCAATGAAGCGATGGTGAGAAATACTAAATGTTTATCATAAATGTGTTTTTTTTGGGTCTATAGTCTTAAACCTCTTTGGCTTTGTACATAATTTTTCCTTAAGAGATAGTAATTATTCTAAATAGAATACTGGTGAATCAGGACACCTTAACAAGAAGGTCTATAGTTACCAAATTTTAAATTCTTTCATTACGATAAACAAGGACTAGCTTTATTACAAGTAGGCAGTCGTAAGCGTAGTAACTGTATAATATGAAGCCAGTTCAAAAATATAGAAGATTATGCTTTGAAAGTTAACCGACTCCATTAGCTTTGGCATCCCAAAGGGTAGTGCTTTGGGTCCAACTTTGTTCATCAGGTTATATTATTATGCTTGGGACCAATTTTGATGTTATATGCTAGGCGAATGACACAGTTCAATATATTTATATATTGGAAATGAATATGTAGGACGCGACGCGCTCGTGCCTGGGAGCGCGCGCGGAGTGCGGCGGCGGACTGCGGCTGGCGGCGGCGCTGTGGAGCTGCGCCTGCGCCGGCTCGCGGGGCGCTCGGGCGCTGGCGGCCGCCCGCCTCGCGCGCCACCACTACCCCGCCGCCGCCTGGCCGCTCGCCACGCTCGCCGCGCTGCAGCTGCACTGGGAGAGCCCCGAGGTAACACACCCACACCCACATAGCACACTGTGGAGCTGCGCCTGCGCCGGCTCGCGGGGCGCTCGGGCGCTGGCGGCCGCCCGCCTCGCGCGCCACCACTACCCCGCCGCCGCCTGGCCGCTCGCCACGCTCGCCGCGCTGCAGCTGCACTGGGAGAGCCCCGAGGTAACACACCCACACCCACATAGCACACTGTGGAGCTGCGCCTGCGCCGGCTCGCGGGGCGCTCGGGCGCTGGCGGCCGCCCGCCTCGCGCGCCACCACTACCCCGCCGCCGCCTGGCCGCTCGCCACGCTCGCCGCGCTGCAGCTGCACTGGGAGAGCCCCGAGGTAACACACCCACACCCACATAGCACACTGTGGAGCTGCGCCTGCGCCGGCTCGCGGGGCGCTCGGGCGCTGGCGGCCGCCCGCCTCGCGCGCCACCACTACCCCGCCGCCGCCTGGCCGCTCGCCACGCTCGCCGCGCTGCAGCTGCACTGGGAGAGCCCCGAGGTAACACACCCACACCCACATAGCACACTGTGGAGCTGCGCCTGCGCCGGCTCGCGGGGCGCTCGGGCGCTGGCGGCCGCCCGCCTCGCGCGCCACCACTACCCCGCCGCCGCCTGGCCGCTCGCCACGCTCGCCGCGCTGCAGCTGCACTGGGAGAGCCCCGAGGTAACACACCCACACCCACATAGCACACTGTGGAGCTGCGCCTGCGCCGGCTCGCGGGGCGCTCGGGCGCTGGCGGCCGCCCGCCTCGCGCGCCACCACTACCCCGCCGCCGCCTGGCCGCTCGCCACGCTCGCCGCGCTGCAGCTGCACTGGGAGAGCCCCGAGGTAACACACCCACACCCACATAGCACACTGTGGAGCTGCGCCTGCGCCGGCTCGCGGGGCGCTCGGGCGCTGGCGGCCGCCCGCCTCGCGCGCCACCACTACCCCGCCGCCGCCTGGCCGCTCGCCACGCTCGCCGCGCTGCAGCTGCACTGGGAGAGCCCCGAGGTAACACACCCACACCCACATAGCACACTGTGGAGCTGCGCCTGCGCCGGCTCGCGGGGCGCTCGGGCGCTGGCGGCCGCCCGCCTCGCGCGCCACCACTACCCCGCCGCCGCCTGGCCGCTCGCCACGCTCGCCGCGCTGCAGCTGCACTGGGAGAGCCCCGAGGTAACACACCCACACCCACATAGCACACTGTGGAGCTGCGCCTGCGCCGGCTCGCGGGGCGCTCGGGCGCTGGCGGCCGCCCGCCTCGCGCGCCACCACTACCCCGCCGCCGCCTGGCCGCTCGCCACGCTCGCCGCGCTGCAGCTGCACTGGGAGAGCCCCGAGGTAACACACCCACACCCACATAGCACACTGTGGAGCTGCGCCTGCGCCGGCTCGCGGGGCGCTCGGGCGCTGGCGGCCGCCCGCCTCGCGCGCCACCACTACCCCGCCGCCGCCTGGCCGCTCGCCACGCTCGCCGCGCTGCAGCTGCACTGGGAGAGCCCCGAGGTAACACACCCACACCCACATAGCACACTGTGGAGCTGCGCCTGCGCCGGCTCGCGGGGCGCTCGGGCGCTGGCGGCCGCCCGCCTCGCGCGCCACCACTACCCCGCCGCCGCCTGGCCGCTCGCCACGCTCGCCGCGCTGCAGCTGCACTGGGAGAGCCCCGAGGTAACACACCCACACCCACATAGCACACTGTGGAGCTGCGCCTGCGCCGGCTCGCGGGGCGCTCGGGCGCTGGCGGCCGCCCGCCTCGCGCGCCACCACTACCCCGCCGCCGCCTGGCCGCTCGCCACGCTCGCCGCGCTGCAGCTGCACTGGGAGAGCCCCGAGGTAACACACCCACACCCACATAGCACACTGTGGAGCTGCGCCTGCGCCGGCTCGCGGGGCGCTCGGGCCTTGGCGGCCGCCCGCCTCGCGCGCCACCACTACCCCGCCGCCGCCTGGCCGCTCGCCACGCTCGCCGCGCTGCAGCTGCACTGGGAGAGCCCCGAGGTAACACACCCACACCCACATAGCACACTGTGGAGCTGCGCCTGCGCCGGCTCGCGGGGCGCTCGGGCGCTGGCGGCCGCCCGCCTCGCGCGCCACCACTACCCCGCCGCCGCCTGGCCGCTCGCCACGCTCGCCGCGCTGCAGCTGCACTGGGAGAGCCCCGAGGTAACACACCCACACCCACATAGCACACTGTGGAGCTGCGCCTGCGCCGGCTCGCGGGGCGCTCGGGCGCTGGCGGCCGCCCGCCTCGCGCGCCACCACTACCCCGCCGCCGCCTGGCCGCTCGCCACGCTCGCCGCGCTGCAGCTGCACTGGGAGAGCCCCGAGGTAACACACCCACACCCACATAGCACACTGTGGAGCTGCGCCTGCGCCGGCTCGCGGGGCGCTCGGGCGCTGGCGGCCGCCCGCCTCGCGCGCCACCACTACCCCGCCGCCGCCTGGCCGCTCGCCACGCTCGCCGCGCTGCAGCTGCACTGGGAGAGCCCCGAGGTAACACACCCACACCCACATAGCACACTGTGGAGCTGCGCCTGCGCCGGCTCGCGGGGCGCTCGGGCGCTGGCGGCCGCCCGCCTCGCGCGCCACCACTACCCCGCCGCCGCCTGGCCGCTCGCCACGCTCGCCGCGCTGCAGCTGCACTGGGAGAGCCCCGAGGTAACACACCCACACCCACATAGCACACTGTGGAGCTGCGCCTGCGCCGGCTCGCGGGGCGCTCGGGCGCTGGCGGCCGCCCGCCTCGCGCGCCACCACTACCCCGCCGCCGCCTGGCCGCTCGCCACGCTCGCCGCGCTGCAGCTGCACTGGGAGAGCCCCGAGGTAACACACCCACACCCACATAGCACACTGTGGAGCTGCGCCTGCGCCGGCTCGCGGGGCGCTCGGGCGCTGGCGGCCGCCCGCCTCGCGCGCCACCACTACCCCGCCGCCGCCTGGCCGCTCGCCACGCTCGCCGCGCTGCAGCTGCACTGGGAGAGCCCCGAGGTAACACACCCACACCCACATAGCACACTGTGGAGCTGCGCCTGCGCCGGCTCGCGGGGCGCTCGGGCGCTGGCGGCCGCCCGCCTCGCGCGCCACCACTACCCCGCCGCCGCCTGGCCGCTCGCCACGCTCGCCGCGCTGCAGCTGCACTGGGAGAGCCCCGAGGTAACACACCCACACCCACATAGCACACTGTGGAGCTGCGCCTGCGCCGGCTCGCGGGGCGCTCGGGCGCTGGCGGCCGCCCGCCTCGCGCGCCACCACTACCCCGCCGCCGCCTGGCCGCTCGCCACGCTCGCCGCGCTGCAGCTGCACTGGGAGAGCCCCGAGGTAACACACCCACACCCACATAGCACACTGTGGAGCTGCGCCTGCGCCGGCTCGCGGGGCGCTCGGGCGCTGGCGGCCGCCCGCCTCGCGCGCCACCACTACCCCGCCGCCGCCTGGCCGCTCGCCACGCTCGCCGCGCTGCAGCTGCACTGGGAGAGCCCCGAGGTAACACACCCACACCCACATAGCACACTGTGGAGCTGCGCCTGCGCCGGCTCGCGGGGCGCTCGGGCGCTGGCGGCCGCCCGCCTCGCGCGCCACCACTACCCCGCCGCCGCCTGGCCGCTCGCCACGCTCGCCGCGCTGCAGCTGCACTGGGAGAGCCCCGAGGTAACACACCCACACCCACATAGCACACTGTGGAGCTGCGCCTGCGCCGGCTCGCGGGGCGCTCGGGCGCTGGCGGCCGCCCGCCTCGCGCGCCACCACTACCCCGCCGCCGCCTGGCCGCTCGCCACGCTCGCCGCGCTGCAGCTGCACTGGGAGAGCCCCGAGGTAACACACCCACACCCACATAGCACACTGTGGAGCTGCGCCTGCGCCGGCTCGCGGGGCGCTCGGGCGCTGGCGGCCGCCCGCCTCGCGCGCCACCACTACCCCGCCGCCGCCTGGCCGCTCGCCACGCTCGCCGCGCTGCAGCTGCACTGGGAGAGCCCCGAGGTAACACACCCACACCCACATAGCACACTGTGGAGCTGCGCCTGCGCCGGCTCGCGGGGCGCTCGGGCGCTGGCGGCCGCCCGCCTCGCGCGCCACCACTACCCCGCCGCCGCCTGGCCGCTCGCCACGCTCGCCGCGCTGCAGCTGCACTGGGAGAGCCCCGAGGTAACACACCCACACCCACATAGCACACTGTGGAGCTGCGCCTGCGCCGGCTCGCGGGGCGCTCGGGCGCTGGCGGCCGCCCGCCTCGCGCGCCACCACTACCCCGCCGCCGCCTGGCCGCTCGCCACGCTCGCCGCGCTGCAGCTGCACTGGGAGAGCCCCGAGGTAACACACCCACACCCACATAGCACTCTGTGCCTGCAGGTAGAAAACTATATACATATTTACGAAACATTAAAAAAATATAAATTCAATTGTATTTCTTTTTAATTAATATGTTAAATATTAATGCTTATTATGTCGTTACTCGTAGGCGGCGTTGGCGACGGGGAAAGAATTGCTAACGCTGGTGAGCAGTACAGAGTCGGAGTTCGAAACCGAACACAACGGGTACGCGGAACTGGACGCGCTGTCCGACTCGCAACACGACGACACTAGGAGCACTAGAGACGGAGGTATTTCTAACTCGAAGTAGGATGTATTCGTTTGTCGAGGCGTGCGGCATGTACTACAAACGGTGTGCACTTCCAGCGTCGATCCGCGCGGAGTCGGCGGGCGTGTACCGCATCGAGCGCGCGCTGTCCGAGGGCGCGTCCTCAGTGTCGGCGCCGCGCCCGCGCGTGCCGCAGGCGGAGCAGCGCGCGCAGGCCTGGCTGCTGCTGGCGCAGCTGTGCCTCAGGTACGTGGCCCCACTGCTCGCTGGTAAGTGCGTGGAGCGACACACTGACGGTGCTGGTCACGTCCGCAGGTTGGGGCGGGCGAGCTCGGCGGCGGGCTGCGTGGCGGAGGCGGCTGCGCTCACGCCCTACAGCCACCTCGTCTTGTACACCGTGAGTTGTGTTGCTTTATCGTTTCATGTTCTATTGTATTATACGATACCGTGCACCACGTTGACCCTATACCCTACTGCCGATGACCAACATTTGGCCCTTCGAGCCAAATTTGTACCAAATTTGTATTATAAAACAAAGTCAACCGCCGCGTCTGTCTGTCTGTTCGCGATAAACTGAAAAGCAAAAGTTAATGCACGCAGAAGGAAAAATGATAGTAGTATGATGTATCATTTAAAGTGATAGTAATAAATAGAGTGGATCTTAAATAAATACAATAAATACTGATATGCATACATACCACCCAGCGAGGCCTGGTGCACGCCTCCAGCGCCGAGTGGGAGGAGGCGCGCCACTGCTTCCAGAACGCGCTCGCCATCCACCCCACGCACCTCGACAGCATCGTGCAGCTGGGTCAGTACTCTAGCGCCTCTCTTTCAACACAGGACGACTCTCAGCGAACGAATCTTACAAGCTTTAAACAATATTCAATCGTGCACTCAGTCTTAAAAGTTCATTACATTATCAAGGCTACGATCGCGTGTAGCTGAAGGTGTAACAGCTTTTTTGCGGTCCAGAGAGAGGAGCTGGTATTGAGGTGTCCCTGACCAAAATAAGGACAGTATTCCATGTGAGGCCGAACCTGCGCTTTATAGAGCCGAAGGCGGTGGGTCGTAGTGAAATACTGCCTCGATCTGTTGAGAACACCGAGCTTCTTCGAGGCCAATTTGGCCTTACTCTCCTATCCTCCTGACCGTTTGCCACGAAACTGAACTTCACTCGATACGTCGACACCAAGTATTTTAATATTAGCTGAGGCAGATAGGGAAGTGTCTTCAAAACGAGGAAATACGACCGACGACGATGAAAAGTGGACGGCAATTGACTAAAGACACGATTCAATATCGTTTAAATATTGTAAAATCCGTTCAGATGTGAGACGTTCGGTGATTATTCTTAAGGGAGTAGAAAAAGTTGAAGTTAGATAAGAACGATCTAATTCTAGATTTAGATTTAAAGGATAGTCATCAGAATGATTAGGATAAACTAGATGTAAAATAATATGGACTTAAAAATATATAGTGAGAATAGAACAAAGAAATGCATGGAAAGTTAAGAGGGAGAAAACGTACACGTTACGTGTGTACAAAATCGCTAGCTTTTGACAACAATAAAATTAAAATAAGTATTTTAGATCGAGTGGAAGAATGATTGTGTAAAGAAAGAGAGAAAGTTAGAGATGGGCACATGTAAAAAATATGAGGCAGATAAAGATCAATACGGCCGACGTATCTTAGCAAGTCCGAACTTCACGCAGAAGGTTGCAGTATAACTGGTTTTAGGAACAAAATGGTGGTATGAGGCGAAGTACGGGGGGCGGTGGTCTAGGCTAGAGATTGACCATAAGTAAACACATTTATTAACACACACACACACCTTCATTATTCATTTAAATATCGTAATTGATTAGTTTTATTTAGAAGTTATTGATTGTTGTTTATATAAGATATTAAAGGAAATAGATTTACAAATAGTAATGAATTTTGTAGTTACTAAACGAAATTTTGCTTTTAATAAGAAAAAATATTAAAATTTTCTTATAAAATTGAAAATAAATATTTTTTATGATTTAAATAAATATTTCGGACATCTAACACACAACGCCATCTAGTCCCAAGCTAAGCAGAGCTTGTGTTATGGGTACTAGACAACTGATATGAATGTATATATACTGTTTTTTTGTAAATACATACATAT
Organism: Spilarctia lutea; assembly: GCA_916048165.1. Lineage (NCBI taxonomy): Eukaryota > Metazoa > Arthropoda > Insecta > Lepidoptera > Erebidae > Spilarctia > Spilarctia lutea. The sequence goes on from OU696483.1 coordinate 19,484,535, forward strand.
TATACATAGAAATCATCCAAACTCCGAAACAAATATTTGTAGATCACACAAACATTTGGTCCGACCCAGGATTTGAACCTGAGGCTTTAAGCACAGCAGTCGCATTCACTACCACTGCGCCACCGAGGCAGTTAAATTTAATTTCCGAGCACTTAATTTCAATCGATTTGAATAAATGTCGATCAAACGACACCCTCAGGCACGCGTTTACTTCGTGCATATTCGGCAACGCTCGGTACACGGTAACGTGTCTCGGTCACGCGTCAGCATCGGTGGCAAAGTTTTTTGATATTTGTACTGATCGGTCACCGTATTAGGTAAATTTTATTCGTACATAAAAACATTGACAACATCAGTTTTCTTCATGAGCGTACAAGCGTTATAGTTCGCAGAGATACGTCGGCCGTATCGTAACGACTGTGTGAAAGACTGAGACGTATTTAATGAAAGTAGAAGACAGGCAAAGCGCATAGAGGTAGGAAGCTAGGGTTCGAGCGGCCAGTGAGCGAGGTGTCATGTCGGGCAGGCGCGGCCTACTACAACCTGGGGTGGCTGGGGCTGGCGGAGAAGGCGCTGCGCGAGGCGGCGGCGCTGGAGCCGCTGCGGGCCGACACGTGGCGGCGCCTGGCGCTGGTGCTGGGCGCCGCCGCCGACCCGGCGGGCGCGGCCGACGCCGCCGCCGCCGCGCTGCGCCTGCACCCGCTGCACCCGCCGCACGAGCCGCACCCTCTGCACCCGCTGCACCCGCGCCTGCTCTAGCCGCCCGCAGGCGGCCCGGCTGGGACTGCGATGCTGTACTACTCGCACCCATACTAATCAACTGAAGCTAAACCCCGGCGACTCTAATGTTTTATGTCCCGTGTACTCGATTGTTGGACTGACGGAACCGTTCGAGGGCCTCGGTCGCATTCTTTCATTGTACGGAGAAACAATGGCTCGCAACTATATCTATCCAACAGTAACATACGAATTGTTGTTTTCTGCCCGAGAACGCTCAGCGACGACCTTACGTTTGTCGTTATCGTGAAAATAATTTACGATAAACTGTGTTGTATTCAAATATAACACTGAAACTGTATCAACCGTCTTCGGGTTTTGCATTATTTCAATAACACTTAACTTATACAGGTGCTACAAAAATATGGTCATATTTTAAAGTGGCACGGTAAGCCCACTACGTTAAGTAGAAAACGACCATCATCTTCCTAACCTTTATTGGGGTCGGCTAGATTTGTGCAAATAAAACTAACAATTTACCGACTTACACCGTCAAACTACGTGTTACCTGACGCCCTTTACCGGACCTCCTGTCACTAAAGTGCTATTTTACATTCCATATTACAGGAGGCAATGAGTAATTTGCATCCAAATAAATCTGATTAAACTATATTAATGTATCAGTCGCGCTGACTGAGTCTTGTTCCTGTTAAACGACACAACTAATACTCGATATTATAAACTAATGTTGTGTTTTGTGACCTTTTAATGAGTACTTAGTACTTTAATGCTATGAAACTGCCCACATAGTACTTATGACGTATACATATAATACGAATGTTACGATATAGATAATTATTAAAAAATATTTGTTCTATTCAAGTATTTTAATATATCGATCGTAAAGTTAAAATTTGAAACTGATGCAGCAATAGATGGTAGTTGTATATTGCAAATGAATGGTCTCGATATTTCCACGAGCAATTATGAAACAAAAATACTAGGCAATTAAACTTCTCGTATATTATGATGCTATTATTTATGAACTACAATTCATGTAATTATTTCAATTTACAATATTTTATAGTGATATTTATTTAAAAATAACAATAACTTATGTATTCCTTATCCTTTTTTGAGATGCAACTTCCTACGTCTCTATCCTCCAATCCTTGATAGTGATTTCGTGAAAAGGGACGGGAATGTGTCACACACAAACTTGTACCTTCTGTCGATGCGTTCATGACCGTTGTTAGTCATTGTCTATCAAATATAATCAGTCTGCTCGTAACTGAACCATAGAGCGCTCGCGATGCTGGAGTAGTCCGTCTGATGTTACATGATATCTCACATGCTAGGCATCCTCCACACCAAGTCAGAAGGTTGTTATGCCGCCGGCATTGCTGCGCATGTAAGCAAATTTCGGCCAATGTCCATCCAAATCAACACATGGCTTATTCGTGTTCTATATATCAAAATAATGATTTGCAGCACCACATTAACGGATCTAAAGTGATAAAGATATTAACGTTATCGCACATCTAATAAATAACTGTAGTAAGCGATATGGACGAAAGTAACCGTTTGTAATCAATCCTCAGTCTGTACACCGATAGTCATAATATGGACACGCCACTGAAACATATTTATCAACTGTTTAGTCAAGTACCGTTTCTTACTTGTAAAACCATATTCCATATTACAATGTCATTTTACTATCGAACGTCAATCTGAAAATTTTAATTCAATATCCGATATCCGCTTACCAAAAACTCCTTAATAATAGTCAACGATTATAAATAAGTTGACTGAAAATGTGTTAAACTCACTACATTAGTCTAGCATTACATTGTTGCAACATAACCTCACTTTTATTTTTATAAAAGCAAACTGTTTATTAGTTAATTCTTTACAGTTCTAATAAAGAGGTTGTAATGTTTATAGCTGTACGTGTAATACATGTAGATAGCCGAGTATACCACAATCTGGGACTTTTTACTCCCTTCTTAGATATGAAGCCTCTGGAATTGACGTAGGCCTTATTTATACTGTGACGCGTATACTTTCATTGCGCGATGCAAGAATCGCAGTTATTTGATAATTTGCGTGTAACGCGTGTATTTCGGGGAAAGAGCGACATTGCGCTTCGGTGTCCAGAAAGATCGGTTGACATTTTGATAAAGATTAACCGTTGAGTCTAAAACTCTAAATACACACATGAGTAGTGATATGAGCTCTAGTCACAAAGTTTTTACCCCATTAAATAAACGGCCTTATCCATAAACGTTCTTTAATTTTAAGCAACGGTTGTGTTATTTTCAACTTTAAACTTACATCCTTAAAGTACAAAAGAACACGAACCGTTGTTTATAGTTATTTATTAATTTAAATTAACGTTTATAAGGCCGAAATTATTTAATGACTAAAGTTATAATGTTTCTTAATTTTGGAATTGTAAAGAGACAGTTGTTTTCTTTTTATACAGTCTATATTTCGTACAAGTATACATCGGTACAATTCATCTTTACCTACGTAAATAATGTTATAAATATATTTTTATTGAAATTCTTCATTCCTGCGGTAAGAAAGTCAATGTGTGGAACAACGCTCTTAATGATAGCAATGTAAATATGTATATACTCGGTGTGTACACGACTATGTAGTTAATTTTCATCCCTCAGATTTCACCCCTAGACGTATAGATCCTTGACAATACAACTATCATATCTCACAACACTCGCGGTGCGTGCTGTACCAAAGGCTGGACGCTGTGTCTTTAATAATATAACGAACAAGCTAGCAATATTCCACTTGCTAACAGTAATAAAATCATCAGTTTTTACAATTTCGCTATATTTAGTTGATTAAACAACGAAGCAGGCAGAGTAGAGACACTTTGGCAGGCTTATATGAGAAAAAAGAGTATTACGAACTATAAATATGGGTAAAGTAAATTGATAGAATTTAGAAAAAAAAGTAAAATATCGATCTTAACTATCTCCAAACACTAATCCATTCGCTTTAAGAAAATAACAGACATGGATCCAGTCCTATATGCTGACCAATCAAAATTCAACTTTTCGTACGATATTATAATTTCTTGGAAATGGCTGGCCAAAGAGCCGGTTTTAGTGATTGCCTCAGAACATTTTCTAATATATTCATATTATCGTCTTTCAAAGTAAAAACAAATACCTACATACAAATCTTTTTTTACAAAAGACAACTCCCACATTAGGAATAAACATCCTGTGTCGTGGGGGACTTTACAAACATACATGAAACGGACACAAAGAACATCCAGACTCGGGACAACAATTCGTGGATCACACAAAGTGTTGTACCGCGTGGGATTTGAACCCAAGACACTTGGCGCAGTAGCAAGCGGCATGGCGACCGCTGAAACCACTCGGCCAACCGTGCAGTCGATTGGTATGAATCTGATAAAGTAATTGTGTACTTTCGATAGAAAGTTTGTTTTGTCACATTTTATTAACCTGCTCTAACCGACTCGGTTGATATTAGCGAACTGATGAAATGTCCTTATATATCCCATAACATCCATTAATCAGTCGAAACAACTACACAACATCCACGAATAACTTGAACTGTCTTCAATTATATGTTACCACTCCTCTTTTACTTAGTTTATGTAACATTTATGAAAAAGTTAGTAATGAAATAAAAGTACAAGTGAGTTTAACTTCAAGAATGAAGAAGTTCCAAATATCAAAAACAAAATATTAGAGAGCAAGTGAGCGAAACAGTTATTCTTTAAAAATGTTCGTGAGATTTAAGATTTGGATTGAGTCATATTTTACTTTGTCTGCTATTTTAAGTGTACGTAATAAATGGATGCCACTGTACTCTGTACTCTGTCTTGTTTCAACGGGAGTCGTTATTTATTTAATCGTACCTATTCAGTAAGTTTTATAAAAATATACTTATTATTCAAAACTGCACTAAAACACAAAACGTAATACAAAAAGATGATTAATTCACAAACTATTGTTTTCTGCTTTAAAAACTGTATAATTTATGCGATAGACTATCTGCTATGATTAGTACAGACGTCACTGAAGTAATAAAAACAAATAAAACATAGCTCATTGTTGCTTCGACTAATATATGCACAATGGAAATGATCAATGCAACTAGCTAAGTATTGTTCAGAAACTAATTCCACTATTTAAATAGCCGCCATTCATCATTACTAGTTACGCCAGCACAGCACGCATTTCTTCCCGTCCAGTGCTGTACCTGTGTATGCGATGATGCGATGTACTCGCATACACGATGTGTGCTAGCAAATATTTATATGAAGTATGAATATATTTTTGCTGTTCTTATAATACTTAGTAAATTGACGTTATAAAGTTTATCAATAATCTTTAATAAATATCGTATTGTGGTAGATATGAATACATTGTTATATTAGAATCTGTTTCTTCCACTACTTTTTATGAAACTGTAGGTACGAGTATGTCGGTCTCGCTTTTTTTTTTGTGGAATCAAGGAAAATAAACCGAAGTAACTTGATATAATATGCGCTATTTAGCTGTGGAAGTTTCGTGTCTACAAAGATACATTTAAGTTCTTGATTTTCTTATATTATTTGCCTTATTTACAATTTTTTCCTTGAACTCTTGAAAGTAGTGTTGTAATTGTATTGTAAAGTGTCATATCATGTCGGCGTGTTCGCTGAGAGCGCAGCCGTCACACGCGCTGAGATCATGTACCTGTTAGAGTTTAAAATATGAAATAATAAAGCCTCTCAGACTTGTTAGATAATTATATTTGAACTGTTTCTCGACATGTACAGACACAGTCGTGTGCAAAAGACATAAAAAGGCGACCTCACTTCCTTCAGGGCACCTTCTGCTGTTCGGAAACTAGTAATAAATACCAATTATGATATGCATTTGGTATTTGAGGAAGACGTTTGATGCGCGTGTATAGTTCGGGAAGGTTTAATCAGTTTCAGTCGTTTAAGCGGTCCGGTATTTGAGTTTGTACACACGTGAATAAAACTTTATATCATAAATAAACCTAGAATCCTAATAAAACATTTCATTAAAATAAAAAACAGTCTGTAACGTTTGTATTCTAATTTATAAATTAATATTAATTTGTGGGTAATGTGGTTTGGTAGATAGGTATAATGTATGTGGTGTGTGGTACGTCTGGTAATTGGCGGGTTTTGCTCTATTAAAGCGTTTGGGTTAAAAATACAATTTTATTGAAAATTTAATTATATTCGAATGAGAACATAGGTGCGAATGCGAATATATACGCTGCAATACGGCGAGTCTTTACAGTCCATATAAACTCAACAAAGAAATATTGTAATTACTTTTATTTACTATTACATTCGTTTCACATTACTGTATATTATTGGTCGTTACCATTCGTGGAACCGCAATACAAATGTTTTATGTATCAACTAATGCGTACATAACGGGCAATAGATTCATCAATGTACTGTTGTGATATCATTGTTCACTTTGTCACGGGTTTATGCATTACATTGACGACATATTCAAATGTTCGAACGATATTCTCAATAGCAATATTGCACTTGAGTTCTTAGAGACAGTCGTTTCTGCCAATACTGTATATCGTAGTAAACGGGACGTTTTCTGTGGTGTCTAGTAATTATTTCGAGTTAAGTACTTAGTACACATGTGCATATATTTTATATTGCTTTCTACTATATACTTGAATAAACATATATTATTTATACAAAATATTAATTTGGATGTCAAAATAATTACGACAACTTTAAACATGTAACCTCGCCAGTCCACGTCGTATGTTAGAAAATATTTAAGTATGCAATCGTAATTGTACCTAATGTGTTTATTCGATGTTTTAAAACGTGTAAGTTGAATTTAATGTAATATTTCAAAGTGATTAAAATTGGCAATAATTTATGTAACAAAGTAATTGTAACGTGTAACGTTGACTGTAACGTTGCAGCTCCCCTATTTGTAACATGTTGTAAGTCATGGGTAATGCTAAAGTATGTATTTATTTGTAATATACGTGTGTAGTTATGAGTCTTCACTGACTACTTATAAAGCCTAAAGCTGTGCGTAACCTATCTATCATCTGCAACGTTGTTAATAATAATTACTTGTATTATTATAATAGGTTTCTATTAAATGTGATGCACGTGTAAAATATCAAATCTGTTACAAATACTTCACTCTTAGATTGCAATAGAAAATGCCTGAGGCACGAACATAACGTAAAATAATATGTTATTCGATACAATTTAATTCAATTCACTGAAAAGACCTGAAAAGAGAGAGATTAAATGAAATTGTTTGACGTGAGGACAGATCAATGTGTAACGTGCAACGTCTCATAACTCATTGCGCAACGACGCTTGATGTCTATTTTTGTGTCGAAGCACCAATATTTTGTATTATGGTGTTAGTTTTATTCATGATCATTATTTATTCTAAGAATGTCGGTATATGGTTATTGTAACTTATGAATATTAAATCAGTGAGAAATAATTACTTACGACGTATTGTGCGACTACGTATCAGAAGTGGAGGATTACTTATAACTTATGTGTTCATGTAGCGACGCCATTCATGACGGTTTGGAAACTCCCTGGGAGGTACTTGTGATTGGTGGTGATTGTATAGTTTGTAGGATTTATAATTTAATCTCATGTATTTTTTGTTAATTTGAAAAACACTAATTAGTTGCAGTATTAAAGTCAGTACGCTCAGGGTGCGAAGTTATGTTTGCTTAAAGTAACAACACTCCTGTTGATATGAATAAAATATACAAGTGTCAATTGACAATCTTTCAACAAAACTGAGTTTTTAAAGTAATTTAATACCAATTTTACGTAAAATATTGGAAGTGTATTTGTTTAGTGTTTGCCGCGTCTGTTTGCGTGTAGTGATCGCTAGATGCTGTGGTAACAGCCATGTCTTCACCGCGCTGTTCTACTTACACGTTTAAGTTTATCCTCATGAGCTCATGAGCTGTATCAAACAAGGAAATGACTAAGTACAGACGAAGACACTTTTAGTTTCGTCTAAGATACACTTTGTTAAGGAACTACATAGTTAGTGTGCGCTTGTGTTAATTGAACAAAGTTGCAAGGTGCTCGGGCATTGGTTGGGTTGTGCTCAGTTCGTACATTCAGCTTCAAATGTGTTTTAGTACTATTTATATAATTTGTTTTTAGTAAAGTCTTACTGCAGTTACTGTTACGCTGTAATATTGAGCCATCAATAAATCTTCGTATATTTTAGTCTCTTAGAGATTGGTTACTTTTATTGTTTTCAAAAATGTATTTAATGTACGGAGCCTCCTACCACTAAATTAATAGAAGTAATTTAATAGAAGACGCTGCTCGATTTATTATCACGTCAACAATTGAAACACTTATGAAGCTGTCTGTACTCCATCGAATCTAATTTTACGACGTTCTTTGAAATAGAGCTCTGTTACTTACTGTTCAAAGTATATTTTTTATCGACATAATATAATAATGTTAATCTGCACCTGTCACATACAAGTTGAAAGTCTCACATTTTATTGTATAGTATTATTGCAAAAATTTGAAACATTGAAATATTGTATATTCCTTAGTTACCCTATCGTTGTATAAAGGAAAGACGAAACATCTTCAAACTTATGTGTTCGCTTGTATAGTGAGCGTGCGACAGAGACGGCAATCAGTCAAGTCTCTCTCGCACGACCTCGTGTTTATTGTTAATTGTAATTCAGTAGATAATCTAAAAACCAATTCAATTTTTTATTGTCGGTCATTATCCTTCAATAAATATGATATTATACATTGTATTCCAATACGATTTTACTGTAAATGTGCGTTTTGTTAATTAGTCAAGGACACCGATCTACCACAGTAAACATATACCTTTGGTATTTGGAATTGCCGCACCTAGAATTAAAGCACCATATTAAACCATCTGAGCTCGAGTGTTCATCAGTTTATCATCATGTCGTTTTATACTTATAGTACACACATTAGTTATGACAGCACACAATTGTAAAGCAAATTTTCGCTTTATTCTTTTCACTTCAAAAAGTGTTAAGTACAACCTGAGACATCTGATTAAAACTAAATCTCTTTGACGACGTTGTCGCCTCAATCTTTGTCAGATTACAATTGTGACAGACTTACATACAAAACAACAAGTATTTCGTCAGTCGTTTGAAACAACTATTGACATTTGTTTGGGTGCTGTCATGTACCACTTGTGTTTGGTAGATCGAAGTCCTTGTGCATATTTACATGCAAGTACCTAATATCAACTGTAGATGTATATACCTACCTACATATAATATATTATCTATACATATAAAGAGACATATATAAAACTGTTGTGCTCCATTGTACTTTAATATGTTGTAGTTGTTCTCGCATTCGATGTTGGTGTATATAAAACGTTTAAGGATATTATAAATAATAATTATTATGTTACATACAAGGGTGTTTCATTTATTGCTAATCCATTGCTCACTAACAACTGCAAGTTGCCCTAGTACAGCTTCAAAAGAAAGCGATGTATTTAAAACTTGAATATAGCAATAGAAGTCTTCTTCAGGAAAAGAGCGTACTTCCTTCTTAAAAAGCCCGCAACGCACTTGTGACGCCTCTAATGTTGCGGGTGTCCATAGGCGGCGGTAATCGCTTACCATCAGGCGATACGTCTGCTCGTTTGCCCCATATTGAGTAATTTGAGATTACCTACTGTCTTACCGGCGAACAAGGTTCATTAGGAGGGAACTTGGCACAGGCGGGTTTGTGTCAGTAGTGGCGAGATTATCTGGTGACACTTTTGCCCGTCATCATTATCGATAGTGATTCCAGCTGTACCTAATGTGATTGTACTGCCTCGTCCTTCACTTGGCAGGTTACGCCATAGATAGGATAAACTAACACCTTCATAAAATACTGACCTGGCTAAAGGAATGATTAAACTGATTACATTCAGAATTATTGAAGCAGTAAAGATAATTCATAAAACATGTTTTTATTTATTTATTTACATCTATAAAACAGAACAAATGCACGTGTCCCCGTTTCGATGTGAAATGATGCAATGAAATAAAAAGTTAATTAGGTTTTAAGTTTATATAAAATTATCTAAGTGATGGTAAAAATCCAATACGTGGTACGCGAGATTTTATTATTTTCTTGCTCCAACTACGGAAACATCATAATATACCTACTGTTGAAAATCTGAGTATTATGTGACAAATCAAGATTTACACAAAAGAAGACACGGGCAAAAAGATAGTATTACTTTCAAATAGCTTAGGTACATATCTGTACCATTATAAGTAATAATAATATTTTTGTAAATAAATCTTTTATAGATATTTTTTCAAGTCGGACTTTACAGCTAAAAGGTGTCGGCATTTCCCAACCACAGATATGGGAGTAGATACAGTATAAGGTTTAGGTTAGTAGGTAAGTAAGATATATGAAAAAAGTACCATACTTTTGGGTCGGCCTGTGCAAACAAACGGCATACGAGCCCCAGCCATCGTGTTACCTAACCGGTATTAGTACATATGAACAATCCGAAGCGAAAAAAACGTAAATGCGGGAGTGAGCAGTATTAATCTCATAATCTAATATTGTGCAGTAAACTTTCAGCGTTTTTGTTTTGTTAAGAATATAGTACATTCACTAAATCTATAGGTATATTGAAACAAAAACTTTGTACCTGCACTTTAAAAAAAAGTATGCGAACAGAGGAATATGGGCACAGTTAAAGATTATTTGGAGGAGTAGTGCAGGCAGCTATAATTATGAACAGTAATCTAATAATAAATATGAATTACAGTCGACCACTAGTCTTCATAAATGTAGCCGTAATATCAGTTTCTTTGAAGTACCGCACCACGCCACTAGAGAGTTGTCGACAAATTTTCGACGTCACTATGACTGTTGTTTAAGTTTAAATAAAAGTGAAGTATCATCCGCAAGTAGAACTATCGCCTTATTATCTTTTTCCAAATTAGGCCGGTAATTGATATATACGATAAACAAAAACGGAACTTGCGGAACCCCCATAGTGATCAGAGACCCCAAGGACAGCAACTTCCACTCTCTGAATCGTATTATCCAAATCAGGGATAAGAAGACCCAAAGAAGTATTCTTAATTTCATAGCGAGAGAATTTTTCATGAAAAACGCAATCGGATGTCTCAGACAAATCGAACAAATACCTAACGCATTCACTTTTTCTTAAAATAAATAAATAAATATTTTCGGACATTTAACACACAACGCCATCTAGTCCCAAACTAAGCAGAGCTTGTACTATGGGTACTAGACAACTGATATTAATACATACTTATATACTTTTTTTTTTGTAAATACATACATATTATACATAGAAATACCCACTAAATACACTTTCCCAAAGTTACCAATATCATTTATTGACGCGTCACTTACGCAGCACAGCTGCAAAGAGAAGGCAAACTTGACACAAGCTCTTTTCTAGGTGAGGATGTCCAGCAGCAAATTAAATGTTTGCAAGCAACTTGGAGCTGCCACAAGCCAGGTTAGTGTTAACTAGTATAGGAATCAAGGAACCAGGATCCACCAAACATTCCTAGCATGTCCTTCGTTTGCTTTTCAGAACTCATATTTATCATAGAATAAGGTTTACTGCCTCAGTGGCGTAGTGGTAGCGTGTGCGACTGTTGTGCTTGAGATCTCGGTTTCGATTCCCGAGTCGGACCAAATGTTTGTATGATCTGCAAATATTCGTTTCGGAGTTACATGTAACGGGTGTTTTTTTAAGCTAGATAGAACTTTAAATTGTAAAAAGTAACACAAAAAATTAAATTTTGATGAAACTTTTTTTTTTATTTGTTTCAGTATACTCTGACAAATCATCATGAATAGACTCACGCTTGAACAACGCTACGAAATTATCCAAATTTACTTTGAAAATCAGTCGTCGATTCGCGCAACTTATAGACGACTGTTTTATCGCAAAATTGTGTTCAGCGATGAGGCGCATTTTTGGCTTAACGGGTTTGTTAATAAGCAAAATTGCCGCATATGGAGTGAGACCAATCCACAACAGACCCTACAGACTCCATTACATCCAGAAAAATGCACCGTATGGTGCGGTTTTCACGCTGGTGGCATCATCGGACCTTATTTCTTCAAAAATGAGGCCGGAGCTCGCGTTACGGTCAATGGAGATCGTTACCGCACCATGATCAATGATTTTTTGTTTGAAAATATGGATGACATTGATCCGGAGGAGATGTGGTTTCAACAGGATGGCGCTACGTGCCATACGGCGAACGCAACCATCGACTTATTGAAATCAAAATTTGGCGATAAGTTGATTTCGAGAAATGGACCTGTCAATTGGCCTCCAAGGTCGTGCGATTTGACACCTCTCGATTATTTCCTGTGGGGCTACGTGAAGTCACTGGTTTATGCTGATAAACCAGCAACAATTGACGCCTTGGAGGCCAGCATTGTTCGTGTTATACGCCATACAAATGACGAAGTCGTCTATAAGTTGCGCGAATCGACGACTGATTTTCAAAGTAAATTTGGATAATTTCGTAGCGTTGTTCAAGCGTGAGTCTATTCATGATGATTTGTCAGAGTATACTGAAACAAATAAAAAAAAAAGTTTCATCAAAATTTAATTTTTTGTGTTACTTTTTACAATTTAAAGTTCTATCTAGCTTAAAAAACATCCTATATGTATGTATTTACAAAAAACAGTATACATATATGTATTTATATCAAATGTCTAGTAGTAGGTACAATTAACACAAGCTCTGCTTAGCTTGGGACTAGATGGCGTTGTGTAAACAAAAAAGTATTTATTACGATTGATAAATATATTTTACAAAATCAGTAAAAAAAGAAACACAGACATTGTTAATATAGTATAATTCAATAAAACATTAGTAATGCAACAATAACGTCATTAGTTAGGTCACTTCCTCGTCTATTTCTGTAAGTATGTCCACGCGTTTACTGCTCCGCGGTAAGATGTTCATATTCTCCGCCTCTTCTATGGTGTCTGGCAGCTTCAACTTCAGGGTTTCAGGAGTTAAGAGCATAAGAAACCCAGATATAGCTGACATCAAACCGAACAATAAGTATGGTAGACTCTTCATGTAAAACATCTGTGTACACAACGTTTTCCACTTGTATAACAATAAAAATTACAACATGGAGTGCCTCGAGATTGAAGACTTCAATACTTCAAGGGAGAGGCGCTCTAAAGTGTTTTCAAACTAATACTTCTATTAAATGTAGACATACCAACCAATAATGGTGTTTGTGGTGCGATCATGTGCCCCACGCGGCCCAACATCGAGCACAGACCCATGAGCTGGTGGCGTGCTTCCGTGGGGAACAGCTCTACCGTGTAGATATAGATGGAGCAATAGGACATACTTATGCAGAGTTTGCCCAACATGGACAACACTATGACGACAGAATCTGTGAATGTAACACAATGAGCCGGTTTTGGTGGTTGTCAGTTTACGCTGAGGCAAGAAATGTTGTTGCTTTGTGCTTAACCGATGCTAAAACGAGAAATATTGCCCCCAATATATGAGTGCATTGATAAACATAATACAAGTCTTCAAAACATAATTTAGCATTAAGTATACATTAAACTATAACACTTAAACAGTAAGGGAATTATTGTTCAAACTGACTTTGGTCGTCCAATACAATAACGGTTTTATACAATAGATTTTTATAGGTCATGCTTTGGACTAAGATATCATTAATATTTTTTTTCCCTTATATATTTAATGAGGGCTTAGTCACAAAGATTAATAATGATATTATCAACAAATGAACCCTATTTGTGGGTGACTTCTTAGATGTAATGTAGTAAACAGAAGTTACACTAAACATAGATACTCACTATTAGTGGTTATTCCTATCAGAAGAAGTGCTATGCCACTGAATATGAAAGCCGCCATAATGGAACTTTTTCTGCCGAAGCGATCGAGTGTAACCAGGCTCATCAGGTAGCCAGGAATCTCAATTAATGCTGTCACACAAAAGTTTAAGTAGCTATTGCCCCCCAGGGACACCGAGTTGATAGTCAACCCGTAGTATACCATCGTCACTGTAACCCACCAGAACGAAACCACCAGGATGCGGCACATTATCACTTTCGACTTGAGCACTCTCTTGTATAATGGTTTCTTTTTAGTCGTCGTCGGTTCATTCTTTGAATCCTCCGGTGACTGATTTGGGCCACTCTCATTATCAAATTCGGCAAAGTATTTTAATGTAGCTTCAGTGTTAACGCTGAGTCGTTTCTTATTCATTTTTACTGCTTTTAGTATGCTAGTAGCTGCTTCCTTAAACCTGCCCTTCGAAATAAGCCATCGAATACTTTCGTCGATTGTCCAGAAGTAAGTGATAAATATGACGCCAGGAGCGTAGAGGACTATAGTTCGTATTCGCCAAGGTGGGATGAGCCAAGCACAAACTCCGAGCAATGCTAGTGATAAGGCGTACCCGACGGAAATCGCGGTGCCACCGATTACTCGATTTTTAAGGTTTACCATTTCGAGGGCTGAAATATCAAAAAGCGATGAAAGTGTAAGATAACATATAACAACAAAATTTTACCTTTTTTTAAAGAGAACTCTCATACTCGGGATACTGTCGCGGGGCACTTTACAAACATTAATTAAACCGACACAAAGGGAACCCAGACTCGTCATTGACGTATTTTCCAATGTGAGGTTTGAACCCACAACAGTCAGCGCAGAAAAAGAGGCAATTGTAGTCAACTTGTTAGATATTGTCATACATACATGGCTCATTTTGATTTCTAGTAACTTAAAATTTAAACTTTCTGTCGAGGGCATTGTTATTTATCTAATAACTGCAGGTTATAAAGCGCAGTTAAATGATTAAGAACTTTAATCAATACAAATTATATTAAATACTTGTAATCTGCTTGCATGTATAATGCTCTTAACACTTTTCAATACCTACTATAGGGTTTATTATGTGTTAATGATATTCTTGCGTATATTTAATAAACTAGCAATTTTATTTAGAAATGTTAACATTAAAGTTTAAAGTTCACTGACTCTTGTGTAATAATGAAATAGTAACTTTGTGATGGTTATATACTCGTATCTATTAATATTGAACTTTTGCATACCGCCAACGTAATGCTGGTCTCACCATTTCAGCCGAAAGACATCGACTGCTCTCCACAAAAAACGGTTCTGTGCTGCCTCAATCCGCTTTTCTTGGGGTTAATTAAAAATACTCTGTAAGCTAACTAGTTTAAAAAATACCTATAATAAAAACGGTGCTGTAGGCGCCGCTTCCTAAGAAAGCGTCTATGAACTCCAGCGTCATATACAGTAAATAGCTTTGGGAGAAGGCTCGCCACGTGCCAAAAATTGCTGGTACCACCGCTGTGAAAATGAGCACGTTGCGCCGACCAAATCTACCAAAGATAAAATAAATAAATAAGGTTAAATAAATGCTAAACCTACCTTGCGAATTTAGGTGAGATTAATCACAGTTAGGTACAAGATACAATAAGAACTATTTCGACTGCGCAGTGATCTAGACTCAAGTATATTTGCCAACCTTCCATAATCAGTCTTCTCTGCAATCCACGTGTTATCAGCGAGATTCATACGCGGGTTGGTATTTGTTCAAAGTCCAAACAAAAGTTTAATTCGCAATATATCAAAATACGCTCGTGCGCTAATAGATAGGTGACCATAAGAGGGTTTAAAGTTCACAAGGGGGCGAATTTCGTATTGGAACTTCAACGCCACGTGGTTCACCAATAATCTAACTCACGTCGAAGCGTATACTGCACCTATAATAAGCGACTATAAAACGAGTTATTCCAAACTTATTATTTTGAGAGAGCAATTATCCGCCACAAAGATCTCGACCACAATTTTCAACCAAACATCGCCATCGTGACTTAAAACCAAGTGGGAAGAAATTTTGTTTGACAGGAAGTGAATGACAGCTTTAACTTTCTGCCATAGATAAAGAAAACAGTTAAAATACACAAAAGATACATCGTTAAATGAGTTATCGAGTTTACTTACGTATCTGAAAAGAAACTGACTAACGGCATGGTGGCAAAGTAGGCGATACTTCGTAGCGTGCCCACCATCGTGCGCTTCCACTCCTGACACGCCAAGTTGAACTGAAACATACGTTCATTTCCTTTGATAAATGTTATTTTTAAGTTAATCTTATACAGGAATTTATATACAAGTAAAATTTTACAGCCAGAAGGAGCTAGCAATTCCCAAGACTCATCGAGCGGAAGTTCATGAGCATTGTTTAAATAAAAATTATGCGACTACAGTACTATAAGGTCTAAGTTGTTTACCGGTACTAGTCAAGATCAACCACTGCCGCCACCAGGAGATTTGGGTAGGTCATGAACAACAACAATTTTAAAAAGATACTAAATATAAACTAGTAGGTATTACAACCTTCCGCCTAATATTACAATTTCCGTCATCGTTGTTGTTCTACGCGACAACAGTTGCATCCCCATCATTTAGATGGTTGGCGATCCACAACTGTGTGGTTTTCTAGAAACTTTCTGCCTCGCACACCAAAACTGTGGAAATTTTTGTTGCCTTAGGTATTTCTGGAGCAATACGACCTTCAAACCTTCAAGAAAAGAACGTACCTACTCCTTAAAAGGCCGGCAACGCAACGCGTGTCTTCGTAATCTTGCCGTTGAATGTTTTAAAGATTTCCACAGGCCTCGGAACTAAGCTTCACGACTGTTATCTTATGATAAGAGAGACGCTCATGGTATCGTACCACTAGTGGTCACCCATCCAGGTATTGACAGCGCCGTCGTTGTTTACCCTCGGTGATTGTTTCTAATCACTGATTGCAACTCGGCTATGAGTGCCATCTATGTTCCCAGTTTTATATAATGTAGATAATGTCCACGACATTAAAATCGCTTTTGTAAACAATGGCAGTTAAAAAGTCTGTAGTTTTCAATAAGACAAGAATAAAATAAAAAAGTGAGTATAAACATTATGCGATATATTTAAATTGCGACTGCCTTATCCGTACGTAAATAAAATTCAATGTTAATAGCAAAGAAAATGATTGAACGATACAATGTACACGGGTAACAAGCGATTTACTCAGATAATCCGCCATCAGATACAACACATTGTAGTTTAATTGTATTGATTAGTGTAGATAAAGTAATCGATGACAACCACAAAGACATTAAAAAAGACAATGGCGACGATCAATCATAATCGCTTGCTTCGGATCGTTCTGATAACTTGCAAAATGTGTGATCACGTGATCTGTTACCGCGGCACTAAATATGCTATATGCCTTGTCTGCCGACCAGTCAAGTGTCACCATCCTCATCAATAGTCTGCACTCAGTTACAAATGAACTTAGAAGTCTCCTTAGAAATAGTTTTGCCCTATAACACCGTGGTCAGATTGACTGCACCAAATTGGTAATAATGATTTTTTGATGTGTTAGTTATCGTCACGACTGAGTATGTCTAAAAGAAACCGGAAGTGTTACATTTATTTTAGCCCTCAACTGTACACTACCCTTGGGAACACAAATTTAGAAAGTGTTTACCAAAATAGAGAAACAAATAAATGCTATACACACAGCTACCCTGAACTTTAATTTATCTATTAAAATTTTTGTACGTTCAAACTTCAATTGTACTTACATATTGACCAGTTAGTTTTTTTAGGCCCGTTAGTGTGGAAAGAACTTTATTTCTATTCTCAAGGATATCTTAAAAATGGCTTGAAAGTATTTGTGAAGCTTACGTCATATGAAATGGTGTCGTTATTTGCGTACACCCACGAATAGCAAGGCTCCGTCTTGTTAGAGAAGCTGGCAGCATCACAGGTAGAGTTCTGAAGCGGCACGTATCGGTGGCACTTCCCCTTGCCGGGCAGAGCGAAGCTTGCCCAGGGCCCCGCTTCGAACTTAGGTGGTGACGTTTCACATTGAGGCACCTTGCACCTACAAACGTTGCACGATCTTTAAACACACTCGAGATATTATTGTCATCCAGTAACATTCGCTGGATAATGTTAAATAATCTAACTCGTATGATATATTTGAACTTCATAAAGCTGACCTGTACTCGACGGGTCCGGCGGCAAACACATACTGGTTATTTTTAATAGCGATCGACACGATGTTTGCGACCATATACCCCATCACAATTCTTTGATAGGCACCAAAATCGCCAATATCCACCAATATCTTGTCCAGGTTTAGAGTTTGCGGCAAAACATTTTCTTCCTTCATCGTTTGTAAAATCTTCGAAACTCTGAAATAAAATTCTTCGAAAAAAGTGACTACCCCTACAAATGTACTTTAAGAAAGTGACAGTAAGCACATGGTAAGAACCAACAACAATGGACCGTACCACAAAGCATATAATTATGAGTGAGCCCTGTGCCATCAAGGAGATTGTAACTGCCATACCTAATTGTTCTGTCAATATTGCGTAATTTAAAGAAATAATAATAATAATAGGTCTTTACCTATGAAATTGCGTTTCTTCAGTACTGGTCATTTCAAATAAAAAAAAGTTTGTAATGGCTCTGTATTCTAAATTCAAATTAATTTTGTTTTAAAACCATGACATTCTATTTACAAACTCAGTCTTTTGTTTTTGATTAGCGTTGTATTTCCATTACATTTGAATATTTTTCGTCATAATGGATACTTTAAAAATTCGTGTAGTTATGGAATATGAGTTCCGTCGTGGCACCAACGCGACACAAACGGCACGTAACATCAAAAACGTTTACGGAGAGAACTGTACAAACGAACGCACAACCCTTTATTGGTTTTCCCGGTTCCGTTCTGGAAATTTTGACTTGAAAAATGAAGCTCGTGGTCGTCCGGAGACTTTGGTTAACAATAATGAATTAAAGGCGATTGTGGAAGCTGACGAAACTCAATCTACAGCTGAGCTAGCAGCAGCTTTTAATGTAAGCATCAAAACAATATTGATCCATTTGCGACAAATTGGCAAGGTAAAAAAAGCTTGATAGATGGGTGCCCCACGACCTTAACGATCGCCAGCGCAACGTACGCGTCGAGACCTGCCTTTCGCTGCTCAACAGGCAAAGAAATGAAGGAATTTTGAAACGAATAGTTACGTGCGACGAAAAATGGATTCTGTTCGACAATCGAAAGCGCTCAGCAAGTTGGTTAGACCCTGGTTCAGCACCAATGCAATGGCCTAAACCAAAAATGACCCCTAAAAAGGTGATGGTCACTGTTTGGTGGTCTAGTGCGGGTGTGATTCACCACAGCTTTTTACAAAACGCCATGAGCATTAATGCAGATGTGTACTGTGAAGAACTGGAGAGAATGATGGAGAAGCTTGCACATCTGCAACCAGCTTTGGTCAATCGGTCGTCCCCACTGCTCCTTCACGACAACGCGCGACCCCATACTGTGCAACAGACAGTTTCCAAGCTGCAAGAGCTGGGGTTGGAAGCTCTCCCTCATCCGCCATACTCACCAGACCTTGCACCTACCGACTATTATTTTTTCCAAAATTTAGACAACTTTTTAGTGGGTAAAAAATTCAATTCCCGAGAGGCAGTACAAAATGCCTTTGAAGAGTTTGTTGCCTCCCGTCCAGCTGATTTTTACAAGAAGGGCATCAATAAACTGCCAATGCGTTGGCAAAGATGCGTCGATTGCATGGGTGATTACTTCGAATAACAGAAATAAAAAAGTTTGAAAAAATAAGTACTTTCACTTATTGCATACAAAACGGCAATTTCATAGGTAAAGACCTAATACTTCAACACAGAAAAAAAGAAATGAGGCTTCGCGAAAACACTGACACGACATGTGAACATAAAAAAAGTTTGCAGAAATGAGAAGTATAAAAAAATTACTTTAGAAATAGAAAAATAAACTATCATCGCCATAATTCTATATAACTGCCTTGGTGGCGTAGTGATAGCGTATGCGACTACTGTGCTTGAGGTCTCGGTTTCGATTTTCGGGTCGGACCAAATGTTTGTATGATTTGTAAATATTTGTTTCAGAGTTTGGGTATTCTCTATGTATAATATGTATGTACTTACATAAAAAAAAGTATATAAGTATATATATCAGTTGTCTAGTACCCATAACACAAGTTCTACATAACTTGGGACTAGAGGGCGTTGTGTGTTAGATGTCCGAAATATAATAAAAATATAAATATAATAAGTTATAAGTTAATCATAAGTTATAAGTAAGACATACGACATACGCAGGCGGTTTGCACGCCTGCGTATGTCGAGGCCTCATTTCAGTCCTAGTGGCGACAGGCGGGATTCAATTGCCTTCGAGTGCTAATTCCCGAAGTGGTGACAGGAGGCAGTACAACGACCGTCACAACCTATGCGGCACGAGGTTTGATTATTTCACTGTAATGATTGTACCTAGGTGTAACTGCAGCGCAGTGGTAGTTGGTCTAGTGATGGAGTAAGAATACTTAAGAAGTGTCAGGACCCATATGTAATGTATGTAACCCAACTTGTGAGTTTCATTCCTTCCTCCTTCCCTCAAAGGCCGGCAACGCACCTGTGACGCCTCTGGTATTGCGGGTGGCCATGGGCGGCGGTAATCGCTTACCATCGAGGCGATACGTCTGGTCGTTTGCCTCCTACAACACAACAACAATTTGTAGGCAGGATAATTCTATGATTCATGATATGGGTAAAGGGAAAAGAACACAACAACCTTTTTACCTCCAACAGGCCTTCGATCGTATCGCACATATTTATGAGCTACAAAATATCAACGGCATCGGAACTTCCTGCTCTTAAAATTGCATCTATTGGACCAAGTATTGTAAATTAAATAACAGTCAGAAAGTCATCAATAGCGATTGCATTTTAAATGAAAACTGTAGTACCACAGAGCATATGGAGGAAGTTGGAGTCCGGGTCAAATATAGCACTCGTGCGAGTGAGATTAAATTACTAGGACGAACAGATTCGTGCAAGACTGATATAACATTCATCTGATAACCTTTATCAATATGGTGGCAAAATCTGTTGCAAACTCGATTAAGATGTAAGTGTGTCAATGTTTGTAGAATAAAGTAAATTTGTCTTCGAGGACAGACAACTGTTCTAGTCGACTCTTATGTTAGTTTTTTTTTAATTCGTTTTAATGATATTAGTTTAAATTTTTTTTTTTTTTTTTTTTATGTCTTAGCTGCCAAAATGACTCTGCTCTGCCTGATGGAAAGCACGAGCAGAATCCAGGAGTGGTGGTCACCATCCTCACTGCTAATAGGGACAATGCAGCATGGCGACCCACACTATGGCGGCCTAGTTAAATGTTAATAACTTTAGTTTATACGTTTAATGAACATTTAAATGACGATCAGCCACTATATTTGTGGACGTTATATAAAATAAAATAGAATAAAAATACAATGTGTCGAGTAAAAATGAGCAAAATGAAAATAATAAAGTTTGCTTAAAAGAAACATGTTTATTTCAAAAGAATTACAGTACGTAAACTTATATGTATTTTAAAAAAGACAACTCCCGCATCATTAATACACATCCTGTGTCGCTGAGGCTTTACAAATATGCAAGAAGCAGACTTAAAGACCATCCAGACACAGAACAGCAATTTGTTAATCGCACAAAATTTTGTCCCATGTAGGATTTGAATCCACGACACTTACAATAGAAAGCGGCGTGGCGACCACTTAAACTACTACTAAAACTACTTATGAATGTGAGTCTGACTCGTGCGCTGAAGGTTCCGTATTCGTATTCATGAAGACCATTATTTTTGACTGATTAACTTTGCCATTCTGAAAACACCATACTGAATTTTTTTTAATTACATGCAAATTATACATTTTATATAGTTTTATATTTTGATTGCATCAACTGGTATTTTACAACGTTCAACAGAATAACGAATAACAAAGGTTCCTTTATTTCTATTGAGGAGTCCCTCTTTATTATATCGACTGTCAAGTCGCTACACTTTAAGATCGGCTCAGAATGTCGAGTAATATGCCCTCTATCTCTTCTGAAAACCGATATTGAATACCTACCGACACGTGAATGTGAATTGTGCAAAGTAATATGGCATTATTACGTTACGAGACTATCAAGATAATAGAGTGTAACGATATAATTCGCGACCGGCCCCTGACCAGCCACTAGTGCATATCAATGACACCGTGATATCAGTAGCGCCGAGCGACCATACGTCTTGTGCCCGTGGTACATTTCAGACGTGGTGTGGTCGTCAAGATGACGGAAGTGAACTTGGACGCGATACTCGTCGAGCTGGGGCAGTTCGGCCGGTACCAGATGAGGAACTACTCCCTCATACTGCTCACCATTGTATTCAGTGCTCTCTTCAACAGCCAGTACATATTCGCCGCCGGTGGTGTTGGCTACAGGTGAGTCTTGGACATGCACAAAACATAAACAAAAGTAGCGAACATTGTTAAACTAGTGAATTCACTAACCGTGATACACTTAAGGCCAAAGTCAGAGAATTTAACAAGAAACAACTAGTACAAATATCTTCACAATCACATCACCTCAAATATAACTTTATATATTTAATTGTATACATATATTATATAAATATTATTTGTATATTTATCTGTATTTTTAAAGGTTGATTGTTATCTCATATTTATTTTTCTTCATAAGACAAATGCACCTGAAACGTCCTTCACTAAACCATCCAAACGTTGACTGGTAGAAAATGCCATTTGGCATTAATTCCGCCTTGTGCAAATATAATACAATGCAATGCAATTAATGAGAAAAAAAATGGTAGATAAATATAAATGATTGTTTGGATAAGATAAAAGCATTTTAATTTTATTTCTGTCCAATTTATGTATTATGTTGTTCTGCATTAGATTAGCTTTCCTGCAAATGATTTTGGATGACGTGCATAGAAATTTTGAAAATAATATTTTGAAACTATGTACCTAGGTACTTACATTTTTAAATGAAATAAAGTTACTTTGAATTTCAACCTCATTTAACCTACATTAGATCTAGATAGCTTTGAAGGCTGTCCAGTACTGTTAATTTAGCCTAACATCTAGTAATAGTATAATATAATAGTACGAGTACGAGGTAAGCAGTCTAATTTGCCAGACGTTTCGATCAAATTAAACCATCGCGTGAACGCGTTCATTCCCGAACACACATAAATTATATTTTCATAGATCACAATTGAGTACTTAAAAGAAAAATGTATGAAAAATGTTTTATTCAATTAACATAACAAATACAATAGGTAAATCCATTGTTTATCATGAGAAACCAACAAAACATTAAAAAATGTTTCGTTTGATTCTAAATATTATTTAACTGCGTTTAGTATGTTATGTCACACAGTTTGACATCTTGTCTAGGAAGTGAGTTTCAACTTTGTGCCTGATCCATCCAATACAATACAATAGTATGCGAGCAATTTAAAATGAATGCAATCACTACTCTTCTTGCGGAAGTTACATTTTAGTCGGCAGCGACGCCTTACACGGAAGTAATAAATAAATATTCACTTGTAGTATTCTTTAGTTTTTACCTGCTTAATTTATACACAAGGATTACCTGTGTATGATAGGTCAGAATAATCCTCCCATGTTTTATCTTTATACATCTGCTACTATTTTAGAACCATTCACAAATATACTGTGCTAGTCTCATGACCTTTGGGGCCTATAAGACCCAGATCTTAAATAAGGCAGTAAGTTTACAAGCAAGTCCTACGGTCACGTAATTCACTCCTTTAAAATGATGAAATAGACAACAATCTATTGTAACACACCTAAGTAAACTCCACTCCCGGCTTTAATCAAAATACAAATGACAAAATTACTTTCGCATTTGTTAAAAATTCAAAATAAAAAATGTTCTACTCACATACTAACCCACTTAACACGTAAAATACAACATAATACCCATTTAAATTTGAATTACAAATTAGGTAACAAGTAAGGTAACTGTCTATCAGCAAAAGAAATGTATATTTCTAATCGGTGTATTTCACTTGACATTCGCTAAGACATTTCATGTGTATTTCGAGATAGGTTCTACAAATGGTACAAGTTCTTTTATGGCTACAGTATCTATATGGAACTTAGATGAGAATTGTCAAACTAGCACGTCTTTAAACGAGTTTAAAGCTTAGAGAGAAGACAGCAATACAATATACCAAGAAGGGCTTGTGATTTGCTTACTTGCTTACTTACTAAGCAATGGTTTTGGCAAGCAGTCCTGTAAAAACATAGACTTTAAAACGGTTTTATTTAGTTTGCTCTTATGCGGGAACGGGTAGTCACACCAACACAAAGGGAGGATCCTCCGACAAAGCGTGATCATGCCTGGCGGGCCACGGTCCGACGGTTGATCTTGGGTTAAATATATGATAATCGGCGCGAGAACTTCTATTGCGCGATTCAGGATTGGTAATTACTCCGTGTAGTGCGTAGTTCAGTGTAACTTTGGTAGATGGCGCTGTAGCATGTTATGTTGTTGTTGCACTGTATGTGTCCTAGTAAAGAAGACTTGAGATAGGTACCATAAATGTTTCATTAACAATTAATTTCCAAAGTGTCTAGTCCTGTAGATGCAGTGCTCTTGGTATTGGATCTAGAGGAATAACACCGTAAAATTTAGTAGATTGTTTATTACTTTTTTAGGAAATTTCCAACAATTGCGAGTAAAACTCTTTATAATTTGGTCTTTAAACCAATAAGGCAATAAATAAGTTGCAGTTTGTTTTTGTTGTTGAGTTCATTCTAGTTAATTCACTATCTGCTCCCTGAATTCTAAAAGATAAAGATAACTCACTGAGATTTAATATTGCATTATTATATATTTTTGTCAATAGTGTTTTAAGTGCAAACAGCTAGTATTTCAAATTAGGCTTTTACACTTTAAAAATCACGAGTTGTCGCTGTCTCCCTCAAGGATGAGGGAAGGGGGGAGAGCGAGGACTTGGCCTCAGTGAAAACAGGGAAATAATTTTTTGACTCTAAGTTAGTGGTCCATATGTCTTGAAGCGTAGAAATGTGAGTCTGGAACAGATTCCAATATTTGAAATACTCGTAGTATCATCATCAGCCCACTGCAGTCCATGGCCATGGACATAGGCCATTTTATGAATTTCAAATTGAAAAGTATGTATTAATTGTTTGTTTATAAATATATATATGTGTAACTATATGTTTAAATATTTAGTGTACTATAAACTTTTTTAACTGACTTCTTAATATGTACATCTGTGCACCTTTAAGATTTCTGCAACACCCAAAGGTGGACAAGAAGAGAATACCCTGGGCATTAAGCCCACCGACGTACAAACTAAGTGCATAAACATTTTAAATATATAAATAAAATAAACAAATGAGCGATATTTGTAACTGCCAGTGACCATGAAAAGGCGTCGTACGATAAGGAATAGACTCCAAACATGTCCGATGCAACACCGACTTCAGTCTTTCCGTGTTTATGTTGGGTGAAGGAATTAGAGTTGTAATTATAAGTGACGCCTCACAATCTCATGGAAACTGGAATTTTCTAACTTGTAGGTAATACACAGAACTACGTTTTATTGTTCTTATGTACTGGTAAATTGTACTAGGTTGTTCATTTAAAAACAACTGTATATAACTCATACACAAAACTAAAGACAAAGCGAATCGAACAAAAAACCTACTTGCGAAGTTACTTAGGACTATATAGCAGACACGTGTCACATACCGTATTAATACAACTGGCGTGACTCCGGCACATCACTACCCTCATTTCAGAATAGGGTTTAGAATGTCCATATGGGTGTGTGTGTGTTCCAAATTATTCATAACAAAGTACAGAAAAGGGATGGAAAACTTGAAAGCCATTCTATAACAAACTATCTGGTCAGCAACATGGTATGGTAGGTACCAGATCCTATGGAGGCTTAGTTGGTCCCAGACCCTATGGAGGTATAATAGACCCCAAACCCTAAGGCTGTCGATGATGGTGATTTTCATCATTGTCTTGGTTGATGATGATTATTTAGGTTTCCAATTTTAATTATTATCTTTTTAATTTTGTTACTTTTAAATGTTACTATTGCCGATAATTTTATGAAATAATGGGCAGTTTAACTGATTAGATTTGTCTGATATTATGACGAAATATGTGGGCAATGAATTTTAACGATTGCCATTTCTAATCTATACATATATAATAATAATAATACAAAACCCATCGGGAACAATAAACACTAAATTTACTTACGCTTAGCTAATTACGCTTTTTTTGACGGTAGATGTGAAAACGTATAGACGTGTCGTGAGTTTCGGAATTTAAGTAATATTTTAATTAGTATACTTTTTGCTTAGTTAAGTATTTTTGGACAATAAAACACAGTTAGTGTATTGGTAATCACACTTTGAGCGTATTTAATGTGATAATAAGCCACCTAATCAACACCACCTGCCGGCGCATCGCGTTACAGTGTTTGACATAACTATTTCACTTATATCACTGTATATAACTACAGAATGTCACAAATAAACGAAATATTATCAGCGCAAAGGTCACTGGAGGAGACCTTCACAAGAAAGATGACTGATATGGAAGCTCAAATCCAAAGTGCAGGCCCCGCAAAAGACACCGTAGCCAAGGTAGCTGAGGAGTTCCGAACCTTTAGAGAATTAGTTTTCTCAATGCTAGGCTTATTACGAAAGCAAATTAATGAATGCTCCAAACAGGTTGATGCCATGGAAACTAGACAGCGGCGGAAGTCACTGATCTTCTTGGGTATTGAGGAGACTGAGAAGGAGGCTTGCAAAGATGTCATAATTCAAGTCATCAACAACAACTTGGGCCTCAGGAATGTTTCTGCTTCCTCTATCAGAGTGTGCCATCGTCTTGGAGTGTCGAGCAAAGATCGTAAGCGGCCTATACTTGTCAAATTTTCCACAGTGGATGACAGATCATTGGTATGGAGGGCTAAATCAGGACTAAAGGGTTCTTCCATCACCATTAAGGAGTTCCTGACTAAAAATAGACAATCCATCTTCGCAAGGGCCAGGTTACACTTCGGCGTCTCTGCGTGCTGGACTCAGGAAGGCAATATAGTCGTCAGGGTCACTGGTGGTATCCGGCATAAGATATCGACCAGCGAGGAGCTGGACCCGCTGCTGAAGAGATATTCTAAGGCCCATAATACTCCATCAGGGTCTGGTGACCGGTCTGCGGAGGAAATCAAGTCTCGTAAATAAGTAAACAAACTTACTTTAGTGGTTATATTTACCTGTTGCCATTAATATTATAGATAGAAGGTATAGATAAATCGTTTAGTATAAAAATCCTTTCTTATTGCCTTTATTTGCACTGTTATAATTTTGTTTACTTATTTACAAAATTACTATTTATTACCACACCCCTCCTTCGTTTTGAAGTAATACCTATTTGAGTGTAACACAGATTAAATATGTTAAGTCATTCAATCCTTTCGGTCACTAACGTTCGGATACACTGCGCGACAATATTTTTTTGTTCTGTTTTAGTTATCTGCATCTGTTAAACTGTAACTTATTTTTATTTTTCTGTTCCCTTTTTATTCTTTTAGTGATGTAAGCTGGCGGGTGGTGCAGAGTTAAAAAAAGGTGTACCGGAACATCCGCACGTGATTTATTACTATTTCTTTTTTTTTTTTTATATTTATTCATAGTATTTACTTATATTTATAGTTTATTTATTTTGATGTCTTCTGACAGCGAAAGCTATGTTTCAGCTCATGAGTTGGAAGCCTCTTTGAGTGACGAAAGTTTTTCTTCAGTAACGGATACTCTCGGTGGTGTTCTACGCAACAAATTTAATGGTAACGATAACAATCAGCTCTTCAATGTGTGTCATTTAAATGCACAAAGTGTTCCCAGCCACTTTGCTGATCTGTACGAGGCTTTCAGTGATACCAATGTTCATGCCGTTCTGATCTCCGAGACTTGGCTCAAACCGCATCTTCTTTCCAACTCATATCTACTGCCTGGCTTCATTCTTATTCGAAATGACCGGCTGGGGAAGGGGGGAGGTGGCGTAGCTATTTACTTACGCAGTGACTTTCCGTATCAAATTATATCATCTTCCCCTTCTAATTCTAATTATGTTGCCTCTGCTGAATTTCTTTTCCTGGAGGTTTGTGTCAAGGGTGCCAAAACTGTGCTTGGTGTTGTTTATTGTCCCCCTTCCATTGACTATTTCACTGAATTCGAATCAGTTCTCGAATCTTTGGGTACAGAGTATGCTCATTACATCATCATGGGTGATTTCAATACCAACCTTTTAGCTCAAAACTCCTCTCGTTCCCTCAAGCTCCAGTTCCTTATTGAGTCGGTCAGTTTTCGTGTTCTGCCACTTAATGCCACTCACCACAACAACACTGGCGAGGACACTTGGCTCGACTTAATCATCACCTCTAACCCCTCCCTTGTTTCCACTCATGGTCAACTTGACGCTCCCGGATTCTCACATCATGACCTGATTTTCCTCTCCTATGTCCTCAGGCCCCCTAAACCCAAACCTAGGATACTGTGCAGGCGTAGCTTTAGGCGATTGGATATGACTAAATTAAATGATGATGCTTCACGGATTGACTGGGCACCCTTGATCGATTCCACTTCGATCGATGACAAGGTGTACGTATTTAATGCAGAAGTAACCAAACTGTATGATATTCATGCCCCAGTTAGGAGGATAAGGCTCAAACGACCGCCAGCGCCTTGGATGACTAAGGATATACAGCTGGCCATGAAATCTCGAAATCGTGCTTTTAAGACTTTTAAGAGGGACCGCATCGAAGTCAATCAGGAACGGTATAGGATTGCAAGGAATCGGTGTAACCAGTTGATAAGGAACGCTAAACGCCGCCATGTTCTAGATAACATTTCCTCTTCTTCTTCTGCCGATATCTGGAAGTTCCTCGGAACTATTGGAGTTGACAAATCGCGGCATGTAGACTTTCCGCAATCCATAAGTCTTGATACCTTAAATCAACATTTTGCTACCTCTTCCACCTTGGATAGTCTGTCTGAAATGAACACCATTAATTCTATCAATAGTCTACCGCCCCTTCAAGTAAACCTTTTCCACTTCAGTCCAGTCACAGAGGAGGAAGTCAAGAAAATTATTCTGTCCATCAAATCTCAAGCGACTGGTAGTGATGGCATTAGTGGAAGAATGATCACTATATTGTTAAACTACCTCCTCCCCTTCATCTCCCATATTATCAACTTCTCCCTCACATCCGGCACATTTCCTTCTATTTGGCGGAAAGCGTATGTACGCCCGTTACCTAAAACTCCTAATCCGTCGCTTCCAAATCATTTTCGTCCTATTTCTATCCTTCCTTTCCTCTCTAAAGTGCTAGAAGTCTGCGTCCACAAGCAGTTTTCCCACTTCATTTACAGTAACAACTTACTTAGTCCCTTTCAATCTGGTTTTCGACCGGGCCATAGCACTGTTTCTGCTCTTCTTAAAGTGACTGGCGATATTAAAATGGGGATGGAGGATTCTAAGATTACAACCGTAGCACTGGTTGATTTTTCCAATGCCTTTAATACCGTCAGTCATAACCTCCTCCTTGCTGTCCTATCACACTTCTTGGTATCTCGTGAAACACTGGACTGGTTCTCCTCCTACCTTCGGGACCGTCAGCAATTAGTCACTGTGGACGATTCTTCTTCCAACTGGTGTGTCCTCACTGCTGGGGTCCCTCAAGGCGGTATTCTGTCTCCTCTCCTATTTTCCATCTTTATTAATCTTATCACCTTAAGACTTCAGTGTTCCTATCACCTCTATGCTGATGACTTGCAATTATACTATCAAACCGAGCTGAGCAATGTGTCATCCGCGGTTTCGGTTGTAAATAGCGATCTAACAGCTATTAAACAATGGTCTGACATGTTTGGTGTTTCGGTGAATCCGAATAAATGTCAGGCCATCATCATTGGTAGTAACCGTAGTATGAACCAACTTGACCCTGCTTTAATTCCGCAACTCACCTATGACGGTATGGTTATTCCATACTGCGATAGTGTAAAAAACCTTGGACTATATATGGACACAACACTTTGCTGGCGCAAACAAATTGCAACTGTGTGCCAGAAAGTCACAGGCTCATTACGCGCCCTCTATAGACTTAAAAACTTTCTGCCACCGAAAACTAAGGTAATGCTTGTTCAGACCCTAATATTCCCTATAATTGACTATGGTGATGTGTGCTACTTTGACCTGAATGCAGATCTGCTCAATAAACTAGACCGCCTTCTCAATAATTGCATTCGATTCATCTTCAATTTACGTAAATATGATCATGTGTCTCAGTATCGCTCCCTATTGAAGTGGCTTCCAATTCGCCAACGCAGAGAGATACGAGCATTAACGACCCTATATACTTTACTCTACTCACCAAGCTCTCCATCTTACTTAACTTCCCAAATTCAATATCTAGGTGCCAACCACGCAAAAAACCTTAGATCGTCAAACAACTCACTTCTTCACTGTCCCACTCATCGCTCGGATTTTATACATTCTTCTTTCCTGGTTCAATCTGTCTTGTTATGGAATGCGCTCCCTCTCGAGATCAGAATGGCAAAAACTCGTCAAACTTTTAAGCACATGTTGCGGAAACATTTCACAACAATATTAACACCTCAATCCTAATTTTATCCTCTCCACAACAAAATATATAATATTTAGTGTATGTATGTATGTGTAAGTATGTATGTATGTGTGTATATGTATGTATATATGTCTATATGTATGTATACGTGTGTGTGTATGTGTGTGTATGTAAATACTTAATTATTATGTAATTTAATATACATTTCCGATCAATGTGCATCTACCATTCTTGGCTCTGCATCACCCTAAGGTCGACTGGGAGAAAATGCCTACGGCATTAAGTCCGCCTGTGCACCAATTATGCATGAAGTCTTAAATAAATAAATAAAAATAAATATTATTGAAGGACATTCATCCTTTGTTGTTGTAATTCATTTGGAATCGCACCCGCACCATCGTCCTGTGGTTAAGGGGACATTGGGACAACAATATAAATTGACAGTGACAAGGACATAGCTGACCATGCTGATGATGAACCTAACGCACGACAAACATAGGTTTTTGCGACGCCGTCATGAGCGTAAGTTTGTCTCAAATAGTAATAATGATTCAGGTATACCAGGGATGGAGTGAACATCGTACACGTATTTCAAACATTCACGGGTACTAATGCGGATGCAAACATTTGCAATGTGATTGTACGAATAAGAAGACATATTTAAAAGAAATGTTTACAAAATGTTTAGTGCTAAGCTATTGATAAACATACGGAGATAATGTAGACAAATCATACCCAAACATATAGCTTACACAATTTAAAATTATTTGTCTTAGCTAGGAATAGAACTCCCAGTCATTATCTCAGTAGTCAGGGTCATTCGGCCAATCATAATGTAAGCAATAAAGTACTAGTATTTGTGTACGGTGTGCAATGACAGTGTAAAGCATAGGCAAAATGAAGCAGTACGCCAGAGTAAGGGTCCTGCAATGTAGTCGAAAGACGGACAGATTAAACAAGGCAGCGATACTTCTCCTCGATGATACTATCGGTGCCACCCAGATCCCCACTGTCACAAGCGAGAACGTGATTTCAGTAAAGCTCAAAACCCAGACGTGTGAGATGGGGGTGGCATCGGTATACATCGAAGGGGATCAGCCCATTGAACCGCAGCTGGAAGTCGTGCGGAAAGCAGTTGAGGGGATTGGCTTGAGAGACGTGATACTCGGAGGAGACTTTAATGCAAGAAACATCTGGTGGGGAAGTGGAGACACGGACCGGAGGGGAGAGGCAATTGCGGAAGCACTTGAGGATCTTGGGCTTCATGTGGTGAACCAAGGGTCAGAGCCTACCTTTGACACCGTCAGAGGTGGTAGGCGGCTCACTAGTGTTGTCGACGTCACATCTTGCTCCACACACCTATTGGGAAAATTGGAGAACTGGCGATTAGATGACCTCACAAGCTCTGACTACAGGACAATTCGGTTCGAAATCAATAGACAAAAATAAGAAAACGTAGAAATTAAAAAGACAACTAGAATATTTAATACAAAAAAGGCAAATTGGGGTCAGTTTCATGAGAAACTGACCCAACTGTGCATTGAACAAAATTTAACTGAATTACAAATAAACAATTTAGAAAACACACAAAAACTAGAAGAACTGTTGGATCCCCTCTTGAAGCAGATTAAGGGCGAGGGCATCCACTGCCAAGCCTTTGCGGACGATGTGGTGCTGGTCGTCGCCGTTGACAGCGGCAGCCAAGTGCAGGAGAGAGCCAACGGGGTCCTTGAACTTGTCCGGGCTTGGGGGGTGGAAAATAAGCTTAGGTTTGCACCCCACAAAACAAATGCAATGGTGGTCACTAAAAAACTGAAATTCGACCCCCCAAGGCTGGTCATGGGCGGGGTCCCCGTGGGCCTATCGAAGGAAGTAAAGGTGCTGGGCCTGACAATCGACGATGGATTAACTTTTAACACCCACGTTAAAAACGTGTGCCACAAAGCCCTCAGTCTCTATCGTCGATTGTCGAGAGCAGCAAAGGCGCAGTGGGGGCTGTCGCCGGCGGTGATCAGATCCATTTACGGTGCGGTGGTGGAGCCCACAATAATGTATGTGGCCAGTGCGTGGGCACCGGCAGCGGATAAGGTAGGAGTCCGCAAACAGCTTGACGTTGTTCAGCGCGGTTTTGTGCAAAAGTTGGTGAAGGCTTACAGGACCGTCTCTCTAAATTCGTCCCTAATACTCTCTGGGCTCTTACCCCTGGATCTGAGAATCAAGGAGGCGGCCTCGCTTTACGAAGTAAAGCGGGGTCACTCCCGGCGGGTGTTGGGAGACCGGCAGATCGAGGCACCTGTAAGCATACTCACCGTACCGCACCCCGCTGAGCAAATTAGACTCGTGTATGGCTTGGTGGTGAACCGTGCAGAACTACCCCAGCCGGACCCGGCCGTCATCCTACCTACCCATTATTCGAAATAAAGTCAATCATATGTCTCAAACAAACAGACAATCAAATCTTTCCTAATATACCTATACATAAGGACGTTCATCATCATCCTATCGCAGTCCACTGCTGGACATAGGCCTCTCCAATAGCACGCCACTTGGTTCGATCCTCGGCTTCTCGCATCCAGCTCCTGCCAGTCGTTTTGCGCAAATCATCACTCCACCTGGCCTGTGGACGTCCTACACTACGTTTGCCGAGACGCGGTCTCCACTCAAGAACCCAACCGTTTACCCCAACGGTTATCGGTTCTACGGCAAAT
The DNA here is from genome assembly GCA_916048165.1 of Spilarctia lutea. Classification (NCBI taxonomy): domain Eukaryota; kingdom Metazoa; phylum Arthropoda; class Insecta; order Lepidoptera; family Erebidae; genus Spilarctia; species Spilarctia lutea. The sequence goes on from OU696483.1 coordinate 19,517,691, forward strand.
ATGGCCAGCCCACTGCCACTTCAGCTTGCTAATCCTGTGGGCTATGTCGATGACCTTGGTTCTCTGTCGGATCACCTCGTTTCTAATACGGTCCCTTAGAGAAACGCCGAGCATAGCCCTTTCCATAGCACGCTGAGCGACTTTGAACTTGTGGACCAGCCGTACCGTAAGTGTCCACGTTTCGGCTCCGTATGTCATTACGGGTAGGATGCACTCATTGAAGACTTTTGTCTTTAGGCATTGTGGGATCGATGATGAGAAGACTCGACGAAGTTTCCCAAATGCTGCCCAACCCAGCCGGATTCTCCTGTTCACCTCGTCCTCAAAGTTGTTTCTCCCTAACTGCAAAGTCTGCCTGAGGTACACGTATTTTTGAACAACTTCGAGAACGGCACCGTGTACCGCAACCGGTTCCGGTAGTACATGTTCATTGAACATGACCTTGGTCTTGTCCAAGTTCATCCGTAGGCCGATGCGTACAGAAGAGTCAGCAAGGTCGTTCAGCATCTGTTGTAGGTCGTGCAGCATCTCTGCCATGATGACAATGTCGTCTGCAAATCGCAAGTGAGAGATGTATTCGCCATTGATGCTGATTCCGCGTCCTTTCCAGTGCAGCATCTGTAAGAAGTCCTCCATTGCATTAGTGAACAATTTCGGGGATATAACGTCCCCTTGTCTCACTCCTCGATGCAATGGTACGGGTCTTGTATGCTGATTCTGTACTTGGACGGACATTGTGGCGGCTTTGTAGAGACATCCAGGACGTTCACTGGCTAACAAACTTTTTCGTGCAATACTTATCATAGTCCATAGTATACATCTATGTCTATGTCATGGCTTTGTCAGTGTCTAGTAGAATGATAACGGTTCGTTACTTATGAAATGTATGTTCAAGCTAATTTCAACCTAATGGTATAGAATAATTGTAGGAAAATGACTTTAAGGGGGGGTCATGATTCAATTTGGTCGACTGTACGTAGTTCTTGGTTCTCGAATCAGACCCATTTTCTATAAACAATTAGAGCCTATTAAGAATAATTTGATAGTGTACTTTACATATTTTTGCTTAAAACACGTTCCATGTGGGAACTTGTTTATTATCAGTAGGACACCTCAGTTCGACAATGAACTCCTAAAAAAATTTGTACAAACTGGTTAAAGCCTGTCATTTGCATTATTTCCTATTTATCGGAGCACAGTTACTTACTCGGCTGCTATTGCGAATGAATTACACGGTGTCGAGCCGTTTTATCAATTAATTTGACTCTCTCAAACTGAAAAGTGAAAAGCATTTTAATGTAGCTTATAAATTTAATGAATTTATAGAAATTTTTATAGTTGTTTACTTGGTAAAGTACGAAGATATAGGATTCTACATATGCAAAAAATTAACAAACGGACTGCCCTGCCCTATAATCCAAAATTGAGTTTCAAAAAGTAAATATCTCCTGAAACACACATAAGGTAAATCATAAATATAGACGAACCTTAAAGATACCTACTTTACTCGTTTAGGCAGTTATTCAATATACACAGTTTGTTGTGACCAATTTTAGAAACATTTTCTTTTAGTCCCTGTAATGTGTGGTCAACCGTTAAAAGTTTTTGTAACTGTTATTACATGATTACGTTACTATTTATATATCGTAATCACATTACCCTTGAAAATAAAATTATACATAATATATTTACACAATGGATTTATACAGGCTGTTACAAAAAAAATGTTATTGTATTCAGTTTATCAAATCGTCACATTTTTGGATTGACTCATGAACGTTCGTCAGTTTTAATTGAGAAATATTATTAAAATTGACAAATGGAACCTGAAAATTGATAAAGCGTGACTGTTCATATTTAGTAAGAGATAATGCTGACTTTAACGTAACCGTTGGTATTCGACACTAGGGTTGTTGTTTACACGCTTACATATTAATATGGTATTATTAGAAATCACAAGGACATATATTTTCTTAGTGGACTGGCAACTTCTAGTTAGGTGTAACCTCTGGTAAGTAGCGACAGATAATTACGCGAGTCAATCGTGTCGGCAAATACTTCGCTATTGTTAAGAACAGATTGTATCGAGACCTTGAATTGAACACAATTATATCTTCCTTCCTTGAATCAAGATGAGAGATCACATTTCCTATCCCTTTCTGTTCTAGTTCCTTGCTAAGACAAGACTGGCGAGTTAATATTAGTGATGCATGTAACAATTATGTACCTACTTACTAGTATCAAGTGTCCGAGTATATAATTTTCCTAATTGAAAGGTACAATGTCCGCGCAGACCCTTTTGCATGAAATACTTCTTACTTCTACTAGTACCTCTTCAAATTCAAATATCCCATAACAAACCACATAACATAATATGATGGTAGTTGCTTATTATCTTTCCTTTCATATATTTAGTGTCAGCCTTTCAGTGGAGACTTGCCCGTATGATACATAAGCCAAGGATAGATGCGAACGGCTCAAGCGTGGGACAGTTGGCGCTCCTTGGTTGATATATATATACTTAAACCAGAATATTTTTTCCTGGTTGTTGTCCAATTCTCGACTGCCTCGATGGCGTAGTGGTAGCGTATGCGACTGCTAAGCTTGAGGTCTTGGGTTCGATTCCCGGGTTGGATCAAATGTTAGTATGATCTGCAAATTTTTTTTTTGTTTTTTATTGAATAGTGGGCAAACGAGCAGACGTATCACCTGATGGTAAGCGATTACCACCGCCCATGGATGTTTCGGAGTTATTTATCCACAAGTACTTTATTGCGACGACCTACTAGGAATTGATAAGTAAATCATAAATTTACCTAACGTTCTGTAATTAATAAATTAGACTATTAATCTTTTGATCTGAGTCGAGATTATTTGATCACGGGCGGCGTGGCCGCGGCTACTGCGACCGTCGCCTATCACACCTCACGCAGTAAATCAACACGAATTATGTGACACTCATTAACTGTAATACCTACACAAGTGCGCAATCCACTTAATACAATGTACCGTTATCTTAAGAGGATTAAACAATTACCTACCGAATTGATCGAAATTACGTTTTTGAAGTTTTCCATTAGAAATACGTTTAAACACCATACTAATAGGTATTTTTGGAAGAAATAGTCAAAAATATGATCATAGACAAAACACCAATAATATACTATATGAACACAATAAAGACTCAAAAGATAAAAATAATAAATAGAAAAAAGTATATTTGTTAATATTGTGAGAAGGAAAACCACTTAGCGATCTAAAAATATATCAAATACATTTCTGTGAAAACCACAGTTTAACCTTGGTCAGGTCACACGAAGGATAACCACTTTCATTTTTTATAGGATTGACATTAAAAATCACACACAACACGAGAAGGAAAACTGTTGATTACAGTGTAAAGTTTTCCTCTTTGCTTATAATAATCAAACTATATGTTAGCCTTCCCAGGTAGCAATTCGTTTATAAGCCATCGTTTTTAAATAAATAAATAAATATTTCTGACATTTTACAATCAACGCCATCTAGTCCCAAGCTAAGTAGAGCTTGTGTCATGGGTACAAGACAACTGATGTAAATACATATTAGTCTTTTATTGTAAATATACACATATTATATATATAGAAAGCATTTGAAAAATAGTAGAGCCACGATGATTTCAGCACGGTTGGGCCGGCTCGACCGGGGCGGTACTACCCTCCCACAGAAAAGTAACGTAAAATGACAGCGTTCGTGCTGTCGTGTTTCTTAATCGTGCTTGGTGAGTGCGAGACCGGAGGCCCATTGATGCAGAAGCATCACTACGCCGCCATGGTGTGGGTCACCAAGCTGCATTGTTGCATTGTCTGCACGAGCAATGAGTATGGTGGCCACCACTCTTTGATTTTGCTTATGCTTTCCATCAGGCAGAGTAGAGTTATGGAAGAGCCAAACATAAAAAAGGTAACATCCAAACTCCAAAACAAATATTTGCAATTATAAGATCTCGAGACCTCAAGCACAGCAGTCGCATACGCTGCCGCTGCGCTACAGAGGCAGTCAAAGTTTTATGTGTTCTCACTTATTAACTTTTCGCGAAAAAGTAGTGTCTGAGGTTCCGCATGTTTAAATTAAAATATACAGCCGTTTATGCTGCAAATTATAGACACTCGCAAGTGAATCAAAAGCAACAGGGTACTTGTCGTGAACTCAGAATCTTGAAACTTGGTACGAAGTAACGTCTTATAGCACAGATAAAGGAAACATTGCGAATAGCTTAATTTTTTTTTGTTACATCATATAATATACCTACAGGTTTGTACATAACCATCGGTGCGCGAGTCCGACTGGCACTTGGCCTTTTTTTGTAATTTATTTTCAATATATTTTGAGTTCAAGTAAAACATGCTGAGTGCGGAAAATAAGAGGCTTACTTGCATTTTATAACTTCATTGATTTCTGAAAAATACTGTTCTCGTTCCTCTAGGTTCATAACACTCAATATGGTTGACGAAAATACTTAACAAGCAACGAACAGCCGATTGTTTGCCATAATCTAACAACGATTCATGTGTTCTTTAAAAGTAACACTAATTAATGGTAGAAGATAAAAGAAGGATAACACTATTGTTTCAAAATGATTACTTGTATAACTGGTTTCGGATAATTATTAGATTCGCGATAATGCGATCCCAAACAAACACTTGCTTACTCGCCTTTATCTGCCAGTGTAAGCAACATCCGTTTCTTATCTAATTTTCATTTCGTACCACTTTTATAAATTCTTAGTCTACCTTCACAAATATACTTTTATATCATACTAGCTAGACGCAAACGAGGTTGTGTGGGTACACAACCTCGTTTGCGTCTTCTATTGCCAGTAGCGTAAAAAATTCCCCCGTTTTTGAAACATTCTTCATTGGTTCTCTGCTCCTATTAGTATAAGCGTGATGATATATACCCTATAGCCTTACTCGGTTAATGAACTATCCCATTCTGAAAGATTTTTTCAAATCGGACCAGCTGTTCCTGTTCAAACTCTTCTGCTTTATAATATTATTATAGATGTACAGCAGTGCGAAAGCAATCATTGTGAATGTGTGTGAACATATATTAAACTTCACCCTTGACAGAACTACTAACAACTACCGTGTAATGCACATGGAATAGCTATTAGTTCACCCTGAAATGCCAACAGTAAATAGTGCGGTTGTACTTCACTGCACAAGTTTTTCCATTCACCTACATTCCGTAATCAGAGTTGAGTAACGATGTGGTAGTTGACCCAATTGTTAGAGCAGTATCAGTTGTGATGGTAGCTGGTGCCTTCTAGGACTGGGCTTTATCAGTTCGTGAGGCAAGCGAGGCAATGTCACGTCGCCGCGTCGCGCTGTTACAACTGAAGTATATCAAAATAACTACGAGTACATCGCGACAATTCGATGCGAGCAAGTAAAACAAATCATGAATGCATAACCATATCGATTATATTGGAACTTGTCGATATCAACATCTTTAGTGAATAATTCTTAAGTTATTAGTTTTGTCAGTAGTTCGTTTAATGTTTCAAAATAAGATTTCCGTATGAGAACTCATGAGTTTGTAATACTCGTAAATTACTAGCGCTTTTAGGCGCCTACAAGTTTCACTAATTATAATACATAAACTCTTGCCGGCCGATTGCTATACTTTAAATATCAATGAAAGGTATCTTCTAACGAGAAACGTCCTGTCAGCAATCACAAACGGCGTGCGTATCCAATTGTTCATTCATGAGAGACTTTCTGTAACAGATTAAATTAATAGAACGGATAGGTTAGTTTAAAAATAGAAGTGCGATGTTTGTTTAAATGGATTTTTTAAAATGTTTTTAGATATAAATGATTTGTTGTTTTCTGCACTTGCGTTTATTTGATAGCATTATGTTTATAATGTACTAATTTTATAATACTGTTAATGTTAAAAGTATAATATATTAAAAGGTTTTTAATATTTTTACAAATGTCGTATGTAGGTAATATCGAGCAAAAGTCAGAGATACTGAATGAACATACTTGTTGTCTTCTTCCTCAGATGTCAAGTCCCAGAATGCGAAGCTGACCCTCCCGAGTTCAACCCCGGCGCTTGGGGTGTGTGGGCGCTTCCAGACTCTCGGGACCGCTGCGAGAGGCTGGTACCCATTGGCGAGGAATGTTCTCCCGAAAACTTTTTGGGAAACCAAACTAAGACTTGCTCCGCTTGGGTATATGAGAACGACAACACTATCGTAGAAGCGGTAAGAATTTCCATATTAAGAAAGTACACAGGACTGCGCACTCACTGCGCAGTCGGCGTAGCGGCTGAGGCGGTCACCTCGTTGCTTTCTAACGCGCTGCGTGTTGTGGGTGAGATCCCAACATGGAACAACTTCTTGTTTGATTCATTCTTAGCGGTTGTGTAACAAACTCAAACTCAAATCATTTATTTCCATAGGCCCCAAAAGGCACTTGAACACGTCAAAAATACAAACATAGATAAATACAAAACTCAAGTATACAAAACAAAATTCAGTGATAAATGGTACTAATACTAAATGCTCTGAAATGATTTGAATTACCGGAGCTTAGATTGATTTCGATTCAACTCAAAGTGAAATCAATTTAAGTACCAGCTCCGATGGGTTTTGCATTCATGAGAAGAGCTGGTGAGAAACTCATGTGCACCATCTTTTCAAATAATTCATACAAGCTTGTTTGTTTTTGACAACAGTACTTTTATGCGCAAGTTAAGGCAACTAAAACACAAGGCTAGAAAGCGGGCTAAAGAGATATTAAAGCTAGGAAAATCAATTTTTTGTCTAATAAAATAATAAAAAATTGTCCATAGCATATAAGGTTGCAATCACATACACATCAAGGAGTAAAAGCAATGTGTGCATACATACTGGTCCCAGAAAAAAAAAGATTGTTCAAAATGTATTAAAATAATAAATACTAATTATTTACGCTCCAAAAATGTGAACACAGATCGCCTTAACTTAACAAAATTCAAATGTCAGGTAAGGTAGGTTGTTTGATGAATGTTTTTGAAATCGCACGCTATACAGAATATGTTGCAATGCGGGAGCTGTCTTTATATAATATGGATGAAATAAATAAATAAATAAATATTTTGGACATCTAACACACAACGCCATCTAGTCCCAAGTTAAGCAGAACTTGTGTTATGGGTACTAGACCACTGATATAAATACCTACTTATATACTTTTTTTTGTAAATCCATACATAATATACATAGAAAACACCCAATGAGAATATTTACAATGTTAAAATATATATAAAAACTACTTAAAGAATATATAAGACATAAAATTAATTAAAAGTGGATGATGTTGTGTGTTAGTCTAGAAGAAACTTCGAGATAAGTATCAGTGAAATCATACAATTCTAGAGAAAAATATTATTTGCCGCGACTCGGCGCCTGCGATCTCTCCCCGGTCCTGTCGGATAACCTTCCCATGTGATTGTGAAAGTGAGGGAACAAAGAGTGCAGCTGTGTTTGCGCACACGGTTTCCTGGACTCGTTGATACTGGCCCTAGTGATATTATTATATAATGCTGAGGTCAATGTAGTAAATTAAAAAAAAAATCTAGAAATTGATTGATATTATTATAGTTGTCTTGGCTTGATGAACCAAGGAGTATGAAATCTTACAAACAAAACACTAAATACTAATGTTGTAACACATATTCTCTTTCAAGATGTGAGTTTCAATATCAATTTTTTGTGAAGACCTTTTTGCCCTTAAAACTCACTAGTACATTTGTGTACTGCCCCCTACAAAGCGATTGGCACACGTATTGTTCGAGTCGAGTTGATGCCAGTAATTTTTTAAATTCTAGTTCGATCTCGCGTGTGAGGAATGGAAGCGTACGCTAGTGGGCACAATACACAGCGTCGGTACATTTATCGCACTCATCTTCGTGGGGCTGGTGTCCGACAGGTAACTAACCTTGCCACTTACAAGTTTTGATCATGGATCGTTCGTTGGTCGCAACAATATTTAATGTGTTATATCAAATCTTATGCACATTTTGCTGGTGTTTTATAATAAATACACTAACAGAAATCTTCAACGTTGAAACAGGTAAAGCGACATCTTAGGTCCCTAGCAATTCAGCGCAATTCTATAAAACATATTTTTAAATAATGTAAAATGATGTATGGAACCAGTATCATACTCTATTCTCAGAATAATTTGTATTAATCAACAACCCATAACGTGCCGCTGGTCTCGGGTCTCCTCTCAGGAGAGAGCTAAGGCCATACGTTCCCAGGGCTGGCCGAGTGCAGGTTGGGAACGGGCATGACAACGTTGTGGCTACGTAATCTTGCCGTTCGATGTTTTTAAGCCGTTCAAAGGCCTCCAACTAAGCTTCACGACTGTTATCCTATGATAACCACCGGGGCCGACTGCTTAACGTAACCTCCCTATCACTGAGACACTCATGTCACTAGCGTTCACCCATCCAGGCACTGACCACGCCGTCGTTGCTTACCTAATGCATCTGGGCTATGAGTGCCTCGCAATTTGTATTCTTTTAGGAAAATCCTCACTTTGGAGAACAATAATTCAGGAAGGAAATAAAGAAAGTTAAAGTGAACAGAAGTTTAATATTACCTTAAGTAATAAAAGTGGACAAAATATGTGAAGGAATATGTGGAACAGTAGATACTCGTAGTGTACAATAGTGAGAGACTATTTATCATAGAAACATTTGTTATATATTTTCAATTTTGAATATTGTCCTTATCAATTTCAGCTACGGTCGGCGCATAGTCCTGGTGTTTACCTTAGTATCTCCTGCTATCTTGGGAACTGTGCGAGCTTTCTCGCCAAATTACACCATGTACATTATCTTCGAACTTGGTGAGGCCATCGTCAGTGGTGGCATTTATTCAACCAGTTTTGTCCTAGGTGAGTGGTCATTTTAAATTCAAGCTAAACGTTTAAGCTAAAATTACAGTTCTGCTTTGAATACTATGTAACATTAGTAATATTACATTACACATTCAAAGAATAGACTACTGAATAAATTGAAAAAATGTGACAGTTTAAATAAATAAAAATATAAAACTAAATATTTTTGAACATCTAACACACACCGCCATCTAGTCCCAAACTAAACAGAGTTTGTTTTGGGTACTACAACTGATATGAATTACAAATTTACTTTTTTTGTAAATACATACACATTATCACTAGTAAACACCCAAACTCCGAAACTCCGAATCTCATGAATGTAAATTAAAAGAAGCGAGTTAATGCATTTGCATAGCTTTATATAATTTGGTTAAGTATTTAAAATATTCCGTTTTGCAGCTCTCGAGATGGTGGGCCCCAAGAAGCGAGTGCTGGCTGGAACCATGATATCTGCTACATTCGCCATTGGTCAAGTGGTCACCGCTCTAATTGCTTGGGCCCTGCCTTACTGGAGACATTTCACGATCGCTGTCTATGCACCTTCAGTTCTCTTTATCGCCTATTACTGGCTAATAGAAGAGAGTGTTCGTTGGCTGTTAAGTCAAAATAGAAGAAAAGAAGCTGCTAGAATAATTTTCAAAGCCGCAGAAATAAATAAACAGAAACTGTCACCAGAATCTATTAAAGCTCTGACAGAAGAACCTCAAGTGGAGCAAGAGAAATCGTTACCATCAGAAACTAAGACGGACGAAATTTCTCTGATAAAGCAAATTCTTAGATCCAAGAAAATCCTCTTCAGGCTGTTCATTTGTTCGTTCTGGTGGATCACTTTAACTTTCGTGTACTACGGCCTTTCTATCAACTCGGTGACTTTAGCGGGGAATAGTTACGTGAACTATATTTTAACCTCGTTGGTGGAAATCCCAGGCTACGTCCTCAGCGCCTTGACTTTAAATCGCTTTGGGAGGAAGTCATCCATCATGACGGCTTTCTTTATATGTGGTGTATCTCTCATAGTACTGCCGTTTATACCAGAAAGTAAGTTTACATTAATTATTAAAAAGCTTTATTTTTCTTGATATTGAAATCATAATCACAAAAACATAAGTCTCTTATTGTCATAATAAGTCCTAATCACAGTTGACTTAAATGAATATTCAGTGTAAAACGGCCATCTGCACCATTCGACTAAAACATTATATAACCATTAGTATTCCGTTGTACCTAGTCATATTTATAACTAGCTGGGGCAAACCTAGTATAAATTATATAATCAGCTATCTACCAGTGAAACTCCCGTCAAAATCGGCCCAGCCGTTCCAGAGATTAACCAGAATAAACAGTCAGACAGACAGACAAAAAATAAAGATTCTTACATGTACCGTGTATACACACATAATATGCATATAGTAAAAAGCGGTAATTTTAATGTTACAAACAGACACTCAATTTTATTTATTTATATAGATATATTGCAGACCGATGTCACTTTTTCAAAACAATAGATATTGCGTGGCCGAAAGTTTTGTCAATAAAGACCAACGATAATATAAAATATTTAGAAAATGAGTTAGACGAAACTTGGCACCAGATTTCTTATAAAGATGCAAGTGAAAAGTCTCATCTCTAAACGTAACTTGATAGTAATTGTACTCCACAGCGGTCAGCTGGCTCCAGACAACGTTGAATTTGCTAGCTAAGCTGTTCATCAGTTTGGCGTTCAGCAGCACCTACATTTACACCGGGGAGTTGTTCCCGACGCAAGCGCGACACTCTTTACTTGGGGCTTGCTCTATGTTCGGCAGAATTGGATCTATTATTGCACCACAGACGCCCTTACTGGTCAGTATTGAACATATCATTTGATTTATATTTTTAAACAAAATATTGCACAATTGTGATCATTCCTCGCTACCACTATCAGATGAATAAATAAATAAATATTTCGTCTATCTAACTCACAACGCCATCTAGTCCCAAGCTAAGCAGAGCTTGTGTTATGTTCTAGATACTAATACGATACTAGACAAGTGATATAAATACATATTATGCTTTTTTTTTCGTAAATACATACATACATATTATACATAAAAAACACCCAAACTCCGAAACAAATATTTGTAGATCACACAAACATTTGGTCCGACCCAGGATTTGAACCCGAGACCTCAAGCACAGCAGTCGCAATCACTACCACTGCGCCACCGAGGCAATTAAATATATTTATGTTCAACACATCCCCAAACAGGATACCGCTGCAATCCAACCAACTACCGACCCATAGCCGTTAATGCCCTTTTATCAATCCTCTACAAGGGACTCGAACGTATCATCAATAAACAATTTGTCCAACACATCATCACATTCGTTGAGTAATCGGCAATACGGTTTTAGACTGAAACCATTCGCCCAAGCATCTATACATATTATCGACAGTCCTTACACCACCTAGTCCTTTGAGCCTCTACAGTTGCGAAGAGATGTCGCCTCTGTGGCAGTGCTCTATCGCCTTTGTCAAGTAGAGTGTTCTGATGATCTCTTTCAGCTAGTCCCATCTTCTCCCTCCCTCTGCATGACAGCACGTGGTGGCCTTGGAATTCACGGGTTTAGACTAGTTGACATACGCTCTCAAACTAAACGGTATGGCTCTTCTTTATTGTATCGAGCAGTTTAAACCTGAAACTCACTACCAAGGCACGTGTGTGCCTTCCTCTATGATCCCGGGTTCTTTAAGCGGGTCGTGAATAAGCATCTCACATTTCCGCCGTAGTGTGGGTCACCAAGGTGCATTGTGCGTATTCATAATGAAGATGGTGACACCACTCTTGGATTCTACTCATGCCTTCCATTGCTCATTACAGTTATTTCGGCTGCTAATTACATGTTAAGAAAAAACGTACGATTAAATGTTTAGTAAGTGTAACCAAAGCTGAAGCAAATAATTAAAGGAATTTTCATACTTTTGAAAGATTATGACTGTATATGTAGTTAAAGACTCTGTTACTTTATTGGCTTAGCTAATATAATAACTTAATAGTATTGGACCTGGCGATATAAGATATATAAGTATTTCGTTGTTATTTATGAACCGGCTTGAATAGAGAAATCATATCATGTAACAGTTACAAATTACGGTTGATATTACTTTAATTGTTGCTGGTTTTAGATTTACAATTACATGACAATTAAATATAAACTGAGTAAAAACGAGTACCGCTTACTGTATTCTATGAAATAGTGTTTTTTTTAACGTGTCTAAGGTGTAATCTTATAAACGAGTAGTTTCTTTTAGTTTGATATTTTTGAAAGGATTTAGTTAACCATGTTCTTCATCACAATGATGATACGTTCCAACTGAAAGATTTAACAAGGTATTTGTAACAGATGGCGTACATGGAGTCACTGCCGTACTTGATCTTCGGCGTGATGGCCGTCACGTCAGGTGTGTTGATGTGCCTCACGCCGGAGACGCTCGGCATCAAGTTGCCCGACACCATCGAAGAGGCTGAGAACATAAAAGCAGTGACAAAGAACGACGCATGACAATACTAGAATTAATTAGTCATTTAATGATGTGTAATATAATTTTATGTTAGAAACTTGTGCTGTACATACACTTATATAATGTGTGACGCAGCAAATGAGCTCTGCTTACCTGCAGTTTGTCAGATGTCTAGGTAGTTATTGTTATTATTTTAATGAACTAGTTTATAATTTCTACATACCTTTTTCAAAACTTTGCATTTAAAGTATAAGGGTCATTTTATACAATTTAAAATAGCGGATAGTTTAAAGTCTACGGCCTAACAGGTGACCTCGTTACCTCAACTGCGTTTGTGTTTAGCTGCTCAGTGACAATCATGACATTCTGCTACGATCTAAAGAGCAGACAAATTTTATGTCAGAAGTAGGATAAAATTCCGCTCGGTATTGACTGATGTTATAGTTCCGAGCCCGTCATTAGTATTTTGTAATTTCTTAAAGTTCTTTTTATTAAACAGTTTTTTTAGAATTTAATTTAAAAACATATACCTAATAACATACCTGCCTTGTTCCCAGTCATAGTTACTCGATTCGCATCATGCAGTACTTTGATACAAGTAGGTACGTGCATGCCGAAACAAAAGTAACTTAACACATCCAATTTCAAAATAAGCTGACTGTACATACCTGGTGTTATATGAAATTGAATAACTTGTCTAGAGTGGGAGAGGGTCAAATCAATGTACAAATCGACTTAAAAAAAAGAAAAATGTTCTCAATTGGTTCAAATCTTTTTTATGTATTGTAGTCGATATTTTCGTAGTTTATAAACCGATTTAATTATTTTTTTTGCATTGGTTTTATTGTAGCTCCCAAGTCGTTCCACTGTCACTATTTAGGGATCGGATGGTAGTATAGAGTAGGATTCCAAGGAAATCGAGAGCAAGTTTCAAATTTCATAGTCATTTAAATGTATTTTAAATATTTTATATAACTGTTCACATGTTACGTTTGGTAGTGGACATCTTATGATGTTGAGTCGATAATGGAAGATTTTTTTTTATTGAATAGTTGGCAAACGAGCAGACGTATCACCTGATGGTAAGCGATTACCGCCGCCCATGAACACTCGCAACATCAAAGGCGTCACAAGTGCGTTGCCGACCTTTGGGGGATGGGAAAGGGGATGATGGGAGGGGTTGGGGTATGGGCCTCCGGTATCCTCACTCACTCGGTGAAACACAGCGCAAACGCTATTTCACACCGGTTTTCTGTGAGGCCGTGGTATCACTCCGGTCGAGCTGACCCATTCATGCCGAAGCATAGCTCTCCCACGGTAAAATACAACTTCTTAGTGGTTACGAGTTGGAGGATAATTCTTTTGTTTCTCTGTTGCTGCGCTCAGTTTTGATACGTGCTTCTCTTCTAACTATTGCAGTTACTCATAAATGAACACTTTTAAATTGAGGAAAAACAGATGTACTCGTATACCATATATTTTGCGAGAAAGCACAAAGTTTAAGGAAGTTAATAATAGAAAATATATGGTCGAATGGAGAGAACTCCTCTTTTTTTGAAGTCGGTTAAAAATAAGAAAGTTCCCGTTATTGACAACTGTAAAATATTTATAAAATAATATTTATTTTGCAGCTTACAGAGCAATGTAGTGATGCAATAAGATTGCTCTCGTATTGATGTTAGGTACAAGTTTTATGTAAGAGTTGAAATGACTGTTACGTTGTGATTTAGATATATGTATAATTATTGGATAACTTGTGATTACTTATTGATATTTCTAATTACCATTAAGTAAGCTTTAAATTGTATGAACCGTTACTTAGGTTAGTTATTTAAATTATTTGTAAACTAAGTATATTTGTAATAAAGATATAAATTTCACATCGTTTTATGTTGCATTTCATTTTACATAAATCTATATTAATAATAAAGCTGAAGAGTTTGTTGGTTTGAACACGCTAATCTCCGGAACCGCTGGTCCGATTTAAAAAAATATTTCAGTCTTGGATAGGCCATTTATCGAGGAAGGCTGTAGCCTATATATCATCACGCTAATATCAATAGGAGCGGAGCACCAATGAAGAATGTTTCAAAAACGGGGGAAATTTTTCACGCTACGTGCAATAGAAGACGCAAACGAGGTTGCGAGGGTCAGCAAGTATTAAATGAATTCATATTGGTTAATCTAGTTAACGGCCATTTTCATAAATCTACGAGTATCACTTATTAAAACTGAAGATTTTTTTTTCAATGTTATCCAACACATTCATCGATATACAGGATCCCATTTTTTCTCTTTTTTAACAAATTTTAGTTGTCAAAAGAATAAATAAACTAAGTACACTTTTGAAGGTAAATTCTGATCATATTTTCAATAACTGTGAGGAGTTAAAACTGCAGATATGTAATTAAAAACGGCCATTAGTCTATCAACTGTGTTTGTAATTGAAACCACAATGCAAGAGACAAAACCGTAGATCAATACCTAGACCGTAAGTGGTTAAAATCGTTTCGGCAATGTTTGTATGTTCTAGGTTAGCACTTAAAACAAGGACCCGATAAATGTATTGATATATTCGTAATAATAAATAAATATTTCAGACATCTAACACACAACGCCATCTAGTCCCAAGCTAAGCAGAGCTTGTGTTATGGGTACTAGACAACTGATATAAATACTTATATACTTTTTTTTTTGTAAATACATACATATTATACATAGAAAACACCCAAACGCCGAAACAAATATTTGCAAATCATACAAACATTTGGTCCGACCCGGGAATCGAACCCGAAACCTCAAGCTTAGCAGTCGCATACGCTACCACTACGCCACCGAGGCAGTCACTCGAAAGACATAGTTTTCAAACTTTTTCTTGTCAGTTGTTTTTCAAAGCTTAACTCAGGTTATCGTGTATTTTATTTCGTGGTTTTGCTGACAAACATTGTTTTTATTACTGAATTAAAACTTGATATGGATTTTTACATATAATACAATAACTTTCCTTAAAAAAACCGACGTTTTGTGAAGTTGTCTTTGATGGGATTCTAGAAGCACAGCAGGAACTAAATCTAAGAAAAAGTAGGTAAAAGAACTGTACCTGGCTTTTACGAAGACCCCCGTAACTACATTTTAGATCAGGTAAAACACCTGCTACATATTGGCAAAGAATGGAACCTCGACTTTTTTTAACAGTATCAACAGTAGGGTTTAGGTACAAACAGTTTCAACAGTTGCTTTACTAATAAAGTCTGACTTTTTTCATACATACCTTTGGTAGTATTTATGTGGTATATTTGGTAGTATTTTCATTACTTTGACTCTCTACTCTTTTCATATTGTCTTATATGTATTTTCCTACCCTGAAAGCTTGTTGCTTGGCATAAGCTGCTTCGTTGATCTGGTGTTTAGCGTATGCAACTTAGGTGCCAGTCAAGAAGTTTTGGTTTCAATGCCCGAGTCGGACCAAAGTATATATATATCGTGTTTCTCGTACGTGAAATTCTTATTAACTGGCCCGGAATAAGGAAAATAGTTGTGTTTTCCGCCCGTGCCTCTGAAGAACACGTTAAATCGTCAGTCCCGTGGTCATCTATGGTCATCGTTATTGAGAAGTCAGTGCCCTCAAATATACTGATGCTAGTTTCAACCTTCTAATTCAGTTCATCCTCAAGGTTGCGGAGGTCTGATATTCAGGTAAAATAGGAGGAACTAGGAGCCAACTCCAAATAATCTTGGACAAGGCTAGGAAGAAGAAGATTGATTGACGTAAGCTGATGTAGGCAGTCCGCAGAGTGACGAAGATTAAGGTTTTAAATACACAGAGATAAGTATGTTCACACGTGTGGTCTGGGTATCCACTCGTTGCCGCCAATCCAAACGTTCGTAGATAAGCACACCGACTACCGAGATACCGTGTACTGTCAACGTTTACTATCGGTGGGCATGATCAAATCGGTATCAGATTATCACAATCGTTTGATAATTGTTGAGAGTTTAACTTTCTAGTGTTAGGAAGATAGAAACAGACGAGTTTGGTTCGAATGGTTTGAATTGAAATTTGATGAAAGTCAAGCAGCTGGTAGATAGCCATCTCATCACTCCTGAAGCATTTTCCGAAACATTGCGAAGTTCAGCTATTATTTATATATTTATTACAGTTCTTAGGAGTCATATTTATTTTAAAGAATTTGATAGATATATACTAAAATAATCATTTGCTCCTCGTCAATTGTCACAGCTTATGTAAGACTACAAGCAATCTAGAAAAATATCCAGCGATACAGCACAATCCGAAAAGATTAGCTATGAAATGCTTTTGACAGATCTAACAAAATGTCAATACTAATCACTCAGACTGCTTAGATAGGGTTGTCCAAATATTTTCGTGATTCATGAATATTGAAAAATGTAAACAAACATTCGGATTTGGGCTGTGGAGTCGGTGATTATTGTTCTAAAAGTAAAAATAATAATGGATTAACAAAGATATTTTATCATAGCAATTATGCAGAATGTCATTCGCTAGTGTTCTACACGGTCCGAGTTGCAGGGAGGTCCTGCCATTTGAACCCTAACCACCCTGCGTTTGGAGAGCGACTAGGACTACATTCATGTCAGTGGTCGAATCTGTAATTTTTTTTTATATATTCCAAATTTGATTGACATGTAATATAAATGTAATACAAATATTTAGATAACAGTAGATTCTAGATACAGATAGATTATAGATTTTACCTGTTATAGATAAAGTAAATACATTGATAAGTGTAAATATTGAATGAGGAAAATTAATAGAGCAGAGCATTGAATGGTATGTGTGTTCTTAATAGATTATTACTAAACGAGATTAGTTTAAACGAAGTCAGAACAATGGTAGGGAGTATGAATATTGAGAAAGATATTGTATCTAAATGGTAAACTAGTGGTGAATGAATAATGAATGAATCGTGTCAAGTTCCTAATAATTTAATGTCTTTGTCATTAGATACATAAGAGAAAGTGTCATGGTGCACTGTGTTTGCAGAAGTTATATCGGTTGGTTAAGATGGATCCCAGATCTGACTCACACAAGAAAATTAACAACAAAGTTTGCAGAAGAATGCATAGAAACCTAGATAGGTATAATGAACGAAGTGTACGTTTACAAAACAGTATGTGATCTCTAATTCCTTGTGACACTGAACAAAAAAGTGACGAAACGGTTGGTAGACCTACTGAGATATAAATCTGAATGTTGATCGACAATGAGAATGGCTGAGTAAGGCCTGAATGTAACTGCAACGCGAATAGTAAGAAAAATAGGCCAAATTAGCCTCGAGGAAGCTTTTTCACTCCGGCCCACCGTCTTCTGCTTTATAAGGCGCAGGTCCGACTTACGACGAATACTGTTCTCATCTTTGGGCGGGTGCACCCCTGTACCAAGTCATCCCTCTGGACCGCATTCAAAGAAGAGCGATTCGTCGAATTCCAACATCTTTAGTGTTTTTCTTCAAGGAAGAGTAGAAGGCACTAAACCCCGCGGAAGATTACCTACTCACTGAACTGAACAGATCAAGTCTGCCGTGGGAGGTTCGGTGGACGAGTGCAGCAGGATAACCTCGAATAGGCAGCAGTGGCGAACGGTCGTGAAACGCATCACTTCTCCCAATACTACATAGCGATCACGACCCTTGACCCAGCGTCAAGAGCGTACTAGATGAGAAGAATAAGAGTGTCTTTTGCTATCGTATTTTCGTTGCATGTTTTTTTGAAGTTGGTTTATTTTTTCTTAAAATGTTTTATGTGTGGAAATGATTAGACAATAAACATACATAGACACATCATTATACAATAGAGATAGCATGACAACCTACTCGATTTTCAGGTCTCAAACAAACGTGAAGAAAATTTAATTTATTATATGTTAGTTAAATAAATAAGTGCTCTTGTACGTGTTCTATGTATACAATTGCACATAGGTATGTTTTATGAGATTTTCCTAATTACTTATACACCATGACATTTATTATGAATTTCAATTTAATGGCTGCAGTAGTAAACAACTGATTTACCTAGATAAAATGTAAACGTTTTATTATTTCTAAAACCGGATAGCTGGCTTATCAAACACATGTATACTATATTAATTAAGCTCCATAAAAGATTACGATAACATCTATCTTTATACCACATATATATACATACACATAAAGATAGCATGAATATGAAGAAATATGGCATAATTGTATAAAAATTAACTAGAGAGTGCCTAACGGTCCAGTTTGGATCGTTTTGAATTTCTTGGTTTATTTTGTTGACCAGTTAAACAACTTTAACAGACATTTTTTTTTAATAATAATAATACTTTATTCTCATCATATGTTTTACAGTTTCTCTTAACCTATTTACATTTTGCTTTTGTTGTAGCTTTTAATTAAGATAAGAATCGTGACGACTGTACTAGTGTAAACTGTGCTACAGACGCCATCGCCCTCCTCCCTTACATACCTACAGGAAATAGACACAAGAACAATGAACACCTGAGAACAATTTGTTTTGACTACGCTAGTAAACTTAATAATATTGTTAAGAATTGCATAAGCCTTTACACCATAATACTTTTACACAAATGATGATGTACACTCTTTCTCCCGACCCGGGTATCTAACCCAAGACCTCTTGATCGGTAGTCGTATACGTCAAATGCTAAACTAACAAGGTGGTCTCTCCAATACAATACCCAAAATATATATTTCATATACCATTTTATATAAAACTGTCTTGAACCATTTTCGTAATTTTTTACTTTAGTGTAAAAGAGCACGTACTTTTTAAAAATTGTCTGGTTAAACGCTGCTTGTTGAGATAGTGATTTTAAGAATTATTAAGACACACGTTGCCGTTATAATGGTTCGTTCCAACTTATTGCAAAAGACGTTTAAAACTAAATATTTTAACTACGATCGATGGCAAATCTTTCGCGAGACAAAAATTCTAAAGAATGGAAATCTAAAAGATTCTGAAAACTACGTTCACTTGATTCCTTCCCTTGAAACAAGTCAGTATAAGTTAAAGTAATGAAAATCATTACGATATATCGAAGAAAAAAAAATTAACGTGGTACTATAATGATACAGAACAAACAGCTCGGCAAACATTATAGTACATGACAACCACTACCCGCGGATATCTGCAAAAGTCAGGAGCGCGTTAATACCGGTGCCTCCCTGAACCAGAAGGGCATAGACAGCAGGGACCAGTTGGGTCACAACCCTGCTCAGGCTGAGCTTGCATAACTAAGTGAAATACAACTAATGAATCGCTTCTCCAAGGTTGTTTGTTAAGTCGTGGTATCGCTTCGGTCGAGGCGACCCGATAGAGCTCAAATATTGCTCCCCCACGGTTGAAATTATTACTTTATGGTTGTTAAGATAGTGTCGCAATATAATACTATCTTTATTGTGTTGCAATTATATGTTAACAACCGTAATCAATTATCGATTACTTGCATACGTACGCTAATGCTTTAACGATGATGAGAATAAAATATGGCCGAGTTGATTTCCAACACTTTCTTGAATGCGCACCAATATCAGGATCAACAATTTAGGTCATACGTTTACATTGAGCAAATACGATATTGAAAACACTACGTGCCATATTATAATATTAATTCAAAGAATGAGGCGGGATCGCAGTCTAAAGCACTGAAGGCAACAGGTCGGCATAAATAGCAAGTAATCGTATACTGTAGGTAACCACTAGTAGGAACTCTAAGAGAGAACAATAAGTAACGATCGAACCCAGATAAAAATTCTACCTACAATTCAACAACAGGTCATGACATGTCACTGTGAATTGTCAACAGACGATTTTTGTTATCATAATTGGCAGACTTGATAAAGTCTAAAGAATTACAGTGATTTTATTTCTTTATTTAATTACTACCAGCTTTATACTAGTTTAGTTAGTTAGTTTATACAAATACCTTACTCGGTTAACACTTAGCGTAACTGAGTATGGCAGTCAGTAGTAAAATATTCCCAAGTTAAGTTATCCTAGCCAGGTCAGTCTATGGGTGGATGGCGGACTCCATCGGTGAGCGCGTTATGCCCGGGCGTCATTTCTGCTCACCATACGAATATTTGTGGCAATCGTTTGGTGACGTAATTTAAAACATTATGTAGCATTTTGAAATACTTTTTTATTGTGTATATCTGTCGATCAACATGTTGTTGTAGCGCTATTTTACGCAATACGCTTGCCATATTCTACCACAATTGTAAAAAATAATGGCAGATCGTGTACCGCTGGCAATATGTAATGAACGGTTAAGAGATTTATTACAGTTTATTAAGTAAATCATTCTAATAATTTTCATTTACTTATGTATATTTTTGGAACTGTGCTAAAATAATTTTAATTTAAAAAATAAACATGAAAAAAAAAATTTTAATCGGTGTTTATTAATGAGCCTACTAACGTATTTAGTAAAAGTGCAAAATTTTATTGGCGAATGATTTTGATTTCAAAAATACTATATTACGCTATTTTGTTGACAACAATGACAACTTATTTGTGATCCATGTATTTCATTGGAATCTAAAAATAAATTTAAAAAGCAAAAATGTTAATTTCAGTGATGTTAGCAGGCAAAAAAAAAACAATAACAATCCCTACCAAGAAACGCGCGAGGCGGTACAATAGTGTTATGCAAACTTGTCAATATCCTTTAATAAATGACCATGATCGCCGGACGGGCTACTTACAGGACAAGCTCTGCTCAGTGTGGGAACAGACGAGCATGTGCAAGAGGTGCTGAATACTGTATATTACTTGTTATAAATTGTTCTGAGATTCCGTGCGATTCTGACAGTTCAGTGTCTTATTTCAGAAATTAAATTAACCGTTCCCACAGTTAGTTCCACAGGGGTATCCTGTGTAACTAACTGCTGAAAACATGATATTTATAATATTTTTTTTTGCTAAATTAAGTTTTCCCTCGTATTCTGGGGGGGGGCAAAACTACGGTTATTCATGCTCGGGGTAAGAGCAGCAACACCACGGCACCCCCTAACACGCTAGTCGTGGACTTTTATTGTTTAAGACTTTTTTTGGTTTACATAGTAATCTTGATGCTGTCCATCACCACCTCGATGACGGGGGACAGGAGCCGCCTACCATACCGCGGTGCGAGAGCTGTATGCTGGATATCCAGTTCCACCAACGCTCAGTGCGCTTAGCACTTTTGTCCCTTGAAATCCATAAGTCGAGCGGCCCGGATGGAATCCCTCCTATTGTGTTGAAGATGTGGGCTCCAGAGTTGGCACCGGTCTTAACGCGTCTTTTTCGACTCTCCTACTCTACTGGCGTAGTCCCGACATCATGGAGGGCAGCATTGGTCCACCCGATCCCTAAAAAGGGCGATCGCTCAAATCCGAAATCGCAAAAAAACTACCGTGGGTCGTATGTCCTCGTTTTGAAGACACTTCCCTATCTGCCTCAGCCAATATCGGGATACTTGGACTCGACGTATCGAGCGAAGTCCAGTTTCGTGGCCATTTGGAGGGTAAGGTCAAATTGGCCTCAAAAAAGCTAGGTGTGACCAACAGATCGAGGCAGTATTTCACTCCGGCCCACCGCCTTCGGCTTTATAAGGCGCAGGTTCGGCCTCACATGGAATTCTGTCCTCATCTTTGGGCAGAGGCACCCCAATACCAGCTCCTCCCTCTGGACCGCATTCAGCGGAGGGCGACTCGTATCGTCGATTGCCGGAATCTTTCAATTCGCCTAGACTCTCTGGCGCTGCATAGAGATGTGGCTTCGCTGTGCATCTGCTACCGCATTTACCATGGGGAGTGCTCCGAGGAATTGTTCGGATTGATCCCTGCCGCATCTTTCCGCCATCGTCCTAGGCGACAGAAATTTCATTCCCATTATCTAGAATCTAGATAATGGGGATGAAATTTCTGTCGCGTCTAGATTCTAGATGGTTGGCAGTCCACAACTGTACGATTTTCCCGAAATTTTCTGTCACGCACAGCAAAACTGTGGAATGAGCTGTCGCCTGCGGTGTTCCTGGAATACGACCTTCAAACCTTCAAGAAAAGAGCGTACTCCTACCTGAAAGGCCGGCAACGCACTTGTGACGCCTATGGTGTTGCGGGTGTCCATGGGCGGCGGTAATCACTTACCATCAGGTGATACGTCTGCTCGTTTGCCCCTATATAATAAAAAAAAAATCAGTTATCATTATATATATATATTAGGTCTTTACCTATGAAATTGCCGTTTTGTATGCAATAAGTGAAAGTACTCATTTTTTCAAACTTTTTTTTTTCTGTTATTCGAAGTAATCACCCATTCAATCGACGCATCTTTGCCAACGCATTGGCAGTTTATTGATGCCCTTCTTGTAAAAATCAGCTGGACGGGAGGCAACAAACTCTTCAAAGGCATTTTGTACTGCATCTCGGGAATTGAATTTTTTACCCACTAAAAAGTTGTCTAAATTTTGGAAAAAGTAATAGTCGGTAGGTGCAAGGTCTGGTGAGTATGGCGGATGAGGGAGAGCTTCCAACCCCAGCTCTTGCTGCTTGGAGACTGTCTGTTGCGCAGTATGGGGTCGCGCGTTGTCGTGAAGAAGCAGTGGGGACGACCGATTGACCAAAGCTGGTTGCAGATGTGCAAGCTTCTCCATCATTCTCTCCAGTTCTTCACAGTTCACATCTGCATTAATGCTCATGCCGTTTTGTAAAAAGCTGTGGTGAATCACACCCGCACTAGACCACCAAACAGTGTGACCATCACCTTTTTAGGGGTCATTTTTGGTTTAGGGCATTGCTTTGGTGCTGAACCAGGGTCTAACCAACTTGCTGAGCGCTTTCGATTGTCGAACAGAATCCATTTTTCATCGCACGTAACTATTCGTTTCAAAATTCCTTCATTTCTTTGCCTGTTGAGCAGCGAAAGGCAGGTCTCGACGCGTACGTTGCGCTGGCGATCGTTAAGGTCGTGGGGCACCCATCTATCAAGCTTTTTTACCTTGCCAATTTGTCGCAAATGGATCAATATTGTTTTGATGCTTACATTAAAATCTGCTGCTAGATCAGCTGTAGATTGAGTTTCGTCAGCTTCCACAATCGCCTTTAATTCATTATTGTTAACCAAAGTCTCCGGACGACCACGAGCTTCATTTTTCAAGTCAAAATTTCCAGAACGGAACCGGGAAAACCAATAAAGGGTTGTGCGTTCGTTTGTACAGTTCTCTCCGTAAACGTTTTTGATGTTACGTGCCGTTTGTGTCGCGTTGGTGCCACGACGGAACTCATATTCCATAATTACACGAATTTTTAAAGTACCTATTATGACGAAAAATGTTCAAATGTAATGAAAATACAACGCTAATCAAAAAACAAAACACTGAGTTTGTAAATAGAATGTCATGGTTGTAAAACAAAATTAATTTGAATTTATAATATAGAGCCATTACAAACTTTTTTTTATTTGAAATGACCAGTACTGAAGAAACGCAATTTCATAGGTAAAGACCTATTATATATATAAAAACGTGAAGAATTATCGTTGAATGTAAGTCACTTCTAATATACTTTTAAAATCCTCGTTACTCTTAAAACGTATGTAGAACATTTTGATTGCCTATATTTGGGTGACATACACGGCATGACATACTTCATTAACGCTTTTGGTTTAAATATTGCATACTTCTAAAAATATGTTTCCATTTAGCCGAAACCACAGCCAATGGCTAGTAAATATAATAAAGATATGTGACATTGTCACGTGTCTAAGTAAATTTTAATTGATATATATAAATATACTGAAAAACTTAAAAACGTAATCAACAAGATACCTAAATTCAATAAATAAGGTGATATACATAATTTGGCTGACAATGTTTCGATAATACAGTAGGTAATTGATATTTCTCACAACTAATATATTATATTATAGTATGTACATAATGTGCGACAGTCAATAAAACTGTTGGAATATGCATCTTGGGTTACGGGTTTATTTTTTTGGACGTATCCATAGCCTTTGTCTTTAATTTTTCTTTAATATTGTTACGAAGAACATTCCAGAAAGAGACCCTGCAATCGGTTTAGCCGGCGGATTCTAATAATAGCACATTTCACAGAACAATAAGCCTAACGTGAATATACATAACGTCAAATATAGACTGATAGTCGCGTGGTATTTTTATGTATGGCTCTGTCAAATGACTCTAGTCTGGCTGATAGAAAGCTTAAGCAGAATCAAAGAGTGGTGGTCACCATACAAATTGCAAATGGAGACAATGCAACAATGCAGCATGGAGACCCACTCCATGGCGACCTAGCGATGTTTCTGAATTGTTGGGCCTCGGTCTCCGTTTGGTTTTATATTGTTGTGTCTACATTTCTTTGTATTGTAATCATGTTCGAGATGTTATACCAGTACCCGTCGCATCTAATATTAAAGACAATTTGAGCTACAGTGCGACAATATTTAAATGCGATACCCTGTGAACTCGGCTCATCATCAAGGACGATATTTCTGTGTTACTCTTTGGTTTTATTATTATTATTTTAGTATTATTAAAAAAGTATTTTTCACGCGTCAGAAGAATTATTTCTCAAATTCGTTGAACTCTAACAGGTAACAATATGGAAATATTGCAAATGGTATTCGTGAACCCAACAAAGTTGAAATTATTTGACAACAACGATTTTCTTTCTAAAGACTTTCAACTATTTGTTTTTTGAAAAAAAAAGACAATTTTTTTCACAATCATGACAGTTTCAGTATCGAAATATTGACACTATAAGGCGTGCTACAAGGTCCGTCGTGGGACTCTTTTAACAACGCTTATAAAAGCTTCATTTTTATGTTTGTTTGTAACTGACTCTTTTGAACTCGATTTAGATTTCGTTTGCTGGACGTTTTGCATTGTCTGATGTGCTTATATCGATAACAAATAGAATGAAACAAATTGTTTTAAACAATATCTGAATGTCTTTTAAATCGAGGTGTAAATATTGAAACGTTTTAATGACGCTTTTGTTTATTGTTTCATTTCTTCGTACATATTAATTAACTTAATTTTATTACTTTTTGCAAAATAGAAAATAGTTTGACTTATCATTAAAGCATGTTTTTCAGCTTTTTTTGTTGGTGATACGCCCTGTTTGAGATTTATAGTTTGAGAGAAATGTTTATCTAATTCGTGTCACGTGCCGCTCACGAAAGTCCTTTTTCTATCTAATATTTATGAACCTTATTAATGACATCACGGCGCATATCGAATTTTGTTTATCTTTATAGTATAATATTTTATACATATATACATGACGAGGTTAACACAATGTAGATATTAAGAATGTATAATTTCTCATTTTCTGCTTCTTTGACACAGCAGAGCTTCTCAGTAAAGGCTCATATCTGTGGCCATACTAGTAAGGACTGCAGTTGCTTCCGCTAACGGAGGCACCATATATATAGTATCTGGGTTTACATATAGACGCGTGTCTTCGTTGGAATAAGCACGTGGAGGGTGATGAGGGTTCTCTAAGGTTGGTGTATTATACACTGTGTCAGTCTGTGATATCTTATTGCATATCTGTATGTGGCATGCTCTAATATGATTAGAGCCGAAAGAGCACAGATAGCTGTTCTGAAGGTACTTGCAGGTAAACCTCGAAGATGTCCGAGAAAACTACTATATGAAGAGTGTTCGGTATTGACTGTGAGGCAGCTTTTTGTGCTCCAGACCACGTTACGCAAGCATGTGCAGCTTCCATATGTACGTAGTGATAAACGTAGAACGGATCGTGTCTGTTCAATTAAACTCTACAGAACTTGCTAGCTGAAGTTTTTCCGTGAGCAGCTGTCGCCTTTATAATCGTCTCAATAGGGTTGTTTGCATTTATCCATTGACAGTGAAAAAATACAAAAAGTCTTTGGAATGTTGGCTTTCAACTTTGAATTATAGGGAGACCGAAAATCTGTTAAAAATCTTTATTTTTAGCTGATGTATATATACACCAAATTACAGTTACACTTACGAACACGAACTTTAATACGAGTACTTTGTGATGTAACATTATTTGTACTTAAAATAAGTAACTGTTTAGGTTGTATTTGCTATCACATGTACTAGGGAACTGTCCAAGAATGGTGGAGGGCGCTGGCACCCGTGAATCAATGTTTAAATTCATTAGTACGGGTGCTAACGTTTCACATTTTGATTGTTACAAATATTATACTAAAATATTATAGTTGAAGTTTTTGATTTAATGTGATAATTTTGTAAATCTTTATTTGTGGATTAAATTTATTATTATTATTATTGTTTTCGTTGGTATCGCAAGAAACACAAATAACAACTTTTAGTAAATAATCATGGCAGTCGAGAGCATGACTTAAAGAGGATCCCTGGTGAACTTAGTACTCGCTCGGTGACCGGTGACACTCAGGTGGCAGAACTGTAAAAAAACGAATGTCTTATAGTCTAAACAGTGTGCACACGGACATCTAGCATCTATAAAAGCTTTTAATATATTCACTATAATAGGTTTTTGTTGAACCGTTTAAAAATATTTCTTAATTAGTTTTTAAGTGTTTTGTTTGCCAAATTGTTACTTTTCTTTACTATTTTGTAAGTTCATTAACCCCCACCCCACCCCACCGGGATTTGCGGTGGGGTAGGGTGTCGGAATCCGACCGACTAAAACCACACAGGCTGCCACTCTTCACCCTGAGAAGGGAAGGATCAGGGAACTGCTATTATTAACACATCCGCCCTCCCTACCAGCGCCTGTCCGCATTGGCGCGGGCACCCTCTATCAGTAAACTCTCTATTTAGGTGACGTACGGCACACGCGAAATGTTGCTACCTCGCAGGTGGCCACTAAAGGGGATGGAGGAGAAAACCCGTCCCCACTCAGGGCGGCATGAGGCGCTGGAAAGGGCGCCTTCGATGCCCGGTTCGCCGGCGTCGCATTGGACCGAGTGGAGGACATCCTTCGGGCCCTCTCCGCCACCTCCTTCTGCGAAATTACGTCATTGCAGAAGATTGCGACCGTGGTAAAACAGCTGTCGCTACCAGCCATGGAGCGTATGACGGCCGGTAGCGAAAGATCTCCTCCGATGACTGCAGTGAAGGCCCGAACGTTGCGACGCCTAAGTGGGGTAAACCGCCAGCGTGTGTTGGGCCGAGTTCTCACTGCAGTCGAAGTGGTGGCAGGCGGGAGTCAGTTGTCTCCTAGCGACCGTGCAGGTACTTCTTGTAGCAACCGTGCCCAGAAAGAATATTTGTCAGTCGGAAAGAAAGGATCTGCGATGCGGTGATGCCGCCCTGCCCACTCGAGGATGACCGGGTGGAAAGCCTCCACGACGGCAAAGCTAGCGCGTGGAGTCTCCAGCCTAGACGACCAGTGAGCCATTATGGCTCGAAGAGCCGCTTCACGCCACTCGCGTACCTCTTCGGGTGAAAGGGCGAAAGCCGTTCTTCGACTGAAATTCAGCCGCCCGTCGTTAAACTTCGGCGAGCACTTTTGCCTGCAAATCCCAAATCCGCCTCGGTCGACACCGGTATGGTAACCACGTATGGCTTTGACCAACAATATCCTCTGGGGACGCCGAAGCCGCGCCCTATTCTGGGAGGACAGAGCCACCATCCACACCGGTGCACCGTACAGTGCCATTAACTAACTGGACAACCCCCGTGTGGAGCCATCTTGTCGCGACGTTGGCTCCATCCAAATTGGGCAAAAGTCGCCCAAGGGCAGAGGCAGCGTCGACCAGCTTCGGAGCAAACTATCGGAAGTGCTCGTCGAAGAGCCACCTACCGCGTAGTATCAGACCCAGATACTTCATCTTTTTTTTTTTATCATATAGGTGGCAAACGAGCAGACGTATCGCCTGGTGGTAAGCGATTAACGCGGATGGCGATCCGATTAATGGCGGAAAGATGCGGCAGGGATCAATCCGAACAATTCCTCGGAGCACTCCCCATGGTAAATGCGGTAGAAGATGCAGGGCGAAGCAACATCTCTACGCAGCGCCAGAGAGTCTAGCCGAATCGGAAGATCCTGGCAATCGACGATACGAGTCGCCCTCCGCTGAATGCGGTCCAGATAGTATAAGATGAGGACAGTATTCCATGTGAGGCCAAACCTGCGCCTTATAAAGGCGAAGGCGGTGGGCCGGAGTCAAATTTTTTTTTTTTTGAGGTTGAGCACACCAAGCTTTTTTGAGGCCAATTTGGCCTTGCCCTCCAAATGGCCACGAAACTGGACTTCGCTCGATAAGTCGACACCAAGTACTCCAATATTGGCAGAGGCAGATAGGGGAGTGTCTTCAAAACAAGGGTATACGACCCACGGAAGTTTTTTAGCGGTGAACGCGCAAATTTGTGTCTTTGTCGGGTTGAAATGGACCAAGTTAAGTCTACCCCAATTTGAGACCTTTTCCAAAGTGGTCTCAACTTCAGACACAAGTTTGTTTCGACTCTCAATGACGTTTTCCCGAGAAATATTGGCGTGGCCGGTGTAAAGAGCATCGCCCGTACTGTCATCCGCATAACAATGAATGCCGCTAATTGGCAGCATGTCATTGATATGAAGGAGGAACAGAGTAGGCGATAGCACACAGCCTTGCGGGACACCAGCATTCACCTTCGACTACGACCTTTATGCTTCTATATGCCAGAAAGCTAGTGACCCAATCGCATAATTTCTCGGGAAGCCCATAGGAAGGGAGCTTCGAAAGAAGCGCTTTATGCCAGACCCGGTCGAAGGCTTTCGCGATGTGCAAACTAACTGCCAATGCTTCCCCCTTAGTCTCAATCGCCTGAGCCCAGCGATGTGTCAGGTATGCCAGAAGATCACCAGCTGATCGACCCTTACGGAAACCGTACTGCCGGTCACTAAGCAGATGATGATCCTCTAGGTACCGCAGGAGTTGATGGTTAATTATGGACTCCATTATTTTCGAGAAGAGGGAAGTTATGGCTATCGGCCTGTAGTTATTCGGATTTGAGTGATCGCCCATTTTAGGGATCGGGTGGACCAATGCTGCCCTCCATGATGACGGGACTACGCCAGTGGAGTAGGAGAGTCGAAAAAGACGCGCTAAGACCGGTGCCAACTCTGGAGCGCACATCTTCAACACAATAGGAGGGATTCCATCCGGGCCACTCGGCTCATGGACATCAAGGGATAAAAGTGCTAAGCGCACTGAGCGTTGGTGGAACTGGATATCCAGCAAACAGCTCTCGCACCGCGGTATAGTAGGCGGCTCCTGCCCCCCGTCATCCAAGGTCGAGTTGGACGCAAAGTGTTTTGCCAGAAGATCGGCTTTCTCCTTTGCGTCATAGGCCAACGAATTATTTCCCATGTGAAGAGGTGGAAAGGACGGCTTACAAAAATTCCCTTCGATAGCCTTGGCAAGAGACCAAAATGCCCGAGTTTCCGAAGGAAGACGCTCAAGCCTCTCGCCAACCCTAGCGATGTGCTCCGATTTCACCCTTGCAATGTCTCTTTTGAGGGACCTGGGGGCAAAGTTGTACTTCTTTTTCAGAGCGCTGGTATTTTGATCCCGCACCGCCACCGCGCCAGCCCAGGCTTGGTAAGCCTCCTGCTTCATGCGAGAATCTTTTCTGGAAGATGAACCAAACCAGGGCCGACACTTGCCACCAATGGGGACCACAGAGGATGGGATGAAAAGCTCCATACCCTGCAGCACAACATCAGCAACAGAAACAGCAGCAGTGCTGCGATTATCCGGCGAGAAGCACAACCGCCTCCAAGGGTAGGACGCAAAGAACGTCCGCATCCCATCCCAATCTGCTGACCTGTAGTGGCACACACGACGGCCGCGCACAACTTGCGATCGCGGCGAGAGTGTGATAAACACTGAACTCCGGACAAGGCAATGGTCTGAAGTGCCAAGTGGAGCGTTAACGGTTACGCGGTAACCGTCTGGATGAGAGGTCAGCAGAAGGTCCAGCAGTGAAGGATTCTGGCCCTCCACATCTGGGACTCGCGTGGGCGTGGTAACCAGTTGTGTCAGGCCGTATTCTAGGGCGAAATCGTGAACAGATCTCCCCGCATGATCCGTTTTACTGGAATTGAGCCAGTCGGCGTGGTGGGCGTTAAAATCGCCAAGTACGACGATCTCTGCGGAGGGGATCTGCTGCTGCACGAGGTCTGTAGCCATCTGGATGTGCTCGATGAGTCGGTCAGTTTCGGCATCACCGCTATGGGACCTATAGAGGCACGCATAGACGCGAGGATGGTCGTCGCTGTCTACACGGAGCCATAGGATGGAGAGGCCCCTACCTTCAAGATTGCTAAGGCGACGAGAGCTGATATCGTCTCTGACGTACACGCACACTCCGGCCTTGGAGATGAAGGAGTGTTCCAAACCGTACCCAGGATAAGTGAGGTAGGAAGTGTCCGCGGGAGAGGATATCTGCGTCTCTGTCAAAAAGAGCAAGGTTGGTTTTGCTGTCTCGAGGTGGTGATGGACAGCATCAAGATTACTATGTAATCCCCTGATGTTACACAAGTCCACGACTAGCGTGGCAGGGGGTGCCATGGTGGTACTGCTCTTACCCCGAGCATGATAAAGCGTAGTTTTGCCCCCCTCCCAGAATACGAGGGGCAGCCTGGGCATCCACGCTCAGGCGCGTTGTGTTCTAAGTGTGGACGTCCAGAGAGGGATTCTCCAACGCTAGCGCAGTTGGTACCTTCCTGGGATAATATAAGTTTCAACTGCGCCATCATAGGGGGGATAGGGGGATGGGCCTCCGGTATCCTCACTCACGCGGTGAAATACAGCTAAAGCGCTGTTTCACACCGGTTTTCTGTGAGGCCGTGGTATCACTCCGGTCGAGCCGACCCATTCATGCCGAAGCGCAGCTACCAATCTGGGCCCGAACCGGTACGAGGATTGAGTTGACTTCGATGGAGGCGCCGGGGATGGACCACGACGGGGCCCATGGATCACTAGGGCCTCCGTCTTATACAGGGCCACCCGTAAGGCCAGCGCCTCAATGCCGCCCTTCTCGGCATCCGAATTGAGCGTCCGACAGGTCGAGGCCCACCTCGCAGAGGTGCTGGACGATGCGGGCAGAGAGTACCCTCTCAAATAGTTTACCCGCCGGGGACGTACAGGAAGCTGGGCTGGAGAGTCTCAGTAAGGAGGTGCGGAGGGGGTGGAAGAAGCTGTTAAGAAGATAGAGACCCACCGAGGCCACCTACTCCTCTGCGGCCTTTCACCTGGTGTCCGTCCTGGGGGAACGCCACGCAGTGGATTTTGCGTTGAAGTCCCCCAGCACGATTTTTAAGCATAAATTTGTGCCCAACCGAGGAGTCTGTAGGTGCCTCGGCTGGGAGTGCGCTTGCGACTGAACTACTCATCAGTCATACATCCCCTGGTCACTTACCAGAACACAGTATTCGGGGTAACTTTTATAGAGGTCGCAGTCGGTTAGCTTCAGTAGGCGGTTAAGCCAAGACCCTCGCCTCGATAAGAGTCGCGGGACATAACTGCATGTCTGCTCGTTTGCCCCTATATAATAAAAAAAAACACTACGACACTCCTAGACAAGCACCCCACTGAATAGTGAACCTTGTTTCGATGCATATGACATCGAGTATCGATTGATAGTTCTGCGGTTGCGTCCAACGATTTCGCGCGGTGGGTGCGTTTTTAGTACGCTGAATGACCCTGAATTTACGAGATTTTTGTAGAATGCGCTAGTAAAAATAATAATGGATATATATAGAATATCTCACGGGCCGCAGTTCAGTTCGGTTCGAGCTACAGTGCGATATAATATTAGAAGTGATATCAGTGATTAACCTAGCGACCTCGGCGACAATTAAAGATTGTTATTCGGAGCAATATTGGGATTTTAAGAGAGTCTCTTTTACACATCAGAAGGTTTTTTTCTCAAATCTATCGAACTCCAACACATAACTATACTACTATTGGAACTATATTAATGTTTACCACTCGCCACTCTCGTATTAATTCTATGGCCAGATCTTAATACTTAGTGAGTTTTTCTTCTGTTGTAGATTGGATGTTATGAGTGTTCGGAACTAATACCTCTATTAGGTATATAGCTTTCTTTATTTTGTCATGAAGTGTGATATCCGATCTATTGAAGTGAATGGTCTTATCTGTCATAATCGTTCTATCCCTTACTTTGTTGTTGTTATTTTCTAGTCCTGTCTTTGGTTTGTATTTGTAATGTTTTGTCTATAAAGTGATGTTTCTGGGTAAGATGTTGATGTACTATGGCTGCTACTTGATCATGTCTGTATTTGTAGTCAGTTTGAACTAGAGATTTGCAAGCTGAGATTGTGTGGTCAATGTTTTCGGGACAGGCATGGCAGCGTCTGCAGATGTCTGAGTATTAATTACATGTAAATGTATTGTTTCCACAATCACACTATTTAGCATCACGCATCTACACTCTGAAGGGGTACGCAAGTGTTCAATCTACACCAATGAGATAGTGATTTAGCGATCATTCAATAAATACCACAATCTAAAAACAATAAAAATATGATAGGTAATACCTAAATTATGAAATCCTTTAGGTATTCCGTCCTCACCGCCGCGCCGCGCTGAGTTTATGTTATAAGTATTAGCAGGCAGATACTGTAATGTTAACCTATGTTGGCTGACACCGACTCCAAAAATAAAAATAATTTTATGTAGGCACAAGAATATGTAATTATTTTATTAAATTTATGTGCATTTTTGGTTTTAGAATATTTTATTTGAAGTCAGTTTTTTTTGTTAATTTTTTTTATTAGAACAATGTAATATTTGAAAAAATAGTTTAGTTTTAATTAAAAAACTCGTACTAAAATACATATTATGGTACAACTTAATTAATGCGATTTAGAATAAATATGTTGCAGGTTTAACTTTCGTTTCCCATTGCTTTTACCTTTTGCACGGCAACTAAGCCAAAGTATGTAAGGTTTCAAGTTTGGTTTAATGTGTATCGTAGATCAATACAAATATCTTTAAGATAATTGCTTATATATATATTTATGTGATACATTATTATGTGTTATGTTATATTTTATATACGATTTGTCTAATTACTGTCCAGTCCAAGGTGGGCGGCCAACGATTCCCTTTACATAATAATTCTAGATTGGAGGCTAATTCCTGGAGAAATGTAATGCCTTTAATGTAGAACACGTAAACTGCGCTAACTGTCGTGATAATTCAGGACAAATTTTAATAGCGAGTCCGTTTAAGGCAGAGATGTCAGTGTGTGTGCCAAGATTGTCTATTGCATAAAAGACATTTGTATGGTAATATATTGCTTTGTTAATCTGTGTGACTCCTAATAATAAGTTATTGCTAGGTCATATCTTAATGGTGGTTATCAATGATAATGTAGCTATCTGTAACTATTGCGATATGATACTATATCGACCTTCTAACCGGTGCATATAAGGTGATCAGTTCGCCATACTCTTAAATAGAAGTAAAAGAAGTACAATGAGTGGTAGGAATAGTGATAGTGGGAATCTCGAGCCAAGCGCGGACGAAAGGAAAGACAGCGATCCGGTCAAGCCCATAGAACTTGACGATGTACTGACCAACGAACTCGGCCAGTTTGGCCGCTACCAGCTCATCAACATCCTCATGATCTCTTTTCCTATCATCACGTGTGCCTTTACACAGGAGTACATCTTCTCTGCAGCAGCTATTGCGCACAGGTATATACCTCATAATTTATTTTTAATAAGGGTTTACATTAAGTTTTTGTATAAAACTCTATAAATTTCAATGTTATACGTCCTACCAGCCCAATCTGGTTTGTTTTATCAAAGTGTTACAAAACAGTTTAGGTTTTGGCGTGTCTAGACATTTACGTTGCCGCATCATTATTGTATTTTCCAGGTGTCGTATTACAGAGTGTGGTGAAGACAGTAAGAGTAACTTGTTCAATCCAGAGTGGATCCTCAACGCCATCCCGTCGGCCAATAGTAACTCGGGGTTTTCGAGCTGTAGCCGCTTTCAGTCCCAGGGTAACGGCACCCTTGACTACTGTCCCGCCGAAGTGTTCACAACTACTACCACAGACTGTAATGAGGAGTATGTTTACGCCAGGGACAATTCTATAGTTTATAATGTACGTAAGTGTGTTACGCCGGAACCAGTGAACAGCATATATTTAATACATCAAACTTATATTGCATATTTATATATATTAACTAGCAAATCGCCCTGGCTTCGAACGGGCTCTTTACGGAAAATATAATACACAAGTAGCTTACGTTACCCTGAGAAGATGTGCGGCTTAATTTTCAATGAACTCAAAAATTTTGCAAGTAAAGTAATATACGAATACCTTCCTCAAGAATGACTTTATGTATTGGTAAAAACCGCATCAAAATATAACACATATTCTAGTGAATCCCGAGCCAAAATAAAACAAATACTTATTTATACATAACAATTTTTTTTTGTAAAGATTTAGAAAATCACGATTTGTTTTTGTTGCAGTTTAATCTCGGTTGTAAAGACTGGCTCCGTGCCTTACCAGGAACCCTGAACAATGTCGGTAATCTATTATCGCTGCCCATTACCGGCTACCTATCGGACAGATACGGGAGACGGTTCAGCCTTGTCCTCAATGCATTCAACTTAGGACTGTTTGGGTTAATAAGAGCTTTTTCAGTGAATTACCCAATGTATTTGGCGCTACATGTACTACAGACCACGCTTGGCGGTGGGACATATAGCACAGCTTATATTTTTGGTAAGTCCGTATGTGTGTACGATAGTATTTAATTTCTGTTCTAATTTCAAAAGTCCCAAAATTAGGATGTTAATTTTCTAAATTTGCCTCTTTTCAGCCACCGAATTTGTAGGTCCTCGTTATCGTGTGGCGACAAGTGCCTTTTGTTCGTCAATGTTCGCTCTCGGCCAGGTGACAGTAGGGATAGTGGCCTGGGTCATTCAGCCCTGGCGGTATATGTTGTTGGCTCTGCACATACCTTGCCTCCTTGTAGTATCCTATTATTGGCTCCTGGCAGACAGTGTCAGATGGCAACTCTCTAAGGGCAAGTATGCTGAGGCCAAGGCATCGCTAGAAAAGGTTGCTAGAATTAATAAAAAACAAATTAGTGAGAAATCAATGAATGCGCTACTGAATCCGCCATCTCCTCCACCGAATACTGTAAGTTTTATTTTTTTATTGAACTTAGCAGAGGGTTTGTTTGATATCGTGCAATACCTACCATACCAATTAAATAAAAGTCACGAATATTCTTGAAAATAATATAAATATATTCCAAAATTAAATTGTATAAATGCAACGAACTCTCCTACTTGAATTGACTAATTCAAGTTCAGTGTAACCTGAAAAAGACATAGGCTTGTTCTATCACCGCAAAAAAATGTCGTTTAAAAGTTCACCTTTAATCTGCATGCCTCTAATCCAAACCTGTTGACCGGATCTGTAGGGGAGCTCTAGATCGTTCGTGTGTTCACACACGTTGTAATAAATTAGGCGTTGTGTGAACTGCGTGTAAGCAGTAGTCTTTATGACTGCCTAATCTTAATGACTACCTGACATTGTACGTTTTAGTGATAAGTTTTATTAAATAATTTTATTCTATATCTATTATTGTGCCTTCAGGGTGAAGAAAAAGTCAGCCTCATCAAAGCTGTTTTCAAGTCTCGGGTGTTACTGTTCCGCGTGTGCACCACCCCTATCTGGTGGGTCACTCTCACCTTTGTCTACTATGGATTGTCCATCAATTCAGTTGGCCTCTCCGATACAGTCTACTTAAACTACATCTTGACCGCTGCAATTGAGATTCCTGGCTTTATCAGCGCGTCCTTGGTTTTGGGTAGAATTGGAAGGAAACTCACTCTTACAGGAGGATACTTCTTCAGCGCTGCCTGTAATATTGCCTTTATATTTATACCTCAAGGTAAGTTAATCATCACATTCAACATTATTTGCTACTTTTACCTTTATGCAATTTGATTTGTTGTACGTAACACTTATTTGCAAATTGTTTTAGATTTAACTACACTCCGTCTAGTACTCTTCCTACTGGGCAAGTTTGGTATTTCGATGGTTGTGACTTCACTGTATCTCTACACGACAGAGCTGTACCCCACTCAGTACCGGCACAGCCTTCTTGGCTTTTCTTCAATGGTGGGGCGTATCGGCTCTATAACAGCTCCCCTCACCCCTGTACTGGTAAGTTAGGGTGTACTTACGCACATTTAAAATGAAGATAAGATTTATAAGCGTAAAACATTAATGAACTGAACGTCGCTGTTGCGCTGTATGAGGAAGTCGCCCCAGCGTGTTCCATTAACAATAATAAATGCAGTTGAAAGTGCATGGGTTTGGCAGTCGTATCTAATGGTTACTGAACAGTTCATTTCGTTCATCTTCCATTCAATTTTATTGTTCTTTAGCCAACACTGTTCATTGTTTAGTTTTATGTTGTTTATTTATACATTCATAACTTTATATTTAGATGCGAAAGGTATGTGAAAACTTATTTTCTTGTTTTTTCTGTTCTAGGCAGTGTACTGGCACGGAATACCCTCAGCGATGTTCGCAGGCATGGCTGTACTCTCAGGTGTTCTAGTCCTCACACAGCCCGAGACCCTCGGAACCAAGCTGCCAGACACCCTGGAAGAAGCTGAGGCTATTGGATCGCCAGAGTCAATGAGAGACTACAAGTCATGATAGCAGCAATCATACGTTATATTTAAGAATCATTTGTAGCACTTTTTCAACCGAGTTCAGACGCGTGTTGTTCAAAGCGTGTTAAGTGAAAACGAACCTCTCTTCGCAAAAGTTCATACATTTGTAAATAGTCTTCATCATTTATTTTACCAAAGTTTAGAATGTGTGAGTGCATCTTCTGCAGATTGTTACTTGATTTCTTTCTTTTTGTGCTCTCTACCGATCATAGGCATTTCAATTTGCTGCACGGTTGGCCGAGTGGTGTCAGCGGTCGCCATGCCGTTTGCTACTGCGCCAAGTGTCGTGGGTTCAAATCCCACGCGGTACCTACAACACTTTGTGTGATCCACGAATTGTTGTCCCGAGTCTGGATGTTCTTTGTGTCCGTTTCATGTATGTTTATAAAGTCCCCCATGACACAGGATGTTTATTCCTAATGTGGGAGTTGTCTTAAAAAAAGAAAAAGAAAAAAGAATTTACTTACTTTCTAAACGTAGATTATTAGTAAGAGATAATTTGCAGGAATACGCAGTTACATAGTATGTGCCACTATTAGGTTAGATTACATTATTTAGCAATGAAGTAGGTACAGATACAGGTACTTCAAAATTAAATGTCGATATTATGATGTTAGTTTTTCCGTGTGGTGACGAATTATGTGAATGGAGTGCCACTACCCCTATTCCCTATATTTTGACACAAGAACGAACAAGGAAGCAACGAGCGAAACAATTACGAAGGATAACTGCTACTCTACATTACACTTCTCAGCGTGATACCAACAAAAGACCAAGACTTTTAATAGGGAGAGGAGGCCTAAGTTCAACTGTGGACCACTCAAGGCTATGGATAATTATGATCTCAGTTAAACAAATCCAGGTCCATAATCTTATCCTACTGATACATGTATTTAGAGAATTGTATAAAATTACACAACAATATAAAATAAAACGAATGTCAAAAGAAGTAAATAATGTTTTCATGTTGAGAAATAAATTAATAATGTCCAAATTTTATTGACGCTTCAGGACCTACAACAGATGCTGAACGACCTCGCTGACTCTTCTGTACGCATCGGCCTACGGATGAACTTGGATAAGACCAAGGTCATGTTCAATGAACATGTACTACCGGAACCGGTTGCGGTACACGGTGCCGTTCTCGAGGTTGTTCAAAAATACGTGTACCTCGGGCAGATTTTGCAGTTGGGAAAGAACAACTTTGAGGACGAGGTGAACAGAAGAATCCGGCTGGGTTGGGCAGCATTTGGGAAGCTTCGTCGGGTCTTCTCATCATCGATCCCACAGTGCCTAAAGACAAAAGTCTTCAATGAGTGCGTCCTACCCGTAATGACATACGGGGCCGAAACGTGGACACTTACGGTACGGCTGGTCCACAAGTTCAAAGTCGCTCAGCGTGCTATGGAAAGGGCTATGCTCGGCGTTTCTCTAAGGGACCATATTAGAAACGAGGTGATCCGGCAGAGAACCAAGGTCATCGACATAGCCCACAGGATTAGCAAGCTGAAGTGGCAGTAGGCTGGCCATATTTGCCGCAGAACCGATAACCGTTGGGGTAAACGGGTTCTTGAGTGGAGACCGCGCCTCGGCAAACGTAGTGTAGGACGTCCACAAGCCAGATGGAGTGATGATTTGCGCAAGACGGCTGGCAGGAGCTGGATGCGAGAAGCCGAAGATCGAACTAAGTGGCGTGCAATTGGAGAGGCCTATGTCCAGCAGTGGACTGCGATAGGCTGATGATGATGATGATGATGAAATTTTATTGATGTTATATAATTTTAATTAATAATAATAAGTTGAACGTATGTACGTTTTGTGAACATAGTAATATTAAATTAACAATGTAACTTTGAAACAATAAAGATTATTTTATGAAATATTCGGTCAGATTCTTATTGTCGGTTAATAAACATAATTTTTAACAGATAAAATAAAATGTTATTGAGTACTTATTCATCCTATTGTTTATTGAGGAAGTTTATTAAATAATTTCGTAGCCATCGCAGAGCGGTTCATGCGAGCAACATTGACTCGCTACTCATAATTCATAAAAATTACTTTAAACACAAATTATGAACTTCTTTTTTTAACGTATGGAAACCCCCCACATAAAGATTCAGTCAAGTATTTGGGTATGCACCTAGACCGTAGACTCACATGGAAAAAAACATTTGCAAACTAAAAGATGCCAGATAAATCTCAAGTACAAGGACCTGTACTGGCTACTGGGTAGAAACTGCTAACTGATCGTCGACAACAAAATTCTCATATACAATACAATGCTGAAGCTGATTTGGACATAAGGAATTGAATTGTGGGGTTCGGCATGTATCTGTATCCAATGTAATGTTTATACAAAGGACGCAAAACTTTGTCTTGAAACTGATAGCCAATGCGCCTTGGTTCAGTACAACAAAGTAAATACACGAAATCTTAAACATAGCCACAATCAAAGAAGTAATCAACAACCATAGCTCCCGCTACAAATCATAACTTCAAAAACATCCAAACCAACCAAACGTCAAATCCAAACGCGGTTGTCACGACAAACGTAGGCTATATTTTTCTGCAATATCGAATTTATCTCGATACCGAAATTCATCCTAATCGGTGCAGCCGTTTAACCGTGAAAGCGTAACAGACAGACCGAGTTACTTTCGGATTAATGAAATTAATATGGTTTCAACTTGATATGCGTGTCGTCCCTTTCAGAGACGTCTCTTAAAACTAAGCGCTGTTTTGTGTTTAGTTTATAGATTTTATTTTGTTTATTTTACCTAAGCGTCGGCTTTAAAATAATATTCTTCACTCTATCTCTCTAGATAAGCCTATACATATCAGGCACCATTGAATAAGTACTAAAAAAATATTGAACCCATGGTGGCCTATCACCACGTGTATGTTCGTTATTTGAAGTGGAAGCCAATACCAAACATTTAAGTCGGTTCAGTAGTTTTGGCGTGAAAGCGCGACAGACAGACAGACAGACAGACTGAGTTACTTTCGCATTTTATAATATTAATAAGGAAGTAAGGATTATTGTCTCTCAATATATGAGTTCGTCTTAGGAATTACATGCATTAAAACAATTGTGTACCAAATACACACATGTATATATAAAACATATGGGTATATTTGTGGTATCAATACGCCTAAGGCCAACATATCCGTCGAATAAAGACGTGTTTAATAGGTTTTTGGGACCCTCGATACTTTTGAACTTGATAAGCAGACGACAGTTAAACGCTCCATACTTTTATGGCTAAATCGTTGAATGATTTCAATAAAATTTGCTATGGAGGAACTTTGATTCCTGAGGAAGGATAAAAGTTATTCTTTACCGCGATATCTAACAAATACGCAAGCGGAGTTCGGACAACAGCTAGTATTAAATATCACTAAGAATCAAGTTCAAGCTAACAGAACTGGCTAGCAGCACTGACACACCTATAGATCAAAATTCTAACCTAGTTCTAGATGATTTAGGAAGTTCAAATTTGGCAACCAGTTAGATAACACAGACGACAAACGGACAACAAAGTGATCTTATAAGGTACGGAACCCTAAAAACTATTTGGTATTAATTTTATTACGACTACTACTACGATTAATAATTTCTGTACAATAAAAAAATAATGAAATCCCATCAAAAACATAAATGTGAAATAAGAGCCAAGTTCAATATTATGATATTTGCCTTGGTTGTTTTCTTCAACAAAAGTTCAATAGGCAGTCCTGAAACTTATTTATAACAACATAAAATATCTCATAATAACTTAAAATATAATTTCTTTTTAAAACTTGGGATAAAACGAGTCTGACTCAAATAAATTTCGGGACCGACCATTGAACTTGGCACCCATTTGGATCTCACTTCTTTTGTCGTTGAAGTGAACAACCAAGGCACATATTATAATAATGAACTTGGCTTTCATATCACGTTTTATATATAAAACGTGTTTAATATGATAGTTACGTAGGTTTCATAAAATAACGAGAGATAAAACAGCTGGTAACTGATATTAACAGTAGGTAGTCAATAATTTTTTTATTCGTAGTACGCATTTATTAGCTGTCCTTAAGAAACTTTTATGAAGTGTAGTGAAAAAACATGTAGTAAGATACATCTACATATTTATATGTGAAGAAAAAACACTGTACCCCTTTTTATGAAAATTGTGCGGACGGAGGAGAATGAAATTCCGCAAACTTTTAGTTAATATAGAGAGCAGAATGTTATTTTT
Organism: Spilarctia lutea; assembly: GCA_916048165.1. NCBI lineage: Eukaryota > Metazoa > Arthropoda > Insecta > Lepidoptera > Erebidae > Spilarctia > Spilarctia lutea. Next base: position 19,559,144 of record OU696483.1, read on the forward strand.
TAATAATAAGAAAACATTAAATTAATAAAAACAAGATTGCATAAACCACAACATAACTGAATGTCAAAAGTGGCCCCGATGAAAGGCACTTTGATAAAGAGGTATCAGCCTTGACAAAAGAAACCTTATAAAGTCGAAACTAAAAAATCGAAAAAGTTATGGTCGAATTTCAAACGTTGGGCGACTCCTAGTTATTATAATACCACGATTACTTTAACTACAATTATTTCAAGAATAAATTAATTTTTGGTTCTTCTACTTATCCAAGCTTTGAACAACCTGGTCAAGAGGTCTTGCAGAGGGCAAGCTCTCTAAAACATTAATTATGAAAAAGTTGAGAATAACAAAAATAAATCATTAATTTCTTCTCTTACATAAAAGTTACAGAAATGAGTTCAATCAAACGTAAAACTCATGAAACCGATGAATTAAAAATGATGGAATTATTAATATTAAATTATGGAAATTTGAACAATTGTGACATTCTTCAACAGTAAAATGTCGATGCTGAATTTAGGCGTACTACAGGGTCCGGTGTGGGGACACTATTTTGTTGGGAATGCGACTAATTTGAGAGCTGACCGAACCGATGCTCAATCGTGTATGTATTTTAACTAGTTCATGTCACGTGCGTATACAATATTTATGAACCTTATAAATGACATCACGGCGCTTATACGCTTATGTTTATCTTTATAGTTTATTAATTTATACGTTGACAAGGTGGTCTACTGTTCACATACCCGGTGTTGTCACTGCTCTCTGAATAATGCACACCCACAGGAAGACATCGAATTGGAAGAGCGCGGTCGACTTAATGTTTTAATTAACCTCGTGGATTGGAAAGCGTTTCTTATCCCCCAGGTTAAAGTTATAACAGCACACCGTATGACAAAAATCGCTCATGGTCGTTGTGCCACTTAGGATATTTCAATAAAGGAAACTGGGTGTCCTTTGTGCTCGTTTCATGGATATTTGTATGGTCCCCCGCAACACAGGCTGTATATTTCTAATACGGGAGTTGTCTTTTTTTAACTAAGTAATACTACTAGACTGGACATGCCGTATCGACGAATATTGGTTAGATTGACAAAAGAAGCGCAAAAAATGGTTGAAATAAATCTACGTGTATCTCGCTAATCACGAATTCATTTTAATGTTAATAAAATGGTTTAAATTTGTTAGTGATTAATATTTTATCGTAACAAATGTTTGTCAGATTGGTGAAGAAGTTTTCTTATAAAGACCTGCCACTTAACTTGGATATTTTGGCAGTTTTAAATGAAGTTCAGAGTGTTGGAGTGTTTATTATTATAACATTATATACTCGTATTATAAATGTTATACTCCTGATAACATTTGAATGGTATGTCCGATTTGAATAATTCAGAAAGTAATTTACAAGTACTAATATAGCCTAACATACGAATATGATTAATTTGAATAAAGATTAATACTAAGGTACGAATAATATGACTTACTTTATTTCAACGTTAACTTTGAATATTTTTAAATGAAACAGTAGTTATTGTGACATAACTATAATAATTAGGCATATGCACAATTCTACTTTCTCACTACACCTTCAACTAACTTTCACTCACCCTCTCACACGCACCCATTGCACGTGCACCCTGCACTTAACACACCCGACGACCTCTACATTATCTTAGTTTTAAGTAATTGTTTTTGTGTCCAGAACGAGCGGCTGAAAGCATCGTTTATTATGGAAAAATGTGTGTTAAAATCCTCAAAGTGTGTCTAAATCATTATTGTGTCTAAGTCCTAAACCAGCCAGCTTCTTTACGCGCTTATTTACAGCTTATTTATTTGGTGTTTGATCACACACCTTTAAAATAGCCTAACTAGTAGACTCTTTTTCATTCGACAAAAAACGAAATTAAACGAATTTAGGATTTAGGCCCGTATTGTAGAAGGCGACTCAGTCGTGAATCGAGTTTTAAAACTAGTTTCAAGAAGAGATTGTATTATAGAACGTCTCTTGAGTCAAGATTCACTGATCTTTGATCAAGTGAGTAAAGATCAATGCTTAGCTTATTTTAGAACGACGCTTATGTCAAAATCGTCTCTCAAGAACAGATTTTTGACAGATGTGAGACAAGGTTATGGTAATTTCTAATGCCTTGTAAGGGAAATTAACGTATTTTATGATGATTTTTCTGAATAAAAACGGTAGATTAATTTTACCTTACTTTATTTACGAAAGTAATGCTTATTATAGACATTTCAATACATTTATGCTAATTTATGCTTAATGCTTATGTTATTTTAGAACGATGTTTATGTCAAAATCGTCTCTCAAGAACAGATTTTGACAGATGTTATCTCCGTTCAACTGAGACAAGCTTAACTCAAATCTCCTCTCAGGTAGTTATTAACGAAAAGTAAAGAAACATTTTAGTGGAAAATGAACGTGTTTTACGATGATTTGTTCTTGGACAATTACGAAAGATTATTTAACTTGGAAATTCCTTATATTCCACGCAGATATTTACGCGATGCACAAGATCCATACGCAATGAATGAACATCATTTTAAAATTAGATACAGATTTCGACAAGACACTGTGAAAAATTATATCTTGCCACTAATTGCTAGTGATCTTATGAAATTAAATAAAAGAGGACTGCCGCTAGCCCCAGAACTGCAGATTTTAATATGTCTGAGGTTCTATGCCACAGCCTCATTCCAGGTAAACTATTTCTTTGCTATTCATTAAGAAAATTTATGGTTTAAGATCTATATATTAACTCACAATAGATTTATTTAATTTTAATAAAATAATTTACTTTCAGATAGTTTGTGGTGATCTACTACATGTGTCACAGCCAGCAGTCTCAAATGCAATAGCCAAAATTTCTTTGCTACTAGCACAAACACACCCTAGATTTATTAAATACCCCACGACAAGTACAGAAAAAACTGCCCAAAGACAATCTTTCACTTGTCTTGGGCAATATAATCAACACTCTGGTCTGCGAAACATTGATGGTGCAATTGACTGCACACATATTAAAATAGTATACACTCCAGGAGTACAACATCATGAAGCATTCAGAAATCGAAAATCTTATTTTTCTGTGAATGTCCAAGTGAGTACATTTGTAAATATAGTGAACTAATTTAATAACATAAACATTGTGGTTTTGGATTTTTATGACCAGTCCTTTTTTATATATAATAATAATTGTGTGATTTTTAGGCAGTTGTTGGACCCTCAGGGGATTTTCTTGACATAGTTGCACGATGGGCTGGAAGCACTCATGACAGCCGTATATTTCAAATGAGTTCATTAAATATGAAATACATAGAAAGGGTCCATGATGGGGTTCTGGTAGGTGATCGTGGTTATCCTTGTTTGCCATACCTCTTAACACCTGTGAACTGACCAACTACTTCTGCTGAACAAGCATACAACAAAGTGCATACCAAAACACGTAATGTTGTAGAATGGACATTTGGTATGTGGAAGAGAAGATTTCTCTGTCTGCGTAGAGGTCTAGGTAACAAGCTATCTACAGTATCAAATATTATAGTGGCATGTGCCATACTGTTTAACATTGGTCTTCGAGTAAATGATGAGACATCATCCACACAAGAGAGTATCAATGATGAAGTTGACGTACCAGAGCCACCAATAGAAAAAGCAGCCAATGTAGGCTCGGTCGATGGATTTGCCACACGTCAAAGTATTATTGATGGTTATAATTAAATTATATTAACCCAAAAGATATTGTACTTGTTTCATTTTCTACTAGCTGTGCCCTATGGTTGTTGTTGCAAAGGTAGAACAACAAGCGCAGGTATCAGCTTTTCGTAATTTTAATGTTATCATACTGCAATACTAAAAAGTAATCTTAGGCAAAACAATAATAAAAGGTTGCATTTGAAAGAAATCACATTATTTATTTACTTTAATGTATATGTACTACAATTTACTATTGATATCATTTATTATAAATCAACAAACTTAAATTGTCAATATAATTATAACAATCAATGCATAAACATAGAAAATAATTAACAACACATATAATCAGGTAAATACAACAAAAAATAAAATAGTCTTAAACATAGAAAATAATTAAAAACATATATAATCAAGTAAACACAACAAAATACTAACAAAAAATAAAATAGTCTGGACTAAAATTACAGACTTTCCTAATAAAGAAACCCAATATCAATTATTGGCACAGATTTTTTTGTGCCAACTCTGCTTTAGCTTCTGCTTCCTTCAATTTTGCTTTTAAAATTTTTATTTCTAACAAATGCTTTTCTTCTTTAAATTTTTTATCCATTATGTGAAGCTCTTCTGCCCTTTTCTCCCTACTAGTATGCTCTTGTTTTAATATCTGCACTCTTAATTTTCTTTCATTTAATGAATAATTGAAAGAATGGTTAGAGGCATATTCTACTGTTGGAGGTGTCTGTGATGTCATCATAGGAGTTGTTGGTACCGGGGAAGATGTGGATGCTTCATTAGAAATATTGGTGGGTGCAGAAAACTTGTCGGGGCTGAATATGGTGACGGGTGTAGATACACTTCTGGCTGGGTTCTGCTGTGATTTTTCGTAGCATACTTCTGAAATATAATTATATACATTACATTGTAACTTTAAAAGTTAACCTCTCCATCACATTAAATTTACCTGCTAGGTGATGTAAGATATAAAGAAATAAAAATATACTCATATATCTGTTGTTGAATATGGAAGAAATTATGAAAGGTTAATCGGTGTATCCTAAATGGTTATATGTTATTCTCCCATATTATTATATGAAATGCAAAACAACACAATAATTCCTTGGTTACTAATTCTTTGAGACAAAAGTTGGCATTCTCTTTCATATACGTGCCCCGGAAAGTGATTGATAACAATTACATATATATTTGTCACTTATTACTCACCTACAAAATCAGAGTCGAGAGTGTTTGGTATCTCTACGAGGAGAGCTGGTGCAATTTCTGAAATATTTGCATCTATAACAGCATCAGGACACGGACCTCCTCCGCCTGTGGCCAATCTATGCTGTCGTTCTTTAGTTAAAATCTCCCTATGACGTGTTTTAAGATTGGACCAAAGGCGGCGTAACTGATCTCCTGTCGCCTGCAACATAAGCACAAAAGATATAAGGAGGAACACTTATGACAAGCTACATAAAAAAACACTAAATATACTTACTGATTCTGTTACAATAGCTGACGTATTAAACCTGTCTGCAATTTCACTCTAGGCTTTCCTTTTTAAGTTAGCATTTACGTTGTCAGTTTGCTTATTTTCTATTATATATGTTTGTACAATTTTAAAATTTCCAGAAGAAGATTTTTCTCCTGAAACACAAAAACAAAATATAAAGTACCAGGTTACAATATTAAACTAAAGAAATTGCTGTAGATATTGTACAAAACAAAAACTTAAAAGGTACTGAAATTCATGTTAAAAAAATACAATAACTACTGTAAATCTTGTTACTTAACACACTCCTTAAATATTAGTCCATTGCATTTAATAACACAATAAGTTCATTCGATTCTATTGCAACAAAAGTAACATCGTTGGCTGGCATAGTTGTTTTAACTGGGGACTTTTAATTAATACATATTTTATACATACCTGTAGTGTAAAGTGCTTTTTTTTTCCACACGACATATTCCACTATCACTTTCAATTAAAATCAACTTCAATTTGATTTAACAATTTTATTATTTTGATTATAATACAGCACAAATCAAGTGTAACTCATTTCAACATGACAGTATTGACAGGTTGTCTTGATGAAAGTAATTTGAACGTTCCGTTTCAACTTATGTTTATTTCATAAAGTTTTATTTGATTTTTATTTTAATATTTCTTGTTTAATTTTAAGTGAACAATAATTTTATAAGTACATTTATATTTCTACACTATCCAATAATATATTGCTTTCAAATTTAAAAAAAATACTTTTATAAAAGTTTTTTTGTTAAGTCATTTTCTGCGTAACACAGAACAACAGACTTGTGAGTTGAGATTAGATATTGAATCTAGTTTCAACTGAGTAGACCTTGAGACGCCTTCTATAATAAGAACGACGCTTGAGATTCGATCATAACTTGAAACTCGATTCAGCTGATCGGAGATCAAACGATACTTGAGTCGCCTTCTATAATACGGGCCTTAGACACAATAATGATATAAGTATTTAGTTAACACTTTTATAATAAATACTATTATTATTATAATTCTTGACATACTCGTATAGTTGATTTGATATGGAGTTGAATGTCTTCTGTATAATTGTATCATTTTGTTCTTAGTATTGTCAATAGTTTGCGCAGCGTATGCGTTAAAGGATTTTTTTTGGTATATTATAACACCTTACATTACATTATCAATCCTTTCTTACGGATCCCTAACTTTTTGAAAATATTCTATGGCCTATGTTCAGGAGCAATATAATAGTCTAATGGTGAAAGAATGTTACAAATCTATTATTTAGTTTTTGAGTCAAATCGTAAAAAATAAAAAACAAATATTTCCTATTATATGTATTACCTAGTTTAGATTTATGAACGTTTAACTGTATTTATGTATTTATTATACCTAATAAACTTCATAAATTTCTTTCTTCAAACCGTGACGTAGTAAGTAAGCATTTGTCTTTAAGTATATAACGCTGTATGTTTTAGGTCGAGAGGGATCAATAAACGGAACGTGTAACCATCAACATCACGTTTGATTACCTAAGTTCTGTTCTTACATGGCGACCCTGCCATTTAAAGTTCGGTGTGAAATTCCGAGCAAATATTTTAAAATACGTAAATCATAGAATTATGATTAACGCGGATCCATCTTAGTATTTAATTTATCTAAACACATTTAATTTGTCCAATCTTCATCAAAGTAATATTGGTATTTTAAAGCTGGTCTTTTTGTTGTTGTCAGAGGGCAACGATTTCTTCTTGGCTTTTCACACTCCAAAATTTCCTGAAGTATTTGACAAGTCGTTTTGGCTGAATTTGTAGATTGTCTACCACTGACTACTCAGCATATATAGATATTTTGGGTTGTCTGTTTGTATGGCTCCCAATAAAATAAGTTATTGTCAAATAATATCTTAATGGTGGTCATTACTGATATTGTATCTTTTGTGTAAATATTGCGATATGATACTATCTCTACCTTCTAGCTGATGCTATATTAGATGATCAGTTCGCCAGGGATCTTTGCGGAATTTGTATTTCGCACATAAAATATACTCACTGCTGGAAGTGCAATGAGCAGTCAAGAAAGCAATGATGTGCCTCTTAAACCGAGCGCGGACAAGAGGAAAGGGAGCGTGGCGGTCAAGGCGCTAGAACTTGACGATGTACTAACTAACGAACTCGGCCAGTTTGGCCGCTATCAGCTAATTAACTTCCTCATGATCTCTATTCCAATCATGATGTCAACGTTCATCAACGAGTATAATTTCTCCGCAGCAGCTATTCCACACAGGTATATCCTAGAGCTTAGTTTTATATTTCTCACGTCACTTTACCTGAAAGTAACTAATTATATTTAAAGTAAATAAAAAATCTGACAATCTATTTTGTCTCTACAAAAGTACAATTGTGGTTTTGGTATCGATTATAGAGAACCTTCCGAAAAAACATGTTTTCCGTGAACTGGATCTACTATAGTTTTACTATGAGTACAGAAGTCCAAACATAATTTGAATCTTCTTAATGCTGTTTTGTTAATTGACTTTAACAAAAATTTAACACGACATTCTTAGTGTATAGCTTTAAGGCCAACCGCCGAGCATATCATTGCCATACGCATAAAGTGCGGTAAACCTTTCTAACTTACTATTAGGAGGGCGAATGCATTAATTATATTTTGTAACGTACAATATCTTAGGTTAGTTGTATTTTCCAGGTGTCGTATTACAGAGTGTGGTGAAGACAGTAAGAGTAACTTGTTCAATCCAGAGTGGATCCTCAACGCCATCCCGTCGGCCAATAGTAACTCGGGGTTCTCGAGCTGTAGCCGCTTTCAGTCCCAGGGTAACGGCACCCTTGAGTACTGTCCCGCCGAAGTGTTCACAACTACTACCACAGACTGTAATGGAGAGTATGTTTACGCCAGGGACAATTCTATAGTTTATGATGTAAGCACATTATTATATGCAGACGAAGCCATTAATAGTTCATGTATTAAAAGGTTGCAAAGATAGAAAAAAATGAATTCATATTACTTACGCAATTCTCAAATAATACAAGTTTCTGTTTCCAGTTCAACCTGGGCTGTGAAGACTGGCTTCGTGCCTTACCAGGAACTTTGAACAGCGTCGGTACTCTGTTAGCGCTGCCCATTACCGGCTACTTATCCGACAGATACGGAAGACGGTTCACTCTCGTGATCTGTGTATTCAACTTGGGACTATTCGGACTGATCAGAGCCTTTTCAGTCAATTATCCAATGTATGTAGCGCTACAGATACTGCAGCCCACGCTTGGCAGCGGTGCATATAGTACTTCCTATATTTTTGGTAAAAACATAATGTTTGTATTTAAATTGTATTAAAATTCAAAAGTATAAAAGTTATGATATTAATTAATTAACTTGTTCCATTTCAGCCACCGAATTTGTAGGTCCTCGTTATCGCGTAGCGGCAAGTGCGTTTTGTTCGTCAATGTTCGCCGTCGGCCAGGTGACGATCGGTGCAGTGGCCTGGGTCATTCAGCCCTGGCGTTACATGTTGATGGCTTTGCACATACCTTGCTTCCTTGTCGTATCCTATTACTGGCTCCTGGCAGACAGTGTAAGGTGGCAACTCTCTAAGGGCAAGTATGCTGAAGCTAAGGCATCGCTGGAGACGATGGCTAGAGTTAATAAAAAACAAATTAGTGAAAAATCTATGAATGCGCTGCTAAATCCACCATCGCCTCCACCGAAAACTGTAAGTTTTGTTTAATTTGCCTTTGAGTTTACACAACAAGCCGTTTATTTCTGTAGTTAAATAATGTAGAAGAGTTACAATATTTCATTTTTTACAACAAAAGTAAACTAACTAAATTTTAATGACATATACAAGGACAAATATATGGTATTCTACCACTGAATGAAGTTGTGTGTGTACCTGTAATGGGCATGCATACTAGATAATATTTTGGTATAATTTTTTAAGTGTGTCGCATGTGTGCTGTTTGTATACCATATATAAATAACTAAGCATGAGTATACACAATAATTAATTTGAACTTGTTGGTGACAAGTTCGAATTGATAAATTTCATATTTATTTTGTCTTCAGGAGGGCGACGAGGAAGAAGTCAGCCTAATCAAAGCTGTTTTTAAGTCGCGGGTGTTATTGGGTCGAGTGTGCACCACCCCTATCTGGTGGATAACTATCACGTTTGTTTACTATGGATTATCTATCAACTCAGTTGGCCTCTCCGACACTATTTATCTAAACTACATTTTAGTCTGCGCAATTGAGATCCCTGGATTCGTCACGGCCGCATTTATTTTGGGTAGAATTGGAAGGAAGCTCACTCTTACAGGAGGATACTTTTTCAGCGCTGCCTGTAATATTGCCTTTATATTTATACCTCAAGGTAAGTTAATCATCAGGTGCAGAATTAGACGAGGCCTATGATGTTGAATTAGCTGAACCAACATTAAATTTTAATATTATTTTAAAACTTCACTTGTTACGAACCAAACCTTAGAATTATAACTTTAACGTAATTTATAAATTTCGTGAATAGTGGTATCGAAATTAAACTTTGTCTATATACACGTAATTCGACTTATCACGGTATTCTGCTATATACTGAGATTAAGTGGAACACTTAAACAGCTATCGAACTAATGTAATTCGGGTTTTTGTGTAATATGAGTCGTACTTAATATGTGTATATTTTCTAGATTTAACTGCACTTCGTCTAGTGTTCGCCCTATTGGGCAAGTATGGCATTTCCGTGGTGATGACTTCGTTGTACCTATTCACGACAGAGCTGTACCCCACTCAGTACCGGCACAGCCTTCTGGCGTTTTCGTCAATGGTGGGACGTATCGGCTCTATAACAGCTCCCCTCACCCCTGTATTGGTAAGTCAGGGTGTACTAACACCTTTTTAACGCATTTTCATTATTGCAACACACGCAACAATATTGTTCTCTTGGCGAAGTTATAGTATAATTAGAGTCTCACTGATTATCGCAGTGAACATAAATAAACGTAGTTAAAAGTGCGAAGGCTCGATAGTCGAGTGTTATGTTTAGTAAACCGCTTTTTCGCTGGTGTTCGTCTTTAATATTTATTTCATCGTCCTGATCTGGAGGTAGATCAGGACGATTTGGTGTATTCCAATATTCAAAACCTTGTTTAAATTCGAATAAAAGGATGATAAATTTGTTTTTTGGTTTCTGACTATTCTAGGCGGTGTACTGGCACGGAATACCCGCGGCGATGTTCGCAGGCATGGCAATACTCTCGGGTGTTCTAGTCCTCACACAGCCCGAGACCCTGGGAACCAAGTTGCCAGACACCTTGGAAGAAGCTGAGGCTATCGGATCGCCAGAGTCTATGAGAGAGCACAAGTCATGATGTCAATCAACTATAATATAGTGTTTAAGCATCATTCAAATAATCATATAACGCCGCACTTTAGCGACCGAGTTCAGACGCATATTGTTTGAGACGTTGCGTCAGCGCTCATCACTAGTGTTTATACATCTGTAAATATCCTTAATCATTAACTTCTTAGAATATCAAATCATCAATCGTTTCTCTCTCCTAGTTAAGTACGCATCAGTCACTAATAATTAAGTACCAAATTAAAACTGCATCAGTTTAATTACACATTTCAGTCATTACCAGTCTCCAGATACATTATGGTTATACTTAAATAATATTAATAATAGTGGAATGTACCACACGCAGGTTTACAAACTACCTTTTACCTGTTCTTTCCTATCACTTGATGTTGACAATAGGTTTATGATTATTATTTTCTAATAGTATTATGTCAGTGTTATCTACCATATGTACGAATATATTTAATAATATATGAGATTGCATAATTACTAACAGGCATTTACAAATTAATAAAAAATAAATAATCTATATATATAAAAATAAATTGCTGTCCGTTAGTCTCGCTAAAACTCGAGAACGGCTCGGCCGATTTAGCTGATTTTGGTTTGTGAATATTTGTCGTAGTCCAGGGAAGGTTTAAAGGTAAATAAAAATGCTCGGAATTAAATAAAAAACATATGTTTTTCAAGCGGAGCATCAGTGAAGAATGTTATAAAAACGGGGGAAAGTTATTAGGCTACGGGCAATAGGAGACGTAAACGAGGTTGCGTGGGTCAGCTAGTGTGATATAAAATATACATACAGCGTGAAAATAAATCCTTTAGTACCTTGCCTATTGGTAGCGTTCCCTATCTATAAACATGTTGCCCATTGAAAAATGACTATCGCTCTTCTTCGCTGCGCACAGTCCTAAATCCTAATAACCTATCACTTTTAACGCTTGATGCTATCACTTTCCTAACTGCACTCCATCTCTTTTTACTCTTGTCTCTTCTACTAATCATTTCATCAGCCATGGACTGCCAGCCATCCAGCTGATGCATTCTCTTGTCATGACTTGATATTTCTGTAGTATGCTATCCGTCCCCCCAAGGCAAAGCCGAGAATTCTTCGAGATTCATACCACAGCCTCACAGAACCGGTTTAAAACAGCGCCTGCGCTGTGTTTCACTGAGTGAGTGAGGATACTGGAGGCCCATACCCCAACCCCTCCGCCATCCCTCTCCCCATTTCCCCTAAAGGCCAGCAACGCACTTGTGACGCCTCTGGTGTTGCGGCTGTCCAATCGCTTACCATCAGGCGATGCATAAGCTCGATTAACCCGTATCCTATAAAATAAAACCTAATTTTGGTGAAATGAATCTTGCTAAATCTTGTAAAAGAGGATGCGCGTAACATCGACTGGTCTAATTTGTTAGATTCGCAGTATGGAATGAAACATTTTAAACATTTACCGAAAATTTAAAACATCTGTATAATGTTCACGCACTGTTGCGATATATTAAAGTTAAACATTTACCGGCTCCATGGCTTACTGAGGAGAAACGTCAGATTATGTCCAAGAAATGTTTAGCAAAAAGCAAATACAAGCATCGACTAACGGATGCTAACTTGAAAAAATATGTTTACCTGAGAAATATCCAGCAAAAGTCTGGAAAATTCTACGAACGTTGGGAATCGGGAGATCTTGTCAAGACTCTATTTTTTAGGAATAGAGTCTTGAGATTTAAATATCGATTTACCTAATATACATTTTTCTACCTCGTCTGAAATTGAAGTCAATATTAAAGTGTCAACTTCCAACTACTCACCATTCGTCTTTGATCAATTGCTTGCATGTGATGTTAGAAGGCCATTCTGGCGATTTCATCGAATGCTGTAGGAAGTGAGTCGCAACATGCCTATTCTCGACGAAGTACACCTATCTTGTGAGTACGCAGAGCGCACTTTAACTTTGAAAAAATTAATGTTTGGTCTATTTAAGCCGCCATGTGAACCAAACTATATCGCGATTCGGAATTTGTGAGATACGCCATCTATCGATCGATCGAGAAACTAAATTGATGTTGTTTCCAAACACTGTGCAATATTCTGTATCATTCCGTGTCAAGTGGTGTTTTTCCATCTGCATGGAAAAATGCTAATAGCTAATAGTTAAGCGATTACCGCCGCCCACCCGCACCAACAGAGGCGTCACAAGTGCGCTGCCGGCTTTTAAAAAAGGAGTACGGTATTTTCTTGAAAGTTTGAAGGTCGCATTGGTCCAGGAATACCGCAGGCGACAGTTCATTCCACAGATTTATTGTGCGAGTTAGAAAATTTCTAGAAATTAAATAAATAATCGCGTAGGACGATGGCGGAAAGTGGCGGCAAGGTTCAGTTCGAACAATTGCTCGGAGCACTCCCCATAGTAATAGACAGAGAGTCTAGCCGTTTGCAGGCAGTTTCAATAAAATAAGTAAGCAGATATTTGTTTGCTTTGTGCAGTACACATAAACATTATATACCACAAAAAATTATATGTTCTTTTGGACATTGTTATTTATATAGATTAGAGGTGCGGTCGCTATTTGTATGTTATCTCCATAAACAACTGCTTTAATGATTATTTAGTCATAATGAAACGATTTCATTTATTAATGATTATGACACGTAATCGAATTACAGATTTACTTTAGTAAAACCTACTAGTAATAGTTTTTTGATCAGTAAACTCTCTTGACAAATATTACAAATGAAGACAATAATGTAAGAAATAGCTATTTAATAATATTTGAATTTTATATAAATTCCACGTTGATTATCTTACTCGAGTCGAATTCATTAATTTATATCGTTGTCAAATTTATTGTTTAAATTCGTTACACATTTATAAAAAACATTCGAGTTGTGATAAAGACATATATTTACATGTATAGTGAGCTCGTCAGTTTGTTTGTGTCACGTGTATATTGCATATATAGCAATAATATTGGGTGCAATTAACGAGTGGTGTCCTCTACCACTCGTCACTTCACTGTTTACTTTCTCCTGACTCGCCTAAGGCCTAAAGGTAAGGAACCGCTAATTACAAAACTTTAAGACATTTTTAGTTTTTTTTATTTATAATTTTTTTTTTTTCTGTAACCATTTTCCAATATTTAACTGTAGTTTATATCCGTCAAACCAGTTCTTCGCCTTCGGAACCGCTCAGTTTACATCGTACGAGTTTTCACGCGCAGATTTAAACTTAGCAACAGCACCTAACACCATTCCATAATTGTCTTTAAAAAGATAAGTTAGTGATATACATAACAAGCGACTAAATAATTACGTCATCTGTGAAAATTTCGACTGTCTAGCTGTCTGGTGAGAGACATACCGACCGACAGACAAACGAACAGCGAAGTCTTAGTAAAAGGGACCCTTTTACTTGCGGAACCCTACAAATGCTTGCCGTGTATATCGACTCTCTGTATTTTTTTTAGATATCTTAGGTTTGTGCATGACCTTATTACTGATAATGCGGCCTATTGAGACACTTATGCATCATTGGGCCTCCGGTCGCACTCGCACACAAAACACGACATGTTTTAGGTTGGTCTTCTATGAGAGGGCAGTAATACCCCGGTCCAGCCGGCCCGTTGGTGCTGAAATCAGCACGGTTCTACTATCTTAAATAGCGGATATTATTAAATTATTGAAAAGCATATTATTTAGTTTATTAACGTTGTCTGATTTATCTAAATAACTTACATTACCTTAAGTATGACAACTATCTAAGTCCGTCTTGTACAGTATGTTAGCAGGAAGTTTAAATACATCGATTCACATGTAGAGTTTGAAACTACAGGTGAGATCAATGCTACGTGACTTAAATTAACAGGCTTACTATTAATTTAGGTCAAGAATCTGGTCATAAAAGATAATGTGAATTAGCATTACCTTGTTCCAAGAATGTTTTGGTTTTAGAACTGTTTCAGATAAATAGTTAAAACAGTTAGTAGATAGTTATATAGTCCTCGACTTCCGTACCTTAAACTGTAGGCACTATATTGTCCTCATCTCTACGCATCATAAGTCCTTACCAGGATAACCTGTTGCTTCGCAACTTTCCATACATTAGTGCTACTTTCAAGTTCTTTTTAATAGTAGTTCTTCACTTAGTTCATTCTAGAGCCATAAATATAAGCCAACACTCCAAATGTGTTACTCAAAATTATAGATAGCATTAAATTGACAAAACAATTAGCTTCAGATGAAGCTAGTTCCATAGAGGTTACCTTTCGATGTTGAAGAAAAGATGCTACACATTATCAAATACTTTGGTTGGTCTATAATATTTAAAAAAAATACATTTAGCTTCTAATTTGTTACTCAGTTAATATGAACAGTATTTTGAGTTGTTTGTGTTGTTTCTACTTTCGTTCAATTATGTTAATAACAATACTTGCCTTTGACAGTGTCGTTTTGAAGACGGTTAGATTTCATTAAAAAGTTCAACAAAATTTTTATGTGTCCAGTGCACTTTTTTTCCTGTACGGAAATCCCCTCGGATACCACCTTGGTGTCCGAGCACCTTGGCACCTTGGCACCTTGGCAGTCGACATGCCAAACTCGAACCGACTAAAACCGCACGCCATCTCAGGTACTAGGGGCCGGGGAACCTGGTACACCCTAGTAAGGAAACCCTGGAACCCCGACGTGCCTAAATGTAAATGTAAATGGCTCCCTCCTGTGTGTTCCCATTGCTGTCACCAAAAGGTGGGCGCGAGTGTAGTGGAGAGCACGCGCCCTCCACTTGGGCCTGCTTCTGCTAGGGTGACAGACGGCCTCATCTGGCGATATCTGGCCTGTTCCCGGACCGGGGAGTACTAAATCTCTGCCGGTCCCGCTCCGCCGTTTCCATGGCAAGCATAACTTACTCGCAGAAAGAAACGGCCTCTCGCGCCGCAACATGGCCGCAATCATGTTACCGAGTGAGAGGCCCCCCACCCCAATGGCCGCCACGAGATCACGCTTCTGCTCCACCCACAGCGGACATTCTGCCAGCGTGTGGAGCACCGTATCCACGGTCTGGACATCGCAGTGGTGGCAGTCAGGTGTTGGCTCCTTGCGGATCAGACACAGGTGTTCTGCGAAGCATTCTTTCGCAGTGATGACCTCCTCAGCCGAAATGAGAGGGTCTCGTGACGCCTCTCGAGCCAATCCTCCATAACGGCGTGTCCAGGGCTCGGTTATCCAAGTCGTTCCTTGCATTCCTCCATGTATATTTGTATAAGATGTACATTAAGCAAAACTAAGTACAGAACACTAAGGTTCAGTAACTGAACTCCAAGGTGCCGCCAAAACACGTTTTACTGCGTATCTGATTAGGGATTTATTTATGACTGAGAATTATTTTTATTGCTTTAATATCGGAGTTAATTTAAAATAATAAGCGATTATGAATAGCGTTAACGATGTCGATTTGGATAATCCTTAGTATTGAAAGATAATCTTGGTCTTGGATAGATAACACCTGTTTGGGTCTAAAACTAAAGAATTCTATTTATTCGTCTGTCGGACAAAAGGCAGTTGATTCACCTGCCAGAAAGAGCACATTTTTTATGAAAATAGTAGAATGGATGGCAGAACCAGTGAAAGTGAGCCTTCGGGGCCAAACGCAAGAAAAGGCAGTGTGTTCAATAAAGCCCTAGACCTGGACGATGTGCTGGTCAATGAGCTCGGCCAGTTCGGCCGCTACCAGCTCACCAACCTGCTTCTACTCTCTGTGCCTATCATCATGTCAGCCTTCATGAGCGAGTACATCTTTTCAGCTGCAAATATTCCTCACAGGTACGGATAACTGATGCTCTTATAAAAAATATATCAATTTGTCTGGTAACAAAGCTCACCTTCATTTGCCTTGAACAATGTTTTTCATGCCACTGACTGAGACTAATGAATATACGAAAGGAAAAAGTTCAATTGTGAAGTAATCTCGAATGTCTCACAAAGGTTAAAGTAGTAGTTTCGTAATAGTTTACTATGAGAACACCTTTTATGATACGATCTTCACACGTACAGTTTTGTTTAAAGATAAAGATGTGGTAAGTTTATTATTATTAGATTAAGAAATGTACTGCAGTTTATTTTAACTATAAACACTTCAGTACAAATAAGACACGTAATTAAGTTTATAACGTATAGAAATTATAGTAGAATACTAAAAAAGTGTATATCGAAGTCACAATAAATACAAAATAAAAAAACATGCTACTAAAAAATGTTAAGCAATATGGGACATTATTAATGAAAACATAGGACATGGAAAAATAAAAACTGACATAAACACAATCACAGACTGTGACATGACTTACAATAACCCTGTTGACATACGTGAGGCATTCAATAATTATTATATTAATTTTATACACAACGTTAAATTCACTTTTAAAATAGATAACAATAATAAAACTTTGATACATAATAATTATAATCCACTTTTATTAAAACCCACAGATGCTATGAAAATATTTAAAACTATTAATAGTCTGAACAATACTTTATCAGGCGGTTTTGATGAAATTAGTACAAAAATAATTTAAACCTGTTCAACATATGTTTGTGAACCTCTTAGTCACTTAATTAATATGTCCTTTAAAGAAGGTACTTGCACAGATATTCTTAAGAAATCTATATCTTTAGCGTGTTTTAATCTTCTTAAAGTAATTCTGAAAGCGATAAATGAGAATAAGCTGTAATTGCAGTTTTTTAGATATGAGCAAGGCATTTCCAGAATATTTATTTATTTGATTTTGTACATCATGACACGTTAATTATTTCTCCATTAATTAAAACAATATGGGATATGAAAAAAGGCTCATGACTGGCTCAAAAGCTATCTATCAGATAGAAGTCAATGCGTTGAAATAACAAAACTTGAAAATAATACAAAAATGAACTATAGGTACTCGTAGGTCAAAATTTCAAAGCAATAAACTAGGTTGTTCACAAGGCAGCGTTTTAAGTCCATTTTTGTTTTTGACGTGACAACGTCTTATAAATTGGTTTGCCGGGTGACACTTCAAGAAACTGCGTTACGCTCCGCTCACGTTATGCGCTCACAATGAGAGCGAGTGAGAGGCACGCGTCCCTTCCACTCGGGCATGGTTAGCCCGCCTAAGAGCGAGAGAGACAGACATAAAAAGTGAAAGGCACGCGTCGAATTATATTTAAAACGTTAAAATTAATGTTTTAAATATAATTCTTTGTATAAATAAATGTTTTAAATTGTTACTATTATTTCATCCTTCTTCCTACTATACGAATGAATATTCACATTAAAATTATTTTACCACTCAAAGTCGTTGTCACGTAAAACTTTCGCCCGTATACCGACTTTACAGGCAACCATTTTTTACTGAATATTAATGATCTTCCTAGAGTCGCTCAACATAAGACAGTACTGTTCGCAGATGATACTATACTTATAGTCAAATATGAAAATAAACACACTTATGAAGTGGAAATAAATAACGCTTCCGGTGATGTTGCTGAATGGCTTTGTACCAATGTTGCGATTGTACCAATAACCTTAAGATAAATTTAGTTAAAATTAAAATGATATAGTTTCAAACCCACATACGACAAGAAATTGATTATAATATAATTTATAACAATAGTAAGGTAGAAGAAGTTGATCAACGTTTCTAGGGATAGTTCTAGATAAAAATTGCAGTTGAAAGTAGCACATTGAACACATTTGCAGCATTGTTATGGTATAATGTAATCGATCTTTAAATAATTATTATGACCGGTTTTGTACTATATTCTTGCAAATATATATCATTTCATTTCATTCCATCGCATCAAAATGTCAGACAATGAGACGCGACGAGAGGTTGTTCTAAAATATGTATAGATCAAATACTTTATTTTACATGTATAATAAAAATAACGGGATGCCGATTACAGATGTCGTATAGCGCAGTGCGGGGAAGACCGACAGGATAATTTATTTGAACCCAGTTGGGTGTTGAACGCCATTCCTGCAGCCGACACTAACACTGGCTTCGCGAGCTGCAGTCGCTTTCAGTCTACGGGCAATGGAACCTTGGACTCTTGTCCCGCCAGTTTGTTCACCACTGCCACCAGTGATTGCAGCGGTGCATTTGTCTACGCCAGAGATAATTCTGTTGTATACGACGTAAGTTTTTTTGCAAATTATTTGTATCCTAATTTAGTTTTCTTTTTAAGCACACACTACTTTATATACCTTAATCAATAGCAAACCAACAATGCTGTCGACAATGATGATGTGTCATACAGATCTATATGACACAGTTTACTGTATCTTTCTTTAAATATTACTATCATTAATTTCAAATACGTGCTTGTTTTGAAGACTGTGAAGTATTGTTTTATATTAATATTATTGAAGTGAAACTTCTTTATCGGGGTTGTCAAAAAATGTAGTGTAACATTTTTTCGTTACGCGTAACATTTATCCGTTACGTTACGCGTCACATTTATCCGTTTCGCTATCTTTTTGAAGTGAAACTTCTTTATCGGGGTTAAAATAAAATGTTTTATCATTATTGAGAGTAGTTATATACAATCCTTCAAAAAAAATTTATAAAATATCTCTAATTTATTTTCTCAAAAAGAAATTTACATTTCACTTTACTTGAGAATGTTTTGTTTTCTACATACTATACACTACAGCACTCAACAACAAACAATTCAATTTAACAGGCCAAAAACTCGCATTCCCAAAATAAAACTGTCTAACATAAACATTTTCAAAAACAAACAGGACCAAATTAATACTACAATGAAATATCACATTACAAACAATATTATTTTATTTAGTCCACAATGTAAATAACTACACACATCACATTCCACAAACTTACTTCATTCACACCACAGATCGCGAAATATTTACTCAGGTCTCGCTCCTTAACTTTTATTGCACTTGAAATAAGAATTGTCACGAATATTGCTGGTTTATAAGTCTTTTGTCGTTATACCTTACGTCGACATATGATATTTATTTTTTGAAAAATAACGTCATAAAGAAGTTTCACTTCTTACGAGTGTACGCTAGTACACGCAACTTTTATTAGTATCTAGACACGCGGTAGCGTGACACACCAAGTTTAAGCTAAGAATCAGAAATCAAAATTGATCAGAGCCTGCCTTTATGTGGATTTTAAGGTCTTCACTTGAATATGTAGCGAGTGGAATACCAGCCTTAATTCATTAGTTTTAGTACCTAATTATAACTATATAGGTACTTATAACTAACAATATAGTCAACTTTCGTATTTATTACGTTATTAACTGGGATTTAGTATTAATTACTATGTCAATATTTAACGCCCATCAATGAAATAATAGGTATTTCGGACAATATATATTTAGTTAAGGGCAGCTTTACTTAGGACTCTTCAGAGTTCAAACCTGAGATGGTGTACCTACATCTTATCAATTTACATCCATTTTATACAAAAAAGATAATGACCCGTGAACATAGGTTTACCCATTAGTTCTCCCATTTAGATCTCACTTCTTTTATCGTTGAAGTGAACAACCAAGGCATATACCATAATTTTTAACTTGGCTCTCATTTCACATAAATGTTTTTGATGGGATTATCTTTGTATTCAGTTTAACCTCGGGTGTCAAGAATGGTTCCGTGCACTGGCCGGTACTCTCAGCAGTGTTGGTACTCTCTTGGTCTTGCCCATCACTGGCTACGTGTCCGACAGATTCGGTAGAAAGGCGGCTCTCATCATTAGTGTATTCAATTTGGCACTGATGGGATTGATTCGAGCATTTTCTGTGAATTATCCCATGTATCTGGCACTACAGCTACTACAAACTACTCTTGGTGCTGGTACATTCAGTTCCTCTTATATTTTTGGTGAGTTTTTTGAGCATCTTAATTGAATTTAATAATACAAATTTTAATTTAAAAAAACAACTAGACCAAAATAAAAAAAAGGATTATCAAAATCTGTTCACCCAGTAGAAGGTTCTGATATTTGTACATAAAAAAAACTGTCGAATTGAGAACCTCCCCTTTTTTTGAAATCGTTTAAAAAGAAATGGCTTCATTTCACATTACATTCATCTGATTTTCTATTTTGCAGCTACTGAATTCGTGGGTCCTCGTTATCGAGTTTTGACCAGTGCTATTTGTTCGTCGATGTTTGCTGTCGGCCAGGTTGTCCTCGGAGGAGTGGCTTGGCTCATTCAGCCATGGCGCTACATGATCATGGCTCTCCATATTCCTTGTTTCCTCATCATAGGATACTACTGGCTAGTAGACGAGAGCGTTAGGTGGCAGCTGTCGAAGGGAAAATATGCTGAAGCGAAGAAGACATTAGAAATCGTAGCACGCGTCAACAAAAAACAAATTAGTGAAAAATCATTCCACGCCCTAATGAACCCGCCGCAACAGGCAGAAACACCTGTAAGTGTAACTTTGCTTCAAGCAAAAGAACTGCTAAGCGAAACTTTTTGTATCTTTTCTATTCAGAGTGATAATGTCTTTATGACTTTCCTATTTTGTAGTTATGACTATTTTGCATTAAGGAAATATTTGCTTTGATACAATGTGTGCTAAGACCAAACATGATAGTATCCCTTATAATATCATTATCAGAAAATCGAACACTTCTAAGACACGGGAATCAAAAGATTCTTAGGTAAAAGTTCTCCCCGAAATATGTCTTTATTTCATTATTATAGTTAACTAGTCAAATAAACTTTATTTTAGTTTAAAATATTTTTGGTATTCTAGGAGACTAGTGATGACGAGCCAACCTTGTTCCAAGGCATTTGGAGGTCGAAGGTGTTGCTGCGACGAGTTTGTACTACCCCGATCTGGTGGATTACTACCACTTTTGTCTATTATGGTTTGTCTATCAACGCTACTGGCCTCTCCGACACCATGTACCTGAATTACATCCTGACCGCAGCCATTGAAATACCAGGCTTCTTTACCGCCGTGTTGATCTTAGACAGAGTTGGCAGAAAGCCTACGATGTGTACTGGGTTCTTGTTCAGCGCCGCATGCAATATCGCCTTCGCCTTCATTCCGCAAGGTCTGTTTCACAGCTTTGTCTTATTTGTTATAGATAAGCCTTTACTTGAGATAAAGAATGTAAAACATTCACCTAGATATATACTAACATTCATTATTAATACAAATTTATGATATTATTTATAATACTTTAGTTAGAAATCACTATAAAACTCGTACAATCGATTATTCGACTGGTCTCCGTATTAAATCAGTGTTTGTTTTCTAGCATTTTATGCTTATGCTGGTTTAAGATATAGCTTATTTATTTCATTATTTTTAATAAAAATACATTCAAATATTTAAAATCCTTATAATGAAATTCAGTATTCATAGTAAATAAATCAGCTTTTTGCAATAGTAATGTTAAAAAACTACTAACCTTCGGACCACCGGAACTTATATGAAATTGTTTTTCTTCTGAATTTGTTACGCGATTAATATTTGTGGTCCTGGGTAAACACTTATTTACCAACGATACGTTTTTTGTTGTTTACAACACACGATTATCCAAGGCACAAATAAGCACAAAAGTGCGACAATAGTCGGAAACAATAATACCTTGCACAAAAGTTTTATGGTTATAAAACATGAAGGCTGTCGTTTCAGATCTGGCCACGCTTCGTTTGATCATCTACCTGCTTGGCAAATTCGGTATCTCCATCGTGTTCACGTCCTTATATCTGTTCACTTCTGAACTGTATCCCACCAAGTACCGCCACAGCCTGCTGGCATTCTCTTCGATGGTGGGACGAATTGGATCCATCACAGCACCGCTCACTCCTGCACTCGTGAGTGAAATTCAAATTTATTTCTATCATAATTCCAGTACTAATGATGCAAACTATCTTGGCACCTAGCAGTGATTGGTAGGAGGATAGAAGGATATACGAGCAAAGGATCTATGATAGCTCTCATCAGTTATCAGTGGATGTAGACTAATAGGCATAATACATGCCTTTGCTGTTGTTTTGAGTATAAAATGCATTCGAGAGTTATAAACATATATCACACAATCCACAGTACCAGTTCTTGTTGAAATACAATACATTGTTACTTCTATTTGTCGCCATATTCTAAATTGGGGTAGTAGTTATACCTAAATATAAGGCTTGTCGAATATTTATTAAATTGTTATAAAATATACTTAATACTAACAGGAATATATTTGTGTTAAGTTTTATAAATACCTACGCTTATTTTTAATAAATACGAATGAGTCCGTATGTTTTCAAATCAGATGGAGTACTATGCTGGCATTCCTTCATTAATGTTCGGAGGTATGGGCATTCTCTCGGGCATCCTCGTCCTTACGCAGCCCGAGAGTCTCGGAACTAAGATGCCTGACACGTTGGCGGAAGCTGAGGCAATCGGATCGCCAGAATCCATGAGAGTAAAACCCACGTGATTACAACGAACACTGCATTGCCACAAACTATTGCATTACTTACTGAATAATATTTAAATATAATTGTAATTAGATACTATGTATTGAGAAATAATTTAAATTAAACAATTAGAAGTAAGAATAAAAATATTGAATGTAGGTACCACTAATATTTTCATTACTTTATCCTCCATCGTCATAACTTTACTTCAATTACTCCTCGTCGTTATCCCTTTATTAGTGGCACTGTCGCTAATAGATATGTGACACGAGTGGAAATAGGTCTGAAAGGAGACAATTCCCCATAAGAGTTTATTATATGAAAGAAATGAAATTTGAAAAAATCAATGGTACATGGAAAGGTATATATGTAGTACGGTTAAAGTTTGAATATGAAAGTGGAGAGAACAGAGTTTCCAAAAACATGATCAATCTAGTTGACCTTCTTAACTTCGACTAACCGAAACTCAACCTCATGTACGGTCGACCAAACTGAAACATGACCCACTTTAGTAGGTTTTAGATATAAACATAAATGCGTCATTACGGGTTAGATGTCAATGCAATTTAAACCTTTGTCATCACTGAACAAGATATATTTTTGATACAACAGTCTTATTTGAATGTCAAATAATATAATCGTTTATAATCCAAACTCTTTTCATTGCGGAGAAAAAGTATTATAATTTTTAAAAAGAAATGACATTATGTGTGAGATGTCAAGTAGTAGTCAATCTGAAAATGTTAAAATAAAAATCTAAGAATATATTTATATCTATAAACGAATCGTATAACGGCCAATTTGGTAGAACAAAGAGCTCGGATTGTAGTGCTCAGTGAGCAAGGTTGCGGCGTTAGAGAAATATCACATGAGTTAAATATAAGTCGTAACACGGTCAGAACCTGGATCAGACAGCACGCTGAAGAGGGTATCCTTGAAGACCGACGACGACATAATCATGGGGTTCGTCGAATCACAAACCAACAGAGAACGGAAATGCAAAACCATTACGAAGAACATCCTTTTACTCGTACCCGCTATTTTGCAGCACGTTACGTTTGTCTATAGTCGTTCCAATACTTTATTTAACTTTTGACAGATCACGCACATAAAGTTTTGTAATAATTTTTGATACAATGTACTACAGATAATACTGTACTTTGTGGGCGGGCTCCGCCTACTTAGGGATGTGTCATTCGTAATTAATGACCACAGACTATAAAAACGGTTTTGAAATAAATCGATTATCGATTATATTAATAAAACATACAATAAAATTATTGTGATTATTTTTTATATCAAATCACGTAAAAAGCTTTATTATTTTGCATTAAAATGCCCTAAATGTCTCTGTTTCAATGCATAAATAATTTGCGTAATGAAAACAGTTCCATCGTACTCGTACCTAGTAATGGGATCGAATGTATTCGCCGCAAATTAATGAATCTAAAATAATTGTTTAGACTTACTATAGTTGGTTCAAATAAAAACTACCTGCGGTACCTACTTGTAATGAACAGGTACAAAATGTTGAAATTCGTAGTAATTTACGGATTAAAAATAAAACAACCAAAAGAGGTACTGTAATACTAATTTTAATTATAAAGAATCGTCTTCTTCGTATGACCAGGAATCATCATCACTTGAGTTCTCAGTAATATTGATTATCATTTCTTGGATAGATAAATTGTCGAATGCAACATCCCGATCCCAATCCGACATTATCACCTTCTTTGTTTTTTCTACAACATTCGCCCAGTTTTCTGGAGTTACTTTTTCACACGCATTTTTCAGTAAATTCAGCATTTTTCTTGCGGTGAAAGGAGGAGTTGTATTGTTCCTCGCAGCATATCCTTTAACTTGTGCCCAGATCATTTCAATTGCATTATATTGGCAGTGATATGGGGGAATTCTGAGGACGGTATGCCCATGCTCTGCTGCCATTTCATCTATGACGTATCGTTTTGGCAGCTTCTTTGTTTTTAATATCTTTACTAACTCTACTTTTAGTAGGGACTCATTCACCTCTTCGCCATTGTCACGGAGCCAGTTTATAATTTCATGTTTTTTGTTGGCCTTTGTTGGTATTTTATTAATGTGACGAGAGTGATAAGGTGCATTATCAATAAATATTATTGATGGCTCTTCGAGTGATGTAAGCATTTCTCTGAACCACTTTTCATACACGTTCGAATTCATCTCCTCATGATAATCTCCTGTTTTCTGGGATTTAATAGCTAATAGAGCGCCTGGCACAAATCCTTTTACTGTTCCTGCATGACAAATAATCAGTCGTTCGCCTTTTCCCATTGGTACTGTAGAAGTGGAGCCAACGGTGTTGTCACTCCAAGTTTTTGACAGCGTATGATTCGCATTGAGCCAAGTTTCATCTGTGAAAACAACATTCGACCAATCTTCTATTTTTTTTGCTTGTCTTAAAAAATCGCATCTATACAAAGCAATATCATTGCGTTCCATTAAAATTTTTCGTTTGTCACATTTTTGGAATAACATTCCAATGTCTTTCAATACCTTTGTCAGAGAAGATTTTTGACCACGGAACAAAACACTATTTCGAAGAGATTGTGTTAGTTTTTTTAATGTTGGAATCTCTTTTCTTTGGTAATAGTCGTATATATGACGACGAATAGCATCAGCGTCAAAATTGTCAACGGCTGTAACTTTACTAGGCGGACGTTTTTTCTTAGGTGTAGATAGCTTATTCTGTTCCATGCCACTGCTGCCGTAGCCTTCTTTTGTTATTTTTGCCACTGTTGGAGCACTAATACCTAATGCTGCTGCAACACGGTCTCTAACTTGAGTCACTGGTATAAGAGGCCCACCATTACGGCTTTCCTTTTCAAAGTATTCACGAAGTCGCAAGACAAACTCTCTTGTTTGTCCTTTGAGTACTTTCTTTTTTGGCATTTTGACAGTAACGAAGGCAGGAACGATACGCTCAACTCAACCAAACGTGAGAATTCACAAATAAATCAATACGGAGGAATATAAATACTCAACTATATTGAAGGTTACTCATTGAAATACTGTAGATTATTTTAAAATAGACATAGAGAGATTTAATAAAGATCATCAATAGTTTAACAAATACAATATTAACCACTGAATTACAACACAATACAATAATACATTTTGAAAATTCAGTTCCTTTTATATATTTTTTCATGACATAGAACCGTCATATTTGAACAACATTCTTTTAATCCATTTCTTCTTTATTTTGACAAAGGAGGTCGCACATTGAAACACATAGAAATATGAAGTACGAAATTATCTATAAAATAATGAGTTTGTTAAATCGATTAAAACTTCTTAATGCATAAAATTGATCGATGAAAGAAATCGAATAGGTAACGGGTCAGGGTATCACTATTTGATTAAGTATTAGAGCTGTCAAAAGTTAAATAAACTATTGGAACGACTATAGAAACAATTAGAAATAATTTGCACCGCACTGGGCTGCATTATTATGTCTGTATCATCGGTCGATCATTACAGACATAATAATGCAGCCCATGCTAAGAAAGTTCATTTAACGGATGCACAGAAAACTGCGAGATTGAATTTTGCATGTAATTATTTAGAATTCGACTGGACCAACACCATCTTTACAGACGAAAAATCATTTCGCTCTTCTCAACATGGTCGCTTAATTTTGTGGCGTTACGATAACACGCGATACACAGAGGACCACGTAGTGCCCAACCAATCATCTGGCCGTATTTCGGCTAACATGTGGGCATGGATGGATGCTGGAAACATAGGCGAACTTGTTGCGTTGTTATGACGAGGAGAAATACTCCTAGTCATAACGCTATCAACTATGTCGATTTATTGGAAGAATCAATGTTACCGACTTTGCGAACAGTTTACCCCCGTGAAGATGTGCCAGTATTATCCTATGTTCATGATAACTGTCGAGTGCATACTGCCAGAATTGTCGCATATGGTTTACGGAGCATGAAGATGAATTTACTCTCATTCCATGGCCGTCTAGGTCACCACGTCTTAACCCAATAGAAAATTTATGGGGTTTAATGGTTTAAATGTGGGATAACAGGAACGAGAGGACTAAAGAAGCAATCGAGCTGCATTGTAACGAAATCTGGGATTTCATGAGGGGAAGTGACATTTGCAGTCGTCTAATCGGGTCTATGCGTAATCGATTATTAGACGTTATTGAAGACAATGGCGCTTACACTCGGTTTTAGGTTTGACCAGTAATCCTACAGAGCCAAACCATTGGAACCATTATAACCCACAAATTAACTATTAAGAAGTTTTCTTTTTTATTCGCTTTACGAAGTGAATGCCATTTTTTAAAATTTAATAATATGAAATAAACAAAGGTCTCTAATTTTACTGTTTTATTTTATTAATATGTATGACTAGCAGTCTTGACAGACTTCGTTCTGTAATAAAAAAAAAATAAATGCTTTTCTATTTTTGTTCTATACCTACCCTACGCTACATTTACGGTACCTCTACCCTCCTACCTCAAGTCTACCCATTATTCGAAATAAAGTCAATCCTATGTCTCAAACAAACAGACAATCTTTCCTAATATACCTATAGATAAGGACGTTCACTGGCTAACAAACTTTTTCGTGCAATACTTATCATAGTCCATAGTATACGTCTATGTCTACGCTGTCTGTTCAAAAAGTATCGCGAATTTTGTTTTTTTTTTTCAAAAAATATTTATTTATTCATGAATATCTATTTTGTCCCCTTCAAAGTAATCCCCATGAGATATTATACACTTGTGCCAACGGTTTTTCCAATCTTCGAAGCACTTCAAAAAATCATTTTTTTTTATCTTCTTCAGATCCTCGTTCGATGCCGTCTTTATCTCGTCAAGCGTAGCGTAACGTCGTCCTTTCATGGGCCTCTTCAGTTTAGGAAACAAGAAAAAGTCACAGGGGGCCAGATCTGGGGAATACGGTGGCTGCGGCATCATTAGTGTGTTGTTTTTGGCCAAAAAGTCGCGCACAATTGAGCAATTTTGGTACGAATTTCGCGGCGACCCGTCTCATGCCCAAATCATTGATAAAAATCGAATGGCACGAGCCAATCGATATGTTTAGGTCCTCAGCAACTTCTCTAACGGTGATTCGACGATTGGCCAATACCATTTTCTCCACTTCATTATTTTTTTCGTCTGTTGTTGAAGTGCTCGGGCGTCCGGCACGCTCTTCGTCGTTCACATCTTCTCGGCCTTCTAAAAACATTTTGTACCACCGATAAACGTTGCTTCGGTTCAAGGTAGCTTCTCCATATGCCACAGTCAATATTCGGAATGCATCCGCGCACTTAATTTCGTTTTTCACACAAAATTTGATACAGGTTCATTGATCCATTTTTTTTTTAATAAGTAAAAATCGAAGACGATCCAAAACACGTGCAAGCAAAGCAGCT
This sequence comes from Spilarctia lutea, assembly GCA_916048165.1. NCBI lineage: Eukaryota > Metazoa > Arthropoda > Insecta > Lepidoptera > Erebidae > Spilarctia > Spilarctia lutea. Next base: position 19,587,618 of record OU696483.1, read on the forward strand.
GTCAACAATTAAGTGAACATTTAAAATGGCCGAGCTTGTCGGCATAAGTGAGCGACATGAGTACCAACATAACGCCACAAAAAAATCGAAATTCGAATATACGTAACCCGCGAAAATTCAAAATTCGCGATACTTTTTGAACACACCTCGTATGTCACGGCTTTGTCAGTGTCTGGTAGAATAATAACGGTTCGTTACTTATGAAATGTATGTTCAAGCTAATTTCAACCTAATGGTATAGAATAATTGGAGGAAAATGACTTTAAGGGGGGTCATGAATCAATTTGGTCCACTGTACCACTGTACTGAAAACACAACATAATTTTATAGATTTCAAGGTGTTCCATAATTATTTAGGATTAGTGCATTACTATGTGTATGTTCATCGAAGCTTTCAATTCTCTAACGCTAGAAGCTTCGTAGTCAAATTGAAACTGACGTTTGATTGTAAAAAACGATTTATTAAAGTTCTACGCTCTTGAAGTAACTAAATCATTCTTCAATTTGAAAAATCAATAATCAATGTACAGCATGAAAACTGTAAATAGCTATGTATTAATTTGTTTTATGACTACAAAAGATGATATGGAGATAGGGAATGATCTCACTAGTTACAAATATTTATTGGTTTCATTTCCTTTTATTGATCGAAGTGGCGGCGGGGAAATCCAGTAGATATGTATTTGATAACAGAACTACTGACGTACCTGTGCGTTCTACGAATTGTCTTAATATTCAAAATTTAGTTGCTACTCAGAAAATTGAAGCGTAGCTCATATTGTAAGTAAATTTAGAGACATGTCAACTGATATCGACGGTCAATGGGAATTTAGTTAACCAAGTTATTATCCTCAACGATTGTTGATAGGTTATAAAGTTAACACTACTTTGGTGCAGATCAATAACATTGAATTCACTCCTGACGATTCGATATCGAACTCTATCATAGCTCGAACTTTGATGTTATTCCGCTCTACTAAAACGCTTTCTCCTTTTAACTCATAATAATAATAATAATAATAATAATAATAATTGGCGCAAACCTGTAGTACTTAGTACTAATGATCGCAGGGAAGTATGGAAGGGCAAAGTACTTCATGGTCGATTCTATCGGGCCCTAAATGGGCCTGATATAGACTTCAAAGCATCTACGTCCTGACTATGGTATGGTGATCTCTTCGGAGAAACCGAAGGTTTTGTCTGTGCGATTATGGACGAAGTTATCATGACGAATAACTATCGGAAATATATCCTGAAAGATGGGACGGTTGACATTTGTCGGGCATGTCACCGCCCAGGAGAATCTATCAGACATATTATTTCTGGTTGTTCTCGTCTTGCTAACGGCGAGTATTTGCACAGGCACAACCAAGTAGCCAGGATCATACATCAGCAACTTGCCCTTAAATATAATCTTGTGAGCTCAGAGGTACCATACTATAGGTATGTGCCCGACCCAGTTCTCGAGAATGGTCGTGCTACGTTATATTGGGATCGATCTATTATTACAGACAGAACTATTGTAGCCAATAAGCCTGATATTGTGGTGATAGATCGATTAGAGCGCCGCGCAATGATTGTCGATATCGCCGTTCCTCATGACGAGAATCTCGTGAAAGTCGAAAAAGAAAAACAAATAAAATATTTGGATTTATCTCACGAGATTGTCGATATGTGGAATGTGGATTCGGTGATTATTGTTCCGATAATCGTATCTGTGCACGGATTGATAGCCAAGAGCCTCGACCAACACCTTAAGAAGCTCACGTTAGAGGGCTGGATCAAGGGTCTGATACAGAAGGCAGTCCTTCTTGACACGGCACGTATAGTGAGGAGGTTCTAGCCACCGGTTTCTTGGTCCCTGTACCCGAAGTCGGTGGTCTACTATTTTTTATATTTTTAAATGTATTTATTTTTATATGTATATTTAAATGTAATAAAGGAAATAATAATGAAGACTAGCAACACTTTAAGCCGTCAGAATTTATCAAACAAATTTTTTTTAAATAAATTATATTTACTGTTTAGAACAGCACAAAATAACAAACAACAATAGTTTTCAAGCAGATTAAACATTCCATTGTTATAAAATAAATACAACGAAGAAATAAAATGCATAAATCAAAAATGAAACATAGAAATATCTACTCAACAAGACATGACGTTTAAACGTAAACGTCATGTCAAAACAATATTTGATAAATTTTAATGGAGATCGTTTTTTGTTTTTTCGGAAGACGGTCCCCATTTCATGTCATCCACATTTTATATATTTTTTTATTATTAATTTCATCACGACGACGACTTGAGGACTCGAAGACTTGATAATTGAAGACGATAAATACTTGACATTGGCAGAAATAGCTGGTCCTAGTGATCCGGCTGGTTGCCATTCATCAAAAAAGAAGAAGTAAATTTTAATAACGACGATGCTAATAAGAGCTAGACGGAGAGCACAGCTATCACCCCCGGACTCGTCGCTCCGCTCCGCCTTGCCATCTCCGGAAGAAGCAATAGAAGTTCCGGCTGGTGCAGAGGCGTCGAGCTCTTCTTCAAGCGACGAGTTTTTCTCTCCGCCGACGTCGCCAATACCTGTACGTCGGCAGGGGAGAGGCCGGCCACCGACCAGCTTGGGATCCCGAGGACCATTGACCTCGAACAAGGCCCCCGCTGCCGGTGGTGATGTGCGCCGCATGAAGTGGACACATTCTATAAATGAGAATGTCATGCGGGCATATTTTCGGGCTACAGAGTTGAGAACGAACCTTACTGCGTACCGTGTTCGACTAGTCTCTCTGTTTCAGGAGCTTGAGCCAGCTGTCAACGTTTCGGCACAACGATTGTCGGATCAAGTGCGAGCTATACAGCGATGTCACCTGCTGGATGATGCCGCACTTGAAAGGATACGCTCTGACATACGGAATAGCTTGACTGTCCCTTCTTCGTCACATGTTCTGAATGTGGTAACAAACAGCACACCACAGGTACCACAAAATGATGATATTAGTGAATTAGTGGACAGTGAAATTATATCCGTAAGTACCCAATATAATGATAGGATAAGGAGCACTTTGGAGGATGCGATTCGGGAATACCGATATGTAAATTTGAATAACAGACCCCGGTTGTCCCGTTTACCCATACATAAACGAAATTTAGCGCTGGTGAGTGCCTTGGATTCGTTATTACCGAAATATTTCAGTAATAGCGAAGATCTCAGTGATACACACTCAATTCTATACTGTGCGGCTATTGCAGTTTGTCGAGTAGCTGGTGTGAAATTTGCAGAATATACAACCACTACTCGACAAGAAAATACTTTGCCAGCTTGGCAGTGTAGAATTGAACGTCGTATTGCTGAGGCTAGGACACTCATTGGTAAGCTAATGAGTTTTCGATCGGGAAACACACGACTGAGAGTGATGTGCTTTGTGAAACGGGCATTCTTGGGGACTACTATTAGTCCTCAAGAGTACATGTCATGTGTCACAGAGCGCATAGACTTTCTGAAGCAAAAAGTTTATGCATGGGCAAATAGAATAAGGCGGTATAGAAAACGAATAGATCGGTATAATCAGAATCGCATGTTCCAAAGAAATGAGAAGTGGATGTACCGGAAATGGGAGAACCTGAGTCCGTGTATGAGTGATGGGCAAGTTCCAGATGAAAATGCCACAATTTCGTTTTGGCATAGTATCTGGTCTGTACCTGTCACTCATACAGAAGGTGATTGGTATCGGGATGTTGAGCGCTCATGTGAGTCTTTGTTACCTATGGAACTTATTAGCATCGATGAAGAGGATGTAAGTTGCGCGGTCCGTTCATTACCGAATTGGAAAGCACCAGGTCCTGACGGACTGCACAACTTTTGGCTTAAGTGGTTCCGAAGTTCACATGCGTGCTTAGCATCTCAATTCCAAACAGCATTGGATTCGGGTTCATTACCACAATTTTTGACCACTGGCATAACCCACTTACTCTACAAATCTGGTGATGCCATGGATCCCAAAAATTTTAGGCCAATAACATGTTTACCAACTTTGTACAAACTTCTGACATCTATTCTATATTATTTTGAGTCTCAACTCAAAATTACAACACATATTAATCACAATTCGATACTTTCTATTTCTCAGAATGGATGTAGAAGTGGGACCCGTGGCACTAAAGAGCTCCTTATCATAGACATGATCATTAGCCAGCAGGTGCGTCGTAATCGTAAGAGCCTGGCGACATGCTGGATAGATTACAAAAAGGCTTTTGACTCCGTTCCTCATACATGGCTTTTGAAGGTGCTTGAGTTGTATAAAATTGATACAACTCTGTGCACTTTCTTGAAGGTGTGTATGGGGCAATGGAGAACAGCATATATACTAAAATAATTGAAACAGTTGAAATGGCAAATTCCGAACTCACCTAAGGTTAAGCAGCATTGGGTAGGGTCGGAATTGGATGGGTGACCGCCCGAAAAAAATATTTTTGTTGTTTTTTATTAAGAAATTTTATATATGGTAAAGAATAGAAATAAATAAAAATAGTAAATTTAAATATAAAGACTAGAAGTTTATATAAATAAATAAATATTGTAAAAAATTGAAATATGTATAAAAAACAAGTAATGTAAACAAAAAATCAGAAGTACAAGTAAAGAAATATATACTAAAATAATTGAAACAGTTGAAATGGCAAATTCCGACCTCACCTAAGGTTAAGCAGCATTGGGTGAGGTCGGAATTGGATGGGTGACCGTCCGAAAAAATTATTTTTGTTGTTTTTTATTAAAAAATTTTATATATGGTAAGAATAGAAATAAATAAAAATAGTAAATTTAAATATAAAGACTAGAAGTTTGTATAAATAAATAAATATTGTAAAAAATTGAAATATGTATAAATGATAAGTAATGTAAACAAAAAATCAGAAGCATAAATAAAGGAATATGTAATAAAGTAATTGAAACAGTTGAAATGGCGGATTCCGACCTCACCTAAGGTTAAGCAGCATTGGGTGGGGTCGGAATTTGGATGGGTGACCGCCCGGAAATTGTTTTTTGTATTTTTTATTGCCATTAAATTAGTAACATCGGGCGCGGTCGGTATTAGGATGGGTGACCGCCTAAAAATAATTAGTTGAAAAAATTTTGTTCTTTTTTCTTGAAAAATATTTACAAAGGAACGAAACAATAAATAACACATGTATGGAAATTGTAAATGGTAGATAGACACGAAACAGAATGTAACAAGTAAAGCAGAACACAAAAAGACAGATGTAAAGGGTGGGCGACTGTATGGGTTCGGCAACTGTAAGTGCCGAATACATATATCCGAACATCCTAAACATATTATGTATACATATATATTAAAAATATATCGACACCACTACACATAGCACTATATTATACACAGATACACAAGGTCCTGTCGTTATAATGGACGGGGAAAAGCGGAAAAAAAAAAAAAAAAAAAAAAAAAAAAAAAAAAAAAAAAAAAAAAATGGAGAACAGCACTTCGCTATCCTGGGTGTCGGCAGTCTGCGATGAACGACGTACTTATAAAGATCGAGCGAGGCATCTTTCAAGGTGACAGTCTGAGCCCCTTGTGGTTTTGTCTAGCTTTGAACCCTCTGAGCACTCTATTAGAGGGTTCAGGGTTAGGCTACAGGTTGCAAAAAGATGATCGAGTTATATCTCACCTCCTTTACATGGATGATTTGAAACTACTTGCCCCCTCTAAATTACAATTGACAGCATTACTAAAGGTTACGGCAAAATTTAGTAATTCTATCAAAATGGAATTTGGTGTAGACAAGTGTGCAGTTATGTATGTAAAAAAAGGTGAGATTGTGGAATCTGAAGGTATAGAGCTTTCAGATTCCACAAAACTCAGATCTCTGTCTGCAACCGAAACCTACAAATATCTAGGTTTTTCACAGTCTTTAGGAATACCAGAATCTGACATGAAACAAACGTTGCGGGAACGCTTCTTTGGCCGCCTGAAAAAAGTACTTAAAAGTCTTTTGTCAGGCGGTAACAAGGTGCGGGCCTGCAATGGTTGGGTTATGCCGGTTCTGATGTATTCCTTTGGTGTACTTAGATGGACTCAGACTGAATTAGATGCCATTGATAGGAGAGTCCGTACATTGTTGACTGCATTCCGAATGCACCACCCTCGTTCATCGGTTATGAGATTGTATATCCCGCGAAGGTTAGGGGGTCGTGGATTACTAAATATCAAGACCCTACACAATCGCGAGGTATACAATCTTAGAGAATATTTTCTAGAAACTGATGTGGGAGTGCATCGTAGTGTAGTCGCAGTGGATACCGGGCTCACTCCACTCGCTCTGGCTAAAGAGAATTGGCGCAAGCCTGTAGTACTTAGTACTAATGATCGCAAGGAAGTATGGAAGGGCAAAGTACTCCATGGTCGATTCTATCGGGCCCTAAATGGGCCTGATATAGATTTCAAAGCATCTACGTCCTGGCTGCGGTATAGTGATCTCTTCGGAAAAACCGAAGGTTTTGTCTGTGCGATTATGGACGAAGTTATCATGACGAATAACTATCGGAAGTATATCCTGAAGGATGGTACGGTCGACATTTGTCGGGCATGTCACCGTCCTGGAGAATCTATCAGGCATATTATTTCTGGTTGTTCTCGTCTTGCTAACGGCGAGTATTTGCATAGGCACAACCAAGTAGCCAGGATCGTGCATCAGCAACTTGCCCTTAAATACCATCTTGTGAACTCAGAGGTGCCATACTACAGGTGTGGGGGAACGGGTATCATGTTCCACCCAACACAAAGGGAGGATCCTCCGACCAGGCTAGGTGATCATGCCTGGCGGGCTACTGCCCAACAGTTGATGTTGGGGTGTTGTATATATGCTAATCGGCGCGATAACTATTTATTTCGCGATTCAGGATTTGTAGTTACTCCGTGTAGTGCGTTACTTCGTAGTTCAGTGTATCTTCGGTAGATGGCGCTGTAGTATGTTATGTGGAAGTCGCCACATCACTCCCCTCCAAAACTGGAGGTCGATATCTGATGAGTCAGCTGTCTGTGCTCTGTTGCGGAGCTTGCCAGTGCCAGGAGTGAGTAGTTCCAGTGAGTCGGAACTGAGTGCCGCAAGTTCCAGTGAGTCGGAACTGAATGCCGCTAGTCCCAGTGAGTCGGGGCTGAAGTCCGCTGATCCCAGTGAGTCGGGATCGCATGCGGTGCGCGGTGCTGCGGTGAGGTCCCCAGTGAGTCGGGGCGGTTGCTGCGTAGTGGCTGGCTGCTGCGTAGACGGGAGAGATGTGCTCTGCTTACATGGACCGTAGGTGCAGTGTGCTGTGTCTAGACGCTGAGAGGCCGTAGGGGTAACCAGGCTGGAGCGGTCGCGTCCTGCGTGTGGTGTATCCCTGTTGAGGCCGAGGTTGCTGGCTGGCTTGAGACTTGCTGTGGGAGTGAATACGATGGTGCTGCGGATCTGCTACCTTGAAGACTGCTTCCAATCACGTCAGGGTTACCACTATGGGGGAATTGGTATCATGTTCCACCCAACACAAAGGGAGGATCCTCCGACCAGGCGAGGTGATCATGCCTGGCGGGCTACTGCCCAACAGTTGATATTGGGGTGTTGTATATATGCTAATCGGCGCGATAACTATTTATTTCGCGATTCAGGATTTGTAGTTACTCCGTGTAGTGCGTTACTTCGTAGTTCAGTGTATCTTCGGTAGATAGCGCTGTAGTATGTTATGTGGAAGTCGCCACACAGGTATATGCCCGATCCAGTTCTCGAGAATGGTCGTGCTACATTATATTGGGATCGATCTATTATTACAGACAGAACTATTGTTGCCAATAAGCCTGATATTGTGGTGATAGATCGATTAGAGCGCCGCGCGATGATTGTCGATATTGCCGTTCCTCATGACGAGAATCTCGTGAATGTCGAAAAAGAAAAACAAATAAAATATTTGGATTTATATCACGATATGGTCGATATGTGGAATGTGGATTCGGTGATCATTGTTCCGATAGTCGTATCTGCTCACGGATTAATGGCCAAAAGCCTCGACCAATACCTTAAGAGGCTCACGTTGGAAGGCTGTATCAAGGGTCTGATACAGAAGGCAGTCCTTCTTGACACGGCACGTATAGTGAGGAGGTTCCTGTCTTTGAAGCCCTAACCACCGGTTTCTTGGTCCCTGCACCCGAAGTCGGTGGTTTACTATTTTTTATATTTTTAAATGTATTTATTTTTATATGTATATTTAAAAATGTAATTTATATGTATGATTCAATTTAATAAAGGAGATAATAATAATAATTTATTGTTGTCTCACACACAGTTTACAATCAATAACTAATTCATACAGACAATACTCATAAAGACAACTCAAATAAATAAAATCTGTGTTACTGGCATCTGCACTAGGATGAACTGTATTACAGATTACCAGCCGCTCCAGACTCTTGATATTGAAATGTATGGTGGGAGGAGCAGTGACATTTATGTTTGCATGGGCAACAATAATGGCACCATTACAAATTACAGGTAATGCGTATGAGTGCGTGCGTGTGTAGGTGTGTGTGTGTGTGTGTGTGTGTGTGTGTGTGTGTGTGTGTGTGTGTGTGTGTGTGTGTGTGTGTGTGTGTGTGTGTGTGTGTGTGCGCGCATGTGTGTGCATGTGTGTTTCTGTGTATGTGTGTGTGCATAGTTTAAGGGATAACGACGAGGAGTATCTGAACTGAAGTTATGACGTTGGAGGATAAAGTAATGAAGATATTAGTGGTACCTACATTCAATATTTTTACATAGTTGCATTTGTTCATATCAATAAATAAATATAAGATAGGGTGTAGCTTAATTCTTCATTATCATCCTCACGTGATATCGCGTATCTAATAAATTAACAATAAAAAAACGAACAACACAGTCAAGATTGTAGTCTATTGGCTTGACAGAAATAACTTAACTGCAAATTTAAGTCAAAACCCATCAAAGCACACAATTTTCAAATGTTAGAAACCAAGAACGGACACTAAATATTGTCTGTGAAGGTTACATGTGTGGCACTAGCGGCTGATAATGTAAAGTTCTTAGGTATAACTATAGAAAGATTTTGCAATTGAAAGACACCTGTGAATGTACGCATATGTCTTATGATATATATATTAATACTACAGTACCGCCAACAGTGTTAATTGCATATAGTGTGGGGAAACCCCACAGATATAAACAGTAAGACTAAATGTTAGAACTAGCTAGCGCAATGATACAGAAGCATCTCACTGGGCTACCACGGTGTGGGTCAACATGCTGCACTGTTTCATGTCAGTAAGACTAAATGTTAGAACTAGCTAGCGCAATGATACAGAAGCATCTCACTAGGCTAACACGGTGTGGGTCAACATGCTGTACTGTTTCACGTCAGTAAGACTAAATGTTAGAACTAGCTAGCGCAATGATACAGAAGCATCTCACTAGGCTAACACGGTGTGGGTCAACATGCTGTACTGTTTCACGTCAGTAAGACTAAATGTTAGAACTAGCTAGCGCAATGATACAGAAGCATCTCACTAGGCTACCACGGTGTGGGTCAACACGCTGCACTGTTTCATGTCAGTAAGACTAAATGTTAGAACTAGCTAGCGCAATGATACAGAAGCATCTCACTAGGCTAACACGGTGTGGGTCAACATGCTGTACTGTTTCACGTCAGTAAGACTAAATGTTAGAACTAGCTAGCGCAATGATACAGAAGCATCTCACTAGGCTAACACGGTGTGGGTCAACATGCTGTACTGTTTCACGTCAGTAAGACTAAATGTTAGAACTAGCTAGCGCAATGATACAGAAGCATCTCACTAGGCTAACACGGTGTGGGTCAACATGCTGTACTGTTTCACGTCAGTAAGACTAAATGTTAGAACTAGCTAGCGCAATGATACAGAAGCATCTCACTAGGCTAACACGGTGTGGGTCAACATGCTGTACTGTTTCACGTCAGTAAGACTAAATGTTAGAACTAGCTAGCGCAATGATACAGAAGCATCTCACTAGGCTAACACGGTGTGGGTCAACATGCTGTACTGTTTCACGTCAGTAAGACTAAATGTTAGAACTAGCTAGCGCAATGATACAGAAGCATCTCACTAGGCTACCACGGTGTGGGTCAACACGCTGCACTGTTTCATGTCAGTAAGACTAAATGTTAGAACTAGCTAGCGCAATGATACAGAAGCATCTCACTTGGCTAACACGGTGTGGGTCAACATGCTGCACTGTTTCACGTCAGTAAGAATAAATGTTAGAACTAGCTAGCGCAATGATACAGAAGCATCTCACTGAGCTACCACGGTGTGGGTCAACATGCTGCACTGTTTCATGTCAGTAATACTAAATGTTTTTTTTTTTTTTTTTTAATCTTTATTTAAGGAGTTTTAACCAACATGGTAATGCCACTCCATTGGGCCAGTTCACAATCATATGTTTCATCTAATCTAAATAAAATCTAAGTCTATATACAATTGTTGTCACAGGATCTTCTTCGCTTACCTATATTAACAATCTTATATAGTAATGTGGCTGCTGTAGATAGCGGATATGATAGAACGGAATTGCATCTCCCCACTTCTTTTAAATTGGGAACATTATACAACATTACACTGTACCTAACGTCCTCGTTTCGTACACACTCCACTATAATATGCAAAACATCCTCTACAATCCCACACTCTGTACACAAAGGAGACGGAACTTTTTTCATAAGAAATGCGAATTTATTGAGTGGAATGTGTCCGGATCGAAGTCTAAAGGCAGTGATTAACAGGTCCCGTCCCATTTTACAGTTACCGAACCATGGGTTCTGCAAAGGTTCACTTTGAAGTGTCTTGTACCATATCCCCTTTTCAACAGATCTCTTATCGAAGTGTTTCTTCCACAATTCATAACAATAAACTTTAATTTAAAAGTTCACCATCACTCGAAGCCTCTTTAGCTGCACTGTCCACTGTTTCGTTTCCTATCAAGCCAATGTGAGAAGGGATCCATTGCAAGATGACTTCTTTAGAGTTATATTTTAATTCCAGTAATAATTTAAGTATACTGTAAGCTATCGGGGAACCTCTTAAGGAAGAGGTTATACGAGCTATATGTTGTAGGGAACTCTTCGAGTCAGTCAAAATTACAAAGTTTTTGCAGTCTAAGGACTTAATATATAACAGTGCCTGCAAAATAGCAATCAGTTCAATATACATAATAGAAACGTTTTTACAAATTTTGAATTTACATGATAAGTCAGATTGTGGGTCGAAAAATGCTGCTCCCATATGTTCGTTCTCCTTTGACCCGTCAGTATATATCCTATAATAAGAGCTATACTGACGGTTCAAAAATAAAGAGCACTTACGATACAATGATGTACGATCGTATTCTCTTTTGGTTTGTATTCCTTCGATCCTATGTCTTATAATGTCATTTACATCATACCAGCTCATCCAATATTCCATCGAATACATGTCTAATTGATCCTCGGAACGAATGTCAACATTTGTAAATTTATTATAAATTTGAATTAAAGCTGGAATTTTCTTTTTGCGGCGCCAGTATCTTAGATTAATATGGGAGTTCAGTTCGCTAATGACATTTATAGTAGGATTGTTAGAAATAGACAAAGACCGAAACCACGCCTTGCCAGCTAAATACATACGTCGAACATGTAAAGGTCGTGGACAAAGCTCACTCTCCATCACATGGATAGGAGTGCTTTTCATAAAACCACCTATTATTCGCATAGCTTGATTCTGAACTTTATCTAATTTAACTAAATTTGAATTACAGCTATTATCATAAAGATAACTACCAAAATCCAAACGGCTTCTAATTACGGATATGTATAGACGTCTCAGATGCTTAGGGTGGACGCCCCATCCAGATCCAGCTAGTACTTTGAAGACATTAAGTAGCTTCTGGGTTTTCTCATGTAAAACATTGATCTGTCTGGACCATCTCAAGGAAGAGTCCAACCACATACCTAAGTATTTTATACAACTAACATTTTGCAATGGTGAACCTTGAATTGAAATAGAAATAGTTTCCCTATTAATTCCTCTTTTAAATATACAAATTCTACTTTTTGTAGAAGATACACTTAATCCTAATTTTGCCAGATTTACAACCAAATTATTTAATTCTATTTGAAGTACTTCACCAGCAATTTCCAGACCTTTATCAGCTATGTACAGGACGAAGTCGTCTGCGTATTGTGATATACATACTTCACCTACGCTATTACATAAAGAGTAGGTAGCAACATTGAAAAGCAATGGAGATAATGGATCACCTTGAGCTAGACCTAGGCCCGTACATCGAGCGGTAAAACCATGGTTGTTTTTAATTTTTAAAGTTCTAAAACTAAGAAAGTACCACAAATAATTACAAATCCATGATCCAACACCTGCCTTGTCCAATATATCTAAGAGTGCAACTATATTTATATTATTGTACGCGTTATCAATATCAATGAAACACGCCAAAGTGGTCAGATCTCTTGAGAACCCTGTCTGGATCCTTGTTACCAGTCTTACTAAACTATCTAAACAGGATTTAGATTTTCTAAAGCCTACGGTCTCTTTCGAAAACACTCCTTTATTTTCGAAATACCACTCTAGTCTTCTATTAATTATTGAATGAAATATTTTACATACACAAGACATTAAACTAATTGGACGCAAAGACGAAGCTAGGGAAGGGTCGCGTCCGGCTTTGGGGATGGGAGCTACGCCAATATCCCTCCATTGCAATGGTGAGAAACCTGAAGTTAAAAATTCGTTAAAAAGTTGAAGCAAAACGCACTTTGCGTTTGTAGGCAAGTGTTTAACCATGGAGAAATAAATATTATCACAACCCGGGGCTGTATCGCTAGTCTTAATGCTAGACTCTAATTCCTTTGATGTTATGGGGGATTCTATTTTAGGGTTATGCGAAGTAAATATAGGCTTATCCGGCAATACGTATGGAGGACATATATTGCATAACAATTGTTCGATTCTAGAGCTATCTAAATGTTTATTTCCGGTTTTATTTCCTTTAAGCCATTTCATCTTCCTCCACATTTCACCAGCTGACGAAACTGATTCCAAGGAGTTACAGAATTTGTGCCAATTATCCGATGATGCCTTCCTTATAAGTACCCGTGAATCTTGAATGCATTTATTTAGAATTGTCAGATTTGATGGAGTAGGATTTTTTCTAAACTGTGATAGGGCTAGTCTGCGTTTGGCAACTGATTGCGATAGATTAGAGTTCCAATAAGGCTTAGGGGTAAATTTACTAGTTGGGTTTAAATTGACTTTAATGTATGGAATAAACTTGTGTGCAGCTACTTCTATATTATTAATAAAGTTATTATACACCTGTTGAAAATCATTTGTTATATTAAAATCAGAGAACGTACTCTGAAGGAAACTTTCATAGCTCTGCCAGTCCGCTAATTTTAAGTTACGTTTTATTAAAATGTCAGGCTTAAAGATAATCGAAGTGGACAGAGTGATTACAAGATGATCACTACCCAGAGATTCGTTAGTAACTTGCCAGTTAAAAAAACATGCGATGTCTGAAGTAGCAAACGAGATATCTGGCGAACTGCGTTGTACGGCTCCCGCAACTAGTTTAATGCGTGTATAACTATTATCATTTAAGGAAACTAAATTACTATTAGCTATTGAATTAAATATCTGCGAGCCCCTGTTGTCTGTTTTATATGACCAAGTAAAATGATGACCGTTAAAGTCGCCCAAAATTAAGGATTTGTGATTAAATTTGTTAAATAAATCTTCCCAGTCAGATTGACGGGTATGTACCCATTGAGGACAATAAGTCGCAATTATATTTTCAATTCGTCTGCAATTGAAAATCTTAACATGTAAAACTTGGATGTCGGCGTGATTAAGTACCATTGGGCATATCTGAGCTCTAACAGACTTGTGTGTTATGATACTGACGCCTCCATAATTGTCATCCCGATCGGTTCTAAAAATGTCGTAATTCTTAATTTTAATGCTACTATTCTGATCAAGCCAAGTTTCACAAACAACTGCTATATGTACCTTGTTTTGTATTAAAAGATTTTCAAACACTAATAACTTTGGTCTTAAACTTTGTGCGTTCCACTGTAAGATATTGATAACGGTATTATTAATAAAATTAACCATTTTGAGAGTTGCTAGTAATGCCAAACAATTTCTTAAGTAAAGACAAATCCGTAATATTATCTATAACAGTCGATAAAAGCCATTGTAAAATAATGCTAACAGCTAAATTAATTTTTTTAAACCAGTCATACCTTTCTGAAAGTAATATCCTTTTAATTTTGTTTAATAAGGGCTTAAATGAGCAATCAGAAAATGAAATTCCCGGGTTCGACTGCACATCATGTTCAAATGGTCCCGCTTTATAGTTATATGTATTTGAAATATTCTCGTTATTACCGTGTTGTTCTACTGTGTTCTCACTGCGTTGATGTCGTCGCCGCCACCGGCGCAGGCTCCCACGGCGCGAGCGCTTACTGTTCGCTGTCTCAGTAGCAAGGCGCGGGCCGTCAGTGGCGGATGCGCGTTCTTCATCGTCCGACATGCATGACTCTGATGATAGTGACTCATTCGCTTCTTGGCGTGATTGACTCGATGAGCTGCGTTGTTTACGTTTATTTCTGTGAGAAACCTTTCCCGCCTGGTTCTCCTCCTGCATTTTATTTGTTGATACTACCGCGGCATATGACTTATAACTTGAATTGTTTTGTGGATAAGTATTGCTTATAAAATTGTCTGGTTGGGGATAAGATGTAGACGTTTCGATTTGTTAATTGTAGGGTGGTGAAAAAGGTGGTATGTACATTGTTAGTGCACGACGGTATGTACAGTTAAACTCAGCCATTAGTGACCTAATTTTCTTTTCTTTAATAAAAGCAGGACAAGATTTGACTATACGACATGCTGCCTCTGCAGTTGACACATTTGTACGAGGAAGTTTCACAGTTCGGGTGATTCTTACCACATTTGGGGCAAATAACTTTTAAGGAGGGACATACTTTTATTGTATGACCGAAACGCCAACATCGCGAACATTGTGTAACTGGAAACACGTAAGGTACCACAGCAACATTAACGTCGTATATTTTAATGTATGGTGGGAGGTAGTTTCCTTTGAAACAAATACGAACACTCTCGCTTATCGACCACCCAGATTCAAAATCTCTCCGCTTTAAACGTTTAGCTGATAAAATCTCAAATCTGTTATCTCTTTTAATGCACTCTAATAGTTCTAAATCAGATAGATCTAAATCCATTTGCCTTATAATACCGTAGGAAACATTTTTCTCCCATGTTTTCTGAACTCGCCATTCTTTCTCTTTAAAATTTTGACATTCCAGCAACTTCACAGCGCTTTCCTCGTTATCACAACTAATAATAACTCTAAAAGAATTCATGTACTTAACACGAGTAATGCCTGTGATATTTTCCGAATTAAATAATTTGGCCATAGAAAATTGCTTAGGTAACTTCTGTGTACTAGAAATACTTATTTCAATCGGTTCAACTCTTCTTCTTTTCTCACTGTTACCCACTACTGTCCAATTCTCGTTATTATCCACCTCCTGTTCCTTTGAAATATGTATGTTTTCCTCATCGTTATGGTTTTGGCTCTCACTTTGAATTACGCTATCTTCCTCCATACTACTTTCTCCCATACTAATAATACTCGTATCTATAGCTCCTCTATTCCCCTCCACTACACTCTCACTCATATTCTATATTTTATACAACGGCGTGTCCATCGACAGCGCGCTAACGCGCCGACGATAGGCAAGTATTAAATACCGTTAACCGCACACTTATTTGCTAGCTGTAAACACGTCCTATTCGTTCAATGAGAGAAAGGACACTGAATACTAAATGTTAGAACTAGCTAGCGCAATGATACAGAAGCATCTCACTTGGCTAACACGGTGTGGGTCAACATGCTGCACTGTTTCACGTCAGTAAGACTAAATGTTAGAACTAGCTAGCGCAATGATACAGAAGCATCTCACTAGGCTAACACGGTGTTGGTCAACATGCTGCACTGTTTCATGTCAGTACGACTAAATGTTAGAACTAACTAGCGCAATGATACAGAAGCATCTCACTAGGCTAACACGGTGTGGGTCAACATGCTGCACTGTTTCATGTCAGTAAGACTGATTGTTAGAACTAGCTAGCGCAATGATACAGATGCATCTCACTGGGATACCACGGTGTGGGTCAACATGCTGCACTGTTTCACGTCAGTAAGACTGATTGTTAGAACTAGCTAGCGCAATGATACAGATGCATCTCACTGGGATACCACGGTGTGGGTCGACATGCTGCACTGTTTCATGTCAGTAAGACTAAATGTTAGAACTAGCTAGCGCAATGATACAGAAGCATCTCACTGGGCTACCACGGTGTGGGTCAACATGCTGCACTGTTTCATGTCAGTAAGACTAAATGTTAGAACTAGCTAGCGCAATGATACAGAAGCATCTCACTGGGCTACGACGGTGTGGGTCAACATGCTGCACTGTTTCATGTCAGTAAGACTAAATGTTAGAACTAGCTAGCGCAATGATACAGAAGCATCTCACTGGGCTACCACGGTGTGGGTCAGCATGCTGCACTGTTTCATGTCAGTAAGACTAAATGTTAGAACTAGCTAGCGCAATGATACAGAAGCATCTCACTGGGCTACCACGGTGTGGGTCAACATGCTGCACTGTTTCATGTCAGTAAGACTAAATGTTAGAACTAGCTAGCGCAATGATACAGAAGCATCTCACTGGGCTACCACGGTGTGGGTCAACATGCTGCACTGTTTCATGTCAGTAAGACTAAATAATGTTAGAACTAGCTAGCGCAATGATACAGAAGCATCTCACTGGGCTACCACGGTGTGGGTCAACATGCTGCACTGTTTCATGTCAGTAAGACTAAATGTTAGAACTAGCTAGCGCAATGATACAGAAGCATCTCACTAGGCTACCACGGTGTGGGTCAACATGAGTAGAGTCTCTTTGGCAGGCCAATACATGTAGTGTACTAGCACTTTACATACTCGTAGATATGTTAGTTAATAGTGCCGGTAAATTGTCAGTTGCTCTCTTCAATCTGCTATCTTCAGCCGTCATCAACGAAATCATTGTATCGAAGGACGACACGGGCTACATTAATGGCCAGTATTAAAAATTCGTAATTTCAGTCTAGACATGTGCGTCACACTTTATCTCAATAACGATTTCATTTATATAGAATTTAGATAGTGAAGATAATAAACTAAGCAAGTAAAATATTGAGAAAACTAAAAGCAGAAAGATTTTCGTGGCTTATATTTGTATGACCCTCTTGACCTATTTCTGAATACTGTAAAAATCTTGTGCTACCCACTTACATCTTGACTGCCTCTTTGGCGCAGTGGTTCGATGGTGGTGGATTTGACGCGGTGGTTTGGATCCGATTCCCGGGTCTTACCAAATGTTCGTATGATCTGCAAATGATTGTTTTTTTATATTTTATTTTATGATATCCGCTGACAGAGGAACCCTTTTTTGAAGAACATGCTTGTATCCATTGTGATAGTCAAAATAATAATCTCTCGTTCAACATTTGTGATCAACGACGGTAAGCCATTGCGGTCAAAGTGAGACCATCACCGTCAATTGGATACACTATGGTGCAAGCTTGTCAACTAGTCTTTCATCAATATCTGTTATTGGCAACTACTACTGAAAATCTGTCTATGTCAACGTCTTGCTGAAGCGCTTATTACGCTTAATGCTGCATTTTATATTCTGAATTCAGAAGCAACATGAAAGTAAGCTAGAAGCTTCTGATCACACTGTGTATTTAGTTACTGAATCAATTGCCCGTAAAGCGCTACGGAGTCGGACGTGCATTGTGCGGGAATGACTCCTGTATTATCTGTTCACCAAAACATTAGGCTTTGCCTTCGCTTGGCTCCATTAAAATAGAAAAAAAAACAGCTAAGTGCATATCAGGCCCGGCATAGAATAAGATGTCGTAGTTACCAATTGTGTATGATTTGATTTTTTAATATTTTACATGTTTAAACATATAATAAGTTCTTTAAGCAAGTGCATTTACAAGTGTATTTACAAGTTAGGGCTTATTGGTCTTTAGGCTTTACACCTAAACTAAGCCGTTACATTTTTCCTTCAAAGTTCGTCACATGAATTAAAAATCATCCTAATAACCTCTCAATGTTTTTAAAAGACCCATCTAATGTATACTCCAAACAATGGGGATTCAGAAATTATCTACGAATAGATTCGAGATGTTTTGACATGGTATTAAATCTTGTGACATCATTTGTTCAAAAGATGATACTATCCCACGAAACAGTATTAGTACAGGATTGTAATATATTAGTATTAGTAGGAAAGACAGGATTAGTAGGAAATATTGGTATGAACTTTAAGATTTCTTGGAACAGAAAACTCGTAACGAACGAAAGATTTAAAATTCAGTTCTTTAATTTTCTAACCCTTTCTGACATAAACTAACCCCGATAATATTGGACTCTTTATAATTGTCTAGCACGGACAGTTACGTATCAACGGACTGAAGTTAGTAATTAAATGCGATTACACCTTCGTATATGCGGTTCTAAAAAGGTTTCTAAGATATTTGGACAAGTCGGACCTATAGCATTCGTACGCGCGTCTGCTCACGGTGTGAGTTAAGAAAAAATAAATATATATTCTGGAAACGCCTTGCTCATATCTAAAAACGGGTTGCACTCCGGGAGTGCCGGCAGAAGTGAAAACTTGAATATTAACGTTGTGCATTTTTGATATTTTGGAATGGTTAGAGAATAATTTTGTATGAATTGCTTTCATTATCAGTATAAAAGTACTATTATTTATGTGCTGGAATATAATATTCATTTATTGCGCTATCGTACACAAACATGACAATTTATACTGATTGAGGAATACAAAGAACAGATATTTAAAATTAAGACTAGCCTCAGCTGATGAAGAAATTGATAATTTGAACATTCAAAACACGCAGTTAAAGATTAGTGTTGAAAAATCGTTAAAGGTAATAGCTTTATATAAGAAATTCGGCATTTCTGAGAACTCATTGAACAATATTTCTACTCCAGTCATACGTAAGGCAAAAAAAATATTAATTGGCGAATATTCAGGAACACCTCACAGGAACAGTCACAACATTCTAGAAACAAATGAAATTTCAACACAAACAACCAAAAATTCTATGAAGAAAAATTTTAAAAAGCCTTTCTATTTCAAGAAATTTCAACAACAAATCAAAATGCAAACTATAAAAATTAATAATTTAATTCATAAAATTTCAATATTAAAAACTCATAATAAAGAACTTATGGATGAAATGGAAATCACACAGGAAGAAAATTGGCCTCACGACAATGTATTGACTATAGACACTAATGTTGGCAACGATTTCTCCAGAACATTCAGTAAAGATGACAGCTTGCCCTTAGATGACACTAGGCTTCAAGAAAATTATGAACATCCTATAATAAGTCGAAATGAGCAGAAAATGCAATCAATTGCTTTATCTGGTTCAAATATTATTAAACACAGGGTAATTGTTCTGGCAGATCAACAGGGTCGCAGTGTTCAGAGAGTCCTTAGCCAGCTACTCGGCGATAAATATGACGTATTTTCCTTTGTAAAGCCTTTTGGAAAACTTTCTGACATATTGCACTCATGTGTGGCAGAAATACAAAACCTCACAATGAATGATATTATTGTTGTGATGGGTTTCACGGAAGATGATAGTATATCAATTATACGTAATCAACTTGTCCTGTGAATTGAATCTGTACAAAATACTAATATAATTATTTGTGAGCCTGTTTTTAATAGATATATTAAGGAACGTAAATTACATCATGAAATATCTAAGGTATGTGAGAGATATTTAAACACCTCATTTGTAGTAATGGATTTTCAAAAATTTAACCACACTATATCGAAACGCATCAATTTTCCGACTTACATATGTCGGTATATTTTAAGGGATATATTACAATTATACTACAACTCAAAATGTAATTCTTTTGTCCATACTACTAACAATAATGATCATAATAAGATACATTGTAATAACAATAAAAATCAATTAATGTTACCATGTACTGTTTATAATAATTGTGATATTAAATTTTCTACTGAAAGTACTCAAAAGGACATTGGTATTGCTACACGCTGTGACTCCACTTCTAAAAAGCTGGATTTTGTTAAAGCTGTTCCAAATAGCAATATTTTTTTATCGTTTATAAACATATTAATTTAATTCACTAAAACATTTGCGGTCTCATTGCGAAGTCAGATTTGTTCTCTGTTTGTCTTGATGACCTGGCAGATATAGGTATGAATGCTGACGTCTTATGTTTTACTGAACACAATATGACAATTGACGATGTTAATCTCCTTCAAATTCCAAACTTCATTTTGGCTACTCATGTTTCACGTAACAAGCGACGAGGCGGAACATGTATTCTAGTGAAAAACTGTATAAACTTTACAGCGCTTGAAACTGTTAAAAAATACAGTATATCTGGTGTATTTGAATGCTCAGCAATTAAATTAACTGACCACAATATGATAATTGTGTGTCTCTATAGAATACCAAAAAGTAGTAACTATAATAAATATATAAATTTGTTTTTTAATAATTTTAATGACATATTATATCTTCTTACAAAATATGGGAATAACAAGATCATTATTTGTGGAGATTTTAATATTGATATGTTGAAAAAGAATATGCACACATTAGAATTAGAACAACTCACTATAGGTTTTGATCTTAATAAAGCAATTAATGAGCCCACCAGACCAAGTAGTGGTTCCTGCATTGACAATATATTTCATAATATACGTGGTGCGAAAGCATCTGTATTGGAACTTAGTTTATCTGATCATAAGGCACAATTTATATCATGTCCCGTCAAAAAAACCTGTACATTAGACCATTGGTTTTCGTTTAAACGTGATTATTCTAAAGCTAACTTGGAAAAACTTAAGGAATGCATTAAAGAGCTGAAATTCACTGAAGTTTTCGAATCAAAGGATGCAAATGTTTCTTTTAACTCATTTTATGATACATTTAGGCTTTTTTACGAACTGTGCTTTCCAATACTGAAAATTAAAAATAAAACAACAGTTCGATCAAAATGGATGTCACGTGGTATAAAAAAATGTAGTAAGCGTAAACATTCACTGCTCTGGAAATATAGAGTATCTAAAAGTAGCGTAGACAAATCTAATTTCAAAAAGATATTCTAAAATTTTAAAATTAACTCAAATATCTCAAAATAATCATTACATTCTTAATTCTAAAAACAAATCAAAAGCCACTAGGAATATAATTAACAGCAAAAAGCAAAATTTCCCCCCTGAGACTATTAGTGAATTGGTAGTAAATAAACATAAAATTACAGATCCTAAACAAATCGCTGATTTATTTAATGACTACTATATTGACATTGTTAAACCTCAGATTAGCACCACGGATAATAATGTCCAAAAGATCTCCACATGCACGTATAATTCACCGAAATCATTTTTTATGTATCCCACCAGTCCTTTGGAAATTCATACCATCATAAATAAACTAAATAACACTAAAAGCACTGGTTTTGATGACATATGTATATTAGTAATAAAATTCGTATCTCACATAATTGCACCTACTCGTATATTGAGCTATATTATAAATATGTGCTTCGAACAGGGTGTTTTTCCATCTGTTTTAAAAACCACAATAATAAAACCGCTTCATAAAAAAAAAGAGAAAACAGATATCAAAAATTACAGACCTATTGCCCTAACTCCAACATTTTCTAAAATAATTGAAAAGGTCATATACAATAATCTATATGACTACTTTGAGAGAAACCATATCTTTACGCCAGATCAGAAGGGCTTCCGTAAGAATATGTCCATAAATTTAGCTATATATGATTTTTTGAGTTTAATATATCCTAGAGTAGATAAAAGACCACCTGTCTATGCTTTGTATATGGATATGTCAAAGGCATTTGACTACGTAGATCATGATGTATTGCTGAGTAAATTGGAAATGTATGGTGTTAGGACTAACACTTTAGATTTGATAAACTCTTTCCTCAAAAACAGAAGTCAGATTACGAGTATCATGAAAGTATGTCCTATTACGAAACATATGATAGATTATAAGTCCGGAAGTCGAAATGTAAAATATGGAGTTCCACAAGGTAGTATTTTGGGCCCATTACTCTTTCTTATCTATATAAACGACCTGCCGAAATCCTCTACAGATCGTCTGGTATTATTTGCTGATGACTGTACTATTTTGTATAATGACGAAAGCTTAATAAATAATAGTATAAACTCAATAACTTAATGGTTACAAAATAATAATTTAATAATGAATATCGATAAAACTAAATTAATGCAATTTAAGCAGAAAACAAAAAACACTTTACAAAAACAAGTAGAATATAATGGTGAAAAAATTGAAGTGACGACTACAACAAAATTTCTTGGTGTATATATAGCTGACAATTTGAAGTGGCAAAGCCACATTGAGTTCGTTTGTCAAAGGGTATCACAGTCATCTTACGGTTAATACGTGTTAGCGAAAAAGGTCAGTATTAACACTTTACTCGTGGCTTATCATAGTAATGTTGCTTCTAGACTCAGATATGCAATCATATCCTGGGGAAATACTACCAATCGGGATAAAGTATTTAAATGCCAAAAAAGATGTGTGCGAGCTATGTGTGGCCACAAAAGGACTGTGAGTTGTAGAGACTACTTCAAAAAATTTAAAATACTTACCGTGCCATTTTTGTATATTTTTGAAATGGCTTTGTTTGTTAGACATCATCCATCCCTGTTTACACTAGAGCTTAAATCACGAAATAGAACTCATTTATACAATAATCTGTGTAGTCAATATAGGACTACCCTCTTTGAGAAAAGCGTGTTTGTTATGGCCACAAAAATCTTCAATAAGATTCCTGATTACATAAAAGAGTGTATATAAATGTTTTCAAAAATAAATTATTCCAATACTTAGTAGACAAATGTTATTATTCTGTTGATGAATTTTTATGGACTGAAATTTTTTAATGTTACAATTACTTTAAAATATTTGATCTAATGTTTACGTACAATTTAAATCTAGTTTATGCAATTTTATAATTATAATATTTATATTATTTTTTTCCGATTTTATCTACCTGTATTTGTGCTATGTGAAAACATTTTTTATTTATTTTTCTCTTTTGTCCATTTCATGTAAACATTATTTTTGTATTCACATTATTTGATCTTTTTTTCTGTTATTGTAATTAGATTTAAGACATTTTTATAACAATATTTGCAAACCGCATAATGTGGTAGGACATAGTGTACCTCTAAAATAAGCCTACGATCTGTAACAAACCTATGTTTCCGCAAATAAATGATTGATTGATTGATTGATATTACATACACACACGAACATTCGCGCAAGCGCCCTGCGCCGCCTGTCCTCTCTCCATCCGTCTTACGAATATTTGATCAGGTCACGTGACCTGACGCGAGTTTATACGTCCTCTCTCCATCCGTCTTACACGTCGTACACAGCGCCGCTAAAGAAGTTTTCACTTCAAAAACCGGCCAAGTGCAAGTCGAACTCCGAGGGTACCCTACAAACCTATATCTACACTAATATTATAAAGCTGAAGAGTTTGTTTGTTTGATTGTTTGTTTGAACGTGCTAATCTCAGGAACCACTGGTCCGATTTGAAAAATTCTTTCAGTATTGGATAGTCGGGTATATATCATCACGCTAAAACTAATAGGAGCGGAGCCCCAATGAAAAATGTTTAAAAAACGGGGGAAAATTATTACGCTACGGGTAATAGTAGACGTAAAAGAGGTTGCGAGGGTCAGCTGGTGTTATATATTGTGATGTAACTAACTTTTATGCTTTTCGCAATTTTTCCTTTATCTGTACTATAAGATATTGCTTTGTACCAAATTTCAAGATTCTGAGTTCACGAGAAGTACCCTTTTTTATGCGGAAATCCCCTTGGATACCACCAGTTGATTGTTATGTCCCTGAATATATTGATTCTTCTTTCTTTCTTTTTTAAAAGACAACTCCCACATTAGGAATAAACATCCTGTGTCGTGGGGGACTTTACAAACATACATGAAACGGACACAAAGAACATCCAGACTCGGGACAACAATTCGTGGATCACACAAAGTGTTGTAGGTACCGCGTGGGATTTGAACCCACGACACTTGGCGCAGTAGCAAGCGGCATAGCGACCGCTGACACCACTCGGCCAACCGTGCCGTCAAGTCAGTTACTTTAAGAGTGTCAAAAACATGTAGCATAAACGGCTTATTATATGATATAACAAAGAATAAAATTTATGCTTTCGCAATTTTCTTTTTATTTGTGCTATGGGACGTTGCTTCGTATCAAAATTCAAATTTCTGAGTTCACGGAAAGTACCCTTTAGGTTTTGATTCCCTTGTCGAAAATTTTAAGCATAAACGGGTGCATCTTTTGATTGCGTTGGCTTTTTTCACAGCTCCGAGGTACATTAGACTGGGTATTTGATAAGAAATTGTGGCTTGATACCTCCCACGCGTTCTTGAGAAAAAGGGTCTTGACAGACAGACGAACAACAAAGCGATCCTATAAGGGTTTCTTTTTTCCTATTGAGGTACGGCACCATAAAAATAAACTGATTTTCAGCGGGTGAATTGCAAGATCAAGCTCGCTTCAATCGCTGCCGGTTGTCTGCCAGATTTGTATATATTTAAAACGAGCATTTGTCAAATAAATTTGATAACTCGAATCTACCTCCGAAGTTCATTACGCTTACTAAAAGGCGCTAGAGTAATGATTGCCTCCTCGCCCTCCGAATACCGTATTAATAGTAATATTAATAGTAAATCGCTACTTATATATTCTGCAAAAAACAAACAATAAACAGATAAAATCTCAGCGCAATAATCTCAGTGAATATTCTGAGCGCAGACGCATACGAACAATAGCCGAGTGAGACATGAAACAAAGGAGACACGCTTTACGTGATACCGGGAGCTCCACCCCGAGAAGAGAGTGCAAGATACGCCTATTTCGAGATTGCTGCCCTGCCCCTGGTTCTGCGAGCCTCGCACTAGTAGCTTCGTGAGTAAATAAACTACTTTTATACCTTATCACCGGTGGGCATTACTAAGAATATCTCTAAAACGCACTCCACCAATGCCGATTAATCGCCCGAACTTATTGAAGACACCGATTGCGCTGTATGTATCTGGTCCTCAGCAGCATGTGTCTTCGGAACATCCTGAACCTGACCACACTGAACACAACATGGCTCGAAGATTGAAGCGTAGACTTGATGGCAGTGAAAAATCGTCGGACAATACCTCAATCGCTCAACAGAGGGATATGTTTAATGGAGTAATGTAGATATTGAGGTAATGTATTATTGTGATAGTAGAAGTAATGTAGTGAGTGTAAATGTGTGAGTATGACAGTTGATTATGTAAATCAACACAAATTTTTAGTTTTGTGCATCTACCTTGTTTTAGCTCTGCTTCGCCCTAAGGTCGACTGGTAGAAAATTCCTACGGCATTAAGTTCACCTTTGTCACTGATAATGTGCATAAAGTAAATATAAAAAATAATGTTTAATAATAATATTTTTTATGTCGTAGCGGGCAAACGAGAGATGTATCGTCCGATGGTAAGCGATTACATCCGCCTATGGACACCCGCAGCACCAAGGCGTCACAAGTGCGTTGCCGGCCTTTGGGGGATGGGGAGAGAGATGGGGAGGGGTTGGAGTATAAGCCTCAGATATCCTCACTCACTCGGTGAAACACAGCGTTAGCGCTGTTTCACACCGGGCTTCTGTGAGCTCGTGGTATCACTCCGGTCGAGCCGGCCTATTCATGCACATTATTATCGCACACGGGAGCTTCACGAGCTTGAGACGCCTCTGTGGCCGACATACCTATCCCAGTAAATACATTTATCAGCCAGCTGCCATAGAGTAGGGCCAGGTTAGCATCACAAGCCCCATGGGTCAGCAAGCCCCTCAGGTGTGTCGAAATCATAATTATATTTCCTAGAGCAGTAAGCACGAAGCCGTGAGGCGAACTTATATTACTGATAAATTAAATATGCATATTACATCTATATATTTCTATCGATATATTTTAATGCAATCAATCAAAATTTGTTTATCATATTGATAATTGAAGATATCATTGAGTACTTAAAGAAGATGCAATCGTTAATTTAGAATTTTGGTATCTGCAACTTTGAAATGATAAATCATGTCCGTAAAACTATCTACATCGCAATAATAAACAAATGTTTGCCTAATATAACTTTTTAACATGTACGCTAATCTATTCGCCATCATAATAACTATACTAAATCATAACTTGGGACTGCAATGTCGTTCGTGACTTGAATGACTATACTGACAGATACGAATAAACTTTGGTGCATCTTGATGAATGAAACATTCTTGATAACTTCCTAATGTTGATTAAGACACGAGTTGTGTGAGTTGGATGTATAATAGACACTTCTTATCAGGTTAATGCAAAAGCCCACGACGAGATATAAAGCAAACAGCTGACGCGGTAATGGTACCTATGGTTAATTGGACCGTATAATACTTTCAGATAGTAACTGATTCTTTTCATTGAATAACACATATCCTCCTCCACCACCAGTGATACAGAGTCGACTTTGCATCGGTTGATCCATTACTGATTTCTACCATTCAAAAACTTGTGACCATTGAGTTGAAAGTGTCCACAGACGGCGATAGTCGCTTGCCATTAGGTGACGTTTCTCGTGGTTTGACACCTATGCAATATATAATATAATAAAACAAACACGTGTTAGTTATTTCCTTCAGCGAAGTAACTTTCGCGTTTATAATAAATAATAAATCAATCAATAAATATTCCGGACATCTAAACCACAACATCATCTTGTCCCAAACTAAGCAGAGCTTGTGTTCTGGGTACTAAACAACTGAAATAAATACTTATATACTTCTTTTTTAAGAATAATAATCCTACTAATATTATTATAAACGCGAAAGTTTGTGAGTTTGTAAGTGAGTATGTTTGTTGCTCTTGCACGCAAAAATTACTGAATACATTTTAATGAAACTTTACAATAAAGCTTATACATCAGACTAACGCAGGCTATAATTTATAAACCTATCTTTCATCAACTTTAATGCCTTAACTCCTAACTTATTTATCTTCACTTTTTCCGTACTCGATTTGTTTATTTTCATAAGTTCTTTATCCAAAAAATTATACATTCAATATATTATATACTAGGTTAACCCCGCGGTGCTACCCGCGGTACGACAATAATCACAGGCAACGTCGCGAGGCGAAGCTAGTATCTTTATAAATTATTATATAGCCCGTAGCATGAAAATTTTCGCAAAATAAGTAACTTTCTGGTTGATTTTTACACCTTGTGTCCGAAAAACCCAAATGTCTTACGGAACCCTATTTTTTTCCAAAATAAAATATAGCCTATGACACTCAGCAATAATGTGCCTTTCTATGGGTGAAAGAATTTTTAAAATCGGTTTATAGATCCCGAGATTACCCCCTACAATTTAACAAACACACAAACTTTACTTCTTTATAATATTAGTATAGACTACTGATTATATATATATATAATATAATAAGTAGTTGTAAATAGCCAGTCATACATACCGGCAATTGATAATTGATTGATAACATTGTGGTGCAATAGCAATACTAGTTTAATCACTGATTAGGAAAAAATCTAAAATGTCATATTTTGTCGAATCTAGTAAAACGTTACGTTACGTTATACTTTTTGTAAAATAGTTGCTTAATGACACTACGTTTTGAGTCCGGTGGAAAGTATAGTGGATTATTAAATAACCAATTATTATAATCCTCTAAATGTCACAGTAAATAACATTTTAGCAATACCCTCGCGTTAAACAACGAGTTGAAAATTATTGTTATGTTAAATATAATTGTGCTCCTTCTTTACTTTCTTTTGACTAATTTAATTAGCAAATATTATAAAAATACACCCCGAACAATTGGCTTTGTATTTCACATGAAATATTTATGGTTTTCTTAGTCTACTAAAATGTATTTATAAGCGACAGATTATCAATTTATTGACTTGAATCAAGTTTCTAACTTGACGTTAAATTCTGGTTTGTTTCTATCACGTGTATGATAATTATTAATTTCACGTACGTAACAGTCAATATGAAGGATATCACAATCTTGATTTATTTATTTTAATTTAGATACGCCATCACATTATCATAGATTATGTCTTAGCACCTTAATTATGTACAGTCAGAACAATTAATATTCATTAGTATTATTTATACGAGTATCCTCCGAAATATCATTATGACATATTCATTTTGAATGTTGTGGTAGATTTGTCAATAGGCAAGTTCCTTCCTTTCCTAAAACCTTTTGCTTTGATTAATTACTTTACCATTAATTTTATTGTTTTTTTTCTGTTTATACAATACAAATAGGTGCAAAATTTAGTCAAAACTTGGTCTTCCAGTATAGTTTTGCTATGGACAAGGTTGTGTACATTAACACTATAGACCAAAGTTATGATGTAATCACAAGAGAGCACGTATCAGGTAAATTCTGCTAAAGTTTTAGTAAAATTATTTAAAACGAAACAAGAAATATACTAATTGTTAATCTGCTCGTCAGTTAATCCGAATTAGTAATCACTTATCTTCACTATTATGATTTATTTGTATCGCAGTCTCCAGTGAACATGAACCACATGAGTAAAGAAGTACACTACTGTACATTGATTGAACTGGAACTGTCCAACTTTTGCTTGCTCTTTCAGTGAAAAGCCTAGATTAATTCAACTCAACATAATTACATTTTAAGTTGAATTATTATCTGCCTAAACATTCACAATAAACAAAGAGACGTCTCTCTCAGGAAATAATATATTGAATCAGGGAAACCGGTACCAAGAGTACTGAAAAGAACATGCGCATTGAATGCACAGATGCAAAACAGATGCGTCTCACACAACACATTCATAAAACTAATAAAAAAAAATTGAGTAGATTAATCTGGTTTTATTCTACTTTGTACTAGTTTTATACAAAATAAATCGTTTCTTTTCATTTACATTTTAATTAGGTAATTTTGTCTACAAGATAAATAATGTTTTATCTTATTAATATACAAACATTATATTTGTAGATAATCTTGGTCTTGGAGATTAAAATGCTTGAAGCTATTTAATTTCACTTATTCGATTCCGGGATAAAAGACAGTACATTTGTCGGACAGAAAATATTTGATTTTACGAAAACAGTGCAATGAATGGTAGAACAAGTGAAAGTGAGCCTTCGGGTCCTAATACAAGAAAAGACAGTACTTATAATAAGCCCGTAGACCTAGATGACATGCTGGTAAACGAGCTCGGCCAGTTCGGCCGCTACCAGCTCCTCAACCTGCTTCTACTCTCTGTCCCTTTGATCATGTCAGCTTTCCCGAGCGAGTTTATATTCTCAGCAGCAGCCATTCCGCACAGGTTAGTTCAACAATTAAAACTTTTACTGCAAATTCTCTTAGCGATCATTTTGTGATTATATTATACATTGATGATCGGCCGCGCGGTTATTTACATTCATTCAAGAAAGTAAGCCTTCATTTTTTTTATCTTTTAAATACGAAAGTTTTAGGTGATCTGTATTCATTGGTACTGCCATTACTACTTTGTTTGCGTGGTCTTTTGTTTTTAACTTTACTTTTCAAATTAAACATAAAGTATGTACATTATAATGTGTTGAGACAAAGTTCAAATTCCTTAATTGGTAAGTGTTTAATGTAAAAACCTAGTATTTGTTTACTATGAGTGTAAAATAAAACTAATTTCAATTTGAGTAATGTGATTGTAAATGTGTACTTTTTGAAATAGACCATGTGACCATTTTATCAAACATAACATGTGCGTATGAATTATCATCAACAGCCACAGATCACTCCCTATAGATTCCGCATACAGGGCCAAAAACGTGCACAGCACATTCGTGTAGTCGCTTCTATATGAAAAGACGCTAAGAATCACGACATCAGTGTCGACCAAGTTTGTGACTCGTAGGCACGCAGAGTTCTGAACAATAAAAAAATAATTTAAAATTTCAATAGATATTTCAAATGGTCACCGGTGCAGTTTAATGGTGTGGCTAGTCTAGTCTAATCTAAGACATCTAGTATCCAAAAAGATGGTATAACATTTCATCGGTAAGTAGATCGTATTTTATTACGTTACTGTATTTCAAATACACCGGATACACCGGAGTTCAACTTATACTAGTGACATAATGGTGCTAAGTAAAAATAATTAAGCAACCGTTGATATCTTTTTGAAATGTCCCTTTCACTCATTACGTAAATTACAATAGTTGTCTTTGTCTAATGCAGCACGTGTAACGATAGTGTTGTGATTCACAAGCCGATATTTATTTGGTCATTATTTGTTTTTCTTTTTGTTAAAGCAATAACATTTTCTTAAAGAAGTAAACAAAAAGTTTCATGATACAGACATTGAGTAGTTTTGTTGGTCAATATATTTTTTCTCAAATTGAATATCACCAATTTGATCATGAAAATTGTAATCATGTCATTGACTTAGCAAAGAGTGTTGAGGAAAATATATATACATAAGACTGCTCCATTTATCAAGGAAAGCAGATCCTAAAAATTCTGTAAGACGAATTTTTACTAAGATGATCCGTTTTAAAAATTAGTGAAATATTCGTACCTATGTTTTATTTTATTAATATTTTTCTAATAAATAATTATTAAACATTAATAAATGTATTTATTTATAAATAATAAGCAAATGGAAAATAAAATATCGATTATCCTGATCCAACCAAATTTATCGATCAATATCCTTACCCTGTCCCATCACTATGGTTCGGTGCATTACAAGTTTAACCTTGAACTATCCAATCACAGCGTTTTTGACTCGTCCCCCACATCCCTTGCATACCTCAAAATTTGGTGAACTCGAATCACAACAAATATTCAATCATGCGGGATCTATTAGGGGTGATCTGTGTCAACAGCATTTAATAGTTAAATGCTAGATATGGAGCTCTTGGCCAGGAACTGATATTGTATACCGACGGGCTGGCCATACGGGCTAGATTGGAGTTTGTTCCAAGTTGTCTTCTCTTTCCAGTGATGTTGTCCTACTTAGTTGGGTTTTTAGTCAGCTATCACGACGCCCACAGGATGCACAAGATACTTTAAAAAATTGTTTAATTACGTGAATTCGGAGTGCCAAACATTTAATTCGCCGCCACACAGATTGTATATACAGTAGATATATAGTATATATATTTATATTATTTGACAAGAACTTATTTTGGCGAGAATTTCCTATCCTCGTTTCTTCTAATATATTAGTAGAAACGAGGATAGGAAATTCTTGAAACAGTTTTTGAAACCAGTGAAAACAGTTTATAACACGATGGCCGTTGCTGTCAAATAATATACAGGCACAACATATTTTCGGAAAAATAAGAAAGTAAAATATCCATATTTCAATATCATCAGATTTGATAATGATAATAAAAATCAAATACTATATTCGTTTAAACTTCTACCTTAATAGATGTCGCATTCCTGAGTGCGGGGAAGATAGTGGGAGTAATTTATTTGAACCTGCTTGGGTGCTGAATGCCATTCCTGCAGACGACAGCAACACTGGCTTCGCAAGCTGCAGTCGTTTTTTATCTACGGGTAATGGAACCTTAGACACCTGTCCCGCCAACCTGTTCGCCACCGCCACCACAGATTGCAATAATGAATTTGTTTACAGTAGACACAATACGGTTGTGTACGAAGTAAGTTAATATTTTTCTTATATATTTTTTTCTTTTAACCTGATCGCTATACTTATAATAAAATGTGTTCTACCTTTGAAACACTCTCACGAGTAAATGTATACTTTGTCTTCATAAAAATAATGTAATTACTATATTTCAGAAAGTGAACGAACATGGTGTGTTAACTTTGAAATGTGTCAACAATTGATTTCTTGGTAACTGTATAAAAGTCAAAGAATGTATTTTTATTCAGTTTAACCTCGGGTGTCAAGAATGGTTCCGTGCACTGGCCGGTACTCTCAGCAGTGTTGGCACTCTCTTGGTCCTGCCCATCACCGGCTACGTGTCAGACAGATTCGGCAGGAAGGCTGCACTTATCATTAACGCCTTTAATTTAGCACTGATGGGATTGATTCGAGCTTTTTCTGTAAATTATCCCATGTACCTGGCACTACAACTACTCCAAACCACTCTTGGTGCTGGTATATATAGTTCTGCTTACATTTTCGGTAAGTTTTTTGAAAATTTTAAATTCTGTAAACTACTTTCAATTTTCACATCAATTTGTGATTTACTATACTCGTACTTTGAATCCAATTTTTCTTTTATTACCATGTTTGGGGGTGTACAACTACACAAAATCT
This sequence comes from Spilarctia lutea, assembly GCA_916048165.1. Taxonomy (NCBI): domain Eukaryota; kingdom Metazoa; phylum Arthropoda; class Insecta; order Lepidoptera; family Erebidae; genus Spilarctia; species Spilarctia lutea. The sequence goes on from OU696483.1 coordinate 19,620,272, forward strand.
CATTTTGCAGCTACTGAATTCGTGGGTCCTCGTTATCGTGTTTTGACCAGTGCTACTTGTTCATCGATGTTTGCTGTCGGCCAGGTTACCCTCGGAGGAGTAGCATGGCTCGTCGAGCCATGGCGGTATATGATCATGATTTTACACATTCCAATCTTCCTCATCGTATCCTACTACTGGCTCCTCGATGAAAGTGTCAGGTGGCAACTGTCTAAGGAGAAATATGATGAAGCGAAGACCACATTAGAGAATGTCGCACGAATCAACAAAAAAAAGATCAGTGAAAAATCAATGCATGCCCTACTGAACCCGCCACGTCAACCAGACATGTCGGTAAGAACTTTGTTATTTCACTTTAAATAAACGTACTTTGGCTTACATATCATACATTGGAATTTATTGAGTTGAGTCAGAAACTAGTCTTTTATATGAGAGTCTTTACTGTAGAGAGAGTCAGTGTTATAGTAGTAAAAGTGTTGGCATAAACCATAAACAATATGTTGCCAACAATAGTCGTTATACAATCAAAGTTATTGCCTTAAACATAATTAATAAGAGGAGTTCAACACACTTCAAAAACATTTAAAAACATAAAATTCTTTCATACACACAAAATTAATAATATTTAATTTGCTAAACATATGTATGCTAAGGGATATGTTTTTGTATTTTACACATCTAATAAAATTTACAAAAAATTAACACACATAAATTAATTATTATTATTAATTTACAATATTTAGGCTAATTTTACACTAAAAACATTATTTATAAATAAATAAATCCCATAAAGTCCCACTGCTGGGTTTGGGTCTCCTTTCAGGAGAGGGTATATTAAATATTCAGCATTCACATTTATAATATAAGTATTAACTATAGTAAGTAACATTTAACTGCGATACATATGAAAGTGGTAGACATACTCGTACACTCTCGCACTCATCCGTGCCTGTGCCTGTGCCGAGCGGTTATTGTAACAGAGTTACTAGTCTAGTACCTACACATACATGCAAGAAATACATGCAGTAGAGCATAGATCTCCTTTTTTTGTAGTTGCATAATTGTGTTTATATTTCATTCTAGAACCAACCAAGCTTGATTAAATCTATTTGGAACTCGAGGGTACTACTACGGCGTGTCTGCACGACTCCCATCTGGTGGATTACTACCACCTTTGTCTATTATGGTTTGTCCATCAACGCGACTAGCCTCTCCGAGACGATGCATCTGAACTACATACTGACAGCAGCCATTGAAATCCCAGGTTTTTATACGGCCGTGCTGGTGTTGGACAGAATCGGCAGGAAACCTACCATATGTACCGGGTTCTTATTCAGCGCCGCCTGCAACATTGCGTTCACGTTTACACCCCAAGGTTAGTTCTAACTGGTAACTTAGTAAAACCTGTTTTACCTAGGTATCTAAATAATAATTTGAAGGTATGTTACTTAAGCTGATAATTATAGGTACTTTTGATAGAGATTTACAAATATTGAACAACGGTGGTGTATTTTTAAAACCACGGTGGAACGTTCTTACTACAATTGTAAAGGAAAAGCAAATAATAACAGTAGATGCAACAGTAAAGCTGTAGGCATGAGTGTAACAAGACTAACGTTTCAGATCTGGCTACGCTTCGTTTGATCGTGTACCTGCTCGGCAAATTCGGTATCTCCATGGTGTTCACGTCAATATATCTGTTCACATCTGAGCTGTACCCCACTATGTACCGCCACAGCCTGCTGGCATTCTCTTCGATGATTGGACGAATTGGATCCATCACGGCACCGCTCACTCCTGCACTCGTAAGTGAAATCAAATAAACGTGCTTTACATCGAGCAAATAAGTTTTTAAGGACCTTAAAAGCCTTTGCCCTTAGAAACAGGGGATTGGCACGTCTTAGCTCTGATAACTTTACTAGTGAGTAAAGTTATCAGAGCTGCTCACTGAGTGCAGTGAGCAGCAACAACGGAGTTGCTAAATACCAGTTTTTATTATTAAAAGTATTATGGTACGACGATTGATTTTAAAATATTTATATAATATTATTATAAAAAGTAAAAAAATATTGTTATTCCTTCTCTTTAGATGGAGTACTATGCTGGTATTCCCACTTTAATGTTCGGAGGTATGGGCGTTCTCTCGGGCATCCTCGTCCTTACGCAGCCCGAGACTCTCGGAACCAAGTTGCCTGATACCCTGGAGGAAGCTGAGATGATCGGTTCGCCGAAATCCATGAGACAACCGTCATAATGACCACGGATGATTATATTGCCTCAAAGGAATGCAACGCCTAGTCATTTACATAGATTTAATTAGCTTTTATTCTATCCGTGGGACTCGCGCACCGAGGGTTCCGTACAAACCTGTAGTTATATTATATGATATAATTAAAAATTAATGCTTCCCACATTTTTTTTCTTTAACTATGTTATAAGACGTTGCTTTGTACCAAATGTCAAGGTCCCGAGTTCACGGGAAGTACCCGGTTGATTTTGATTCCCTTGCGAGAGTCGAAAATTTGCAACATATGGAAGTTTAAAATTTTAACAGCTCCAAGGGACAGTAGACAGTGTGTGTGTGCATCTGGACGGAGGATCCATTTTTTTAGTTTTTGCGAGACGATATAAAATTAAAATAGGAATTAGTTAAAAATAGAAGAAATCCAAAGCAATGGGTCACAAATTTCTTAAAAGTGAAATAAAGCTGTTATAATGAAATAAGTTAGGCCCTCAGTTCAGAAGCTTGCAAAAAACTTAGTAAATACTGCCTCTAGGTCAATGTTTTTTATTTAAGAATTTAGTTAAAGATTTCTTTTAAGCAAATCCCAAAACGGTAGAATACGACATTACGTATTTATGGCGGTATAATAAAGGGCCCTCAGTTCAGTAACGTCTCTACGGAGGAATCTGAAAAAAATGCAACTATCTAAACAAATACGTAACTAATACGTTTTAACAAATTTCGATAATTTAGTGGACTGTATATTCAAGTAAGCGGATTCATAAAGCAAAGGGAACACGAGTGAAAGGAATCGAAGAAGAAACTCACATACCTTATGAGCTGCGCAGCGGCACCTCAACTTCTCTATAGTAGCGGGCTCTATAGCTTCTCTATAGTAAATATTTAAGGTGAACAATTTGTTCCCACATTTTTTCAAAATTAACCATTTACGCAGCGCACTCAATAACAGTGGTGGCCGATACACAATAACTATGGTTTGGTGTTCCAGTTCTACACAAGAAATATCTACATTGCGCTCAGTAGACAAATGTAAAATATCTTTCCGTTCGTTACACTTAATACTATTTCGAACAAATATTAAGGACCCTCCATGGAATAACTTCTTTCTTACACACTTCTAGCAGAATAAAGTTCCTTATCAAGAATTAACTGGTGGGCCTGGAGCCGATGCTCTGTGTTGCTCTGTAAGCACATCAACATTGTTTTATTGTTTGAAGGCGATTTGAATATATTGTTTACTTAATGTCAAAAGGTGTCAAGATTAGTGGTTTCAAACGGACAGAAATAGTGGTGTTTTACTTGTGCTCCTCAATTCCCTTGTTAGACAGTACAATACTACATTTAATTATATTTATCAAAAAATCATTCTACTTATAAATCTTGTCTAGATTGTGGAGGAACGGGTGTCATGTCCCTCCAACACAAAGGGAGGATCCTCCGACCAGGCGAGGTGATCATGTCTGGCGGGCCACTGCCCAACAGTAGATGTTGGGATGTTGTACATATGATTATAATCGGCGCGAGAACTTCTACTGCGCGATTCAGGTTTGTAGTTTATTCGTGTTGTACGTTGTTGCGTAGTTCAGTGTGTCTACGGTAGATGGCGCTATAGTATGTCGCTGTTGCGCTGTATGTGGAAGTCGGATAATCCTTGAATATTTTGCTGAACTATGTTTATGGTCATTGGCCTTTTTAATTTATTACTATTTTTTTTTCATATTTCTACTATAGATACCATCATTAAATAGATTATGTGATCTGCAAGAGATAGGCTCTATTGTCGTAGCAGCAAATTTAAAGAATTAATGTTAATAAAGTCATTATTATTTAGCTCAGAAGGAGCACTATGTGAAGCCAAATGTTTGGCTGGCTCAGGATCCTGGGTATGGAAGGCGTGGGGATGGAAAGCAGAACTCTTTTATTATTTTTCATTTCGTTTGCCATTTAAATTGTTGCAACGAAACTTCGTTTTTTAGTAATTACTTATGTTTTTGTTGTTTGTGATGTGCATGGCTACCTTCGCAATAATCACATGTAACTACAGCTACAGCAGCGTGATGAATGTCACTAAATACATAATCATGCGCAAGTTACGTGTCGAGAATATGTAGGTGATTAGACAAATCACCCCTTAGAGGTGAAAAAAAATGGTTAATATAAAGGGTATTTAGACAGTCGAGTTTTTAACACCTGACGCAAAAACAATGTGTATCTGTCTGTGGCATCATTGCTTCCGAACAGATGAACGGATGTTGATTTTGTTTTTTTTTTGTTCAAAAGGTGATAAACGGCTCATCCGTTTAAAAAGTTTTGGGGAGTAGAAAGGAAAATAAAATTACGAATGTTCACAAATGTCCTCAAGTGGAATATCAGTTCAAAGGGGTTAATGTGTACATTATAAAAGTGTCAGTTTCAAAATCAAGTCATCATTTGAAAGATATGGGACATGAACATAGAAACGCAACAGCGACGTTTACAAATAGACTAGATAGAGAATGAGGTGTTAGAGGTTATGTAACTCATTGTTGGTCGAGGGTTTTTTATTTTATACTTGTAAAGTCTAAGAGTAGTCGACTGACTTATGGAGCACGACCTTATCAGCGTCTTAACAAAGGAGAACAATGCAACTGAAGCGTGTTTTGTCCTTTGGTGCTGACGTCACAGCGTACGTTTTTAATAACATAACATTATTAAAACTTACAGTTTTCGATATCGTTGAAGCATATTACTGTGTTATTTTTTCTTTTTTTTATGGTATAGGGGACAAACGAGCAGGCGTATCGCCTGATGGTCAGTGATTATCGCCGCGCATGGACACCCGCAACACCAGAGGCGTCACAAGTGCGTTGTCAGCCTATGGGGGATGGGAAGAGGGATGGGGTCCTCCGGTATCCTCACTCACACGGTGACACATAGCGCAGTCGGTGTTTCACAACAGTTGTCTGTGAGGCCGTGGTATCACTCCGGTCGAGCAGGCCCATTCATGCCGAAGCTCCCACGGTATAAGCTTAAAGCGCAAAAAATCATAGTAGGGATCAATACTGTAGAGTTTTCAATTATAATAATAATAATAGCTGGTAACACTGAAAGCACATGGAATTTTTCACACTTAATTTTCAATAATTAATTTTCTCTATATAAAACATTTTCGAGTAATATAAATCAACCACAACAAGTTTATATATAATATATTCAAAATGAAATATTGCCACCAAAGCAGGTTAAAACCACATAAAAATACATTATAAAAGAAATAAATTTTTATGTAAGACTTGAAAGACGTGGAATGTGGATTCGGTAATAATTGTTCCGGTAGTCCTATCTGCTCACTGATTGATAGCCAAGAGTCTCGACCAACACCTTAAGAGGCTTACGTTAGAAGGCTGGATCAAGGGTCTGATCGGTCTGGATCGGAAGGCAGTCCTTCTTGACACGGCACGTATAGTGAGGAGGTTCCTGTCTTTGGAGCCCTAACCACCGGTTTCTTTGTCCCTGTACCCGAAGTCGATGGTCTACTATTTTTTGTATTTTTAAATATATGTTATTGTTTGTTATCTTTTTGTGTATTTAAAAATTTAATTAATAAGTATATATAAATGAAATAAAGAGAATAATAATAATTTATTTACACAAAATGCACTCATTCCACCTTGTTTACAGATAATGCAAGTAATTGCTACAATAGAATTAAAAAAAAAACAGTTCATATGTAAACAAATATGTTTTACAAAATCTACTTGTTCTTGGCTCCCAAACTAGGTTTATCACCTGTGACTTGGGAGCCAGTATACAATTAAATTTGGACGTTTTGGAGTAAACGAGTGCTCTTTGATTAAATATGGCGCATAATTCTATACTCTATAATATACACATTGTACTCGGAGCTCTATACATTGGAAGTGCCAACACAAAGTGCACCAGAGGGAATAGTTTAAAGTCAAATTATGTAAATTTGTATGTATAATGATAATTTAAGTATTCAATATGTAAAATATATATCGTATATTACATATTTCTACAGCAACTAGGTCGTGTATCCATCCACCCCCGAACTACGTTTCAATTATTATTTTGTTGGAAATGATAGAACTTGTATAGCCAATCTATGTTCCTCCCCCAGTGGCTGTTATACTTACACGATGAGTTCGGTTTATGCGCATGTTACACACACTAGCCTCGATCAAATCAAAGTATCAGTTAAGTAAAGCTAAGAGGTTGTGGCATCCTCGTAAACGTTTGCCTTAATACGCCACTAATCATAGCACTCACTTGCCTTCTACATCTCTTAGGTTCATGGTTCAACATCATTATCAGCCTCTTGCTGTGCGCTGCTTGCCTCTATTACGTAGATCTCTCCTCAGGATCGATAGCATCAGCAACAAGCAGACGGGATAAGGGCAAGAAACTTGTAATGGATGACAGTTTCGAAAGTTGAGGCAGGATGTGTGTGGTGGAGTTTGTTGTGATATAATAGAAATAAAATAAAGCTTCCTTTGGTTTCAAATGTTTATGAACGCTTTTAAAAACTAATCAATATTTCCAAAATTCACAAATAAATACTTACCATTAAAAGTCACGTCGGCGTGACACTTGCCTGTCTTTGGAAATGTTCTCAAATGAGAACTGGAAAGTATACATTTTAACTTTCACTAAATTTCTTAAACTATTTAAAATGTTACAATCCTGAGTGACTACACAATTTTTTTTTTTTTTTCGGATAGTGTCCTATATTGCCGTGCTTCGGTTGGCACGTTAAGCCGTCGGTCCCGGTTGTCATGAACAGCTATGGCAATCGTTATAGGGAAGTCAGTGCCCTCAAATATACTGACAACTAGTTCAACCTTCGAATTCAGTTCGCCCTCAGGGTTGCGGAGGTCAGATGCCAGTCGCTCTGTGTAAAAACTGATATTCAGGTAAAATCGGTTGAACTGGTAGCTGACCCCAAATGTATGCAATACTTTCCACAGATAATTAATGATGTGTTCTCAATCAAATATTCATAGATAAGTGTGTTATGTATTCAAAAGTTACATGACATTAGGTATTTGTCTGCCGTCTAAAGTAATGTTTACTAAGCACCTTCCGTGTACGATGTACTAAAGTGTCATATGTACTTGTGTTACATATAAAATAACGAGAAAATATACATATAATACAATATACATCTCATTAAAGTATTCTACATAGTTCTACCAGGCAGCTGAGCCAGTAACTGTTTGCTCACTTCCGACACAGATATTTGGCGTAGTTGACTCACATGTGCCCAGTGCATGCCCGCGGAGCACACGTATTCCTAAAGTCGTACGTATGTTGCTTAGTTGGTTGGAAGCACCAAAATTCGTGTCACAATAAAGGAATGTCTCATTTTTCAGCTTAACACGACTACACATATTAAATCTACCTTACCAATAAACGTACAAAATATTTGTAAATAATAATTTAGTTAAACGAAGTTGTTACACTTACATTTGCAATTAAACGCGTAGGTTAACTTCATTATCTTAACAATAATCTTAACACAAGTATCACACGATAATGAGCACTAAGTCCATGCTTGTCAATCCAGTTATCGTCCGTAGCATTAATGTCCGTGAGTAATGTGAACGTGCTGCTATTGTTTCACTTGCGTCACACTGACACTGACGCTGAGCGGAACGACAGCCGCCTGCTCCTCGGGCTGCTGGCTGTCGATCTTCTCCGCGTCGGCGATGTCGTCCGGCAACACCGCCTTGCTGGTGTCCGGTAGCAGTAGCGCCAACATTGCTGCTCCTATTGCCACTACACCAAATACCATGCTCGTAAGTCCGGCAAAGTATTTTTCCTGAAAAAAAAAACAAACAGATTGATATGCACATCTGTTTCGGTAAGCAGTAACACATTGCCAGTCTTACAGTTTTTATTGTAACAACACAGTAAGAAATATTGAATATTGCTGTGAGTGTGAGGATAGCAAATAAATCTTATATTAGATATTCTAGGAAAATCATAAGTTTTAAAATTTAGATAGACGCAATAACTGTACCAGTAAAGGCGCCTGCGGTGCGAGTACAGCACCGATCCTGCCCACAGTGTTCGCGATGTTGGTGAGAGAGTTGCGAGACTTGGTGGGGAACACTTCCATAGCGACCACGTACATGCTGAACATGCCGTAGCTACTGCACATCTTGCCGGCCAAGTAGAATAGCACGGAAGCCCACCATACAGCTGCGGAAACAATAAAATACCATGTCAATATTTTAAATAACTGAGCAAGTTTGAAATAGCTCATATTCATTTCTTTTTACTTACTCTTAGATACGAAAGCGGACGCAAAAAAGAACACACAGCACAACACGTAAGCGACGCAAATGGGTGCCTTTCTACCGAATCGAGTCAACGTGAAGGCAGTGATGATGCGGGTGGGCACGGATACCAGCAGCAAAGCCGAGAAATTAAGATATTTATTTCCCGACACACTCGTGGAGTTGATGATGATGCCGTTGTAGACGAACGTACTGCAGATGAAGCAGCAAGCAATCAGCGCAACCCGCAGCAGAATCGTGCGCGAGCGCAACACCGACAGTAGGTGCAGGCGCTCCGCCGGTTGCTCGCCCTCCTGCTAATAATTAAAACATCTTTATTTGGAACTGATGACTGCATTAGTGAAACACTGTGGCGCACTAACGCCCACCTTTGGATGTGGTGCATACGTTCCATTTCTTCTGTACCTTACTAAAATGAAATTAAATTTTAAATTAAAAACCTTAAAAAACTCTAAATAAAAATAAGCTTCCGTTGAGGATTTTAAGATGCGGGTGTGTATTTCTGAGTGTGTGTGTTTGTGAATGTGTGTATCAGTGCGTGTCAGTGGATGCGTGTATGTGTGAGTACGTGTGTATGTGTCAGTACATATTAGTGTGTAAGCGTGTGTTGCATTATATAATAGATGCGATTAAGTCTTTAGTGTTATTTATTTATTTATTTAAGCTTCCTTTAATTACATTGCGTAAGGCGGACTTCATGCCGTAGGCATTATCTTCCAGTCAACCTTTGGGTGGTGCAGAGCTGTGTAGCAGGTGTATTATTGAAGCAATTGAGAGATATACATAAAGGTACTATTATATACGCAACATAAACATCATAAATACAATAATCAGAGATATATATATATACACTTACATATACATACGCATATATACACATACATATATACATAATGAGATCTGGATAATAATAGATACACACATATTTACGTATACCTATATAAACATTGTAAATAGATAGATGATCATTCCGATGACTCCGTCAACAAGTCTCCGTAGTGCTTGCGTACTCTGATCTTGAAGGTTAACCGGCTGTTACACGACTTAATACCTAAGGGGAGGGCGTTCCAGAGATTTACAGCTTGGACGGTGAAGGAAGAGTGAATAATGCGGGAACAATGTGAATATGTGTTGGGAGAATGGAGAAGAGAGTGCAACGTGGTCAACGCCCGTGAACTGCGGCGCTGCCTTATAGGTAACCATGACAGTTCCCTCCGGTAAGCGGATACATGATCGTATTTTCGTAAGTTGAATGTGAATCGAATGCAATTGTTGAGAATCCGGTCTAATTTATTGAGGAGATCTGCATTCAGGTCGAGGTAACACACATCACCATACTCAATGACTAGGAAAATTAGCGTCTGTACCAGCATGGTCTTGGTTTTAATTGGTAGAAAAATTTTTAACCGATAGAGGCCACGGAGTGTATTCGTGACTTTTCGGCTGACACTGGTTACCTGAGCTTGCCAATTCAGGGTTGTGTCTAGGTGTAAGCCGAGGTCCTTGACCGACTGACCAATAGGCAATACTGTACCATCAAAAATTATGTCTGTGACAGTGTCATAGTCAATTCTGCCTATCATTCTTGGGCTCCCCATGAAGATCGCCTGACATTTGGACGGGTTCACGTTTAAGCCGAACTTGCTGGACCAGTTTTTTATGGTGTCTAGGTTATGGTTGATGCTGTTGATTGCTTCGCCAATATTTTCTACTCTCGCATGTGAGTAGATCTGTAGGTCGTCTGTATACAGATGATACGAACACTGAAGTTTGTGAGTTACAGAGTCAATAAATAGCGAAAAGAGAAGTGGAGAAAGAATGCCGCCTTGAGGAACACCAGAGTTAAGTTCGGCCCATAGAGATGACGACTCATCAGTGCAAACAGACTGCTGGCGTCCCCGAAGATAGGATGAGAACCATTCCAGTGCATCGTCGGAAGTCATAAAGTGGGAAAGTACTGCTAGCAAAATCTCATGGTTCACTGCATTGAAGGCATTTGAAAAGTCAATTAAGGCAAGTACAGTTATCTTTCCATCCTCCGTTGCCGCCTTAATGTCAAGAGTCACCTTGAGTAAAGCTGTCCCTGTACTATGACCAGGTCGGAAACCTGACTGGTACACATTGAGCAAGTTGTTCTGGTAAACGAATTGGGATAGTTGCTTATGTACACAGGCTTCAAGGACTTTGGAGAGGAATGGGAGTATGGATATTGGACGAAAATGGATAGGATAGGATAATGTTATCGTAGATTAAACCAAGGAGCCAATAACTCGTGATTTCCACTCTAACGTAGTAGTATAGATGTTCAAAATTATATGTATTTTATTATACAATGGGGCAAAGTAGTAAAAGTTGTGTTTTACAAAATTCTACTCTATGAACTTTATCCACTCTGCGCTTTTTTGAATTTGGAATAAAGGGGAGATTTGCGTGTTGCCGAAGTATGACTGTTAAGAAGAAGAGTTTTCTAACTGTTAAATGTCTAGTTTGTGGTATAGCTGACACGTAGCGAACCATATAGGTTAAAATGAAATAATTTTTAACACACCCTGTGTGCTCTTTCAAGACTAAGAAGTGATTCTGGCTTCACAGACGATTTGCAAACAATAGCAGATGGATTGTCCCTTACAATAAGGGCCACCAGAGTAAATAAGGGAGGAGGGGGTAAAGGTTGCCCCATTTATCGAGAAATATGCTTACGTCGTGCCAATATTTCTTAATGTCTTCCCTTCTTTTTGGGTTTATGATTGTTGTCCCCTTGAGAGTACATCTGTGATAAGATGTTAGACACGAGGGTTTCACTACGTGGCCATGTATGATGTACAAAACATATTTATTAAGCAAGTTCCGTTTATGTGCAGAATATGAAAATGACCACGAGGAGTCAACGCCTGATCGAGCTGTCTCGGTCGATGGTATGTTTTCTGAGGCGGTACGTACGCCGGGTACTTTGAGCGCCGCAGGAGCTTTACCACCTGAAGCACAGGAGTAAGAGGACGTCCTACAGTCAGGAGAAGCCCTGTTAGCCCAGAAATGATAATTGTAGGAAGGGATGGCGTGAGACGCGATGTCTGTATAAGGCGGCATGCTCATTCGGGAGCATCGTGCGCTACAGTCAACTTCCAATGAGGAAGCTCTGTCCGTTCGTGAAGCGAATCTGCATATCTTATTATTGTTACAATTAGTTTACTTAATTAATCATATTTATATTTTTGATTTGTGTTTTTAATTTGTTTTGTAAGTACAGAGTGCTGTTTAAAGGTTGTAAATCTACCGGAGCGGTACTACCTTCGCACAGAAAATTAACGTAAAATGACAGCGTTCGTGCTGTAGTGTTTCGTTGGTGGTGGTTGGCGAGACCGAAGGCCTCACTAGGCCGCCATGGTGTGGGTCACCATGCTGCATTGTTGCGTTGTCTGCATTCGCAATGAGTATGGCGACCACCACTCTTTGATTCTGCTTGTGTTTTCCATCAGGCAGAGCAGAGTTATTTTGACAAGGCCATGTATAAAAATAATAATATCCATATTGTTAAGTGTTCGCCGATATTGACTGGTAACAAAAGCATATTATGTATACAAAGAGTGAACAAGTCCATCAATGTAGTATTACCTGATCACTCCTATTTTTCACTGTAGTTATGTTGGAGAGCATTACTTTCGCTTTGTTAGAAAGCTCGATGTTATTAATCTTGGCCACTTTGTTCAACACCCTGACAGCTTCGTCGTTCTTGTTGTGGGCCAGGAGCCACCTGACTCCTTCGTCCACGAGGAATATGTAAAACACGACGACAAGTAGGGGCGTGTATATGGCTCGCATCATGTGTCGCCAGTAGGGAACCTTCCACGCGATGAGCCCGAAGAAGGCGCTGCCGAAACTTGACAATATGTCCGACATGCACGAGAACATCACTCGCCGTTTTTGACTCACGAGCTCTAACGCTGCAAGAACAACATTATCACACTCTTATTATAATATTTACATTACCACTGCCTCGGTGGCGCAGTGGTAGCGTATGCGACTGCTAAGCTTGAGGTCTCGGGTTCGATTCGCGGGTCGAAATTTTTATGTGTTCTGCAAATATTTGTTTCGGAGTTTGGGTGTTTTCTATGTATAACAAAAAAAAAGTATATAAGTATTTATATCAGTTGTCTAGTATCCATAACACAAGCTCTGCTTAGCTTGGGACTAGATGGCGTTATGTGTTAGATGTCCGAAATATTTATTTATTATTATGAATTGACAATGCAAATAGTTTCTTTGTTCACATATCATTGATAGATTATTAGTAGATTAGTTAACAGTTTTTTTTTAAATGTTTATTTAAGGAGCTTAGCCACAATTAAGACCATGTCGCTCCATCATAGCCACATTTTTATTTTACATTATTTTTATATATTCAGCATACAAATCGTATAAGTTAACAGTTGCCATAGGTTTAAAATAGATACGAATTAGGACATCATACTGTCTGCGTAACAAAGCTTTGAATGCTCTTTGCATTGTATGTAATAACCGCGAAATGACAACATTTTATTAATTCTTAATTTCTTCAAAATTTAAATTGAAGTTCCCTTATTATTCTCTGGACTAAAACTATACCACACCATAACACTAAAGTATACTATATGCGTCTATTTCAATCAAAATGTATCTACGAATATGTGTACATATGACTATACATGGCGAGCCTACCAAAGAAGCAGAGTGCACAACAGCACTGTACAGAGAACGAAAGTTAGACATCAATCCTAGACGAACCCGTCTGGTCTACGTTGTCTAGTAAGCTTAAACCTCCTCTAAGGGACTTTTTACCTTTGTCCAGCAGTGGACTGTACAGAGCTGTCGATGATGAGTGACGTTACTGTATTGCTAATGTTGCATTTACTTACAAAGGACCATGGAGGCGTTGCCGTAGCCCAGCGCCGTCTCAAGGAACTCCAGCACCAAGAGCATGTAGTAGTTGACCGAGAAGGACTTGATGAGGCCCGCGACGCCCACGACTAGCGGCGTGCACACAATTACCACCTTGCGCCCGTACCTACCGCACACCACGTTCATTTGTGTTACAACTGTTGAGCCTTACACATTAACTATCTATAGTTCACATCTAAAATTATAATGTTTAATTTACATGTCGAGAATAAGAGTAAAACATTTATCGGTTACAAAATATAAATGGTTTAAAATTATTAATTGACACTTGCCATTTTGATAAACATTATTATTAATAATGAACCAACAAAGAGTTGGTCAAAAATAACAGCTCAAAAAACATTTAGAACAAAATAATCAACTGGTTGATGGTCCCTTAACCAATTGTAGTTCTGAATTAATAATATCTTTATTTTAAAATATATAATAGATAAAATAAGACTGAGCTAAAAATTTAGTATAGTACTCACTTGTCCGAAACAAGTCCAGAAATGACAAAGGAAAAGACGAGGCCCAAGTTGTGCACAGTGCCGATCAGCGTCCGTTTCCAGGGTTGACAGCCCAGGTCGAACTAGCGGTGGAACATGATACATTTATAAATACTTTCACATAACATTTGTTCATTTTGGCATTGAACACAAGATAGTGGACGATCTGAATTATAAAGACACATTTCATACATCTTTTATTTCACAAAATTTAGGGGAGGTACTATGTCATTAGGAATGTCGCATGAACGGAGAAACAAATCATATTCCCCTGCAAGGCAAAGAAAGGATATGAAGGATGATGATGATCATAAAGGGCCATTAGGTGCTATACCAAAAAAATTAGTGCGCTCGTAACAAATAAATAATACTCGTTCACAAAAGTATTGTCTTGATATTGACTCATGGTCAACAATGTCTTACCTTAGTAGGTATTGAATCAACCATGATTGTGATTTCACTTTCAATGATTTATTAAATACTGAATAAATGTTTGTTTATCAGGTTTCAATAGTTTTGCATTGCATTGAGGATGCAAATGTATGAGGAAGTGTCGGCTGTCAGAGCGTCGCTCGCCGCAACAATATCAAAACCTTGTGCTCTCTACTGTGTTCGAATACGATGAGTACATCGTAGTTCATAATAGCAAAGGAAAGTTGTAATACCTAACATAGGTTTTCGTATTGTTTTAGTAAGTAATATATTATAACTAACGATTTGACGCCACAGATTACTCCCATCACTTAGATACTCTAGACCATTCGTAGATCCCTCTCCTCTTCGCTTACTCTCTCATAAAGCACGTGCTTGGGCATTTTCGTAACAAAGATACTTACTTCGGCTACGATACTGTTGTAATTTTCATAGAGCACTTCATCACAAGCCATCGTATTGTTCCAAGCGAAGTTGTCAGGCGTGCACATAGCTCGGCCCATGTGTTCCGAGGAGTTCACGCTGCCTGCGAAAGGCGTGACTCTGTAGCATGTGTTGGAAGTGTTGAGCAGCGCGTACGGAGTCCACGATGCGTTGAAACTGGAATCGGTTGACTCGCACTCTGGCACCTTGCACCTGAAATTTCGACATATTAATATTAGAGGCCGCGTAAGTACATCACTTATGTCCCTGTGTTCAGACTTTAATAAAAAAGAGAGAAATTAAAATGGACCCGAAGAAAGATGAAATTAGACGTTTGAAGATAACTAGGCGCAAGGCCTACATCATCCCTTTACCAAAAAAAACTAACCGCTCAGTCCCTGAACACTTTCGAACTATTTCTAAGTTAGTCTTCTAAGTCCTTTTCAATGTGTGTTTCCATCTTCAGGGACGTCAACAGTGTGTACACATTGGTTACTTATCGTCGAGTCGGCGTGATCTTCTCCTCTTCTCATCCCTCAAGGCGGTATATTATCTCCCTTACTATTCTCATTATTTAATAGCCTTCAATGTGCGTCTCACTTGTAAGCTGATGACTTACAAGTGTACACGCAGTACCTACGTGTTGAAGACATATCATATGCCATCAAAAAAGTCACCAAAGACTTGAACTTTGACACTTCAGTCTCTTGCACTCCAATCACGATCGAAATCTTCAGTCAAGAAGAAATATGCTTTTTCTTTGCACCCCTCACACCTCCAACCAGGTGACCACGTGCTCCAGGACGAAAGTACGTGATTTACTCCGGAATTAGTTGGCGAAACAGTCATAACGATAGTACCCGGCTGAGTACCGTATCATTGTTCTACATGACCTAAAGGTTGACTGGTAGAGAATGCCCCACACGGCGGTTAAGTCCGCCTTTGTACAACATGTGCATTAAGTGTAAATAAATAGTGACTACTACTAATTAGATCGTACTGGTATTACTGTCGTAGCCACCCATCAGCCCCATCACTTCATTTACCTTTATGTAAGTACATATATTTAAAGGTAAATGAAATGATGTTCCCGAACCACTTTCATGTTTTCAACATACCATACACACTGTGGGGGAACGGGTATCATGTTCCACCCAACACAAAGGGAGGAACCTCCGACCAGGCGAGGTGATCATGCCTGGCGGGCTACTGCCCTACAGTTGATGTTGGGATGTTGTATATATGATAATCGGCGCGAGAACTTTAATTGTGCGATTCAGGATTGATAGTTTCTTCGTATTGTAGGTTACTCCGTAGTTCAGTGTAACTTCGGTAGATGGCGCTGTAGTATGTTATGTTGTATGTGGAGGTCGCCACAACACCATATATATTATTTCATGGTTGTTTGCGTGTAGTGTACATTATACAGATTTATTAATAAATCTTACATTAAACAAAAATTGCCGCCAGCAAAACTATTAACACTTGCCTGCTACTTTAAATATTTAAGGTTTTAAATAACTATTTAATGATGTGCACACGCAATCCTTTTAATGGTTTTAATTTCGGCTACCTCTGTGGCGCAGTAGTAGCGTATGCGACTGCTGTTCTTTAGGTCTCGGGTTCGGTTCCCGGGTCGCACCAAATGTTTGTATGATCTACAAATATTTGTTTCGGAGTTTGGGTATTTTTGTATATAATATGTATGTCATCATCATCATCTTCCTACCCTTTTCCCAAATTTATTTGGGGTCGGGACAATGAGTTTTCTACCTCCATTCTCCTCTATCACTCGTCAGTTCACTACTAACTGCCTTTCTGGCCATATCCTCTTTTACGCAGTCCATCCATTTTTTCTTTGGTCGTCCTCTACTCTTCTACCCGTCAACTTCCATACTGAAAACCTTCCTAACAATATTTTGCTCATCTCTACGCATCACATGTCCATACCAGGTTAACCTGCTGTTTCTCAACATTTCAGCCACTGGTGCAACTTTCAGGCTTCCTCTGATGTAGTCATTCTTCACCTTATCCATTCTTGTCCACCACACATACATCTCAACATTCGCACTTTATCTACATGCAAGCGCCTCTCATCCGTTACCTTCACTGGCCAACACTCAGATCCATGCAGAACGGCAGGTCTGATGATCGTTTCGTATATTTGTCCCTTTAAGGTTAATGGGAACTTGGGATTGCACACAGTTCCTGTTAGCTGCCGCCACTTCATCCATCCTGCATTGATTCAATGTTGCACAGACCTATCAATTTCGCCATAATTTTGTAACAGCGAACCGAGGTACTTGAAATCTGTGCATGTATAATATGTATGTGGTTACCAAAAAAAAGTATGTATGTATATCAGTTGTCTAGTACCCGTAACGCAAGTTCTGCTTAGCTTCGGACTAGACGGAATTGTGTGTAAGATGTCATCGGAAATCAGAAGGCATCGTTGTTAACGGTTATACTATGAATAACATGTATTATCATTTGGGTACAGAACATGTAACTACTTAATATCGGTAAAATATGTTTAGATGTGTTTTAGCATCGTATATTAAAAAGACTGATTGATTAATAATAAAGTTTCCTAAACACACTAATGTGGGTGTGGTGCAGTGCGTGCAGCCACGGTCGCGTGTTTACGAATGTTCCTACGAGCTCTTCCTGCTTACGACACGTTTGTACTTTGATAACGGATGCGCACCTCATTAAACAAAACATCCCACATAGACTACCTACGTACCCGTGTCGAAAATTGGTGGGTCATGTGAACCACCAAGAGATATTATCAACTGTCAACTTATTTAATTAAATATGAGCATTCCAACACCAAATCGCTTATTCTATACTAATTACAACTCCAAAAAACTGCTAAGAAACAATTACAATCACAAACGTTAAATAGAAAAAATAAAATAAAACTTAGAAAACGAACTTAAATCTACGTAGGAACTATAACAAAAAATTTAGTATTTAACATTTAAATGCAAATAAATATGTCTTAAAATTACGCTATGGGAGTAAAAAATATGTCTGCATGTCTGCATATGGATTACACCGAAAGAACTCATAAGCCCAATTGCTCTAGCAATGCGGTTGTTGCTGTTGTCAACCTGAGGAGATATATTAATCCGCAACACAAAAATTTGTTGATTTCCGTACTAGGGCTATCCACCTTACCCGCCAGTATCAAATAATGACTAACGTAAATATGTGTGGATTCCACGGGTTTCAGAAAAGGTGAAAATTTTACGTTATGAATTTTTAAATATCAGTTTATTTCTTATACTAAACTCAACCACAACATCAATATCATATTGCAGCGCTACACAATTCTTAGCGTCAGTTACAGATGGGTACAGTTTTAAATCATCCGCAATTTTTTAAACAATAAACTGAATTATTCTCCACTAAGCAGTTTGATGCAAATGTGGTCCTTTGAGCACTGCCCAGTGCCCTGGTAGAATTATTGTTATCCTACTGCGTCTCAAGTTAACACTTTGCTAACTTTACATGTAGGAAAGGAACCTTACAGGGCGTCGAACACCCGGCACGTCACATATATCACACGTTGTCGAGCGAGTCGCGTGTTACAGTGGCACTAGCCATGGCCGGAAACAACTTCCATAATGACAATATCAATGAATGATTAGTTGTTCATTCAGTAATGGCTACATTACATTATGATGAGGTAAAGGCTCTCTAATTTAAGTGGTTAGCTTGAATACGCACCGTCACACCAATTTCATATAAAGTTGTATGTCATGCGACGTATGCGAGTGCTAACAGACCGCCCTTTTATAAACATACTTATTAGTTGAACATCGCGGCACTCAAATTGATTTGATATATGCGCGTGCATGAGACAGATGCAAGTGACTTAGACTTCACTGGGATCTATGGTGGCTCTTGCGAACTTCCTAAGTGACATTCGATCCCTTGATGGAGCATACAACAGTGAAGGCCGCCACTCATATACACCTGCTACAACAGCCTGCTGTAAAAGTCACACGTCCATTGTCGATGTTGTGAAAGCTGTATCACGTACACAATAGAGCATAACACTCATATTTACGCATTTTGGTAATTTTTCACATCATGGTAGATCTCTTTAAATAGCAGAAATAATACTCGTATCACCATCAGCATTATTCTAAAGGTACGCGTTAAATGATACTATATATAATATACAGATGATATAAACGACATGACCCACCTGAAGTCTACCTCGGCGGCAGTGAATACGTAGTTGAAATTGCACATGTTGAGGAACGAGTCGCGGAAGGCAAGTAAAAGCAACAGCAGCAACTGATACTTGCCGAAGCTGCCCAACTCGCTGAGGATGCCGTCCAAGTTGAACGCCTCCGTGCCGCTCTTTGAATTCTCCTCCGCCATCTGTAACAATGATCTTTGAGTTATCGAAGTAAATCCTTCTATAGAGCTGTCGATTATAACCCGATAGATACGTGACACGAGCTCAGATAGAACGATCTCTTTTGTTCATGCAAACAAACCACTGAAAATAAATAATAGTCTTTTAAATAGTCATTTTTTGAGGCACGCGGCGTTCAGACTTGAGCGGCATCACCCCGTATACCTACTCGTATTGCACGGTACGCTAAGCTACAGATAGCAGAGGTTCAAAAGCAATAATCTGGAAAGACTAAGCCAGATATCCAGATAGCTTTACGGGTAACTCAGCTTTGTTAAACACTTAGTTTCTCTCAATTAGCTTCTAAGAATTATGTTAATAAAATGCACAGTTCAAGCGTGGATCATTGTTAAATGAAATGAAAAAAATAAAATTCAATGATGAGAAGGTTGTTAAGTGAAATAATGTTTTCGTATAAACATTAGAGACGCAATGACAATGGATAGCAAAGTAAATATTAGAATATTTATTAATTTGAGCGATTAAATCACACGGGGACGCGCGCATGACTCTCACTTGTATAACTCCCATCGTATTCTATTTATGTGTTCGTTTTAAAGTTTTTCATATAACATAGACGTGACTGCCGCCGTCCACAGTGGGACCTGAATATTACCTTAATATTAGTATCTTTGGAGAGCATGTCAACAGGCAGAATCAGACGCCGGCCTTACCACCCTCGAGGACCCGTAAACGTTGAACCTGCAAGTTCATTGAATAACATAGGTAAATAAAGTTATATCATATACATATATAAAATTCTCGTGTCAAAATGTTAGTTACCATACTCCTCCGAAATGGCTGGACCGATTTTTATTAAATTTTGTGTGCATATTAGGTAGGTCTGAGAATCGGCGAACATCTATTTTTCATCCCCCTAAATGTTAAGGATAGCCCATCTCTAACATTTTTTTTTTAATTTTTAGATTTTTTTTTCATTTTTTTATGATACAGCATTAGAAAATACATTCAACCCTGAATTTTCAACCCTCTACGATTAACCTCTATTTTTTTTCCATCGCGATTTTTATTGACCCACCCCTAAAATATATATTCCTTTTTATGGCAAAGCAACGTTTGTCGGGTCAGCTAGTATATATATATATATATATATATATATATATATATATATATATATTCATGGTACGAGTAGGTCAGCTAGTATATAGGGTCAGCTAGTATATATATATATATATATATATATATATATATACATATGTTGAATTTGAATTGATTTTTTTGATTAGATTCTAAAGAATTTTAAAATATAAATAAGCAAGATAAAAATAGCGTAATATTTTAAAGTATATTAAATATAAATTTTCCTTCTTCGTGCCAGCACTCGTTTGCGTAACACTTTATTTGCTCTGCACCGAATTGATTCAGAAGCATGCAGTAAACTTTCACGAATGTTACTCGTATCAAGCGTCAGTGACTAATAAAAAGCTATTTCCGTTTCCACGTACGTGCTACCTACTCGTACCATGACAATTGTAACTGAAACAAGCTCTAAGATAGACTCTACAGGTATTGAGCACCCATTTCCAAATATTATATTACCAGCATGATTTTTTAAAAGTTTTTTATAGATGAAATAAAAAGACAAGATAACCTTGTAATATTAAAAACAAAAGAATTCCTTCATGGCGTAGAGTGATCTATACCGAGTATAGTTCTCGGAAACCTCTTTTACATAACAAAGTCAGTTAAACGAGCAATTTGTAACACGAACTGTAAATATATAATACTCGTATATAAAACGCTCTGTATGAATTATTTGAAAAGATGGTGCACATGAGTTTCTCACCAGCTCTACTCATGAATGCAATACCCATCGGAGCTGGTACTTGGATTGATTTCAATTTAACTTTTGAGTTGAATCGAAATCAATCTAGGCTCCGGTAATTCAAATCATTTCAATGCATTTAGTATTAGGACCTTTTATCACTGAATTGATTACTTGAGTTTTATTTTATATTTTGATGTTAATATTTTGACGTGTTCAAGTGCCTCTTATTTTAATTTTTGGAGAAAATTTATAGTTCACTACCAGTTGAGTAACTTGAATAAAATGTAGCGTAATAATATTAATAATTTTCACGTACAGCGCAAAAAAGAAACATATAAGCAATATTTTTTACAAAAAATATTGAAGAAAATGAATAAAAACTGTTTACGATTTGGAAAATTTATTCCTTAACAATAATTTATGTAATTATAAATGATTTATCCAATAGTGTTCTTATTATTTTTTATTATATTATGATCTCATAACATATGATATTGTTATGAGAATGACACACATATGTGTGAAGCCTAAGTACTCGATTGTTGTGATGATTCACGCAGGTTCGACAATAGCGTACTCGCGCGTACTGATTGCCTGTCAAATTGAATTATCTGTTCTGATGTAAGAACGCAGCTACTTCCACGTAGTATGTTGAATCTATTCAAGTAACAAGCTATACACCTCAATCACAAACACGACCAAAGGTAACTTAAATAGTGTGAAACAAAGTGATAGCAACGGCGCCCAAACGTTACCCACTGCGCAAGCTATTGCGTAGTCACTAACTACGAGTATCTCACACACATTGTTAGCGTTTTATTCGCAAAAAGATCAATCGCATGAATGAGTTTGTACGATAACAGCTGCACCAATGTCAACAGGGGGTCAAAACATTTTACCGCGTGTGTCCAACAGTCCACTACAAACCGCATTATCGTAACTTATATTGTTGTATTTAATTTGGAAATGTCAATGAGAAATAGTTTGATCAGTATGATGGACAAATCATTCAATGTTACAGGCTGGCAGGAATAATAAGAAACTGACTGAACCTTAGCTAGATATCCGCTGTATGTACTACTCGTACATACAATGTACATGTCATTTTAGTTAGTTCTTGTTGTCAAAATGGACCTTTATTAAAAGGAGAATGGCAAATTCTGTACCGTTAGCAATAAGTAATGAATGATTATGAGATTTACACCGTTTTAATAAACGGTATTAAAAGGGTATAAATCTCAAATAAATAAATGTCATAACCATTCAAAACCAACCATAACAATTTCGTTAATTTTATGATTCGTATGATTATTAAAAAAATGCTGAAATGATAATCACAAGAACATCTTACTTTTTTACATTTTTATTTTGACCCGACTACGGCGAGCCAAAAGAAGAGTATTTTTTTGACCGTGTATTGTATTTATTTTATGTACGTTTGTATTGTACTACTAAACCAATTACAATGAATGAGATGTCAAAAATGGCCTCTGGAATGCAATTGTTAAGAAACTTGATTCCATGTCATTATTATATTATTTGAGTCACTTGCTCTAACACAGTTATCAATTTCAAATAATTATAAACAAAATATGAAATTGTAAGATAGGCTCGCGTGCCTCACATCGGATGTCGCACTAAACTCACCGGCTCAAGCAGCCAATTGTAATGATACAACATTAATTGTATTATTAAAGTTTGAAATGTAAGGTCGAACTTAGTAGCTCTGCTCGTAGTTTAACCAACTAATATATTTATCAAAGGCCGACTTGGTGAGTTTCGTCAGACCTATCTTTAACATTGAAAAACCGGTTTTAATATATTAGTTACATTTAATACATTTAAAACTGACTTTAGTATATTACAGTAACACCTATATAGACCTCTAAGTATATACTTAATGGTTTATATTCTTATATGGCGGATTAGAGTGCTCACTTCAAGTTAAATAATATATAATTATGTTGTTTGCATTTCATTTTGCCGTTTAATTTTCAACATTACAGAAACAAATGATCACCTTTTACGTGTACCAGAGGTTCATTCGTTTATTTACAGTTTCTTTTATCACTTTACATAGTGTGACATATACTTGTATGTATTCTCAATATATGTACATATGTATTTCTATCAATTAGTTGCTGTCAAAAGAAAACAGGGGTATGGAACTTTAGGGCTTAAGGGCCCTGGAATAATTTAAATAAAAACTCTATTCTAGGATAGCGGTATTCTACCATTGGTGAGCAATAAGCGAAGCAAGATATGAAATTTCAAAATATATTGCACAGTTTGCCGTTAATCGTTAGGTTAAAAGGCGATGCTATCTGAGTCAAACCAAATCAAAACAAGAAGCTAGGAGAACTGCAGTGATTGAACACTTGTGAAGCGTGCACGGCGCACTACCCACTCCACGTGCACCACCTGTCTGCGCATCTTCCTGCCGCCTGCTGCACCGAGTTCACCTGATACTGTCTACGGCCTAAAACCATTTATTGACTCATAAGGACGATGTGGAAGTGCGACAGAATCTCACCAAAAAAAATTAAATGAAAAAGATTGTTAATACTCGTACCTAGCTTTAAGACAACTTCTACGATACATTATTCTAAGTGATCCGTTTATAAATACACGTATTTGAGACAGTTTGTAAAAAATCATAGACAACACTGATCAACGAACACCACATAATAATAGATAAACACCTATGGCAAGTAGTAAATTATTCTACAATACCCACTTTCCTAACACGAACTATTTTTGAGGCAAAATCCAAAATAATATTTATAGTAGCTTTTAGATTGTACTTTATTCGCAATATACTTGACTGCGTATTAAAAGAAAATTGTACTTGTGTCTAATTCTTACATCAAAGAAACATGCAATATAAGTATATTGCATGTTTTTTACATATTACAAATAATCTAAAAAGTGGAGTGGTCACCGAGAGCACGGCGGTGCACTTACACGAGCAGGGCGCTTCCTTCCCCACCGACGCCTCGGGCACTGGAGCACACACACACGCGCACACAAACAACAAACGATACACGCACGACGTATGTACGTGTGTGTAGTGGGGTAGAACAATTACACAAGAGTGACCAAATGTGACTGAAAGGCGGCGACCATTTCTTTACGTTTTATAGCACAATCGCACATAGTTACGTACCACATCGTTACCTACCACTTATACAAGATTTATTGTTCACCATTACAAGTCGCGAAGAATTTCCCTCCGCTCGTGTCCCTCATACTACTGCCTTACAATGACACAATACCATTTTACGTCACTTGCACTCGCGTGCAGTCACCGCAACGCAGCCACCGGCGCGCATCATTGCTCCTGGACAGCCTCCGCTTCTAAGATGAACACCGCTCCTTAGATGAACATATGTTTGCCTACTCTCTCTGAATGTAGCGATCCCTTGCTGTGTTACGTTCTAATGTATGTTTCAAGTTAAAAACGTGGACGGGGTATAGCACACCTAGGGCGAGTCGGAAAATATTTACATAAATAATTAGTTATTATCACCGTTCGATGCTCGCTTCTAGCTATCGTGCCCCACATACATATATCCTAGTATTATTCACTTGTTAGTAAAACATCTGCTTCTTTTATAAGTATCGTGTACCTATGTGTGTATTTCGAGCCAGTTACCGGTAAATGAACTTGTTTTGTTTTCTAATACAAACCCAACATACTCGTACAATCCAAGACTTTCATGCAGTCTAGCGATATTCGACATTGGGTCGGTATCGGGCTTAGTTATACGAGATTGTTCGACATGCCGTTTTGTTATATCGGTCTATGAGCCTTAGCGGCGTTCATTCATACTCGTATAAGCAAACTTGTCTTCTCTCCGCGGAGGTTTTCTCACAGAGAGCGCAGAGTTTTACTTAAACGATTGTTTCAAGTTGAAAAGTGTACCAAACGCAACGATTTGCTGTTTCCTTTGAGATTGAGAGACACACACAATAGGAAAATAGCTACGCTACTTTCATACGTGCACGGAGGCTGCACGAGCAATGTTTCTTTCTTTTTTCTTGTTTCTTTATTTTGGACATGTTCCACTCTCCCAATTTATGTTAAATACAAAAATTGGAAGAGTGGAACTTTATGCACTTTATACATCGGCGGACTTGATGCCCATAGCATCCTCTTCCAGTCAACCTTAGGGTGGTGTAGAAATCTAGAGGAAGATGCCAGAGTTACATAATAATGTAATAAATGAAATGAGAAATATATATGTCATACATAGACAATGAATACGACATAAATACATATATATTTACATAAAGATATATATACATACACATATTTATAGGTATAATATTCGTACACTATGACAACTTAATTTAAGGTGTACCAATTATCGACTTAATTTTTCTGTCATTTCGTTGAGGATTCATGTACCTTCTTTTTGAACGTATAACGATTTGTGGACATCCTAATATCGACCACTAGCGCATTCCAAAGTAGTACTGCCTGAACGAAGAGTTCACGAAGTCGAAGTCGGGGCAGAAGAGAACCAGATTATTTTCTGAGCAAATATTCATGTTGTGATTAGAGGACAGATAACGGAAGTATGGGGCGAGTTACGAAGGTGAAAACAGTGACTTGAGATATGAAAATAGGGAGGTAAGTGGTCGCTGATTATGGCGTAGGCGAACTGGTAACCATTTCAATGACAGACACATGGTCATACTTACGAAGATTAAAGTTGTATCGAATGCAGTTATTGAGAATTCGGTTTAGTTTATTGAGGAGGTCAGTATTCAGGTCAAAATAACGTACATCACAATAGTCGATTATTAGGATTATTAAAGACAGAAAGTTCTTCAGACGATATAAAGTGCGTAGGCTTCCAGTTACTCGTTGGTTGACGTGAGTAACTTGAGCTTGCCAGTCTAAGGTTGAGCCAATGAATAAGCCCAGACCTTTAACTGATGAACTGAAGATGATCGGTAAAATAGAGCCAGTGTCGAGTCAGCTCATTATACGTTTGCTGCCTACTATAATTACTTGACATTAAGTTGTGTTGACCAACAATCCAAATTTAAACGACCACTAATTTATGACATTGACTTGCGTTATGACTTCTACCCTCGCCTGCAAATATATCTGCAGATCGTCGGCACGGCGTTAATACACGCCACGAAGTTGTTGAGTAATAAGAGAGGAGATGAAATGCCGCCTTGAGGGACACTAGCGTAGAGGTCGCACAAACTGAAGGTCGAGCCTTCAACGCCAACACACTACTGTCACCCCTGAAAATAAGTAGAGAACCATTCTAGTGCCTGACAAGGGACATGGCATTCGAGAAATCAACTAATACTAGTACTGTGACTTTAGCGTCTTCCATGCCCTTCTAATATCGCCAGTCACTAAGGAGAACAGTGATTGTGCTGTGACCGGCCTTAAAGCCAGATTGTAGAGAGAGAAAGAGAATTATATAGTATCTGTGTACAAATTTGGAGAGTTACTTATGAACACAGACCTCTAGTAAAAGTGTTCAGGAAGTAAAGGTTAGTTATGTTTTAGTAGGGAAATGATGTAAGCCTTGAGCCACAAAGAGCGGAAGGTTTCGGAGTCGAGAGAGTAGTTGATAATATGAGCGATTGCCAAAAGAATAGAGTCCAGGGTGGTGACAGTCATGCGATGGCTGATGCCATCATATTCCATAGCATTGGAATGGATTGATATGATAATTCTCCTTATATCCTCAGGAGACACGTGAGAAAACCAGTGAGTCGAATGAGTCAAGGGTAGGACTGGTGAGACCTGATACGTAGTTCAGCGTTTGGCATTCAGTTTGAAGATCCAGCGTCGTTGTAGATGAGAAATAACAGTTTAAATCATTCAAACTGTATTATTACAAACAAATAAATTATAGTATGATTGAATACGAGATGTTGTTTTTTACCAACGCCTAGGCTATTGAGAAATTTCCATTACTAGGAGACGAAGAAGACTCTATGTTTTGAAAAATATGTCAGTGTTTAGCGTTGCCATCACCTGGTTACACCGATTCCTTGCAGCCTCTTTTTAACATCAACGTAATATATAGATAATAATAATATAGTAGCAATATTACGGAATTATGTATCTTAAAAATATCTACATAAAAGTCCGCGATGGTCTATAAGTAGGTAACGAAAAACTCAAAGTAACCATTTTTATGGACTCGATAAACATCTTGGGTACTACGCTATATTCGAAGTTGCAATGGGACCCACAAATGGGACATACAAGTAAATAGTCGAATAGGCTTAGCTCTGCAACATACGCAGTAGACAAAATTGGTCAGTTGACTGACATTTAAACAGCCCAGCCATTACGTACGGTATTTCGTTGTGCGCAATGCTGCTGACATTGAAACTACGAGTATTTTCGTTTTGCAGAAACGAGCTGTTCCATTAATTGACAAGCTGAAGGTCCGAGATTCACTAAGCGGTAAATTTATAGAAATTAATAAAATGACGGTAGCATCTCAGTAAATTTATGAGAACGTCATTTATGTAAGAAAACAAATACAACATTAAACAAAACAACTAGTAATTTACATAGTATGAATACTAGAAAAAAATACGGATAAACTTATATTGCCATTGACTAGGCTCCATAAAATTTGCGGTTCTTTTAGATGTGAAACTTGAATAAGTTCAAGTCTGTTAATAAACAGAAACTGTGTGCGAAGGGTTACGGCAGAGTCTTAGACCATTGCGAAGAAAACAATGCTTAGTATTAAGTTGCTCTTCAACGTAATAGTCCACGGGCCCACATACGAGTATAAGGGATTTCAGTGGTTAATGACAGGCTGAAAGTTTATACACAGTTTCATTTTGACGAGACACCGAACTTTTATCATTGGACCAAATTCTGATAGTGGGAGGAAAAAGTGCGATAGGAAGCGAAACACGTCGATTTGATGAGTGTCCCAAATCAAATAATAACAGTTTCTAAAAATCAATACTTCGAGAAAATACGATGGCAAACTGAGAAAAACTTGTGGCATACAAAGTGAATGGTACATTCCGAGTGACTCCCAGCTCTAACATGTCAGAATGGTGACTTGAAAAAATTTATTAATAACAAGCTGATTTTTATTTTAGGGCTTGCAAAATATATATTTTTATATAAAATGCATCGGCATACAAATTTGTTGGTAATTTTTTTGAGACCTACAGTCGAAAATTGTCAAAATTATGTTAATCTTTTTTTTATTAATAAACGTATGCCATGAAAAATTTATGATAAATAATCATAACTTAATTCTTATTCTAAATACAAAAGTGACCTACAAAAAAAAATGTATTTTTTTAGTAAACCTACAAAAACAAAAAAATCCAATCATTTAATATGTGCTCCGTACTTTTGTCTTGTAACCACTGGTTTCATTTGTATTAAACTAATGTTATAAAAATAAAAGTTTGTATTTTGAGTGAATTATCAGAACTTTAATAATAATTAAATGTAACAGTGCATGAAAAATATTAAACTTATAAATAAATTAATGATAAATATTTAAAAAAACAATCAATCCTCATCAGATTCGTCATTCGATGACTCTTCACTATGTGTCATCTTCAGAATTATCGGTATCATACTGTTCAGATTCTGTAATAAAAGAAGTATATAAATAAGAATCTTTTGTTGAAGACAGTTGATCGAGCGATGGACTTTGTGGTCCGTCAAACCAATAATAATGATAATTATTATCAATTAATATCCATCCATAATCCTCTGGCTTTTTGTCAGCTGGATTCCTCATAAGTGCATTGCACCATATGCTGCTAATATACTGTGTTCGCCTTACTTGTAACAGTTCTTGTTTTGTTGGTGGTAAGTTTGAAGGATCGTAGCCAATTATTAATTTTTTTAATAGTTCTTCATTTTCGTTCTTGAAACGATAATTTTTATCAAAGATCTCGGCTCGACCTTTATAAACATCATTTTTCGTTTTTAAATCATACATTCTGCACGTATATTCTTCGATCCTTTTAAAGATGATAAATCTGAGCACGAACGTAGTAACTCAATAAACCTATCTTGAAAATGGCTGAAACGTACTTGGAACTATTTTTTTTTTCTAGACGATAACTGATTTTACAACTTTTTTACAAAACAATGATTTTTTCCATACTTGACTATCACTTAAAAATTGTTGTTAACTGAATAATAAAATAAATAAGTAGTTCAATAGCTCAATCACTCGATACAAGAAATTTGAACAAATTTTCATGCAATTCCCTTGTTTTTATTGCTGTAATTGTTTATATAATTAAGTAATTTAAAAATAATATTCATTTTCATTAAATAAGCTGTAATATTGTATACGAATTTTCCATTTAAGCAATTTCAAACAAAAGCTGGCGAAAATTATGTACAGGACTTCAACATCTTTTCTTTTTTTAAATTTTATTTGTTTTAAAATTTCGAAAAGTTCATTTGTATTTAATTGTATTTAATCGCTTCCATTTTTTTGTATGTCAATAGTTTTATGGTGTTATACGTTAGATTCTTAACGGAAAAAATTTAAAAAGAAGTTGTTATTAATCAAAAAAAGATTAACATAAACTTGACAACTTTCGAGTGTAGGTCTCAGAAAAATTACCCACAAATTTGTATGCCGATGCATTTTTTATATAAAAAAAAAAAATTTGCAAGCCCCAAAACCAAAAACAGCTAGTTATTAATAATTTTTTTCAAGTCACCATTCTGACATGTTAGAGCTGGGAGTCACTCGGAAGGTACCATTCACTTTGTATGCCACAAGTTTTACTCAGTTTTCCATCGTATTTTCTCGAAGTATTGATTTTTAGAAACTGTTATTATTTGATTTGGGATACTCATCAAATCGACGTGTTTCGCTCCCTATCGCGCTTTTTCCTCCCACTATCAGGCTTTGGTCCAGTGATAAAAGTTGGGTGTCTCGTCAAAACGAAGCTGTGTATAAACTTTTAGCCTGTTATTAATCACTGAAACCTTATATGTGGGCCCGCGGACCCTTATATTGACACTTTGTATGTTGTCATTTTTTTCATTATTTTATTTCAAACTAGCCGACCCGTGCCCACTTCGTTGGGCGTTAATTTATTGTGGTGTAATTTTTTAGTTCAATCATAATAAAATAATTATTAATTTATTATGGCTTATGTCATTCCTGAAAAGTGTCGCTTTCTGTTGGTGAAAGAATTTCAGGATCGGATCAATACTTCCGAAGATTGACCCCTACAACCATACAAAGTTAGAAAATTTACTTATTTACAATATAAGTATAGATGTGATATATTATATTGGTATTAAGTAGATAAAAGAACGTGTGAGTGGCGTGCTTATTGCATGGCAGGATCATATTGCCTCAGTTGACCTCTCTCTTACTTCACTAATATTATTTTGAAAACATGTTTCTTTTTTTTAATATATGGCTCTGCCGAAATGACTTTACTCGACTTGATGGAAAGCATTTAGCAAACAGAATCCAAGAGTGGTGATCACCATACTCATTGTGAATACAGACAATGCAACAATACGGCATATAATAATGATCCACACCATGGCGGCCTAGCGATGCTTCTGCATCATTGGGCCTCCGGTCTCGCTATCACCAATAAAACACGACAGCACGAACGCTGTCATTTTACGTTGATTTTCTGTGCGAGGGTAGTACCGCCCCGGTCGAGCCGACCCATTCGTGCTGAAATCGGTGTTGCTCTACTAACTTGTAAGAGCAACCATTTCTTGCAAGTTCTTCTCCATGGATGACTTTATTTGCAAACTTTCGGTTGTGGTTGTGGTTATGGCTCTTTACAAGCGTCTGGGAAGACCTTTTTTTGTCAGAGCGGGACTTAACGGTAAAAACATAAAAAAAAATAAAGAACACCTCATACAAAATTGAAAGTCCAAAGTAAAATTCAAATGTAACAATATTTAAAGTCTTGTTAACGAATTCACAGCGAGTATGGTGTAAGCTGTTTATTGTTTTTGTTTTGTTTCTCCAAACAAGTACGTAACATGTACCTTCTAACCTTAAACGATATTATTGTTAAACTTCATTTAATTTTACCAAAGTTGTAATATTATAGTTAACTGTAATTGTTTGTTGTGCTTAGTTCCACTCTTTCTTCTGTGTTATTTTTTATTGTATTGGTGTAAACAAATATTGGTAACTCCAAATAAATAAATTAATTAATAAATACACATACATAGGCACAGTAGCATTACTTCCAGTTAGAGACATTTACCATAATTCATACCTATATTACAGTTGCTGAAAGCGAAATATTTGTGCCGTCGCTAGGGACGGACGGCCTAAAAGTAAGACTGTCCCGACCAAATCATACCTACATATGGTCGCTAACTTAATGTAGACCAAAATTGCCTTTTAGAGCATGGACAGGCAGAGCAACCTACGCCGATTGCTACCGTGCGAAGCGAAGCGAAGGGGATGATCGCTAGTGAGTTATAAAATGATAATTTGACATTCGATCAACATAATTTAGGTTTCTAAGTGTTTATAATAACGACATATTTTAAGAACGTTTCACATTGACCTCGGTTTACACCAAAGATTTTATTTCTTATGAATCAGAGTGATTCATGACAAAATGCTATGTATGTAATTATAGTAGGTACATTCAAATGTAGTATGAAAAGCTACCAGTCGCCATGTGTCAGCAACATGGCGACTGGTAGCATTACCTTCTGGTGACATAATAACAATACACCTATTTCGAATTTATCCTTTATTTATCCTACAAATATCTAAAAAGTGTATACCATAAAAACCGTATTGCATAAAAAACATGATTTCCCTGTAAGTAAGTATTGTGCTAGAAGGTATATATATGTATAATTCTGTGTACCAAACATAACAGTTTAAAACCCAAACAAAATACGAGCACAATATGAGCATCATTTGTTTTCTTTTTTTTCAAAGACAGCACCCGCAATATGAATATATACTCGTACATCTCTTGTTGCGGGGGATTTTACAAACATACAAGAAACGAACCAAAAAACACCAGACTCCGAACAACAATTTTTGGGTCACTCAAAGTGTTGTCCAATGTAGGGTGCAATAAAGAGCGGTGTGGCGATCGCTCCAACCATTATACGAGTACCATCAGTGCATTACACTTGGCTACCTGGTACTCAATGCACGCATGTGCTTACAGTAGCAGACAACATACAGAAGGACACACAGTGGACGGGATGTTACATTTTGAAGTGTTTAAAACAGGAGAGCGACGTCCTTAACCACACACAGATGCAGACGGTACCCAGCCTCTTATTTACTTGGGTGTTATATGCGTCATACGTACAATCCATGGTCAGGTCAGTGTCGTCTGAGCGCGACGTACACCTGAAGTTACCAACAGCAGTAATGGGAATGGCCTGCGTCCTGCGGTACACGTTAAGATTTTGATTTATTATATCATACAATAACCACACCAAGCGCATCGTCTACAATTATAACTACAATTTGTCTTCAATCTGAAGTAACTTAACCAAACAAACTTCTTAAGTGCAACTTTATTTGTAGCTAAAACTTTAATATCATCCATGAGGTGAATGTGGCAAATGCAGCACGCAATGTGACCCATTCTAAGACGGGCTAGTGAGATGCTTTCCCCTAAATCGTAAATCGGTGAAATGGTTTCTGGTTATTGGATAAGGTGTGAGTCTACTAAACCCACATCAATAAAAATAAAATATTGCAAATTAATCTAGATCGTTTTAGCAAAATGGACAATCAGTGCATTGTCAACGGTGTCTCACCACACCACACGGTACATACGACACCTGCCCGTGACGTTACAGATTTAAACAATACATTTGAACGCTTAACGGATATGGTTCGGTTTTACCTATGACTTTGATATGTTTTACGAGCGTCGCAAGTTTGTAACCACGACAATAGTGCGTGACGCATCGTTCCTTAACAAAGGGTTTGTCAGTTATATTAAAAAAGAATCATAAAGAATTACTCAGACATACGCAGAAATGTAGGTTACCCGATCATTTGAAGTCGGCCATGTTGTCTCTGAGCTCACCGGGACTAAAATAACAAATACACTATCTACGTAAAGAGTGTGACCGGCAAAATGAAATGAAAACCTTAGAAATATTAAACGATATATTGTAATCAATTAATTCTTTTACTGCTGTTTGATGCTTTATATTAATACGGCGACTAATCTCCATTATTGTTGATAATCGCTTATTATTAATTGGATTGGCATCATGGGACTGTGAGGGGTTACGATCTCCGCCTTCCATAAGCGCAAGCCTGGGGGTGACAAAAGAGGCCATCTGTCACTCTAGCAGAAGCAGGACCGGGTGGCGGCGCGGACGTGCTGAGCGTGCTCGCCCTGGGGGACAGTAACGGGAACATTGGGGTTCCCATACAGGAGGTGGCCATCTACAAACCGTAGATGACCCGAGGTACGTCGGCGTTTCAGGGTTTTCCTTTCTAGGGTGCACCTGGTTCCCCAGCATCTAGTACCCGAGACGGCGTACGATTTTAGTCGGTTTGAGTCCGACGTTCCGCCAAGAGGTGGTATCCGAGGGTACATCCGCACAGAAAAAAAAGGGGATTGTGAAGGCCAATCCAAGACGTTAATACCAACTTCTGATTTCTAAGAGGTGCAGAGCCGACTTCGGAGTTTAGGATCATTCTCCTTTATCCTCTCTTGAAGCATCTTCTTAGTTGACGGCAATATTGCTTTTTCGTAAATTTTCGTCCCTTTTTAGCATCCAATGTTGTTTACAGTGTAAATTACCAAAACTGTTTTTTGAGAAACATCTTCAAATGTGCACCTTTAAAGCGTGTTTCACGGATTGTACGATCAGTTTATTGCCAGCCGTATTCCAAGCTCGATTCGAGTAATCGGCTGCCCAAAAGGAAGTTTCATCAGAAAAAATATCTTGTCCCAATAACTTTGCTATTGCTTAACAGTGCTTCGATATTTCACGTCATTTACAACTAAACGCCTTTTGATGGTATCAAGTGATATAATTAAACCCTTTTTCTTTATCTGTTCTTACCCGCTACGTGATAATATAGGATTTTTGGCAAATAGCGTCAGACGTCAACATCGTCATCGACAGTTTTTGTTTATGCATATTTCTTTACCCACTTGCTCACGTAGGCCTTGGGCGGCTGGGTTGCAGAACATTTTTTGTCCTTTCGGATGAGTACAGTTAAACACAGTTTCAAAGCAGGAAGCTAACGCGGCACTCAATATAAAAAATAACATTTGTAGCAAGAAAAACTGTAGGAGAAACGTTTTGTTTTTACAATATACTATATACTGGTAAGGGATTGCTCTATTTAGCCTAATACTTATTTTATAAATTACATTCCTAAATAAAAAATATATGACGGTCACGTTCTTGTCAAACATACTGTACATGCACCGTAGCGTATTACCAACTTCAGTCTTACCGAGTTCAAAGGGTATAATACTACCCGTTCAGTCCCATACAAATTTATACCTCCAGACGAGCAACTCTCTGCGTCCTAATTAAGGAGGGTAGGCGGGTAAGCGCACTTGCGTCTTTCTTTGCTCGTTTGCTCTCTGTTGATTGATTAAGAGTTTATTTTCTTGCACTAATAGTTTGTCAGACCCACGTGGCGACCTGTGTGTGCTCCATAGAGTGCAAACAAACCTTCTCACCAACAAATAAACAATGTGATCCTTCATTTCCATAGTGACGTAAACATTTTGTAGTTGATGAATTATCGTATAAAACTAGTTAATTGATTAATAAATAAACACAACATAAACTACTTATTTCTATTGTGATTTCTTCTCAACTCATCCATCATAACAGTATGTACATTTATGGTTCTATATTTCTTTTTAATAAGCCGTTTACTTTTAACTACATATTATATATTTAAATCTATAAGAAACAAATAAATTTAGCACATTTTTATAGCATATTAGAAATTTCTATAACGACCACAATATTACACGTGGGAGAGCCGTGGCTCGATCGATGCGATACTAGCACTATAGTCTAATCGACAAGTTGAAAATGGTACAAAATAGAGATACTGCTCTTAAAATTACGTGCGATAGCTCATTGGATCCGGAATGACGCCAGAAAAATGTGCCAAAAGCGTGTATTAGCACATAAAAAATTTCAAAAGTTATAAACAATTAAAGATGAAAAAAAAATGGCATTTCGTTTTTTGCCAATATTTCATAAACTAATATTATTTAAGAAAAGATTCCAGAAGAGGAGGAAATTTCCAATAAAAAACTCCTAACTCCCGGAACTCTATCTCCATTTTTTATAATTTTAATTTAACACTGAAAATAGGTCAGCGCGCGACATTTTTAGTTTGCACGCGTGGCGCCAAAAGCGAGTACGGCACATTAATTAATTTATTTAAGCTATTGAATATTTTTGTTTTTATTTGAAAAAAATATGGTATATTCTGAATACCATAAATAATTTATTTCCGTTGGAAATTTTACTTAAAATTAACACATAATTTTAAGAGCAGTATCTCTATTTTATACCATTTTCAAGTTGCCGACTAGACTACTACGGACGCATCGTCGTTAGCCAGTGAATGAATTCATAGATGCTCAAACAAAATTGTGATTGGGAATTGGAAACTTCCCATTTGTACGTCTCTATTCAGAACGTTATGCACATGAACATTTGGGTGAGACTTAACCACGGTTAAAAAAAAATGCAACAATTACAACGTTAACTGTGCCTAAATATATTGTACACTTCCACCGAGCTCACGCGAGCCACGAGAACAAGGTGCCAGCGTTCATACTAAATAAATATTTAGCTAAATAGAAAACTTTTTATTTAATAAAATTCTCGTGTCACGTTGTGGCTCACGATGAACTCCGAAATCGTGACTGCTGCCGACGCAGATCTTTCGCGCAGCCGGCACGTCGTGTAGAGCGGGTCGCCTTATCGACGTATCCTAGAAACGTTCTATACCCTCCTGAGCAACAACCCTGAGTGTGATTTGATTGAGAATAAATGGAGTGAAATTGTGACAGGGCATGTGTAGGAGTCCATGGAGGCATATAAGTTTTAAATAGTTATATAAACGAGCACATAGGGCAAACAAGCTGGAGATGGTACGAATGGTGAATTATTGGTTTGTTTACAACACACAATATGTCATTTGAACGACAGCCCGACGACGCGCGACGCGCCGACGTCACTGCTGCAGCGCACAAACTATAATTGACATGATTTACTGACAGATTCGACTATCTCCACAATGCAGCGATGTATGATAATTATAACATCTTATAACTATTGACACAAGTGGTACATTGTTATTTTTATTTCCATACCTAATAGCTGACTTTAACTAAGCGTAACTAAATAGATATTCACAGTATATAGGTATATACATATGTCGTTGATGGATTTACATACTGTTGCTAGCTAACATTGCGGCAGATAAAGTATGAAACTTGTGGTGCCTCTCTGCAAGCAAGCGCAGCATGCACCGCGGCTCTGGTGCTAGTTCCGCAACTAAACCTACAAAGACATCACATGCCTTAGCTAAATCTGTGTATACGTTGCCGGCAATCCGTATAATCCGGTATTCTAAACAATATATACTATATAGTTATACTATACTCAAATCCTGTAGGTAGTGTTTACAATATTATTTTTAATTTTATACTTCACCTAGGTATTCTAGGCACAGTGCCACCATTGCGCAGCCGACTTGGACTCCGCCCAGCTTACGCTAGAGGACTGCCCCGCGTGGGCATCTGAATGCGAGGTCCTGGTGTCGGCCAAATCGGACGGGACCTGTCCCCACTAACAATCATCGTTGCCATACTGGCGGTTGAGGTGGGCTGGGACGCAGTGGTCTCTTTCTGTGAGACAGTGATGCTCCAGAAAGAGATCGCTGAACGGGATCGGGAGAGGGCCGATCCTGAGCGTGGGCGACGTCGCCGGCAACACCAGCCGCCGACAGTACCGCAAGCTGCCAGACAGTGGGGACCTCTGGTGGTCGCAAAACCGCGGTCAGGCCGCAACATTTAATGGTTGGGCCAATAAGCAGGGGGAAGCCCAGACTTCCCCAGGAAAGAGTCTTGTTGGCGCCGTGTTGTTCCTGGGGGGGACCTGAAATAACTTCCTCGAGGAGCCGGAGATCCGAAGGGATTTTCCACGGCGTCAAAAATAAAAGTCTTCTATTCAACACCAATTCGCAGTCAATTATGTACTATAAGTAAATGTACAAATTATAATAAAAACATTAAATAATGATATTATGATTATGAATTAATTAATCAACAACAGCGTCAAGTCAAAAACAATCCATTTAAACTCATCTAATCAAATGATTCAACAAGAACAGAAGGGATCTGACGGCAGTGGTCACTGTTCTAACCTTTGTTAACGTATGGAGACCCCTTGGGCCGTCATCCCATCTGCGTTTGCGGCGAGTGATGAATCAGTGCCACTCTAAGCCTGAGATGGGAGAGGGAGGGGGTTCCGGCAACAGCTGTTATTACGACATCCGGAACCATCACTGTTCTAACCGAACCTACATGATTCTAAGTAAAGTTCATAGATCCGCAATTTCGTAGGTAGGTAAGCACTACAGACTATTTTATTATTTTTATTTACTTTATACTTTATACATTGCCGGTGAACTAGTAGTTATTCTATGCAATCCCTAGTAAAGCATGTAGTGAAAGTAATATTAATACTACTTTACACTAAACCTGGACGCCCCAGATCTGTTGCCGGCGCCGCGCCGGTAGACGGACTAGCTATAGGTACAGATATATAGACATACTGTATGATGACAGACGGAAATACGACTTACGAAATATACTTTTTTATTTAAGATCGATTTGTTTCTAAGTCACGTGTCGATGAATAGTGCCGACATAATGTAATATTATAGGTCAGTAGATTACTAATTTGTGCGATAAGTGGCGGTTAATAAACAAACTAGTGTTTATTTTTATTGTTCATCATGAGTCACTGATAACAGGTGTTATATACATCGGGTATATTATTAACAGTCATTGTAAGAGGTCGAGGCACGAGTCTCAATAACTAGCGACTGTGCGGAGACAGCAATTTTTAAGCCAGTAGTTTCAGCTAACATTCCTACAACGGAAATAGGCGCACCGTGTTCTATATATATATATATATATATATATATATACATATACACGCATGTTTAAATGACAATCTTTTGCGTTATGTATTTATATAATAGTTTTACGTCCGTTTGTGGGTCCGTCTGCGGCTTAGCTTTCATCCCTTTTACTACTGAAAAACTATAAAGGTATAAATGACGGAAACAAAGTGGTAAAATAATAATTGAAATTAATACGAGTAATACGCAAACATACACCGTTGTTGCAACAATATTATCAGTAGCCGTCTCTCGTTAGTGGGTTACGCTACAACTAGTTCGAGTTGCCAGTGGTTAGGTTTGTGAGGGTTTACACATGCAAAATAGGTAGTCTGAAATTATTTACGTCACAGGAAAACCTTGTGAGAAAAACGTCATATAATTCCTAACGGATTATGATTGGCAATAAGGAAAATACATGTTGCTGGAGAGATTGTGGTTACGTTACACATTCAATGTCCTGGGTACGCCTCGGATGATGTACATATTGTACATACGTGTCACAACCTTGCGCTAGGACCATTAGCTTCTTTTTATACGCCAGTGCGCTTATACGAGCAGAAGATTCGCTTGAAGTCACTACTGAGACCAAAATTCTACTGTGTATGTATCTACTCGTATGTGCCACGCATTGACTTGCATACCGACGATTTAATACCTTTACCTTTAACATATTTTCAGTGCAGTTATAATTAAACGTTAAGAAAATATGCAGTTGAAATAAATTGATTGAATTCCTTTAACACACTTTAATGAGTTGAGACCGAAGGACAAATTGTGAACATAATTATAGCCGTGGTATAACGATAACGTATAATATTATATGAAGAGTATATTTAGCGATAAGAGGGCTCGCCTGCGCCTGCGCCTACCCATATACCGCGTGTATGTAGGGTTGCAGTGGAGCGTGTAAACAGTGAGTTGCGATAAACTGATTGATTGACTATTAATTTAATATTACTTTTTAATACTTTTTAATATTACTATTAATGCGTTAATTCTTAAAACTTCTGTTTTACAGGATACGATAAATTCATAGCAGAAGTACCTAATTCATAATGGTTTGTTATGTCATGTACCTTTCTTCTAATGATTTCAAATATGTATAATGGAGTTTGCTTTGCTGGTCTCTAATTCACAGAATCTAAAAGCAAAGAAGTACATGACAATATATTTAAGGACTATTCCTACCTCTTCTGATACAAATCCTAAGGTCAAGCCAAATCAATCCAAAAAAGTTTGATGTAGAAAATGTGATAAAACGACTTGTGAGTAACGGACCATTGTGTGTGTGTCAAGGTAAACTCAAACAAACCCTTTTCTTTCGTGGAAGAGCATACGTCAGCGTCTGTGGCGTGCGTATATCTAACCACAGATCTTATTCACGATCAGAGAGGGTCAACAGCAACTTATTGCGTCATGTACAGTAGCTAATCGAACTGTAGAAAACCCATGGACGCGCTGATCACAAGTGCGGTCCACTCGCTAATGTTACATTGCGCTGACCACCTGATTGACTGGCTGACCATTTATTGGGATAAGCGGGAAGATGACGAATTACGAAAGAATAAAATATTTAAGATTACTCCGGTAAATATCTTTGCAAAGACTTGTACCGCTCATGACTCCTATATATTTAAACTTACTTTCGCATGTTAGAGACACGAATTTATCAGTCAAATTCAGATTAAAAATCATTTATTAAATTAAGACACTAAATGACATTTATGGACATTAAATAAAAGCTAAAGGTACAGGTAAAAATTATAGATCGACACAAACGGACACAACAGCATGTGATGGGTTGTCAAGGGACATTAGATGAAAACACTAAAATCAACTGCCTGCTTGTGTCGATCTATAACTTCCAGTTTCGTATACTTAAAATACGCAGAGCCTCATAAGAAGAACACAGGTGGTGAATAAACTCGGGATTTTTTTTATAAAGTCAGATATTTAGGCACGATAGTGTCAGTATTGCATGAAAGTTAAACAGTATGGAAGCCACACACACACACAGTGAAGAAATGCTTCAAAAGCTGACGTTCCAATAAAAAAAAATCACTGAGTGATATCGTTGAAGGTTTGAGACTATTGAACATATAAATTATTCAAGGTGCACGTCTACTTATATTCAGTGCCAAAATAATAATAATAACAAATATTTTGGACATCTTTCACACAACGCCATCTAGTCCCAAGCAGAGCTTGTGTCATGGGTACTGGACAATTGATATAAATACATATTTATAGTTTTTTTTTGTAAATACGTACATATTATACATAGAAAATACCCAAACTCCAAAACAAATATTTGCCGATCATATAAATATTTGGTCCGACCCGGGAATCCAACCCGACACCTCAAGAACAGCAGTCGAATACGTTACCAATGCGCCATATGGGCAGTCCCCTAAAGTATTTTTATGATAGGTTTAAAAAATCTATTGATAAATAATTCGTGACTTTTTGAGTTGAACTAACCAAAATTATAGTATAGTTAAGAATTGAGGAGTGGAATGGCTCTATGGAAATTTGTTGAAAATGGGTTTGGAGCTTATTCGACAAGACAAGACGAACCTGTTATTAATAACGGTGTTTGGTAGACGGTGTAACGCGCCGGTGCCTACAATTCTTTGGATCATAGTCTCTGGCAATGCCCGAATACCGCAATCAGTGTTCGGGCATCGCCTTCCTCCACGTGTTTTATGGTATGTGTATATGCATCATAAAGCAACCGTAACTTGCGTGTATTATAACCACTGCATCCACTCAACTACTATAAATTACCTGCCAATTATACAATTTAAAGTTATTTCCTTAAGGTTCCAGAAATGTTTGAAATGTGTACTAACTTCAACAATATCTCTCTCACAATATAGGCTCTTTCTCATTTCACTTCCCGGTTGACCTTCCGTGAGATGTGTCAGTTGATATTAAACAAATTAGTGTTAGGTGTATAACTATTGAGTGATCTGTATTCTACAACAGATGAACAGGAACATGATGATATAAATAACAAAACTAAGAAATATGTCTACACTATTGAAAGAAAAATATCTAAGCGTTATAGACCGTTAAAACCTTGGATTACTATGGGGATAATTAAATCTATACGAAAACGAGACAAATTGCACAAAAAATCAAGAGTAAATCGTAATTTAAATTGTAGAAATATTTAAATTAACTACAGAAACACACTAAAGAAAATTATAAAAAAATTACAACAAAGTTACTACAAAGCAAAATGAAAACAAAAATAATGAAAATATAAAGGAAACATGGAATAATAAAAAAATATTATTTAATACTCGTATAAACAGCATCAACAGAGTTACTCCACATTGAAGTGACTGCAGCTG
The DNA here is from genome assembly GCA_916048165.1 of Spilarctia lutea. Taxonomy (NCBI): domain Eukaryota; kingdom Metazoa; phylum Arthropoda; class Insecta; order Lepidoptera; family Erebidae; genus Spilarctia; species Spilarctia lutea. The sequence goes on from OU696483.1 coordinate 19,661,842, forward strand.
TTTCTCTTTCTAAAGTTAATAGGTTTTTCACGTCTATTGGCCCAAGTGTAGCAAATCCAACTCTACAAAAATTAAATACGTATGAGACAGTGAGACAGTGCTAGCACAAAAAGCAAAACCCATAGATTCCCCGCTAAAGTCCATGGCACTACTCGTATCTCTCTCAAAACGTGTTGAGGTGAGTGAAGCCCGGCCCGCCAGGCATGATCACCTCGACGGGTCGGAGGATCCTCTCTTTGTGTTGGAGGTACGAGTATATGACACACAGTCCCCCAACTATCTTGTATTTGAACAAATATACACCATATAATAGTAGATGACAAACATGAGGGAGTTGATTCTGCCAATTATTTTAGAAGGTAGTGCTTTATCTTTGCCTGGAACATAAAAGTGTTTGGGGCCAACCTGATCTCGAGCTCGAGCTCATTCCAAAGAAGAACGGGCTGTACAACAAAGCACGAGCCATCAATCTCAGACGTATGAGACGCACAACGAAGAACAAGGTTATTAGAGAAGGGTGGGTTTCTGTCGTGATAACTATACACAACTTTTAGTTGGAAGCAGGAGATACAATATGTTGGCCAAGATTGGTTATTTAAATAGAGTATAAATACAGTGAGCGCTCGTAGTTTTCAACGTAGACGAATGGTAGCCAGTTCAGCTTCGAGCGGAAAAAGGATACATGGTAATATTTACGAAGGTTTTAAACAAACCAAATTCAGTTATAAACAAGACGGTCTAGATTATCGAGAAGATACGTCTTCAGGTCAAAGCACCAGAAAGTCCCGTCCAAACCGGTCCAGCCGTTCCAGAGATTATCCGGAACAACCAGATAAAAAATGATTTTTTCACATGCAACGGATACCAAAAAACATTCCGACTCAAAATAACTATTTATCGATCACACAAAGTGTCGTCAAATAGGTAATTCAAACCCACAACAGAGACTTCTAGGGGGCTCTTGTAAATCTTGCTCCCATACGACAAACACGGTGCGTACGGTGCGGTACCACAGCAAACGTGATAAAGAAATGAAAATGTACATACTCGTATTTAGATGCTCCGTGTGACAATGAAGTGACAGACTGTTTATTTCTGTACAAGTTATGTATCACAGATGTTTGGTAAACATTTTATGATTTCCTGTAAAGTAGCTATGCTAAAACGTCCGGTCATAATTGTATACAGTAGATAAAACGTGCGTATTCCATAAAGATCACTAGCGACAGGTAGAAGGTAGATGCTAGAAACCGACAGTTCCCCGGAAGAGCCGGAGATCCGAAGGGATTTTCCACCTCGTCAAAAAAAAGGATTGGTTGTTTGCGATGTCAATGATAATTATAGTTACTACAAGGAACTATAAGGAATATTTGAAGCTTATTTACGAGTAAATATTCCGTTATTAAAAAAAAAGTTTCATTTTGTCAAGTAGTTCAATCCGGCTCCTACGTTCTAATACGGATGAACCGTTAAAAGTTTAGTTGATAGTTGAGAAGAGAGCCAAGTATTATTGTACCTACTTATTAAATGTAAAAAGCACTTGGCTTTGTAAACTCACCTCACATTTGTTCACAAGCTATATTATGTCATCACTGCACTATACAATAAGCGATATCAATACAAACGGCGCGGTAGCGGCGGCGGTCGGCGGCGGTCGGCGGCTCGCGGCTGCACCTGAGCTGTGCGTGCGTCTCTGCGCCGCCTCATCTCACTGCACCCGGCCGCTGGCGCTAATAACACACCTTTTCTCACACCGATGTGACATGTTACTCGTCTACTTGGAGTTTACTGCGATTTCTGGTTGTTTATCTGACGCCGTCCACCACCCACTTTCCGCTCGCACTCAAGCACCCACACACTACGCGCACCGGCCGCTCAACACTCCGCGCCACACTAAGTGTTCACTGTTCATTAATGTGCTTCCGGACACATGTCTAATTACTAGTAAATCATTCATCACAATAAACTACAGCTCGGTGACCTTTGATTCCAAGGATCTCTCCGCGACGTCGCCATTATGTAAATTGTATATCAAGTCAAAAAGCAATTAGTAAATTGGAGTATGCAACAGGAACGCAGGTTTCTGGCAGTGAAATGCGTCCGAGATTGCGGCAGCTGAGTGTGGCCGGTATTTGGTGAGTACGTCTGTACTGGCCATCCATATATTTATTGAGTTATCAAGTACAATTATATTAGTATTTTGGTATACCTCCTTTCCGACACATTCTACGATAAAAACCTTAAGTACATTATTAAAATAGAGTCAATTTCATTGAATTTATATCCGTATAACTTTTTCATAAAATTAATAGTTGCGTGCGGAGCCGCAAACGGTAATGTATATTGCAGAAAGGCTCTTTCGCCGCGTTTACAAACTTTTTTAAAACTGGATTTATAACTTGCACTAATATAGCTGATGCGGCTTTTGAAAATTATAACTCATCACGGTACTATCGTTAGGAGCAGAGCAGAGACCATAAAGTAACAGAAACTGCGGGCAACAGGTAGCGTCCGATTAAGTGCAACATTGATTTTTACCCCCGACGCAAAAAGAGGATGACGTCGATTTCTGTCGTGTGTGTGTGTGTATGTCTGAGGCATCGTAGCTCTCAAATGTATCGACCGATCTCGATGCGGTTTTTATTATTTCCAGTTTCCTTACGGTGGTCCTTACCTATATTTGGTTAATATCGGTCCAGCAGTGTAAGAACATCAGCTCTTTTTTCAAAATGATGTGAGGCCTTTTTGCCGCATTATTACTCAATTAAGTGCTATCGAAGGGATTTTTTAAAATTATAATTTATAGTTATTGACCGTTTCTAACTATCTGTTCAAAAACTATTCATGATTGTTGTGCATTATGCAAAGATCATTTAATTTTGTTTAACTAAATGAGTAGTAATTTGTTTACCTTGTTTCTCTTTTTCACGTTTCGTAAGAACCGATTACAAAGAGTAATATCATCACGGCTTGTTTCCAATTCAATAATGCTTAAACAACAAAAAACAAAAGTGGCCTTTAATTATATTTAAAAAAAAATTAAAACTGCTACGAGGCGTTTGAATTGTTATTTCAAATAAAAGCATGATGTATTATAATGAACTGCCTTCTTCATTATCTCAATGTGTTCACGTTCCGCGGTGAAATATATAAAATACAACAGTCAAAAGTCATTCATGTCAAGTGATATATTGATTTTTCCGTCGATGTTGTGAAGCTCTTGTTTTACAACTCCTAGAAACCACATGTATAGCAGTCAAATAGCAACCCGATATTACAACCAAAACACAAGTGATTATAGTGGGCAGTCCCAGGCTGCGATGTAAAATGTACTTTCAGCAGATACCAGTTGTTACTTGCAATGGTTCGGTTGTTCTATATAGCGAACAAGTTAAAAACTTGGGGATCCATATGGATAGGTACCTATCCTGCAAACCTCAGATCAGGGTGAGATCAGTTAGTCACAAACTATTGGCGGCAGCAGGGTCTCTGCGAAGGCTACGGAACTTCGTGCCCATCAACACCAGAATTGCGCTCGCACAATCTCTTCTTCTTCCCATCCTTCACTGTAGCGATGTCAACTGTCTCGACCTAACTGAAGAGCAATTAAATAAATTTGGATATTTGGCAAGTATGACAATATCTCAAAGTACCGTTCTAAGCTCAAGTGGCTACCAATACACTTTCGCCAGAATCTTCATATACTTTGTCTTTTATACAATGTTCTGTTTCATCCTCACACACCTTCTTATCTCAAAGAATGTTTTCAGTTCTTGCCCAATACACATTACAGAGAGCTGAGGCCATCGGAGAATCAAAAATTAAAAATACCACAATACTCCACTCAGTTTGGAGATAAATGTTTTACTGTGCAAGCATTAAACTTTGGAACAGCTTGCCGGAGACTATACGAAAAGCTAAAACCCTGTTTATTTTTCAAACCTGGTGAAGAATTATTATGTCATTTTGAATAATGTTTGTATGTATGTATGTATATGAGTACATATGTATGTGTAAGTGTAAGTAAACAATTTATTTTTCAATTTTTTTCGTTTAAATATTCACGTGATGGTGTCTTACTGGTGTATAAACTATCTTAAAATCATATACACCCAATGTCCATACTAAGGTTGTCTGGAAGAAATCGCCGTGAGTGATAAGAGCGCCAATTGTTGCGTCTACAACTTTGTTATAACTTGACTGAGATCATCAAAACCTAATCTAATGATAATCATCGTTACCCATGACAATTTCAGGTTCACTACCTATAATTTTGGTGAATTACTTTTAAAGTGTCATAATAATGTCCGTCTATTTGTGAATAAAGCGTAATGTACGAAAGTATAGAAAATAATACGTTATATATACACCTATACACATATCTACATATGTATATATATACATCTATCGGCTTTTATTGTTTTTGTAATCATTTCCACAATGTTTAAATATTTCCACTAACAAATAGATTTATTTTAATTCCATGTTCGATTATAAATGCGTTAACCACAGACATTTGTGTTGTAGTCCTAATGATGATGATAACTTGGTTGATTTTAATTTAAAAATATTTGTTTGCCCCGCAGCCGTTAGTGGGGCAACTGTTACAACGTACAATAACATTCATCTGTTTGTAGCGGTCCGCTGCTCGAATACGAACTTAGCAGGAGCGGGAGCGGGACGTGGGCAGCGGCAGATTGTAGCGTTGTGTTATGAGAAACTTTACTTCGTAACATATAGCTTGATAAGGGTGACAGATGGCACGAAATAATCATTTTGAATACTAATGAACTAATGATATCTATCAAAGATTGTAATGCTAGATTGATAATAATACGTTATGACACTATTTAGATTTATCGTGATAGGAGGGCGATGCTGCGACATAAATGGGCCGACTCGACCGGAGTGATACCACGGCCTCACAGAAAACCGGTGTGAAACAGCACTTGCGCTGTGTTTCACCGAGTGAGTGAGAATACCGGAGGCCCATACCCCAACCTCTCCCCCTATCCCCCTATCCCAACCCCTCCCCCTATCCCCCTATCCCAACCCCTCCCCCTATCCCCCTATCCCAACCTCTCCCCCTATCCCCCTATCCCAACCCCTCCCCCTATCCCCCTATCCCAACCCCTCCCCCTATTCCCCTATCCCCCTATTCAATAAAAAAAAGACACCCAGCACATTCATGGTTGATAGAACTATTAGTGTCGTAATAATATAATGATTGAGTTGTTAAACAGGTCACACGAATAATTCTATCCAGTTAAGAACAAAATCGTAAAAGAAACCCCGTCTAAGAGCGTATACCGTGCAGGTCGACCTAACGCACCTATACCAAACCTATTATACCTAATCTCAATTATTCGTGTCTGCTTAACAATAATAATAATGTCTTTAATAATAACACACTTTTATTTAAATAATTCAGATTGTGAACGTTTTAATATATGGTATAAAATTATTTTAGGATATAATATAATTTGTGTACGTTATGAGATTATTTTGACGTAGACGAAGAAACTTAACGATCGTTATGGTGCGTTTCCATGCTTGCTAAGACTCGACAAGCATCCATAAGCGCCAAGCGTCTATAAATCTCGCTAGGCATTTGGAAGTCGTTTACACACTTGTGAATGTGTCAGTGTGCTACGTACATACATCCACGCATGGCGGACACTGAACTTGTATTGGCAATTACGTTTGGTTTAACCTACGAGTACTTTTATTTCAAATACAAGCAAAGTAATACCAAAGCAAAGAAAGCCCGACGGCCACGAAGATTGTGGATGATAAAGATTCATAGAAATAGTACCAGGTAACAAATAAGTTTTTCAGTTTTATTGGTTTCCATTATCTACATAAGTTATATTATCCCACAATATATAATGATAGTGCATAAAGTACGCCGCGATCGCGAGTTGCACGCAGTCGTCGTGTGTAGCACTATAAGTCAACAGAATTAGATGAGATGCGATTCTTCTTTACGTCCTTGGAGACAATTGTACTTCTCGCCGGATAATCCCAATACCACAGCTGATTCCGTTGCTGATGTGCTGCATGGTATGGAGCTTTTTATTCCATCCTTAGTGGTCCCAATGGCAAATGTCGCCCCTGGTATGGTCTATATTCCAAAAAAGCTTTTCGCAGAAGCAGGAAGCTGACCAAGCCTGGGCTGATGAGTGGCGGCACGGGATCTAAATACGGGACATAGGTACAATTACTACATTATGGAATTCTCTAACACCTGCGCTAGTAAAGACTGTGTTGCAGGTGTTAGTATCTTCCCCAATCTTATAGTGACAATATCGTTACAACAGTTTGTTTACACCATGTATGTTTTAAATATATTTCATTATATAATATATATAGGCAAAACAATTGAGAGGTGTCAAGGGACACCCGGATGAAACGAAGTTCGAAATAGAAAGACGAAACGAAAATATCTGGCTTGCTTTCTATAAGAAAGAGAGAGTGACAGACAGAGAAAGGGTAATGATTCCTGACAATTTCAGGGTGTGCAAGGGGGGACTAAAAAATGTCTCCGAGCGATAGTTTCGGAGATAGATAGATATCTTCCTTAAGCGATGATTTTAGGGGGTGGGGGTAGAAATGAGTAACTTGCTAGTTAAACGTGATATCCAACTAACGGGTTGAAAATATGTGCGGTCCTAGTGTAGGTGGGGGGGATGAAGGTACTATCAGTGGGGAGGAAAGGTCAGAAAATGATCAGTCTGGTGGGGCGAAGGGGTTGGGAGTGCTGTGCTCGTTAAAATGAGTCCAAGCACCAAGGTGCTGGGGTAATTGGTTCAAAAATTAGGTTGAGCGGGGGTGAAGTATTTTTGAAATGGGGGGGGTAAGGCAAATATTGAGGGGTGCTGATTCCTGACAAGTTCAGGGGGTCTATGGGGGGATTAAATAGTGTCTCCGAGCAATAGTTTCGGAGACAGAGGGGGTGTCTTCCTTAAGGGATGATCTTAGGGGGTGGGGGTGATCAGGGTAGTGAGGTGAATGGATTGGGGGTGCTACGCTAGATAAATAAGCCCCAAAAAAGGGGTTGAAAATATAGGTAAAGGGCCCCACCTTTCTATTTCACCTTTTATGGGTGAAAGTATTAGGGGGGGGGGAATCTCGACTGAGAAGTATGTCGGTATCGAAGAACTCGACTTCACGATGTGACTAAGTAGGCGATCCAGGAATATGTGGGGAAAATTTTATCCTCCCTGTGGTATCACTAAACTTCTTGGGGAAACACACATAATTAAATTGTGTGGTTTTATGAAACCACGGTAAAAGTGAAACATTTTTTCACATTATAGACATTTAACTAAAAATTTTTGGAATAATATTCCATTAAGGGTATAAAAATCGCTTTATCAATCTTAATTTTACACTTGGAAAATCTTCAACTAATATTTTTATTGAACTCTATGCCTTAGAGTACAACATACATAATACTTAACAATTATTTAGATCATATACACATATTAAAAAACTGAAAACAATATTTTATTATCGTTGAGTCATTTTGATCCGTTTTTCAATTACTTTCAATCATTCTATAATCAATTTCATCATGAGTTTCACAGTTTAAAAGCAAATAAAAGTTTCACTTTAATAAATAACAACATTTACATTAAACACTAACAAAAACAAACGAGTAATAGTCTATACCTACACTACACGGTCAGTTGCTGCGAACTATAGGCGCCGCGGCCGCCCGTCACGCGACATGCAACACACAGACCAAAAATTTTGAGACGATCTAATAAAAGTTTCACTTTAATATGGTATAATAAATTCGTCTTGACAAAATGTGTCGTTGACATAAGTCGAAAGTGTTACAATTCCGTCTAGCCCCCTTCCGCAACGCGCGATAAGGAACTTCGTTCCAATAATAGTTGGTTGTGGTATATACAGCCTTTTACAAGTAACTGTAAAAAAAATGATGCATATTTCTTATTTCGACGCAACAATGTGACACGAACAGACCAAATGTGGTCGAGATTCGATGGCATTATTATACTATAATATTTTGTATTCATAAATACATAATACACGTAAGATGCAAGATATGGCGTAAACCTATTCGCTATATTGAAATGTATGTAGTGTAAAGAATGCAGTAGGATTAGTGTGTGGGTTATCTTAAACGTGTTAATACTAGTGTGCTGAAAGTAACAAAGTGTATGAGTTGTGTGTTGTGGTTCGTTTTGATTATGTATAATGGTACAAATTGTTTGTGTGTTTGTTTGTGTATGCATGCACCTCAAATAATAAAATAAGTTAACAAAAAATTTATCAATATTAAAAACTAAAACAAATCAAATTTAGTGAAATGGTTTATGGTGCGATATTGATCATAGCGCAATATTTTAAGTCACTTCAAACCGTCAAAGTCGGACTCCTGATCTATTCTCTTTGTAGGTGCACCTTCCTTCTGTCTAATGTAGACTTTGCCAGGCGACGTCCAGTGATAGGCATAGTTGTTGTGCTTAGTGAACTCTCGTGCTTGATGGTTTCTTATCTTTAGTGGTGAGACTTTCCGAGATGTAAATGGGTATATTGCCCGCTGTTCAGTCGATTTGTCTTATTGTCCTTATTATATTTTTTTACATTTGTTATCAGTTTATCCTTTGTTATTGTGGACACAAATTCGGCCGTTATAGGTCCTCCTGTCTGAGATTGTTGTTCAAAGGATACACATCTTTCAGCTCGTGTGTATGCATTTCTGACTTCGCAGCGACACCTAGGGTTTTAACGATGTTTATCAGGTCTTCCTTAGTCTCACCGGTTTTTTTAGATACATTGCGAATTTCCAAGCTCGACGACCTCGCATTTCGTTCCAAGTGCTCGACTTTTTCTTCTAAAGATCTTATGTACCCCAGATTATTCTTCCTTTCACGCTCTAAGCATGTAAACTTATCCATCAAGTCATCATATTTATTAGATAAGTATTCGACCGTAGTTTTCAGTTCAACATTTTGAACTTTTATTTGGACCAAATTACTTTGCATGACACTAAATTTTTCACTCTGTTCTTTTCGCAAGGTTGGTATTGAAGACATAATGTCCTCGCGAAGAGATTTAAACTCGGAGGATTGTTCGCAGTCATGTTTGCGCTTTTGACGTAAAGTGATTCTATCCTTAGATAGTTCCGATTTAGGTGGAGATAAATCAGGTTCAGAGCTGTGATGGGCTTTAGGTTCATTATTGCTTTTCGGTGGTGTACGTTTCATCGCAACAGATTTAATCAAAATCTGCTCCTAACTTGAAATGTTTTTTATTGCGCGTTGCTCTAATTAAGTCTTCAGGCGCTTAAGTAAACAATATTATCAGTGGGCGGGGTCAGATATTAATGACTCACGTGCGTTTGACAGGGAGAGGACACTTCTCGTCTCGCTCGCCGCAGGATTCGACCAACTCGATCTCTAGCAACACTGTGCGCGCCTAGTACTTAGCGATGATTAAATTATGTTATTTATTTAAATGATGAATTGATGAAAAATAAATCAAAATTGAACTTGTGTCACAGGACACGTCTGCTAGCGTTAGCGGTCCGGGGGGAAAATAGATTACAACTTTGCCTCCAGGTCCTTCAAAAAAGACATTGCAAGGGTAAAGTCGGAGCACATTGCTAGGATCGGCGAGAGGTTTGAGCGTCTTACTTCGGGAACTCGAGCATTCTGGTCTCTTACCAAGGCTATCGAAGGAAATTTCTGTAAGCCATCTCTTTCACCTCTGCTCTTAGGAAATAATCAGTTGGCCTATGACGCAAAGGAGAAAGCCGATCTTCTGCTCGTTTGCCCATTATACAATAAAAAAAATAAAAAAATAACGCCAAATAATATATTCGCAATATCGACGTTCTGCGGACACAATTCTTCAAATTGATTTTTAAAATTTGTCCAGGGCCGATCGTTGGTTACCTACTCGTTTAACGTTTAACGTGCGCGCGTCGCCCTTTAAACGGTTACCTATGCACGACAGGGTTTCATTTTCGTCCCAGTTATGCAAGCTACGTGCACACCAAACGTCGATATTATGAATACTTAGATCGAAAGACGAGATATAATTATGGATACATCTTACTTTAGCGAGGGAGCTGGTCAGTGCCTTAACAACCCTTGAAGTTGCATCTTCACTGCATGTAGTACTCTCGTTACACGACGAACCACATGGCTGGTTCAGTTGTAGGTCAAGCCCACGCGAAGATCCATCGCCCGAGTCTGCGTCGACATGCGTCATGACAGGTGTGCTTGCCTCAATAGCCAGGGCACGCTTCGTGGCATGGAGTTGACGGTTTCGTATTTTTACGTGGCGCACTAACAGAGTTTCCTAACGTGCTTATCTTATCGAGGATAGCCGTTAGCATATCTTTATTTGAATCTACCCTACGTTTACGCGGTTTAGGCATTATTTATTTTTTATCAAAGTATAAACACTAATTATAAGATTATAATCAATGTCGGTCAGAATAGCTAGAAGCGGGGAAGGCTTATGGAAGCTACCCCACTTTTGATCTTATTAATCAATAAAGTATTTACTCGTATATGTATAAATAAAAAAAAACTTGAGAGGTGTCAAGGGACACCCGGATGGAACGAAGTTCGAAATAGAAAGACGAAACGAAAATATCTGAGTGTGTCGTCGTCGTGTCGTGACAACAAATTGTGTCGTGACAACAAATTGTGTCGTGTCAACAAATTGTGTCGTGACAATTTTTCCGTCTAGCCCCCTTACACAACGCGCCATAAGGAACTTCGTTCCAAAAAATAAAAAAAAAAACTTGAGAGGTGTCAAGGGACACCCGGATGGAACGAAGTTCGAAATAGAAAGACGATACAAATATTATATTTACTTCAATATTTTACGTAATTTCTATTTTTATGATATATGTGTACACAATAATATTAATAATAATAATAATGATAATGATGATAATGGTGAAAATGATGAAGATGATGAAAGTGATGAAGATGATGAATTGATGAAAATGATGAAAATGATGAAAATGATGAAAATGATGAAAATGATGAAGATGATGAAAATGGTGTAAATGATGAAAGTGATGAAAATGATGAAAATGATGAAAATGATGAAAATGATGAAGATGATGAAAATGATGAAAATGATGAAAGTGATGAAGATGATGAATTGATGAAAATGATGAAAATGATGCAAATGATGAAGATGATGAAAATGATGAAAATGATGAAAGTGATGAAAATGATGAAAGTGATGAAAATGATGAAAATGATGAAAACGATGAAGATGATGAAAATGATGAAAGTGATGAAAATGATGAAATGATGATTATGATAATAGTGATGATAATGATGATAATGATGATATGTATATATAAAAGTTCGAAATCTTATCTATCTATTATATATATATATATATATATAGTATATTATATATATATTATATATATATATATATAGATATATATATAGTATCTGGGTTGCTTCAAGCAATGAAAAATAAACTAATAACAAATAAAATTTAAAATAGCAAAAAGTGTCGTGACAACAAATTATGTCGCGACAATTTCCGTCTAGCCCCCTTCGTTTTTTCGTTCATATCGCGCGATAAGGAACTTCGTTCCAAAAATATATGAAAGTATTTATATATTTGAAATTGCAAAATTTGTTAAAAATAACCGTTCGCTTTTTGAATCTAAAGTTAATTTTAGCAAACGTGAAGCAACACAACTATAGTCTGGCCACTGAGAGAATGCGTTTCTGACAGATCGTGATCCAATGGGCGATGTAACTTTGAACTGGCGTACAATTCATGGCAAAATTTTAAATATCTTTTATTAACCTTAATAATGAGTATAACATTAAAAATTGAATAATCATGCCCATGTACAATAAACGTTTTATTTTGGGCTAAAGTTATTAACAATTAATCAATTTAAGAACAATAATTTTTAAAAGTCTAACGACGTCAAACTGCGCTGTTTCAAGGTAATGTCAATAGTTTATTTTTGTAGTGATGTGACAAAATAATACTGAATTGTAACTGAGTATTTTTGGAATCGTAATATATTCTGTCGGTCGATATATTGTTAAATAAAACGTTCTAATTTTATAATATATAATTTTATTTATTTATCTTTATTGAATACACAAAAAACAGTAGAACAAGATGAGTTACAAAGTATGTAAGGATGTCGTACAGTCGTATGTTGTCACCATTTCAGAGAAATGTGTCGAAATGCTTTGGGCATTTATACGAACGACATTAAAGTTCCTGGGGACATCGGAGAAATTATTCGAGAGTGTGTATAATGTACTTAATACATATTTAATATAGTTTGTAATACGATATAGGTACGACCAAACCAAACTTATGAAAATAATTGTCGTGATATCAGTCAGCTGAATTAAAAATAAATGAAAAACTATTTTTATTCCTTTATATTTCTGGTAAAAAATTGGTAACCCAAAATAGCGTTGTGAGGACCATCATTTTGTGACATACACAAACAGTCGTCTCTTGTCGTCTTGCGTTTTCCAGTGTTTCTCGTTGTGTTTTTTCTCGTGATTGTTATTGTTGTTTATATGTACCTCCGCGCTAATTTGTTTAGAATTTTACTGTTTTGTACTTTTGGTGCTTAACAATAATGTCGAAACGCGGTCATCCATTGAAAAGTGAAACCCGTAAACTAATAATCAAGCTTCAAAATTACTTTGAGTTGAAAAGACAAGAGCGTATCTCTCAGGCACTTGGGAGTAACCAAACGGACGATAACAAATATTAATAAAGAAAAGTTCGGCTCATCTGGCATGGAAGAAAATATTTTACGAACACCTAAAAAGAAACGCAGAACTAAACCTATAACAGACATAGATACTCGTAGCTTTGACGCCGATGCAATAAGGAATCATATATATATATATATATAGTTATTATGCCAGGAATGAATACTTTAATAGGTCGACGCTTCTACCATCTTTGAAAGCAGCTGATTTGTTTAGGGTGGGAAAAACTGCTTTATCCAATATTTTAAAAGATATTGGATTTCAATATAAGAAAACAGACAAAAGGAAAATTCTTTTAGAAAGAAATGACGTAATTTTAAAAAGAATTACTTTTCTAAGAGAAGCAAAAAAAATGATAATTGGGACAATGTCGTTTTCATTGACGAGACATGGCTGAACATCAATCACGCGCTTTCTCGTTTTTGGACAGATGATACTCAAGCGTCGACGTCGAAAGTGCCAATCGGTAAAGGAGCACGTCTCATAATATGCCACACTGGTTGTGCGAAGTATGGTTTTGTGGAAAATGGTTTATTGGCATTTGAGTCAAAAACTACTACTGACTACCACAAAGAAATGAATGCGGCTGCATTCAAGGAGTGGCTCCAGGATGTGTTGCTACCTGGCCTTCCAGAGCCTTTAATTATAGTAATGGATAACGCCCCTTATCATTCGGTGCAAATAAATAAGCAAATAAATAAAGCACCTTCTCAAGCTAATAGAAAAGATGGATTGGTGGCTTGGCTGTAAAGAAGTGGCATTGACGCAAATATGTCAATGCTAAAAGCGGAGCTGATGAAATTTGTCAACGACCATAAGCTAGCAAATGTTCGATACGAAATGGATGCTGGTTCTGGAGTACGGTCATCGCGTTCTCCGAATTCCTCCATATCACTGCCAGTACAATGCCATAGAGCTAATCTGGACTCAAATTAAAGGTTATGCAGCCCGCCATAATACTTCTCCACCATATGGCATAAAAAAGATGAAGACGCTTTTGTTCGGGCTTTAAGGGCAATTGAAATAAATATGCAGCGGGTGGCTTGACAATGTGACTTTACTCGGGTGAATGACATATAAAAAGAAATCTTTGTACATACATTAACGTCATCATTCTCTCTCTCTCTCTCTCTCTCTCTCAATGATAGATTTAGTTCTGAACATGCCCGCGGCCGTTGAAAGTCTAATCTTTCAACCAGACCAAAATCCTGAGCATATAGGGAATGGACATATCTTGTTGAAGGCCCTTCGTAGAATTCCAGTAGACGTCTTAATGTCTGCTACACGGACGACTCCATCGGATCCCGGATAAACTCCAATAACTCTTCCGAGTCTCCATTTCAAGGGTGGAAGATTATCTTCCCTAATCACCACCAAAGAGTCCAACTCCAAACCACCCTTGCCGGAACGCCACTTTGTTCGTTGCTGCACCTTGACTCACTCTTTAATCCACCTTGACCAGAAGTGTTGGCGGATCTGCTCAATGCGCTGAAAACGGCTGAGATAGGTAGTGGATTGATTAACATAGCTCTTCTGGGGTAATGAAGTCAGTGGACGGCCGATCAGGAAATGACCTGGTGTCAAGGGCGTACAATCCGCAGGGTCTAAAGACAGCGGCGTTAGTGGACGTGAATTTAAGATTGCCTCAATTTGGGCCAGTGTGGTATAAAGTTCCTCATAAGTCATGTTGCAATGTCCCAACACTCGCTGTAAATGATATTTAACCGATTTGACACCCGCCTCCCAGAGACCGCCAAAATGAGGAGTATACGCGGGAATGAAGTGAAAGTTTATACCATCATTAGCTATGGTCTCACTTAAATATTGCGTATTACTCTTAAAAAACTTAGACAGTTCGTTATATGCACCAACAAATGAAGTACCGTTGACAGAGTACATGTGCGCAGGTTTACCCCGACGCGAAATAAACCTATACAAGGCTAATAGAAAGTTATGGCTAGTCAGGTCGCCGACAAGCTCTAAATGAACAGCTTTCGTAGTGAAACAAATAAAAATTGCAATGTACACCTTAACGAGTCTGCATCCACGACCTTTACGACTGGCACTCATAATAGGTCCCGCATAATCCACGCCAGTACATTCAAATGGATATCCACCTGGAAGAAGACGCTGCCGCGGCAGGTTACCCATCAATGGCGTAACAACCTTGCCTTGCATACGCTGGCACAGAACGCATCTGTGATAACAAACCTTAGCCAAATTTCGACCACCGATAGGCCAATAGGTCTCTCTAATAGATGCTAATAATAACTGTGGCCCTGCGTGCATTAACCTTTTGTGCTCAAAAGCGAATAATAATTTTGTGAAGTTATGAGTGGTCTGTAAAACAATAGGATGTCGTTTATTATACGTAAAATCTGAGTTATCGAGGCGTCCTCCAACACGTATTAAATCATTATCGTCTAAAAACACGTTGAATTTGAATAGGACGCTCCCTTTAGATACATTTTGTTTGTTTAATAGTAATTTATGTTCGCGAAATGATTCTTGTTGACTATGGTAGATCAAAATATTTAAAGCCTTCTTTAATACATCATCAGATAAAAAATTATTAATAGGTGGTGTGCGTTTGCAGGACTCGATGAATCGCAATACATAAGCCATAGAACGCAAAAGTCTTGAATAATTAGAAAAGCGATTAAAATCTATGAGAAACGTCCTATCGTTGCGATCAAGAACCGCATTCAATGATACATCAAGTCGAATTTCAGGGAGTAAGTCCAACTCGACACATTTAAATTGTGAAGGCCAATCATGCGAATCCTGTAGGAGAAAGGCAGGACCGGACCACCACATCTCTAAACTATGCAGGTTGTTAATATCTACACCGCGAGATATTAAGTCTGCTGGGTTTTTGTCAGTTGGGACATGTCTCCAAGTACAGTGAGCTGCCTGATCTAATATTTCAGCTACGCGATTGCGTACAAATGGCTGAAGCTTCGAAGGCAGCATTTGTAACCATCCTAACACGATAGTCGAGTCAGTCCAACAAAAGACGCGAGAGAATTTAAGTCGAAGTGAGTTTGAAACCTTCTCATACAGACGAGCTCCCATTACAGCGCCACACAATTCCAGCCTAGGAATCGTGGTCGGTTTAATTGGCGCCACTCGACTTTTGGACATAAGTAACCTAACCACGCACTCACCTTTATCATTGATGCTGCGAACATAAACACATGCGCCATATGCGCGCTCAGCAGCATCAGTAAATATATGAAGCTCCGGTTGCCTGTATGAGTGACATACAACCATTCGAGGAATACGAAACTCATTTAAAAGAGGCAAAGTTTTAATAATGGACTGCCACTGAACATTAACCTCAGCGGGTAATGGCTCGTCCCAAGATAATTTGTCCAACCACATTCTCTGCAGTAACATTTTCATAGTAATTACAAAGGGAGACAAAAGTCCTAATGGATCGAAGATCCTTGCAATCACTGAAAGTAATTCACGTTTAGTGTTACTATTGCAGGACATAGTTGTACTAATAGAAAATAACAGTTCATCTGAAGTTGCATACCAACCTAGACCGAGCAACTTGTCGGACTCGTTAGAACCTATATTTAAATTATGTGACGACTTAGCGACTTCAGACAATAATTGAGGTTCATTCGATTTCCATTTACGGAGTGGCAGGCAAGCCGATGCAAGTACATCAGTAACTTCTTGCCGAATGAACTTAACCTCATCTAAATCATCACCTCCAAATAACAAATCATCAGCATAAAAGTCATTTTTAATGACGTCAGCAACCTTCTGATTTTTACAATCAAGCCCCAATTGATGAAGGCACCGAAAAGCTAAAAATGGCGCACTAGCCGTACTGTTACGGGGTGGGTCTAGAAGTTCTTTTAAAAAAAAACAATTTTAATTGAGACTGAAATGTTATTTAATTAAAAATCGATAAAGTTACATAAATACCTAGTGCCCTCAACGAAATCGGAAATAAGTCTGATGTCATATATTAAAATATCGTTTATAATGAATTGCGTCGCTTACGTCAATGCAAACGATGCAGTTTTGTTTTATATGGAATGCCGGGGTTGCGACATCGTAACATCCCCCCCGTTAAGATTGATCATTACAGATTAAGTAAAGATCAATGTATTGACTTAAAACAGAGATCGCCGTGGGCTACAGAAATGGATAATCACTACAACTTAATTTTATACTTATCTACTTAACTTTAAAGCGTTTAAAAGATTTTACAATTAAAAAAAAATATATATTAAAAGTATTCATATCATAGACCGTTTAACTAGCAGTAAGTCGATGTTTCACATAACATTATTTAACATTACATAATTGTATTTCTTTTCAAATTAGGTAAGGATTTTACAGATGAGCGAAGACCATCTTCCTCTGAGGAGTCGGATGTATGATGTTGTGACTGTCGGACTACTATGTCCTGAGTTTTTTGACTCTTTGTTTTATTATTATAATTTTTGTTGTATATAGTGACGCAGCAGCCTGAATGTTTACTACAGACATATCGTCTACTTTTAAATAAAATGTATAATAGAACGACTGTAGTGATAACATAAGTTAATGATAAATAATGAGTAGAATATCTTTCTAAATGAGAAGGCTCTTCAATTTTCCTTATCTGGTTTTCAAATTCGTCTAATTGTGTACTGGCTTTAACTAAGGAATCCAGATTATTAAATTCATTTAATTTTATTAGAGGAACCTGATTGATGGTTTTATTTAAATGTCTGGTATCGCAACAATCGGTTACAATATTAAAATTCGAGATTGAACTGGTAGTATTTTAAGTGAAACTGTCGGCTGGAGTAAAAGTTAAAGTCTTATAAAAAGCAGAACATGATTTTGGTACATGCATTATTCCTGAACCAAACAAGATTTCATCGGTGTTACTGGTGGCTTTGTCACATACAAAATGACATTTTCCTGGTTCAGATTGCACGAATATCCATCGATTGTGGGTAATTTTTTGGAACAAATTCACTGAACCCCGAAGAACTCTTGTTTCGCAAGACTTTGGTAACTTAGAGATAACTTCCGTAAGCAACGTAGTTTCGCACGTAGGATTCGCGATAGTCGAGTAAACGTTACCGAGAACACACACATAGCACTGGTCTTTTATGATTTTGCACTCACTCACACTATCGAGTTGTGAGTAAAACAGCCTATCCGAAGTTATTGCCAAATATTGTTTACTCGGTGCGACAAGAAGATAAGTGTCTGGTGCAGAAACGTCGAATGGGACAGGAAACGATGTTATGGTAAAGGTTATAAATCTGAGGACGAACCAGCGGTATTTTTACAACTTTATTTATATAACTTTATATAACAAAAAAATTTATAATGAGTAGGAATAATTTTATATAGGATTATTGATTTATTAATATAATGGTATATAATGGTAACGGCGAGTGGTAATTAGCCTGATATGACGTTAAAATTATTATTTTCAGTTTTAAGTACATTACAGAGATCTGAGATCATCGGAGAAGTTGATACTGGGAATGCCAACACATTCCCACTCGATTTAAAGGCAAATCTTTTTGTGCAAACAGTAAGGCTATGTAACAAACTTGTCTGAGACAATCCGACATGCAGAAACTTTGGGTGTGATTACAAAGCTGATGAAGGAATACTACGTGTCATGGTAAATACTTTCAGTTTATTTTGAATAGGATATATATAGATCTATATGTGTTACTTGTGTGTTGGGTTAACCAAACATTTTTAACACACGATGTCCATAATATGGTTGTCTGGAAGAGATCGCCTTGAGCGATAAGACCGCAAATCGTTATGTATTATTTTGTACTTTTTGTAGTATGTACGCAATAAAGATAAATAAATAAAATGAAATAAGAGTTGAAATTAACTCTATTTGGTGTGAAATTACACCTATAAATAAACAGGGTTGAAATTAGCCCGATATGACTATTTGGGGTGAAATTGGCGCCACTGCCTCGGTGGCGTAGTGGTGGCAAGTGCGACTGCTGAGCTTGAGGTCTCGGGTTCGATTCCCGGGTCGGACCAAATGTTTGTATGATCTGCAAATATTTGTTTCAGAGTTTGGGTGTTTTCTATGTATAATATGTATGTATTTACAAAAAAGAAAAAAGTATATAAGTGTTTATATCAGTTGTTTAGTACCCATAACACAAGCTCTGCTTAGCTTGGGACTAGATGGCGTTGTGTGTAAGATGTCCGGAATATTTATTTATTTATTGTTATTTAATTACACCTATGAATGACGAAACAGGGTTGAAATTAGCCCGACTATTTGGTGTGAAATTACACCTATTAATGAGTAAGTAGGGTTGAAATTAGCCCGATTTAATGAGTAAGAAGGGTTGAAATTAGCCCGATTTAATGAGTAAGAAGGGTTGAAATTAGCCCGATATGACTATTTGGTGTGAAATTACACCTATTAATGAGTAAGCAGGGTTGAAATTAGCCCGACTTAATGAGTAAGCAGGGTTGAAATTAACCCGATATGATTATTTGGTGATTGAAATTACACCAAGAATAACGAATGTTTAAAGATTATGTCTAATGCATTTTTAATTTTTGAATTGTTATAATTTCAGTGTAACTGTTAAAGTATGTAAAATTTATATTGAAAATAAATGTACTTTATTGAGAAACGTGATAGGTTGTATAATGCAATTGTTATTTCATGTATAATTATAATTTGTTTATGATCGACAGAAAAATTGTAATATATACATATATCATAAGTTGGAATATACATTATAAATTGCAACACGAGGACGTGTTGATAGCAGGATAGCCGAATCTGTTAGCGGTAATCCTAATTATAATAAACAGTTGTGATTGTACACTTGACTTCCGGAATATCGGCCAATGAAATACTAGGTGTAATGAATAATAATGCAAAGAATTCCGAAAGTCAAAGATATAATTAATGAAATTATTAAAACATATTAAATGTCATAATTAATAAATAAGAAATGTAAAAGACTGACTTGATGTCGGGCGGCCATTATGGAGGGGATATATCCTATATAAACCATAATGGCGGCCGAGTAAAGGCAGTCTTGGTCGAGGAGTGAATCAGTGAAGATGTGTTCTATCTTTTGTGGTTTGGTTGCCTTAACTGGCACATAGAAATACTGTTGTCATAAACAACAAGCTTTGTATGAATTATTTGAAAAGATGGTGCACATGAGTTTCTCACCAGCTCTTCTCATGAATGCAATACCCATCGGAGCTGGTACTTGGATTGATTTCAATTTAAACCTTTGAGTTGAATCGAAGTCAATCTAAGCTCCGGTAATTCAAATCATCTCGGTGCATTTAGTATTAGTACTACTGAACTGATTACTTGAGTTTTGTTCTATATTCTTATGTTTGTATTTTGACGTGTTCAAGTGCCTTTTTGGGCCTATGGAAATAAATGATTTGAGTTGAGTTTGAGTTTGAGCTATATCAAGAATATGAGTTGTTCCATTTACTAAATCCCCAGAGTCTTTTACACCCCGTAACAGTTTCTTCGTGAGGGCCCTTAAGGACTCCTCTTCCGCTTTGGCGGGAGTTGTGGACACCCTCATTGGGGACGTGGGTCGCCTTCAGTCGGCCAACGACCGTCTGACGGGGCAGGTGGCTGAGCTGAGCGCTCAATTCGCCCAATTTCGGGCGGAGCGCTCGGAGCGAGAGGCCCCAGCCCCGTCTTCATCGTCATCGCGTCGTGCCCTTACCGAGCCCGAGGTCCCAGATGCGTATCTGGGACAAATCCTCGTAGCGGTGGGGCACTTAGTGGACGGTCGGCTGGCTGAGCTGTTGGCAAGGCTGCCTCCGGCCCCATCTGTTCGGCCGCCGCTTGCGGCACCGAGGCCGAAGGTCGCACCGTCGACGACCCCTCTTCCCGTGGTGGGGGGTCGCGTATCATTCTCGGCGGCGGTGTCGAGGCCGGCTCCTGCGGCTGCCCAAGGGGCGCGTCAGGCCAAGGCTCCGGCTAAGGCTCCGGCCAAGGCTCCGGCCAAGGCGCCGGCCAAGGCGGCTGCGCCGAGACCGGAGCCGAAAGCGGTGGCAAGGGCTGAAGCGGAGGTCCCTCCGCTCCCCACTCCAACACCTCTGCCGGGACCCTCTGTACCTGCCCCCTCCAATGAGGGTTGGCAGGTAGTTGGAGGGTCCAAGAAGGCTCGCAAGCGCGCCACAAAGGCTGCCCGACAGGCAGCCTCTGGCGCGCAGGCGTCGCCGGTGGCACGGGCCACCCAAAAGAAGCCGCGGAAACTGCAGCCGCCTAAATCCGCGGCTGTAGTGGTGACCCTGTCACCGGAGGCGACAACCGGCGGGCTGTCCTACGCGGCCTTCTTCAAGAAGGCCCGGGACAGTCTCGCCGGAGATTTTGAAACGGCCGGTGTCCGCTTGCGCCTCGCCCAAACGGGAGCTCGAGTTCTCGAGTTCCCTGGGGCCGATGGCGCCAAAAAGGCGGACACCGTTGCCGAGAAGTTGAGGGACGTCTTTGCAGCCACGGATGGTGTGAGGATCGCCAGGCCCACAAAGTGCGCAGAGCTGCGCATTTCGGGCCTGGACGACTCGGTCACGACCGACGACGTCCGCGCCGTAATCTGTGAGAAGGCGGGTTGCGGCGCGGACAGCGTCAGGGTCGGCACCATCCGCCCCGGTCCGGGAGGCCTTGGTGCGGTGTGGGTCAGCTGTCCCGTGGCGTCGGCCAAAATTTTGGCCGATGCAGGCAGGATCCTTATCGGTTTCGTGAGCGCCAGGATTACAGTCCTGGCGGCGAGACCGATGAGGTGCTTCAAGTGCCTGGCCGCGGGACACACACGCGCCAAGTGCGCCAGTTGTTTTGACTGCAGCGGACTGTGTTTCCGCTGCGGTCGACCGGGGCACAAGGCGGCAGAGTGCTCTGCCGCCCCTCACTGCCCCGTGTGTGCGGCAGGCAACAAGCCCGCCAATCACCAGATGGGGCAGGGGGGCTGCAAGCCTCCCCGAGCTTCTCGGCAGACGTCGGGGGCTAGCCTGTCGACCCAGGCTGCCTCCGACGACGTTCGTGCGACCACGTCGTCGCCCATGGAGGAGGTTGTAGAGACGATCCAGTAAATGGAGCCAGCGTCGCAACGCGACATCTCTACACGGGGGTGGTCCGGTCGATGGCACTATATGGTGCACCGGTGTGGGTGGAGCTCTGACCGCCCAGAATAAGGCGCGCCTCTGGCGGCCTCAGAGGGTATTGGCGGTCAGAGCCATACGCGGATACCGCACGGTGTCCACCGAGGCGGCGTGCGCCTTGGCCGGAACACCCCCGTGGGATTTGGAGGCGGAAGTGCTCGCCGAAGTTTATCGGCGAGCGGCTGAATATCGGGCGGAGTACGGGTATCGTGCTCCGCCCGAAGAGGTACGTGAATGGCGTGAAGCGACTCGCCGAGCCACGAGGGCTCGTTGGTCTTCCCGGCTGGAGGCTCCACGCGCTGGCTTTGCCACCGTGGAGGCGCTCCAGCCGGTCATCCTCGAGTGGGCAGGGCGGCAGCACGGGACTCTTTCCTTCCGACTGACGCAGGTGCTTTCCGGGCACGGTTGCTTCGGGAAGTACCTGCACTCGGTCGCTAGGAGGGAACTGAGTCCCGCCTGCCACCACTGCGACTGCAGTGAGGACTCGGCCCAGCATACGCTGGAGATCTGCCCCGCTTGGGCGGATCAGCGCCGGGCCCTCACTGCAGTCATCGGAGGAGATCTGTCGCTACCGGCCGTTGTACTGTCCATGGCCGGTAGCGACAGCAGTTTTACCGCGGTCGCGACCTTCTGCGAAGAAGTAATTTCGCAGAAGGAGGCGGCGGAGAAGGCCCGGGAGGACGATATCCACTCGGACCCGATCCGCCGCCGGCGCACGGGGCGGCGGAGGCGCGCCTATCAGCGCCTCATGCCGCCCTGAGTGTGGCCGCGGGATGGGTTTTCCCCTCCATCCGCATTACAGGCCAATCGCGAGGGGGCGACGTACGCGTGTGCCGTGCGTCGCCTAATTTGAGAGTCTAACAGCAGAAGGTGCCCGCTTCAGTTCGGGCAGGCGCTGGGAGGGGTCCGGCGTGCTAATAACTGCAGTTCCCGGACCCCTCTCTTCTCAGGCGCAGAGTTGGCACACCGTGTGGTTTTAGTCGGTTCGATTCCGACACACCGCCCCGCCGTAAACCCCGGTGGGGTGAAGGCCCGAGGGGGTTTCCACACGTAAAAAAAAAAAGGGCTCAGGTGTAGGTTGGCGAGAAGTCGTAGGTGGAGGAGTCCGGCGTGTTACGCCGCTCCTATTAAAGGGGCTGTTACTCATCACTTATACTTATCACTTAATTGTAATGTACATTGTTTTGCACAGAAAAACCAATAATTACAGCTGCACTTATGCGCTTACATATGCACTTAATACACACTAAAAACTAGGTCAATATTATACAGAAATATAAATTTTCAATTTTGTTAAATTGCACGTCAATTCGCAACGACGACTAATGATCTTAGTTAGTTGGCGTAATGTGTATTTCTGTTTTAATTTTTTGTCTATCCAGGTGACTTCCCACTCGTTCCCTCCAGTCTGGGAGACTCGATATTCATGACTCGTGTAAGTGTTTAGTGTACGTGTCCAATGTTTTGTTTGTGTGTTTTCTTTC
The DNA here is from genome assembly GCA_916048165.1 of Spilarctia lutea. Taxonomy (NCBI): domain Eukaryota; kingdom Metazoa; phylum Arthropoda; class Insecta; order Lepidoptera; family Erebidae; genus Spilarctia; species Spilarctia lutea. The sequence continues at coordinate 19,685,255 of OU696483.1, forward strand.
CACAGGTCACACTTTCTTGTAACGTCGTTCTTTTCAACAATATATATATATATATATATATGCTAAAATATATGTAATTGTTGCATTCTTGGTTGTGAACTGCTTCCGTCTTATGTATGTCTGTCTATTCTATGTAATCTAGTGTCTATTGTTTGTGTGCATGTTCTGATTTTTATTATGTATTCCCAGATCAGTGTGTATATGTATGTTTTTGTGTAGTGTGTATTCTGTGTGTTAGTGAGTCATGCATATGCCGTTGTCTCCTTCGCCAGGTAATTCCATTTAGCACGGGTTGGGCATTCGGTGCTAAAGGCGTTGTGGCCGGTGTTCCGCAGCCCAGTGGATGAGCGGAGATTGGTCCTCCACTCTGACCCTTTGCGGGTCCAGGGTTCAGCGGGTTCAGCGAAGGTGGTTTGCTGACTTTTGTAGGTGTTCATATTGTCCAGTGACCTCCTCTTCGTTCCTGGTCTCTTCAGGAAGGTTTTTGGCGGCGTCCAGCACAAGCAAGAACGAGGTGGCGGCGCCGGAAGCGGCTTGTCTCCTGGATGTTGGAGATGTTTTGTATATTTTTGGGAGAGAGGATGTGTGCAATTTTTGTGTGCGTGGACGGGGAAATTTGTCCGTGTGTGTAATTGTTATATATACCCTCTATGTAGAGGGGTGTGTCGGGGTAAAATATATATTTAACCCTGTAAAGGGGGGTAAATGTCAATATAATTATTGTCAAAATAAATTTCGAACTTATATTTGAGAGGTATAGATTACCTCTATCAACATAATACTATCTTACCACTAACGAAATCTTTTCTCCAAAAAACAATCCATAAAGAAATAAAAATACAAAAAATTTAAAAATAAAAAATAAAAAAAAGCAAAGAGTAGCGAAATTTATAAAAAAACATAAAAGTCTACGCCATTTCCATACGGTTAGAAACCCTGGCAAAAAGATACGATTTTCTAATAGTCTCATAGCCGGACCAACTCCAGTTTACGACTTATTCATTATTTACGACAGACCCTGTATAAGCAATGAAAGATGGGAGGGTGGGTGGTCGATTTTATGCCGTTCCACTGGTCCGATCTGGACAAATGGGGTGTCGTTCGACGGGTCTCGGTGAGACCTTTCCAAAAATGCAAAAGTCGACTTATTTGACAAAAACCTCAAAAAATACCACAATTTAAGTTCAAATGTCAAAAATTTCGAACTTCTATTTACCGGACTTATGTAAAATACCATAAATTAGGTAGATCTAGATAAGATCTAACTAGTTATGTATAATAAGTTACTACCAAAATAAGGGTTGACGAAATATTCGACAATAACATTAAAATTTGTCAAAAATTTTAAAAATTCAATCTAAATGGAAGATATCTTTGTTATTATTTGCCGGAATTAAAAAAAGAGGTGTTATTAGACGGATCTAGATGAGAGCCGTCTAAACCTGTAAAAAAGAGGACTTTAATATGAGGGGTTGACGAGTAATTCGACAAAAACCTCTAAAACTTTACGAAATTCAGGATTAAAAAATACTAAGTACAAAACTAAAAAATAAATATTTGTTTTACAGGTTTAAATTCTCCCACGGGACGCAGGAGTGCTCACAGGGTCAATATAAAATAACAGCGGTAAGTATAGTAGCTACAATTAAGAAAAATATTCGTGTCGGAATTAGGTGAGGTCAGAGTTAGGTCAACCTCTTCCCAAGGTTGCTTCGGTGAGTATCTGAATAGGATCGGACGCGAGGAGACGGCACAATACCACCACTGCGCAGCCGACATGGACTCCGCCCAGCATACGCTGGAAGACTGGCCCGCGTGGGTGTCTGAACGCGAAGTCCTGGTCGGCCAAATCGGACGAGATCTGTCCCCGCCGGCCATCATTGCTGCCATGCTGGCGAGTGAAGAGGGCTGGGACGCAGTGGTCTCTTTCTGTGAGGCAGTAACACACGGCCCCCCCTGCAGTCCACCATCAAACCTAACCTAACTCTGAGCATTTTTTTTTTGGTCCCATCTCATGGGCAGAATGGCAGGCCTTGTGGTTTTAGTCAGGTCGATTCCGACACACCGCCCCGCCGCATCTAGCGGCAAGGTGACGGCCCGAGGGGGTTTCCACACGTAAAAAAAAGGTCAGAGTTAGGTCAACCTCTTCCAGGACACACAAGTTCCTGACACGGTATGCGGCAACAGCAGGGATAGCGAACGAAAGGTCCACTATCGGCCCCCCCTGCAGTCCACCATCAAACCTAACCTAACCTAACTCTGACCTAACCTAACTCGGACCTAACCTAACTCGGACCTAACCTAACTCGGACCAAACCTAACTCGGACCTAACCTAACTCTGAGCATTTTTTTTTGGTCCCATCTCATGCGCAGAGTGGCAGACCTTGTGGTTTTAGTCAGTTAGATTCCGACACACCGCCCCGCCGCATACCTCGGCGGGGTGACGGCCCGAGGGGGTTTCCACACGTAAAAAAAAGGTCAGAGTTAGGTTAGGTCGGAGTTAGGTTAGGTCAGAGTTAGGTCAACCTCTTCCAGGACACACCAGTTCCTGACACGGTATGCGGCAACAGCAGGGATAGCGAACGAAAGGTCCACTATCGGCCCCCCCTGCAGTCCACCATCAAACCTAACCTAACCTAACTCGGACCTAACCTAACTCTGAGCATTTTTTTTTTGGTCCCATCTCATGCGCAGAATGGCAGACCTTGTGGTTTTAGTCAGTTCGATTCCGACACACCACCCCGCCGCATACCTCGGCGGGGTGACGGCCCGAAGGGGTTTCCACACGTTAGGTTAGGTCGGAGTTAGGTTAGGTCAGAGTTAGGTCAACCTCTTCCAGGACACACCAGTTCCTGACACGTTATGCGGCAACAGCAGGGATAGCGAACGAAAGGTCCACTATCGGCCCCCCCTGCAGTCCACCATCAAACCTAACCTAACCTAACTCGGACCTAACCTAACTCTGAGCATTTTTTTTTTGGTCCCATCTCATGCGCAGAATGGCAGACCTTGTGGTTTTAGTCAGTTCGATTCCGACACACCACCCCGCCGCATACCTCGGCGGGGTGACGGCCCGAAGGGGTTTCCACACGTAAAAAAAAGGTCAGAGTTAGGTTAGGTCAGAGTTAGGTCAACCTCTTCCAGGACACACAAGTTCCTGACACGGTATGCGGCAACAGCAGGGATAGCGAACGAAAGGTCCACTATCGGCCCCCCCTGCAGTCCACCATCAAACCTAACCTAACCTAACTCTGACCTAACCTAACTCGGACCTAACCTAACTCGGACCTAACCTAACTCGGACCAAACCTAACTCGGACCTAACCTAACTCGGACCTAACCTAACTCGGACCAAACCTAACTCGGACCTAACCTAGCTCTGAGCATTTTTTTTTGGTCCCATCTCATGCGCAGAGTGGCAGACCATGTGGTTTTAGTCAGTTCGATTCCGACACACCGCCCCGCCGCATACCTCGGCGGGGAGACGGCCCGAGGGGGTTTCCACACGTAAAAAAAAGGTCAGAGTTAGGTTAGGTCGGAGTTAGGTTAGGTCAGAGTTAGGTCAACCTCTTCCAGGACACACCAGTTCCTGACACGGTATGCGGCAACAGCAGGGATAGCGAACGAAAGGTCCACTATCGGCCCCCCCTGCAGTCCACCATCAAACCTAACCTAACCTAACTCTGAGCATTTTTTTTTTGGTCCCATCTCATGCGCAGAATGGCAGACCTTGTGGTTTTAGTCAGGTCGATTCCGACACACCGCCCCGCCGCATCTAGCGGCAAGGTGACGGCCCGAGGGGGTTTCCACACGTAAAAAAAAGGTCAGAGTTAGGTCAACCTCTTCCAGGACACACAAGTTCCTGACACGGTATGCGGCAACAGCAGGGATAGCGAACGAAAGGTCCACTATCGGCCCCCCCTGCAGTCCACCATCAAACCTAACCTAACCTAACTCTGACCTAACCTAACTCGGACCTAACCTAACTCGGACCTAACCTAACTCGGACCAAACCTAACTCGGACCTAACCTAACTCTGAGCATTTTTTTTTGGTCCCATCTCATGCGCAGAGTGGCAGACCTTGTGGTTTTAGTCAGTTAGATTCCGACACACCGCCCCGCCGCAAACCTCGGCGGGGTGACGGCCCGAGGGGGTTTCCACACGTAAAAAAAAGGTCAGAGTTAGGTTAGGTCGGAGTTAGGTTAGGTCAGAGTTAGGTCAACCTCTTCCAGGACACACCAGTTCCTGACACGGTATGCGGCAACAGCAGGGATAGCGAACGAAAGGTCCACTATCGGCCCCCCCTGCAGTCCACCATCAAACCTAACCTAACCTAACTCTGAGCATTTTTTTTTTGGTCCCATCTCATGCGCAGAATGGCAGACCTTGTGGTTTTAGTCAGGTCGATTCCGACACACCGCCCCGCCGCATCTAGCGGCAAGGTGACGGCCCGAGGGGGTTTCCACACGTAAAAAAAAGGTCAGAGTTAGGTCAACCTCTTCCAGGACACACAAGTTCCTGACACGGTATGCGGCAACAGCAGGGATAGCGAACGAAAGGTCCACTATCGGCCCCCCCTGCAGTCCACCATCAAACCTAACCTAACCTAACTCGGACCTAACCTAACTCGGACCTAACCTAACTCGGACCAAACCTAACTCGGACCTAACCTAACTCTGAGCATTTTTTTTTGGTCCCATCTCATGCGCAGAGTGGCAGACCTTGTGGTTTTAGTCAGTTAGATTCCGACACACCGCCCCGCCGCAAACCTCGGCGGGGTGACGGCCCGAGGGGGTTTCCACACGTAAAAAAAAGGTCAGAGTTAGGTTAGGTCGGAGTTAGGTTAGGTTAGGTTAGGTTAGGTTAGGTTAGGTTAGGTTAGGTTAGGTTAGGTTAGGTTAGGTTAGGTTAGGTTAGGTTAGGTTAGGTTAGGTTAGGTTAGGTTAGGTTAGGTTAGGTTTTTTTTTTTTTTTTTTTTTTTTTTTTTTTTTTTTTTTTTTTTTTTTATACCTAGCACCTCCAATATCTATATTTTGGAGTCTTTATAAGTCTAATCTTTCCTATCATACCAGTTCTCGCATTTTTGCTGCTCGCACTGACATGCCTCATACTGTGTCTTTCTGTCAAAGAGCCTTTCACACATACAGGTGGGATGCCTGCTATTCTCCTACTTGTACTTTTATTAATTCTAATTAACGCAGGGTAATGATTTGGACACAGGTTTTATTAATAATCATCTGGTTACTGTTTCTTAAAACTAACTTATCATTATTACATTCCTTATATTCTATTACAGTTTTACATCTATTATTTCAACAGCACTATTCTAATTAATTCTATGTTTTACAATCTATTGTTGTTACTACATTATCTTACTATATTAATTTACATATTTCTTATATTCTATTTTGATGATCTACTACAATAATATTCATATTATTTGTGATCATACAACTTAATCTACTTTATTACGTTTGTTTACAGTTTTAATTATATTAATACAGAATTCTAAAAACTTATTCCTATTTTTACTATCTATTATTTGACTCATAGAATCTACTGTGACTTTAACCTTTGTTAGCTGTTCAAAGTCGTACCTCTGTCTATCAAAAGTAGGACACTCGACTATTAGGTGGGGGACCGTCTCATCCTTTGCCGGGTCACAGATGCACGATGGGCTTCCCTTACACTTGAAACGAGTCAAGTATTCTGAGAACCCACCGTGCCCTGTAAATAACTGTGTAGTGTGATAATTGGCTTCAAATTTCGCCGTAACCCTGTACGCATCCACCACATTTGGAAAAAATAGCTTCGTTATTGAAGCAGTATCGCTGGATATGTATCGTCGGTTCCATTCGTCAAGCGAGTCCTGGCGGATTTTTCGCTTGACAAATGACACCGGGGTTAGGTTTTTTTTTTTTTTTTTTTTTTTTTTTTACGTGGGGACTGCATTTACGCACTTCGCTCGCCCACCGCGGGGGCGATGGGTCCGCTTCGTGTGGGACTCCTGGCCTCCGGAAGGGGGGCCAGACTACCCACTAAACCCCACGTGTTCCTCTTCGCCTAGTGCCGAGCCGCGAGATACTCAATTTGGAGTGCTCACCGCGACCCGGCTAGGAGCGCCCTTGCAGGCTCGCCTCGGGGGGGGCCAGATCGTTGGGGCCCCCCTGACCTTAGAGTTGGTATGCGCCCCCGGAACAACAAGGGCGCATCCGCCACGTGGCTGGGGGCGGCAGGTCCCCCGACCCACCGCCCATGGCAACTCTCAGTCGGGGCCGCGGGCGAACACTTGACGCCGGCGACCCCTCGCTGGGGGCCTGCGGGGCGGGAGAGTGAGCCCAGCTCGCTCCCGCTCCCGCAGGGCCTCTCTCTTGGCCGTCATCACCTCGCTGGCAAACGAGGCGATGGCGGCCCAGCACCGGTCGCTGCCGGCCATGGCTTCCACGATGGCCGGCAGCGAGAGATCAGCGCCGATGACGCTCGTCAGGGCCGATCTTTGCCCGTCCCATGCTTCGCACACGGCCCGGGTGTGATGGGCCGTGTCGGGGTCGCCGCTGGTGCAGTTGCGGCACCGGGGCTCCGATTCTACCCCCACAACTTCCCACAGGTACTTGGCGAAGCAGCCGTGACCCGTGAGAAGCTGGGTGAGGTGATACGTGGGAGCCCCATGACCCCCCTCCACAAACTGTCGCAGGACGGGCCGAGCGGCCCTAACGAACGCCGTCGGACTCCCTTCCATTCTGGCAGCCCACGTCCGGAAGAGATCGTCGCGAGCCTCCTGCCTCCAGCGCTCGATCTCCTCCGGAGGCGGGCATCCACCAGCTCGCCGAATCAGGGCGCCCTCCTCGTACACCCTTTTGAGGACGCCGGCCTCGAGATCCCAGGGGATACTGCCCGCCAGGACGCACGCCGTCTCGTAGGAGACGGTGCGGTACGCCCGTGCGGCCCTCTGCGCGATGGCCCGCTGCGGACGACGCAGCAGGGCAACGTTAGCCGGGCAGAGTGCCTCCGCCCAGATAGGCGCTCCGTAGAGCGCCTTAGAGCGCACCACACCGTCGTAGAGACGGCGGCAGGCAGACCCCGGTCCTCCTATGTTGGGGAGCAGCTGCGAGAGCATTCCGGCAAACGCTAGCACCTTCGGCGCCAGCTGCCGGAAATGTTCCGCAAACCCCCACCGACCGTCGAGTACCAGCCCCAGATACTTGAGGCTGCGGCCGACGGCGATGGAGGTGCCCCCCACCACGATCGTGGTGTCTCGAGGCGGCGTCTGCCGAGGCCCATGGAAGAAGAGGGCCTCGGACTTCTCGAGGGCGACATGGAGGCCCAGCGCACTGATTCGGCGCACCACTTGAGCGACTCCTGCCGTCGCTAGGACGGCGGCGTCGCGGAACGTGGGGCCCCGCGCGGTCACTAGGGTATCGTCGGCGTAACAAAGTACGCCGACTCCCCGAAGAGTAGCACCGCGCAGGACCCAGTCGTACCCGATGTTCCACAGGAGCGGCCCAAGTACCGACCCCTGTGGAACACCACACCTCATAGCCTTGCGGACCACTCCGTCTCGGCCCGAGTACGTGATGACCCGGTCCACGAAGTAGTCCGCAAGGATTCGCCTGAGGTACCACGGTACGTTGTGGTACCTCAGGGCCTCGGCGATTGTCTGCCAGGGGAGGGTGTTGAAGGCGTTGGCGATGTCGAGCGACACGGCCAACAACACCCCGCCCCCGGCGATCGCCTCATCGACGCTGCCCCGCAGTCGGGAAACGGCGTCAAGAGTCGACTTCCCGCGACGGAAGCCGAACTGACCGTCGCTGAGATCGGGCCCCGCCCCCTCCAGGTGCTTGACGAGACGCGCAGCGAGCACTCGCTCAAACATTTTGCACGTCTCGTCGAGCAGTACGATGGGGCGGTAGGCCGACGGTGCCTCAGCTGGGCGCCCGTGCTTTCTAATCAGCACGAGCCGTCCGGTCTTCCATCGCCGCGGGAATCTCCCCGACGCCACACACTCCGACATGAGGGACAGCGTCTCCGCCTCGAGTGCCGGCATCGTTAAGGCGACGACCTTCCCAGGGATGCCGTCCGGGCCCGGGGCGCGTTTCCTGACTTTGAGGGCCAGGATCGCCGCCCCTAGCTCGGCCTCGGACACGGGAGGTATCGCCTCTGCGTCGCCTTCTGCCGGCACTCGGTGACGGCTTGGTGCTGCCATCCGCGGTGGGACCCACTCTTCCCGCTCAGGGAAGAGGGAGCTGACCACTCGGCCCAGAAGTTGTGGCTCGAGAGTTCTGGTGAGGGGAGGCGCCCAGGGCCGGAGCTTCTGGCTCACGGTTTTGTACGGGCGCCCCCACGGATCTCGATCCAGGCTCTCGAGCCACTCCCTCCAGGCCTCCTCTTTGGCGGCTCTGATCGCCGAGTTGAGGGCCGCACGAGCGGCCCTATGTGCGGCGAGCAGTTCCTCTTCACGGGCGAGGTCCCTGACGGCCCTCCTGCGGCTGCGAGTGTACTGCCTATGGGCCGCGTGACTTGCGGCACGCAGCCCGGCAAGGTGGGGACGCCACCAGTACACTTGCCTCCGAGGGAGGGCTGGCCTCGCCCTCTGCATCGCCGCATCGCAGACGCGAGTCAGCTTCCCAGCGAGACTATCGCACCTCGCGTCCGCGTCTGGGCCGCTTTCCGCTCCACCAGCAACCCAGCGCTCGACGATAGCCGCCTCTAGGGCCAGTTCCCGGTTCAGAGAACCGAGGCGCCACCGCGGACCTTCTCCAGCAAGGGGACGGTTGCCATCTCCTCCTCGGATGGCCGCTGAGCGAGAGACCACGTCGAACCGTATGTAACGATGGTCCGACGCGGTCTCCACATTCTTGACGACCCGCCAATTGCGAGTGCGGCCAGCCAGGGCAGGACTAGCAAACGACAGGTCTACTATCGAGCTGCCCTGGGGCCGCACAAGCGTGGGTACCGTCCCCCTGTTAAGCAGCACCAAGCCGTGAGACACCGCCCACTCCTCCAATATCTCCCCCCGGCCGTCGGTCCTCGGAGATCCCCACGCCCGTGAGTGGGCGTTGAAATCCCCGGCTACCACGACCGGAGTGGGGTGCGCGTCCGCCAACAGAGCCCCGACCTCCGTGAGCCACTGCTCGAACTCGGCGAGGCTTCTGTTGGGCGAGAAGTACACCCCAATCACTGCAGTGTCGCCCAGCGTGGCGAGGACGCACCCTCGGCCCCTCACTACTCTGTCGAGTTGGTGGGGGCCGGTTCGCTGGGCGACGATAGCCACCAAGCCGTCGCTGTCGCTGGCCCAGTTGGGGCCAGTGCGCACGTAATACGGCTCGGCGACTACCGCCACTGTCGTCTGCCACTGCGTCACGGTCTGGGCCAGTAGGTCCTGGGCCGCGGCGCAGTGGTTGACATTGGCCTGCAGCACGGAGATTTGGGGAGCCATTAAGTTTGGGCGGTGTCCATCTCCTCCTCATTGGACGGTGGCGACAGGGTCGTTGGGGTGGTCTTGGGTTCCACCCCCCCTGTCGCCTTGCGTTTCGCCTGACCCCCCCTCTTACGGGAGGCTGCCTGGCACTTCGCGGAGCCGAGTCTGTGGCCGGACGCCACACCTTCCGCCGCACAGACGGGACACTCGGGGTCCGCGGAGCAGGCGGCCGCCTTGTGGCCCTCCTGTCCGCATTGGAAGCAGAGTGCGCTGCGGTCGATCTTCGCAGCGCACTTTGCCCCCACGTGTCCCGGCTCCAGGCAGCGGAAGCACCGCGCCGGCCTTGGCTCCAGGGTGGTCAGCTTGACCGCTGACCACCCGACGACGATGCGGCGGCCGTCCGTTAACTTTTTGGCCGCCGCAACCGGACACCGCAGCCAGGCAGTGCCCTGTCGACCGGGTGGGCGATTGATGTCGCCCACCTTGATGGAGGCGACAGGGCAGCCTCCCTCTTCTGCCAGGATTTTGGCCACCGCCTCCTTAGTTGCCGCATCGCCCAGGCCTGAGATGCGCAACTCTACGCACCTCTCCGGCCTGGCAATACGGACCTCCTCTCCCAGCACCTCTTCAAGCTTGGCCGCCAATTTATCGGCCTTGGTGGCCCTGTCAGCGCCACCTATCTCCAGGATCCTTCCCCCGGTCACGGCAGTGCGGAACCGGAGGCCGTCAATGCCGAGAGTCTTTATATCGATGGACCTCTCGGCATTGGCGATCACCTGGGAATAGGTGACCCCCTTCTCTACAGCGCCCGGCTGCAGTGTGAGGCACACTGCAGCGGTTGTCGGGGCGCGGAGTTTGCGACTCGCCTTCGCCTTCTTCGGAGGCTTGGCGGGTGCCTTGACGCTCGGCGGTGCTGGGGTGGCCTTTTTCTTAGGCCGCGCCGCCACGGCGCTCCACGCCTCCTTCACAGGTGGCGGGGCGGCGGCGGGAGCCTGCGGGCGCGGCTGACGGGCAGCTTCGGCCTCCTTCGCCGCTGCACTCCGTTTCTTTGCCTTCTGCTTTTTGTTTTTCCCCTTGGGTTCCCCGTCCGACGGGACCGTCCCAGAGGGGCAGGGATCCGAATCCTTCTGCCCGTCTGCCGCGACGGGCGAGAGGGGCGGAGCCTGAGGAGGCGCGGAAGGAGTGGGAAGAACGGCAGAAGACTCGGGCCTCCGGCTGGACTTGGAGGCCCTTTGTTCCGCAGCACGGGCAGCACCAGCGGCTCTGGCGGCGTTCCTCTCGTCCGCCTGGAGAGGCGGACGGATGCGCACCTCAGGCAGCAGGCGGTCCTGGAAGCCCGCGAGTCGCGCATCGATCATGAAGATCATCTCCTCGCGACTCATCTTCAGGGCCTTCATTTCCGCCCGTACGGCAGCAAGCTCTACCTGAAGGTTGGCGACCTCCTCGTTAGCAGTGCGGGCCTTGAGTTGGTGGGCGAGCTCCAAAATGGAGCTACAGGCCACCCTCAGGTCCCGCACATATTGCCCCTTGAGCTTGGAGCTCTTTGTGGCGATGGTTTGCACCACCGCCACTGCCGCCTCGATGGACACCGTCAGCTGATCTGCGCTGACGGGCTCGGAAGATTGTGTTTGGTCCGACGTCTGTATGGGAGTTTTACGGAGGTAAGACTCCCTTTGCTGTCGGACCTCTTCCGCCAGTTCCTTCTCGGCGCGGAGCTCCAGCTCCCGCTCCTTTGCCCTGTTCAAGTCGGCCTTGGCTTGCGCCAGGCCGACGTATTCCCCAGTTGTAGGTGGGCGACCTCTCTTCTTCACCTCCACTGGGCCGGAGCTGTCGGAGTTGAGGCGTTTCCGCCACAACCGACCCGGCGATGATGGGCGCGAGTCCGCGTCCACCATTGAGGCGTCACTTGACGCCGACGAGTCCCTGCTATATCGCGTCAGGGTGACGCGTGCCTCCTTCGTCACCAACGGGTGTGGTGACGGGGTTCGCAACTCCCCCTTGCAATCAGATGATCCGGTTGGCTTGCCAGTAGTCGTTTTTTTATTGGTATCAATTTCGTTTTCAATATTAGTTTTAGTTTCAGTATCCATAACTTAACCCACGAGTATGGGGGAAATGAAGTCCATCCGGGCGGTGCCCCCTGCACCCGGATAAGCCTATGTACTGTGGAGGTCGGCCGGTATCCACAGGTTTTATCGACTTAGCTGTCGGGTGTTATAGACTGTCCTTGTCATGGGCCGGCCAATTAAGGCAAGCCCTCCGGCCAACAGGTTCTCAGCATACCCTCTTGTAGCCACCAATCGGGTCGTTGCTGAGCCCCTGTTGGTTACGGAATGCGAGAGGGTGGCTAGCCCTCTCTCACAGACGGAGCTAGCACTCAAGTGCCAGCCCCTCTGACCTACTCGCTTTCCAATACGCCCTCTGCTAAAGCAGAGGGACGTTTGGAGTGCGGCACGACGGGTCACGCCCATCTCGGCAGCCTGAAATTCGGCTCCGATTTTCCCTTAGTCGCCTTTTACGACACCCACGGGAGGAGATGGGGTGGAGCTATTCTATGCCGGCTCCACACGGCCAACCGGGGTTAGGTTAGGTTAGGTTAGGTTAGGTTAGGTTAGGTTAGGTTAGGTTAGGTTAGGTTAGGTTAGGTTAGGTTAGGTTAGGTTTTTTTTTTTTTTTTTTTTTTTTTTATTTTTTTTTTTTTTTTTTTTTTTTAACGTGGGGACTGCATTTACGCACTTCGCTCGCCCACCGCGGGGGCGATGGGTCCGCTTCGTGTGGGACTCCTGGCCTCCGGAAGGGGGGCCAGACTACCCACTAAACCCCACGTGTTCCTCTTCGCCTAGTGCCGAGCCGCGAGATACTCAATTTGGAGTGCTCACCGCGACCCGGCTAGGAGCGCCCTTGCAGGCTCGCCTCGGGGGGGCCAAATCGTTGGGGCCCCCCTGACCTTAGAGTTGGTATGCGCCCCCGGAACAACAAGGGCGCATCCGCCACGTGGCTGGGGGCGGCAGGTCCCCCGACCCACCGCCCATGGCAACTCTCAGTCGGGGCCGCGGGCGAACACTTGACGCCGGCGACCCCTCGCTGGGGGCCTGCGGGGCGGGAGAGTGAGCCCAGCTCGCTCCCGCTCCCGCAGGGCCTCTCTCTTGGCCGTCATCACCTCGCTGGCAAACGAGGCGATGGCGGCCCAGCACCGGTCGCTGCCGGCCATGGCTTCCACGATGGCCGGCAGCGAGAGATCAGCGCCGATGACGCTCGTCAGGGCCGCTCTTTGCCCGTCCCATGCTTCGCACACGGCCCGGGTGTGATGGGCCGTGTCGGGGTCGCCGCTGGTGCAGTTGCGGCACCGGGGCTCCGATTCTACCCCCACAACTTCCCACAGGTACTTGGCGAAGCAGCCGTGACCCGTGAGAAGCTGGGTGAGGTGATACGTGGGAGCCCCATGACCCCCCTCCACAAACTGTCGCAGGACGGGCCGAGCGGCCCTAACGAACGCCGTCGGACTCCCTTCCATTCTGGCAGCCCACGTCCGGAAGAGATCGTCGCGAGCCTCCTGCCTCCAGCGCTCGATCTCCTCCGGAGGCGGGCATCCACCAGCTCGCCGAATCAGGGCGCCCTCCTCGTACACCCTTTTGAGGACGCCGGCCTCGAGATCCCAGGGGATACTGCCCGCCAGGACGCACGCCGTCTCGTAGGAGACGGTGCGGTACGCCCGTGCGGCCCTCTGCGCGATGGCCCGCTGCGGACGACGCAGCAGGGCAACGTTAGCCGGGCAGAGTGCCTCCGCCCAGATAGGCGCTCCGTAGAGCGCCTTAGAGCGCACCACACCGTCGTAGAGACGGCGGCAGGCAGACCCCGGTCCTCCTACGTTGGGGAGCAGCTGCGAGAGCATTCCGGCAAACGCTAGCATCTTCGGCGCCAGCTGCCGGAAATGTTCCGCAAACCCCCACCGACCGTCGAGAACCAGCCCCAGATACTTGAGGCTGCGGCCGACGGCGATGGAGGTGCCCCCCACCACGATCGTGGTGTCTCGAGGCGGCGTCTGCCGAGGCCCATGGAAGAAGAGGGCCTCGGACTTCTCGAGGGCGACATGGAGGCCCAGCGCACTGATTCGGCGCACCACTTGAGCGACGCCTGCCGTCGCTAGGACGGCGGCGTCGCGGAACGTGGGGCCCCGCGCGGTCACTAGGGTATCGTCGGCGTAACAAAGTACGCCGACTCCCCGAAGAGTAGCACCGCGCAGGACCCAGTCGTACCCGATGTTCCACAGGAGCGGCCCAAGTACCGACCCCTGTGGAACACCACACCTCATAGCCTTGCGGACCACTCCGTCTCGGCCCGAGTACGTGATGACCCGGTCCACGAAGTAGTCCGCAAGGATTCGCCTGAGGTACCACGGTACGTTGTGGTACCTCAGGGCCTCGGCGATTGTCTGCCAGGGGAGGGTGTTGAAGGCGTTGGCGATGTCGAGCGACACGGCCAGCAACACCCCGCCCCCGGCGATCGCCTCATCGACGCTGCCCCGCAGTCGGGAAACGGCGTCAAGAGTCGACTTCCCGCGACGGAAGCCGAACTGACCGTCGCTGAGATCGGGCCCCGCCCCCTCCAGGTGCTTGACGAGACGCGCAGCGAGCACTCGCTCAAACATTTTGCACGTCTCGTCGAGCAGTACGATGGGGCGGTATGCCGACGGTGCCTCGGCTGGGCGCCCGTGCTTCCTGATCAGCACGAGCCGTCCGGTCTTCCATCGTCGCGGGAATCTCCCCGACGCCACACACTCCGACATGAGGGACAGCGTCTCCTCCTCGAGTGCCGGCATCGCTAAGGCGACGACCTTCCCAGGGATGCCGTCCGGGCCCGGGGCGCGTTTCCTGACTTTGAGGGCCAGGATCGCCGCCCCTAGCTCGGCCTCGGACACGGGAGGTATCGCCTCTGCGTCGCCTTCTGCCGGCACTCGGTGACGGCTTGGTGCTGCCATCCGCGGTGGGACCCACTCTTCCCGCTCAGGGAAGAGGGAACTGACCACTCGGCCCAGAAGCTGTGGCTCGAGAGTTCTGGTGAGGGGAGGCGCCCAGGGCCGGAGCTTCTGGCTCACGGTTTTGTACGGGCGCCCCCACGGATCTCGATCCAGGCTCTCGAGCCACTCCCTCCAGGCCTCCTCTTTGGCGGCTCTGATCGCCGAGTTGAGGGCCGCACGAGCGGCCCTATGTGCGGCGAGCAGTTCCTCTTCACGGGCGAGGTCCCTGACGGCCCTCCTGCGGCTGCGAGTGTACTGCCTATGGGCCGCGTGACTTGCGGCACGCAGCCCGGCAAGGTGGGGACGCCACCAGTACACTTGCCTCCGAGGGAGGGCTGGCCTCGCCCTCTGCATCGCCGCATCGCAGACGCGAGTCAGCTTCCCAGCGAGACTATCGCACCTCGCGTCCGCGTCTGGGCCGCTTTCCGCTCCACCAGCAACCCAGCGCTCGACGATAGCCGCCTCTAGGGCCAGTTCCCGGTTCAGAGAACCGAGGCGCCACCGCGGACCTTCTCCAGCAAGGGGACGGTTGCCATCTCCTCCTCGGATGGCCGCTGAGCGAGAGACCACGTCGAACCGTATGTAACGATGGTCCGACGCGGTCTCCACATTCTTAACGACCCGCCAATTGCGAGTGCGGCCAGCCAGGGGAGGGCTAGCAAACGACAGGTCTACTATCGAGCTGCCCTGGGGCCGCACAAGCGTGGGTACCGTCCCCCTGTTGAGCAGCACCAAGCCGTGAGACACCGCCCACTCCTCCAATATCTCCCCCCGGCCGTCGGTCCTCGGAGATCCCCACGCCCGTGAGTGGGCGTTGAAATCCCCGGCTACCACGACCGGAGTGGGGTGCGCGTCCGCCAACAGAGCCCCGACCTCCGTGAGCCACTGCTCGAACTCGGCGAGGCTTCTGTTGGGTGAGAAGTACACCCCAATCACTGCAGTGTCGCCCAGCGTGGCGAGGACGCACCCTCGGCCCCTCACTACTCTGTCGAGTTGGTGGGGGCCGGTTCGCTGGGCGACGATAGCCACCAAGCCGTCGCTGTCGCTGGCCCAGTTGGGGCCGGTGCGCACGTAATACGGCTCGGCGACTACCGCCACTGTCGTCTGCCACTGCGTCACGGTCTGGGCCAGTAGGTCCTGGGCCGCGGCGCAGTGGTTGACGTTGGCCTGCAGCACGGAGATTTGGAGAGCCATTAAATTTGGGCGGTGTCCATCTCCTCCTCATTGGACGGTGGCGACAGGGTCGTTGGGGTGGTCTTGGGTTCCACCCCCCCTGTCGCCTTGCGTTTCGCCTGACCCCCCCTCTTGCGGGAGGCTGCCCGGCACTTCGCGGAGCCGAGTCTGTGGCCGGACGCCACACCTTCCGCTGCACAGACGGGACACTCGGGGTCCGCGGAGCAGGCGGCCGCCTTGTGGCCCTCCTGTCCGCATTGGAAGCAGAGCGCGCTGCGGTCGATCTTCGCAGCGCACTTTGCCCCCACGTGTCCCGGCTCCAGGCAGCGGAAGCACCGCGCCGGCCTTGGCTCCAGGATGGTCAGCTTGACCGCTGACCACCCGACGACGATGCGGCGGCCGTCCGTTAACTTTTTGGCCGCCGCAACCGGACACCGCAGCCAGGCAGTGCCCTGTCGACCGGGTGGGCGATTGATGTCGCCCACCTTGATGGAGGCGACAGGGCAGCCTCCCTCGGTCGCCAGCAGCTGAGCCACCGACTCCTTTGTTGCCGCATCGCCCAGGCCAGAGATGCGCAGCTCCACGCACCTCTCCGGCCTGGCGACACGGACCTCCTCTCCGAACGTCTGCCGAATTTTTTCCGCCAGAGCGTCCGCCTTCTGCGCCCTTTCGGCGCCACCCACCTCCAGAATCCGTCCTCCGGTCACGGCAGTGCGAATCCGGAGGCCGTCAATGCCGAGAGTCTTGAGATCTATCGATCTCTCGGCATTGGTCATCACCTGGTTGTAGGTGACGCCTTTTTCTACCGCGCCCGGCTGCAGTGTAACACACACTGCAGCGGTTGTCGGGGCGCGGATTCTGCGCCTCGCCTTCGCCTGCTTTGCAGGCTTGGCAGGCGCCTTGGCGCTCGGCGGTGCTGGGGTTGCCTTCGTCTTCTTTGGCCGCGCCGCCACCGCGCTCCACGCCTCCTTCACAGGGGGCGGGGCGGCGGCGGGAGCCTGCGGGCGCGGCTGACGGGCAGCTTCGGCCTCCTTCGCCGCGGCACTCCGTTTCTTTGCCTTCTGCTTTTTCTTTTTCCCCTTGGGTTCCCCGTCCGACGGGACCGTCCCAGAGGGGCAGGGGTCCGAATCCTTCTGCCCGTCTGCCGCGACGGGCGAGAGGGGCGGAGCCTGAGGAGGCGCGGAAGGAGTGGGAAGAACGGCAGAAGACTTGGGCCTCCGGCTGGACTTGGAGGCCCTTTGTTCCGCATCACGGGCAGCACCAGCGGCTCTGGCGGCGTTCCTCTCGTCCGCCTGGAGAGGCGGACGGATGCGCACCTCAGGCAGCAGGCGGTCCTGGAAGCCCGCGAGTCGCGCATCGATCATGAAGATCATCTCCTCGCGACTCATCTTCAGAGCCTTCATTTCCGCCCGTACGGCAGCAAGCTCTACCTGAAGGTTGGCGACCTCCTCGTTCGCAGTGCGGGCCTTGAGTTGGTGGGCGAGCTCCAAAATGGAGCTACAGGCCACCCTCAGGTCCCGCACATATTGCCCCTTGAGCTTGGAGCTCTTTGTGGCGATGGTTTGCACCACCGCCACCGCCGCCTCGATGGACACCGTCAGCTGTTCTGCGCTGACGGGCTCGGAAGATTGTGTTTGGTCCGACGTCTGTATGGGAGTTTTACGGAGGTAAGACTCCCTTTGCTGTCGGACCTCTTCCGCCAGTTCCTTCTCGGCGCGGAGCTCCAGCTCCCGCTCCTTTGCCCTGTTCAAGTCGGCCTTGGCTTGCGCCAGGCCGACGTATTCCCCAGTTGTAGGTGGGCGACCTCTCTTCTTCACCTCCACTGGGCCGGAGCTGTCGGAGTTGAGGCGTTTCCGCCACAACCGACCCGGCGATGATGGGCGCGAGTCCGCGTCCACCATTGAGGCGTCACTTGACGCCGACGAGTCCCTGCTATATCGCGTCAGGGTGACGCGTGCCTCCTTCGTCACCAACGGGTGTGGTGACGGGGTTCGCAACTCCCCCTTGCAATCAGATGATCCGGTTGGCTTGCCAGTAGTCGTTTTTTTATTGGTATCAATTTCGTTTTCAATATTAGTTTTAGTTTCAGTATCCATAACTTAACCCACGAGTATGGGGGAAATGAAGTCCATCCGGGCGGTGCCCCCTGCACCCGGATAAGCCTATGTACTGTGGAGGTCGGCCGGTATCCACAGGTTTTATCGACTTAGCTGTCGGGTGTTATAGACTGTCCTTGTCATGGGCCGGCCAATTAAGGCAAGCCCTCCGGCCAACAGGTTCTCAGCATACCCTCTTGTAGCCACCAATCGGGTCGTTGCTGAGCCCCTGTTGGTTACGGAATGCGAGAGGGTGGCTAGCCCTCTCTCACAGACGGAGCTAGCACTCAAGTGCCAGCCCCTCTGACCTACTCGCTTTCCAATACGCCCTCTGCTAAAGCAGAGGGACGTTTGGAGTGCGGCACGACGGGTCACGCCCATCTCGGCAGCCTGAAATTCGGCTCCGATTTTCCCTTAGTCGCCTTTTACGACACCCACGGGAGGAGATGGGGTGGAGCTATTCTATGCCGGCTCCACACGGCGAGGTTAGGTTAGGTTAGGTTAGGTTAGGTTAGGTTAGGTTAGGTTAGGTTAGGTTAGGTTAGGTTAGGTTAGGTTAGGTTAGGTTAGGTTAGGTTAGGTTTTTTTTTTTTTTTTTTTTTTTTGGAAGCAGGCACCCGCCATCGCAGGGTGTTACTGCCTATGCGCTTTTCCCCGTCCATAATAACGACAGGACCTTTTTTAGACCATGTTTTTTATTTAGTGCAAGTGTGGTGTGTGATGTCGATATAATTGTAATATATATGTATACATAATAAATATAAATGTTCAAATTTACATGTACAACACATTTACAGTTGCTGTACATATACACTCGCCCATCCATTGCATCCTATATATTTTTATGCCATTGTTTACAACACTTTATATTGCATCTGTTTACTTTCTATTAAATTCTCATACATATATTATTTTTAATTCAATATGTTACATTATTTCTATTTTATAATGATGATGAAATTGGTGAAAATGATGAAAATTTTGAAATTGATGAAAATGATGAAATTAATGAAAATGATGAAAATGGTGATGATGATGAAAATGGTGATGATGATGAAAATGGTGATGATGATGAAAACGGTGATGATGATGAAAGTGGTGATGATGATGAAGGATGACAATAGTGGTGATGATGATGAGAGACGACAATAATGGTGATGATGATGAAAGATGACAATAGTGGTGATGATGGCAAGCAACAATGGTAATACCCGTGACAGCAACAACAATACCATATGGTAACTACAATAAATTTCCTCTATACATTTTACACATATTTATTTATAATACTATTTATTTATTTACAATATTATTTTATTTCATTCATATGTCTTCTAGTACATTTTTCATATATTTATATTCATATTTTTTTAAATTTACCATTTACATATTTCAATTTTTTTTTATAATATATGTTTACTTATATCTATTTCTAATTTTTATATTTACAATTCACAAATTTTATTTATTTTTATCCTATATAATACATATTTTCCACAAAAAAGAGAAAAAAAATTTTTTACAAAAATAATTTTCGGGCGGTCACCCATCCAATTTCTGACCTCATCCAATGTTGCTTACCATGGTTAGGTTAGGTTAGGTTTTTTTTTTTTTTTTTTATGTTAAAAGCAGGCACCCGCCATCGCAGGGTGTTACTGCCTATGCGCTTTTCCCCTTACTTAATAAGAGACCTTTTTTATCTTTGTTTTTTATTTTATAGTGCTAATGTATTGTGTGATGTCGTTATATTTTAATATATATGTATATATAATATATTTATAATGTTCAAATATATGTGTACAGCACATTTACAATTGCTGTACACATACATTCGCTCATCTTTATTGTTTCAAATATTTATTTACCATTTGTTTACATCAACTCATATTGTATCCATTTGTTTTCGCTATATTTTTTCATACATGTGTTATGTTCAATTTATTTCTATGTGTATTTCCAATTTTATAATATAAATGTATATAATAATGATAACAATGATAATGGTTAAAATTTTGAAAAAGGTGAAAATGATAAAAATTGTGAAAACTATGAAAATTATGAAAATTATGAAAATTATGAAAATTATGAAAATTTTTTAAAAATTATGAAAATGAAAGTGATGATGATGATGACAATAATACTTATGATAATAGCAACAATAGTACAACAGTAGCAACTGCAGCAATGGCACACGACAATTCAAGTTCACTTTATATTACATGTACACATTAAGGTGTTCAACTATGTGTATAATGTGTATAGCGTACACACAGTTGTATATACACACATTTGCCTTTCCACTGTGTTCCACTTATTTTTATTGCATTTATTTACATCAAATAATTTTGTATATATTTATCTTTACTATATTTTTATACATATATTATTTTTAATTCATTTATATATAATTTCCTAATTTTGTATTATGTATGTACATATAATTTATTTAAGATGTTCAAGTATGTGTCTGCAGCGTATACACAATTTCTATAGGCACACACTTGCTCATCCACCATGTTCTACATATTTGTTTATATACTATTTATTTATTTACATCGTTTTTATCTTGTCTATATGTCGTCTGATATATTTCTCATACATTGCCATTTGCAGTTCACCATTTATATATATTCCAGTTTTTATAATATATATTTATTTATAATATATATTTAGTATGTTCAAGTATGTGTCTGCAGCGTATACACAATTTCTATAGGCACACACTTGCTCATCCGCTATATTCTACATATTTGTTTATATACTATTTATTTATTTACATCATTTTTTATCCTTTCTATATGTCATCTGATATATTTCCCATACATTTCCACTTACAATTCACCATTTATATATAATTCAGTTTCTATAATACATATTTGTATAATATATATTCAGTATGTTCAGATGTGTGTATGCAGTGTATCAGTACATTTCTGCATACACACATTTGCCCATCCATTGTGTTCTATACATTTATATGTTGTTTATTTACGTCACATTTTATATTATCAGTATGTCTCCCACAATATCTCTCGCACATATATTATTACATTAAAATTATTTATTTACATTTTCTATTCTCATGTTAGTCCAACCATTTGTTGTTGTTTACCTTTTGTCTTACTCTCCGTTGCTAAGCAACGGAGAATAAGACAAAAGGCTGCGCACTCTCATCTGCGCTAACACGGATCCGCGTGTTGTAATTTCATCACATTCTATATTATCAATATGTCTCCCACAACATCTCTCACACATTTGTTATTTTAATTCGCTATTTATATATTTCTAATTTTTTGTGATATATATTTATACATGGTACATACATACAGATGTTTACTTCATCCGTACAGCACATTAAATTTATTTATTTACATTTTCTATTCTCATGTTAGTCCAACCATTTGTTGTTGTTTACCTTTTGTCTTACATTCCGTTGCTAGGCAACGGAGAATAAGACAAAAGGCTGCGCACTCTCATCTGCGCTAACACGGATCCGCGTGTTGTAATTTCTGTATTTTAATGTATTTATATTACACATTTTCTTCTAAGTAGCACTATATTTATATGTCCCTAGTTATTTATTTTACCTTATTATTACTTATTAACATGTATTATTTATATATTTCCATTTTTAACACCGCTTTGTATACTTAATTTTTTCCATAGTAATATATTTTGTTTAGGCACCTTTCGCTCTTATTGTAGCAGCATATGTTGCTGTGGGACACTATATATTTGTATCAGGTGCCTCGCACACCGCTCTCCAGTTTAATCAGGAAGACCAGGCCTCCACGACACGTATTTATGTTAAGTATCTTTGTTTTGTGTGCATGTTTTTGTGTTCTGTGCATGTGTGTTTCCCTCCACAGTTCACTCCTTCCTTTATTGCACTCCTTAGCAATTAATATATATATAATAATATATATTATTGCTACTTTCTTATTTGTGAACTGTTTCAGTCCATGTTTGTATGTTAATAATGTAATCTAGTGTTATTGTTGTGTGCATGTTTAGATATATTCCTATATTTTTAAAATATAATCTTTATATCTGTGTTTGTTTATGTGTGTCTTTGTGTAGTGTGTATCTGTGTGTGGGTGTGTCAGGGATATGCCGTGGTCTCTCTTGCCAAGTAGTCCCACTTGGCACGAGTGGGGCATTCAGCGCTAAAGGCGTTGTGGCCGGCGTCCCGCAACCCAGAGTGCGAGCAGTTGCAACACTGCGGTGCGGAGCCCGCACTATAGTCTGCGCAGTCCTTGCGCAAGTGCGGGCCCCCACAATGACTACATCTGTCCGCACTCTCGGTGCAGAACTTCCGGCCATGGCCGAATGCCAGGCATTTTGAGCATTGGATGAGCGGCGTCTGGTCCTCCACCCTGACCCTCTGTAGGCCCAGGTAGAGTACCCCCGCCGCCGTCATCCTTTGCCATGCCTTTGGTCCCACCTGGAGGACGATGTGAGAAGTCCCTGGGTTTCTTGTCCTTTTACGGTACTTTATTTTGGCCTCCCTCTCCTCCTGTGGTAGGCCCATGAAGATATCCGCGTTCTGGGTGTGTAGGGCGGACAGCATGTGGTCGTCGTCATTCTCCGCATGGACATCCTTGAGGACGACCAGCGGGTCCTTGTTCCTCATGGGCTCTACCACAAGCCCTTTGCCTTTGCTTTTAATTTGGGTTTGTACCCTCGCCAACTCCTCTTTCGTGTCGCATCCCAGGATGACGACACTATTTTTCGCCTTCCTGGCTTTAGATATTTTTAGGCCAGTACGCCTGGCGTCGACCGCCTTCTCCACTCTGGTGAACACCTCTCCGGCCGTCTCCTGTCTATCCTCAGAGGTGACAGCCAAAGAGTGGAGTGCCGGCCGGCGCCGGGGTCTGGCCGCTGCGACGCTGGCGTATGACTGGGAGGTGGTTTCCTGGGCTCTCTGGCTCGGGAGGTCCAACCCCTCCAAGGCGATGCTGATGTGCTCCTTGGTCTCGACGATGACGTCCCTAGCGACAGTCCCAATATGATCCTCTATTTGGGACTGCGCACGCACCATCAGAGCCTCGGTCGCCTTGTCGGAATCGTTCTGTACCCTTTCTATCATGCTTTGGAGGCCTTCTGCTACGCCGAAGCCATGGCCTTCGAGTTCGGCGTTGAGTTCTTCTAAGTCTCCTTTGGTCTTTTGATATCCTTCTCTAATCCATTCATGTATGTTGGATTCCATTTCCCCCAGTCTGGCCATCATCTTTTCCAACTGTGCCGGGGGCGCGGCCGTCGCGACGGCTTCATCCCTTACGGGAGATGTAGCCGCGGCCGCCGCTCCCGCGGTACTGGACGCCGCCCCCTCCAAGCTCTTCATCCTCCCACTGAGCTCGAAGAGGATTCGCTGACACCTATCGGAGCTCTGCTCCAGGAAGATCTTGACATCCTTCCTCATCTGAGGGTACGATTGGACCTTCGTGGGGATGTCTTCGAAGGCCCTCATTACCTCCTGGAGCAGTTGGTCACTGGACTGGCTAGCGTAGGTTGTCTGCTGCTTCTTATATAAGGACATGTTGTCCAGTGACCTCCGTTTTGTTGCTGGTCTCCTAATAAAGGTCCTCGCGGCGTCCAGCACTAGCGAGGGTGAGGTGCTGGCGTTGGGGGAGGCCTGTCCCCTTGCATGTGATGTTGGCGGTGTGTCATACATTTTTAAGTGGGGGAAAATTGTCAATATTAAAATAATACTATACAGCCCTGTATAGGGGGGTGTGTCGAAATAATTAATGTCTGTCCCTGTAGAGGGGGGTACAATTTATGTAATGTCTTAAAACTAAGAATAATATAAATTAAAATACAAAGATTTTCTCTAAGTAGAGAAGTAAGGAAGTAAGCTCCTGCTCAGCAGGGTTGTTGGGCTTGGGATGTAAGGTCCCGGTCCTTACAAATAATTTGGATTAAATAATTAGTCAAGTTGAACCAAATATATTGTTCAACAAAGTTAAATGTTAGTTTGGTCAATTTAAAAACTTAAAATCTATTTTATCTCCCTAGGGGGATGTAACTTTTCCCTGTTGGGACTGTCAATGTCTTTAGGGGACGTATACTGTCCCTTATCAATTATTATAATTTAAAAATTTAAACAAAAATAAAAAATTTTTGTTTCATACAAACTAATTCAATTTAATCTATCTAATGAAACTTAATATTAATTTTTTCCCCTATTTAGGGGGCTAAATTTTCCCAATTGGGACTGTCTTTATGTTTTGGGGATGTACAAAGTCCCCTTTCAATTCTTAAATTTTGAAATTTAAATAAAATAAAATAATTTTTTGTTTCTAACAAATTAATTCAAATAAATTTAAAATTTTGTAAACTTAAAATCTATTTTCCTGAAAGATTGCGGCCTCTTACAGGACCCCTCTTTGTTGTGATGGGTTATATACCCTATCCCGGGCCGCAATCTGAAGGAATTTTACAATTCGGACCACCCTGGCCGAAGTTAGGTTTTCTTCCCTCCTCTCCCGGACCTCTTCCCTTTCGGCCCAAAAGTAGGCACCAGTAGTTTCCCTTTGTTAAGGGGAAGCTATCCCTGAAGAAATTTTTAGATTCGGCCTAACCAGGCCGAAGATGTTGATGTTTCTTGGATTTATCCCTGTTTTCCAGGGACTCTTCCAGGAAGACAGTCTAACCAGTAATATCAAAAGGGGGGCCTCCACTATGGGCTCCCGATTCCCTAATTTCAGCGAAATCGGGCCAAGCAGTCCGGAGATACAGCCTTGGAAAGCTATGTGCTGTTGGTTTGTGTGTTAGGAGGTTTCCTCCTAACCGATTAAAAATTTTTGGTTAATTTTGTTCTTGGGATGGACGGTGTTAGTTCCAAGGTTCCCAAAAATGCCTTTGCCGGTAAAAACAGGCCACGGGTGTCCGAGTTATGGGTCAAATACGGTTTGACCTAATTTTTGATAAGACTTATCAAAAATTCCGATGTCGTGACGTCACAATTTGTTTTAAAGTTTTAAAATGTATGTTTCACTAATACTCCCTGGTTTCCCAACCGATTTGGGTCAAAGGGGTATCAAAAGTTGCGTCTTTTTGTGCACTAATTACTTATAAGTTTTTTGAGGGGGGCAGAACACAACCCTTGGAGTAGGGGTGGTAAATGTCTATCAAACTAAAAGTCACTATAATAACTAAACTAATGCACTAAAATTAAATCTGAAAACAGTCTCTGGTACAGTCTAACGTCACTTACGTTTTTGTGTCTCTATCACTCTCCTGAGGGACCAGGATCCGGGACCTCGCCACCACACCCTTTTTATAGAAAAAGGGGTGTCACTCCTACAGTTGTGGTCCAAAACTCTTGAGAGGGGTCTCAAAAGACAGGTATCCCCGAGACACACCCTCACAAAGCTGAACACACAGGGGTCACTAAATAAAAATCCAAGTTTTTCACGAAATTAAATGTCACTATCACTGTTTATTGTCAAAAGATGCTATGTCCAATATCTCACAAAGTCCTGGTCCAAATTCACTGGGGTTTTCACTGTTACGATCGTCTAGTTCGCGTGCAACTTTTGAGCTATCACCAGCGGGGATTAGTGGTGATGAAAAATTTTTCCACCGACCACACCCTTTTTTGAAAAACCTTATAACTCCACTAATATTCAATTAAAAATTCTGAAAAGGGTCTCAATAGACGCAGGCGCCTGAGACACGTACTCTCGCAGTTAAAAAACCGGAGGTTAATCACTATTCTTGGAGTTATAAGCACTTTTCTGTTTTCGTATGACGTTTTGGTCGAAAAAATTTTCGAAAAAACGCCACAACTTTGGCAATAGTCAATCAAAAAATCCGTAAAATGTCTTAAATTGTTCGTACACTAAACACACGCACTTCTATAGATCCAGAACACAGTGTCATAGATCGTTTTCCGAAGTTATAGGCAATATAAAGTTCAAAGTCAAATTGTTCAAAAAAGTTTTTAGTTTTTGGCCTATAATTTTCACAATTTAAGTCGGATTTCCGCGCGGTTTTCTACACTAGGTTCGCCTCGCGACGGCGCAACTTTTGGTGTATCGTACGGGTTTTTCGGGTCACTTTGGCTACACACACGATTTTAACGGTACGGAGCGAGTTAAAAACGATGCTATCTCGGCATCTAAGCGAATGAGACTCGGTTAGGTTAGGTTAGGTTAGGTTAGGTTAGGTTAGGTTAGGTTAGGTTAGGTTAGGTTAGGTTAGGTTAGGTTAGGTTAGGTTAGGTTTTTTTTTTTTTTTTTTTTTTTTTTTTTTTTTCTGCTTTTCCCCGTCCATATATATCGACAGGACCTTGTGTATCTATTTGTGTATAATATAGTGCTATGTGTAGTGGTGTCTATATATTTTTTTAATATATATGTATATATAATAATATGTTAAAGTGTTCAATTGTGTGTCGACAGCGTACACACAGTTTCTGTGAACACACACTTGTGCACTTGTTGTGTTCTAATTGTTTATTTTCTAACTATTTATGTCCAACTATTTTTTATCTATGTGTTTCTACTTTATTTTTTATACATGTGTTATTTATTGTTTCATTCCCTATAACATTTTCAAAAAAAAAAGAACAAAAATTTTCCAACTAATTATTTTTGGGCGGTCACCCATCCTAATACCGACCGCGCCCGATGTTACTAATTTAATGACAGTAAAAAGTACAAAAAACAATTTTTGGGCGGTCACCCATCCAAATTCCGACCTCACCCAATGTTGCTTAACCTTAGGTGAGGTCGGAATCCGCCATTTCAACTGTTTCAACTTTATTATATATTCCTTTATTTATACTTCTGATTTTTGTTTGCATTACTTGTCATTTATACATATTTCAATTTTTTACACTATTTATTTATTTATATTATATACTTCTTGTCTTTATATTTAAATTTACTATTTTTATTTATTTCTATTCTTTACCTTATATAAATTTCTTAATAAAAAAAAAAAAACCACAAAAATAATTTTTTCGGGCGGTCACCCATCCAAGTTCCGACCTCACCCAATGTTGCTTAACCTTAGGTGAGGTCGGATTTTGCCATTCCAAGTTTCAATTATTCCAATATATATTCCTTTACTTATACTTCTGATTTTTTGTTTACATTTCTTGTTATTTATACATATTTCAATTTTTTACAATATTTATTTATTTATATGTATTTCTAGTCTTTATATTTAATTTACTATTTTTATTTATTTCTATTCTTTATCATACATAAAATTTCCTAATAAAAAACAACAAAAATAATTTTTTCGGGCGGTCACCCATCCAAGTTCCGACCTCACCCAATGTCGCTTAACCTTAGGTGAGGCCGGAACCCGCCACTTCAATTGCTTCAGTTATTTCATTATATATTCCTTTATTTATACATCTGATTTTGTTTACATTACTTGTTATTTATACATATTTCAATTTTTTACAATATTTATTTATTTATATGTATTTCTAGTCTTATTGTTTAAATTTACTATTTTTATTTGTTTCCATTATTTATCATATATAAATTTCTTAATAATAAAACAACAAAAACAACTCCTTCGGGCGGTCACCCATCCAATTTCCGACCTCACCCAGTGCTGCTTAACCTGGTGGTCGTTAATTGCCATTCATACATTTTAAATTTTTATAACACATATATATTATTTATTTATATTTCCAATTTCTTACTTACATTATTTGCCACTTACACATATTTCAATTTTTTGCAACATTTATTTGCTTATATATACTTCTAGTTTTTTATATTTAAATTCACTATTTTATTCATTTCTATTCTTTACAATGTATAATTTTCTTTAATAAAAACATCAAAAATAAATACAACAAGCAATAACAAAAACAGCACACAGGCGGTCACCCATCCAAACAGTGGTCCCGTCCAGCGCTGCTTAACTTTTGTAATGATTTTATCACTTACAATTACTATTTATATTTCTAATTTCCAATATATATATTTATATGTATATATATATATTTAGTATGTTCAAATGTGTGTACACAGCGTATATTCAATTTCTTTGTACACACATTTGTCCATCTACATGATTCTATAATTTATCTAAGTACTATTGCTTGTTTACTCATTCTTCACGTTGTTGCGCCGCCATCTTTGCACTAGCAAGGATCGGCGTGTTTTTCCATCTTTATTTAATCTGTCTATATCTAATGAATCTTATTATTATGCACTATATTTATATGTCTATTGTCATCTATTTATCCTTACTATCACTTATTTAAACGTATTACACAAACATATTCATTTTTTACGTCACAATACATACTTACATTTTCTATACAATTTTTATGCCATTTGCAGCCTGTCCGTTTTGCCTTAGCTATTTTTTCATGTTTGTTTTATCGCCTGTTAGTTTAATTTAGCACCGTTTTCTTGCGGAATTCTATATTTTTAGAGGCGTTTTGCACTCTGTTATCAGGCATGAGAAGTCGGTCAGTATGTCTGTTTATGTCCGGTGGCTTCCCACACACTCCCCCAGGATAAGGGAGACTCGTTACTCATGACTGGTGTATCTGTATTGTTTGCATGTTTTTGTTTACTTGTTTAGTATTTTGCATGTGTGTACCCTTCCACAACTCACTCTTTCCTACATGTCACACTGTTTGGCAATATGTATATATATTGCAATATATACAATTGCCACGTACCTATTTTGTGAGTTGTGTCCTTCTTATGTATGTCTAGCAAGTATATGTAATCTTAGTGTCAGTGATTGTGTGCATGTTCTGATATATTTTTATATAATCATTATATAATAATTAAATCAGTGTTTAGTATTTATGTCTGTTTTGTATAGTGTGTAGTTGTGTGTTGGTGGGTCATAAGTACGCTGTCGTCTCCCTCGCTAGGTAATCCCATTTGCTGCGGGTAGGACATTCGGCGCTGAAGGCGTTATGGTCCGCATTCCGCTGCCCAGAGCGCGAACAGTTGCAGCACTGAGGTCTGGAGCCCGCACTGTAGTCGGCGCAGTCCTTGCGCAGGTGCGGGCCTCCACAGTGGCTACATCTATCCGCGCTCTCGGTGCAGAATTTGCGACCATGACCGAATGCCAGGCATTTGGTACATTGTATGAGCGGAGACTGGTCCTCCACCCTAACCCTCTGTAGGTCCAGGTAGAGAGTCCCGGCCTCCGTCATTCTCTGCCATACCCTTGGCTTAACCTGGAGGACTATGTGGGAAGTCCCCGGATTTCTTGTCCTTTTTCTATATCTAATGCAGGCCTCTCTTTCCTCTTGTGGTAGGCCCTCAAAAATCCCTGCATTTTGGGTGTATATAGCCTTAATCATTTTGTCGTTGTCATTTTCTTTATGTACGTCCTTTAGAACTACTAGGGGATTTTTGTTTATTAAAGGCTCTACCACAAGCCCACTGTTATTATTTTCTATCTGTTTTCTTAATTTGGCGGCCTCCTCCCTCGTGTCACATCCCAGTATGATGGTACTATTTTTTGCTTTTCGGGCCTTGGCTATTTTCAGGCCAGTACGCCTGGCGTCGACCGCCTTCTCCACCTTGGCGAGCACCTCTCCGGCCGTCTCCTGCTCATCCTTTGAGGTGACCGCCACCGAGTGAAGAGCCGGTCGGCGCCCGGGTCCGGCCGCTGCGACACTAGCGTAAGTCGCAGGGCTAGGACAGGGTTCCGCGACGCGGAGCGCCCCGACGGCGTCGCTGATGTGCGTTTTGGTGTCTACTATTATGTCTCTGGCGACAGTCCCGATTAGATGGTTAGGTTAGGTTAGGTTAGGTTAGGTTAGGTTAGGTTAGGTTAGGTTAGGTTAGGTTCCCCCCAATGTATCCCTACGTTGTCGTCGTGGTGGGGCTTGCGTGGGTCAATGATCTCTGGGGCTGTGCCGGGTAGAGCTACTCATGCCGGATTGGCCCAGGGTGAGACTCCAGACCAAATGGGATACCAGACGGAGTCTGGCTGCAGACTGCCGCGGCACTCCAAACGTCCCTCTGCTTTAGCAGAGGGCGTGTTGGAGTGCGAGTAGATCAGAGGGGCTGGCACGTGAGTGTTGGTCCCATCTGTGAGAGAGGGCTAGCCACCCTCTCGCGTTCCGTAACCATTAGGGGCTCAGCAACGACCTGACTGGTGGCTCCAAGAGGGTACGCTGAGAACCTGATGGCCGGAGGGCTTGCCTTGATTGGCCGGCCCACGACAAGGATAGTCTATAACACCCGACAGCTAAGTCGTAAAAACCTGTGGATACCGGCCGACCTCCACAGTACATAGGCTTATCCGGGTGCAGGGGGCACCGCCCGGATGGACTTTCTTTCCCCCATACTCGTGGGATATGATATGGCAAATGATCAACTAAATTCAAAGGAAACCGGACTGGAAAACAAAACTACGACAACTGGCAAGAACAACGGACATGAGAAAGAAGGGAAGAGGAGAGAGAGGAGGGAGAGGAGAAATGCCAAAGGGCAGTTTCGGAAGGCAGACGGCCACTCGTCAACCGAGGAGGACGTTGCGCTGACTGGAACGCCCATTTCGGTGGGGCTCCCAGAAGTCGATCTGACTGCTGGGAGCCGCACCCGAAGAACGTCGGAACGCACGCGTTCGAGGTCCAACCACTCGTCGGATGGCACAGGTGGTGCCTCCTCGGAGGCAATGGACCTCGAAACGTGCGCCCACCGCAAGCGCGAACTCTCGAAGGATGGGGGCAGTGACACCTCCCTAGAGATGTTGCCGCCCAAAGTCGGGAGTGCCCTGAGGGGGAAGCTCCGAACATCAGGCCCGGCTCCGTCAGGTTCCGCCTTTTGCAGGGCGGAAGCTTACAAGCGGGCAAGGACTGACGGCGAACACCAGGCGGAGGAGGAGATGGAGGGTCTCCTACTCAAGATCAGGAGACCGGTCGATGGGGACGTAGAGCCCCAAACACCGTCCTGTTTGCAGGAGAGGGCACAGGCGGCGGTGGCCATTATACACAAGGTGGCCACCAAGTCCGTCAATCTTAAGGGCTCTTTTGTGAGGGCCCTTAAGGAGTCCTCTTCTGCAATCGCAGGAGTGGTGGAGACCCTAGCCGGGGACGTGGCCCGCCTCCAGACGGCCAACGACCGTTTGGCGGGGCAGGTGGCTGAGCTGAGCGCTCAGTTCGCCCAATTCCGGGCGGAGCGCCCGGAGCGAAAGGCCCCTGCCCCGTCTTCATCGCGAAGTGTCCCCACCGAATCCGAGGTCCCAGACGCATATCTGGGACAAATTCTCGTGGCGGTGGGGCACCTGATCGACGGTCGGCTGGCCGGGCTTTTATCGAGGCTGCCTCCGGCCCCATCTGTTCGGCCGCCGCTCGCGGCACCGAAGTCGAAGATCGCATCGGCCGCGACCCCTCTTCCCGTGGTGGGGGGTCGCGTGTCGTACTCGGCGGCGGTGTCGCCTGCCGTGAGGCCGGCTCCTGCGGCTGCCCGAGGGGCACAGCCGGTGGCCAAGGCTCTGGCCAAGGTTCCGGCCAAGGCTCCGGCCAAGGCTGCTGCGCCGAGGCCGGGGCCGAAAGCGGCGGTAAGGGCTGGAGCGGAAATTACTCCGCTCCCCACTCCAACGCCTGAGCCTCTGCCTGGACCCTCCACGTCTGCCCCCTCCAATGAGGGTTGGCAGGTAGTCGGGGGGTCAAAGAAGGCCCGAAAGCGGGCCAGAAAGGCTGCCCGCAAGGCGGCTTCTGCCCAGCAGTCGCCGCCGGTGGCAAGGGCCACCGCTAAAAAGCCGCGGAAACTGCAGCCGCCGAAGACCGCGGCTGTAGTGGTCACCTTGACACCGGAGGCGACAACCGGCGGGCTGTCCTACGCGGCCTTCTTTAAGAAGGCCCGGGACAGCCTCGCCGGTGAATTTGGAACGGCCGGTGTCCGTTTGCGCCGCGCCCAAACGGGAGCTCGAATTCTCGAGTTCCCTGGGGCTGACGGCGCAAAGACGGCGGACACCGCTGCTGGGAAGTTGCGGGAAGTGTTTGCCGCCGTGGATGGTGTCAGGATCGCCAGGCCTACAAAGTGCGCTGAACTGCGCATTTCGGGCCTGGACGATTCCGTCACGGCCGGGGATGTCCGCGCTGCAGTTCAGGAGAAGACGAGCTGTAGCGCGGACAACGTCAGGGTCGGCACCATCCGCCCCGGTCCAGGAGGGCTTGGCGCCGTTTGGGTGAGTTGTCCCGTAGCGTCGGCCAAAATTTTGGCTGATGCCGGCAGGCTCCTCGTCGGCTTCGTGAGTGCCAGGATCACAGTCCTGGCCCCGAGGCCGATGAGGTGCTACAAGTGCCTTGCCGCGGGACACACTCGCTCGAAGTGCGCCAGCTGCTTCGACTGCGGCGGACTTTGTTTCCGCTGCGGTCGACCGGGGCACAAGGCGGCAGAGTGCTCTGCGGCCCCTCACTGCCCCGTGTGTGCGGCGGGCAACAAGCCCGCCAATCACCAGATGGGGCAGGGGGGCTGCAAGCCTCCCCGTGCTTCCCAGCAAGCGTCGGAGGCTAGCCAGACGACCCTGGCTGCCTCCGACGTGAATCGTGCGACAACGTCGTCGCCCATGGAGGGGGTTGGAGAAACGATCCAGTAATGGATCAAGCCTCCAACCTCCTGGTCCAGACGAACCTGAACCACTGCGCTGCGGCGCAGGATCTCTTCCTGCAAACCATGGCGCAGTGGTCGATAGGTGTTGCCGTAGTCGCGGAGCCCTACTACGTCCCTCCCCGTCCAAACTGGATGGGTGACCGGGACGGCTCCGTGGCAGTCGTCGGCTCCTCGGCGGCTCGTTCCCCGCCCTTGTCGTTAAGAGACAAGGGCTCTGGATATGTGGCCGCCGAGTGGGGGGGAATCACCGTTTACGGTGTGTATTTCTCCCCCAACCGGAGTTTGAGCGACTTCGAGGTCTTCCTCAACAACTTGGAGACCTCGATGCGGCGACTAGCGTCTGGGCACGTCCTCGTGCTGGGGGACTTCAACGCAAAGTCCATTGCGTGGGGTTCCCCAGCGACGGACGCCAGGGGCGATGCCGTTGTGGAGTGGGCGGCTTCGGTGGGCCTCTGTTTGCTGAACAGAGGCGCCACCAACACGTGCGTGCGACAGCAGGGGGGGTCGATAGTGGACCTTTCGTTCGCTACCCCTGCTGTTGCCGCACGAGTAAGGAACTGGTGTGTCCTGGATGAGGTTGAGACGCTCTCGGATCATTTATATATCCGATTCGAGCTCTCCCGGTCCCAGGGCCCCAGTAGGGGTCACGTGGCGCGGCATACCTCCCGCTTTCCGCGGTGGTTAGTTGCCAAACTCGACAGGGACCTGCTAGAGGAGGCGGCCATAGTTCAGTCTTGGCTGTCTCCGCGGGCCCCGGCCGAGGAGGTCGACATGGGGGCTGGCCGCTTTCGCACTGCGATTACGCAGATCTGCGATGCGGCCATGCCCCGCGTTCGGGGTTGTCGACCTTCACGGAACGGGGTCTACTGGTGGTCCCAGGAGTTGGCGGACCTCCGTGCGGCCTGTACTCGTGCCCGGAGGTCCTACACCCGATGCCGGCGGCGACGCCACCGCGTAGACGGGGAGGAGGGCCGGCTTCATGAGGAGTACCGCGAAGCGCGGAAAACTCTGAAGCTGGCCATTTGCCGCGCCAAAGAGGCAAAAAGAAAGGAGATGCTGGAGAGTCTCGATCGTGACCCCTGGGGTCGCCCATATCGTGCGGTGCGACAAAAGCTCCGCACGGCGGGCCCCCCCCTTACCGAGACTCTCCAGCCCAGCTTCCTGCAGCAAGTGGTCGAGGGTCTTTTCCCGCAGCGGGCGGAGCACACGCCCCCGTCGATGGCCTATTCAGTGGCCAGAGACGACGGGGGCAGAGAGGATGATATTCCGCCCGTTAGGGAATCGGAGGTAGGGGCGGCTGTTCTAAGAATTCGTTCTAAGAACACCGCCCCCGGGCCGGACGGGGTACCACCCCGAGTGATGGCCCGAGCCCTCGACCATATGTCGGACCGCCTCAGGGAGGTTTTGGACGCCAGCCTGGCGTCCGGACGCTTCCCTGAGTGCTGGAAATGCGGGAAGCTGGTCCTACTGCAGAAGCCGGGACGGCCAGCCGATTCGGTCGCGGCCTATAGGCCCATCGTGTTGCTGGACGAGGCGGGCAAATTGTTCGAGAGGATTCTCTCTGCCCGCATCGTCCAGCATCTCAGCGAGGTGGGGCCCGACCTGTCGGACGCCCAATTCGGGTTCCGAGAGGGGCGTTCGACGGTCGATGCCGTGATGCGCCTTAGGGCTGTGACCGAAGAGGCGGTTGGCTGTGGCGGCGTGGTGTTGGCGGTGTCCTTGGACATCGCCAACGCCTTTAATAGTCTGCCATTCAGCTGCATCAGGGAAGCACTCCTGTATCATGGGGTGCCAGAGTACCTGAGGCGGCTGGTGGCAGACTATTTGGAGGAGCGTACCGTCGTGTACGAGGATCGAGATGGCGTCTTGAGACGGCGACCCATGTCGTGCGGCGTTCCACAGGGGTCTGTCCTCGGACCACTCCTGTGGAACGTGGGGTACGACTGGGTCCTTCGGAGTCGTCTGCCCCCCGGGCTGGGCGTAATTTGTTACGCCGATGACACATTGGTCACAGCTCGGGGGGCCAATTTCCAAGAGGCGGCGCGCCTGGCCACCAGGGGTGTTTCTCTGGTGGTTGGGCGCATCGAGGCGCTGGGCTTGCGGGTGGCCCTGGATAAGACGGAGGCCCTGTTATTTCATGGGCCCCGTCGTGGTCCACCCCCCGGCGCCTCCATCGAAGTCAACTCGGTCCTCGTACCGGTTCGGGCCCAGATGAAGTATCTGGGCCTGATCCTCGACGGTAGGTGGCTCTTCGACGAGCACTTCCGACAGCTATCACCGAAGCTGGTCGACGCTGCCTCCGCCCTTGGGCGTCTTTTGCCCAATTTGGGTGGAGCCAGCGTCGCAACTAGACACCTCTACACGGGGGTGGTCCGGGCGATGGCCCTGTACGGGTCACCGGTGTGGGTCCCGGCTCTGACCGCCCAGAATAAGGCACGCCTTTGGCGGCCTCAGAGGGTATTGGCGGTCAGAGCCATACGCGGATACCGCACCGTGTCGACGGAGGCGGCGTGCGCCTTGGCCGGAACACCCCCGTGGGATTTGGAGGCGGAAGTGCTCGCCGAAGTATATCGGCGAGCGGCTGAATATCGGGCGGAGTACGGGTATCGTGCTCCGCCCGAAGAGGTACGCGATTGGCGTGAAGCCGCTCGCCGAGCCACGATGGCTCGTTGGTCGTCCCGGCTGGAGGCTCCACGCGCTGGCTTTGCCACCGTGGAGGCGCTCCAGCCGGTCATCCTCGAGTGGGCAGGGCGGCAGCACGGGACCCTTTCCTTCCGGCTGACGCAGGTGCTTTCCGGGCATGGTTGCTTCGGAAAGTACCTGCACTCGGTCGCTAGGAGGGAATTGAGTCCCGCCTGCCACCACTGCGACTGCAGTGAGGACTCGGCCCAGCACACGCTGGAGTTCTGCCCCGCTTGGGCGGAGCAGCGCCGGGCCCTCACTGCAGTCATCGGAGGAGATCTGTCGCTACCGGCCGTCGTACTATCCATGGCCGGTAGCGACAGCAGTTTTACCGCGGTCGCGACCTTCTGCGAGGAAGTAATCTCGCAGAAGGAGGCGGCGGAGAAGGCCCGAGAGGACGATCTCCACTCGGACCCGATCCGCCGCCGGCGAACCGGGCGGCGGAGGCGCGCCCATCTGCGCCTCATGCCGCCCTGAGTGTGGCCGCGGATGGTGGGGACGGGTTTTCCCCTCCATCCGCTTTAGTGGCCAGCCGCGAAGGGGCGACGTACGCGTGTGCCGTGCGTCGCCTAATTTGAGAGTTTTAACAAGAGGGTGCCCGCTTCAGTGCGGGCAGGCGCTGGGAGGGGTCCGGTTTGCGTTAATAACAGCGATCCCGGACCCCTCCCTTCTCAGGCGCAGAGTTGGCACACCGTGTGGTTTTAGTCGGTTCGATTCCGACACACCGCCCCGCCGCAAACCCCGGCGGGGTGACGGCCCGAGGGGGTTTCCACACGTAAAAAAAAAAAAAAAAAAAAAAAAAAAAAAAAAAAAAAAGGTTAGGTTAGGTTAGGTTAGGTTAGGTTAGGTTAGGTTAGGTTAGGTTAGGTTAGGTTAGGTTCCCCGGCGACGGACGCCAGGGGCGATGCCGTTGTGGAGTGGGCGGCTTCGGTGGGCCTCTGTTTGCTGAACAGGGGTGCCACCAACACGTGCGTGCGACAGCAGGGGGGGTCGATAGTGGACCTTTCGTTCGCTACCCCTGCTGTTGCCGCACGAGTAAGGAACTGGTGTGTCCTGGATGAGGTTGAGACGCTCTCGGATCACCTGTATATCCGATTTGAGCTCTCCCGGTCCCAGGGCCCCAGTAGGGGTCACGTGGCGCGGCATTCCTCCCGCTTTCCGCGGTGGGCTGTTGCCAAGCTCGATAGGGACCTGCTAGAGGAGGCGGCCATCGTTCAGTCATGGCTGTCTCCGCGGGCCCCGGTCGAGGAGGTCGACATGGGGGCTGGCCGCTTTCGCTCTGCGATTACGCAGATCTGCGATGCGGCCATGCCCCGCGTTCGGGGTTGTCGACCTTCACGGAACGGGGTCTACTGGTGGTCCCAGGAGTTGGCGGACCTCCGTGCGGCCTGCACTCGTGCCCGGAGGTCCTACACCCGATGCCGGCGGCGACGCCACCGCGTAGACGGGGAGGAGGGCCGGCTTCATGAGGAGTACCGCGAAGCGCGGAAAACTCTGAAGCTGGCCATTTGCCGCGCCAAAGAGGCAAAGAGAAAGGAGATGCTGGAGAGTCTCGACCGTGACCCCTGGGGTCGCCCATATCGTGCGGTGCGTCAAAAGCTCCGCACGGCGGGCCCCCCCCTTACCGAGACTCTCCAGCCCAGCTTCCTGCAGCAAGTGGTCGAGGGCCTTTTCCCGCAGCGGGCGGAGCACACGCCCCCGTCGATGGCCGTTCCGGCCAGTGACGACGGGGACGGAGGGAGTGAGGTGCCGCCCGTTAGGGAATCGGAGGTTGGGGCGGCTGTTCTTCGGATCCGTTCCAAGAACACCGCCCCCGGGCCGGACGGGGTACCACCCCGAGTGATGGCCCGAGCCCTCGACCATATGTCGGACCGCCTCAGGGAGGTTTTGGACGCCAGCCTGGCGTCCGGACGCTTCCCTGAGTGCTGGAAATGCGGGAAGCTGGTCCTACTGCAGAAGCCGGGACGGCCAGCCGATTCGGTCGCGGCCTATAGGCCCATCGTGTTGCTGGACGAGGCGGGCAAATTGTTCGAGAGGATTCTCTCTGCCCGCATCGTCCAGCATCTCAGCGAGGTGGGGCCCGACCTGTCGGACGCCCAATTCGGGTTCCGAGAGGGGCGTTCGACGGTCGATGCCGTGATGCGCCTTAGGGCCGTGACCGAAGAGGCGGTTGGCTGTGGTGGCGTGGTGTTGGCGGTGTCCTTGGACATCGCCAACGCCTTTAATAGTCTGCCATTCAGCTGCATCAGGGAAGCACTCCTGTATCATGGGGTGCCAGAGTACCTGAGGCGGCTGGTGGCAGACTATTTGGAGGAGCGTACCGTCGTGTACGAGGATCGAGATGGCGTCTTGAGACGGCGACCCATGTCGTGCGGCGTTCCACAGGGGTCTGTCCTCGGACCACTCCTGTGGAACGTGGGGTACGACTGGGTCCTTCGAAGTCGTCTGCCCCCCGGGCTGGGCGTAATTTGTTACGCCGATGACACATTGGTCACAGCTCGGGGGGCCAATTTCCAAGAGGCGGCGCGCCTGGCCACCAGGGGTGTCTCTCTGGTGGTTGGGCGCATCGAGGCGCTGGGCTTGCGGGTGGCCCTGGATAAGACGGAGGCCCTGTTATTTCATGGGCCCCGTCGTGGTCCACCCCCCGGCGCCTCCATCGAAGTCAACTCGGTCCTCGTACCGGTTCGGGCCCAGATGAAGTATCTGGGCCTGATCCTCGACGGTAGGTGGCTCTTCGACGAGCACTTCCGACAGCTTTCCCCAAAGCTGGTCGACGCTGCCTCCGCCCTTGGGCGTCTTTTGCCCAACTTGGGTGGAGCCAGCGTCGCAACAAGGAACCTCTTCACGGGGGTGGTCCGGTCGATGGCCCTATATGGGTCACCGGTGTGGGTCCCGGCTCTGACCGCCCAGAATAAGGCACGCCTTTGGCGGCCTCAGAGGGTATTGGCGGTCAGAGCCATACGCGGATACCGCACCGTGTCGACGGAGGCGGCGTGCGCCTTGGCCGGAACACCCCCGTGGGATTTGGAGGCGGAAGTGCTCGCCGAAGTTTATCGGCGAGCGGCTGAATATCGGGCGGAGTACGGGTATCGTGCTCCGCCCGAAGAGGTACGCGAATGGCGTGAAGCCGCTCGCCGAGCCACGATGGCTCGTTGGTCTTTCCGGCTGGAGGCTCCACGCGCTGGCTTTGCCACCGTGGAGGCGCTCCAGCCGGTCATCCTCGAGTGGGCAGGGCGGCAGCACGGGACCCTTTCCTTCCGGCTGACGCAGGTGCTTTCCGGGCATGGTTGCTTCGGAAAGTACCTGCACTCGGTCGCTAGGAGGGAATTGAGTCCCGCCTGCCACCACTGCGACTGCAGTGAGGACTCGGCCCAGCACACGCTGGAGATCTGCCCCGCTTGGGCGGATCAGCGCCGGGCCCTCACTGCAGTCATCGGAGGAGATCTGTCGCTACCGGCCATCATACGCTCCATGGCCGGTAGCGACAGCAGTTTTACCGCGGTCGCATCCTTCTGCGAAGACGTAATTTCGCAGAAGGAGGCGGCGGAGAAGGCCCGGGAGGATGATCTCCACTCGGACCCGATCCGCCGCCGGCGAACCGGGCGGCGGAGGCGCGCCCATCTGCGCCTCATGCCGCCCTGAGTGTGGCCGCGGATGGTGGGGACGGGTTTTCCCCTCCATCCGCTTTAATGGCCAGCCGCGAAGGGGCGACGTACGCGTGTGCCGTGCGTCGCCTAAATTGAGAATTTTAACAGCAGAGGGTGCCCGCTTCTGTGCGGGCAGGCGCTGGGAGGGGTCCGGTTTGCGTTAATAACAGCGATCCCGGACCCCTCCCTTCTCAGGCGCAGAGTTGGCACACCGTGTGGTTTTAGTCGGTTCGATTCCGACACACCGCCCCGCCGCAAACCCCGGCGGGGTGACGGCCCGAGGGGGTTTCCACACGTAAAAAAAAAAAAAAAAAAAAAGGTTAGGTTAGGTTAGGTTAGGTTAGGTTAGGTTAGGTTAGGTTAGGTTAGGTTAGGTTAGGTTAGGTTAGGTTAGGTTAGGTTAGGTTAGGTTAGGTTAGGTTAGGTTAGGTTAGGTTAGGTTAGGTTAGGTTAGGTTAGGTTAGGTTAGGTTTTTTTTTTTTTTTTTTTTTTTTTTTTAAAAGAGGTCTGTTTGGGACCTCGCTGCTTTTCCCCGTCCATTGAGCGGACAGGACCTTGTCGTTCCATATTTATTTATTTTAATCTGTTTGTTTTCTTTGTAATAATTATCGCTATATACTGTATTCCACTAACATTGTTTCTTCATTACTCAAATTATATTCCATTTATTCGTTACTTGATTGTATTTATATTCTATTCATCTATCTATCTGTTTATTATATTTATACGCGGCTATTAATTCATTTATGTATTTAATTTTAAATCGTTTTTATAAAGACATTATTATTATATTCTATTCATTCATCCATCCTTTATATTTAGATATGACATTATCATAAAAAAAAACACTATCATTTATATACCATTTATCCATTTATATATTTATTTATACATTTATATATACAATTCATTTATCCATCCATTATATTCAAAATGCGACATTATTATAAAAAAAAATATTATTTTATATATTAATCATCCATTCATTTATTTATTCATTTATTTATATATACAATATATTTATTTATCTATAATATTTAAAATGCGATTATTATAAACATTATTATTTATATATTATTCATCATTCATCTATTTATCTATTTATTTATATATACAATTGTTCATTTATCTGTTGTATTTAAATAAAGACATTATTATTAAAAACAATTAAAAAAGTCTAAAAATAAATAAGAATTTTAATAATTATAATTATGGTTTAAAGGAACAGCAAAAGAAACAGAAGAACAGAAAAACATATGTCTGCCTATCCAGGGAGACTTCCCACTCGCTCCTCTTGCCAGGGAGACTCGATAATCGTGGCTCGTGTAGGTGTTATGTGTACTTGTTTGAGTGCGTGTCCAGTGTTTTGTATGTGTGTTGCCTTCCACAGTTCACACTTTCTTGCTGCCTCATTCAACTCAACAAAATATATATATATTCCAATATATATATTTGTTGCAATCTTTGTTGTGAACTGCTTCCGTCTTGTGTATGTCTGTCAAATCAATGTAAATTTAGTGTCTAGTGATTGTGTGCATGTTCTGATGTGTCCATATATGGTCATTATATATTTACCAAATCAGTGTGTGTATATGTGTGTTTGTGTGCAGTGTGTATTCTGTATGTAAGTGAGTCACGAGTATGCGGTGGTCTCCCTCGCCAGGTAATCCCATTTTGCACGGGTTGGGCATTCGGTGCTAAAGGTGTTGTGGTCGGTGTTCCGCAGTCCAGAGTGCAGACAGTTGCAGCATCGCGGTCTGGATCCCGCACTGTACTCGGCGCATTTCTCGCGCAAGTGCGGGCCTCCGCAGTGGCTGCATCTGTCTACACTCTCGGTGCAGAACTTGCGGCCATGACCGAATGCCAGGCACTTCGTGCACTGGATGAGCGGAGATTGGTCCTCCACCCTGACCCTTTGCAGGTCCAGGTACAGGGTTCCAACCTCCGTCATCCGTTGCCACACCTTTGGCCTCACCTGGAGGACGATGTGGGAAGTCTCCGGATTCCTTGTCCTTTTCTTGTACTTTACTCTCGCCTCTCTTTCTTCTTGTGGTAGGCCCATGAAGACGTCTGCATTTTGGGTGTATAGGGCCCTCAGCATGTCGTCATCGTCGCTCCACGTATGGACGTCCTTAAGGACGATCAACGGGTC
The DNA here is from genome assembly GCA_916048165.1 of Spilarctia lutea. Classification (NCBI taxonomy): domain Eukaryota; kingdom Metazoa; phylum Arthropoda; class Insecta; order Lepidoptera; family Erebidae; genus Spilarctia; species Spilarctia lutea. Next base: position 19,726,012 of record OU696483.1, read on the forward strand.
TTTGTTCTTCATGGGCTCTACCACAAGCCCATTATCGCCGCTCTCAATCCGCGCCTTGACTCTGGCGATCTCAGCCTCTGAGTCGCATCCCAGAATCACTGTGCTATTTTTGGCCTTTCGTGTCTTGCATATTTTTAGCCCAGTACGCCTGGCGTCGGCCGCCTTTATCACCCTGGCGAGTACCCCGTCGGCAGTCTCCTGACTGTTTTTCGAGGTCACCGCCACCGAGTGAAGCGCCGGCCGGCGCCCGGGTCTGGCTGCTGCGGCGCTGGCGTATGTTCTGGGGCTGGGATTCGGGACACTCCGGGAAGCTAGCTCTTCCACTGCGGTGACAAAGTGCGTCTTGGTTTCCACCACTATGTCCCTGGCGACAGTCCCAGCCAGGTCCTCGAGTTGGGACTGCGCACGCACTATGAAGCCTTCGGTCGCTTTGTTGACCTCCACTTGTGTCTCCCCGACCTTGTCGAAGAACCTGTCTATGAGGTCTTCGCCCCGCCCGTCGCTGTGTTCGTCGAGGACCCGGATTTGATCTTTTAGGGACTCGTGCGACTCCTTTATCCACCCTTTTATGGTGTCCTGCATTTCGGTCAGCTTCGCCAGCACTGCCCCCTCCTGCGCCGAGGATACGGCCGCTGCGGCCGCCTTCTCCTGTACGGGAGTCGCGGCCGCAGCAGCCGCATCAACAGCTCTGGACGCCTCCGCCTCCAAACCCTTCGTCCTCCTGCTGAGTTCGAAGAGGATCCTTAGACACCTATCGGACTGCTGCTCCAGGAAGATCTTGATATCCCTCCTCATTGAGGGATATTGTTGGACCTTCGAAGGTATATCCTCGAAGGTCTTCATGACCTCCTGGAGCAGATGGTCGCTGGATTGTTCGGCATAGATGTTTTGCTGTTTGGTGTAGGTGTCCATATTATCCAGCGACCTCCTCTTCGTTCCCGGCCTCTTCAGGAAGGTCTTGGCGGCGTCCATTTCGAGTGAGGGCGAGGTGGCCGTGCTAGGAGCGGCCCGTTTCCCAACAGTACAGGATGTTGGGGACATTTGGAGAGAGTGAGAGGGCGTGTACAGTATATGTATTTGGACGGGGAAAATTGTCTGTATATCTAAAAGTTAAAATAATTTCTGGCCCTGTATAGAGGGGTGTAGATCAATCTAAAATGTATATGTAACCCTGTATAGGGGGTGAGCGTCAATATAATTGTCAAAAACTAAATAAATTTGTCAGAAAAATTTTTTAAAAGGAGGTGTATAGTGCCCCTGTCAACTTAAATACTATCTTAAAACTAACGAAATTTTTCCTACAGAACAATCTAAAACAAAAGGAGATGAAATACAAAAAATAAAAAAATAAAATAAAATATATTTTTTCTAAAATGACCAAAGGTTGGTGACCCCTGGCAAGCTAGCCTATATAGCAAGTAAAAACAGGAAGGGTGGGGGGGCGATTTTTTGCAGTTCTGCTCGCCCGATCTAGACAAATGGGGTGTCGTTCGACGGGTCTCGGTGAGACCTTTCCAAAACTGCAAAAATAATAATTTTAGGCCTAAGGGTGGTCGACTTATTCGACAAAAACCTCAAAAAGTGCCAAAAAATGAGTTTAAATGTCAAAAATTTCGAAATCTATTTACCGGACTTGTGTAAAACGCTATATATTAGGTAGATCTAGATGAGATCTAACTAAATATGTATAATAAGTTACTTCGAAAATAAGGGTTGACGAAAAATTCGACAAAAACCTTATATATTGTCAAAAATTTTAGAAAAATTTGATCTAAATATCAAAAATCTATGTTATTATTTGCCGGAATTCAAGAAAGGAGGTGTTATTAGACGGGTCTAGATGAGAGCCGTCTAAATCTGTAAGAAAGGGGATTTTAAGATGAGGGGTTGAAGAGTAATTCGACAAAAACCTCTAAAAATTTACGAAAATTCAGGATTGAAAAATCCTAAGTACAAAATAAAAAATTTATCTTTATTTTTCAGGTTTAAATTCTCCCACGGGACGCAGGAGAGCTCACAGGGTCAATATAAAATATTAGGGGTAAGTATAGTAGCAACAATTAAGAAAAAATTTCGTGAATTTACTTCAAATATGTACCCCTAAGGTAGACTTTTTGTACTGAAAATTTAAAAAGTGAAAATTTTTGCAGTGCCACTCGCCCGATCTGGACAAATGGGGTGTCGTTCGACGGGTCTCGGTGAGACCTTTCCAAAACTGCAAAAATAATAATTTTAGGCCTAAGGGTGGTCGACTTATTCGACAAAAACCTCAAAAAGTGCCAAAAAATGAGTTTAAATGTCAAAAATTTCGAAATCTATTTACCGGACTTGTGTAAAACGCTATATATTAGGTAGATCTAGATGAGATCTAACTAAATATGTATAATAAGTTACTTCGAAAATAAGGGTTGACGAAAAATTCGACAAAAACCTTATATATTGTCAAAAATTTTAGAAAAATTTGATCTAAATATCAAAAATCTATGTTATTATTTGCCGGAATTCGAGAAAGGAGGTGTTATTAGACGGGTCTAGATGAGAGCCGTCTAAATCTGTAAGAAAGGGGATTTTAAGATGAGGGGTTGAAGAGTAATTCGACAAAAACCTCTAAAAATTTACGAAAATTCAGGATTGAAAAATCCTAAGTACAAAATAAAAAATTTATCTTTATTTTTCAGGTTTAAATTCTCCCACGGGACGCAGGAGAGCTCACAGGGTCAATATAAAATATTAGGGGTAAGTATAGTAGCAACAATTAAGAAAAAATTTCGTGGTTAGGTTAGGTTAGGTTAGGTTAGGTTAGGTTTTTTTTTTTTTTTTTTTTTAACGTGGGGACTGCATTTACGCACTTCGCTCGCCCACCGCGGGGGCGATGGGTCCGCTTCGTGTGGGACTCCTGGCCTCCGGAAGGGGGGCCAGACTACCCACTAAACCCCACGTGTTCCTCTTCGCCTAGTGCCGAGCCGCGAGATACTCAATTTGGAGTGCTCACCGCGACCCGGCTAGGAGCGCCCTTGCAGGCTCGCCTCGGGGGGGGCCAGATCGTTGGGGCCCCCCTGACCTTAGAGTTGGTATGCGCCCCCGGAACAACAAGGGCGCATCCGCCACGTGGCTGGGGGCGGCAGGTCCCCCGACCCACCGCCCATGGCAACTCTCAGTCGGGGCCGCGGGCGAACACTTGACGCCGGCGACCCCTCGCTGGGGGCCTGCGGGGCGGGAGAGTGAGCCCAGCTCGCTCCCGCTCCCGCAGGGCCTCTCTCTTGGCCGTCATCACCTCGCTGGCAAACGAGGCGATGGCGGCCCAGCACCGGTCGCTGCCGGCCATGGCTTCCACGATGGCCGGCAGCGAGAGATCAGCGCCGATGACGCTCGTCAGGGCCGCTCTTTGCCCGTCCCATGCTTCGCACACGGCCCGGGTGTGATGGGCCGTGTCGGGGTCACCGCTGGTGCAGTTGCGGCACCGGGGCTCCGATTCTACCCCCACAACTTCCCACAGGTACTTGGCGAAGCAGCCGTGACCCGTGAGAAGTTGGGTGAGGTGATACGTGGGAGCCCCATGACCCCCCTCCACAAACTGTCGCAGGACGGGCCGAGCGGCCCTAACGAACGCCGTCGGACTCCCTTCCATTCTGGCAGCCCACGTCCGGAAGAGATCGTCGCGAGCCTCCTGCCTCCAGCGCTCGATCTCCTCCGGAGGCGGGCATCCACCAGCTCGCCGAATCAGGGCGCCCTCCTCGTACACCCTTTTGAGGACGCCGGCCTCGAGATCCCAGGGGATACTGCCCGCCAGGACGCACGCCGTCTCGTAGGAGACGGTGCGGTACGCCCGTGCGGCCCTCTGCGCGATGGCCCGCTGCGGACGACGCAGCAGGGCAACGTTAGCCGGGCAGAGTGCCTCCGCCCAGATAGGCGCTCCGTAGAGCGCCTTAGAGCGCACCACACCGTCGTAGAGACGGCGGCAGGCAGACCCCGGTCCTCCTACGTTGGGGAGCAGCTGCGAGAGCATTCCGGCAAACGCTAGCACCTTCGGCGCCAGCTGCCGGAAATGTTCCGCAAACCCCCACCGACCGTCGAGAACCAGCCCCAGATACTTGAGGCTGCGGCCGACGGCGATGGAGGTGCCCCCCACCACGATCGTGGTGTCTCGAGGCGGCGTCTGCCGAGGCCCATGGAAGAAGAGGGCCTCGGACTTCTCGAGGGCGACATGGAGGCCCAGCGCACCGATTCGGCGCACCACTTGAGCGACGCCTGCCGTCGCTAGGACGGCGGCGTCGCGGAACGTGGGGCCCCGCGCGGTCACTAGGGTATCGTCGGCGTAACAAAGTACGCCGACTCCCCGAAGAGTAGCACCGCGCAGGACCCAGTCGTACCCGATGTTCCACAGGAGCGGCCCAAGTACCGACCCCTGTGGAACACCACACCTCATAGCCTTGCGGACCACTCCGTCTCGGCCCGAGTACGTGATGACCCGGTCCACGAAGTAGTCCGCAAGGATTCGCCTGAGGTACCACGGTACGTTGTGGTACCTCAGGGCCTCGGCGATTGTCTGCCAGGGGAGGGTGTTGAAGGCGTTGGCGATGTCGAGCGACACGGCCAACAACACCCCGCCCCCGGCGATCGCCTCATCGACGCTGCCCCGCAGTCGGGAAACGGCGTCAAGAGTCGACTTCCCGCGACGGAAGCCGAACTGACCGTCGCTGAGATCGGGCCCCGCCTCCTCCAGGTGCTTGACGAGACGCGCAGCGAGCACTCGCTCAAACATTTTGCACGTCTCGTCGAGCAGTACGATGGGGCGGTAGGCCGACGGTGCCTCAGCTGGGCGCCCGTGCTTTCTAATCAGCACGAGCCGTCCGGTCTTCCATCGCCGCGGGAATCTCCCCGACGCCACACACTCCGACATGAGGGACAGCGTCTCCTCCTCGAGTGCCGGCATCGCTAAGGCGACGACCTTCCCAGGGATGCCGTCCGGGCCCGGGGCGCGTTTCCTGACTTTGAGGGCCAGGATCGCCGCCCCTAGCTCTGCCTCGGACACGGGAGGTATCGCCTCTGCGTCGCCTTCTGCCGGCACTCGGTGACGGCTTGGTGCTGCCATCCGCGGTGGGACCCACTCTTCCCGCTCAGGGAAGAGGGAACTGACCACTCGGCCCAGAAGCTGTGGCTCGAGGGTTCTGGTGAGGGGAGGCGCCCAGGGCCGGAGCTTCTGGCTCACGGTTTTGTACGGGCGCCCCCACGGATCTCGATCCAAGCTCTCGAGCCACTCCCTCCAGGCCTCCTCTTTGGCGGCTCTGATCGCCGAGTTGAGGGCCGCACGAGCGGCCCTATGTGCGGCGAGCAGTTCCTCTTCGCGGGCGAGGTCCCTGACGGCCCTCCTGCGGCTGCGAGTGTACTGCCTATGGGCCGCGTGACTTGCGGCACGCAGCCCGGCAAGGTGGGGACGCCACCAGTACACTTGCCTCCGAGGGAGGGCTGGCCTCGCCCTCTGCATCGCCGCATCGCAGACGCGAGTCAGCTTCCCAGCGAGACTATCGCACCTCGCGTCCGCGTCTGGGCCACTTTCCGCTCCACCAGCAACCCAGCGCTCGACGATAGCCGCCTCTAGGGCCAGTTCCCGGTTCAGAGAACCGAGGCGCCACCGCGGACCTTCTCCAGCAAGGGGACGGGTGCCATCTCCTCCTCGGATGGCCGCTGAGCGAGAGACCACGTCGAACCGTATGTAACGATGGTCCGACGCGGTCTCCACATTCTTGACGACCCGCCAATTGCGAGTGCGGCCAGCCAGGGCAGGACTAGCAAACGACAGGTCTACTATCGAGCTGCCCTGGGGCCGCACAAGCGTGGGTACCGTCCCCCTGTTGAGCAGCACCAAGCCGTGAGACACCGCCCACTCCTCCAATATCTCCCCCCGGCCGTCGGTCCTCGGAGATCCCCACGCCCGTGAGTGGGCGTTGAAATCCCCGGCTACCACGACCGGAGTGGGGTGCGCGTCCGCCAACAGAGCCCCGACCTCCGTGAGCCACTGCTCGAACTCGGCGAGGCTTCTGTTGGGCGAGAAGTACACCCCAATCACTGCAGTGTCGCCCAGCGTGGCGAGGACGCACCCTCGGCCCCTCACTACTCTGTCGAGTTGGTGGGGGCCGGTTCGCTGGGCGACGATAGCCACCAAGCCGTCGCTGTCGCTGGCCCAGTTGGGGCCGGTGCGCACGTAATACGGCTCGGCGACTACCGCCACTGTCGTCTGCCACTGCATCACGGTCTGGGCCAGTAGGTCCTGGGCCGCGGCGCAGTGGTTGACGTTGGCCTGCAGCACGGAGATTTGGAGAGCCATTAAATTTGGGCGGTGTCCATCTCCTCCTCATTGGACGGTGGCGACAGGGTCGTTGGGGTGGTCTTGGGTTCCACCCCCCCTGTCGCCTTGCATTTCGCCTGACCCCCCCTCTTGCGGGAGGCTGCCCGGCACTTCGCGGAGCCGAGTCTGTGGCCGGACGCCACACCTTCCGCTGCACAGACGGGACACTTGGGGTCCGCGGAGCAGGCGGCCGCCTTGTGGCCCTCCTGTCCGCATTGGAAGCAGAGTGCGCTGCGGTCGATCTTCGCAGCGCACTTTGCCCCCACGTGTCCCGGCTCCAGGCAGCGGAAGCACCGCGCCGGCCTTGGCTCCAGGGTGGTCAGCTTGACCGCTGACCACCCGACGACGATGCGGCGGCCGTCCGTTAACTTTTTGGCCGCCGCAACCGGACACCGCAGCCAGGCAGTGCCCTGTCGACCGGGTGGGCGATTGATGTCGCCCACCTTGATGGAGGCGACAGGGCAGCCTCCCTCTTCTGCCAGGATTTTGGCCACCGCCTCCTTAGATGCCGCATCGCCCAGGCCTGAGATGCGCAACTCTACGCACCTCTCCGGCCTGGCGATACGGACCTCCTCTCCCAGAGGTTAGGTTAGGTTAGGTTAGGTTAGGTTAGGTTAGGTTAGGTTAGGTTTCCTCGAGTGGGCAGGGCGGCAGCACGGGACCCTTTCCTTCCGGCTGACGCAGGTGCTTTCCGGGCATGGTTGCTTCGGAAAGTACCTGCATTCGGTCGCTAGGAGGGAATTGAGTCCCGCCTGCCACCACTGCGACTGCAGTGAGGACTCGGCCCAGCATACGCTGGAGATCTGCCCCGCTTGGGCGGATCAGCGCCGGGCCCTCACTGCAGTCATCGGAGGAGATCTGTCGCTGCCGGCCGTCGTACTGTCCATGGCCGGTAGCGACAGCAGTTTTACCGCGGTCGCGACCTTCTGCGAAGAAGTAATTTCGCAGAAGGAGGCGGCGGAGAAGGCCCGGGAGGACGATATCCACTCGGACCCGATCCGCCGCCGGCGCACGGGGCGGCGGAGGCGCGCCTATCAGCGCCTCATGCCGCCCTGAGTGTGGCCGCGGATGGACGGGATGGGTTTTCCCCTCCATCCGCATTACAGGCCAACCGCGAGGGGGCGACGTACGCGTGTGCCGTGCGTCGCCTAATTTGAGATTTTTACCAGCAGACGGTGCCCGCTTCAGTGCGGGCAGGCGCTGGGAGGGGTCCGGTTTGCGTTAATAACAGCGATCCCGGACCCCTCCCTTCTCAGGCGCAGAGTTGGCACACCGTGTGGTTTTAGTCGGCTCGATTCCGACACACCGCCCCGCCGCAAACCCCGGCGGGGTGACGGCCCGAGGGGGTTTCCACACGTAAAAAAAAAAAAAAAAAAAAAGGTTAGGTTAGGTTAGGTTAGGTTAGGTTAGGTTAGGTTAGGTTAGGTTAGGTTTTTTTTTTTTTTTTTTTTTTTTTGTGGCAGGCACCCGCCATCGCAGGGCGTTACTGCCTATTCTCTTTTCCCCGACTGTTTAGATTGTCAGGACCTTGTATATCTTTTTTGTGTATATAGTGCTGTGTGTAGTGGTGTCGATATAATTTGATATATATGTATATATAATAATTAAACATGTGCAGATATATGTGTTCGGCAAAATTCAGTTGTCGAACACATACATTTGCCCATCTGTTACATCTGTTTCGTCTGTCTATTTGTGTTCTGTCTTTTTTGTTACACTTTGTTCTATTTACTATCTATAATTTTTCATACATGTGTTTTCTTTACAATAAACATTTTTCAAGAAAGAAACAAAATAAAAACAAAATTTTGACAAAAATAATTTTTTGGGCGGTCACCCATCCAATTTCCGACCCCACCCAAGGTTGCTTTTTCCAAAAGAATAAAATTTTACAAAATAATTTTTTGGGCGGTCACCCATCCAAATTCTGGCCCCACCCAAGTTGCTTAACCTCGGTGGGGTCAGAATCCAGTCTTTGGCCAGTTTTTACTCTGTCTTTCATATATTTTTCATCCCTCACAATATTTATTATTTATATATATTTCTATTTTTGTATTTACATTCATTATTATATTTATTTCTAACACTTACAATATATTTCTTCCAAAAAGAATAAAATTTTTGACAACAATAATTTTCGGGTGGTCACCCATCCGAGTACTGACCTCACCCAAGGTTGCTTCTTCCAAGGGAATAAATTTTACAAAAATAATTTTTTGGGCGGTCACCCATCCAAATTCTGGCCCCACCCACAGTTGCTTAACTTCGGTGGGGCCAGAATCCAGTTTTAGGCCAGTTGTTAATTTGCCATTCATATATATTTCATTCCTTATAATGTTTATTTATTTATATATACTTCTATTTTTTTTTTTTTTTGTATTTACATTCATTATTATATTTATTTTTAACACTTGCAATATATATCTTCCGAAAAAGAATTAAAATTTTTGACAAAAATAATTTTCGGGTGGTCACCCATCCGAGTTCTGACCTCACCCAGGGTTGCTTAACTTCTTTGTTATTACTTTGCCATCTGTACTTTTTACAATTTTTATAATATTTATTTATTTATATATATTTCTATTTTTTGTATTTACATTCATTATTATATTTATTTTTAACACTTGCAATATATATCTTCCAAAAAAGAAATAAAATTTTTGACAAAAATAATTTTCGGGTGGTCACCCATCCGAGTTCTGACCTCACCCAAGGTTGCTTAACTTCTGTGGTATTACTTTGCCATTTGTACTTTTTACAATTTTTATAATATTATTTATTTATATTTACTTCTAATTTTCATATTTACATTTACTATTTTGTTTATTTCTATCTCTTATAATATATGTTTTCCAAAAAAGAATTAAAAATTTGACAAAATAATTTCCTGGTGGTCACCCATCCAAGTTCTGACCACACCCAAGTTTGCTTAACTTGGGTGGTCATTATTTTGCCATTCATACATACTTCATTCTTATAAAATTTTATTTATTTATATATACTTCTATTTTTATGTATTTACATTCATTATTATATTTATTTTTAATACTTACAATATATATCTTCCAAAAAGAAATAAAATTTTTGGCAAAAATAATTACCGGGTGGTCACCCATCTAAGTTCTGACCTCACCCAAAGTCGCTTAACCTAGGTGGTAGTTGTTGCTATTGTTTATTTACTCCTATCAACATTCATTATTTATAGTTATTGTTTATATATATTTCAATTTTTCTACGATATATATCTATACATAATATAATCAAAATATTCGGTTTCGACTACCTATTATATTTTATGCAATCTCATACCATTTGTCACACCAATTTATGTCGTTTTGTTTACATCGCTTCATTTATTTACCTTTTCGTTGCTAGGCAACGCGGATCGATGTTGTGTTCTCTCGCAGTTGGGAGCATAGATCCGCGTTTTGCATTTTTATGTATATCACACAATTAATGTTTATTTGCACTATATCTACGTGTCCTTTGTCCTATATTAATCCTTATTATTAGTTATTCCTACGTATTACATATATATATTTGCTATTTTCGCTGTATTTCACACTTATTTTTCTCATACAATTATTTTGTCGTTGACAGCCTGTCAGTTTTATCTTGGCTATCTGTTTCACTTTTTTAAAAGTTCGCCTGTTATTTTGTTTTAGCAACACATGTTTGTATGGGACACTATTTTTTGTCAAACAGGTGCTTCACACATCGTCCCCATTATGGTCGGGGTGACCGGCTTCCCATGACACGTGTTTGTGTGTAGTATCTTTGTTTTATGTGCATGTTTTGTGTTCTGTACATGTGTGTTTCCCTCCACAGTTCACTCTTGCCTTTATTTCATCCTTTTAACAAATAATATATATATGGCAATATATATTATTGTTACTTTCTTATTTGTGAACTGTTTCAGTCGGTGTATGTATGTTAAATTAATGTAATCTAGTGTTTATTGTTGTGTGCATGTTTTGATATTTTCATATATTATCATAATATAGTCATTATATCAGTGTTAGTTTATGTGTGTTTCTGTATAGTGTGTATCTGTATGTTGGTGTGTCATAGGTAGGCTGTGGTCTCCCTTGCTAAGTAGTCCCACTTTGCCCGGGTCTGGCACTCAGCGCTGAAGGCGTTGTGGTCTACGCTCCGCGACCCAGAGTGCGAGCAGTTGCAGCACCGCGGTACAGAACCCGCACTATAGTCTGCGCAATCCTTGCGCAAGTGCGGGCCCCCACAGTGGCTGCATCTGTCCGCACCCTCAGTGCAGAACTTGCGACCGTGACCGAATGCCAAGCATTTCGTGCATTGGATGAGGGGCGACTGGTCCTCCACCCTGACCCTCTGTAGGCCTACGTAGAGCACCCCCGCCGCCGTCATCCTCTGCCATGCCTTTGGTTCTACTTCTAGGACGATGTGTGAAGTCCCCGGGTTCTTCGTTCTCTTCCTGTATTTTATCCTGATATTGGCCTCCCCTTCTTCTCGTGGTAGGCCCATGAAGACTTCCGCGTTCTGGGTGTATAGTGCGGTTATTAGGTGGTCGTTGTCGTTGTCCGCGTGGACGTCCTTAAGGACGACCAGCGGGTCCTTGTTCTTCATGGGCTCCACCACGAGCCCATCGCCTTTACTTTCGATCTGTTTTTTGACCTTTTCTACTTCTTCCTTTGTGTCGCAGCCTAATATTATTGTACTGTTTTTGGCCTTCCTGGCCTTTGATATTTTAAGGCCAGTACGCCCGGCGTCGACCGCCTTCTCCACTCTGGTGAACACCTCTCCGGCCGTCTCCTGTCTATCCTTAGAGGTGACAGCTACAGAGTGGAGTGCCGGCCGGCGCCGGGGTCTGGCCGCTGCGACACTAGCGTACGTTATGCTGGAGTCAGGGACTCTTTGGGAGGACAGCGATTCTACGGAGGCGCCAATGTGCGTCTTCGTTTCGACGATTATGTCCCTGGCGACAGTCCCGACCAGATCTTCGATCTGGGACTGCGCCTGCACAATGAGACCTTCGATCTTTTTGTTAGAGTCGTCTTGTGTTTCCTCTATCACTCTGCAGACCGATTCGGTTACATTGGCGCCTCGCTGATCGCCGTGTTTGTCCAAGGTCTCTATTTCCTCTTTCAGGCTATCGTGGCATTTTTTAATCCAGTCTTGTATATTACTATCCAACTTGTTAAGTTTTGCGAGTATCGCCCCCTCTTGGGTCGGGGGCGCGGCCGCCGCGGCGGCTTCATCCCTTACGGGGGGTGTCGCCACGGCCGCCGCACCCACGGTGCCGGACGCCGCCCCCTCCCAGCTCCTTATCCTCCCGCTGAGCTCGAAGAGGTAGCGCTGACACCTATCGGAGGCCGTCTCCAGGAAGGTCCTTATGTCTTTTCTCATCTGAGGATATCCCTGAACCCTTATGGGGATATCCTCAAGTGTCCTCATGACCTCCTGGAGTATATGGTCACTGGTTAGGTCGGCGTAGGTGGTTTGCATCTTTTTGTATGTTGACATGTTTTCCAGTGACCTCCTTTTGGTAGTTGGTCTCCTGATAAATGTCCTCGCTGCGTCCAACACCAGCGAGGGCGATTTGTTGGTGTTAGGGGAGGCCTGTCCCCCCACATGCGATGTTGGCGGTGTGTCATACATGTTAGCTAATGTTCGGGGAAAATTGTCAATTTTAAAATTAATATTATGCACCCTGTAAAGCGGGGTGTGTCTTCTATAATTAGTTTTTGTCCCTGTATAAGGGGGTACAAGTCTATTATAAGTCACAATACAATATACACAAGTTATGTCAATAAATTATTAAATAAATTTTTTTAGTTAAATTTTTCAATTTTAAAACTTGGGAATGCTTATTTTCCCTATAAGGGGACCCAAATTTTCCCAATTGAAGCTATACTTATATTTAAGGGATGTATAAGGTCCCGAATCAATTCTTATAATCTAATATTTAACAAAAAATAAAAATTTTTTGTTTCTTAACAAACTAATTGCAATTATATTGAAATTTTGTAAACTTAAAAACTAATATCCTGAGGGAATGCGACCCTCCGCAGGACTCTTCTTTGTTGTAGTGGGTTGCAAACCCTGTCCCAAGCTGCAATTTGAAAGAATTTTTCAAATTGGTCCAGCCAATCAAGAGTTGGGATTTATCTCCAACCAATATTTATTTATAATTAGTTTGTTCTAAAACTAATTTTTTTGAAAAAGTTTTTCCTTTCGTTACTGGAGGGTGCGTAGGTGCTGGCACGTCTCTCACTGATTCCGGATCCGGAAATTCGGTGAAAATACGTCCAGCAGAACGAAAGTTATAGGGATCTTTCTCCTAGCACTTTGAGAAATTCCTGAGTGTGACGTCACGAGTTTTAAAATGTTTGGAAAATGTACACCACACTATAATTCCCTGATTACCCAACCGATTTGGGTCACTGAGGTCTCAAAAGTTCCGCCTCGTTGTGCACTATTTAATAATATGTTGGGTGAGGGGGTAAAAACACTACCCTTAGTGTTAGGGTGGTAAATGTCTATCAGTCTAAAAGTCAGTATAAAAACTAAACTAGTGCACTAAATTAAAATCTAAAAACTGTCTCTGGTGCAGTTCACCGTCACTCACGTTTTAGTGTCTTCGTAGCACTCCCAGGGGACCAGAGTCTGAGATATCACCACAACACCCTTTTTGTATAAAAAGGGGGTGTCACTTCTGCAGCTGTGGTCCAAATCTCTTGAGAGGGGTCTCAAAAGAAGGGTATCCCCGAGACACACCCTCCCAGAGCTGAATACACAGGGGTCACTAGTAAAAATCCAAGTTTTTTCACAAATTTAAGTGTCACTTTTATTGTTTATTGTCAAAAGTTATTTTGTCCTTTATCTCACTAGTTTCTGGTCCGATTTCACTGGGGTTTTTACTAACACAATCGTCTAGTCCTCGCGCAACTTTCGAGCTATCACCAGCGGGGATTGGTGGTGGTGAAAAATTTTTCCACCGGCCACACCCTTTTTGAAAAATCCCTATAACTCCTTCGAATTACCATGGAAAAATCTGGAAGAGGTCTCAAAAGACGCAGGCGTCTGAGATGTACACTCTCACAGTTGAAAAACTGGAGGTTGTTTGCCACTTCCGGAGTTATAAGTCTTTTTGGTGTTCGAGTGACGTTTTGACCGAAAAAATTTTCAGAAAAGACGCCACAACTCTGGTGATAGTCGCTTAAAAAGTCCGTTTAATGTCTTAAAATGTTCGTACACTAAGCACACGCACTTCTGCAGATCCAGAACACGGTGTTACAGATCGAAATCCGAAGTTATAGGGAAAATAAATTTCACAGTCACTTTTTGACACAAAGTTTTTAGTTTTTGCACTATAACTTTAAGAGTTTTAGTCGGATTTCCGCGCGGTTTTTTATATCAAATTCGTCTCGCGACGACGCAAATTTTGATATATAACTCGACTATATTCGAAAGAACTTTACCACTAGTACGATTTTAACGGTACGGAGCGAGTTAAAAGCGATGCGTTCTCGGCCATCTAAGCTACGAGACTCGGTTAGGTTAGGTTAGGTTAGGTTAGGTTAGGTTAGGTTAGGTTATGCCGTGATGCGCCTTAGGGCCGTGACCGAAGAGGCAGTGAGCTGTGGCGGCGTGGTGTTGGCGGTGTCCTTGGACATCGCCAACGCCTTTAATAGTCTGCCATTCAGCTGCATCAGGGAAGCACTCCTGTATCATGGAGTGCCAGAGTACCTGAGGCGGCTGGTGGCAGACTATTTAGAGGAGCGTACCGTCGTGTACGAGGACCGAGATGGCGTCATGAGACGGCGACCCATGTCGTGCGGCGTTCCGCAGGGGTCTGTCCTCGGACCACTCCTGTGGAACGTGGGGTACGACTGGGTCCTCCGAAGTCGTCTGCCCCCCGGGCTGGGCGTAATTTGTTACGCCGATGACACACTTGTCACAGCCCGGGGGGCCAATTTCCAAGAGGCGGCGCGCCTGGCCACCAGGGGTGTATCTCTGGTGGTTGGGCGCATAGAGGCGCTGGGCTTACGGGTGGCCCTTGACAAGACGGAGGCCCTGCTTTTCCATGGGCCCCGTCGTGGTCCACCCCCCGGCGCCTCAATCGAAGTCAACTCGGTCCTCGTACCGGTTCGGGCCCAGATGAGGTATCTGGGCCTGATCCTCGACGGTAGGTGGCTCTTCGACGAGCACTTCCGACAGCTTGGCCCCAAGCTGGTCGACGCTGCCTCCGCCCTTGGGCGTCTTTTGCCCAACTTGGGTGGAGCCAGCGTCGAAACAAGACACCTCTACACGGGGGTGGTCCGGTCGATGGCCCTTTACGGGTCACCGGTGTGGGTCCCGGCTCTGACCGCCCAGAATAAGGCCCGCCTGTGGCGGCCTCAGAGGGTATTGGCGGTCAGAGCCATACGCGGATACCGCACCGTGTCGACGGAGGCGGCATGCGCCTTGGCCGGAACACCCCCGTGGGATTTGGAGGCGGAAGTGCTCGCCGAAGTTTATCGGCGAGCGGCTGAATATCGGGCGGAGTACGGGTATCGTGCTCCGCCCGAAGAGGTACGCGAATGGCGTGAAGCCGCTCGCCGAGCCACGATGGCTCGTTGGTCTTTCCGGCTGGAGGCTCCACGCGCTGGCTTTGCCACCGTGGAGGCGCTCCAGCCGGTCATCCTCGAGTGGGCAGGGCGGCAGCACGGGACCCTTTCCTTCCGGCTGACGCAGGTGCTTTCCGGGCATGGTTGCTTCGGAAAGTACCTGCACTCGGTCGCTAGGAGGGAATTGAGTCCCGCCTGCCACCACTGCGACTGCAGTGAGGACTCGGCCCAGCACACGCTGGAGATCTGCCCCGCTTGGGCGGATCAGCGCCGGGCCCTCACTGCAGTCATCGGAGGAGATCTGTCGCTACCGGCCATCATACGCTCCATGGCCGGTAGCGACAGCAGTTTTACCGCGGTCGCGACCTTCTGCGAGGAAATAATCTCGCGGAAGGAGGCGGCGGAGAAGGCCCGAGAGGACGATATCCACTCGGACCCGATCCGCCGCCGGCGAACCGGGCGGCGGAGGCGCGCCCATCTGCGCCTCATGCCGCCCTGAGTGTGGCCGCGGATGGTGGGGACGGGTTTTCCCCTCCATCCGCTTTAGTGGCCAGCCGCGAAGGGGCGACGTACGCGTGTGCCGTGCGTCGCCTAAATTGAGAGTCTATCAGCAGACGGTGCCCGCTTCAGTGCGGGCAGGCGCTGGGAGGGGTCCGGTTTGCGTTAATAACAGCGATCCCGGACCCCTCCCTTCTCAGGCGCAGAGTTGGCACACCGTGTGGTTTTAGTCGGTTCGATTCCGACACACCGCCCCGCCGCAAACCCCGGCGGGGTGACGGCCCGAGGGGGTTTCCACACGTAAAAAAAAAAAAAAAAAAAAAAAAAAAAAGGTTAGGTTAGGTTTAAAAAAATAAAAAAAAAAAAAAAAAAAAAAAAAAAAAGGTTAGGTTAGGTTAGGTTAGGTTAGGTTAGGTTAGGTTTTTTTTTTTTTTTTTTTTTTTTTTTTTTTTTTTTTTTTTTTTTTTTTTTTATATACTAGCACCTCCAATATTTAGATTTTGGAGACCTTACTATGCTCTGCCTGTCATACCAGTTCTCGCATGGATTCTGCTCGCACTATCATTCAGCATACTATTTCTTTCTGGCATACTTTTCCTTTCACACTATACAGGTGGGATGCCTGCTACTCTCTTTGCTACTTTCTATATTTTATCTTTTTATTTTATTTCTATTTTCAACACAGGGTAAATGAACTTGGACGCTGTTTTTTATTTACATTAATAAACTTATACCATATATACTAAGCTATACTATAACTTATTTTCTACTTTATTTAACTTTAACACATATTTATGGGGCTATATAACTCTTATATTTATAACACTTATAATTTCTTACTTAACAATTTGTATCTTATACTTATACATCTAGGTTGGTTACAATTAATCTTACTGTACTAATTTACACTGTTTTTATTACTATTATGTATGATCTATCTTAATAATATCATATTATTAGTGATCATATGTCTTATTATACTTTATTTCTTTTATTAACAATAATTACTATACTGGTACAGAATCTTAGGAAGCTATCTCTATGTTTACTGTTTATAATTTGACTCAAGTTGCTATTTGTAATTTTGATTTGTGTTTCCTGTTCCAGGTCATACCTCTGTTTGTCGAATGCAGGGCATTCCGCTATCAGGTGGGGAACCGTTTCACTCTTCGCCGGATCACAGATGCACGATGGGCTCCCTTTACACTTGAAACGAGTCAAGTATTCTGAGAACCCACCGTGCCCTGTCAGTAGCTGTGTTGTGTAAATGTTGGGTTCGAATTTAGCTGTAATTCCGTATGCATCCACGGCGCTCGGGAAAAACAGTTTCGTAACTGAAGCAGTTTCACCAGATGTATACCTTCGGTTCCATTCGTCAAGCGAATCCTTGCGGATTTTTCGCTTGACGAATGAAACCGGAACGCGATCATAATGAGGCGCCACTTTAGATTTTAAGGCCGCTTCTTTTGCTAAATAATCGGCCCTCTCATTCCCCTCCATCCCCGCGTGTGCCTTAATCCAGAACAAATTTATTGATTTGTCTTTTTGAATACTCAGTTTCAAATTTTTCCTTGTTTGTAGCGCTAGGGGATGGAGGCAGCTGGGATTGCCGATCGTCTGGAGAGCTGCAGTGGAATCGCTGCAGATCGCGAAAGATTTTGCACTGTGTGTTAGGATCACCTTTGTCGCTTCGCATATGGCCAGGAGTTCCGCTTGGTAAACCGTACAATATGATGGCAGACTAAGCTTGAGGGACTTGGTTTCCGCTCCATTACTCCAAAGAGTTAATGCTGCTCCCACCCGTCCCTCAATCTTACTGCCATCTGTGTAAATCTGTACGTCCTGATTACATAATTCGCCAAGTTGTTCCTGATTTTCCAGCTTTAGGAACTCTAGGCGCATATGTTCCGCGGGGTGAGGGTTCTCCATGACCGATGCTACTCGTTCGATCTCTCTCCCCCGGAGTTCCGGCATTAGGTCTCCCTTTTTGGCCCTGTATAGGGCGGCTGTTTCGCGTATGCGAAGGTCTAGAGGAAGAATCCTCGCTAACACCAGTGCCGAGTGGAGAGAGACCGTACGATAGGCCTTGCATATTTTTTGTGCGAAGCTGCGTTGGACGAAGTTAAGCTTCTTCTTGATGCCCAGCTTCTCTGCCGCTGGTGCCCACGTGTTGGATGCATACAGAATCACTGGCTCCACCGCGGTTGTGTATATTGTGTGTATTATTTCCGGGTGGAGCCCCCAGCTGGCTCTAGCGGCCCTACTGAGCTGTTTGTAGATGTTGGTGACTTTTTTGCATGTGTTAGATATGTGTGTGTTAAATGTTAAGCCACTGTCAATCGTGAGGCCTAAGATCTTAACCTCTTTGGACGCGTCAATGGCTATTCCGCCCATGCTCAGGCGCGGGGTGTCATATTTCAATTTGCGAGTAATGGTAATCGCATTTGTTTTGGAAGGAGCAAATTTTAATTTGTTCATTTCACCCCACGCCTGAACATGGTCGAGAGCGGCATTGGCACATCTCTCGATCTCTGCTGCTGTATTGCCGTGGAAAATCAGCACCACGTCATCGGCGAAGGCTTGGATGTAATTCCCTCTACTGTCCAGGCTTTTGAGTAGTGGGTCGATGAGGAGGTTCCATAATATTGGACCCCCTATGGAGCCCTGGACGCATCCCTTCTCAGTGCCCTTTCGGTGCTCCTTACCCGCGTACCTAACCCGAACCTGTCTATCTGCAAGGTAACTGTTGACAGTTCTCCTAAGTCCCTCCGGGCATTCCTCCTCCACTAGCCGCATTTTCATAGCCGGCCACCACGCGCTGTCGAAGGCGCCCTCTATATCCAAAGAAACTAGTGTAACAATTTGTTTATTGTCCAGCAGCGATTTTATATGTTGGACGAGGGTATAGAGGGCGTCTTCGCAGCCCCTTTGGGGCATAAATCCAAATTGGCGGCTACTTATCCGCGGGTAAAGATGGTATCGGAGCCTGGTCATTATCATCTTCTCGAATATCTTGCCCAGGACCGGCAGAAGTCCAATTGGTCTATACGATTTTGGGTGGGTATAGGTGTCCTTTCCCGGTTTCTGCAGAGCCACAATTGTCGCCTCCTTCCATAGCTTTGGGAAATAACAGAGCGACAAGCACTTGTTTGTTATGCTTAAGAATAAAGCTGGTTCGCTTCCGATGGCTTGATCGCATATGTCCGCAGCAAGACCGTCGGCTCCCGGAGCCTTCTTTGGGTTGAACGACCTAACCGCCATGTCTAATTCGATGGAGGTAAACGGGGGGTCATGGTGTTCCCCATTTGGATGTTCGGTCGCTTCTCTCGCTCCAGCTCTTATGCGTGCTTGCGCCGGCGAGTCCTCCTCCTCCAAATCTTCCGGGTAGAAAGTTTCGGCCAACAGCCTTGCCGATCCCTCGGCGTCCATCGTCACTCCGTTTCTCTCCAGCATTTGGTCTTCTTTTCTCTTCGTGGTCCGGGCAATCACTCGATAGATTCCCTCCCACATCCCTTCTCTGTCCTGTCTACTACAGAAGAGTTTGTAGCTCGCAATCTGGGCCTTTTTGGCCTCAGTCTCGTAAAGGTCTTTGCTATGTAGGTAATCACCCACGACACTGTCCCGGCGTATTGGTGCAGCGCATCTGATGCGTCGCCTCTTGGTGGTAACCTCCCTCTTCATCTCAGCAAGTCTCTCGGACCACCATGGAACCTTCAGTTTCTGGCGCTGTGCCTTTTTTGGAATTGCAGTCGCACATGCACCACTTATACTGGACGTGTACATCCGGACCATCTTCTCCAGTTCGTCAACGGTTTGAATTGAGTCAACCTGGGCCACATTTAGTTGATTAATTTCGAAAAGTTGACTCAACTCGCGCCGGAAGAGATTCCAGTTGGCTTTCCTGGTGTTATAGAGCCTTGTTGTTCTTTGAACGTCCGTTCCTTGGGATCTGCGCAGCGCAATCTCGAAGGCAATTCCATTGTGGTCCGAGCTTGTGAGGTTCTCTTCCACGCGCCAGTTTTGCACCAGGTCCAGCGCGTTAGCCGAGCATGCAGTCACGTCAACGTGACTGTGAAATCTTCGACCGCCTCTGATGGTGTCAAATGTCGGGGTGTCACCCACATTAAGCACTTGAAGGCCCAGCTCGTCCAGCGCCTCAAGAAAGTCCTGACCCCTTGCGTCAACCGAGGCGCTACCCCACCACGTGTTCCAGGCATTTGCGTCCCCCCCTATAATGATTTTGCCCAGTGCAGGCATTCTCGCTATTGCCTTTATTTGGTCGATGTATGGCCCTATCGGTCGTTCCGGCTCGAAGTAGTAGGAGACTATCGTTGTTCTCCACGCTTTGGTCGCGAGTCCTACCACCACGATGTTGTCGGTGGTGTGCTTAGGGTGTTGGATGACATCAATTTTGGCGTCAAAAATAGCGATCATAGCTTTGATAGTTCCCTCGCCCGGCGCGAAGTTGTGGTATAGTCTCACGCCCGGGTAACTCCTTGCACTTCGACCCGCAACGACGTAAGGCTCCTGAATCAAGGCAATCGTGATTCCGCGGTTTGTGGCTTCAATCATTAGCTCTTCCATAGCGAGTTTCTTCCTCATTACATTTGCCTGAAACACGCGGTATACCGAGGTCCCCGTCACCACCTTAGCAATAGGCCACCGTAGATCTGGCCAGGGTCTCCCAGCGTCTTCGGATGGGGCACTCATCGCTAAAGGTATTGTGTTCAGTGCGTGCCATCTTGGCTTTACAGCAGTTACTGCACTTCGGGACCACCTCGCCCATGGACCACAGGGTACATTTCGCTCTCAGGTGGGGACCCCCACAGTGACTGCAAGTGTCCACCTCCTCTGTACAGTATTTTCGGGTGTGGCCGTAGGCAAGACACTTCGAGCACTGCACCAGTGGGGACTGGTCCATAACTCTGACCCTTAGCATGTCGATATGTAGCGCTCCCAGTTCAGTTGCTCTTCTCCATATAATCGGGGCCACTGCCAGGACCACATGACATGTGTGGGGATTTCTGGCCTTTTTCCGGTACTTGATTTGGACCCGGTTTTCCTCCCCGCCGAGGCCGTCAAAAACGCCCCGGTTTTGATTCCTAAGGGCCTTGACCACTTCCTCGTCGGAGTTTGCGCTCAAGACGTCCTTCAGGATTATCAACGGGTCCTTGTTCTTGACGTCCTCGACGACGAGGTTATGGGTCTTAAGGCGTTCCCGTACTTTATCCCTGTCGTCCTTTGTAGGGCACCCGATTATAATCTTCCTATCCTTTGCCCGTCTCACCCTTTCCACTCTCACCCACCCTTCCTTTGCGTCAACCGCCTTACGTGCTCTGTCTAAGACCTCCTCTCCCGTCTCAGTCTCCACCTCCGATGAGACAATGACAGAGTGCAGCGCTGGTCTCTCTGGAGTTATGATGGTTGGCGCTCCTGCTGTAGCTGTAGCGTAGGTGGTGTTTGTCTGTCTGGCGGCGTTGTTGTCCAGGGCTTGCTTTAACTCCCTTATCTGTTCGGCATTTGCCGCTAGGAGTTTTGAGTGTTCGTCCAGTTTCGTGGATAACTCATCAATTTGGTGGACGGGCTGCGCACTGTTTTGTTGGATCTGACGCGGCCTTGTCTCCCCTTCCATTTGTCTAACTAGCGCGACGAGTCGATCTATCCATATGTTTACTTCGTTTTTGATTTCGGTTTTCAGGTTTCTTGATTCGCCTAGGTGTTTTTTCGCGCGATCCGCGTACGTCTTGGCTTCCGATATCCTACTTTGATGTTTCCCAGTTTGTTTGGGGGGGCTGTGACTATAAATCGCTCTGTTTTGGGTTTCAGATGGATCCTTCGCCGTGGACTGCGAAGCCTTCGGGGGTGTGAGTCTTGGTGGTTGTACTACCTTGTTCTCAAGGAGGTCACCGCTTTTCCTGGTCGAAGTCTTCTTTGTGGTGTTTTTGGATGGCGATTTTCGCGTCTCCGATTCCCCTCTGGCTTGGCTGTCTGAAGACATTGTTATGTTGGAGGTGCGCGTCACTTATATTAAAGGTATGTATATGGTACCTTTCAGGTTAATGTATATTGGTAAGTTTGTATATATGTAAATTATTAAATAATAAGTCAAGAGAAGAGTCGCAGCAAAATAGAGGTAAGTTTTAACACAAGGATTCTGTGGCACGTAAGTAGGTGTGTGTGTATTTATTTGTGGCGAGGGGTAGATGTGTGTGTGTATGTGAGTATGTGTCTATGAATATGAATACACGTCTGTGTGTATGTCAGAGTGTGTGTGAGTGTGTATGTTTATGTATGCTTGTGTGTATGTGTGTGTGTGTGTGTACGTGTGTGTGAGTGTGTGTGTTTGTGTGTATATGTTGAGCGGCTACAAGGCCTCAGTCCACCTCCTATAGTAGTACAGGAAATTTCCGCTAGGAAATAGTCACGTAGAGTCAAATTTTTATTGCAGGTACAGTATTTTAGTGTACAGAGTACACTAAGGTCGTAAAATAGTCTGGCTACTATTTGGTCACTATTATTGAGCCAATAGGGGCTCTTATCAATTTTTATTTTCTTAATTTTAAGCTTAAGTACAATTTTTATTCTCTGGGTTTTATTTCTAAGTAGCTTTTAAGTTTTTATATATAGGGAGGTAGATCAGACAGTTATCAACCCACTGTATCTACTTCCACAGAAATACAGCAAAAAACTGCGACTCTATGTCGATTTTTAAAAATGGCTCTGTATAGAGTCCCACAGACAGTCCCCTTAGGTAGAGCTCCTCGTGCCCTTCACTTTGATACCCAACACTATAGTCCCAACCCAAGCGGTATGGGAGAAAACCACGGTCAAAGTTTGGGTTTTTCGGAAAAACCTGAAAAACCAGTTTTTGTTTTTTGGTTATCTCGCAAGTCCGAGGGTCAATTCGCCCGTGCGAGGGCTTGTCGTAAAGGGCTCAACGAGATCTATCCTTCTATGGCGGTTTCAGTCACCGAAATTTTCAGGTCCTGAAAACGCCTGAAAATCGTATGTACCTATTAAGCTTCCTTCGGGGATTCTAGGGTCCAAAATCCCGTCTTCCCAGGGCCACGCGTTCCGGAGATATTCGATGTTAAAGATTTTCAAAATGGCCGCGGAGCTGTCAAAACGAATTTTTGACGGCCTGTATCTCCCGAGCCCGTGGTCGTAGAAAGGTCGGATTTGTTTTGTTTGGACCGGCTTTTAGTGCTCTAACCCGCAAGCTCACTTCCGGGGGTCCGATTTTTTAGAACGTCGATTTGTCTAAATTTATATCTATCCTGTAGTAGTACAGGTCCTAAGCCTAAGCCTGAAAACCGCAAGTCTCTAGCTCTTATAGTTCAGGAGCTATGGGGTTTTAAAGATTTACAAAATGGCCGCCGAGCTGTCAAACTCTAACTTCAACCTTGAATAACTCCGGCCCTAGTGGTCGCAGAGACTTGGGGTTTCGAGTGTACAACTTGGCGGGTCTTCCTCTATCGTTTTATGCGATTTTCAGGAATAAAAAATTTTTCAGGCTGAAAAGTCCTGAAAAATATCTAAAAGGATAGACAACTCCCTGTTTTAATATAAGCAAAAAATCTCAGCTCTCCAGGTGCTGTAGTTCTAAAGTTATCGCAGTCCAAACTTTACAACCATAAAAACCAAAATGGCGATTTTGTCAAAAATTTTTGTTTTTAGCGATATCGGCCTGGTCTTTGGGCTTCGACCGATAGATTATGGGTTTATAAGACCGATTTCAGACTAAAAACTTATATTTATCTATTAATTTTGAATTTATCAACAAAAAACATAAAAAATTCAGTAACTTTGCAACCCGTTGAGCTAAAATTCTAGAAAAAATTGCTAAAATTAGGTAAAATCAAGATACACAATATTCTAAATTTACTTTTTAAAATAAAAAATTTTTTGATACAGTTTTTAATAAAAAATCCTAATTTTTAGTTTTTTAATTATTATTCTTAAACTACTTGACTTAAAATTTTTCTTTCTTGCAGGTGTGTAGACGGAGCTAGCGCGCAAACAATAGCAGTTGCAGAATTTTTCCAAAGATGTTAGATTTGCTATTATAGTCCCTCAAAGTTTAATTTTTAAAATGTAATATAATTAAAATGCTTAGTGATAAAATTTTTCTACTTGCAGATTCGAGCTTGTCTTTATGTAGTCCACGATGCTGCCAAATTTCACGGCTCCAGGTAGTCTCCTTCCCGGTGCTGGCCGCCACGTGGTTTCTATTTTTTTGCCTTTTGCGGAAAATTGGGAGTTTTCCGGCTGAATTGCTACAGCGCTTCAGGTGAGGATCAACTGCCCCCTCACGAAAGCACTTTTTTCAACACTGTAAGTATAACAGCAACTCTGCTATTTGCCGAAAACTGCACGTTTTTTCACTTATAACCTCAAAGTTTTGAGGAAAAACACTTTTCGCGGCTCGACCGAAGTCGTGCGGCTGTCACACTATTCGCGAAAAGATGCGGCTCGGCGAGACGCAGCTGCAGACACCTTTTTCACTGTCGTATCACGAAAATAACCCGGTTTATCGAATTTTTTACTGCGGAGCGGTGCGGAAAAGCACGTGTTCGCCACGAGATGCTGTCTGTGACTGGTTAGGTTAGGTTAGGTTAGGTTAGGTTAGGTTAGGTTAGGTTCCCCCCAATGTATCCCTACGTTGTCGTCGTGGTGGGGCTTGCGTGGGTCAATGATCTCTGGGGCTGTGCCGGGTAGAGCTACTCATGCCGGATTGGCCCAGGGTGAGACTCCAGACTAAATGGGATCAAAGACGGAGTCTGTTTAGACTGCCGCGAAGGGCATGACGCTCCAGCGTCATGCCGCGCTCCAAGCGTCCCTCTGCTTTAGCAGAGGGCGTGATGGAGAGCGAGTAGATCAGATAGGCTGGCACTTGTGTGCTTTGCCGTCTGTGAGAGAGGGCTAGCCACCCTCTCGCATTCCGTAACCATTAGGGGCTCAACAACGACCTGACTGGTGGCTCCAAGAGGGTACGCTGAGAACCTGATGGCCGGAGGGCTTGCCTTGATTGGCCGGCCCATGACAAGGATAGTCTATAACACCCGACAGCTAAGTCGTAAAAACCTGTGGATACCGGCCGACCTCCACAGTAATAGGCTTGCCCGGGTATTGGGGATCTCTGCCCGGGTCGACTTTTAGTTCTCCCCTAATCGTGGGCTTAATTATGGAAACTTCAACAAACATTAAAAATACAAGGACTGATTCAATCACAACGACTTATGCTATGCCAACCGGATCTGAAAAGAAGAGGAACAAGAAGGAAAGGAGGAACGCCAAGGGGCAGTTCCTAAAGGCGGACGAGCGATCGTCTGCCGAAGAGGACACTGCGTCTGTGGCGCCCATCTTGGCGGGGCTCCCAGAAGTCGATCTGACTGCTGGGAGCCGAAGAACATCAGAGCGCGTGCGCTCAATGTCCGCCACTTCAATTGCGAGTGGTAGCTCCAGTGCGACTGTGGACGCACTGGAGCTGATGGAGACGGAGGCCTCAGAGACCCGCAAGCGCGGCCTCTCCAGGGACGGCGGCGAAAGCGACACGTCCCAGGAGATGTTGCCGCCCAAAATTGGCAGCGGTCAGAGGGGGAGGTCCCGTACTCCAGGCTCGGCCCCGTCGGGTTCCGCCTTTAGCAAGGCGGAATCCTACAAGAGGGCCAGAGCTGATGGGGAGCTGCAGGCAGAGGAGGAAATGTCTGGTCTCCTGCATATCATCAGGAGGCCGGCGGATGGGGTTTCAGAGCCCCAATCACCGGCCTCTCTGCAGGAGAAGGCACAGGCGGCAGTGGCCATTATCCACAAGGTGGCCACCAAGTCGGTGAACCTGAAGGGCTCCTTTGTGAGAGCCCTGAAGGACTCCTCCTCTGCCATTGCGGGGGTCGTGGAGACCCTGGCCGGGGACGTGGCCCGCCTCCAGACGGCCAACGACCGTTTGACGGGGCAGGTGGCTGAGCTGGGCGCTCAATTCGCCCAGTTCCGGGCGGAGCGAGAGGCCCCGGCCCCGTCAATATCCCAGCGGGCCGCGTCTGCATCCCAGTGGGCCCCGTCTGCGCCGCAGCCGTCATCTGCTGGCCCCGGGATAACCGACGCCCAACTAGCGGTTATCCTGGATGCATGCTGGCGGATGATTGAGGGCCGTACGGCCGGCCTAGAGGCGAGGCTGCCTGCGGCCCCGATTATGCGGCCGCCGCTTGCGGCGCCGAAACGAACGGCCACGTCGTCGACGCCGACCCCTCTTCCCGTGGTGGGGGGTCGCGTGTCGTACTCGGCAGCGGTGTCGCCGGTCGTGAGGCCGGCTCCTGCGGCTGCCCAAGGGGCACGGCCGGGGGCCAAGGCTCCGGCCAAGGTTCCGGCCAAAGCGGCCGCGCCGAGACCGGGGCCGAAAGCGGCGGTGGGAGCGGGAGCGGAGATTCCTCCGCTCCCCACTCCAACGCCTGTGCCTCCGCCTGGACCCTCCACGTCTGCCCCCTCCAATGAGGGTTGGCAGGTAGTCGGAGGGTCAAAGAAGGCCCGAAAGCGGGCCAGAAAGACTGCCCGACAGGCAGCCTCTGGCCCGCAGTCGCCGCCGTTGGCAAGGGCCACTGCGAAAAAGCCGCGGAAACTGCAGCCGCCAAAAACCGCGGCTGTGGTGGTGACCCTGTCACCGGAGGCGACAACCGGCGGGATGTCCTATGCGGCCTTCTTCAAGAAGGCCCGGGACAGTCTCGCCGGTGAGTTCGAAACGGCCGGTGTCCGCCTGCGCAAGGCCCAAACGGGAGCTCGAATTCTCGAGTTCCCTGGGGCCGATGGCGCAAAAAAGGCGGACACCGTTGCCGAGAAGTTGAAGGGAGTCTTCGCAGCCACGGATGGTGTGAGGATCGCCAGGCCCACAAAGTGCGCAGAGCTGCGCATTTCGGGCCTGGACGACTCGGTCACGACCGGCGACGTCCGCGCCGTAATCTGTGAGAAGGCGGGTTGCGGCGCGGACAGCGTCAGGGTTGGCACCATCCGCCCCGGTCCAGGAGGGCTTGGCGCCGTGTGGGTGAGTTGTCCCGTAGCATCGGCCAAAATTTTGGCTGATGCCGGCAGGCTCCTCGTCGGCTTCGTAAGTGCTGGGATCACAGTCCTAGCCGCGAGGCCGATGAGGTGCTATAAGTGCCTTGCCGCGGGACACACGCGGTCCAAGTGCGCCAGCTGTTTTGACTGCAGCGGACTCTGCTTCCGCTGCGGTCGACCGGGGCACAAGGCGGCAGAATGCTCTGCCGCCCCCCACTGCCCCGTGTGTGCGGCGGGCAATAAGCCCGCCAATCACCAGATGGGGCAGGGGGGCTGCAAGCCTCCCCGAGCTTCTCGGCAGACGT
The DNA here is from genome assembly GCA_916048165.1 of Spilarctia lutea. Lineage (NCBI taxonomy): Eukaryota > Metazoa > Arthropoda > Insecta > Lepidoptera > Erebidae > Spilarctia > Spilarctia lutea. Next base: position 19,752,792 of record OU696483.1, read on the forward strand.
CGGGGGCTAGCCTGTCGACCCAGGCTGCCTCCGACGTCGTTCGTGCGACCACATCGTCGCCCATGGAGGGGGTTGTAGAGACGATCCAGTAAATGGATCGGCTCTCCAACCTCCTTGTCCAGACGAACCTGAACCACTGCGCCGCGGCGCAGGATCTCTTCCTGCAAACCATGGCGCAGTGGTCGATAGGTGTTGCCGTAGTCGCGGAGCCCTACTACGTCCCTCCCCGTCCAAACTGGATGGGTGACCGGGACGGCTCCGTGGCAGTCGTCGGCTCCTCGGCGGCTCGTTCCCCGCCCTTGTCGTTAAGAGACAAGGGCTCTGGATATGTGGCCGCCGAGTGGGGGGGAATCACCGTTTACGGTGTGTATTTCTCCCCCAACCGGAGTTTGAGCGACTTCGAGGTCTTCCTTAACAACTTGGAGACCTCGATACGGCGACTAGCGTCTGGGCACGTCCTCGTGCTGGGGGACTTCAACGCAAAATCCATTGCGTGGGGTTCCCCGGCGACGGACGCCAGGGGCGATGCCGTGGTGGAGTGGGCGGCGTCGGTGGGCCTCTGTTTGCTGAACAGAGGCGCCACCAACACGTGCGTGCGACAGCAGGGGGGGTCGATAGTGGACCTTTCGTTCGCTACCCCTGCTGTTGCCGCACGAGTAAGGAACTGGTGTGTCCTGGATGAGGTTGAGACGCTCTCGGATCACCTGTACATCCGATTCGAGCTCTCCCGGTCCCAGGGCCCCAGTAGGGGTCACGTGGCGCGGCATACCTCCCGCTTTCCGCGGTGGGCAGTTGCCAAACTCGACAGGGACCTGCTAGAGGAGGCGGCCATAGTTCAATCTTGGCTGTCTCCGCGGGCCCCGGCCGAGGAGGTCGACATGGGGGCTGGCCGCTTTCGCTCTGCGATTACGCAGATCTGCGATGCGGCCATGCCCCGCGTTCGGGGTTGTCGACCTTCACGGAACGGGGTCTACTGGTGGTCCCAGGAGTTGGCGGACCTCCGTGCGGCCTGTACTCGTGCCCGGAGGTCCTACACCCGATGCCGGCGGCGACGCCACCGCGTAGACGGGGAGGAGGGCCGGCTTCATGAGGAGTACCGCGAAGCGCGGAAAACTCTGAAGCTGGCCATTTGCCGCGCCAAAGAGGAAAAGAGAAAGGAGATGCTGGAGAGTCTCGATCGTGACCCCTGGGGTCGCCCATATCGTGCGGTGCGACAAAAGCTCCGCACGGCGGGCCCCCCCCTTACCGAGACTCTCCAGCCCAGCTTCCTGCAGCAGGTGGTCGAGGGCCTTTTCCCGCAGCGGGCGGAGCACACGCCCCCGTCGATGGCCGGTCCGGCCAGGGACGACGGGGACGGAGGGAGTGAGGTGCCGCCCGTTAGGGAATCGGAGGTAGGGGCGGCTGTTCTAAGGATTCGTTCCAAGAACACCGCCCCCGGGCCGGACGGGGTACCACCCCGAGTGATGGCCCGAGCCCTCGACCATATGTCGGACCGCCTCAGGGAGGTTTTGGACGCCAGCCTGGCGTCCGGACGCTTCCCTGAGTGCTGGAAATGCGGGAAGCTGGTCCTGTTGCCGAAGCCGGGACGGCCGGCCTATTCGGTCACGGCCTATAGGCCCATCGTGTTGCTGGACGAGGCGGGCAAATTGTTCGAGAGGATTCTCTCTGCCCGCATCGTCCAGCATCTCAGCGAGGTGGGGCCCGACCTGTCGGACGCCCAATTCGGGTTCCGAGAGGGGCGTTCGACGGTCGATGCCGTGATGCGCCTTAGGGCCGTGACCGAAGAGGCGGTTGGCTGTGGCGGCGTGGTGTTGGCGGTGTCCTTGGACATCGCCAACGCCTTCAATAGTCTGCCATTCAGCTGCATCAGGGAAGCACTCCATTACCACGGGGTGCCAGAGTACCTGAGGCGGCTGGTGGCAGACTATTTAGAGGAGCGTACCGTCGTGTACGAGGACCGAGATGGCGTCTTGAGACGGCGACCCATGTCGTGCGGCGTTCCACAGGGGTCTGTCCTCGGACCACTCCTGTGGAACGTGGGGTACGACTGGGTCCTTCGTAGTCGTCTGCCCCCCGGGCTGGGCGTAATTTGTTACGCCGATGACACACTTGTCACAGCCCGGGGGGCCAATTTCCAAGAGGCGGCGCGCCTGGCCACCAGGGGTGTTTCTCTGGTGGTTGGGCGCATAGAGGCGCTGGGCTTACGGGTGGCCCTTGACAAGACGGAGGCCCTGCTTTTTCATGGGCCCCGTCGTGGTCCACCCCCCGGCGCCTCAATCGAAGTCAACTCGGTCCTCGTACCGGTTCGGGCCCAGATGAGGTATCTGGGCCTGATCCTCGACGGTAGGTGGCTCTTCGACGAGCACTTCCGACAGCTTGCCCCAAAGCTGGTCGACGCTGCCTCCGCCCTTGGGCGACTCTTGCCCAATCTGGGTGGAGCCAGCGTCGAAACAAGACACCTCTACACGGGGGTGGTCCGGTCGATGGCCCTTTACGGGTCACCGGTGTGGGTCCCGGCTCTGACCGCCCAGAATAAGGCACGCCTTTGGCGGCCTCAGAGGGTATTGGCGGTCAGAGCCATACGCGGATACCGCACCGTGTCGACGGAGGCGGCGTGCGCCTTGGCCGGAACACCCCCGTGGGATTTGGAGGCGGAAGTGCTCGCCGAAGTTTATCGGCGAGCGGCTGAATATCGGGCGGAGAACGGGTATCGTCCTCCGCCCGAAGAGGTACGCGATTGGCGTGAAGCCGCTCGCCGAGCCACGATGGCTCGTTGGTCGTCCCGACTGGAGGCTCCACGCGCTGGCTTTGCCACCGTGGAGGCGCTCCAGCCGGTCATCCTCGAGTGGGCAGGGCGGCAGCACGGGACCCTTTCCTTCCGGCTGACGCAGGTGCTTTCCGGGCACGGTTGCTTCGGAAAGTACCTGCACTCGGTCGCTAGGAGGGAATTGAGTCCCGCCTGCCACCACTGCGACTGCAGTGAGGACTCGGCCCAGCATACGCTGGAGTTCTGCCCCGCCTGGGCGGAGCAGCGCCGGGCCCTCACTGCAGTCATCGGAGGAGATCTGTCGCTACCGGCCATCATACGCTCCATGGCCGGTAGCGACAGCAGTTTTACCGCGGTCGCGACCTTCTGCGAGGAAGTAATCTCGCAGAAGGAGGCGGCGGAGAAGGCCCGAGAGGACGATATCCACTCGGACCCGATCCGCCGCCGGCGAACCGGGCGGCGGAGGCGCGCCCATCTGCGCCTCATGCCGCCCTGAGTGTGGCCGCGGATGGTGGGGACGGGTTTTCCCCTCCATCCGCTTTAATGGTCAGCCGCGAAGGGGCGACGTACGCGTGTGCCGTGCGTCGCCTAATTTGAGAGTTTTAACTTTAGAGGGTGCCCGCTTCTGTGCGGGCAGGCGCTGGGAGGGGTCCGGTTTGCGTTAGTAACAGCGATCCCGGACCCCTCCCTTCTCAGGCGCAGAGTTGGCACACCGTGTGGTTTTAGTCGGTTCGATTCCGACACACCGCCCCGCCGCAAACCCCGGCGGGGTGACGGCCCGAGGGGGTTTCCACACGTAAAAAAAAAAAAAAAAAAAAAAAAAAAGGTTAGGTTAGGTTAGGTTAGGTTAGGTTAGGTTAGGTTAGGTTAGGTTAGGTTAGGTTAGGTTAGGTTAGGTTAGGTTAGGTTAGGTTAGGTTAGGTTAGGTTTTTTTTTTTTTTTTTTTTTTTTTTAATTCTAGCTACCTCCAACGTAATTGGAGACTGTATCCTCTAGGTGACTCTTACATACTAGTTCTCGCTTGAATGCCTCTCGCACTTTTATGCTTCATACCGATATCTTTCTACCATGCATTCTTTCACTCAGTATGGGTGGGACTCCCATCTATTAATCCCTACAACTATCTATTACTAACTAACCATTTCTCTTTATTTAATCCATTTGGGGTGTAGTTCAAGAAGTTCTGTACACTGTTTATTAGGCAAATTAGGTCTAACTTATATACTAATACATTAGGTTTTACTTCTAGCTCTTATTTAACATAGTTTATTTTACTTATCTCAGTCTTAAATGTAGGTACAATTTTAACTTAGACTACTGCTTATACTAATTATACTATCTATTTTGGTTGTACAGTTTTTTAAGATCTATGCTAGGTTATAATATATACATAATATTATATTAACATAATTTATTTTACCTTGTTTTATTTCGTTTTATAACAATACTCGCAATTTTGGTGCAGTAGTTAAGCAACTCGTCCCTATCCTTGCTCAACATAATTGTTGCCATATTAATGACTTCCATTTTGAAACCCAACCGTTGCTCGATTTCGAAGCGCTCCCTTAAATGGATGGGACACTCAAATAAGATGTGTTGCAGTGTTTCGTGAGTTTGTGGGTCACAGGCACATCCCGGGCTCTCTTTGCACCCAAAACGGTTTAGGTACTCCGAGAAACCGCCATGTCCTGTTAAGACCTGCGTCTTAAGGCTTGTGACTTTGATCTTCCTGATGATGCCATACGCGGTCTTCGCATCTGGCAGGAAGACTTTTGTTATCGATGCCGTTGTCCCATTCACGTACCGCTGGTTCCACTCGTCAATCGTCGCACTGCGTATGCAACGCTTGACGTACGATACCGGGCACAGGTCGTAGTCGGGTTTGCGCTTTGAACCCACAGCTGCTTCCTTCGCCAGCTCATCCGCCCTCTCGTTCCCTTCCAGTCCCACATGTGCTTTGATCCAATACAGAGATACAACTGTGTTCCGGAGAGAAGCCTGGGTTATATTTGTTCTCGCTGCAATTGCTAGGGGGTGGGGGGAACGATGGTTTTGTATCGTCTGGAGAGCCGCCATCGAATCACTGTAGATCCCTACCGAGGTATCCTTCCGTTTGGCTGCTTCTTTTGTTGCTCTACATAGAGCTAAGAGCTCAGCTTGATACACGGTGCAGTAGTCAGACAGGGCAAGTTTGGCAGTAGCGGTTTCGGTTTCGTCGGTCCAAATTGTCAAAGCGGCACCGACCTTACCTCCGATCTTACTACCATCTGTAAAAATTTTGACTGCCCTGCTGGTACTTTGTGCGTACTGATCCCGGTCTTCGATGATATCGACCTTTATGGTTTTATGGTCGGCCGGGTGTGGTAACTCTGTAAGGCGTGCCATTCTCTCAACTTCTCGGCCCTTCAGCGCCACGCAGGGAAAACCCCTCCTTGCCTCATATAATGAGGCCACCTCACGAACTCGGAGGTCGAGAGGGAGAATCCCCGCCAGCACCAGCGCCGAGTTCAATGACACCGTACGGTACGCTTTGCACATTTTTTGTGCTATTCCCCGTTGCACAATGTCTAGCTGTTTTTTAACACCGAGTTTGTTCACTGCCGACGACCAGGCGCTGGCTCCATAGAGAACTATGGGCTCGATGGTCGCCGTGTATATAATCCGGATTACTTCCGGGTGTAATCCCCAGCTGACTCTGGCAGCCCTGGACAGCTGCTTATATATCCCTATAGCCTTCCCGCAGACGTTCGTGACATGGGTGTTGAATGTCAGTTTTTCGTCGACAGTTACTCCCAGTATTCTGACCTCCCTGGACGCGCCGATGTCGACCCCGCCCATGCTCAGTCTTGGGGTGTCGTACTTAAGCTTTCTAGTGATCGTCATTGCTTTGGTTTTGTGAGGCGCGAATTTCAATTTATTAGCGACTCCCCACTCGCGAACATGTTCGAGGGCGGCATTGGCGCGTTCTTGGATGCCGATCGCGGTTTCACCGCTGAACACTAGTATGACGTCGTCGGCGAAAGCCTGTGTGTGTTCGCCTATTTTCTCTAAGCTTCTAAGGAGCGGGTCTAGCAGGAGGTTCCATAAAATGGGCCCTCCTATTGACCCTTGTACACAGCCCTTGCTGGTTGGTTTCTGATGTTCCTCTCCGGCGTATCTTACACTGACATTCCTCTGTTGTAGGTAACTATCGACCAGTAGCCGGAGGTCAAGAGGACACTCCTCTTCTGCCAGTCGTACTCTTATAGCAGGCCACCATGCACTGTCAAAAGCTCCCTCTATATCTAAGGATATCACTGTTATTATCAGCTTCTCGCTTAGTTTTCGGCGGATGTACTGCATCAATGTATAGAGGGAGTCTTCAGTACTTTTCTGTGGCATGAAACCGTACTGGCTAGTACTCGTCCTTGGTATCAGATGGTATTTGAGTCTGCCAACCAGCATCTTCTCTAGTATCTTACCTAGTACAGGTAGTAATCCGATAGGTCTTAGTGATTTCGGGGTTGTGTACTGCTCCTTCCCTGGCTTTCTTAGAATTACTACTGTAGCCAGTTTCCAAGGCGTGGGGAAGTGGTGTAAAGCTAGGCATTTATTAACAATCTGCAGGAACAGCTCAGGGTCGCACTCGATGGTATGTCGGCATATATCCGCCGTGAATCCGTCTCCTCCAGGAGCCTTGCGTGGGTTGAAAGACTCAACAGACGCCTGCAATTCATGCATCGTGAACTCCGGTTCGCAGAGTCCACTTTGTTCACCAGAGTTTACTGCACTAGCTCTCCTCCTGGTGTCGCGGTGCAACATGCTGTCTTCGGCCTCCGAGTCCTCCGGGTAGAATGTCTCGGCAATAAACTTTACAGACTCCTTTGCGTCTAGTGTTTTGCCTTCCCTTATCATCAGTTGGTCTTCCTCTCTCTTTGTGGTTCGGCCAATCACTCTGTATACTCCTTCCCAGATGTTTTCCCTATCCTGTTTCCCACAAAAGTCTTTCCAACTATCAATCTGCGCCTTTGTTGCTGCTGTTTCATATTCCTCCTTTTGTTTCAGGTACTCCTCGACTACCTTCTGTCTACGCACCGGGGCTGCGCATCGGATTCTGTTTTTCAACGTTGCTACCTTCCTCTTCATCTCACCGAGCTCCGGGGACCACCACGGCATGGTAAGTAATTTTTTATTCTTTATTTTTGGTATTGATTTATCACAAGTTTCCGTTATTATTCTATTAAATTTTTTGATTATTATTTCCAATTGTTCTACTGTTGTTATTTTGTTTATTTCTGCTATGTTTAAGTTATGCTCTATCTTTAATTGTGTCAATTTATCATTAAATTGGTCCCAATTAGCTTTTTTAGTGTTGTATTTTCTAGTCGTCCTATTAATCTGTATTCCCTTAGGTTTTCGGAGCTTTATATTAAACGTCACACCATTATGGTCAGAGCTCGTGAGTCCTTCTTCCACTTTCCAATTGTCTACGATATCAAAGATATCCGTAGTGCAGACGGTTACGTCGACGTAACTCGTTAGGCGTTGACCACCTCGTACGGTGTCGAAGGTAGGAGTTTCCCCTGTGTTAAGAATATGAAGACTCAATTCGTTCAGTACTCCAGTCAAAGCATCCCCTCGTTTATCCGCCTTGGGGCCTCCCCACCAAGGGCTTTTTGAATTCGTGTCGCCTCCAGCGATCCACCTAGTTCTAATTACGTGGCTTATGTTCCTGAGGTGCTCTAGGTACGGTTCTATGTCTTGATCTGGCTCGAAGTAGAACGAGGTAAGCGTCACCTCCCAGTTGTCCGTATACACTCCTACCACAACGATATTGTTTGTAGTAAGATTTGGGTACTGTTTAATTTTTAGGTTCGAGTCAAATATCGCTATCGCTGCCTTGATGGTACCTTCTCTACGGTTGGTATTTTGTATTATTCGGACTCCCGGGCGACCACCCATCTCTCCCGTTCCGCCTACATAGGGTTCCTGTAGTAAACCCACTGCTGTTCTCCTCTCCACTGCCTCAATAAACATCTCGCTTGTGGCCAGTTTCTTCCGCTGGAGGTTCGCTTGGATGATCTGATATTGTGTTTTATCCACGTTGGCGCCCTCAGCAGTAAGCCACTGCTGATCGCGCCAACCTGTCCCACTTCTTCCTCACGGGGCAGTCCTGATGGAAGGCATTGTGATCCGTCTTCACACTCTGAGCCTTGCTGCAGTTTCTGCAGTTGGGAGTCCCGCCCGCGAGCCGCTCCGAACAGTCTTTGTTTAAATGTGTGTCGCCACAGTGACTGCACAGATCCTCAGTTTCTCTGCAAAATCGCTTCCCATGTCCGAATCCCAGGCAGCGAGTACATTGCACTAGTGGGGATTGGTCTTCTACTCGGATGTGTTGCAAGTCAATGCGTATCGATCCGGTTTTTAGCGTTCTCCCCCAAATAGCAGGCGACACTCCCACCACCACGTGTTTCGTTTGGGGATTTCTTGCTCTTCTCCTATATTTGATTACTACCCTGTCCTCCTCCTGCACGAGTCCATGAAAGATACTTCCGTTTTGCTTATGGAATGCTTGGATAATGTCCTCATCAGTATTGTATGATAGGACATCCTTAAGCACTAGTAGTGGGTCTTTATTTTTCATTTCTTCGACCAGAAGTTGGGCATCGTCTCTCTCTAGTCTTTCTCTAGCTTTTCTTCTTTCTTCTACGGAGCTGAAGCCCAGAATGACCTTCCGGTCTTTAGCCTTCCTGACTTTCTCTACCTTAATCCACCCCTCTTTTGCGTCCGCCGCCTTCCGGATTCTACCCAAAACGTCCTCTCCAGAGTCGGTTTCCTCCCTTGATGTTACCACCATTGAGTGCATGGTGTTCTTCCTTGGTGTTTTCGGTGTACCCTTCTCATGGCTAGTGACAGCTTCTGTGTGGGAGGGGGGGGTTATTCTCTGAGCTTCTAGGATCTTTTGCAAGTCATTCATCTTCTCTGTGTGCGCTTGCATAGATTTAATATGTTCCCTTAATGTTTCATGGAATTCTTTCTCCTTGTTGCTAGTATCAGTAGGCTCTTCCGTTGGTGCAGTTTCCGGTCCCTTTTTACTACTTTCCGCTCCCTTTACCAACCCATACAATCTTTCAATCACCGCTGTAACTTCCGACTTTATGTCCGCCCTGATGTTTTTTGACATGCCAAGTAGTTTTTTTGGCTTTATTGTTCAGTGCTTTAGCCTCAGCACTCCTAGTGGCGTATTTAGGCGGTGAATGGGTTTGCGCTTCTGTAGAAGTTCTGCGCTCAAGTGTCTTAGTTTCGGTTGCGGGAAGGGTTGTCTTACTTTTTGTTTTTATTGGGGCACCTGAAGGTGGTATATTCGGCGATTTTGTGGGTGGTCGTTTGGGCGCTGTATGGTTCGCCTCCCACTCCCCAACGCTGCGTCTCACGTTGGAAGTCAGTGCTGGTGATCTTGATGGTCCCGCTTTGGCGGTCTCCGTATTTTCGGCTCCAGGAGAGGCATCCATAGCTTTTTTGGCTGGTGCTCTAGTTCCGGACATTATGTCGTCACAGATTTATCGTGAGGCGTGTTGTAGATGGACACGCTTACACAAACAACACGAAGGGGATACAGTTGGGGTATGTAAGGACTATAATCAGTCCGATATTTAATTTACGTTCAATAGAACTCGTTCGCTGTTTTACGCGTCAATCCACTACTTTCACAGATAGGGACAAGTTGCCAAAGGTCGCAAGGTAACGATCTTGCGCAGTTGTCAAGTAGGACAAGGGTCCACAACACAAAAATACTGTAAAACAAGGCAAAATGTTACTCTATACAGAGCCGTTAGCTGTTACCTCCGTCTAAGGCAACGGTTACAACGCTGATATGCACACAATATTAAAGCACAGTCAAAAATAAACAAAGTATTCAAAAAATATAAACAAAAAGTAGGATAATAATCCTAGAGTCACTTATACTTTTTCCTATGACCTGTATAAGGGGCCAAGGGTGTCTCTTATTCTAGAAAGTCGCAACTATTACGAAAAAACTTATTTTTAGAAGTCGAAAAATTTTTCGACTCTACCTAGAGCCGGTCTGTATAAAAGGTCTGACAGGTCTCTGTGAGCCCTTCCCAATGACCCCAAACTCGACCCACCCAGCTATAATGGTTACTGAGATATAAGCAGTTGAATACGACGGTTTAGAACCAAGATGGCCGCCGCGCTTTACTAGATCGAGGATATCTCGCGAACCCCAGGTGCGAATATGGTCGTGTCCAGTATCACCGTGATGGTCTCGGCGAGCCGCTCTCAACTTTTCAGGTTTCAGCCCCAAAAATTTTCAGGCGCTGAAAATTTCTGAAACCTATCTAGAAGGGCAGGCCTGGTCAAGCCAATCACCCACAAACAAACCGCAGCTCTCTACGACCTCCGGTTCGGCAATTACAAGCAGCCAAAATCTCGTTTTGACAATTGAGAACTGTCAAAGTAAAAGTTTAACCGGCTGCAGAATTACCCCCGAAAGTCGCAGATACCTCGTGTAAGGGGTTTTTTGAATCGCCCCGATCTGCTCTTTCGTCCTATAGGGTTTTCAGCCCAACAAAAATGTAGGGCCCGAAAGTGCCTGAAATTCAGGAGACGGGTTCAGAGGACTCCTTCAAGCACCCCAGAGAAAACCGCGTCTTTCCACGACCCACCAGTCCAAAGATACGGGCGTCCAAACACCGCCCCTGACAGTACGGAACTGTCAAATCGCAGTTCCAAACGCCGATAGCTCCGCAACCAGAGATCGCAGAAAGACCGGGTTTCGAACGTACTACCTGGCCCGGTCTCCCACAACTTTCACGATCACTTTCAGGTCAAAATAATTTTTTCGCCCGAAAACTCCTGAAACCGAATTTTCAGGCTAGGCAATTTTATATGGCAGCTTTTTGCGCAAACCCGGGATTCCTACCTAAATTAGTTTGGGAGATATAAAAATTTAAAATTTTATATGTAAAAAACAAAATGGCTAAAAAAGTTCAAATCCTTTGTTTCTAAAGCTATTGGGCCCTAGTTTGGGCTTAAATATACCTAAATATGTTATAAGAACACAATAATAACTTAAAAATCTAATTATTTCTATTTATTACGTATTTATTGTCAAAAAACACAAAAAATTCAATATCTCCGTCAAAAATGCACCTAAAATTCTGGAAAAAGTTTCTAAATTCGTGTCTTAACCTAAGCTATTTAAGTAAAAAATAAAAATTTAAAATTTTTAATTTTTCAGTCAAAAATTTTTTAATTTTCCAAAATTTTTGGTTTTTCAATTTTAATTTTTAATCCAATAGTCCGAAAAATCTGGAATCTTGTAGGCGTCTTCTCCAGGCTAGCGCGCAACGACGAGCAGTTGTAGAATTTTAATATGTGAAATAGTTCTTGAGATATTGAAGGTCAAAGTTCGAAGTTTTAAAAGTTAATAAAAGTCCAACCTTATGCATAAAAATTTTTCTTCTTGCAGATTCCTGTTCTGTCTGCGGGGGTCCAGGTCCGTGTCAAATTTCAGCTGGCTGGGACGCTCCGTTCAAATTTTCAGCACCACGTGGTTTTCGGTTTTTTCAGTATAACTTCGAAGTCCGCAATGTATTCTGAAAACCGACGACGTAGCGACGTGGGGAACACGGAGGGGCACCTGACTGCAAAAACTCTAGGTGGGGGCAACCACCCGCGACAAAGTTCTACTTGGTTTAAGGTAAAACCACGTGCACTATAACCTCCAAAAACACTGTTTTTCAGGATAAAAAGGTTCAGGCGATGTTTTATCACTGTATCCAACACTGTACACAGGTAGGTCTCACTTTCCTCTATCTTCCGACACTTTCACTATTCAAATCGCGTCACAATTACCCACTTTTTCGGATTTTTTAACCGGGAGCTCACAAAAATTCGTGGCGTTCGTCTTCAGGTGCAATTTGCGACTGGGTTAGGTTAGGTTAGGTTAGGTTAGGTTAGGTTCCCCCCAATGTATCCCTACGTTGTCGTCGTGGTGGGGCTTGCGTGGGTCAATGATCTCTGGGGCTGTGCCGGGTAGAGCTACTCATGCCGGATTGGCCCAGGGTGAGACTCCAGACTAAATGGGATCAAAGACGGAGTCTGTTTAGACTGCCGCGAAGGGCATGACGCTCCAGCGTCATGCCGCGCTCCAAGCGTCCCTCTGCTTTAGCAGAGGGCGTGATGGAGAGCGAGTAGATCAGATAGGCTGGCACTTGTGTGCTTTGCCGTCTGTGAGAGAGGGCTAGCCACCCTCTCGCATTCCGTAACCATTAGGGGCTCAACAACGACCTGACTGGTGGCTCCAAGAGGGTACGCTGAGAACCTGATGGCCGGAGGGCTTGCCTTGATTGGCCGGCCCATGACAAGGATAGTCTATAACACCCGACAGCTAAGTCGTAAAAACCTGTGGATACCGGCCGACCTCCGCAGTAATAGGCTTGCCCGGGTATTGGGGATCTCTGCCCGGGTCGACTTTTAGTTCTCCCCTAATCGTGGGCTTAATTATGGAAACTTCAACAAACATTAAAAATACAAGGACTGATTCAATCACAACGACTTATGCTATGCCAACCGGATCTGAAAAGAAGAGGAACAAGAAGGAAAGGAGGAACGCCAAGGGGCAGTTCCTAAAGGCGGACGAGCGATCGTCTGCCGAAGAGGACACTGCGTCTGTGGCGCCCATCTTGGCGGGGCTCCCAGAAGTCGATCTGACTGCTGGGAGCCGAAGAACATCAGAGCGCGTGCGCTCAATGTCCGCCACTTCAATTGCGAGTGGTAGCTCCAGTGCGACTGTGGACGCACTGGAGCTGATGGAGACGGAGGCCTCAGAGACCCGCAAGCGCGGCCTCTCCAGGGACGGCGGCGAAAGCGACACGTCCCAGGAGATGTTGCCGCCCAAAATTGGCAGCGGTCAGAGGGGGAGGTCCCGTACTCCAGGCTCGGCCCCGTCGGGTTCCGCCTTTAGCAAGGCGGAATCCTACAAGAGGGCCAGAGCTGATGGGGAGCTGCAGGCAGAGGAGGAAATGTCTGGTCTCCTGCATATCATCAGGAGGCCGGCGGATGGGGTTTCAGAGCCCCAATCACCGGCCTCTCTGCAGGAGAAGGCACAGGCGGCAGTGGCCATTATCCACAAGGTGGCCACCAAGTCGGTGAACCTGAAGGGCTCCTTTGTGAGAGCCCTGAAGGACTCCTCCTCTGCCATTGCGGGGGTCGTGGAGACCCTGGCCGGGGACGTGGCCCGCCTCCAGACGGCCAACGACCGTTTGACGGGGCAGGTGGCTGAGCTGGGCGCTCAATTCGCCCAGTTCCGGGCGGAGCGAGAGGCCCCGGCCCCGTCAATATCCCAGCGGGCCGCGTCTGCATCCCAGCGGGCCCCGTCTGCGCCGCGGCCGTCATCTGCTGGCCCCGGGATAACCGACGCCCAACTAGCGGTTATCCTGGATGCATGCTGGCGGATGATTGAGGGCCGTACGGCCGGCCTAGAGGCGAGGCTGCCTGCGGCCCCGATTATGCGGCCGCCGCTTGCGGCGCCGAAACGAACGGCCACGTCGTCGAAGCCGACCCCTCTTCCCGTGGTGGGGGGTCGCGTGTCGTATTCGGCAGCGGTGTCGCCGGTCGTGAGGCCGGCTCCTGCGGCTGCCCAAGGGGCACGGCCGGGGGCCAAGGCTCCGGCCAAGGTTCCGGCCAAGGCTCCGGCCAAAGCGGCCGCGCCGAGACCGGGGCCGAAAGCGGCGGTGGGAGCGGGAGCGGAGATTCCTCCGCTCCCCACTCCAACGCCTGTGCCTCTGCCTGGACCCTCCACGTCTGCCCCCTCCAATGAGGGTTGGCAGGTAGTCGGAGGGTCAAAGAAGGCCCGAAAGCGGGCCAGAAAGGCTGCCCGACAGGCAGCCTCTGGCCCGCAGTCGCCGCCGTTGGCAAGGGCCACTGCGAAAAAGCCGCGGAAACTGCAGCCGCCAAAAACCGCGGCTGTGGTGGTGACCCTGTCACCGGAGGCGACAACCGGCGGGATGTCCTATGCGGCCTTCTTCAAGAAGGCCCGGGACAGTCTCGCCGGTGAGTTCGAAACGGCCGGTGTCCGCCTGCGCAAGGCCCAAACGGGAGCTCGAATTCTCGAGTTCCCTGGGGCCGATGGCGCAAAAAAGGCGGACACCGTTGCCGAGAAGTTGAAGGGAGTCTTCGCAGCCACGGATGGTGTGAGGATCGCCAGGCCCACAAAGTGCGCAGAGCTGCGCATTTCGGGCCTGGACGACTCGGTCACGACCGCCGACGTCCGCGCCGTAATCTGTGAGAAGGCGGGTTGCGGCGCGGACAGCGTCAGGGTTGGCACCATCCGCCCCGGTCCAGGAGGGCTTGGCGCCGTGTGGGTGAGTTGTCCCGTAGCATCGGCCAAAATTTTGGCTGATGCCGGCAGGCTCCTCGTCGGCTTCGTAAGTGCTAGGATCACAGTCCTAGCCGCGAGGCCGATGAGGTGCTATAAGTGCCTTGCCGCGGGACACACGCGGTCCAAGTGCGCCAGCTGTTTTGACTGCAGCGGACTCTGCTTCCGCTGCGGTCGACCGGGGCACAAGGCGGCAGAATGCTCTGCCGCCCCCCACTGCCCCGTGTGTGCGGCGGGCAATAAGCCCGCCAATCACCAGATGGGGCAGGGGGGCTGCAAGCCTCCCCGAGCTTCTCGGCAGACGTCGGGGGCTAGCCTGTCGACCCAGGCTGCCTCCGACGTCGTTCGTGCGACCACATCGTCGCCCATGGAGGGGGTTGTAGAGACGATCCAGTAAATGGATCGGCTCTCCAACCTCCTTGTCCAGACGAACCTGAACCACTGCGCCGCGGCGCAGGATCTCTTCCTGCAAACCATGGCGCAGTGGTCGATAGGTGTTGCCGTAGTCGCGGAGCCCTACTACGTCCCTCCCCGTCCAAACTGGATGGGTGACCGGGACGGCTCCGTGGCAGTCGTCGGCTCCTCGGCGGCTCGTTCCCCGCCCTTGTCGTTAAGAGACAAGGGCTCTGGATATGTGGCCGCCGAGTGGGGGGGAATCACCGTTTACGGTGTGTATTTCTCCCCCAACCGGAGTTTGAGCGACTTCGAGGTCTTCCTTAACAACTTGGAGACCTCGATACGGCGACTAGCGTCTGGGCACGTCCTCGTGCTGGGGGACTTCAACGCAAAATCCATTGCGTGGGGTTCCCCGGCGACGGACGCCAGGGGCGATGCCGTTGTGGAGTGGGCGGCGTCGGTGGGCCTCTGTTTGCTGAACAGAGGCGCCACCAACACGTGCGTGCGACAGCAGGGGGGGTCGATAGTGGACCTTTCGTTCGCTACCCCTGCTGTTGCCGCACGAGTAAGGAACTGGTGTGTCCTGGATGAGGTTGAGACGCTCTCGGATCACCTGTACATTCGATTCGAGCTCTCCCGGTCCCAGGGCCCCAGTAGGGGTCACGTGGCGCGGCATACCTCCCGCTTTTCGCGGTGGGCAGTTGCCAAACTCGACAGGGACCTGCTAGAGGAGGCGGCCATAGTTCAATCTTGGCTGTCTCCGCGGGCCCCGGCCGAGGAGGTCGACATGGGGGCTGGCCGCTTTCGCTCTGCGATTACGCAGATCTGCGATGCGGCCATGCCCCGCGTTCGGGGTTGTCGACCTTCACGGAACGGGGTCTACTGGTGGTCCCAGGAGTTGGCGGACCTCCGTGCGGCCTGTACTCGTGCCCGGAGGTCCTACACCCGATGCCGGCGGCGACGCCACCGCGTAGACGGGGAGGAGGGCCGGCTTCATGAGGAGTACCGCGAAGCGCGGAAAACTCTGAAGCTGGCCATTTGCCGCGCCAAAGAGGAAAAGAGAAAGGAGATGCTGGAGAGTCTCGATCGTGACCCCTGGGGTCGCCCATATCGTGCGGTGCGACAAAAGCTCCGCACGGCGGGCCCCCCCCTTACCGAGACTCTCCAGCCCAGCTTCCTGCAGCAGGTGGTCGAGGGCCTTTTCCCGCAGCGGGCGGAGCACACGCCCCCGTCGATGGCCGGTCCGGCCAGAGACGACGGGGACGGAGGGAGTGAGGTGCCGCCCGTTAGGGAATCGGAGGTAGGGGCGGCTGTTCTAAGGATCCGTTCCAAGAACACCGCCCCCGGGCCGGACGGGGTACCACCCCGAGTGATGGCCCGAGCCCTCGACCATATGTCGGACCGCCTCAGGGAGGTTTTGGATGCCAGCCTGGCGTCCGGACGCTTCCCTGAGTGCTGGAAATGCGGGAAGCTGGTCCTACTGCAGAAGCCGGGACGGCCAGCCGATTCGGTCGCGGCCTATAGGCCCATCGTGTTGCTGGACGAGGCGGGCAAATTGTTCGAGAGGATTCTCTCTGCCCGCATCGTCCAGCATCTCAGCGAGGTGGGGCCCGACCTGTCGGACGCCCAATTCGGGTTCCGAGAGGGGCGTTCGACGGTCGATGCCGTGATGCGCCTTAGGGCCGTGACCGAAGAGGCGGTTGGCTGTGGCGGCGTGGTGTTGGCGGTGTCCTTGGACATCGCCAACGCCTTCAATAGTCTGCCATTCAGCTGCATCAGGGAAGCACTCCACTACCACGGGGTGCCAGAGTACCTGAGGCGGCTGGTGGCAGACTATTTAGAGGAGCGTACCGTCGTGTACGAGGACCGAGATGGCGTCTTGAGACGGCGACCCATGTCGTGCGGCGTTCCACAGGGGTCTGTCCTCGGACCACACCTGTGGAACGTGGGGTACGACTGGGTCCTTCGGAGTCGTCTGCCCCCCGGGCTGGGCGTAATTTGTTACGCCGATGACACATTGGTCACAGCTCGGGGGGCCAATTTCCAAGAGGCGGCGCGCCTGGCCACCAGGGGTGTTTCTCTGGTGGTTGGGCGCATCGAGGCGCTGGGCTTGCGGGTGGCCCTGGATAAGACGGAGGCCCTGTTATTTCACGGGCCCCGTCGTGGTCCACCCCCCGGCGCCTCCATCGAAGTCAACTCGGTCCTCGTACCGGTTCGGGCCC
Organism: Spilarctia lutea; assembly: GCA_916048165.1. NCBI lineage: Eukaryota > Metazoa > Arthropoda > Insecta > Lepidoptera > Erebidae > Spilarctia > Spilarctia lutea. Next base: position 19,769,557 of record OU696483.1, read on the forward strand.
AGATGAGGTATCTGGGCCTGATCCTCGACGGTAGGTGGCTCTTCGACGAGCACTTCCGACAGCTTGGCCCTAAGCTGGTCGGCTCTGCCTCCGCCCTTGGGCGTCTTTTGCCCAACTTGGGTGGAGCCAGCGTCGAAACAAGACACCTCTACACGGGGGTGGTCCGGTCGATGGCCCTTTACGGGTCACCGGTGTGGGTCCCGGCTCTGACCGCCCAGAATAAGGCACGCCTCTGGCGGCCTCAGAGGGTATTGGCGGTCAGAGCCATACGCGGATACCGCACCGTGTCGACGGAGGCGGCGTGCGCCTTGGCCGGAACACCCCCGTGGGATTTGGAGGCGGAAGTGCTCGCCGAAGTTTATCGGCGAGCGGCTGAATATCGGGCGGAGTACGGGTATCGTGCTCCGCCCGAAGAGGTACGCGATTGGCGTGAAGCCGCTCGCCGAGCCACGATGGCTCGTTGGTCGTCCCGGCTGGAGGCTCCACGCGCTGGCTTTGCCACCGTGGAGGCGCTCCAGCCGGTCATCCTCGAGTGGGCAGGGCGGCAGCACGGGACCCTTTCCTTCCGGCTGACGCAGGTGCTTTCCGGGCATGGTTGCTTCGGAAAGTACCTGCACTCGGTCGCTAGGAGGGAATTGAGTCCCGCCTGCCACCACTGCGACTGCAGTGAGGACTCGGCCCAGCACACGCTGGAGTTCTGCCCCGCTTGGGCGGAGCAGCGCCGGGCCCTCACTGCAGTCATCGGAGGAGATCTGTCGCTGCCGGCCGTCGTACTATCCATGGCCGGTAGCGACAGCAGTTTTACCGCGGTCGCGACCTTCTGCGAGGAAGTAATCTCGCAGAAGGAGGCGGCGGAGAAGGCCCGAGAGGACGATCTCCACTCGGACCCGATCCGCCGCCGGCGCACGGGGCGGCGGAGGCGCGCCTATCAGCGCCTCATGCCGCCCTGAGTGTGGCCGCGGATGGACGGGATGGGTTTTCCCCTCCATCCGCATTACAGGCCAACCGCGACGGGGCGATGTACGCGTGTGCCGTGCGTCGCCTAAATCGAGATTTTAACAACAGACGGTGCCCGATTCAGTGCGGGCAGGCGCTGGGAGGCGTCCGGTCGTGTAATATCTGCGATTCCCGGACCCCTCCCTTCTCAGGCGCAGAGTTGGCACACCGTGTGGTTTTAGTCGGTTCGATTCCGACACACCGCCCCGCCGCAAACCCCGGCGGGGTGACGGCCCGAGGGGGTTTCCACACGTAAAAAAAAAAAAAAAAAAAAGGTTAGGTTAGGTTAGGTTAGGTTAGGTTAGGTTAGGTTAGGTTAGGTTAGGTTAGGTTAGGTTAGGTTAGGTTAGGTTAGGTTAGGTTAGGTTAGGTTAGGTTAGGTTAGGTTAGGTTAGGTTAGGTTAGGTTAGGTTAGGTTAGGTTAGGTTAGGTTAGGTTAGGTTAGGTTAGGTTAGGTTAGGTTAGGTTAGGTTAGGTTAGGTTAGGTTAGGTTAGGTTAGGTTAGGTTAGGTTAGGTTAGGTTAGGTTAGGTTAGGTTAGGTTAGGTTAGGTTAGGTTAGGTTAGGTTAGGTTAGGTTAGGTTAGGTTAGGTTAGGTTAGGTTAGGTTAGGTTAGGTTAGGTTAGGTTAGGTTAGGTTAGGTTAGGTTAGGTTAGGTTTTTTTTTTTTTTTTTTTTTTTTTTTTTTTTTTTTTTTTTTTTTTTTTTTTTTTTTTTTACTAACTTCCTCCAACATAATTGGAGACTGTATCCTCTAGATAACTCTTACATACAAGTTCTCGCATTGATGCTTCTCGCACTTTTATGCCTCATACGTTTTCCTTTCTAGCATCCATCCTCATACTTGCGCTATGGGTGGGATTCCCATCTATTCTATGTTGTCAATTAACTAGCTACATTATATTTCTTTATTTATTTCATCTTATTTATCGGGGGTGAAGTTCAGAAAGCTGTATACACCACTTTTTATTTAGCACTTATGTCTACTAAATACGTTTACATCTAGCCTTATTCTATTTCTTAATTCAACACAATACTTATTCTATTTTATTCTAACTTAGATATAGGTACAGTTTATACTTAGGCTACTACTTAATTCATTTATATTAACTATTCTAATTACAATCTTAAATTTTTTTATGCTGTATTTTAATATCCTTATAATATTACATCAGCATAATTTATTTCACCTTGTTTTATTTCGTTTGTTTACGATGCTCGCGATTTTAGTGCAGTAGTCAAGCAACCTGTCCCTGTCCTTGCTCAACATTATTAATGCAATATTTTTGGCTTCCATTTTGGAGCCCAACTTCTGTTCGATTTCGAAGCGTTCCTTTATGTGAATGGGGCACTCGAAAATTATGTGTTCGATCGTTTCGTCAATTTGTGGGTCGCAGGCGCACCCCGGGCTCTCCTTGCACCCAAAGCGATTTAGGTACCCGGAGAATCCGCCGTGTCCTGTCATGACTTGCGTCGTAAGGTTCGTGACCTTAATCCCTCTTATGATGCCATACGCGATCTTTGCTTCAGGTAGAAAGATTTTTGTTGTTGAAGCTGTTGTCCCACTCACATACCGTTGATTCCACACGTCAATCGTTGCACTGCGTATGCAGCGCTTGACGTGCGATACCGGACAAAGATCGTAGTCGGGTCTACGTTTGGAGCCCACAGCCGCCTCCTTCGCCAGCTCGTCCGCTCTTTCGTTCCCCTCTAGTCCTACGTGTGCTCTGATCCAGAACAGAGATACATCTGTGTTCCGGAGAGAAGCCTGGATTAAGTTGGCTCTCGCTGATATCGCAAGGGGGTGAGGGGAACGATGGTTCTGGATTGTTTGTAGAGCTGCCATTGAGTCGCTGTAGATTCCCACAGTGGTGTTCTTCCGTTGGGCTGCCTCTTTTGTCGCTCTACATAATGCCAAGAGTTCCGCCTGATATACGGTGCAGTAGTCAGACAGGGCAAGTTTGGCTGTAGCGGTTTCGGTTTCGCCGGTCCAGATGGTCAAAGCGGCACCGACCTTACCTCCGATCTTACTGCCGTCTGTGAAAATTTTGATTGCCCTGCTGATACTTTGAAGATATTGTTCCCGGTCTCCAATCGTTTCGACCTTGATGGTGTTTTGGTCAGCCGGGTGCGGTAGTTCCGCGAACGGTGCCATCATCTCAATTTCGCGATCTTTCAGTGCCTCGATGGGGAGGCCTCTCCTCGCCTCGTATAATGATGCGACCTCTCGAATTCGGAGGTCAAGGGGGAGGATCCCCGCGAGCACTAGCGCCGAGTTCAGTGATACCGTGCGGTAGGCTCTGCACATTTTCTGCGTTACTCCACGTTGCACAGTGTCAAGCTGCTTCTTCACCCCTAGCTTGTTTACAGCAGGCGACCAGGTGCTGGCACCATAAAGTATTATCGGCTCTATGGTCGCCGTATATATTATCCGGATAATTTCAGGGCTGAGGCCCCAACTTACCCTAGCAGCTCTGGATAACTGTTTGTATATTCCTATGGCCTTGCTGCAGACATTTGTGACATGGCTATTGAATGTTAATTTATCATCGACTGTCACTCCCAGTATTTTGATCTCCCTGGACGCGCCAATGTCGATTCCGCCCATGCTCAGTTTAGGAGTATCGTATTTTAGCCTTCTTGTTATATTCATTACTTTAGTTTTATGGGGCGCGAATTTTAATTTATTTGCAATTCCCCATTTTCGAGCATGTTCCAGGGCGGCATTGGCACGTACTTGGATATCGATTGCTGTCTTGCCGCTGAATACCAATACGATGTCGTCAGCAAATGCCTGTGTGTGCTCGCCTTTGGTTTCAAGGCTTCTAAGGAGCGGGTCCAACAGGAGGTTCCACAAAATGGGCCCTCCTATCGAGCCCTGTACACAACCCTTGCTGGTTGGTTTCTCATGTTCTTCTCCGGCGTATCTTACTCTTACATTTCTCTCATGCAAGTAACTATCGACCAGTAGCCGGAGGTTCAGAGGGCAGTTCTCCTCAGCCAGACGTATTCTGATTGCAGGCCACCATGCACTGTCAAAAGCTCCCTCTATGTCTAGGGATATTACTGTCACGATGAGCTTTTCGTCCAGTTTTTGACGGATGTACTGTATCAGTGTATAAAGGGAGTCCTCAGTGCTTCTTTGGGGCATGAACCCGTACTGGTGAGGGCTCATTCTTGGCAATAGATGGTATTTAAGTGGTTAGGTTAGGTTAGGTTAGGTTAGGTTAGGTTAGGTTAGGTTAGGTTAGGTTAGGTTAGGTTAGGTTAGGTTAGGTTAGGTTAGGTTAGGTTAGGTTAGGTTAGGTTAGGTTAGGTTAGGTTAGGTTAGGTTAGGTTAGGTTAGGTTAGGTTAGGTTAGGTTAGGTTAGGTTAGGTTAGGTTAGGTTAGGTTAGGTTAGGTTAGGTTAGGTTAGGTTAGGTTAGGTTAGGTTAGGTTAGGTTAGGTTAGGTTAGGTTAGGTTAGGTTAGGTTAGGTTAGGTTAGGTTAGGTTAGGTTAGGTTAGGTTAGGTTAGGTTAGGTTAGGTTAGGTTAGGTTAGGTTAGGTTAGGTTAGGTTAGGTTAGGTTAGGTTAGGTTAGGTTAGGTTAGGTTAGGTTAGGTTAGGTTAGGTTAGGTTAGGTTAGGTTAGGTTAGGTTAGGTTAGGTTAGGTTAGGTTAGGTTAGGTTAGGTTAGGTTAGGTTAGGTTAGGTTAGGTTAGGTTAGGTTAGGTTAGGTTAGGTTAGGTTAGGTTAGGTTAGGTTAGGTTAGGTTAGGTTAGGTTAGGTTAGGTTAGGTTAGGTTAGGTTAGGTTAGGTTAGGTTAGGTTAGGTTAGGTTAGGTTAGGTTAGGTTAGGTTAGGTTAGGTTAGGTTAGGTTAGGTTAGGTTAGGTTAGGTTAGGTTAGGTTAGGTTAGGTTAGGTTAGGTTAGGTTAGGTTAGGTTAGGTTAGGTTAGGTTAGGTTAGGTTAGGTTAGGTTAGGTTAGGTTAGGTTAGGTTAGGTTAGGTTAGGTTAGGTTAGGTTAGGTTAGGTTAGGTTAGGTTAGGTTAGGTTAGGTTAGGTTAGGTTAGGTTAGGTTAGGTTAGGTTAGGTTAGGTTAGGTTAGGTTAGGTTAGGTTAGGTTAGGTTAGGTTAGGTTAGGTTAGGTTAGGTTAGGTTAGGTTAGGTTAGGTTAGGTTAGGTTAGGTTAGGTTAGGTTAGGTTAGGTTAGGTTAGGTTAGGTTAGGTTAGGTTAGGTTAGGTTAGGTTAGGTTAGGTTAGGTTAGGTTAGGTTAGGTTAGGTTAGGTTAGGTTAGGTTAGGTTAGGTTAGGTTAGGTTAGGTTAGGTTAGGTTAGGTTAGGTTAGGTTAGGTTAGGTTAGGTTAGGTTAGGTTAGGTTAGGTTAGGTTAGGTTAGGTTAGGTTAGGTTAGGTTAGGTTAGGTTAGGTTAGGTTAGGTTAGGTTAGGTTAGGTTAGGTTAGGTTAGGTTAGGTTAGGTTAGGTTAGGTTAGGTTAGGTTAGGTTAGGTTAGGTTAGGTTAGGTTAGGTTAGGTTAGGTTAGGTTAGGTTAGGTTAGGTTAGGTTAGGTTAGGTTAGGTTAGGTTAGGTTAGGTTAGGTTAGGTTAGGTTAGGTTAGGTTAGGTTAGGTTAGGTTAGGTTAGGTTAGGTTAGGTTAGGTTAGGTTAGGTTAGGTTAGGTTAGGTTAGGTTAGGTTAGGTTAGGTTAGGTTAGGTTAGGTTAGGTTAGGTTAGGTTAGGTTAGGTTAGGTTAGGTTAGGTTAGGTTAGGTTAGGTTAGGTTAGGTTAGGTTAGGTTAGGTTAGGTTAGGTTAGGTTAGGTTAGGTTAGGTTAGGTTAGGTTAGGTTAGGTTAGGTTAGGTTAGGTTAGGTTAGGTTAGGTTAGGTTAGGTTAGGTTAGGTTAGGTTAGGTTAGGTTAGGTTAGGTTAGGTTAGGTTAGGTTAGGTTAGGTTAGGTTAGGTTAGGTTAGGTTAGGTTAGGTTAGGTTAGGTTAGGTTAGGTTAGGTTAGGTTAGGTTAGGTTAGGTTAGGTTAGGTTAGGTTAGGTTAGGTTAGGTTAGGTTAGGTTAGGTTAGGTTAGGTTAGGTTAGGTTAGGTTAGGTTAGGTTAGGTTAGGTTAGGTTAGGTTAGGTTTAGGTTAGGTTAGGTTAGGTTAGAAGGTA